>CM037916.1:8391368-9750534 GCA_021346845.1 Apeltes quadracus
TCCGAGTTTGTGCGCCGCAGGATAATTAGCCAGCAACATGTCTTAAATGTGCACGCAAAGTAGCTGATTGACTGAATGGTTGTGAAAGTCACTGCAGTGCGGCGTGTGGTTCAACAGTCTTAATTTGTGATTGTTAGTTTTTTTGGCCAAAGCCCTTATTTGAGACATTACTGCCTGAACCGTCTTACACCACAGCTTCAACTATGTTTGTTTTTAATTTTTGGGGGGTCATACATGTAAGAATGCCACATTGCAGGAGGTGGCATCCACACATCTTTGTCACTGACATGACATTGGCCAGTGAATTTGGATTCTTAACCGGGCAGACAAATTAACCGGCATCCCATGCTGATGAAGTAAACCCCTCATATTTGATTATTTGCTCGAGGGGATCTAGGCTGAATATAGTGTAGTGCTTCAATTTTTAAATCTATAATTGGTTTAAGCAACCTCTTCAGCCAGAAGTCGGTGCTTTCAGTAACTTCAGAGCATTCATTAACAATGTGGATGAACTTTTTAAGGATTCTTTTCAAATGGAATAAAAAATTAAAGGATTGCAACGTCATTAACCATTTTGTATTATTGTGTTTTGTTTTTTATAAAAGGTTATACTTCCACTGCTATTTTCAATCAAACTAAAATAAGGCATGTTTTTTTTATTTTGTCACCATGTTGTTGCTATAATTATTCTTAATTGCATTTTCTAGTAGCGTGCATAAATATGTCTTCATGGTGACTTTTTGTCTGTGTTTGTCTTCCATGTGATGGATTTGAACAACAGAACTTTCTCCTTCGCTGCCAGGTTTCCTGTCGTCTCCTTGCTCCCTGTCTCCTTGCTCCCTTTCCCCCCGTTCATTTCCTCCCCCTGCCTCGTTTTCATTGTGCTTCCACTACTCTGTCTGCTCGCCCTCTTTCTTTCCTTTCCCTTTACAAAATGAGCCACCTATTCATTTTATCTCAAATATGGGTCTTAAGACCACTCTTCTTTCTGCGTCCACGTGTGATGATGCCTGCGACTGTGTCTGAGTGTGTCATCATTTTTCTCTGAAAGAAAAATGTGATGTTTGAAGAGTGTTTTTTTTTCATTCTTTTTATAGTACATATATAAATACCTGTACAGGAATAAGGACATTGAGGGTTTGGTTAAAAGAAGAACGATCCGAAGCAACAGTAACGGTTCATCATGGCTTGTCTGCGGTCCGAGTGGAGGTCATCGTCACTACTTACATTTATCCGCAGTACCAGTGTGGAGGGGACGAGTGAAGAGGAAGCTACTGTAAAGACCATAATGTTGATTCTTTTTTTATTTTAAACTTTGAAGTGTAAAATAACTTTTTGATTCTCTATATTTAATTAAAGTTCTTCTCTGTGAGTAAAGGTGTCATTTTTTCACTTTGCTTGTCAGGTCAATCCAATTTATAGCGCAACACGGAGAGACACAAATGCAGGAGGTCGAGCTGGGTCACCTGAGAAAGTGAGAAATGCGGTGGATTTGATATCCGCCTCCATCTGTTTGGACAGTTGACGCCAGTCTATCTAATGCTGTGGTCCCACAATATCACACAATATCAGCCCAAAAATGGCCTCACCCGACGGACTCGAGGTGTCGAATCGTTCCACACGCTGATGACAGGTAGTTCCTGTCATCAGCGTGTGGACGGTTGAATGATGTCATGTGGTGTTAAAGCGCTTTGAGTGGTCGGGAGACTAGAAAGGCGCTACACAAGTAGAGTCCATTCACCATAAATGCATTTGACTTCAAATAAACCATTTCACCAACTGAGGAGTGAAAGTGTGCATCGCTTCCTGTAACGTCTCTGTGTCAGCAGTCAGTGATTCAAACGAGGCATCGTTTGACTTTTCGTACAGACCGGTGTTGTCAAAAGTAATTCACAGTTTATGATAGTAGAACTGCTTTGAGGCTTTGAGTTCTGAAAAGCGCTATATAAATATAATTTATTATTATTATTATTATTATAAATGTTAAAATAAAATATGATAAACCTGATGTTAACTCCTTGTTGTTGTTCCACTCTATTCCAGTAATGATCACATATAGAGAGAGAGAGGCTTCTGAGTCAAACTGTTACACTATAAGTTTTAAAACTACGTAGCTGAAATTCCCATAATTTTCTTTACTATTAGAATATTTTTCTTTCTATTTAAACTCCATTCAGCTGTTTCTGTTTCGAGCCGCCGTGATGTTGAGTAAGGCTACCAGCATTGCCAGAGATGTGGACGTAAACCGTGTGTGTGTGTGTGTGTGTGTGTGTGTGTGTGTGTGTGTGTGTGTGTGTGTGTGTGTGTGTGTGTGTGTGTGTGTGTGTGTGTTCATAAACAATCCAAATTCTCTAGTGAGGATCTTTTCTGTAATGAGACAGATGGGCCAAGCCTGGAGTTAGCTATCAGCACCACCACAAGCTTTGTGTGTGTGTGGGCGTGTGTGCGTGTGTGTGTGTGTGTGTGTGTGAAGTGTTGTTCTCTTTTCCTAGCCTGCAGGCTTAATCAAAGAGGAGCCACAGATGTCTTATTGACACCAATTAGTTCCTGTCTCATGGCACACGCACACACACATTAATGTATTTAGAGTTTGAACACACGTTTTGTGGAGCTGATATGAGTTCAAATTGGGATTATTCATTGCCTTTGTTTCAATGGGTTGAAGAATGTAGTCAATTTGTTGGAGCGCTAACTGCTCACATTCACGATTCACAAAAACACACCAGTTCAATGGCTCAATGCGTCTTTGAGTGTGCGGTTTTGTGTGTGAGTGTGTGTGTGTGTGGGTGTGTGTGTCTGTGATAAGTCTGACGAGACAGAACTGAAGACATCCATTAGCTAATGGATCTCCACTCTCTAAAAATGTTCCTCCTCCCTCCTCTCCTTTTATCCTTCTCATCCTCCCTCCATCACCACATCACACTCCGGTTGCTCTTAACCCCATCAGTAGGAACCACACACACACACACACACACACACACACACACACCGTAATCCTCTCTCTCCTCCTCCTGCATGCTCCTTCAGCGTGATTCAAACCCTTTATGTACACAGGCGGTACATGCTGACATTAAGCTTTCTTTTGAGGTTTGGCTCTTCTCACAGGACAGTTTCAAAATCAGAGAATGGGAACAACAATGTGAACAACAAACAACAAAGTGCAGCAGAACCAGGCAGTGAAAAGTGCAGAGAAGTCCAGCTTCGACCTCACTGGATGGTCAAGTGTAAGCGTAAGGAGCTGCCGTTGTAAAACATGCACATATGGAAAAGATACTTTGATAAGTATTTAATTGCCTTCATTGATTGATTGACTTTTGGCAATCACTACCTCCTGCTTTCCTGATGCCGCTGATGCCCTAATGTTTAGTTTGAGCCTCGCCTGGAGGTCCGGGACTGGAGGGCTTTGATGCAAATTGGTCTTGAGGCAAATGAAATGACAGGAAAAAGACATTTTCAGGGAGGTTGAGGTAGACAACCAGGTTTGTTTAAGGAATGCAAGAAGACAGGGCAGGAAAAAGTGAGTGAGTGAGGAAGGAGGCATCGAGTTAACGAGAGCAGACGACAAAAGGGTGAGAGACAGGATAAATAGGAGGAGGACTGGAAGATGGAGGAAGAGGAGCAGAGGAGGCGGGGGCATGGTGATTATGTGTATTATGGTCAGTAGTAATGGAGTCTTCTCTCGATGTTGCTGTGTGATTTAACAATAGAGAGCTAAAGAACAATGCAATCGCACCGCTCTGTGTCTGTGTGTGTGTGTGTGTGTGCGTGTGCGTGTGTGTGTCTGTGTGTGTGCGCATGTATTTAAATGAGGAGTGCTAAAGCTAAGTACAGGCAATGGCACTTTTTCACTGCTGCCACTCCAAAAGCACTTGTACCACACACTTACACACATTCTGACACACACTCATACCCACTCACTTAAGCGGAGGGTTTGAAATTGAGCTGGGACTTGGAACGAATACTCCAAACAATTATCTCTCACTCCTGCGTCTAATAATCCATTTCCCATGAATATATTCACATCTGCCACTTTATTTTTATTTTCCCGCCCTTCCTCCCTACATCCTCGTCCTTCTCTTTTACACATTATCGCCTCCCTCCTTCCTACTCCCTCAGAGGTGATGGCATCCTTCCCTCGGGCCTTGGAAAGAGATCATACTTCTGATTCACTTCACATATCGTCCATACTCGCGTTACAGATGCAGGTTACACACTACGTTAGATAGATGTGACTTCCTGCTGGAACCAGAAAAAAACGGTTCCACTGATTTTTGTTATTTTTAATTATTTTCATAAAGTTAGCGATATGAATTTTGAATATGAATTGCCCGAAAAGTTATTTAGCTCAATAACTTAAACTCAATAACTCAATCTAAAATGCAATTATTCAGTCCCCGAAATCCCATCAGTCCCATTGACAGATACTTTATTTTTTAACTAGTTAATGTGTTAACATATAACATATAACATGAAGGCAAACCCAGGCCATAAATGACCATAAATATCAGTTAAATGTATCTTACTTGTTGGTTCTCTCACTCTATTGGATCTATTGATGTTATTTAATTAATCTCCAGCATCCCCTTTGGTTGCCATTTGATGATCTGTGAAGAATCAAATTGCTCTTTCTTAGTCACTTCCAATCTGGATCTGTGACATCATCACTTACCGCCTGATGATCTCACCGGCTGCCAGTAAAAGTGTGATTATCAGCGAGCGGATGTGTGGTGACTGGCAGGGATGATTTATGATGACCTCATCCTAATGATTATGAAAAAATAAAAATAGTATCATCTCATCACTCCCACCAGGAGTAGAACCTCTCCAGATCCCCTCACATGTTCTCTCCAGCCGCTGTGTTAAAGGCCAGAAATAAAAGTCAAATGTCACGATGGTGAGTTTCTGTCCACGTTGCAGAAACGCTGAATCCCATCTGAGCCGGTCGGCGCTTCGGCCGAACCGTTGCCAGCAGGCGGCTGTGATAGTGCAGTGTGAGAAGAACACAGGAGAAAGATCGTTGTTGTAGAGGGAAGACGGAGTAACTTTGTCGTTTACTTTAGTTCAGTTGAGTTCGTGACCTCTGCTTTTGTAACTTGTCACTTCTTCCCCCTTATTTCAGATGAGATAAATAAACACAATCATAGAACACAAGTTTTCTAATATTAAAGTAAGAATACTGTTTTACTTCATTTTGGAAACATTGCTCTTGAAGGTTCCCGGCTTTGCTAGTTGTAATTTAATGCAAAGAAAGGAACTGCATTATTGAAAAGAGATTGATGTTATGAAACAGATTAAAGAGCCATATTTTGATTATTTTTCAACAAGTTAAAATGGGTCTTTGAGTTCCAGAAAACCTGTTTCTGAACTTGTTTGCTGGAAATAGCTTGTAGGAAACGATTGTTACCTCCTCTACTCCCCTCTGTTTCAGCCCCTTTCAGATTGCGCTGCTTTCTGCTGCTCATTACATATTCATGAGCTGCAGCTCATTTGGCCACTCCCACAGCTTGTAGACTCGGCGGTAGCGGTCGGCGGGCTGTGATTGGAAAACGGGACTGGAGGGGGTGGGATTATTCAAATATCTAGTTTTATGACGTAACAAACCGTGGCGATTTTGAACAGCTCGTTCAGAGGCTGAAGACGGCATCAAGTCAGAAACCCGTATCTCACTCAAAACTGCATGGATGGATTTTCTTCTGAAGTTTCTGAAGTTTGTGTGCGTGTGGAAGCACCAGAGACACACAATAACACCCCAAATCCCAGAACAAGTGATTTTTCCATAATATAGGCCCTTTAATAGATACTTTCAATGTTTAATTCTAAATAAAGTGCATTTTCCAGTTACTTTTCCAGTTACTGTGGCCCCACAGTGTCAAGTGATGGAAACAGCAGATGAGTCCACAGCGACTTTGAACCCTGCTGTTTTATTGAACAATAACAAGTGGAAAAACAGAAATATATTCATGAAAATATTTATCACTTTAACCTCTCAGGTCAAAGCTCACGCCTCCGTAATCCTCTCTATTTCCCTGAGTGGTGCTGTTGAACCTGAGCCAATTGAATAATGCCTCTGCCCAGTCAACCGTGTGTGTGTGTGGGACTGTGTGTGTGTGTATACGTGTAACTGAACCCCATATTTTGGTTAATTTGTGCAGAGGGAGTTTACAGCATACACACAGTTTACAGTGTCCCAACGTGCGGCCCCCTGAAGCTGTGTGCTGCCAGCTGAGTGCTCAGGCAGGAGGTCTGCAGCCTCCGCTGACCCCCTCCGTGACCCCTGGGAGTCTTTTTCAAAGAACCTCGGCTTGAGTGTGTAACATCGAGTACTGTGCAAGGTTTGATCTTCTACTGCAGCAAACATAGAAACACACCACCACGGATCGGACAGTTATCAATAGTTCATCAGCTGCCAATGGTCTTTAACCCCTCGAGGCGGAGCTGCAATCTAGCAGACCTCTTTCTGATGGAACATCTCGTCTAAAAACCAAAAACCGAATCTGTTTTCTAAGCAGTGCTTTACTTAAATTGGTTGAATAAAATCTGGCTGTGTTTGGTGAAAGAATCTAAGTCAGTGTTAGCACTGGTCCAATTTTTTATGCATTTTTTAAACATTCACCAGAAGTTGAGATGTTGTTTGCTGCTCGTGGAATTTTAGCCTCACAACTTTCCACTTAAGTTTAATTCAAATTTTCAGGGAAATACGTAATATAAGTAAATCATTTGAACAAGGGGATTGGTACTCTTAATTTTGGATGTTTGTAAATCAACACATTTGCAAGCCAGTTTTTTTATGTTTCTGCTGGACGAATTTTTTTATTCTCTTTTTAATGTGGATAATTTTTAACCTTCTGGTCCAAGCTTGTCTGAGAATTGATGTCAGTTAAAACCTTAATACAGTGGTAGAAACCAATAAGGGATCAGAGCATTCAGGAACCTTACCTGTGTTAAATGGTGGTGCATGTCAGCCTGTTTCAGTCATGACTTTGATGGGTCACCAAATTATAAAACACTGACTAGCAGTTCATAATAATGTGCTCAAGAACATTGCAACTTTTCAGCTATTACATTAACAGTCATGTTATAATGCAATAGTAATTTTAATGGAAAGGCAGATCCATTTTTTGTGATATTTGTGCATAAATGTGCGGCAGAAACAGTAAAAAAAAACATTGTTTGACACATTTGAATATTTCCTTTGTGGTAAAGTTCTAAATTTTAGTGACACGGGACGGGAGTAGCTGATGTGAGAACACACACTTTAACAAGAGTATACTTATACAACTCACATCACTCATAAAATCCTAATCTGCACACACACAGTCCACAAAGCCACATACACAAATGTATGTATGCCTTAGTGTGTGCACACTCTCTCTCGCACACAAAAGTGGAAACACACACACTCCAACTGGGTGGTTTTTCTAAGGGGTGTTTATGTAAAGGAAGTTGAATCCCGAAACTCAGTGCATACTTCACATTTATGAAGGTTGGAAACGGGCCGACTGCTGATATGATTACACCAAGAAGCGAGCAGGAAAAAGCTCCGACATTCTCACATGGAAGTGATTATCCTTGCTCTATTTATCTTCACCTTTTCTTCCACCCCTTTTCTCCCCATTCTCGTTTTCCTAATTCCTCGTCTCCTTTTCTCTCTCAGCTTCTCATATGCTCCTCGTGTTTATGAGTGTTGTCTTTGGATGAGCTGCGTGCACATGTGTCTCACGCCTGCAGTGAAATGTTTTTGCATAAACACAAACATTGGAAGCCAAGCGCACACATCTGCACACGCAGGGAAATGGTTTGATTAATAGCAAGTGGGCCTGACTTTTCTCTCTGGATCAGCAAAAGTGTTAAGCATTAAAACCCCATAATTCACCAACGCAAACCAGATTGTGTGTGTGTGTGTGTGTGTGTGTGTGTGTGTGTGTGTGTGTGTGTGTGTGTGTTTCTCATAAGCCCCCTCCACCCATCAATCCCCTCCCAAATGACATCAGAAGAGCGAGGAGTGAGAACACACATGACTGACAGAGACCGGGAGGGCGGGGCGGCGGGGGGGGGGGGGGGGGGGGGTCAACTCTGATGCTGTGTGTGTGTGTGTGTGTGTGAGAGAGAGAAAGAAAAAGGAGGGGGGGTGGGGGGGGTGTCGACTCCCACGCCCTAGATGCTGTAACACAATCATCCTTGGCTGAACCACGTTGGTGCAGACAGGACACACGCACCACACATCCTCACTCTGAAACTGAGATCCACCCTGACAGAGCTCGGTTTTAAAACCTTCATTTCATTTCATTTGTATGGCCCAGAATTTTTCCTCAGAAGGCTTTACAGCCAAAACATTGCAGAAAATTCCCGGAAAAATAACGGCGGAAAGCTGAGAAGCCAGAGCGAGTCTGTCGATGACCTCTCAGGGAGTCACCACTGAATGGGTTTAATTTAAAACGGATGTTTTTACTTGGAACTAACCGTTCACATCAAAAATCAAAAAGCTGCTTACACATTAACAATATCACCGGATATTACCGGATGTATTACATAACAATTATACATGCAATAATATCATATTGACAAAACAGAGCTCTTTTTGTCTTTAATAAGTACATTATACTGAGAATACTTCATTCTACCTGACTATCAGTAATCCCTCTGACTTTTTTTGCTGCTTTCGTAGATTCCACCAATCTCAGTGAGTATTATTATAGCAAAAAACTACAACGAGATACAATCTTTAAATGTAAAAAATATGAAACTGTGGAACATGTTATTTAAAGCTGCTGTAACAAAAAATGTAACAAGATAAAAGCTGCTCTCAGTATGAAAAACAGATGTAAATGTTATGTACATGGAAGAAAACCTGAACCCTTCATAAAACAAAAATTTAAAAAACATGCTGCGGCCTGACCATCTCCCATAAATAGAACAGACCGTGGTCTATTTTGGAAAACTTTTAAATTTGCAGCACAATAGTTTGAGGTCTACCACATTCCCCCAGCAGAGAACAACAGAGACGGGACAAGAAATAGAAACACAATCTGGCAAAGTCAAGGGGGTCATGTTCCTCCTGGACTTGTAGGTTTTCCTTTGTAACTCTATTGAAAACATTTGCATTGCAGTGATAATGTGGTGGAAATGTGAAGTTAATTCTGTTGTTTAATTCACTCGCAGGATTTCACAGGCTTTCATTTTGTGGATTTGCACGTTTTGGCTTGAATGTGTCTGTTTACGTGGGAAACTCCAGCTGGAGAGAGGGGGGCGGGTCTTTTCTCCACTCCCTGTGGTGTGATTGGTTGTTATGCGTCCTTGTTGCTGGATTGATGGAAGTGCACTCCTGTGGTTGGGTGAGGGGTTAATCCATCATTCATGTGTTCTCTCTCCCCAGCTCATCTAACCTCTCGTCCTCCTCCTTCTTCTCCATTCATCTCCTCCTGACCTCACCTCCCCTCGGTACTTCCGTGTGCTTTGCTAAAGTTAAATGCACAATGAGCGCACAAACAGTGTCTATGTGTCAGAATAGGGGACGTGTTTGTTAGAGATGTCTGACACACTGACTGGGATTCCAGCAGTCGTTTCAGATTTTTCACACGTCAGCAATAAATATCCACTGGAAATACATTTAACTTTGATCATCTGCACTAAAAATATGCTCATCAGAAAAGCTACAGACTGACGACATAATCAAAGTGTGAATTCACATTTACAGTTAATTCATTACTGAGCACCAGCAGCATTAATGAAGGAAAAGAAAAAACAAGCTGTTTGTGTGTTTGACGGCATATAAAGTATTTCATTAATATGTTTCTTATCATCTGTCTTTCCTCCTGTGAAGATATACTGAACCTTTTTTGTAAAAATAAACATGCTCTACATACTCTGCGGTCTTGTAAGCAGCGCGTGGTAATAACGGGGCCATCAGATAGCCGCCGCACGAAAAAAGCCTTTCGGTACTGTAATTGTTTGAGACACGGGGCCATCACATGGATCATATGACTCCATCTGGTAGATCATATGAAATAACTGGCCTCGCATGTTTTCCTATCAGCCCACAGAAGTCGTTGGCCGGATCACGCCGCAGGGCAGGATCGCCCACGTCGCAGTGACGCTAACTAACTTGAGTTGTAGTGTTTCCCAGCGGCGCTTGTGATTGTCCAACGTCTTTCTCTGATCCGATGCAGGTGCGGGCTGCGGGTTGGACTTCTTCTCATCAGGCATTTTGGATAAATTCACCACAGCAGCATCACTGCCATGTTTACCGTAACTGTGAAAGGGTTAAACTTGTGTTTCAAATCGCCTCTCAGGAGACTCAAATTATGTTCTAAATGCTTTTACAACAGCCTCTTCCCTAATTCCCTTTCCCCTCCTCCTCCAACGCCCCCTTGCCCTTTTACCCTGTGCTTCCCTGCACTCCTTTTTCCGGCCCAATTTATGCTGCAGACTAGTGTGCCATGTTGGTGGCGGTCCAAAGGAAAGCACCTACCACACACAAACACGCACTGGCGAACGCACACTGTGAGGGTGGCGATCCAGCTTTCTGTGAACCATGTGGAAGCCATTGCTGTGTAATCTGTTGTAATTGTGTTGCATTTGAGGGAGAGAGCTGGTCTGCATTAACTACTTCACGACCGTGAACGTCTGTGTCTGTGTAGTTTACCTGCAAACAAGCTGCCATTAGCCGTTTAATACGCTGCTTTGTTCAAATAAGATAATAGATAGAAGATAATAAAATCAGATCCATCTGCTCCGAACTTGAGAAAAGGAACTGCGGTTGTTCAGCAAATGGCAGCCATGCTGTCCTTAATTACCACCAAGATTGCAAAGCATACAATCAAAGGGGACTAATCTCTGCCTGTGTTTGAATTTAAAGGACAGCTTCCCGTATATTCAAGATTGTTTTAAATTATACTGACATGACAACACGCTAAGGTGGCTTTTGTAGTTTCCCAGAATGATTTCCTTTCAAAAGCAATGTAAATGTGAGCAATGGGGAGTCCTTGTATTGGGGAAAAAATGAATTGTGAGGCCTACTTGAAGGTTATCTGAAGCTTTAGCGGTTTTATTCAGACTATAGTGTGTGTCTCTAGAGTGCACCTTTTAATTATCTCTTTGACATTCAAAAGACAATATTTCCTCGCTGAGCAACTGCAGTAAAGGAAGAATGCAGGAATGCGGTGACAACTGTATCGTGTTTCTTTTTTACAAACAAAACTAATTTTAAATCAATCTTGATTACATAAACATCACACACAAAGGTGGCAACAGAGGATCCTCACCGAGCAAAACTTAAGGTAAACCCTCTGCACGTCTCGTGTTGCTGGGCAGACGCAGAAAAGCAGCCGTCGCCCTCCTCCTCGCTGGTCTGAGATCAGTTCTCCTGGTTGAGTCCAGAGAGGAGCCGGCGGGTGCATCACTCACACACTTGCTCACCGGTCAGTGATCGATGCTCTGAGTTCCTGGCTGCACACTCGCCTTCATCCGTCCTCAGGAGAGGACTTGGATGGAGAGAACAGAAGTGAGATGCAGAGCCAGAGAGAAGATGGTCAGAAAAACAACAACTCCCTCAACGCCCTGCAGAGGGAGATGAATAGGAAGGGCAGTTTGATGCATGAGGTGATGAGTGATGGAGCTGACACCTCCCCCCAATGGCCTCCCATCACCCGACGAGTTTGTGTGTGTCAGAGGGCAGTTTAGGATTAAGCAATTGGGGTTCAAATTGAAATTAGAGATTAGAACAAGCAGCAGCTACCCAGGGTCAAATATTGAAGCCATGGTGGAAGAGCTCCAAGATTTAGTTCTGTAAACTTCCAAAAAGCCTCCCTGCCCTGACGTCAGTGGGAAAGACCCAAACTGTTTTCTCAAATCCTCACCCAGATTGTGCTCTTTCTGCTGTATTTACCCGTTTTTACTCTTCTAATTAGGGTCAATTTGTGATGGGGAAAAAAACCTCAATCAATTTAATATTTGATATTCACAAATTTCAATTCCTTCAAGCAAATAAAAAAATGTCGGCACATGCAAAAGATTTAGCACAATTGTCAAAAATATGGACAATAACTGCGAGTTTCAATGTTTCTCTTGACAATGGTTTTCAAACTAAATCCTTTTAAGATGTGATTGTACAACATGACTAACATAACTCTGTGTCCCATTAGGAATGTCTGCTCCAGATGAATGTCTGTGTCTCTGTCGAGTCTCTGTTGTCCACCTTATGCGACGTCATGAAGCCCTAAACACAACATCCAGCCTCTGCAGCCTGATGCACGCACACATTTAAGCCGATCACGCAGGTGACGTGGATGACGGTCTGCGAGGGCTCTGTGATTGGCTCGTGGTGACAGCGGCATGTTCGTGCTTCTGGCTACACTACAAAAACCTTGTGCATGAGTTACATTAGTTCAACCAATCTAAATTCAACTTCATTCATTCCTACTGGAAGACTCGTGATTTCAAGTCAATGAAAAGACCCAAACACACTTTGCCACAGGTAGCGTAACTGAAAACAAAGGCATGTCTGCACTCTTTTTTTTAAATTCTGAGGCTGTGTGGCTCTAAATTGAGCGTCAGCGTCAGTTCTGGCAGGCCAGGTAGTAAAGGCGCTGCTATGCTATGGGCCAACACACAGTCTGCTGATCAGCTGATCTGCTCCAGCTGAGCCGCATCAGCTGATCTGGATTAGCGCACCAGCTGGTCAAACCCCCCTTGCTAATGGCTACACTCAAACAGGGCGCCCTATTTAAAGCAGATTCAGTTTGCTCCTACCTGCTTGCAGCTCGCTTCTCTGCCGCCCGCCACCTCCCCAGCTCCTCCTCGTTATGCATAACGTGGCATTTGCTTCTATGTCATTGTTGCCGCTCTGTTCTTGTGGGGGAATAGTCCTAAAACGGTGTGAGCGTTCCCTAATGCCGCTGCTGTCCTCTGACGCCCTGCTATTTCATGGTGCTCATGAAAGGTCGGAGGACTCCCTGAACAGAGCCACACTGCCAAAGATTCATTCTGACTCATGCCGGATGCAATCTATCTAATAAAAATGTAAATCATTTTTATTGTGATGCGTGTTCTTGACTTAATGGACCTGACAGAAATTAGAAATGTGGGTGAGAATCTCAATACATTTACATTACACTCAGACAAACACTTAAAACCAGGAAGACATGCTTGGAGACATGAGAGGCGGCTCATCCTCTCTTCCTTGCTACCTCCATACAGATCAGACATGAAGCGAGTTCTGACTCACTGTGGGAATCACCCCGGCTCTTTGCTCTGACTGGTTTATTAACGAAGAGTTTAATGAAGATTGTGTGTGTGTGTGTGTGTGTGTGTGTGTGTGTGTGTGTGTGTGTGTGTGTGTGTGTGATTTCCTTTGCTTGTGTATAAATGTTTACATGGCTCAGGAATGTTCTGAAACGTGATCTACTCGCCAGAGAGCGCAAACAGCCACACAGGCACACACACACACACACACAGTGCAGCTATGAGGAACATACTGGTTATACGGCCGGTTAGATCTGTTTAGTCAGTGAATTCCTCTTCCATCCACAATTAACCACACAGCGCAGAAATGCAGTGATTCACAGATACACACACACATACAAAAAGACAGACATTATGTCATTAATGGGATGTTGCATCAAGCCTTCATCCGACCCCACCCACACACACATTCACGCACACATACACACACACACACACACACACACACATACACACACACACACACACACATGCACGCAGGATAGTGGGCCATGGGTGAGCAGGGGTGGTTCTGTTTGACAACCAATGAAGCAGGTCTCAAAGACAAGTAGGCAATTCCTGCCATTTTCACACGCACACACACACACACACACACACACACACACGCACACGCACACGCACACACGCTGCCATCCATGACTGAATAGCAATCACAACAAATGAACGTGGCTGCGAGGGGGAAACTTTCCTCATTGTCTGTTTTAATTTGAGTCTTATTTAACGAGTAGAGAATCAAAGTGGGGGAAGATGGCGGGCGGCGGCGGCGACGCACCGCGTGGAGACGACAAAAGACGCTGAGAGGGGGAGAAGAAGAAGAAAGCGACGCAGAGACATCAGACTCCATCAGTCTGAAAATAGAGCAGCTTTTTGTTTCATCCGACACGGAGAGGTGTCGATAATTAGGCTCTGTCAGGTAGAGTGGGGCCGTGTGTTCCTTTGTGTGTGTGTGTGTGTGTGTGTGTGTGTGTGTGTGTGTGTGTGTGCGTGTGTGTGTGCGCGCAGTCTTTGTGACAGTATGTGCTGAGAGCACTGTAAATGCATGGGTAATGGTTGTCAGACTGTGACAGCTATAAATGCCCCCTTTGGTTCTCTTCTTACCACCACACTTGCACTCACACACCGTTACACAAACACACACATCAGCAACTACACCTGCAGTCGGAGCAGCGGATCTTCATTTTCATGTTCATCGACTTAATTGTCATCAGAGAAAACACAATCCTGCCTCTCTACTCATGGGAGTAACGCTGAGAAGGCGGATGATGGAGGTTCACATGCAGCTTGTTAACATCAGGCACCTGTAAATGCAAACGACTCCGTGAACCCATTTGACTGGCAATCTATTGTAAATTATTATTTATCTTTGCACAGGGGGAGTTTTATTTCTAAAGAGACGTGTTTGAGACATGTGACTGTGAAAAAAAACAGTCACTCAAGCAAGATAAGAGTTACATAAAAACCAAAACACTTTGAAAAGTCGTCTTCATTACAAGGTCCTCATGATGCAATATTTGCATTGTGGTTGAAATATAAAGCAAATTAAAAAAAGCTGCCCCACTCACTCTGACTACTTCTTTAAGCTACTCTGCTACTTGACTTTACCGACTGCGTGCGGTTTAACATTCACTTCCGAAATTTGCTTGAAACTCTTGTTGGTCGGCAGCGTCAGTAAGGACATTGAGACGTATGTTAGTTTTTTTCCAATGATAAAAGTGAAGGAGAGAAAAGTTCATTATAATTCATGTAAGAATAACAAAAGCCATTTTAACGTGTCAGAAAAAGCCACGACTCATGTTGTGTAAGATGTTAACTAGTGAGAGGAGACCAACATGATCATCCTATGAAAGGCCTAAAGGGCTCATGAGTTGCTTTGGGAAAAGGAGCCACTTGAAAATAAAAGTCTTGTATACTAAGTTTCCAAACTATCTATCACTCACTGTTACTGTCACATAAACACACACTCAGCGAGGTCACAGTTCACACAAATGGACATTAACACTACAACTAATGGACTCATCTGTTTATTCATCAAGGTTTCCTGTCTCTTTTTCTCTGTGGGAGCAAGTCCAGTGTATGTGTGTGTGTGTGTGTGTGTGTGTGTGTGTGTGTGTGTGTGTGTGTGTGCATGTGTGTGCATGTGCGTGTGTGCTTGCAGGCAAAGAAGACCGTTTTCAGCGGTTTCACGCCGTGTCTCCAGGGACGCTGTGGTGACTTTACCCAGAGTGCTTTGCTGCACAGACGGGTCTGTGTGGGAGCGAGCTGGTAGTTGTATTACATTACTTCCAGTCACAGAGACCCACTGTAGCTCAACATCAGGATGCACACTAACACACCGCCAACTAGATGTGTGTACAGTGTGTGTGTCCATACCTGCAGGTGGAGTGCGTTTGCATGTGTGTGTTTTTGTATTCCTCCCTTTAAACAGCTAATGGTTTATGGTATATTTTATAATTCAGAGCTTCTGTAGCTGACTTAACGCAGTCATGTGTGTCTTTAAAAACATGGCGTGTGTGCCGAGGAGAGCGATGAATGCTGCTGTTTGTGAACATGTTGTGTATGACACGAGTATCTAAATTATGAACAGGCCACAGTTGCCATCCAGCACCTGCTGATGACAGCAGAAGGCGCTCATGGGAACTGCGGTGCACATATCCCAGCATACTGGCTGAGACTTTCCGACATTTGACTTGGGTGACATCATTGAATTCAATTTTATCCACAGACACAATGCTGCCTGGCAACTGAAAGAGTTCCGACATCATTTATTCCCTTTTGGGAGAACCAGTCAAACCTGTCAATGGAGTTTTTTTAACACCTCCTAAGGCCGTCTTTAAGATGGAAAATAGCATTTTTCACACCCGGATTACACATTTGTATGGTGTCGATGTTGTAGTGGATCCCACCCTTTTTTGGCTAAAAAGAACAATGAATTCCAACTACAATAATCTATATATATATATATATATATATATATATATATATATATATATATATATATATATATATATACCTTTTTTGTATTGGCCTTCCTTCCTATGTTTAGGAGCTGTGGGGAAACTTGGGGCTCAGTGTCTCGCTCAGGAACACTTGAGGATCAGCTGAGGATCGATGCAGCAAGCTTGTGGTTTGAGGAGGAGCCGGTCGCCACCATGATCCAAACCACCCAAAACAAAGTAAGAACTTTATTTGTATGACCATTAATTAATTTAATACAAAAACCAAATTATTATAAATATTTGGAATTTGAAAAAAATCTAAATAATCTTTTTTTTTTTCCAGTTTTGCTGTCCAGTTAATCATCTCAAGTTACATGTTCATAATTGAACATATAATAGCAAGTGGTTACATGAGGTTTTAATGTTAAACTATGTCTGAGCTTTTTTGTTCTTTTGCCATCATAACACATCAAATAAATAACGTTTTTAAAGCAAACATGTAACAAGTTGATTCAGCCCGAGAAACCCCTTTACGATTTTAGCTTGTAGTTCTGAAATGAAAAAGGGAAAAATTAATTCTTAATCTATTTCTGTCTTTGTGGCTCGGCGGCTAACTGAAAATGACTTTTTGACTCCTTGTGGGAGGGGCCTGTTTCCCAGGGCAACAGTTGGCAGGTGAGCATTCATGAGGTGGTATGTTGACAAGTTATCCAATGCTGTCAGTCACGCAGGAAAGAAGCCTTAATGGTTTATCAGGATCTGTTTTTACCTGCTCCCATTGTTTCATTATTATCTACGTCTGTAATGTCTCTGTTTTCTTAAACAGTTTCCAGACACATTCACGACTACCTCTCTTAAATAGACTGAGGTTTTATTGGAAGCCCACCTCCACAAATAGCCTCTCTGCTGCTCAGAGCTGGAATGGTTAGCTTCTCTCGCTGGTGTGGGCCGTCATTTGGAGAGTTACTAACGTGAAATGACAGAGGAACTCGTGAGTCTGTCCCCCATACCAGGGGCCACTGCTGAGACACTGTCTGTGTGTGTCTGTGTGTCTGTGTGTAGCGCTGTGGGGGAGTTGCCATCCGTGTGTCCAGGCAGTAATCAGGTTGTAAACTCCGGCAGGGTCTCTGTTTTCTCTGGAAGCCTTTGGAAGGGCGAAGGGGGGCGAGAAGGAAGGAGGCAGTAAAACTCTGGTTAGCTCTGTCAGCTCTCCCTCCATCAATGGTGAGACGCAGGCGAACGAAGCAAAGCCAGAAGGGGAATTAGGAGAAAGACGGGGGAGGGGAGTCAAACAGGTTGGCAGAGAGCGAAGGAGCAGCATGACCAAAACTATTCTTCGGGGGTTTATAAAGTATTTGTAAAGATGTTTTATAGAATTTTACAGCCGTCTGTGGTGGCAGATGGTCGGAGTTTGACGATAAATAAGGATTATTGGATCAGACTCTGCTTTTGGGGGCTTCTGTCCGCCGGTCGCAGCCCTGCATAATCTCCGTTATCACTTGTCTCTACTTTGTCAGTAGCAGCAGACACATGTGGTGCACTAAACACACACTCTCACACACACACACACACACACGCACACACACACACACACACTCACACACACACCACTCGGCAGACTTCAGAGGTCATCTTAGGGGGGGCTGATGACAGGTCGAGGTTATGTGTGTGTGATGGTGATGGTGATGATGATGATTCAGAGTAAATGGTCTTATCTGTCAGGTTAGGTGGTGGTTACAGCAACTGTTGTGATGAAAACACATTTCATTTTAGAGAGAGACACACTAGGCACAATAAAACACACACACACACACATAAGATGACACACACCTGGTGAAATACGCAGCAGCGTCTAATCTTCAGCCATCTGAGACACGATCCAGCTGTTTTCTTGTGTGTGTGTGTGTGTGTGTGTGTTTGCATGCACGTGTGTCCTTGCTGGAGGACTAATTGTAACTGGACCCACTCATAAAGCTTCTCAGTGCTTCCTGTTGTGACTCCTTTTGGGGGTCAAACACTCGTCTCTCACACAGTAACCCAAACAACAGAGCAGTGCAGCTAATATCAACATCATAACAGACTGAAACTAAATGTAAGTTAGCCGCTCGTCAATGTCAACAAAAGGCTACATTGTCTTTAAAGCATTCTTCATGGAAGCGGCGAGTGGAGCGGGAATGAATGTTTAACATAATGGTGAAGAAGTGTAACGGGGGAAGACAAACAAGAGAGTGCTAAAGGAGAACATACAACATGAAGAGCAGAGTTAACCATATCCCAGATTCCTTTCTTTGCTACATGACCTAGCGGCATCAATCCAGTCCCAGAATTCTATTGATTTGGTATCATAAACATGTAAATGTTCACTTCAGCCAAAGGACAATGTACGGCATAGAATATAATCATTAATCACACACACATGGTGGTGGAATGTAACTAAGTACATTTACATTTAAGTACCGAGCATAAGTTGGGTATGTCATTCAATTGTGTGAAATATATATATGGCATTATGCACTGCTCTGAATGAAATCATTCTGACTCGGCAGGAAAGAACACAATCCAAAAGAGAGAACTGAAGAAAGTACCAGATGAATTCAAAGGTGGACATTACTTAGCATTTCTAAAAAACTCACTATAGGTTGGATTACCGAATTGAAATGTCCAGTGTGTTTGCCAAAATGCTTAACACAAAAGCAGTTTAAAGGATCCATGTTCAGAGTCTAAATGAGATTCCATTGTTTTTAACAAAGACACACATACGGACACACGGGCACACACATTGTCTACAGATCATTAAGTTGCAAGGAGATCTGACATCTACATTTTGCATTAGTTAGTCTGTTCACAAAACAACACAAACTCAAACGCACACAACCTGGCCGGTTCACTGCATATTGTAATAATTTACAGTGTTGACTTAACCTCAACCAAAGTAACCACAACTACACCACAGCCAAACTGCAGCCCTGCCACCCATGTGTGAGGTGCACTGCAATTACAGTACAGAGGATGGGGAGTCATCGTGAGTGTGTGTGTGTGTGTGTGTGCGTGTGAGTGTGTGTGTGTGTGTGCTCTAATTGAGCAGCGGTTGTGTGTAATGGCTGTGATCGCTATCGGGGCAGCTCGGTCAGGTATGATAGCGATCTATGTGTCCAGGTTGAGTCTGGCTTTACAGGACGTGGTCTTATCCTGTGAGCCTCTGCACTTATTATGAAGTCTGTAATGAGTGACAACTAACAACTTAATGGAGCAAATGAAGGTCGGTTGTGTTTTTTTATGTTCATTCTCACAGTTTTGAAAGTCCATTATTCCTTCTATATCCATGTTGGAGAGCCTTACAAAATATTCTGCATCTCATCCAGTGGAAGAGTACGGCGGATGCATTTTGAGTCGTATTTGGACAACAAGGTACGAAGGAGAAACTTAGTTTTATCTTCCGATCAAACTTTTACACTAGTGGAGCCTTTTTTTAAATAAATTGTTGGTGGGCCAAAGAGGATACGGAAACCCCTTTGCCGATTCAATTCTGACTGCAAATATTTAACTCACTTTCTTCATTCATATTTCACAGAAATTCACAGCAGGGTCTCAGACGGCATAAATCCTTTTTTCTCCTGGTTGGCTGCAAACACAGCTACCACACAGAGCGAGAAGGTTTAAACGCAGAGCTCTAATGGCTTCCATAAAGTGATCATCAGTCTGTGGCCTGGAGGGAAGCATTGGTAAGTACACTGTTGAACTTGGATGGCGGCTTGGGACTAAGGTTGGGTCGTGGGCAAAGCATAGGGGCAGCTGCAGCAACTCATTTGTGGCCACCCAGGACAAGCAATGTGCGTGTGTTTGTATGTAGGTGTGTGTGTGTGTGTGTGTGTGTGTGTGTGTGTGTGTGTGTGTGTGTGTGTGTGTGTGTGTGTGTCTTTGTATGTGTGTGTTTGTGTGTGATCGTAAGTGAAAAGCAGGACAGCTGCAGAGGTCTATTCATAGTGCACTGATGTCTCTGATGAAGACTGGTGTCTCTTTCCTGCTCTGAAAACCTACCATCTCTCCGTCACCGTGACTTATTTCTGTCAGATCTTCCGTCATTGTTCTTTTACTGTACAACTACAGCAACCGTCTCATCAGGAAAGGGCATCTGTGATAAGTGCTTCATGGACTTTTTTTTTTTACCATATAATTGCTGTAAGTCCAAGATACAAGTAGCACCATCAGGATCACACAAAAGAAGCCAGAAATCAATATCATAATATTTCCCAATATCAATATACTTTTATAATAGTATGTAGGCAATGGGACATGACATGCTTAAAGTTAAATGTCTAAAGCAAAATAAATGTGCTTTGGCCATAAACCATTGGCATAAAATCACCTCAGAACTTTAACCAGGTTTATTTATTTATTCTGAGCTGTGCATCTGGACACCTGACAATGTGCACAGATAGTCAGCACCTGAGCCTGATTCAGTACGGAGTACAGTGATGTGTAGAGTAATAAAACCACACACAAGAGTTGTATTATGTGAACCAAACTAATGAGCTAAACGATACTGAAACAATTCATCAAGCTGAGGAGAAATTCATAGTCGTCTTAGCTTGGTCGTGGATTCTGTAATGCGATACTTATAACGTACGCTATAAACCAGTTGTTCTCAACCGTTTTCTAGTGATTCGCCCCCCAAAAAATATTTATTTCAGCCAAGTGCCCTGTAAGAAAAATTATTTTTAAAAAGATTTTTTAATTTTAAATTAATGTAAAGGGGTACACGTAGCCCGTTTGAGAACCACAGCTATAAAAAAAAAAATTAAATGTGATTTTATCAAAATTGGCTTTTTGGATTTGAAATGGTGGCTTTTTTCCTCGAGGATTCTCATCAGCCGACCATCTTCTCTTCTCTCAAACATCTGGTGTTTTATCTTCTTTTCCTAAACGAACGCGTTCGACACTCCGAGAAACCTAGAAAAAGTACCATCTCCTATCTGTCACACCCGGCTGCAAACTTCTGATGGCCCTCGAGGGAAATTTGCCCTTGAAAAGCGAGCGGCTACTCTGCACTGTGTCCCACCAGCAGTCGTGTGTTGCAAAACTGGGCCCACAATTATTGAACCTCTTTCGACTGGTTGCATCAGGAATCTGTTCTCTCAACGCACAACATCTAATTAAGAGTATAAATTGTTTGGTCCTGTCCATATGTGTGTTGTATCTATCGACCTATATACCTACCTGCCGATCCGTCTGCGTCGGATGCCGCTCTTGCTCATTGGCACCAAGAGTCAATCCGCGCCATCGTATTCACGTAAACTACATTCTTCCATATTTGGCCATCGTCCCAATTACATGCTGTGAACATGTGTGGATGAGGGAACCTCAGAGAGCTCACATGAATACCAGAAACTAACTAAATCAAACTAAATTGTCTCAGATATTGAGGTTATATTTATTAATGGTTTAATTCAAAACAGTGGAATAATACAAACATTTAGTGTACAGCAGCAATTGTGTTGGTTTGTAACTCTGGCTCTATTTGATCTGCCGGCAACGAGGGCCTTTACGTCTGTGTCATCATTGACATAGTGTTGCATTTAATGGTGGTAGTGGCAGCAGTAGCTTGAGTTTCACTTTCTGTTTCACAGAATTGTTTGGTGTCTGACTAAATGCAAAGTCAATTTCTGTCAATGTTAAGACTCAAGCAAAAACAAAAGTCCAGTCACATGTGAAGAGACACTGGGTTCTTGCGTCCTTTGCCTTAATAACTGATGCTTTTCCTTTGCAAAATGTTTTCTGTATTTTTTATTCTATGGAATTATGCCATTCCCTACATGGAAAGCTGTTTCGTTTTTGATGTCTGCTTGACTTTAACATCATCAAGCTCAGTTTTCCATCTATAACGAGACTGTGTGGCAGGTAAAGTTCAACAAGTCAATTCACGAGACAAGCGGAGTGAGAAAATTGGAAACACCTCTGACATGTAACACACTTGGAAGTGTGGTTAGTAACCACAACTGTATTCACAGTGATTAGTGCCAGGGCAACTTCCTCCACACAACTACGCACAACCTCACACACACACACACACACACGTGTCAAAAACATACGGAGAAAGCCTCTATTTGATGTGTGTGTAAGAAACATGCAAGATATTTAGTGTGTTGCGCTGTAATGTGCGACAGTGACAGAGCATCATTACAGAGACAAAGCAAACTATTTTTGCTCCGCGAAACCAAAACAAGATGCAACACTTTGTTGCATTCTGTTTGGAGACAAAGTATAAACGAGCACTATAATTATGGGCTCATTTGAGACAAACCACTGTCTTTTTGTTTGTGTGTCTGTGTGTGTGACTGTGTAAACACAACTAGTTTCTCTATCAGGAATGAGATGAGAAGTAAAGGATGAAAGATACTCTGTCTTACTTTGGCAGATGACAAATAAATGACAGCACACACACACACACACACACACACACACACACACACACACACACACACACACACACACACCGATACACTCATGAGCCCTCATACACACTTGCAGGTAAGAATGCAAATACACACTCCAAAGAAATTTGTTTGAAAAGTGACACTTTTCACACAGTCATTACACCGCTCACGGCTGTCATGTCAGTGTTTCTCATCAGTGCATCACAAAGACAAAAAATGTGTTCACACGCACACAGTACCATACCCGGCTGACAAACGTGCAACAATTTCAACACAAACAGCGAACGCACAGTCGGGGAGGAACAAAAAACTTGTGTGTTTCGACAAAACAAAGTGCCTTTTTTAGTTGTGATGAAGCTCCAACAGCAAGCGCTAATGAATACAAACACGGATGTGACTGATACAAGGGTTGTGTGTTCACATGGAGTAATATTAGCATCAGAAACGCTCAGATTTATTCACCCTGGGGAGTGAGACACCACTCACCAGCACTAATACGATGGGATTTAGTGTAAATATCATACAGCATTCAATACTCTGATATGTCAGGACAGTTTGCATCCACACACGAATCAGAACATGAAGGATTTCTGTTTTGTTAAAAGTTCAACAACATTTCAGGACTAATTAGTGCATTGTTTTTGTGATTTTTTTTTTTTCCTTGAGCGGTTTTGTATCATTAATAATCTTCATTTGACTTGAATCATTGTATCACTGCTGAGCTCAGTAAATCATCTCAACACAGAATTTAGTGTCTATCACCATCAATAATAAAAATATACAGTCATCTTTTTGATTGCCCAGCCTGCAAAAGAAAAACACAGAATCGCTTTTGCTTTTGCTCGCTTCCATTTCCCTTGAATAATTGTGCCCCGTTTGATACAGAAGGAAGCTGAAAGAAAGTGGGTATATGTATGTACCCACTTTCAGTCTCTGATAACAAGCTCTCTGCTTCTTCTATACTTTGCCTTTGCACCAAATACCAAAGTGCAGTGCTGCATTTTTCAATATGAAAAAAAAGATGGAAAACAGGCCAGAAATCAGAGCAATGTTGTTCTGTAACTCTGTCAAAATGGGGTTGAACTGTGAAGTTTCTACACATATTTCCAAACTAATCCGTTTACTTTTTAAACTCGAAGACCAATTCATTTTCTGCAGCTGTAAATATTAGATTAAGATGCTTTAAACTCATATTTCATTGACTATATTTAAAAATCCTCTAATATTACACTTTAGGAGTATTTCGGTATCGTGAAAAAGGAGAAAGAAAGAGCCATACTGCCCCCTGTTGTGTCAAATAGATCATGGCACCATATGTCTTTCAACACAAAGCAACTCTCAGATAAAGATTCCACAATAATTATTTTAATGACATAGCCAAGAGTGATTTATTCGATATGACAAGAACGTATGTAAATTGTATTGTATTAACTTCCTAAAATGTTTGAATGTAAAATGTAAATATGAACACAAGTAGAGAACTTGAGTAGTTCCACTTACTGCGAAGTTAAATTACTCTAAAACAAGCAGGGCTGTGCTGCACAACCCAAGATTTCTCAATACTTTCTTTTTCTCTGCAACATTTCCAAACTTGGCCAGCTTACTTTGTCCTGCAGCCGCTGATGGAGAGAGAGCTTCATAGAAAGAGATTTACGAGTCCACACACAGAGAGGAAGTACAGATCAGAAAGATGGAAAATACAAACCTGTGACGGATGAGCCACAAAAACAGAGCTAATGCTAATGGTGGAGAGATCGATGGCCAGAAGAGAGACTATAGAGGCTAGAAGGAGAAAGATGGGTAAGAAAAGTTGAAGCTGGCAGCAAAAGTGAGTGAGAGGTTGAAAGAGGAGGATGAAAAAGTAGAGGAAAGGTTCATCTTTCTGCCCCTTTTCCTCTCAATCCTCTTCTCTCCGTCTTTCCTGCTTGGCCAGTGGACAACTCAGTAGGAGTCTGCCTACCATCTGTCTGTTTGAGAGGAGTGAGCAGCCCTCCACCTACTACTTCTCCTCCTCCTCCTCCTCCTCCTCCTCACTTCCCTCCTTATCTCCCTTCATCGCTCCTCTCCCTCCTCCTCCTCCTCCTCATGCAACTCTTCATTCTGAAAGCATGTGAGCGAAGGAAAACCAGACTCAGCCAATTGACAGACAGGATACTAATAAGCTAATATGCTAATCCTGCTTTGCACTTGTATGCTATCTATGCTGTTTAATGTGTGTGTGTGTGTGTGTGTGTGTGTGTGTGTGTGTGTGTGCGCGTGTGTGTGTGTGTGTGTGTGTGTGTGTGTGCGTGTGTGTGCGTGTGTGTGTGTTTGTGTGTGTGAGGCAAGACCTAGCCCCTGGGTAATAAAACAATACAAAGAGAGCTTTAGGCCTGCTGGGCCCGCAACAGCACTTGAATACCAAATCAGCCAGCAGAGATCACTGGGGGAAAAGTGCAGTGTGTGTGCGTGCGTCTGCGTGTGCATGTGTGTGTGTGCGCGTGTGAGTGTCTGCAGGAGTGAGACGGAAAGCATGAAGCAGCCTTGTTTTTCCATTGGTGACCGTTGTTTGGTAACTCCCGCTTCTAAAAGTAGGAGAGCAACTTCGCAACAGTTCAGGGCACAGATGGATGAATTAAAAAAAGAAAAACAGGGAAAGAGACTGATGATGATGGGGGCCGGGGGCATGAAGAGCAGGGATTTATAAAAAGATACAGCGTGTGCAGCGCCGTAGAGAAGCCTGTACAGTTAAAACGTTATTTCGAGCAGTTTCACTTCTCTGTTGGCCGACACACACATGTTCATCGAACACACCCATCCGCTCTCGCCCCCCACCTCCCTCTATCTCACCCCTGTCTGTCAGCCAGCCACTGTCTTAATGGACCATACACACAATTACCACTGATTAATACACCACTTAACATTATGACCCCGCTCATGCAACACACACACACACAGACGCACGTACACACCACTTAACATTCTGGCCTTGCGCTGGTATCATTGGCTTTTCAGGTACCCAGCATGCTGCAGCGAGCTCCGGGGCGGCCCCGCTGAGACCACTGCTGTCTGAAGTGCACAGTTAAAGTGTGTGTGTGTGTGTGTGTGAGTGTGTGTGTGTGTGTGCGTGTGTGGTTGTGTGTGATGAGAAGAGATGAGAACACGGCGGCGGTGCCAGCTCCCTAAGGGACGACCATCCAGTCCAAGTCCTCGGGGAGACCTGGACACTTTAGGAATGGCACTACAGTGGGGCCTCATGGCAGCCAAGGGGCCCGCGGGGATGAAGGGAGAGGGAGAGACGGCCGGTCGATTGTGGAGCGGTGGGGCCCAATTATCATCAAGGGCCCCAAAGGGAGGCTGTGTGTGGAAGGCGTAACAAAGAAGGGGCAGGGGCAAAGGTGTCAAGATATCGCTATCAAACATGAACCTGTCCAAAACGCAACTACAGTCAAACTAAGCACTTTCTATACATGTATAGCATGTATAATATCATAATAAGTCATTTATAAACAATGTCACCAAGGCTGTTAAAATTAACTCTTTAATCTATTAGCAATTTATGTGGCCGAGTGCGATTGATAAAATGTTTTCACCCGTTAACGCAACTTCCCGTTGTGCGTTGAGCCGCTGCAGTCAGTTAGATCGGAGAGACCGAGACGGTAGTTGAAGATGGGGAGAGCTTTTTGCATTTGAAGTAAAAAAAAAATTAAAAAAGAATAATTGCGCAGAGGAATTCTTCCACGTGTCCAACAGAAGGGGAACGAGGGGCAAACGGAGCACTTTAGGCAGGGGTATGTCGGTAGCTGCTAGGCTACTTGCATCGCAACATCTATTTGAAAATACAATAAATACAATACGCCTTCTAAAGTGATTACTCAGTACTTTTAAGATTTAGTCTTTAGAGGAAATTGCGTAAAAAAAAGTAGCAATGCTGCAGTGTTAAACGGTTAAACAATTAGACTTTAGTTTAGTTGTTCACATTTCGCCTGTTTGTCTCAGACAGATAGTGAGCTGCACATTCTGCCGTCAAAGAACCAAGGAGAACTTTATTTCACCACAAACGGGTTCAATTTCGTAAACTATCTAAATACCTAAACAGCTACTTTGGGAGGGAACTAAGCCCAGAGAGAGAGAGAGAAAAGTTGGACACATTAAAGAGATAAAAGGTTTGAATGTGGCACTAAGGTAGCAGGAAGGGAGTTGCAGATCAAGGTGAGGATCACAGGGGAGAGGCAGGGATTGTGTGACAGTTAAGGCTGCAGGCAGGTTGTGAGTCGGAAATACTAATCAGAGGAGAAACATAGAGACGAGATTAATTATATTCAGGGCCGTGATGGGAAAAGACTGCAGGCCTGATGTTCTCATGATGAAGACGTGAACATGCACATCATACAGACCCGAGAGGCTTCCCTGGTGCCGCAGAACGGCGATGGTGCGACAGCTCAGTCCCAAGGCCCGTGTTTGAAGAAGAGAGTTGAAGAACGCACGAGGTTTACTCATTTAGTTTTCATTTTAGTTTTCCTTTCTAATGCTCGCTGGCTGCAGTTTGGTCAGGGGTTCCAACTTTGTCTGTGCCGATTCTTTTTGACTGACAGCAAAAATCATGATGTCAGATCATAATAGGAAAATAATAAGACATATCTTTTTTCTCTGTATTCAACAAAATACTTTTTTTCTAATCTTTATACGTATTAAGATTATTAACATAGGTTAAATAGAATACGCTATCCCAGTGATGTTTTAATTTAAAGTACTTTAAAAAGTACACAGGACCAATTGCACAATGTGTTATTTATGTTCTAGAAACATTTTGTATCATAATTGAAGCATTAACTTAACTTGTCAAGTAACCAGTTACTTCAGCTGTAAATAAATGCAGTAAAGCAGTTCCCTCTCTGTTATAGTAGAGTATATTGTAAAATTAAAAAGGTGAGTTCAATGACCTCTATTCTCAAGTCTGAACTGACATTCTGCACTGTAGTTGCTCTTGGTGATTTGGTGCTTGTAGCAATATTTAAACTTATAGTGACAGATGTCTCAGGCCAAACCAAAGACTGCTGGATTACATCTACCCGTATTATTACTAACAATAACATTGACAGGCAACATGATCCAGACAGAAAATGCATTTCTGGCAAAAGGAAAGTTGGTAGTTTAGAAATGTTAACACTTTATAAATCAACAGTTGTTAAAATGGTAGAGATACAACATGGAGGTTTATTACAGCCATGTGGTAGACAAAGTTGATGTGTTGCAGCCTTCTGAACTAAATGTTGAAAATGTGTGGAGCCCACTAATAATGGATAAAGACCCCATTGTGATTGGCACATTCATTATCGCGCTTCTTTAGTAATGCACAATTGATGTGTGGGTTCAGCTGAGTTCCTACGAACAAACACAGTGAACGAGCGAGGCAGAGAGATCAATACGCAACATTAACACGGGACAATCTTTCATGTTATTCTCATCTGCAAAACACAAACACACTGTTTATTTCCATTTCCACAACCCTCGTTTGATATTTCTCAGTGTTGCTTTCTCACCCCCAGCACACCTTGCCCGATCCAAACACATATATGCGCGCGCACACACACAAACACACACGCACACACACACACACACACACACGTCACACCCCACTTGGCCCTTTCTTTTCTCCCTCTCTCTCTGGCTTTGTCAGCAGCAGCGCTACTTGGGTCTTTGTGTCTCCTTCACATCATCTTGTTAAAAATTAAAGTGCTTCTACTTCCGTGCATCTTTCTCTGTCTTTAATGCTAATCTGTTCCCTGTTGGACCCGTATGCAGATGAGAAGCAAATACTGCAGAGCCTGATGAATAGTGATGAGGCTACGACAGACACACACACACACCTGAGCGGCCTTGGAATGCCCTGTGGTTTACCTGTCTGTCTGTCAATCAAACTGGTGACCGAGTGAAGGCAGGTTTGTGGGTCTTTGTGTGTTTGTCTCGTAAATCTAGTTTTAGTTATAAAAAAAATTGGAGTTCATCTAAAAGAATCGTGAAAGTCTGTATTTGTTTAACTTGATTTTGTTAGAACAATGGTCTTTGTTCTACCGTTTTTCTTCATTGCTTAAATGCATTTTTCCACTCTGACATCCCGTTTTCAAAACAGTTACCACAGAAGCCCGCTGGCCAAAATGACAACTTTGGTTTGCAAAAGGCTCTATCACTCACGAAACATTAAAACATGCCACCAAAGCAAAATACTTTAATGAAACACCACAACCTGTGGTCAAATGTATTATATTGTGTTTAGCAACAATTACACAATGGGCAATAAAATACAAAATACAGCCATAAATATCAAACTTTTAAGCTGAAGTGGCCTCGACAGCATTCACTCCGCTCCACTCGGGTGCAATCGGTCTTTGATCCGGTGCGTCAAGTAATGTGATGCGGCGTTCTGTATCGCGCGGGCCAATAGTCGGTGTGTGGTGAAGGGCCTCATCATCGGAGATGGCGGCACACATGCTGATGTTGGCACCTCTCTGACCTGGCACTGTAACTGTGGCCCTCTGCCCAGCGATGTTCCTCCCGCGTCTCCTCACCTTACAGAGGTCGAAGCCGGGTTTCATCCACTGAAATGAATTTGTGATGTGTCAAGATCCATTCTTCTCTAAGAAAAAGAGCAAACCGCAAATTCCAGTCACATGTAACTGTATGTTAAACAATGTATTACGATGAAGATGTGCACCTGCACATACTGGAATCTTGTCTTGTTAACAATGTCAGAGTTTCTTTGGAATGAAACTCCAGCTGCTGCTTTTGTTTAAGGACACTTTCAATAGTCACCAAACTCACACGGTTTATATGTCTACATGCTATCTGATCTGCGATTACTGTTGCCTGGATTTCGCGCAGTCTGATTGCATTGTTTGTCACGACCGGTAAAAAGTAGTAAAAACATGACATGAATCGAGTGTTGCTTTGAGGACAAACATGGCGAGCTACTGTCACTGCCGAACTATGGTATGTTTGCCATATAAACATTGTTTCTCTCCTCCAATGTGTAACTGAGGAGTGGGAGGGGTTCCTTTATATCCCCTTGGGAGATATATATAGTTTCCTCCATGAGTGACCCGGATGTGACAGGAAACAGGAAACCCCCTCCAGGGTCAACATCTGGCACAATTTCAATCCATGTTATGACAGTTTTATATTATGTGAACAAATTAAAAGAATTAAACACACAGTAAAGGCTGGATATACGTTATGACAGCAAACTAAACATATCAGATGTGTGCAATGAGAGTCAAAATAATGACATGGTGCGTAACCTTATGAGGATGGATGAGGCTATGAGTTTTTGGGACAATACTGCTGGAATTAAAGTGTGTTGCTTGTATGGCCCCATAGAAAATGATGCAGACAAATCAAATACGCAAAACAGCTGAGTTGAAAAATATTTAACACAACTTGACGCCATCGATCGAGCCGTTGCATTGGCTTTCTCTCTTGCGTATTTCTAATCTTAACCTTGCAAATTTCCTAGCGAAAGATAAAATTGTTACCAGTGGTTTCCACAACTGCAATCATTAGAACGCGACCCCATCAATGCCCCCTATTCTGACACAAGCCTGTTTTCAGCTCTGTGAGGCTGTAGACCCGCTGACGGTAAAACAGTTCAGGGGGGATTTTGTCTTTGACCAACTTCATGGTAATTTATCCAACATTTAAGTAAACGTTAACTTTATAGTGGCACTAAAGGAAAACAAGGGTCACCAAAGGTTTATGAAAAGATCAATTTCTGAGACGATAATGAGATATTTCACAAATAAAAGCTTTTTACTGCTGGCGGGGCTTTAGGAAAAGTACCATCAATGTCTACAAAATATGTTAAAACAATCCATCAAATTATAGAATTATCATATGTCATTCTAGAGAAACACATTGGCCTAAACCAACAATGCCATCCCAAAAAAAAAAAAAGATAGCCCACCTGATCATTTTGCCGAGCAGTGATATACTGCAGTTCAGTGGAACAAAAGCAAGACCTGGCAAGTATAATTTAGTTTTATCCTTGCCTAAAATCCATTTACAACAACTTAGATTCAAATTACATTCCCCTTATGGGGTCCAAACCCTGGTTAAGAAACATTTCCTTTTCAATCCATCCATCCGACTGCATTTGCATAGCTCTCTTTATTCAGATGGAATGCAGTACAAAGCAAACAAGCAATAAATAAACGCATTTGGTAATAATAATTCAATAACATCACTAAAAATATGAAATAAAAAACACTTGTTACAAATCTTACCAGTTTTAAATAAGGAAAAAAACCCAGGTATGATTTGAAAATTAAAATGGAGGAACTAAAAGATAATTCCAGATATACATAAATACAACTCAGTTAAACGCAAGACAAAAAGGCAGGTTTTGAGTTTGCTTTTGAAAATACCTAAATTCTCCCTGTTCACAAGCCTTGTTCCCCAACATTACCAGTGTTTGTCTGCTTCATTATTCATTCAGTCTGACGCTGTTTACTTTATAAATGATCTTTATTGCTTCATGGGATTATGACCCATTAAAGAGGATTCACCCTGTTGTCTGTGTGATGATGTTGGGTCGTGTGTGTAGATCAGCTGCTCAATCAGAGAAATGCAAACAGGTTCATCTCTTTGTGTCGTCTGCATGGAGGGGAGGGTCTGCTTTTAGTTCCATCTGTAGTGACTTGTGCAGCGGTCGGTTACCGTTAATTGAGGCTGAGGATGTAAAATGCAATTTAACGAGAGGAAAGAGGTGCAGCTCAATATGAGGCTGCAGCTTTCCTTGGACATGTGCTTTTTGTGCATTCCTTGTTAAATGTGTATGAAGTGGGAGCACCACAATGACAATTAAAGGGAAACCTGACATTTCTTATGTAGTGGTGCATCATGGCACCGTCCGTTGTGTTGACTGTTACTGCATAATACATAGCAGCAAACTGCTGCTCCTAATCCCAAGCACACACACACACACACACACACACACACAGCTGCAGTGTGGGCTGTTTCCTGTATACTGTTCTCAGTGTCCACCATCTGCGCAGGCATTTCCTGTCCGACCTTGAAATCAGGCCCCTCAGACTAGACCACCGTCACTTCACACACATCCAGTCTTGGTTTGTCTTGATCCCTCATTTCCCTGCATGTTCTGTGCTGTTTAAAGACAACGCATCCCTTTGTCCACACATCATTTCACATACTCACAATCCGAACACACAACTCCCTCATAATTCACTGAAGCACTGACACAAGTATTCAAATAAAAGAGTGACCTGACAAATGCAATCCCCAGTGGAATATAAATGCATAAATGCCTCAAACAAACCTGTAATTATCATTTATAATAACGTAAAATCCTTTGGGAGAAACACTTAGCATAGTTATCATAGCTAGGAGCGAAAATACAGCACAACCTCAAACTTTACGGGCACCCAGAGTTCCCTCTTATCTGCCACTTTCACACCGGGGAGCCATGATGTCATCAATCAGTAACTCAGTGCTCGGGCAGCAGCCAGCCTTCCCCAAATCAGCCACATGTGTTTTTATTCAGCAGGAAAGTTATAGCAGAAAAGGTTAGGTCACAGATAGTTTACAATAATATTATTCATGAAAAGGAAAGTGGAAACGATCCGTGCATGTGACTTCACTCTATTTACACAAGCATGCCCTGAATACATTGATATCGCCAGACAATAAACCCCACCACGTACCCCACACACACAGAGGACACATAACACATTAACTCCATGAACTGGATTTCATAAACTGAAGGAAAGGAAACGAGCCAAAATCGTACAATTAGAAAAGATTTAAAATAACAAGTGAGGGCCCGAGGCGGAGTGTCGAAGCAGCGCGGAGATAATGAGAGTCAGAGTTATGATTCCAACACAGAGGAGGAACAGAAACACTTTGTAGCGTTCAACTATCCAAATCCAAGCTGTTGCAGCTATTGGATTGGTTCTCTGGTTGTTTATATTGACCTAATGAGAAAAATACTGATTCAAATTAACACATTTCATTTATGCGATAGGCATTTCGTAAATTATTGCTGTCGATGAAAAGGATACGTTTGACTATTTTTGCTGTCTTGTCCCAGTGATTGTGCGAATGTGTGCAGATTATATATGTCCAGATTATAGTAAGGACATTGTAGGGACATGTTCACCACGAGGTAAAGAAAACCGTTGCATTTTCCAGGGTGAAGACTGTGGTTTGGGTTCAAGGATGTCTCCTGGGGATATATATATAATGTCCTCCTAAGCAAAAAAACAAGTCTTTGTGTGTGTGTGTTTCCGTGTGAAAAGGGGGGAACATCATCAGACACACAGGACACAGCACCCCATATCCCGTGGGACAAGGAAGAACATAACAAAAGAGCAGGAGAGATGTGGTCAGAACTCTGAACATTCACACGGCTGTTGTCGTGCTGAAACAAATGGAAACCATCCGAACCATCTTCTTTTCTTTTCTTTTCTTTTCTTTTCTTTTTTTTCATTTTCTGTATCCCTGACTACATGAGATTGTTTGCATTTATCCATATACGTGCAAAGTATTGCTAAAATATGTTTTTTGTTTGTTAACACACTTTTGAAGTATTATGGTGTTTCTGCTGCCCCCAAGTGGTCAAAAGTCCGGTCGCAGCTTGAGGTTCTTGATTAAAAATGATCCCAATGACGCATTAAACAATGTTTAAAAAACAGAGAAAATGAAAGTATGTTTCACATAAATCTATTAAAATTGGTGCCCTTTCCTCTACCAGGGTTGCGTTCTACAAGAACACAAGATTGCAAATGAAGAGACTCCCTTGCTCAAGCAAGATTCAAACCACCTTGTGATGTTACGCTTCTGTTACAATTGAGCTGCTGCTGGAACCTTCAGCTGGTTCAATTTTATTTTAAAAAGGCGTACACAGGCCTTTTTACTAACTCACACACCAATAAAAACACTCCCCTTGCCATAAAGAATCAATCTTACGAAATGATCCCAGAGGAGCGGAGCATCTGCAGCAAATCAAGCTTTTTTTTTCATTCACTTGCTTCTGGTCTTTTTTTATTTTGGGGGGTTTTAGAAGCAAGTGTAACTGGGTGAAAACATCCTTCCTCCGCCGTCTCACTATAGGAGCACGCTTACCGTCGGGTACAGGTGTTTGTCTTCATCCTCTCTTCGCAGGTAAAAAGCTGATCCAATATTTAAAATAGAAATTAAAATAGAAAATAAATTGAGCAACCTTTCCCCCATGTTCCTAAGAGCTCAACTATTCACTCTGATGCTTGTCACCTGCTTCTTCTTGACAGACGCAAGTATGATTGTCACGTCTTTGAGACTTCATTGAATGAACCAATTAAAAACAGAGTTTGTATCAGATGATGCATGAATCTGTGTATGTGTGAAAGAGACAAACATGTATCTTCATTGGTTGTCTGTAACCATATGAAGGTATATAACTATTATTCATAGTATAATTGGCCTGTTATCGGTCAGTATCAGAATCTCTACTTGTTCTCTGTACATTACTTTGTTGGCACTTCACAGCTCAAGTTCCTGGTTCACACACTGAGAAGCCCTCCTCCCTCCATGCACACTGTTAATGGAGCAGGACCCGATGTCCACGCAGCGCGTTGTGACACATCTACTGGCTTGGAATTTCCCATGGCTGATCGTCATCTTTGGTCATGGAAGCCTTCCACCACTCTGCAGCCACCCTCCAACGCAACAAATCAAACAATTCACAACTTCCCATTACTCTGTCTGTCGTTCAGCATATGGTTCCAATCAGCAGCGTGTGTGTTTGTGTGACACCATGTGAATGTTTTTATTTTCCATACATTCTCACCACGGATACAAAGCTTTGTCCACACTCTTTCTCCATCGCTTCGGCTCTCTTTCCGATCCCCCCTCCACATGCAATCTTCCATCTCTCTCCCTCTCACTATTTCAGTCTTGCTTGTCTTGGCTGCATGTCAGACCTCAGACAGACCTAGAGGTCTTTTTCCCAAGCGATCTCCAGGGCGGACTCCAGGGAACAGAACGCACACACACGCACACACACACACACACACACACAGACACGCACAGAGCCTGCTTTCACATGCTCTGTCCATTTCCTCCTCCGTCTCCGCTCCTGCTCCGTATCTTTCTGTCTGCGCCTTCTTGTTGACTCGTATAATATTGTGGCGTTGCTGTCAAACTGTGCTGCAGTCACAGTTAATTGAAAACAGGGAACAGCGTGTTCAAAATCAAGTATTGTGTTTGAGGCCTGGCAGAACTTGTACACCATTAGACATGCTTTGTGAGGGTTTTCAGGCATTTCGTTAGTTAGAAGTGCACGTACAAATGCATTGATCACTATGACTTCTTGGTAGATTTGTTAGTGAATAACACTGAAGGATTGTTGATAACAACATCTGTGTTGACTTTGCCGAAAAGGTTATTTACAAAGGAACTACAGCTTTCTGAACAATACGATGATCTACTTTGGCTAAATGTGATTTTGTTCTCCTCGGGTGAAGAGTCTGTTGAAGCACAGACCAACGTGTTACTTGTTGATGACTCAGTAGTTTGAAACAAATATTTTATCCTAAAAAAAAAAACCGGGTTGACATAACTACTGTCTACTTCGTGTTAAAGCAAAGGGTTACAGTGCTCTCTAGTGGGAGGCCGGGGGAGAGCCGATGCTCATACGTTTTAGAATCATCGACAGAGTTGTGTAAAAAAAAAAAAAAAAGGAACGTGACAAAATATATTTTGTCAAAAACTGAATTAAAAATAGAAAAAAAAGTCAAGATATTACATTTGATATATGTATTTTGAAGTTTGTTAAGCAATTTAAACATTTTACTACAGTAGATGCAGGTTTCTATGACAAACTATACCTTCTAACAATATAAATGTGTGTACAGATTCTACCCAAAGTGTCCCTTTGATATCATCATCATTGTATCATTAAAAACCTGCAAACAAACTGTCCCACTGAAATACAGCTGTGCTATACTTAAGGTGCAGGTGTACTTACGGTGTAAACCAAAATAGTTTTAATAGGGTAGCCAAAATCACAATTTTATTGTTCTACATTACAAAACAACTCAAACTGTCCCAAAACCGCCTCCTCCTTGCGCAGTCAGACCGGGTGCTTACCACAGTTCACAGTATACTACAATTGTCCTGATTGGTTGCCATGGGGACCAAAGATGTGTATACATTGACCTAGGCTTTCTCATCATCACTCCCTTCCAGGCTGCTATCTGTAGAGTCTGCTTCCTCTTCCGGTTTCTGTGGTTCTTTTTGGGGAGGCTGTTCGGGCTCTGTGGTGCTGGAGGGATCCGTCGGTTCTGTTTTGGTGGCGTCGCCCCCTGCTGGCTTCTCAGTATTGTTCTGCAGTCCCTTATCTCCTCCCTCCAGGAAAGTAGACCAACCCTTCAGTCGCTCCTCACGCTCTCGTGTGGTCTCTTCCACCTGCAACAAACAGTATCACCATTAAGGCGGCAAATTCTTTTTACATTAGTAAACTAATAATATGTTAGTAATATCACATGACTTGTTGGTAGGAATGATGACTACCTATACAAGTCTCGGAATGATGATGACATATTCGTATTATTCTTTATTGCTAAATTCACACTTGTGTCTTGCATTTGGTGTACCTGATAGTCTGTTGTTCCATCCCAAAGCGCAGCACTGAGCTGCCTTCCTCCAAACCAGCGACCATTGAACGACTCTATGCACGCATCGGCTTGTTCGGGCTCCTTAAATGCGACCGAAGCCACGCCGTCCGGGTGTCTCTACAGCACAAACATACGCGCTCCATATGAATGCCACTAACACAATACAAACCACTTTACTCCGACTATCATGATGGACATTAAACTCACATCGAAGAGGATGACCTTCTTGACGCCTCCAAACTTCTCGCACTCTGTTCGCAGATCATCACGATACTCGTTTAACTCCAGTGGGTCTTCCTACAAAGGCCAAAACCGAGAGCCAAGAGCAGAGATTATTACCCTCAATGGACAACGTGTGTGTGTGTGTGTGTGTGTGTGTGTGTGTGTGTGTGTGTGTGTGTGTGTGTGTGTGTGTGTGTGTGTGTGTGTGTGTGTGCAAGCGTGTATGTGAATGTCTCTCCGCACCTCAAAGTCACTGGGGTGGAACATGTTCCTAATGATGACAACTTTTTCATGCCTCTTCCTCAATTCTCCCTGCTTCTCTGGCCTCCAGTCCAACTGTCTGCACGGACAAAAACACAGATTTTGAATTACCACACTCCTGTTGGTCCATTTGAGCATGGGGGCTGTTGCCCCTCTCGTGCAGAGTGGCACCAGCTGGAGGTTAAATCAAACGGAGGGAGGTAGAATGTACTTCTGTTGCTGCTGCATTTTTTTCCTATAATCTTTGTTCTTCTTCTTCTTCTTGCTGGCGTCGTACTGGCCCTTTAGCTCAAACCGTGCTGCCTCCACGTGGAGTCTGTACCCTCTGACCTCTGACTCATCAATCAGACGCAGAGCCAACTCCACTGACTCCTTCTGCAGAGAATCAAAAACACACACCGTCACTTCACTTTAGAGTAATGCAATACTACTGCAATTAATACTTCTTCTCTATACAGTGTCACAAGCCAAACCCCATGCAGAACCATGTGGTCAAACACCTGTGGTATTTACAAATGAAGCTGTAGGCAAGCAAGCACAGACAAACCTTGAGATAGCAGCAGAGACCATCTCCCTTTTGATTTCCCTCTCTATCCTTGTAGAGTTTGACCTTGTACTCTTCAGTAATGGGGTCCCGCATCACAATGCCGCACTTGGACATCAACTCGGCAAACTCATCGGGAGTGATGTCAAGAGGCAGGCCTGAGGAGGAAATTAGGGAGAGCGAGGAAGGATGACCTGTCAGCTGGTCGCAACCTGTCAGCTGGTCGCTGGAAAGACGTTGTTTTGACAATGAGAAAAAAAATCTTAAAAAATACCAACCCGATACGTAGACGTTCGTATTTTTAGTGTCCTCTATATCAAACCATCCTATAAAGCATAAAACAGGAGGGAAAAGGTAATTATCAAAAGATTTGATTCCAACTTAAACTCAGAAATTGTGCGTAAAAATGTATCCTGGTAATAATCACTATTGTAGACAGGTGTAAAACTGGAAACATGAATCAATGACTGTCGCTCTTTAGAAAGAACATCCCCTTCCTTTTCTCTCTTCTCTATGCTTTTGGATGTCACTTTACCTGGATCTGGTTTTCTCTTCTCTCCTTTCTTTGAAGCTTCGTCCTGCTTGTCTGGGTTCTGTTTCTTGGAGGAATCTCCTGCTTTGGCCTTTTCTAAAGGCTTGCTTTGTGGTTCTGGGGCTGCTGGGTTGGAGCCGCCCACTGCAGCGTTGCTGGAATCTGGAGCTCCATCCTGAGTGAAGCCATAGTTTGCCTGGTAGGCTGCAATGAAGTCCTCTGTTATCTAGAGATACAAAGCAAACTTTCTTCAAATTAAGGTTGAAACTAATGCATAGACATTTCTATTATGTGCTTCCAATAATGTATCTGTTGCCAAGAAGGGTCAGTAGCAAGTACAAGCTGGTATGGTGGACATTCATGTTTAACATCACTGTTGTTAAACATGATTAGCATAGAATATGAATCATAATTTATCAAAACTGCTAAATGTTTGACGTTAACATAGCATTTTAAGTTAAATATGATGATACTGCAGAAATAAGCTGGGCTAACCGGAAACAAGTACAATCCATAATCAAACTATGCCAAAGACTGCTGCCTCAAAAGGGGATAGATCTGAAGCTCGGGGACTGAGAGCCTTCAAAGAACAACGATATGACGTAGTAAAACAAAAGGTCATACTTTAGGGAACCAGGCCTTCTTTTCGGGGTCCCAGTCATACACGGTCCCGTCCTCTGGGTCAGTGAAGGTGTTAGGATCCGAGCCACCATCAGTTCTCCGATCATAGAGTTCCTGCATCCGCAGCTGCTCCATAATTTCTTTGTTGGCATCTGATTGACCACTCATCTGCAACGAGAATGTGTATAACACACATGTATAAGGCAACTGTATTAAGCCCCAATGTGGCGACAAGGAAGTCGTATTCATCTCATATACGTTATTTTAAGATTTAACCCTTTTGTTTTACTGTGGTTATAGGGGGATGTTTTGGTTACTATCCAAGTGAAGTGAAAAAAAAGACAGCAAAGAAGCTCAACGTGTGTCTTTACCCTGTGCTCGTAGATTTAGTTAAAAGGTAAGCATGGATAAACAATAACATCACAGCACGACAGTGGACACATTTGTCTCTGTCGGGACAGTGCTGGAACAAACCGTGAAGGAGCCTGCTTAATCAAATAACACATTTCAACATATAACATCCAGGTGAAAAGGTCGTCAGTCCGTTCCTTTAATCCATTAACGTTACACTGTGGTTTGTTTGATGAACTGACAACACTATTTGGGGCCAATAAGCCAATTTGGACAAATGTGCAGTCGATGTTCGGTTGACATTAGGATGATGACCACTCGGTAACATTAAAAGGTACGGGCTTGAAAGTATCAAGGTTGGGCGATAAATCATTTTGTGTTAGCCACCAGCTAACGTTGGTTAACGCTATTGCCGTTACCTCTAACGAAAATAGCGTTAGTCCAGTCTAGAAAATGGCAGGTGCAAAGGTTAGCGAAATAAATTCCCTCCGCCTAAAGACCCAACCACAGAAACGATCTGTTTTTGAGAATTTAGAAAGCTTATTCAATGGATATTACCTTTAGTTTTAGGCGCAAACGTTTATCGTTACCCTTCCACCCGACCCTTAAATGAAGTACTTCCGGTGTCAGGTTTGCAGTACGCATGCGTGACAACTGGAAAAGAAGCGCTCGATTTGTCGTACAGCTTCTACCTCCCCCACCCCTCGCATCCAACACGGTCACTCCGCTCGCAGCTTTCCGTGTCACATCTTGTTCGACAACAAGCTCAGCTAGCTAGGTGGCTAGCAGCTAATAAATCAAACCCTTTAGCGGTACTTCGGCCCGTCATGGCGGAGGGTAGCGGTAACGCTAACGTCAGTCCGGGCGACCTTCCACCGGGAGACCCGCAGTTAATCGGTATGATCGTGGAGCATCTGAAGAACCACGGGCTCTTTGACGAGTTTCGACGGGATTGTCTCGCCGACGTTGACACGAAGGTAAGTCAGTCGGCTGACCAATGTGTTGTTAGCTACCGGCACATCACGCCTAACGTTGCTTGTAAAGTCGTCGCTAATTGAAACCGATCTAGCAGTGTGTCCCCCTCGCGGTCGTGTCACTGTGTTCTGCGTGCCCTCCCTTGCCGCCAGCCCGCCTATCAGAACCTGCGACAGAAGGTCGACAACTACGTGACGTCGCACCTGAGCACGCAGGACTGGAACCCGTCCATCAACAAGAACCAGATGCGGAACGGCCTGAGACAAAGCGTTGTTCAGTGAGTGTTGCCTTTCGCTGCCTTCACCTCCCTTCTCGTCCTCTGTGCATTGCGAAGAGACAAGTTAGTGTAATTTAGTAATGATTTTACGGCAGGTCCATCCAGAGATACGGTCACACTGCTTTTTTTCATTCTCCATAAGGTACAAGTGACTATATTCCGTTTCTCTTCCTTTTGTAAAGTCAGCAGAGTTCCTTAATGGTGAACATCCTTACCTGTTTTACGTAGCTTCATTCCTTTTTGTATTATTAATAATTAATGTCAGTCCATCAACAGTACTCCTGTGACTCCCAATTTGTCTCGCAACGGTTGTCTTCAGGTCGGGTATGCTGGAGTCGGGTGTGGACAGGATCATCACTCAGGTCGTCGACCCCAAGATGAATCACACTTTTCGGCCGCACATCGAAACTGCAATTCACGACTTCTTGTCTGGGGAGAAGAGGGACGACGGCGCCTTCAGTTCTAGCTCTGCACCGTCTGAGCAGTTGGAGCTACAAGAGGCGCCGCCTGCGTCTGGCCCTAAAACCCCTTGAGGTTTGTTTTCAAAAACTGCAGTAACAGTGTGTGGTCAAGAACAATCAAGACATGCAGTTAAGAAATGAATATTCTCCACCCCGCCGCAGGTACACGTTGTGATCGACACACGACGTTGTACAGCTGTGTGCAACTTTTTGAAACGTGCAGCATCAGAGGAGAAGATGGTGACAACGAAGATAAAGGAAAAGAAGAACTAGAGGAGGACGACGACGACAAGTAGCAGGTTGTTTTCCTGCTGCGTCTGGAGTGTTTCTCAGTTTAAAGTTTTCAACATGACATTTGGCTTCGCTGCTCGTCTTTGGAAGTTGGACGATGCAGAGCGGCGCACTTTCACTGCGCAGCGTTGCGTTTGGGGGGAAAAAGTGCCATATCGACGGGTCGTGACTTTAAAGTTGCACATTATCAAAATGCAGATTTCTCACTTGGGCTCTTGTATTGACATTTTCCTTGAGGGAAGTTTTAGGCATCTTTCAGGTGGAAGGATTGAGGAAGAAGATCATGTAGTTAGTTTTTGTCCCACACAGATTGAATTATGTAAAGACATTTATGTGAGCATATTTGTCAGTATCTAGATGTCTCAATGTTTTATCACGCTGTGACAGATGTATTTAGTATGCAGCATTGATTCTGAATCCAATGTGCTTTTCTAAACATTGTTGACAACACTGCCCCTCAATTATGTTGTTATTCTATCTTTTTGTAGTACTGGTTTTTGTTGTTGTAAATGCATTTCATTAGTAAAGATACTCTTCTGTATCCGAAGATTCTTGATAGAATTTTGAAGCAACACCGTTTCTTCTTCTGAATGATGGAAATAACTTTGCGTCCGGTGCGATAATAAAACCAAACGACTAAATGTGGTATTTTTTTCTAAGTTATCCATTTCAAAGCCTCTCATGTCAGCTGCTTTCGACCCTGCAGAGACCTGCGTGATGTTTGAATGGAAAACATTTTTTGGGGATGTTTGTCTCTTAAAAAGTCACAGACGTAAGCCACTACTTGTGTCCCTGTCTGTTTTTTTGCCTAATTTCCTCCACAGGTTTAAAGGTCACTCTCAAAACCTTCACGAATCACTTCAATTACGCCGCAGGTACACGTTGTGATCGACACATCCTTGAAAAGTTGAAAAATCAACAAAAGTTGCTTTGAAAAGTTGCCTTCTAAAAATCAAAAGTTGCCTTGAAAAGTTGCGCTCTGAATGCCTACTTGTTTTACATGTCAAATATGCTTTTGCCTATTACGCCGATCTACTTAAATTATTAAAACATTATCAATGAATTAGTCATTGTTATTCCTTGTTTAAACTTATTTCAATGAAAATTATTTTTAAGAATAAATCAATGTATTAATGCCTTTTTTTTACCACTTATGCTTATTAATCATTTAAATACAATGTGACTCCATATTCGTTGAGCTAAATCACAAAATAATACATTCTTATTTACTCCTGGTCCTGCCCAAGCTAACTTCTTGAAATAATGAACTGAATACATGAGCACAATGCAAACAACACAACCGAGTTTGCACCAAACGTTACGGCTCCAGTTGAGTCAGATGCTGGATGAGTGTGATTTACGCTGTGTGGATGCAGAAACGTATCCAGAGGCAGACGTGTTATTCACAGCGTGATCATGTGAGGGTCCGATCCGGGGAGGCTCCTGCGTGTGTGCTGTTTGCATAGTGGTGTCTGTATGCATTAGCGTAGCGTTTGGGTGCGTTTGTGTCGGGGTGAAGGGTCATTGCGTGGGTGGCCGTTAGGGCTTGTGTCAGGGAAGCTGTGGGAGGATATTTTGAACCAGGATGAGACCGAATGCGCCGAAAAGAACAAGGACATTAGCCCCCAAAGATTGTTTCCCCCAGCTGGGCCCCTTGATACACACATTAATATACCCCGTCGCTGTACCTTGACCTCACACGACAACACACACACACTTACATTTGTTTTAGACAATCTTTATCGAGGGTCACATGGACGCAGGGCAGATAAACCTGATGTTTATAGTAGCAAGAATTGTGTTTTCTTTTGTGTGTTTTTTTGACCCGCGTGATGATGTTGATGCCGTGGTGTCACATGGCTATGGACTGTCTCTCTGGTGATGTCGAGGGTCAAAGGTCAAGGCCGTTACGAGACAAAACACGACCACAACAACTGGGCTGCAAGAACGGAACACATCGTAAGGAAAACAGACATAAAGCTCCCCTTGGACAAAATCACGTGACTTTGATGTGATCGCAATAGCTGACAATTTGTTAGACACGACCAAAGAAATAACAGATATTGCATACTTTATGTACCAACATGCTCTGACCAGGCTGATCTAGTCAGAGCATGTGGAATACAATATACAAATTGTGTGTTTGTGTGTGTGCATTAACCATAAAATGTGAGGTTGCAAGTGTTTTCTGGGTGTAAATATAAATAAATAATAAATATATATTAATGCTCATGGGTTTCTCTCTTGTAATTGTTATGAATGTTGATAAATCGTTAAAAAGGGTAAAAGTCTGCGGAATGCTGCATAGAATCTTGTAAAATGAATGATGGCTGCAACCGGTTTCTTCATTATAATAATGAAATATACCCCAGGCGGCAATGTGCATTAGCCGAAATGATGTATTCATTCTCAATAAATGTATTTATACAAACAGATCAGTGTCTGTGCAATCCAGACAGATAGGAATAGCACTCTAACACAGCATTTGTAAAACGTGACCCCCCCTCACCTCCTCCATGACATGACCCTTATCACACACTCCTGCTCTGTCTCGTTTTCAGTCTGACTGGGCCTACGTTTCTCACGGCACGTTTCCCTGCAGAGACAGCAGCTGCTAACCCTCAAACACACTCCACACAATCTGGCTGCTGAGTGTGGATGTCTTGAGCGGCTGACCTGCACACTCCGGAGTAACAGGAAGATCCCATTCAAGACAGTTGTTACAAGAGAATGTTTGGTTATTATTTTTGTGTTGTTGACTGGAGGACTCCTCGTGGTTCCCCTATGATTGAAAGAAACCTCCTGCTGGAGGATAGAAAACATCATAAAGTGTGGTTGAGTGCACTAATGGGTGCCCTCAAAGTAAGAAAACATACGTTGCTAGAAAGATTTCCCTATGCAGATGCCCTTTTTGGGGGATTTTATTAGATAATAAATAACAAAACTAAATAACATCGAGGCTCAATAAACGGATTTATTGAAATCCAGCTGCACATGTTACATTCTCTCCTCCGGGATGAACCTTTTGCTCCTTCGCAGTGACGTCACGGGGCTGCGCTGAGATTGGCGGAGCTCCGATGTGAACGCGCATTGCTCATGCGGCTTCATATATTTCAGGCTCCGTGCCGAGGGAATAGTTTCCAGCGGACACCACTGCGCGAGGCTGCGCTGCTCCAACCCGGAGAAGCCGGCGATTACTAAAACGCGCTGGTCGCTCTGAAGCATGACAGCCCACGTGACCGCGGTGCTGTTTCTGCTGGTGGCCTGTCAGCAGGTGCTGACCCTGGATCTGCGTGAGGAACAAGGGAGCCAAGTCAAAAAGCGCCTGTCCCCGCAGAGCGCAGGTGAGCTGCTGCCTCGACTCTCTCTCTTTTTTTGTCACAGTGCATCCGGATGTGGACGATTTGTATTCCAACGGGTGGGTCTGCAGGAGGAATCGATCAGTCACTGGTTCTTTAATTGTTTGAAAATATATGCAAGGTTACACCCAAAAGCAAACTGCGGGGAAAATCAATTGATCATGGATGCATTTACTCTGCTGAGAAAACTTTTGACTGTTTTTGGCTTCATTCTCTTCAGATTTATCACTGATTCGTTTGACCATGTTGTACGTGTGGTCAATGCTCCGCACTGGATGCCTTGCTGACGACACAATGGCATTAATGTTTGTTATATTTATATGTAGTGAAAGCGTATTATCACTGAGTGATGCATGCATGTTAAAGTGTCTTCATGAGGTCCACTGAGTCATGTTATTTTTTCAGCAGAGAAAGAGAGAGACAGATATTTAGAATTGACATTTAATTGTCATTTTTCATAAGCCAATTTACTTTTTTATCTGTTAAACTTTGGGAGAGACGCTTGCTCACCTGTAGAGATGCCAACACTCTGTCTTTGTGTCTTTCCCTCCCTCTCAGCTGAGATTCAGAGTTGCCTGGTGACTTCAGGGGATGTCGGCTGTGGGACGTTCCAGTGTTTTAACAACAACTCCTGTGAGATCCAAGGGCTGCACCACATCTGTCTAACTTTGCTGCACAACGCGGGGTGCTATGACTCACAGGTGGGCTACATCAAGACCATGAGAAAAATACAAATAATGATGGAGTATGATGGAGTAATAGCAGGGTGCTACAACTGTAACCTTTAGGTCACAAAATCGTTCCATATAGCCTTAGTTTAATATATTTATAAGAGATCTGGATATTGTGCCACAGCAGATTTGCACCATAGAACAGTTTGGCCTCGGACCAAGCAGCGTTTTTCATATTTTCCGTTCCTCAAATGTTAAATGTTTTTCACAATGTAAGTCCAAAATAACTGACCTGCAGGTTGTTGAAACGCAACACCTGCAGGTCAGACGAGACACACGGTCCCACCAGCGTGTCTCGGGTCTAAAGAGAGGCGTATACGAGGTATCCTGAACAGCCCAGTTTCTCCTTCTGGCTGCAAGGAGGTGTGGCTTTGCTCCGAGCCTCTCCGGATGGTTGAGCTGCGTTCCTTGAAGGCTTGGATCAGCCGTCCTATGAAGAAAGCTCATTTTTTCCGGCTTATATTACTGTTTTCATTCTTTCGGTCGAAAGCTCAAGACCACAGGTGAGGGTCAGAACGTAGACAAATTAGTAAATTCAGATGTTTTGCCTACTGCCTCAGCTCCCCATGCACCACTATGGCCCAGCACAGCGTCAGCGCAACGCCGCACCCACCCACCTGTCTCTCTCACGCCGCATCTAAAGACCCCGGGGACATTTGAATTCGCTCTCTTTGGGTTAGCGTCGGTGACTTGCTCCCACCCCGGAGAACACCGCGCACTCGACTGCAAACCGCCCCAGTGCATTCTGGAGGGTCCGGTCTGAAGGTCAAGTCAACAATCTGCATGATTGTAGGTCTGTTTTTTTTAATCTAAAAAAGCAAAACAATGTTTGCTTTAGAATCTATACCATCTGGCAAAGAATTACGAGAACTGTCTGAAAGAAATAACATAATGAAATCACAAACCGCAAAGGTCCATGGAAGTATTTCATTAGGTTCTCCGGATCTGCAGCAAAGATTGTGTCTGTTGTTGTTAGTATGCAATAGGAGACGTTGGCCAAACACTGGTGGACATTTGGAGAAATGTCTGCCGGGGCCACATAGTGTGAGCTTTGACCAACACTGACTTTGGTCACTACACAAAACATTGTTATGTATGTAGATATTCTGTGTGGTTTGAAGACATATTGATTCTCCTGTAGATAATACTTTTGGGGTATAATACATCCCTACTGAGTAAACAAAAATGTAGGCATGATTTTTTGGTCATGTCTTTTTTTTTTTCCTTTTCGTTCTCCTTTGCGCAAATAGTGAGGAGAAAGTAACCGTTGCATCACCTTCTAATGTCAAGGATACACTACCCAGACTTTAGCCTTTTAATAGCAGACATTACTTTTGTGCTATGCTAGGACATTTTCAAGGTATTACACACTGATTGTTCAGTATGCTATAAAAAGCAATGACATTCTATGTACACCCATCGTACTTGACATTTGTATGACGAACTGTGATATGACAATGTAATTTTGCAATTATATTCTATACTTGCCATACTATACGGCAACTCATTATCTTTTTATTGAAAGACAATAGTACGACTATTTTATGATGTATACTATTTCTTAATGACATTCTATACTGCAAAAGTTACAATTCATTTGTTAAATTGGCATAATATGCCATAACAATGTAACAGGTCATTTCAGCAGAAGTGGCAGCAGATTCCTCATGTTGCTCTCCGTCTCCTTCCAGGGAAAGTCCTTTGTGAAGGAAGCGTTGCGGTGCATGGCTCTGGGCCTGAGGCAGCGCTTCAGCTGTGTGAGCCGCCGGTGCTCAGCGGTAAAAGAGATGGTGTTCTCACTCCAGAGGGAGTGTTACTCCAAACACCACCTCTGCCTCGCGCCACAAGACCACATGGATACCATGGGCAGCCTGGTGCAATTCCACCTGATGTTTCCCCCGGGGTGAGAGACAGAGACACAAGCAGCCAGTAACCTGGTATCACCAACATCCTCTAGTAGTTAATCAAAATAAATGAAATAGATTTTAGTATTAGTTTAATTTGAGGACGCTTCAAGTGTAAGGGTCGTAGTATCGTGCTTTCCAGCTCATTGTTAAAGCTTACTGCGACAATTGAATAAAAACAAAGCTATTCTTTTTAGTAATGGTAACGTTTAATAGTATAATGTGTGAGGAAAGAAACCATGGTATATTTAAGTTGTCAAAAATATAGAATAAAATGTCATAATAGTATCATGAAAGAAACCTAGAAATGTCAAGGAAATCTATGCTATAATATATGGCATAAAAAGTTAAAAAGTGCCATCATGTTAAAAGCGGCTTTGTGAATGGTATGAAAACGTAGTAGTATAATATGTCAACACAACATCAAAATACTCATTAGAGCCTAAAATTGTATTGTGAAGTATCTAAATAAAATGCTATAGCACAGTAAAAAGAATAATTTCAATAAAAAGTCAGAGTAAAGTTTAAATTAAGAGAAACTATACAAAGTAGTGAGTATGTCATAAAAACTCAGTACGTTTACATGCCGAGAAACACATACAATGTTAAAAGGCTTAACGAAATACATATTCTTACCTTACTATGTACCTGGAATGTATGAATTCACTTTCCCAAACACACCACAGGTCTTTGTTAAAAGAAACAAATGTGCGCTTTGTTTCCTCAGACCTCACGTGGAGCTGATGAACTTCCTGTTGAGGTGCGGAGACAAGGTCAGGTCGTGGGTCGGGCAGCGCCTGCGCGCGCAGTGCGACCACCACTGGGGGGCGCTGTGCAGCAACTTCGGCAGCACCTGCTCTCACAGCCAAGCAGACCCTCTGCAGAGCCCCACCGCCCCAGCACCACCCGCCGGGTCCTGGGCCGTCGCAAATCAAGTGCACCTGCGGCAGCCTACGGAGGCGTCCGTGCCGGAGCGCAGGGAAGGTCCGAGTCGGAAAGACGACCAACCTGAGGAAACCAACGTTACTCCTCTATGAAGAGGCAGGCGAGCGAAGCTTAGCTGCAGCTACGGCGCACTAAGGTCATGGCACTTATTAAGGTTACACCAGCAGTGGTGGTAGTAGTAGTAGTTTAGTGTATCATTGCCCGTGAAAGCAATGTAACCATAACTTATTAAATATGTTGGGTTTCCATCCTATAGTAATATTTTTTTACATTTTACTTCGTACAAGGATGAAAACCATTAATCTACCTCATGTCAACGTCACAGTAAACTGCAGTCGCTGTAAGGGGCAGTGGAACACCCCAGGGGTTCAGCTACTGTCTCAAAGTCAGTATTCTGACTATTTAAAATCAGTTTATGTACACAAGTGTTGTTTTATTGTGCACCACAGAGTGGACACGCTATCTAAGGGCATCTTGTAGAGTCAGGGTTCAGTCTGCAGGAAGGAAAAGCACTCTTTGTTCATGACGCTAGAAATATGTATTTTTGGTGCTCCACATTTCACACACAGGTTTAAAGATATGTATTGTAACTTTATTTATACAAATAAAAAAAATACATATTTTTACCTTAAAGACAATGTATTCAATTAAATTAAATAAACGTCAACAATATCACTTGACAAAAAGGAATTTTGTTAGTGAGTTTTCAGTAAAATTGTCACACAAATGAACAATAATAATAGCCTCTCTGATGTGGCGAAGGTTGGTTATCCTGCCACCTACTGGAACATCTGCACGCGTTCAACATTGACAACGGCCATGACTTAATGTGAAAGATGCATTTTAAGGTGTGTAATCCAAATTCTAAAATCAGTTGTGGAGACATCCAGAGGAGGAAAGGCACTTGGTAAATGCTTAAACATTCCAATAGGCTCCAGAGTAGCCGTCCCGAGCAGATCAACGTGGACACCTTCTATGTTGAACACATACAAAGGTTTTAATTTGACAACCAGTGAACTAAGTGAGGTTTGATTCATCTGACAGCTGCCTGATGATGTAGTAAAGACTATGCTTCAATGTGCCGTTTCATAAATAAGCTGTGTCTACTCAGTGGGTCGGGAGTACAAAGGTTACAAAAGTATCGAGTTCGAGGAGGAACTGCTTCAAAGTGCGCACCCGTCTCTTAATTTGTATAAATCGCCTCTTCAAGATGACATGGTCGCTCAAAAGCAGCAGCTCCTGGGATGTGATGTGGGAAAGAGGGCTGATGCTAAGACAGCCGGCTTTGAGCTTTTGGCTATTTGAGAGTGTAACACCATGTGCCTCTAGACATGGTCGAACAGCACACCTTTCTATCCTGAGGCGTTGCAAACCTCAGAAGGTTCAAATCTAGGTTTACCATTGTGCCCCTTACTCACATATTGCATATTGTGCTAAATTCAACCAGATGGAAAGTTTTCACTTGAAGCTTTGCTCTATATGTAGAAACAGTCCCAAGTCAGGTCTCAGGACTGCTTCTAACTTTAAAGTCCTTGTCGTAAATATTTTTCTGAGTGAAAGAACTTGTGTGAATTCTTTAGCCAGGGAGCTAAATGAAAGGGAAGAGACGTTTCTTAAGGATGTAAAGGACGGTGGCGAGGAAAAGGGCCAGAGCCAGGAAGATGAGCAGCTTGTCGGTCAGTTCCCGCCGGTTGTACTTGAGGATCAGTTTCCTTCCCAGGTGGATGGTTCCTGTCATGCTTTTAAACTCCTCATTGGTTTCCTGCACCGTCCTTGAGGAAGTGGCTGTGTGAGGTGGAGGAGTACAAAAGGTTTAAGAGGGAAGATGTGACAAAAAGTGTTTTCACAGGAAAAGAACATATTAGAACGACTTTTTGTGCACAAACTATAACTCTGAAGCATTAAGTCTTACCCAGTGTGCCAATAGTGTCCTCAGCTCTGCTTCACCTGCTCAGCCATCATCCTGCTCATAGACATCAGACTCTCCGTAATGTTGCTACTGGTTTCTACTAAGCTTTCTTTAGTCGCCTTCCTGAAATAAAAAAAGTCCATTTCCCAGTATTAATTACGATGATTTTGCAGTAGGAAATTGTTTCCGCAACGGGCTACGACTAACACTGAACCCATCTGAGAGATTCACTTTTCTCTTCAGACTGGAATTACGTTATGAAAAGACCAGAGAGTTTGACAGATGTTTAATAAATGCCGGCATTAGGCTTAACAAAAGCAAAACATGTGCCATGCTAACGTCACAGTGGTTTAGAGCCAATTGTTTCAGCACCACAGTAAAGCCAGCGAATGTACTGACCTTTGCCTGGTGCCCTGGTGTTCTACTCCATGCAGGAGCTCGTTCTTCTCTGTGGCGTCTATGGCTAGTTTACAAGCCAGGTTAGCTTTCCTCCATGCTGTCTGGTTACTAGATCCACAGAAGAAAAAAAAACACCCTTTTGGTTAAAAGGTAACATGCTAACATGCCAACTCGCTGGCAAGTTGCGAGATGCTTAGTCAAATAAATAAATGCTGCTGATAAACCGTGATACAGAATAATACAATATTAATTTTTGGCCAAACTGCCCAGCCCCAGTATGATGACATTGCAACTTGTTTCAAGAGTCAACACTTAGAATGTGAACTACTGCCAAAAGCCCAACAAACACGATACATACATTTTACAATTCAGACTACTGATACCAATCTTCACTACCCCAAACCGGATGCACAACCATCAGATAATATGATACACATCAATCAGGCTTGGGTTTCAACTAAGCAGTACAATAAATTGTGATGTGTTAAGTAAAATCGAAATATAGATGAGTTCACTCACACAAACCCTTCACTGGACGCTGGCATTAAATCAGGATTGATGAAGTCAATGAAGTCAGTGATTCACACACCTTAGCATTTGCTTTCGCTGGCTTTCTGTCTCTTCCTGGATGGCCAGTCTGTCGGTCTCTCTGTCCTGTTCTCTGGCCATCTGCTCCAAATCCTGCCAAAAGCACACCAAGTCAAATAAAACAGTTTTGATTTTAATTAAGCAATAAATATGTCAAAAGCCACACATGTGATGTGAGGACCGACCTGAATTCTAATCCTGAGCTTGTTGAACTTCTCCTTGACCTGAGAATTGAGCTCCATGAGGGTTGACTGAGGTCCAGGGCAATCCCTGATGTCCTGAGGTAACACAAACAAAATGAGATGGCATGTACTCATGTTTGTTTAACATAACGTTATCAACCGTAAGGTCTTTTAAGAGCAAAACGAAGACTGAAACACAACTGTTCGGAATTTTCTTTATAACGGTTTTATTTAAATCTGTTATATAAAATATATACATAATCAAATATGAAGAGGATCAAAGTTAAATTATCAGTTTATTTGCTTATAATTATTTAAATAAATTATAACAAAATGGGAAACAAATTACACATAAAGTAATGCACTAGTATCTTATCTGAATGAACTCATTTTTCCGTTATTTAAAAAAAAAACATTAAAACGTTAATTACCGTTATTTGGATTCATTGATTGTATTAGTTAATAGACTATCAATCTATACAATATTTGTAGGGCATGTTAATATTTGTAAATAACATGTTACAATATAGTATGTCAGTCTTTACTTATTCATCTGCAGATGTATCCAACCTTACTTTCTTGTAAAATTGTGCGTACGTTCGTTAAGGGTATTGAGATTACAGGGTTAAGTCATTTTGAACTTTTCCAACAATCAGCAATTGATACCCATTAACAAATATCTTAACGTAGGGTTACGGTGTATCTGTCCGACACATTGGCTAACGCTAGCCTCCCGTGACTCGAATGATGGGACGATGTTTCAGTTCACACCTTTACTATCATTTACCTCTTTTCTAATAACGTTAATTACAAGTATCTTTTAACTCACTTCACCCGTTAGCTAACATTAGCTTCATATTTTTGTTAGCTAATTAGCGTCTAGAGCGAATTTAAGCCCTGCTGACGATGCCTTCGTGCAGACCTGTACAGAAAAAACAACGACTAACGACGAATAAACAAACAGAACAGTCACATTCAAGTGTTACCTGCACGATAGCCTTAATTTCTAGGTCATATTTAATAATTTCTTGTGCACAAATTCGGACGTGTACATCTGCGTAAGACGCCATATTTGTTTTTGTACGGCAAGCAGGAGGAGCAAAATGAAACGCGCGCTGCTGAAGGCGAAGCAACGGTCTTAACAGTTTTTATCTCGTGCCGAAAATACAACAGCCACTGTGTCATAAATAAATAACGTGTTTTGTTAACATCCGACAGGCTTACCAACAGAAAACGGATGTTAAATCATTTAGGTTTACCTCCGAGTAACATTTTAGTTTAATGGGAAAAATTCAAACAAATTACGTTTTTGTGGGTATTACAGGATCTCCAATGGAATGAAAATAAAGCTTGAATTTTCAACAGCTTGACAAAACAATGAGTTTATGTCGTTAAACTTTATAAAAAGTTGCAAGTGATTTAAATAAGGCTAAACATACAAAATGAACCAATTCCAATCCGTGTGTTTTCTAAAAAAAAATGCATTAGAACCAAGATGTGTTGTTGTCACACTAAATTAAAAATACAGGTAGGTATATATATATATGCAGGACTTATCAATATAAAATATTTAATATCCCCACATCTTGTGGTCAGTGAACCGTAAATTAAGATTTTCTACTGAATTATCCTGCCAATCGATCCAAATTCAGATTTTCAAAATTCAAATCAAAAAATATTTTAAATCCATAAATCTGTGTTAAGATACAATTTGCAGAGGTTAGGGCTTCCACCTCTGCATGAAGTAGTTGGTGTTGCATTTCTATCCTGGAAGTCTTACTGTATTTACATAATGTCCCAGAGACCCAAACTAACAGTAAAATAAAACCTACTAACCTGTATTGTCCAAAACTTGCTAGCTTTTGTATCTATGCCAAAGAGCTCACCTCGGTGAGCCACAGCGTCACACGGGATGGACGGTTCTTTCATTCTGAAGGTGACCACCAAATTAAACAAAATTGTATTACCTGCTAAAAAAAATGCCTTTTCAAGCAATGAAACTATGTATTTGTGACCCATTAACATCTTCAGTTGAAATGTATAGCCTGAAATCTCCAAATGTGTGTGCCATATTATACTATTCTGTATTTTTATCTTCCTTAAACACATATCGTTATTAGGAATGAGAGGACCTGTGGGTTTTTTTTGTGCTTCTATCACTATGAAAGTACATTTTTGTGCAAATCCGTATGTACATCGGGATCTTCATCTATGCGATTCTAATTTACATTAACTAATTAAGTCACACGATTTAGGATGGGGTGCTAATGGTTTTATTATTTAGATTTTCAAATCAATAAACATAATCAGACTATTGTGGTTACAAGCAGAGCTGTGGTACCAACTCCGGCTGATACAACAGAGAAAGAATGGTTTAAAAAAAGAAAAAGAGGCACAATAACACAACAGAGATTCCGACCATGTGTCCGCAGGATGTCATAAGCTCTGAAACACAATGAGTTTTACAGTATAAACCAAAAAAAAAAAAAGAAAGCATCTTTTAGATTTCCGTGCCTGTGCAGAAAGTCGCCTACTGTGCATCCAAAAAGAAACAAAACAAAAAGCCCAGCACAACATTTATTACACAACATAAATATGACTGTCAAGATATTGTATTCGAACAGGCATATATGTGAACTACAAATATAGACGTCATTGCTAAAGAGAGGATCAAGTTAGTTTCAGCAGGATACACTTTCTGCAGGTTTTGCTTCTTAAAGAAATTATAATCACCAAGAGATCTATTATAGAGCACTTAGCAATGAGACTGGGGAGAGGAACATACAGGACTAATTACAGAAAGATCCCATGCTGTTAAACTGGTCAAATAAGTTACCATACAAGACCACACGCATCATTACCATGGCATGTAGCCGTGGAGCTCAGAATGAACGGCACATCCCAAATCCTCTACATGGGCTTGAATGATTTTACCATAAAATCTCCTCACTGTCTACCTTGATTATCAAAATTGAAGAAAAAAAAATAAATTTGCACATGTTGTTTGTTAAATCTCTCTTTCTCTCTCTCGCTCTCTCTCCATGCATTTTGGCAAAATCTGGAAGGAGCTGTAAATCACTGCAGTGTTGCATGTTGACGTGCGAAGATAAGGAAAGGGGGGTTGTTTATATAATTAAGGGCGGTTGTCTTTCGATTAAAAAAAAAATCAGTTTGCAGAAAAGGAAATGACTCCCCTGCCCCAAACAATAATTTCAGGGGAGTACGAGGGGTCTCTGCCCACCAGCAAGTGGCCCCCGGCTGATATCAGCAGCTCCCTCACAAGGCAACTGCGAACCAAAGCCCTTCTTTAAAACCCAGGAGGGGTCAAAACATCTTTCGGGTGCAGTTTTCTCAGAAAACTGATCAAATTCTTACTGATTTCCCGCCAAAGACAGAGAGCGCAGGCGAGCCGACTCCCAACACGAGCTCCAAGGCCCCCGGAGTCACGACAACAGCAGAGTTGTGTCAAGGAGAGGTTCACTTCGCTGACTCAGCGAGTCTGGTCAGCCCGACTGGCCTCACGCCTCCTACGACAGAACCCCCCATGAGCGTCCCAAACGACATATAAATCAAAGTCACAGATGAAACTGCAGCTCCAATAACATCTTGCTTTAGGGCAGAAAGAAAAAAAAAAAATCGATTTGATTTTTATGCAATTATCCTGAATTTATCTGATGACATGTATGTTATGCAGCCAAATCCGGTGAAAGTCAGTGCGGTCCGTGTTACTTTTAGCGGATTAATAGCAGACCCTGTTCGCACTGATCCAACACAAATTACGATTTATTTATAGTTTCCTGTTCATCTTCCCGTTTGTGCGGACCAACCACTCGAGTCTCAGCTGGTTGCCCGGCCAGATAAAATGACATAATGAAGATTAAGTAGTAAAGTTAAGCATAAAAAGCAAAACCGGTTTCAATGTGACTTTGATTCATGACCGTGAACATCATGTGATGTCTGTGACTCCTGGCAGATCCCGGTTCAATGGAAGAATTCAAGTCTAGTTTAAAAAAAAGTTAATTTACAGGATAAAACAAATAAATATCAAAGAAATGGTATGAACACTGGGATCGGGGGAAAATACGCAGCAAAATATAATTTACGGCAAATAATTTCTAACAAGCAACATTTGACAGAGTCAGCATAAATATCAAACCATGATATTATGGCGGCGCCATATAAAGGACACAACATTCATCTACATCCGGACGACAAGTCTCCCTCTGTGTCCAAACAAACGTCTCAACAGGAATCAGCACAACAGGAAAAGCTCAACCAGACACTGGCGTCTGTCTTTAGGATGCTGCTGAGGAAGACTATAGTCCACATTCATCAGCAAAGCAGCAGTTATACCTCGCTATATCAGCCGTCAGAACCACAAGACGGAGCAGAGTCACCGACGGAAGGAACAGTACGGCTAAAAGAGCCATGTCAGCACCCAGCCAGACGGAGTAGCACCACGGTTTCCCCCCCGCGCTCAGCTCGTCGCTTCACCCGCAACCTGCGACTCAGTGCCAACGCTGACTTCAGGGAGGGTCTGGCACTTTATAATAGCAAAGTTAAGAAAACGGAAAAGTTCTGTCATAAGCTTTGTTTTTTTTGTTTGTTTTTTTTTTTATTAGTTTTTCTCAAAAAAAGGTCTCGAGACTCGGCAACACGGTGCTCCATTTTTAAAACCACAGGTGAAGAAGAATGCAATTTGAATTGACTGTGTAAAAAGCCGGCCCAGGTCTCCCTCTGCCTCGGACACAGTGGAAGTTTCTCCAAACGGACACACCGGCGGCGATGCAGCAGCGGCTGATACACAAAACACAATAACGTGGCGTAGTGGGCAGAGAAAGAGTTAAAAAGGAACCAGGTTTCCCAAAACAACATCAATTTAGAGTTTAAATTGATCTCTTTTGAATGTAGATCCTATGCAAACAGCCCATCTGCTGTTGCACAAGGTGTATTGATTTAGAAGGACAATTAGATCCTAAAAAGGTTTTTGGAAACCAAGCCCCTCGTTTGTGTGGGGAATCCCCTCCCGACTGATCCAAGGTGCAGATTTGAGTTCTCGTATATTTGATTAAGGCACCTGGTTCAGCAGGCATCGTATTCAAAAATCAAGTGCAAGGTGAGCAACACTGTTGGTCATTTGACTGTCGTAGGAAAAAAGTGGGACAAAAAACAGGGACTGTTGTAAATGAATACTCTGTCACGGACACGCAAACCAAAAGCATAAGTGTCTTTGTGCTCATTCAATAGCTGCAAATATGAAATCATTTGACTGAGAGCAACAATGGAGACGATTTCCATTGATTGATTGATTTTCCTGATCTGCAAAGAATTCCAGACGTTACTTGATTCTCTCAGTGGTTTTCTTACTGCGTTCTTTTTTTTGTTGTTGTCGTCACAGTACATTTCTGTATTTCTCGAATTCATACTGGGAAACATGTGCAGGTTAGTGAGGACGCAGCCTCTGGGTCAGAACAACACAGGAAAATGATCCCAAAGCCAGACTCAGAGATCTGACATCACAGCCAGCGGGAGGTAAAGTCATTCTAGTTTTTAGGTTGCTTGTTGTTAAAAAAAAAAAACTACGGCAAGCAACAAGTGTATCTATGAATAATATTGTTTCCTTTGCTAAACAGTTTTTTCAAAGAAATCCCTTTGAAAATATACTTTAATCACAGAAGCAATTAGTGAAATAAGGCAATGCCAAATTTGTCCTCTCTCAAGGACAACATCTTAACATTAAAACTACTTGCTTTTTAAAATCGACAAAAGGTTTGTACCTCTCAGATGGAAAAAAAGATCCTTTGTGACTTTAAGCAATGTTATCAAATCACTGAGTCTGACTTTTACATAAGAAATAATGGCATACTTAACAATAGCGACCACACAGCTCAATATTACAGAAATCTTCAGAGTAACGTTGGACCGGTCGGAGGAACGAACATCATGGACGTTTTAATGCAGGTAATGAGAACAATGATCACATGTTATCTGGGCGAGTGGATTTTCGATCTAATGAAGTTATTGGAAAAGTAATTTAGCACCATGTGCCATGATTTCATGGCGAAAAATCCTTTGTGAGAGCAAAATGTTGCAGGTTGTGTAAGTTTGAATATGAGGAGAGAGCTGGGAACACTGGGAATTATTGTGACACGTCTGTTGGCCTTTTTTAAGTCTGTCTAGCGAGCATTGCACTATATTGATTGACATTGACAATTCATAACACACATGCGCAACGTTTTTTGTACAGCGTAATGAATGGCAATAATTGGAATACATAAAGATATTTTTCTGTTCTTTCTATATGTCATCACATGTCAGATAGAAGAACAATATCACCCTGATTTGCTGAAGAAAAGCCTTATGGATCCACTTAGCTTTTATTGGACAAGAGGAGCACAAAGTTACACACGCTAGCTTTATATATGAATGACTCGGATTTATCTCATCAGAATTAAAAAGAATAAGGAATAGTTTTACTGGCGTATGTTTTCACTCAATTCCATGACTGTTGAAATGCCACAGAGTCTCCTGGCCTGAATGTAAAGTTGCACTGCTTGCCCTTAACATGTCAAATGTAAAAACCTGTGGAGGACTCTTCTCTTGAATTATGTTTGTCTACAAAACACCCGCACACACAATCACACACGCGCTTATCTCCCCGTGTGGCGGGTTTGACTCTGGCCAGCCAGCGGCTCTCTCAACAACCGGCGACCCCATATCGAGAAATGCTTCAAAAGTAGTCCAGAAGATACCGATGAGCACAAGGAGTTCACAATTTTGAAGACACATTTCACGTCTCCTACTTCAGTCGAGGTTGTTTTGAGCTGAATAGATTTGTTGTCGTTCGCGATATATTGGCAGGGCAACGTCATGAACCTCGGCAACTGACACGTCTGCCAAGTAATTCTTTTTTTGTTTTGTGTGTAAGTGAAACGTTTAAAAAAGGCAATAAGTATCCAGATTGAGTCTCCTTTTGAGACGTGCTTGCCATACAGTACAATGATATATTAACCTCCCCCAAGGCGGCCGGGAACAGCATCTTTCAGACAGGCTCTTCCTGGGCGCTCTGGGCTCAACCACCCTCCCCCCTCCTTCTCCTCCTCCTCCTCCTCCTCCTCCTCCTCCTCCACCTCCTCATTAAGTCACAAGTAGAAATCAGTTTACAAATTATAACAATATAGCTCTCTGGAGAAATGTGTCTACACTGTACATCACCCTGAAGAGGAAGCCAAAGCAGAATCAATTCTTTCCATAGGAAACCTCTACTGAAGGCAAATGAATCTTGACGCCGAAGGGTTCAGCGTCAGGATCAAAGTAGGGGCCCTGGAATCAAAACCCTCTTTTTTTTTTTTTTTTTTTTTTAAGACCACAAACACCTGACCAGGAAATAAATCTATCCTGTCTGGGCTTCCCAAAGCCAAGCAATGATACATGCTCATACAGCACCTCTTATCATCACATGGCAACAGAAACATTTAGATCCAACCCTCGTCAGATTGCGCACCGGTTTCCTGCCAGTTTATAGAGCTGACCAAGTCAGGTAATAGACCTATCCTAGCAAGTAGTCACCGAGCACACTTGCAGCATTCACACCAGGCCTTTTAAGCAGCAAATGGAAGAAAAAAAAAATGCTTTCTTTTTGTTTTTTTGTTTTTTTTTCCTTTTTTGGACAAAGTGCTTTTGTTTTCAAACATATAATATAGTTTTCTATACATATATCTAACATTTAGAAGGTACATATAGACTTATAGTCTATTTACAAAAATGAATCAGTACTAAGAAAATAGCTATGGACGGTAGGGGAGAGCAAGTGATTAGGCTACAACTAGCAATAAGAAGTCAAATAAGAACCATGGATACTCATCACTCTAGTTTCTGAAAAAAGCACCATTTCTCCCTTTTTAGATGGAACAGAAATCGGTAAAAAATATAAAATATATATATAGATATAGATCTATATAGACTCAGCACTAGCTGTTATTCAATAACACATTACAAAAAGACCACAGCTCTGCATGACCATCACCAAACATCAGTGTTCATTCTGCGAAGGAGGACTTTCTTCCCTTCTAATTAACCTGAAATCAGTTTGGCCAAACATGTATTTTTTGTTTATTTCAGCCTGTTAACGGAGATAACTCTGGTTGAATTTTAAAATTCCTGGGAATGGCAGCATTTTGTCTAAGGATTCAGCAGGAAGGCACGCATGCAAACATCATGCTATCTACCGTGTGGGCGAGCCGCCGAACTGCGGCCTAGATATTCTAACTCTACATGTTTTGGTGAAGAGGGTCATTTTGGCGGCTTTGGCTGGTCAGGAAGAATGCGAGCAGAGTACCGCGGGTAAAGTCAGGCAGAAACAAAACACCAATCCCAGGAAATGCAAAATTGAACCAATTTCATGGTGAAAGAGGGAATATGTGTGAACATTGGGATCACAATGCACGCTGCTAAATCCAGATCAATTCAGGAGACAATCCAATGCTTCGGCTTTCATGGCCGGCCCTCATAGATCACCCAAACTAGTCCGTGGCTTTGTTGCATTGTGTTTCAAATAAATCCAGTCCTGATTCTCTGTAAATCCCGCAACCAGGGCGAGGGGTTGGTTTATAAATTAAAGTATCAGATCAACTTTCTTCTCTTCCCCCTTATTTCACTCAACAAATACTTCCAAACCAACAGGAAATATAGCAGGCAGCTAAAGTACAAAAATATAACACTATTTTTTTTTTCTTATTTTTTTTTCCACTAACTTACTCAATGCAAAATTAAGAGTTAGAGGTGTGTCATGCTTAAAAACTAATCATTGTCATGAAGTGGCATTTTACCATTGATAGACATAGCAGTAATGCTTTTACACACGGTACTCTAAAACACAATTAAGGTAATATTCGTTGATGGACTAGAACTCATCTAAATACAGAAATCAAACGAGTGACACCAGGAACAAAACATTTTGGTTATTGTTGGTGACATTTTGACAAACAAAAAAGTAAAGTAGCTTATCTACTCGCGCTCTTGGTTTTTTCGTCCCAGTTAGCGCCATGAGAGCAATTAGCACGAGGAGGGAGGAACCAGGTCAGGAATGAAGTGCTTGCTACGCAACACATCTACTGGAGAAACCCACCGATGGAATTCATTTTCATATTCTTAAAGACATGACTGAATATTCCTTTTCTGTACAGAATTGGACCCAAGCTAATTTCACAGTTCTACGAAGTTCCCTGACCCTCCCACATTTCTTACATTCAATACGGCGTCAGTTAAGCTGTGCAAAACCTTACTTTAACTGGCTGGTCGCCATTTTGTTGCATGTGTCTTTGGTACAAAAAACAATCAAAAAATAGTGTGCAAATATTTTTTTGTAACTCGAAACAAAAATATCTCTTCACCCTCCCCCGATCCCTAAAAGACAAGAGTACCAAAAACGAAATGAGTCCATCGCACAGCCCTCCTATATACACACAGACTCTGTGGCATGACGCGACGAAAGCCTCCACTTATATTTGTACATTCAGAAGATCTTTAGACGACTAAAATACACAACAAAACCCACAATTGTCTCCCTCGTCGCATTCCACCAACGCCTCTCCCTCAGTGTAAAGCTGTCCTCTCCTTGGCTGGACCTCAGGGGAGTTCTGACCAATCACCTCTTCTCGTTTAGTCCCCTCTCATATACAACACACACATACATACACAAGGCACAATGAATAGAACTCTGATCAAACACTAGTATGAACACACCTGGTCATCTCTACTGTACAAATAGGGGAGCCAGTGCTGTTGTTCACCGGGAGACACTTATGTACAATTTTCTAGAGGAGATGCACCCCCCTCTTTGTCATTCATCTCCACCTCCACCACCACGAACATCTCACTCCCAGTCGGATCCTATTCCGGCAAAATGCCCGTTTCACCCGGTCCAGTTAAAACCAGCACCAAAAGCACCAAACTACACACACCTTTTCTCCTCGTGGTCGTCCACCTCCTGCCGTTTAAGGTGACACAGTCAAACTGAAGCACTGAGTTTCCTCCTGCCGGACCCAGCAGGATCCCCGCCACTTAATTGTTTGAGTCCAATTTTGACTTTTGAAGCTTCTATTGCTTTTTTTGTTTTCGAGCTATTTTGCGAACTAAGTGCGAACTTCGAAATATGAACATCATTAGACCTGATTGGCAAACAGGGAATGGCATGAACATATTGAGGCCTTCAATACAAAATACCTCCTGCCACCCCGAAATGCCTAAGCGAAACCTTCTACGGTTTTGTTCTTTTCTCCGCAGCTGCCTTCGCAACCAAAGCCGCTGACTTCGAAGTCTTTTTTGTGAGTGGGTCTGCTCAACGTACTCGAGTTCATTTGCGTTGCCGTGGAAGGCGAGTCTCTTCTGGGAAATGATTACTGAAACTGGTGTCTGACGTTTACCAATTCTTCCTCTATCGTTAAAACCTCAGATGAACTGCGTGAAAGTATTCCGAACGTGTGACTGTCTTTGCGTCGGCCCCGGAGGCGAACCTCCATACAGACTCGATCCCCCACAACACTATGTTAAACACATCTTAAGAGTCACCAGTGGATTTAGGATGTGCGATTAGCTATACACCGAACCATCTCTTGCTCTTAAGAGGCGCTTTCCCCAACAGACGTTGACGATGGGTTGGGAGAGTGACACGCTGACTCTGCGCACAGTGTGCAGAGCGTAAGCTAAGGTGTTTCCTGTACAGGTGCATGGCTAAAACAAGCACACATACGTACACACAGGGAGCGGTATGTGTGTTTGTGTGAATAACCATGTGTATTTACTTTGGGTTGGGGGGGCATGCAGCAGGGAGCATAGTTACAATGGGACAGCACGGTGGTAATATTTAGTCCACTGCTCTCAGAGGACCGAAGCTTGTCTACACTTTGGAGGTCGGGACTCGCAGGCCGACCAGTCCGCCGGTGGGATCGCCGTGTCCGGTGTTCTCCAAGATCTTGTTGACAAAATCTGAAGTCTCCCCAGCAACAGGTGCTGACACTGCAGTGAGACACATGAGAACATCTTCTGTAAAACAACTTGCTCATGTAAGAAACAAATACATGAGGATTTTTGTGCGGCACCTAAAGGAAATGTACTATATTATTGTGATTGACTTTACTGTTCAGATTGAGTTTAACTGTAATACAATACATACTCCATATGTATATACATGCATGCATCAATCTATTTATTCCAGAGAAACCTTACTTTCTGATATTCTACTTAAATGCATCCATTCGCCTGTGTTATCTTCTTGTTGTCTTCATAACATGATGATGAAAGGTCAACAGTGATTCTCACCGAGTGTCTCCTTGATGAGATGCTCCAGAGTGTCAGCCATGTTGGTCGGACGTGGGGAAGAGTCCTCCACTCTGGAAACTATCTCCTCCTTGATGGCATTGATCACAAAGAGCAGCCGATCTAAAAATAAGCACCACCACAACATCAGTGCGCTCAGTAACCGTTGATGATGACGACGACCCCCCTTTTCTGGTCATTTTCAAAGATCTGAAGGTCAATTTTTGAGTGTGAAAAAAGCTTAAAAGTAGATACAGGTCGGTTAAGAGCAATACATTTGAAGACACAATTCCATCAAAGCATGAAGAAAATAGATTGAGAGATTAACTGTCGTGAGCAACGTACCGTACTCTGTGCTGAGTCCCCAGAGCTTCACCTTGTTTGCTTCATACTGGGCCTTCTTTTTTAAACGGCACGCTCTACGATAACCAACAGATGAGCACAGTTCACTCATGCGCAACAGCAGGCACTGAATTGCTGCCCAACAAAACAATAGGCGTACAGTGTGTTTGTAAAAGACACGTCTCCGGTGTGCGTTACCTGGACGCCAGCTTGTTCTTCTCCTTGCGGGACCGCGGCCTCGCGGTGAGCGGCAGTTCACTGACGGGCGTCAAGTCGCTGATGACCTTGTTCAGCTTACGCAGCTCGGTGCCGATCTGCAGCAGCTTGCGTGGATTTGGGGTCAGGTCTTCCACGTCTGTGCGGCGAGACTTCTTCAGCATGTACTTTCCTTCATGACAATCAATGACAGGAGTCATTAGAGATGCAGCCATTGCAGTGTCCATGTTTATTTGGTGAATTAGTCTCCTATTGCTTCCTAATTTATTTATTTTTATTTTATTTTTATATTTGTACGTTAATACTGTAAATTGGGAATAATGTACCAAAACACTTTTTTCTGCTTAATTTCAAGTGCTACGGTTGAAAAAACTAGACATCAGGCTTCACAGTGGACGCGGAAGCGTGTGGGGGAACCGTTATTTTAAGAGAAGCGCTGCCCTTTCAGTGCCCTGGTTATTTACACCGTCGCTCCATGCTCTTCTACTAGCGCATTAATAGCCTTGTGTGAAATACAAGGCATCCTTTGCCTTAACAAAGACACAATCTCAACAGAAGGATCCAATGAATGGGGATATGAATACAAGAAAAAGTATTTGGAGGCGTGTGCGAGGCATTTGAACATGTGACCACTTAAACTAGAGTATCACTGCAACATGCTGTGCACAGCTGCTGTTGTGTGAGTCCCGATTGCCACAGTCCCGCTGAGAGAATCAGCGCTGTAGCACTGCAGTCTCTTCTAAAAAGCCTCTTAGATACGTTTTAAGATGTTTGATTAAGGCGCGGAAATGAAATGTCAATAATAAAAGAATCCAAAAGTCTTCCCAGGAGATTAAGATTCTCATAAAGCTTTTGAATATACTTAAAAATCGTATGTATATAAATACTGCATGTGTATACCATTGAGAGGCCCGTTCTTCTGGTAAAGGTTGCTAGGCAGCGTGTGTCTGTCCCACTCAGACGGCTTAAGCATTCGTTCCTGTTTGGAGGGGGTGAGCTGCTCGCTGTACTCCCAGAAGTAGCGACGCTTGCCCCTCTTCCGGCTAGAGACTCCTGCTGTCAGGCCTTTTATGTCCTCTGTCAGCTCCATGTCACAGCCTGGAAAAAAACAAGGAGGACACGGAGGAGATCAGCGCAAAAGAAAAGAAAAAACAGTATTTGAATTATGGGCAAATAAAGAAAGGTCGTCAATTCCGAAGTAAACAAATGACTCAGCGAATGACACGTCATCTATTGGTCACACCCAACCAGAAGCATGAAGAAGACGAGCTGCTACCTGGCTCGGAGAACGCATCACTCATGTCATCGTCCTTGTCGGCTTCGTAGTCTTCATCCTCCTCCTCATCCTCATCATTATCAGACAGCTCGTGCTCACTGCCAAAACCTTCATCGTGGTCTTCGTCATCGAGCTCAAGCCCATCGCCTTCCTGCTCCTCCACATCTTCCTCGTCTTCTTCTTCCTCCTCCTCCTCCTCTTCCTCTTCTTCTTCCTCCTCCTCCTCCTCCTCCTCCTCATCCTCCTCCTCCTCCTGCTGCTGCTTGCTGTGGCTTCTTATGGCCAGTCTGTTGTTGGTCAGAAACAGTGAGTAGTTGTGCTCCTCCTCCTTGCTTTTCTCCGCGCCCTCGACAGCCGGATCCGTGCAGCCGCCGCCGCTCGCCCCCGCCACAACCTCGCCACCGCCAGCAAGTCCGGGCGGGCTGCAGTCCGCGACCGGGCTCGCCTCAACCAGCTGCGGCACGGGGGCAGACCAGGCTACAGGCGCTTCGCTCGTCCCGATCCCCTCTGCCCTCCTCTCAAAGCCAGCGTCTGCTGCAACAGGCATCACCACCAAGGTGGCCGTGGCTGAAGTGCAGGCCTTTTCCTCTTGCGGTTGGGAGAGAGGAAGAGGTGGAAGTGATTTCTCAAACTCCGTCTGGGAGGGCGCGTCGAGCTGAGTTTTATGCACGGCGGTCACACGGACTTTAGCTTTCCGCACAAAGTCAGTGCTGTAAGAAGTTGGGGCGTCCGTCTTGGTTCCTCGCCAGTAGAGCTTGCTTTCAGCTTGGCCGTGCGTGAGACTTAGGAGGTTTTGGTTCTTAGCCATCGTCTCAGTGCTGGAGGGGATGGGTCTGGTGGCCTTTTTGGTGCTTTCAGGAAAGTCTGGGCGAAAGCAACGGGGAGTACGGAAGGAGGATGTGGAGCTTATAGGGGGCCGTGCAGAGCCGGGGCCAAATCTGTGGCCAGGGACCAGTGGTCTCCTACTGTGACAGGGAAGCTGTGACAGCGGAAGCTGAGGGGCGGGCAGCGCCACGTCAGCGGGTGGGTAGAGCGCCTCACAGACGGGCAGCGAATCCTCGCTGTTGAGCTGAGCCAGCGTCGGGGTTTTACCAATCACATCCTCGTCCTGGTAGGGACTAGAAAAGTCATCTAGTCCAAGGAAATCTTCCTCTTTGGTGCCCCAGACGTCACAGCTGGCCAGCCGAGTGTATCTGTTTAAGACAGAGACATGCAATAGTATCAACATTGTGGCAAATACACCAACTATTTTAGCAGCAGGATAAGTGCAGGACAGGCTCAGCAGCAACTGAGAACACAGGGGACTGCCGCAGACAGTACTTTTTTTACTGAAAAGTTAAACCTATAAATTCATCGGTATGTATTAATGTCTTATTAACGTGTGGTTGTTTTTAAGTCGGCCTAAACTAAGCCCCAACACATAAATAAATGATCCGGTACCTGGTGACATCTTCCCAGTAGGAGTCCCACTGTTCGAACGCCGGGCTGCTGCAGACGGTCTCGCACTCGCCCAGACCCATGAGCTGATCAACACAGCTCTCCGCTTCCTTGCCTCCGTCTCCCATGATGGTGTCCCGACAGGGGCTCTGCCGGTGGGTTATGTCTCTGTCCTGCAGACGAGAGGAAAACAGGGAGGAGAGTCAACCAGGCGGTGGATTAAAAGACGCGTCTGATTACGTACGGTTTACTTTGTTGCTGTTAAAGTTCTATTGTATTTAAAACATTTCACAAATACATTAAAGATCTGTCTGGAAACGGATTAATGCAACATGAAACTATTCTGCTGACTAGAAAGTCATATTACTGTGTATATAAAAATAAACATTTGAAAGCCTAAAGGGATTTCTCAACACCAACTTTGCAATAACTGAAAACAAAAGGTTAACCCTCTTATTATAGATCATCTTCAAAATCATCAGGAAGTTTTTCCCTTTCAAAGCCTTTTTGATGTGCAAATGGACTTAAGGACAATAAGACTTCAATTGTAATTTGAAAGAATTGGACAGTAGATTTGATACAGAACATGCATGTCAAATTTAGGGATTTGCTCCAGGTGTCCCTGTGATATCACGTTCACAACATTGAACCGGATGGACTGATGGAGGGGCTACTTGAAAACCTAATGCATCCAGCCACAGTTGTTGTGCGCATAATGAGGAAAAAATAATAATTGTGGATGAATTTTTTATTTTTTGTTGGCAATATGCCAGTATGAGATTAAATGTTATGTTAATTAAAGACAAGGTTAAAAAGAAAACACCCTTATGCCACGTATTGTGCATAAAATCCTCCCTTAGGTTTGTTGGTAGTTTGTGTGAAGTGCAACATGTAACCTAATATTGTTTTTTGATACGGATGGGGCTGCTTCTGCCAAGCCGTGAGCAACAGTGTTTTTCCACTAGACTACATGATGAGTTAGAAAGGATTGGCCTTAATTAACCTTTTCTATTGGAGGTTTCCAATTAATACAAGCCTACGGTTATTTTGCGGGTTCAGAGCTTTTAATGTCAAGTAGCGAAGTGATACTAAAGTCCAAACAATCGAGATCTCAGAATTTCGATTTTCTCTGCTAAAAGGATTGACTACAATCTTTCACTGGTTTGCCTCTAGGACCATGAGGCGGGCAACACAAATTGTAGCCAACCCCTCTCCCCCTGCACACAAACGGTTCGCATCCCTACCCCTTAAGTTTGCATGACTCTGATTTGGAATTTATGATACTTAAATGCATCTTTGCATATGCAGTTGCTACGTCTATATTTTTTGTGATGATGTGCGCGCGCGCGTGTGTGCGTGTGTGCGTGTAACCACTCACCAGTTCGTACATGAAGGCTGGGTCGGAGCTGCTGGCGAGCAGCTCGGTGCTGGTGAGGGCCTGGTCAGCAAAGGAGTAGTTCTGAAAGGCATCAGCAAAGGGAGGATCCATCCCACTTACACTGGGCTGCAACAGATAAAAATTGATCTCTGATAAACCAACTTCTTCCATGTTATCCTTCCTAACTGTTTTGTCTCACTCAAGTTCAGTATTTAACATTTCTCCAATCCCTTTATTTCATGCACGAGGAAACAGTGTGCCCTCCCCCCCGTCGTCCCTCATACCTGTGGCATTGCAGAGCACAGCTTTGAGTGTCTACTAGGGGACCCTCTGGGCCTTCGGTCCCTTCGCTGAGGTCAAAGTTTGTCTGAGCAGCAGCGATAAAATGACTGCTAAATGGAGACGATCTGGTGGATGCAGCCTGCAGGGCTGAGGGGAAGGGGAAAGATGGTGTCAATATTGGGCTCCACCTGGTCTGGTCTGATCACTCGTGGTCTTGTATGGTTCTCGGTATGCTTCAGGTCTGTGGTAAAAAAAAAAAAAAAAGCGTGCACAGAGCAGAAGTATGAGAATCAATGGATATAAAAAAAAAAAGAAATAAAGACAAATACATTTCAAAAACAGCTGCTGAGTTGATTCGCTCCTTTCCCACCAAATGCAACTGGCGTACGGACTTCCCATCAATATATCTATACTAATTACTTATCCGGTCCTCATTTACAATGTTTTTTAGAAGGAGAGTTGTTTTGCTTCTCCTGGCCATTGATACCAGAACTGAAAGCAGATGGCAGCAGCAGAACACACACTTTTCTTTCCAGTTAGCAGATGTATAAATTATTCTGAGGTAGATATAGTTGCGTAGGATATAATAACTTATTTTAAATTCATACAAAAGGTCTTCTAGTTAGGTCAGAAAAGGAGAAATTTGGATTCCCCCGAAAAGGCAACAAAGCAAGTGGAACAGGATATGATATTGAAGTGGCTGCAAAAACAAGCTATGGCAGCTAGCAAGCTAAGAGACGGCACTTTATATTTGAAGATTAATAAACCTTTTTAACACATTTATCATCCCCGTCCTGCCAGCTATGCAGGACCCCTCCCTCTCTGATGCCTGTGTTATCTTACCATGCAGCCGCATAAATAAGTGTATAAACAAGTAATATTTCACATGGGAAGTGTAGATCTGTTCAAGTGATCTGACAAGACCAAAGTGCAGATTCATCGCCGCCCTCCACTTCACTGAAATTGGGAATGGATTTTTGGTTGCAACAGGTTCTTTTGCTAGGGGGTGAAAGAAAATACCGTCTCCACCAAGTAAACAGAGGGGTTTCCCTCTGTTTACTGATAACTGCTGGATGGCAGGCTGAGCCTCCTGCTTTCACAGACAAACAGTACTAGTCAAAAGTTTGGATACCCCTTCTCATGGAATGAGAATTTTGACTTGTACTGTAGTGACTAAAGGACTGGATCACTTATAAAAAGGGTGTAGATTATTACAGGAACCATGGCTCGACAGCTAACAGACCCCCAGTGCTGAAACGCTTTGAATATTTCCACTGGCCATGAGGGGGCGACTCGCCTGGTTCCAAAAACAATTGATTGCATAGAAGTCTACTATTTCTTACCTCAGTAAACATGGTAAAATCTGGTGAAACATGAGTAACATTCTAAAATGCTAGTTTCAGGTGGTCTTCAATGCATGAGGTTATTATTCCTGTTATAGTAAACAGCCAAAAGCCCAGGGCTTCGAAACTGCAGTTGACAAAACAAATTGCAAAGAAACCCAAAATTGACCAATAAAATCAGTTGAAGAATGAGCACATCACTGTAAACGACGCACGCTGCAGCTTAGGCCTCCGGCAAATTTGTCCCAGAACGACCTCCATTCCATTGGTCTGTAGAATCCCTTTTAACCACCAGGATATTGAAGTCAGAGACAGAAGGAAATAGACCAAACATTGAGTGCAGTAAATGCTGTGGCGGTGCAATCGTTGATGAGTCAACTAATCACTGTAAGGAAAGCCAGACCCGGCGTGCTTCAGAAATCCTCTTCGCCATGCGGCAGACAATCTCTTTAGCTGCACACTGTGAAAAGGACGTTATCAAAGTGGCCACCTGTTGTGGCCGTCTCTGTTCCGTTTCAAATTTATGAGAGTCTTCTGACGACTGCTCTGTCAATTATTTATTTATCTAATCATTTATTTGATAAAATGTCAGAAACCGGTCCAATGTCTTGTTTTGCCAGCCAACATCCCAATCCCCAAAGATATTCACACAGAAATGATACAAAAGAGCACATACAATCTACAATTATGAGAGTATTATTATGTAGTGACTACTATGATCCTTGAAATAGATGCAGGTTATTATTCTGTTGACGGACTAAACAATTAGCTGACTAATAGTTTCAACTTTGATATGAAGTAAGACCACAGAGTAATGTAAAGGGTCCTTATACCATCAAAAACAGTCAAGTATGTTACACATACAAGGAACATGGCTATGTGAACCCTAAACACTAACCCGCTACAGTATCAAAATATGAATATTTACAAAAAGGTTGCAAAACAAAATAAATAAAAAAGTGTGTTATAAAAGTTCAGGACGGAGTTCCCCTCGGGATTGTAAGTGTTATTCAGTGGGGGTCCTGGACTTTAGCTACTTTTTATTGAAAAGTATCTGTAATAATTTGTCTGCCTTTAAAAGCCTTTCAAGCAACACACTGAACCAGCGGGTCTTTTAGCAAAGTGCAGCTCCCCAGTGGCAGCTGCAAGTTGTTGAGAGAATAAGCTTCTTAGAAGAATAAAAACTGGAGTATTTCGAACCCTGCCCCCATTACTTGTTTGGAAAGCCCCCAACTGCCCTCACACATTCATTCCGAGTGCATCTCATTTGCTTTTATGTTCATCAAGCTTAACCGTAACCTCATTTCCAATAATCAAATTCCACCCTCTTCTCATTCTCTGCCCGTTCTCTCGCTTTTCTGCAACACCTAATGACTCATCAGCATTGCTGCTTTGGCACTGCAAATAAATTAAGATCTGCATGGAGACATGACCCCCGCAGTGAACAGCTGACACACAATCCTACACCAATCCCACTCCTCTGAGGCCAGGCGAGCAACATCCATTCCACAAACAGGGAGACTGGCTGAATAAAAAGGCCCTTTTCACCCCACAGCTCTGTCCCTTTGCAGTACTTTGCAAAGAGACAGGAAGTGACAAAAACACATCAATACAACACTGCGAGTGGTTTCAAAAGTAACACATATGCAAAACGGCATGCAAGCACTGCAAACACAAAAGTCTATGCACATAAAATATCCATGTACATCGATTTAATGACTAAATGTTTATCCTGAAAGCTCAGCCTCCTGAATACAGATTGTGATCGTGACCTTAATTAGCCCCTGCGTCTGGTGTCACTTGCAGCAGAATAAGAATGAGGAAGCATACGGCTTGAACACAACGGTAACTGCAGTGGCATTGCGCTCTCGAAGCGAACAGAAAGGCTTTGTGCGTCTGCAGCAAACAAGTCACAACGCTCCTCACCTCTCCGGGCAAATCTGCACTGAATACCTTCCAGCGGCAGGATTTAACCCGATGCAACCCACTGCTTGGTAGCTCACACAGGCTGTGATGTAGTCGGTTATTCATGACAGAGCCCGACAGGCCCAAAACGACCAGGGCTGAATACCCGTCTCAGGCTTTGTTCAGCATTTGATATTGGTAGGGCTTAAACATTTGGGATTTTCTACTACTTTAACAGATTTCCTGTTTTATTTGATAGTGCAAATGTAAAAAAAAATCTCAGAAGAGTATAGGGATAGAGAATTTTAGTTCAGTCAGGAACAAGGGCGGCTTTAGGTAACAGAACACTACCCGCACTCTCAGTAATTGGATTGACGTTTGATGATGTTGTTACAATGCACCATGGTTGCATCATTGTCAACAGCTGGAGCTCACTTGTTGGGCGTATCAAATGTCTTCTTGCACCATTTAGAATTCAATGCGCTTTTGTTCTCTCTCGTCCCTTGACAACTAAGTCTGACATGTGGTGTCACTATCCAGTCACTCTACAAATGTATGGTTTCCTTGTATTGATGTCTGCTTCACACAGATGCTGATTACAATGATTTCAAAATGGACTCGCACAACAGCTCTTTCTTCATTGTGGAGTTGCAGCGGCAAAAAAAAAAAAAATCCACCCATGCCGAATAATTGGATTGATTCATTCATTCATCAAGGGGCAAAAAGAAAGCCTCATGCAAATGGATTAATAATATTTAATAATATTTTACTTGCCATTTATCAAGTAAAAATAGCATATTTTCCATAGTACATAGTGATCTGCTATTGTATACAGTGACCTGCTATTAGGTGAGCTCTGAACAAAAAGAGGAAGATAGTGGTGACTGTGCTCGTTGCATCATGCAGCTCACACTCTCCCCCTCACAATATTGGACGTGATCCAAGTAGGCCAATCAGCGGTGTCTTATCTGGAGTGAGTTACTGATACCAGTCGGCGTCTGATTCCGCACTGGAAAAAGCACTGAAAAGCCACATCGTTGCGTTCAACTCTGGTGAGAATTTAAAAATACACATGCAAAACGAAATGTGTTGGGCGAGTTGATGTTGAGTGTTTAGAATGAATTAGCGTTGGTTCAGCTTTTGAGAAGCAGTACATGTCCCAACTGATATGTGTGTTTCACTTCAAATGTCTGGGTCTAATCCACAGCAGCTCTGCAACGCAACTGCACCCCTAGAGGAGGATTACTGGAAGCCAGGCGATGCCAAATTGGGGTGTCACAGAGAACCATTGCGATGGGAGCACACATGGCCATAGGAAAAGGCGTGGAGCGTGGTAACCGAAGGGAGAACAGTGCTTTCTCGAATCACACACTTTGGAAAAAAAGGTGCAACTAATATCATTGTTGATTGTGGTGCTGCATTGCAATCTCATCTCTTAAGCCAGGCCTTGGATATGTGCCCCACCTGTGGTTTTCCTGCTATGACAGGTTGAAACGTCTGCTGTTAAACAAGGTCACTCAATTGGAATAAATCGAGAGTGAAATAGGTCAAAACGTAAACGCTTGCTTTGGTATATTTTAACGTGGTCCCTATTTCACCATGTAATTGTACATATGAATAATCATGACGACAATTTTTCTATTTAGTCCAGTTTTGAGAATTAAGGCAAGCAACGTTCTGTGAAAAAGTCCAAAAGCAAGTCTATCCTGATCTGAAGTTCACCATAAATATAGCACAAGGGCCTTGTGTGTAAAAAGTCTGGGCATTTAACTTTTCATGATAACCAGAAATATTTTCAGACAGGGAGACACTGATCACGTTCTTTGTCATGTTATTTAAAGAGGATTCAACATGGTTATTTTTGTGATATCTCACTTCGAGACCATCTACTACAACCAAACAAGCAGATGGTCACAACTAAATTAAGATAACTGGTTTATAAACAAGAAAAATGGGTTCTCAAAATACCCTGTGTGTGATGCATGAGATGATCATGATGTAGCCTGCAAATGCTTTTATTTAACCACCTAGTGCTACAAAAATCTATTAGACAGATAATAGAACTAGTTTAAACACTGCAACAGCTAAAAGGCAAGACACTGAGCTTTGTAGTTTGCCAAAAACATTTACAAACAGTAATATACGGTAGAAAAACCCAAAACACTACATAAAAAAGGTACGACAAAGAAAATATAAAACTACAATGTTTTAAGAATACAAAATGATATCTCTACATCTTATTGTGATTGCTTCATCCAAAAAAGTGAATCTGTCAGATTGCACAAACGTTGACATCTCAACATCATCTTTATCACCATCTAATAGGTGGGTATGAATGAAAAATTACCTTTTATCAACACCAACGAATCCAAAGATGTTATATCTTATATCTCCCCAGTTACTGCACTCGTTACAGATCCTCAGCAAAGCAAAACAAAACTCAATCTAATACAGAGGGGCAACACCCACCAAATCCTTCATCCCTATTGGTCGAGGGGAAATAACGTCCCGCCTCCAGACGTTCCCGAATGGCCACCATGACTGTCAAGCCCGGAAGCTGCTACATGCAAAACAGCCCATATCAAGGTGGGTTGAGGACGAAGATAAACAAGTCGGAGGCCTTAAATGCCCGTGGCCTAGATAAAAAAAAAAAAAAAAAAAAATGTATCCAACGACCAACCACGAAACCTGACCACAACATAAGATTTCCAATCAATTCGGGACCTTTGTTAGTATATGTGCTGAAAATGATAACCATACGCAGAAAATAGTGACAAGCAAGTCTGACAAATTGAGGAGGAAAATCCATCGTAATCGGTCATCGCAAAGAAAGCCTTAGTCCGGATATGTCACCGGTGTAAACATAAGTCTGATTCGGGAGCATTATTTAACTCACATCGCATGGAAATTTCTAGATGTGACGAGCCCTTTTCCAGCAGCAGTGTTGGGGGGCGTGTACCTCCAGAGAGCACGGGCTGCCTTCAAAAAGTCAGTGTCGGACATTTCGCTGGCCAGATTAAGTCTTCTGTACCACAAACACAGTTAAATACGGTTAGTTTATGTTCTTTAGCACAACAATGGCACGTCAAAAAACGGTTGGTGTGTTGCAAAAAAAGAAGTGTAACATGCTCTGGACAGTGTAAAACTACGTTTCATGTAAATATTATATTACAAGTATTACAAGTTATTTGATGAAATTGCACTTGTTTCTTGCTGTATCCTTATGGTTGAAATCCACCTATTGTAATCGCAAACTGACATTTGTCTGTGGCGGAAATGTACTGAGATCACCACGAAGCGTTAGCTAGCTAACGTTACATTTCTACGCCGAAGCAGTTCTTCAAGGAGATAACGTTAGCTAAACCACAATGCACAAGAAGAAACGCGCGGAAGGTATTACTTTACCCAAAGTGTGTTTCTATTCAATGCAGCGCAGACGAATCCTGTTTCGCTTTCACGCGCAGCTCAGCGACACAGTGTCCTCATATGCCCCCTTCCTCGTGCCAGGTGACTGCATGGCCTCATACGCCCCCTTCCTCGTGCCAGTTGAAGCCCACAACAACGCACTGTTAGCTTTACGGCTAACCCTCCGCCGCGGAGCAAACTCCCCCAAACACATACGGCCACACACTCACATTCGGGACGCCCATGCACACCTCTCGCCTCGTTTCGCACCTGGTGTTTGTCGCCGTTGGAAATAACAGGATTCTCTCTTCAATGGAGTCCACACGCTGTTACAGTCTCGGGTTTGTTTTGTTTTTCTTCTTCCTGACGGGTTGCTGGAAAGCGCGTGACCGCCCGACCACGTGGTGAGCCGCTGGGCCAATAGGAGCACAGCCCAACGCTGGGCCAAAACATGTATGCATTCTCATGGAATATTTGAACGGAGAGTTATATACAGTGTATGATTAAGATGAAACCCCATATTTTGTAAATAGTTATTCAGTTAGGGTTTTCTGTAAATTCCACATATGAGGTCATAAAGGCAGTTTCAGAATGAGCAGATGTCGTTAAGGTACAGCTCCCCGCGCCCTTTCGCCATTTTGAGCTGCTACAATTTGGAAATTGATCTTAAAGCCTTAATTAATCGAATTAGGAGAAATCACCATACCATACTAGGCTAGCTGAAATAACCAATCATCATGCCGTGTTTGCGGGCTTGTAGATGACCAAGTCTTGCGCACAGCAGCAGCATAAGGTCTCATAGCTTTCCAAGGATTTCATGCTTTTGAATTCTTGCATAGTGTAGTAACTGATGCCCAAAACCAAGTAATTAACAATCTCCATGTAGGTACAAGGTGGTAAAGAGTCTAGGCCTCTGCTGCAGGCAGCTCGTATGACGTTGTCAATATCAGCCAGCTTCTCTAAATATCTCCGCTTAGCGCTGGTGGTAAGTTTCTCCCTGCAAGGTCACTTTTTTTTCGCTGCCTTTTTCTCCATTTATTACTAATGTCCTCATGATTTCTACATTTAATAGTTATTATAATAAAATAGTTATAGTTAATAGTTAATAGATAAAAGTTATTATAATTCCGCAATGTTGCCCCTGGCAACCGATAGTGTAGACCAAAATGGCGGACAGGCTCAGACCCCTCCCAAATCATGACGTACGTTCTCATTCTCAATAGGATTTTACCAGAAGCTAGGAATTAACTACGTCAGCGGTTTCTTTGCTCACCGCTGATTGGTCAACCTCCTGACTAAGAGCTCGGATCCAGAACATAACCTGCCCCGGAGCAGGTTAGCCGTGCAGCGTAAGTTACCATGGCAACGAATACCGATTGAAGCCGAGCCACTTTCATGGTACTGAAAACCCGGGGTTGGTGGAAAGTAAGCTGAAACTTAGCTGGCTAGCCACCTGAACCAGCTTCATGGTACAGGCCCCCGCTCGGAGTTCGGCTAAAAAATACAGAATCAATATTTCAAAGCGTTTGAATCTATAGTTCTCCATCCAGGGAAGAAATCTGACGAGACGACAGTGACTTGAAATATAGGGCCACTACTTTAATTCCAGGGAATAAATATTGAAATAAATAATTTGGTGGCTAAATTAGGCAGGTTTAGGATCTCATCATTTGAGCAAAGAATTAACTTCGGCAGCGTGTCGCCCTTTTAACTGCATGGACCCCACATGTAACCAATGTTCGACATCCTGTTAGTGACGTCTCAGCTTTCTTCCTTATTCTCAGGGGTGTTTTTTAGTGCCGAGTTAGTTACTGAAAGAAATCTTGTTAATTATAAATGTGCTGTGAATAAAAGCTGAATACCCACGATAAACCAGGTACCAGAATTTTGAAAAACAAAAATCCACAGCAATCTAATACTTTCATTTCATTAAGTCAAAGTAGTGCACTTAATTATCAACAGTTGCAATATTTGTTTTATTCCTTGGCAGGAAGTTACACTTGTAAAGCAGCAGTGATTCGATGTGAACAGTTATAAAAGATCTGTTTGACATAATAATCATGACTCAAGGTTTCGCAACTCACTTTGTCTCAACTTTCACATCTCACCACCTTCGTGAGTGGATGTTGTTTGAGTTTGAGGTGATGTTGAAAGCTTTGCAAAAACCTGTTAAGTGGACTTTAAATGAGATTGGTTTTTCAGCTACAAGATGGTTTTATAATACTCATTGTGTCCTTTCGGTATATCATAGTATATCATAAAAGTTAGTATTGCAACACATATTTACTCTTCTTTGCACAAAAGCTGCTGTGAAGTAAAAAAACAACAATTAACAATTAAAAGATCATTAGTCTTCATTTCTAATGGACAATTTCATCAAATTAAAAGGATTATGGTGTTTTCTCATCACATGACACAATCACATTATGTCGACTAAAGCCCTTTGCTGTCACAAAGATTCCAGTGACAATGTTTCCATTCAGCTCTCCGAGTCCAGAAATCCACTTCAGTCCACATTCACTGGTTTTTTATTCTAAATGAACACAAGACATTTCTCAGTCGTATGAAAGTAATCAACTATCAGGGTTTTTATATCACGCCGTCTTTTTAGGCCCTTGTCCATAGGTGCTTTTCAAGTTTACAGCGCTTATTAAAACATAGCATCTCAATTAAGCAGCAAGCTTGAGAGAAAGGGGTCATCGTTATCACCAACAGCGCCACGGATCTGTGCTCCGCTTTCATTTGGTCCAGCGTGAAAGCTTGTTGGCTCCGTTCCCCGGAAGAAAATTCTTTCCACTGGATTATGCAACAAAAGCAGCGGGAAACGGCGATAATGAAACAGTCTGATGAAAGGAGGGCACTAGAGCAAAGGCCACTGCTATGAGTCACTGAACAATGCATTTAATAATTTACACAAATCCTACAGAAAATCAAGAGATTTAAATGTATAGACCGAAGCAGCAAGTCCCAGTTGTTTTTTATTATATGACAAAGGGCTGCTTTATAGGTCTAAACCACAGATGTCTCACATCTCATAGCTGTTCCACTGTAAACAAAAGCAGCCATTTATAAGAGTCTCAGCTCTCAATCTTCAGGGCGTTTTCTATTTGCACAAAGCAAAACTGGTAGTCACATTCACAACAACGGAAACTCATTAAACCAGCGAGTGCATTCCATTCCGACAGAGATAGATATTAGCTGGTGTTTTCCTTCGGAAAGCTTCCTGGTGAACTTTTGGGTGAAACCTCTATCTTGCATTAGCAATTATTCCCCAAACAGTACTGAAAAATGTCATACACCTGCAATGTCTTTGGCGTAGGAAATTAAGCAATCAGTGAAATCAAACTTTTTTTCAGAGTTTTCCTTTAGTGGCTGAAATCAGTTTCAGTCTCAACTCGACTTTGATATCTACTGGTTTTTCTTTTGTATGTTTCAGTTTCTTTAGGTGAAGGCGAGTTAAGATTACATTCAACCAATTACTCATTACGTTTATTAAATGTGGGTTCTATTGCTTGGATGAGTCACAAGATACTTCGCCACTAGTGGCTTCAGTCAAACAGTTCAGCTGTGCACCTTAATACAGACATCACCTGAGTGATGCTGTGAGGTTTTCACTCGACCAGGTCAGAGTTCAGTCTTGATCCTGTGCATCAGATCTTTCTGGTCCACCATGTCTGTCTGTCTGTTCCAGCGGTGGTAAGCCAACAGGGCGATGTTCTTGGCCGCTACCGAGCTCATCTCCATCGCGCTGCCGGCTAACTCTATGCCATTGAGGTAGTAGAGATTCGGGTGGAGCTCCACAGGCGACAGTCCCTGGCTGCTGCCGTAACATGGGTAGGCCTGCCACTCGGTCACCTGCACGGAGTAGTACGACCTGAGAATGAGAGGCACAGTTAAAGAGGAAGGAAAGAAGTATTCTAAATGCCTGTGGTCGAATGAGTAATTTAGATTGTCACAAAATTGAAAACACCCATTCATTGTCCCCTGAGAATGAATTTTGAGCCCTTACCCTTTTGTGTCACTAGATCAAAATGTTTACTTTGTTAATGACCAAATACCAACAGCACTAATGTTATTCCCATCAGCTGAGGCTGAATAACATTAGTTTAACTAATTTAGTTAAAAGCACAGCGGTCTCCAGAAACAGACCTGGTATTTGTGGGAAATGTTTTACGTGGACTGACAAAGTGCATTTACAACAATTTAGATAATCTGGTTTAAGTCATTTAGGGTGTCAAGACAAGTTGAATATCTTTTGCTTTGAGTTTGGACTAATGATCAAAATTAATGGGAGAAAGAAATGATCATGGCATTTCTTCCTATTTCATGGACTGAGTGCATTCTTGAGATAATAAATAATAGTTAGTTCTGGCCCCGGCTAACACCATGATCACAGTGCCTGGGATTGGGTGACTGACCTGAACAGTGTTTTGAGCTGAGCCTTGTCCAGAGGCTGTGGTGAGAACACTTTATAGACTCCAGCCTCTTGCGGCTGCTTCCGCCGGAAGCCAGTCGAAATGTTGACCGGACAAACACTTGCTACACTGTTGAAAAACGGATTCAGCGTCTCGGTCGTCAGTACGCTGGCGAAGGGAAAAAGGCGAGGGTCCGGAAAGCCAAAGAAAGAGGTGTTCAGGTAACCATGGACAATGATTGCTACGGTGCTGTGATAGTTGCCGGAGAGCTCCTCAAAGGGAGGAGTGAAACCTTGGAACCGGATCCCAGACCTTACACTGGCCTGGAGAGGCGTCGCCACCACGACAATGTCATACAGGTCTGATCCCGTTCCCGCTTCTGTGGCGAAGGTCAGCTGGTACTGGGGCATCTCCGCTGTCAGCAAAACACATACAATGTCAACACTGTACTACTTGATGTATCTACACTACTCCCCTAAAATTAGAGCGTTAGATTTGATGAATAAAGCTATGAAATAATACATCTTTGCTCACTACAGCTTAGCCTTTCTTACCCTACGGCAGTGCTCCGCAAACCTTTTTCTGTCAGTGCCCCCTTTAAAGAGGGGTATAATAATAATAATAATAATAATAATAATAATAATAATAATTCGATTTGATCGGGTATCCACATCAAATCTTTCTTTACTAGCCTTCCCGTGTCAGCCGAGGCAGTGATACGGTTTAATTATTTTTTGGGAGATACCGAGCATCAATCGTCGTGTGCTTGTTCCGGGTTACAAGTTGCTAATGTTTGGCTCCTGTGGTCTGTACCTGAGTACACAGGCGAGATGGAGCTGACTTGTGCTTGCAGCAGGTTAGCGTTCGCCATTTTCAGCAGACCAGAACAGACAAGCTTGTTGCCTCCTTCCACCGCCCACAGGTTGTTCTGGGCACCAGCTAACGACACAGCACCTGTAATGCACAAACACACGCACACAACAGAAAGCGCCATAGGCTGTAAACCAATTATCAGCTGCCCACACATTTTCCTGCTCTCTTGCTCCCACAGGCCACCCTTTCTCTCACATTTCCTTTCTCCGCTCTATTTTTGACTCCCACTCCTCCCTTCTGCGTCTGCTACATCTTTTCTTTCCTCTCTCCTGACCTACATCGCCCCTAATTTCAGCAGAACGGCCTCACTCTTCTCCAACTTCTTTTTTATTATTCAACCCCCAGTCGCTCCCTCCCCGTCCTCTGCTGTTCATTTTTTTCACACTCATCTGACCTACAAAGGCTGGGATGCTGACGTTCTGTCCGGAGTTGACCCTCATCACTGGCTTGATGACCTCATCAATGAAACGCTGTGACACGCCCAGCTCTAGCAGCGAATCAGAGAGTGGCCTCCGGGTCATGTTGATGAAGCCGCTCCCCCCAAGAGAGTCCAATAGTTCTTCCACCGAGCTGAAGGCATAGCCGTGCGCCTGGTATTTGTAGATCCTGTAATGTACATGCAACAAATGGTTAGTGATCAGTTATAGTATTCAATTACTAAATCAGTGGGAAGATTATCTCATTCCTTTATAAAGGCCCATCATCCTATCTCAGCAATACGTGCAAAACATAAAAGAGAGAAACAGACAGAGGGATATACAGGCTCATAGTAGTTGATAGAAGAAGACATTCACTTTCTTGGCCATATTTGTGATGTTATGCATCACCTGAAACCTGAAAGACAGCCGGCCGATGGAGGACTTCAGTTCTGTTGTAGTACTTGGACAAACGTTTAGAAAATCACACAACAAGTCAAGGTTCTGTAGTCGTAGAATATAAGCATAGATAAATAGTAAATAAATAGTAACTGTAATAGTAATTCAAATGTGGTAGAGTGAAAACAACTGCGGACTGTGCTGGAACAATGGAGGAAATTTAATTCACATCATTTATAAAAAGGAACAAATCCTTCAGACTTTTTAAATCACCTCTACCAGAAACAGGTGGGAAACAATATGTATCAGACCAGGCGTATCAATCAATATGTTTTGGTCTAGGTATAAACTAAAGTATGTCACCTCCAACCACCTGCAGTTAGAAACTGCAGAAATGCCACTTTGACAAAGGAGCATTGATTCAGGTTTGGCCGGCCCACAGCTACATCCTAAGCAAACATGGCAATAAAAATTCTGGCTCACCTCATGAATTTCTCCATAATTTCCTCCACCCACATCTGAAGGCGTATGAAGCTGATGCCGTAGCGCCACCACAGCCTGAACAGGTCCAGCAGGTACCAGTCTGTCTCTTCCAGAATCATCTCCTCGCCATTAAACACTGCCATCTTACCCGCCACGCTGCGGCGGTACTTTAAACCTTGTGGAGTCGACACAGGACAACACAAATATTCAGGGTTATTTTTTTTTCTTTAAACGAAACCTTTTCCTCTTTATATTATATTTTTATATTATAACTGTGATTTGATGTTGATCAATTTGATCTCTCCCTGAATCTTTGTGTGCAACCCTCCACCGGTGTTTGCAGTTACCGGCGCCAGAGGGGAGACAACAGGGGTGAGAGGATGCGAGCAGGTGCAGCGACAGTTAGCACAATGGGCTAATGCTAGCTTAGCATTAAGCTAGCTCTTGAAATAGCGGTTCTTTTTTTAATTCACCTTTTCTTTACAGGGACAGTAATGTTATGTTCAGAACAACAAATCACCTCATTCTGAAGGTGTGACTAAAGCAACAAAATCCCTGATTAAATCAACATCACATTTACTATTGTCTTTTAAGCAAAGGGTGCTGTGTGGGTATGTACACAAACCTAGCTGTTTGACAAACTCCTGCATGTGGAGGTTGAGGGAGTGGATGATGGATCCTCCAGACTCATAGTCGTTGTGGTTAACGGTTACGGTGGCAAGGCGGCCTCCGACCTCCCCCTTCTCAAACACGTCTACCTGGACCTCAGGGCCGAAGTGCTGCCTCAGGAAATGGGCTGTGGCACTGCCTCCTATCCCCGCCCCGACCACCGCTGGAGCAGAGGATCAGAGACAACAGCAGAGATGAAGTGTGACAACAGAATGTGGTTTTGAAGGGAAATGTGGTAAATGTAGAATAATATCACAATTGAGTGAGTAAAAGGCAACACTTGTTTCTATCTTTGTCATTAAATCTATTGCTGGACCGGAGACTCTTTGAAGGGGTGTTGATGTAGTAGAAAGTCGGCACAGCAATTTCTCAGTAACTATTTCCTACTCTTAACTTCAAAGTTAATTTCTAATTTCTGGGTTTACCTTAAACAGTTCCCTCCATATTATTCAAAATAACATTAGAGTCCCCCCTTCATCCTAACGTTACTTATCCATGAAGTGTTCTGCAGTTTGACTTTTTTACCTTTCTAATTTGTCCTGATTAATACTAAAACAACTAACAAATCTGAAATTTAGCTACTACTATTTTGACTGCAGGTCTGAATGCTAATCCTAAATACTATTGTACATCACTGAATATTTAATATATTTTCATTTTATACTCATGGTTGAACAAGAGTATGAAAAATTGTTAGTCCCAATTTATATTGCTTCTTCCACCACATTTTACAAAAAGAAATTGTCAACCTTTGATCAAAAATATATTTGCAAAATGTAAATGCATCAATTTTAATATCTATTTAATCTATAACCCAAAAGAGATCTATCTGTTGGTGAACTGCCTAGAGTTGGACCCAGATGGCGACAAGAAAATAGTTTTTGGTAAGGATGAGGAGAAACTGGAGGATGTCCTGGAGTCAAGGGCCCACACATTTATTTGTAGCTAACTGCCATTTGATTTGATCTTTATCACATGGACACTAACGCTGTATTTGAAAAAGGAAGTCATCACTAGATCCCTTCAATGTGTAATAACATTTAACTCGGAATACACATTTTTTTATTATCCTTTTTACAATTTAGAAGGTTAGGGTTACATAAAGGTTAGCTAACGATCACACACGGATACTTTATCATCTCTCCAACCATTGTGTAACTCTTTAAATGCCGGCTAACACACGCTGAATGACACACATTTCATGAACGATATGCGCTTACTGCTCATTTAACAAAGTGGTTGTCTTGCCTATTTTGGAAGGGGGAGCTGCGTCGACATGAGCGGATCCCGCGAGGTCTGCGACACCCGACCACGCCGACAGTACCGCGACAAGCAGCGGCAGAAGAGCATCGCACATACCGGCACCAGGGCGGAGGAACGGATGCGAGCGGTGCAGCGACAGTTAGCACATTGGGCTAATACTGACGCTAGCTTAATATTAAGCTAACGTTAGAGCTTGTTTTATTTCCCTTTTCCTTACACTGAGCGTAATGCAACGAAAAGCAGTTTACTTTGTCGCAGTGAGTCAGACTGCGTTTTAAATGGGTTCGCGATGCTGCGCTAAAGATGGCGTTAATGACGATGCAGATACATTTTCCAATCAACGTTCTTTCAGTCCACATCCGGAAACACCACGTGACAGGTCACCCGAGCGAACGAATGAGGAATTCACTTCCGGAACATGATCCGGTCAGGAAGTGGGTGATCATGAAACAATGAAACTAATGTTCGTCACAACACGATTCATAATTATTCAATTCTCCCCAGAGAGGTCACGTATACCTCCGTGTAGTAGCTTAGGGCGATTTTAGCATTAAACACAAGCGCTTTCAGTCAAATTTACATTAGAGTAAGTAGACAATGTTGTTAATTTCGAAAAGAAAATACACAGAACGACGTATTGAAAAACAGTGGAAGTTGCCTTTATTTCAGAGAAATTGCTGCAACATCAGAGTAAACCACTGGGCAGAAACTAACATTCACACTGAGCCGCTGAAACGATGACTGGCAAAGTGGAGCAGTAAGGCTTAAGAACGCCTCAGACACATGCACGCGCACACACACACACCATTCACAGACACACACACACACTGTCGCACATCTTCATTTACATCAGCTATCTTACACCTCAATTGATCCTGTGGGTGCAGCCTTATCCCCCTACCTCTAATGTGGCTGTCAGAGGTGAAGGCTTGAGGGTCACCAAGATGAGGTAACCTCTGTTACCTTAAATGAAGGGCTATTTCAGGGCTAAGAGTTAACGTAACACAGAGAACATGAGCGTTCATCTCCATGGTACGTCTCTAAGCAACATGAGCCCCAGCAATAACACTGCCAGGCCAGCCGTGGGCCTGAAAGGCAGGGCTCAGGGGGAGTTTGGGGTAGATCATGCTCTGGCCAAATGGAGGGCAAGAAAGAATAGGGCCGAGAAGATGATGCATTGGTCACTTGGTAGAGCGTCGGGTGGGCTCAGAGGCAGTGGGGGGAGGAGGAGGACCACGGCGATCTAGATCTTCAATGTAGAACATTATGAGCTTTCTGCGCTCCTCTGGAACACACTCCAAAACGAGGTACCGCTTGTCATTCTGAAGGATCTTCTCCACATCCTTGAGATGCTGCTCAGACTCCTGGATCAGCTTCCTCGACCTGCCGGAAAGAGAAGATAGGCAGAGGGCACCAAGAATGAACACAGAAATACTATGATTGGGATCCCCTAAATTAGATTTGATCCGAAATAAACAGCTGCTGTTCAAGTACGTCAAGTCAGTGTACACACCTGTATGTGATGAACTTTGTCTCCTTTAGCAGGGTTCTGAAATCAGCTTTGGCTGTGATGTACTTGTCTTTGATGTAATCTTCAAACTCCCGTTGTCTCTTCTACAGACAGATTAACACAGACACAAAATAAATTCAACTCACACCATGACGCATTTAAGACAGGAAAAAAAATAACAATATCATCAATTCATAAAAAGGTGTTTGGATTCAATAAAATAAGTTGTCTAATTGGCTCCTATATCTTATTTCTGTCTTTAATTATTTTTAAACTTTTATATTTAAATTCTTCATCATTCTACTTCCTGAATTCTAGCAATGCAACTACCGTACACTGCTCCTTAACCTGCCACTAGAGTCCCTAAAGTTAAACTGTTTTACAAAACAACACGTCTTACTCTGTCGCTGGAGGAGAACTTAATACAGCGAGGATCCTCCTTGATGACCTTCTTCACCTCCTTCCAGGTGGTGGTCAGAGTGATCTGCAACAAACATCATAAAGTCCATTAATAAGATTACGAAGAGAAAAAAAATAAATAAAAATCAGCGATCAAGTTGAATCAAGTCGATCATGCGTTCACACATTAAAAAAGCTAATGGATACAAAGTTAAAAGCTTTATAGGAGCTTAAAATGTGTTTGTAGCACCTTTTTACTTCGCACCATGCTGGTCTCATCAAGCAACTGCCTGAAATGTTCTTTCTTCTTCTTGGCGAGTGCTTCTACGTGTTCGTTAAACAGCTTCTCCTTCTCCTCTCGCTCTAGCAGTGACGCAGACTCCCAGCGATGGTCTTTCCGCAGGTTACGCCGTGTGTCTGACCATGTTGCATCTGGAGACCGCACCTAAGGAATAAGAGGGGAAAAAAAGTCAGTCTACGGCTCACAGCCATTTCTCAACTGTTGAATTTGATGTCAAATTTTACAAAAGGCAAAAGTGACACAAAAAGATCCATTTTCACAGATAATGAGGGAAGGAATATTCTGCATTGTCTCACCATATCGGACATGAGCGCTTTGAAATGCTGGATGGCCTCCTCCCTTTTGTGCTGCTCTCTCTCGCGGTCGATCTCTTTGGTCTGTTCGGATCGAGCCTTCTGCACCTCGCGCTCCCGCTCTCTGAGACTGGCCTCAATGCGGGCTTGCCGCTCAAGCTCCCGCTCCTTGTCGAGGTCCACCGTCTGTGGGGAAGGAGAACATGCGAGGTCTGCATCCCATCCGTTGTCATCCGTCTGTCCGTAGACAGTCGTAGACTCCATCACAATGATATGATATTGATTTATGCTTTTCACAGGTGAAGCAGTCTATCTGCCATCTGATTTCAATCACAGCAATTATATGTTGTTGTAGAGTTCTCACATCTAATACAACATCCACTTTTTCAAAATGTAATTTCCAAATTACAACATGTAGAATCCCGTTTTGTTGGGAATCTGATTTATAGCGACAGACTCACAAAAGTAAAAAGCCTTGTTTCACAGCTGCGGTCGGTCGGGCAGATCAGATGTCTCTAGCACAAACGTATCGAAGCCATGACTCACCAGAAAGAGAGCTGCTCATACCTTGGCTTGTTTTTCCATGTACTGTTTGAAAAGCTCTTCTCTGAGTGCGGAGCTCTCCACAGCCTTGTACCGCGGGTCAGTTTCTAGCCTCTCTTTGACTTTGCTCCACCGCTGGCCCACTTCGATGTGCTGATCACTAAGGAGATCATGGAAGTCTTGCTTCACCTGGGCACAAACACATACAAATGGTGAGCAGGAGGGACGGACCTGCAGATGATGACAGCCTGCGGGCCTTCATTTAACGGACCTCTTTCTCCTACATAACACCATAGTCTAGAGAAATTGCGTACATTGACATTTGAGCGTGAGCCGGTGATACCTTCTCTCCTCTGGACTTTGAGTCCTCCTTCTCCCTCTTCCGTACAGCGGTGATGAATTCCACGAAGATGGCCTCCCTGTCCTTCATCTTCTCTATGGTCTTAAATCGCGGGTCTCGACCGTGTTTCACTGCAAATTCACTAAACGTTGTTCTGTGACGGTTTTTGGATTAAAAAAAAAAAAGAGAAAACAATGGAGTTAAAACTTGAACTTTTACCAAAATTAGATAATAGAACAACCAGTAACATAATACATTTATACCAATTATACTGGGTAAATTACATTTTCTGAGTATCTCAAATGGAGAACGAGCTTGTAAAATAACTTGCATTAAAATCATGAAATAAAAAGAGACTTGAACAATAATATTACAAGGATCAAGTTAGTGATAAATAGCAAAATGTCTTTTGAAAACCAACAGGGCCGTTTCTTTACCTTGGTGTGAACTTTGCCTCCTCCATCATCCTCCTGAACTCGTCTTTGGCCTGCATCAGCTTGTTCTTCTTCTCCTTCCTCTCCTCTTCTGCTCGTGTCTTCACATACTGATCAAATACCTGAAGAAAACAAAATCACCAAACTGAGTGAAGGATGTAAATAAATGGCCGGTGCATGAAGCGAGATTGAGAAGAGGTGACAATAGGGGAGAGAAGAAAACATAAGAGATTTAAAAAAAAAAAAAAAAAAAAAAAAAAAGAAGCCAAACCTGTTTCCTCTCTTTTGGGTTAAGCAGAAGGTAGCGTGGGTCGAACACAATCTTATGAAGCTCTTTGTCCCAAGTTGAGAATGCAGACACCTGTAAGATAGACAACACCCTTATTAGATAGACAGGCCAATACCAACCTATACGTCTTCATAGTTTTCTTTCTTAATGGCTAGTTAGTGTGGAGTCAAGAAAGACGCCAAAAAAACTCAAAACATTTCTTTTATTTTCACAACGTTGCATTACCCCTCTCTCCAGTAGCATTTCTCTGAACTGCGTCATTCGGGCTTCGAGCGGCACGACAGCTCGTTCTCTGGCAGCTCTGAGCTCTACCTCCATCGCTACTTCCTTCTCAGAGTCCGCCTCCTTCACCTCCTCCTTCCTGAGGGCGAAACAGTCAGTCAATAAAGGCAGAGTAGAACGGACAGAGGAAAAATACAAGAGACTGAGTCTCTACGTTTTCTTCTTTTTAAAAAGGTAATCATTTTAGGTTATGAAGATACAGCTGAAGATGGACAAGAAAGGCAGAGTGGACAACATTCAGCAAAAATGCCACTGGAGCCTCTTCTACTAAGTGAGGTCACCAGAGGTCACCAGAGTTAAAGTCAGACATGCATGACTTACTTTCTCTTTTTGGCTTTGGTTGGCTCCTCATCCTGATTTTCTTCAGTAGCAATGGATAATTCTTGCTCCTCCTTGACACCTGTCAATAACAGATTAAAAAAAACTACTCAGACTGCTAGACACAACATTTAAGAGTGATAGCAGCACTTTCCGGCTCAGTATAAAAAACATGAATGCACTTGTGTCTCTGCAGCCACTGGTTTTGTTCACACACACCTGTCTTCTTGCCGTCGTCCAGTCCTCTCTTGTGCGGCGGCTCCTGGATGTGCTTGTCGACGTCAGCTCGACCGACCAGCTCCTCAGGCCGGTCCCACATTGACAGCCGCGTTGTGGGGTTGTAGAAGAAAACCCGTTCGTCGCCGGTCCACACCACACACCTGACGTCATTTAAAGAGGCATGAGGTTAAATTGCAACAATGGGGGGGTAGAGTGACGGTGTGGGCTGCAGCGAGGTGTGCGTACCATGGCGTTCCAGGGATCGGGTTGGTGGCTATTGGCCTTGCTTTCTGAGCTGCTTTTTCCTCCTCTGTCATCTCTTCTTCTTTAGGCTCCTTGATGGCAAAAGTCATTCATCTCCATTAATATGGCATTCATACTATCAACTGATATGTTAACTAGACAGATTTATTTCAGAGATAGAGAGATGTATATATATAATGTTAGGGCTGTCAAATGATTAACATTTTTAATCAAATTAATGTTTTCAGTGGATTAATCATGATTAATCACTATTTGCATGTTGTTCATCGGACTTGAGAAGCTCCATAAAGCGATGAGATATGCAACGTTTCCCGGGAGAAATAACAAATTGGGGAGGTACCTGGTTGATAGGGGTAAAAAAGAGTGTTGGCAGGTAAAACTCCAAAAAAGTGCGCTGAGCAGGCTGCCTCTCTCTTTCTCTCCATGGGCGTGAATCTGATCTAACAGTAGGGGGGGACAATAAACCTAACATTTCTGAAGAGCAATTTTTGAAGGGGACACAAATAATAACATTAGCTAGTTGTAGTGGGGGCATATCCAACAAGCTATTAAACAAGCTGGGTAACATTATATTACACTAGCATAGCAGGCTTTTTTGTCATGACTAATTCATTAATTACTCAGCATCATTTGTATTTGAGAAAAGAAAAACTTCATCCGATGTTTAATGTGAATAAAATAGCTTTAGACCGCCTACTTACTACGTTCCTGTCACTACCCATGCGACTGAGTCGAGTGCAGATCGCACAGCGCTAGCAGGCAGTGGACCAAACCACTGTGAGGCAAGGGAGGGGGGACTCAAAATGTTTCGAAACTTAAAAAGAATATTTAGGGGTTTGTATTGTTTTACTTCTTACACAGATATTCTATATATATAGACTCACCAGATACATCATTGTATACATCATTGTTATCTACGATACGCACCATTGTTTTATGATATTTCTAGGGGGGGACAACCCTTAGATGGGTGGGGGGGTCCAGACCCCCCCTGGGATTTACGCCCTCGTGGGCATGTGTCTGTCTGTCTGTCTCACACACACGAGGGAGAGAGCGATACAGTTTCTCTTCAGTAGACTTGTTTAAATTATGAGAAATATGCTGTATACATGTCACTAGATTTGTCTCTAGTCGCTTTTGACACAGAAGTCGGCAGGAGGAGGATTTGTTTGTCATAATAGTCCAACCACAACCGCATTTCGGACACAATCCTGACCTGAATAATTTGTCACACTGTGCATGCGTGAAATGCGTTAAAAAAATTGACGTAATTAACGACAAACATCTAATTAACGCCGTTAGTGCACTATTTTTGACAGCCCTAATATATATATATACACACACACACAGTGCAAGTAGAATAGTAATGAGGTATAGATTATGTGCAGTGTTTCATTTCTTACACTCTGAATTATTAGAATAATGAGGACACTGTACTTAATTATCAGTATTTCCCCTACCATTATATTCGAGGGGGCCCCGACCAACGACACCGCTCCCCCCGAAGAAAGTGTTTTTTAAAAACGTTTACAGTTCTCCACTGCTCTCTGCGCACGGCGGAGTTCAGCCCCGATGGGCAACACAGACACGTGCACACAGGTGAGCGTACTCCTACCAGCGGACAAAGTGCACCAGGTTGATAGATACAAATTGTAAAAGTGCAGTGCTTTGAAACTAAAAGACCAGATGTGTTTTTTTTTTTTTTTAACAATCAATTCAGACAGGCACATACCACTTTATCATTATTGGCGATTTTCCATTTTGTTCTCCTCCTCTTCCTCCATTTGGATGGCCTCGGCTTCCTCCTGGGCCAAACGCTGCTTGATCCTTTCCGCTTCCTTTTCTGAAGACAGCAAGGCCAAATGGCAACACAAAAACAGTTAACCCAATGTTTAGCGTAATTCTACAAAAGAAGCTTGTCATCAATTCTGTATAGTATTGCCGCGTCGCAGGTAAATCGTAGGACGGATGACACTGGATGAGGGGTTTTGTCCATATTGCGGAAAAGCTTGTCTTCCAAACGTTTGTTAGTCGTCCCATCGTGTTGGACCAGGCAAAGAATATGTGCGTCTATGTGCGCGAGTCAACAGTGCTGACCTTTTTCCACCAGAGCCAGTGGTTTCTCCCAGGTGGACTCCAGTGTCCGGTTGTTGTAGTAGTACATTTTCCCGTCAGCGGTTTTGTACTCTGACCATTCAGGGAGATGTAATGATCCGGCCATGGAGGCAGGGCCTGCGGAGAGGAGCTGTGGGTGCATCATGGAAACCAGAGGCGGTCCCATGCCAGGAAGCATGCCTGTTATCAGAGTACAGCAAGACGGACAACGATTGGCGGGGACTCGTCTTTCCGTCTTATAATAATAAATGTGGTTGCTATTCTCGAAGAAAGGCAGTAGTTTATACATTTATTTGTGAAATGTAATTTCCCTGGTGAGAGATAGCTCCGTATGAATAATAGAACTGTTTCACTGCAACTTAAAAAGGGCTGTCCCTGACCATTAGTGTGTTTATACAAAGGATGAGGTGACTAAAAACAGCTCATCGTCATTTTATGGAAGACAGTTTAAAGACAAAAGTAGCGTATTGACAACGAACACAGGCCACATAAACAAACAAAGCCATGACCACGCACGCACGCACGCACACACACACGCACACACACACTTCTAAAACCCTACTGAAGCACTTTTCGGTAAAACCAGTCGGCTAGCATTATGGGAACTAACAAAGATGGACTTTCCAGTTACCAACACAACCAGACAATTACTAATTCAACCAGAATTCAGTTGGTAAATAACTTCAACGTGAACATATTCTGGTGATGAACGGTCTGACAGAATAATACGGTTTGAGTTTAACAAGCAAACCGTGGGTCCTATTTTAATCTGTACAGGATGAAACGTGGCTCACAGCATTCAGCACCATGCCACTGTTTGAGGGTTCCCATATTTACACCATGTGACTCATAAAGACACCATTCACTACCATGCCATCTGCTGTAGGTCTGAGATGCGAGCGGCCGGGTGTTTACCGTTGGGGCCGGGGCCTGCCTTTACACACGGCGCACCTACTATCTGCATCATTGCTACACCTGTAACAACAACGGACAAGCAAGCATCTGGTTGAGCAGAGCAGGACACTGGGTATGGCAACATCTGCTCAGGGTTTCTGTGCGTGCACATCATCTTGGAATGCGTCTTAGGGATTTGTCATTATTACATCTATGTATTAGGAGGTGTTAGAAATAAGAACAGCGTACATTACGTTTACAATTTGGAGGCCTTTGCTATATTAACAGTTATGAAAAAGAAAATCCCTCCTCAAGAAGTGAATGCATAATGTAAGAACACCTCAAATCTAAATCTAAATCTAAAGTCAATCAGGAAAACAAACAACCTTAATCTAAAACTAGCTGCATCTGATGCAGCTCCGACTTTGCCGGACATTTTCTCCGCTAGGAACACGATACATTAGAGAATTAACCAAAATGAGACGCTTATCAAATTATGTCAAAATGAGGGGCCGTGACAAAATTAACAAAGAATCAAAGGACCAAACTAAACAAACAAAGAAAGAAGCCAAAGAAATAAACATAAAAGCAAACATACAAGGCATTTACATACGCCTACATTTAAATTCAAGCCACTGCACTCAAGACCGAATGTTACCTGACAAACATGTGCTGACTGAACAATAGTTATCGATGACCAGGATAAATCTAGTGGGAAGACATTTGTTTACACGAGTCTCCCTCCATTCGGGTTATGTTTCAATAACAGTTGGGAGTTGATTGGCTGCTACTCTCCCACTCCTTTTTTTTAAAACAAACAAAAAGTACCCATAATGCTCTCTACTAAAACATTAAAGTGCACATTTGTCTCCAGAGTAATCCTAAAGGTTACCAACTACCAAGATAACTAACTACAAGATCTTGGCTCTGACTCATTTACACATGTGCACTCCTGTTTTCATGAACTCTTGAATCCAAAACAAAAAGGGCCCAGTTCATAACTTATTAACGACTTGAATTAAAGCATAACATGGACCCACAATCAGCTAAAGAGAAGACATAACTCTGTAAGATAACTTACTGTAGTATTTTCTTTAAGACGATTTAGCCTGATAACAATGTACTTGTACAGCAGCTAGATTTTGTGGCCTTTCTATTGACTGATTCCCCTCCTAGTCTGAAGTTCTTACCTGGTAGAGGGATGTGCATCCCCGGTAAGGGCACCCGGAAGGGGGGCACCATGACCGGGGGGAAGTGAGACAAGCCTGCAGTGGGCTGGCCAACATTGTGAGACAGGCCCGCAGGAAGCAGCGACATCGTCTGCACCGCCGTAACAGGTGAGGGCACCGTGGAAACCGTTACCACAGTGACAGGCGAAACACCAACACTTGAAGAAACTGGGGCAACAGGGGATATGTCTGCTATAACAGTGGCTTTTGGGTACAAAAACACAAATGAAGGAGATTTATATTTTTGCTTGTGTGTGTGTGTGTGTGTGTGTGTGTGTGTGCGTGCGCGCGTGTGTGTGCTTCCTATAAGACTGTGACCTTACCTGCAATGGACACAGAAGGGGAGGGTGTGGTGGAGTCTGGACTGGAGGAGAGTGTGCGGGAGGGAGTTGTGGACGGCGCCTGAGTAGAGGAGGCTGTTGTGCTGGCTGTAGTGTTACTGCTGCTTGAGCTGGCAGCTGACGTGGCCCCAACACTCGGTCCCCCGGACCCTGCTACAAGAAGTGGGTTGAGTTCAGATTGCTGGATGATCTTGACACCATCCGGTTTACTCCACGAGGACTCTCTGGTCCTGGCGTTGTAGTAATATGCCTTTGGGAGGAGAAAATGTTTTTTTTTATGTCATGAAATTCAATGCAAACAATGTTCAAACCAAAAGCAAAGTCACTGCTGTGTAAATAGGATTTGAAAGATGTTAAGTTCACCATACAAAAAGCTTAAAAAAAGTCATATGGTTATTCTTATTATAGGTCAATTTATGGAAAAACGTTAAAGCAAAATTAAGAATATGCAAATCAAAGCTACTTTTGAGGATTATCAGTGCAAATTAAATGTGAAACGAAATATTTTATATTTATTTTCCTTCTGCTTTTTCTTAGCATTATGCATTATTTATAAGTTTTCGGTCACAATGTATATTACTTTGTATATATGCTGCATGCATTGTATTGTGTGTAATGACTGAATAAAAACACCAACTAAAAATGTGAGAACAAACAGTAACTTATGGCAGTCAAAAATGTCTAGACCAATATTAAAGTTAGTATTATGTTAGTATGACTGAGGGTTTTTTGTTGATGAGCAACGTTCTGTCTCTGAAGTGTCAAATCTACTTTGAGAAAACCATAACACTTTAACATCATTCTTTAATTTTTTCATGCTTGTGCAAAACGTTCAGACCAGCCTTGAGCTTACCTTTCCCTCTGGCGTCTTGTTCTCTACCCAGATCTCCTCTGCAGGATTGAGTGCAGGGGCCCCAGATGCAGGAACAGGAGGCATTCCAGGAGGAAACAACATGCCTGGAGGAGGTGGAAGGTTCCCCATGGGAGGGGGTAGGAACGGAGGTCTCTGCCGCAAAAGATTTAAAAGAGGGGTAGGAATATACATTAGCCTATTAAAGAGTCCTTCTGGTGTCTGGAATGGAACTATTTGGCCAACATGCCAATTAAAAAAGTGATCAAATTCAATCATTGAAGAAAGAATAACAGTCAAACAGATTATGAATACGTTTCAGTCATATTCCTCCATTTTTCCGTCTTTTGCGGCTTTTTGGTAAATTGTAGGATTGTTAATAATTATGGATGGCTTCTTTGATAAACATATTAATGTTAGTCTTTATTTCTATTAATAATGGTCTTTGGGATACCACTTCAGCCAAAGTTAACACTTAAGCCCTACAATTCTGAAAAGATGAACATGCATGTTATACCTGTAGATGGGGTGGCCCAATGGGTGGGGGCATGCTTCCTGGGGGAGGAATGGGCGGCATGTTGGGGTCAAAGGGAGGACGTGCGAATGGGGGCCGCGGCGGGGGTCCTCTCATCATCCCAAAAGGAGGTGGCGGTGGCCTAAGGAGTGGTGGTGGGCCCCGTAACACTGGGGTTTGTGCAGGCGCAGGTGCAGGCGCAGGGCCAGCGGAACCGTACTGCCTGCTGCACCATTCTAGAAAACAAAACAATATTAAGTTACAACTACTGTTGTAAGCATAACTATAACGTAAACCCTGTAGTATGAGCACTGTGGTCTGTATCTAAGTGGAGTTACTTTTGCTTGTTCTAACATTACCGAGGACACCCACTACAAATAAATAAGAAATATTGTTTTGTTAAGGTATGCTTGGTTGATATACATAACGTTAATGTGCGTTGTGTTACGGGGTTTATAACTCTAGGTATTATCCTGTTGTTGATGGTAACGTTACATCTATAGACCGTGATACAAATTAAACTCAAAATTCTGCAACTTAGTTTGTTACTTTTTAGACAAACGTTAACAGACAGACAATCCATTCAAAACAATGAATGGACGTAACGTTAGTTGTGAGCCCATAACTAATTAATGTAGCATAGCTAAGCTAGCTGAATAGTTTACATTAACATGCAAGCACAGAACGCACAAGAAAGATAGAATGTTTCTGTGAACACAAACTGATGGCCCGGTGAAGAATTAACACTTGTGAACGAGGAAAACATATGGCCATGTTTAATGTACCTGCCTGTGTCTGCCGCGTGCCACGAGAGGAGAGCAGAGACGAGCCGCTTGGCAACACAGGCTAGTAAGCTAGCGGCTAGCAGTTAGCGGCTATTTAGCTAGCAGAGCTACATCCAGAAGTAAGAGCGCAGTTTATCTGAACCTCTCAACCAAGACCAACGCTACCCAACTCCGTATATATTCTGGGATTGTGGTTAATAGTACATATAGTTATTAGTCATGTAAACACATTATCTGCTATTATCTGACCTGTTGTCGTTGAACCCGATAGTCTCGCTCTCTGTCTGCTCCGCCATTACAGGAAAATGTAACCGCCGTCTTCCTGGAAACGCCCCTAAGGGGTTTCTGCTTCTTGTATTCGATGAGCTTGGATGTCATTCATAGCTCAGGCCGAGTTATGTGAGCTTTGATTGGTTAGTGCTTGTTTCACAGCGGCTTGGCTAGTCAATCAATGGGTGATAACTGTTTCAATGAGCCATTCGCAGTTTTCACTGTACAGTCCGTGTGTACTTAGACTTGCATGGCTTCATCAATATTTATTTCAGTCAAAGTATTGTGTTAGCTGGTAGTAACGTTAGCTGTTACTACCACTTCTCTCTCTGTTTAGCGTGTTGTTTTAGTGTTTTGTATGCTGTGGGTATTTTGTGTGTCCAATATAGTGAACAGTAGTGGAAAAACAACAAAAGTCCTACTGAAAGATAGAAACAATCTATCACAGTGGAAAACTACCGATTTTTTTTAACAATGGGTAGTAAAAATCCATAACAAAATTACTCAAAATGATTACGTGTTATTGCACAATATGTTTTACTGCTGAAGATAGTGCCCATAAACAGGAGGGCTTTACAATCTGTCCTTGGACCCAGGTGGCACATTAGGAAAATCTTCCCTTAAGTACCACTGTTTTTTTTACATGCAGAAACAAACGTTTTTTGTGTTCCTAGCATTAGGTTGTGTACACTATACATGATTTAACGTGTATTTGTATTGCAACATTTAGAATAAAAAATTCAAACTAACGGGACACACAATCTTTTTTCTGCGAAAGAATTAAATGTATGATTCTTCTTAAAATCACTGCCAATGTTATTCCAGTTTGGGTTCAATGTCTCCTTGATCACTCCAAAAATATCACCACAGTTAACACTCTGCTTTGTCAATGGTCGAATGCAGCGGCCTGGTGCCAATATGTTGCTGCTCATGACTCGGATGTGGTCTCGTCCCCCTGCTGGTGAGTTTGGCGGTAGTTCCTCACTTCCTCCATGGAGCTTCTGCCATTTGAGTGTTTCTCGACGCTCTGGAATGATCTTTCAATGTTCAATCAGAGATCAAAACAAACTTCTTATTCAAAAACGCTTTTAATGTCTAAATAAAGCAGCGTGTTTAGTTTTTAGTGTGTAGCTCGTAGTGATGAATTGGACTGTTATTAAAGCACATTTGAGTACTCTATGAATAAAAACTATAACATTTAATATACTGTTATACTGCTGCACTAAGAGCAGAGATGTTGCACCGTATGTTATAGTATACCTCAAGCTATTTATACTAAATTATGTTTATGCAGTATTTTGCCATATCATATACTATGTTTTATGGTATAGTGATGCTAACAACACTAGGTCGTATTTCTTAATCAGTGTTTTATCCTGCTGTGTAGAGCCAACATACTAGACTCCGTGCTATGAATCATTCCATATCATTTTACCTCTTTAATTGTTGTTGTGTGGCTGGGCCTAGCTTCTATTCTATGTACATTTTATTTGCCCATCATGATTATGTGGTTTCATTTTTCAAAGCACTGTATGCACTATCAAGGATACAAGTCTGGTGAATACATTGTTAATTTATTACTTGTTTGAAGGTTATCCAAACTACATTTTATAAAGTTAAAAAAGTACTGGAATCAGCCACAGTGCTTGATACAATGGCCTACACTTTTATATTCAGTTGTATAATTTAATTTCAAATTAAGTACAGAAAATAGAGTACAATCAAATTAAACTTTACTGGAAAAAAAACAAACAAAAAAACATGATTCCCGTCGACTAAATTAGGTTAAATCAGTAGCTCCTGCATGAACAGAAACTTACAAAATAAGTAAACTAATAAAATATCAAACTAAGGACTATGAAATCATTGCTCAGAGTAACAAAATAAAGATTTGGTCATCAGTGCCTCAGAAAATGACAACGGGCACGGGCAAAATGACACATCAAAATGGAAAAGTCCCGCACACTCATTTATTCTTTCCTCACGCACACACTTTGCCCAACTTCCCAACACCTTTTAGTCTCAACAAGCCTTAGAAATCCTTTATTAAAATTCAGCGAACGAAAAAGTCTGATTCATGGGAATATTTTCAAGGACATAGTTGTTCAGGTCAACCAAGAGACCAGGAAGAGAGCTGCAAGCTGAAAAATGTTTGGTGACCCACACATCCTGACACGAGCCACTCTCATCGTCAACCCTCTTTTCACAAAGCTTGTTGGCAAATACTTAAAATAAAACATTATTCTGTACCTCTATCCATGTACATGTATGAAAAAGTATGATAAACAAAAGAGATCTAACTGTGGGGGTCGGAAACAATGCTGGATAAAGTCACATGTCCCATTTTACATCCCGATACTGTGAACTCTTTAGGGCCTGATAAAAAGAGTAGAGGGGAGGAATAAGATATAGAATGCAATTCATCCACATGAATAAATCCGACCATATGGTGCACCCCAAAGCGCTCCTGCCCTCTGCTGGAAGGCCAGAGTACGTTCACTACACACAGCGACGTGTGCAACTCTTATTCGCAAAGTAAAGAAGTCACTATCTGTCAATAATGTAATGGTTTAAATGTTACGGTCGAGTTTGGTTGAAATAATAAAAAATCTAAGGCTAAGATAATTAAGGCAGCAATGCCATTTTCTTTAACCGTAGTCAATCCTACGGATTGATCCGCTGTGCTGTAAAGAATAGAAACCTTTCCAGTGATGCTTTTGTAATGAAGGAGGAGATACTGTCATTCACATTTACAAACAGTTGAGGAGGAGGAGCTTTTCCCCACAGGAAAGTAATGATTCGCGGATGTAAGTTGTCTTCCAGTAGGCTGCAGCAGTTCTCTGGCTCCCACTCTCCAAATGTCAGACATGCATACTCGCACTCATACACAGTTGCAGTCCCTCATTTCCCAAAGCTGCCAAAGTTAGCGAAGGAATCCTGTTTGGGTGGAACCACGGCAGGGGGAATGGAGTGTGTGAGGCCCGGCCCAACTCCTGGCACTCCCATGCCAGCCATCATCACTGGAGTGGCCATGCCCATACTCATACTCATGTTCATTCCCACCATGCCTTGGTTTACAGGAATTCCCCCCATCCCCATGGTCCCCGTGGTCAGTGAAAGGGGCAAACTCGATACCAAGGAAGCGGGAATGCCAGTTGCCATTGAAGCAGGCAGCCCCATCGTCATTACGTTGCTCGCCATCATGGGATTGGCTGGTGGTCTGCTGGGTGTAACGTGGGGCGGGGAGCTGAGGTTCAGTCCCCCGAAGCTCTGGGTCAACAAGTTAACCGGCGGTACTCCTGCACAGACATGCATGTACAGGAAGGAGTTAATCCACTTCAGTTCAGATAGTTACATTGACGAGTCAAATCTAAACAATGTGCGTTTTAAATGGTTACAAAGTGATTGGAATTCCCCCCCAAAAAAAGGTATAAAAATCTAAATACCTTGTTGCTGGATGATATTGTTGAGTGTGGGCGGTGTCTTCGTCGGGTTAAGGCCTGCTGATAGGAAGTCCAGACTGATGTTGACCGAGGGGTCGGACCAGGTGGAGCCTAATGATGGACATCCAACACCGACCTTCTGCTGTTGTCCTATGGGCTCCTGGGAGGTAACGCCTCCCAAGCTCTAAAATAAATTACAAATATTTAAAACAAAAACGTTTTCACTGACATAAAAGAAGAAAAGAAATATACCGCTAAGCCGCCAACAGCCTCAAACTTGCTCCTAAACTTTGAATCTATTGAAAATTAAAATTCTTTCGGGGTGCAGTGACTTTGATGTTTGTCATAATCGTTTCAAATTTTCTTTAGATCCAGGTTTTAGCACTACAGATGTTCCCAAATAACAATACATTGTATATTATATGTTATGTAGCTACTTAGCCTTCCCACACAAGAGGCACTATATCAGAAGTGTCATTTTTATGACACCATTTACATTAACAGGACAATTTAATACACACTTCCTTTAGTCGAATATATTATCTTTAACATTTTCCTACATTCATACATTGTGAGACAAACCAGTACCCCCACAGTGAAATATATCAAACATACCTGTTGAGAGCGAGAAAGCGGCATGGTTGGCAATGCAACTGCTGGCGTTCCACCTCCCAGAGAGAAAGTCATACTCTGAGAGGCACTCAGTGTTGTATGCGGACTAGTTAGTTGATGGTTCCCTCCGCCCATCAAGTCAAATAGCTCGGTAGAAGGTGGGGCAGCGTTAGAAGCCGGAGCTGTGGTTGACCGGACGCTGCCGAACAGGTCCGTCACAGGCTGCGATTGACCAGAGCAGGACGAAAAAGGTGTGTTGGCCGTGAAAGCATTCCAATCCCCAAATTCTCCATTTCCATTGGATGGTGGAAGGCTGGCAGAGGCTGCAGGAGAGGAGAAGTCAGCGAAGCCACCAATGAGGTCTGAACTGCCACCTGCAAGGAGGGAGACACACACGTTTTTATTCATCAACTCTGGTCCAAAAAAAGAGACAAAACAACCACCCACAGTTAAAAACAAAAATAGTTTGACCTTCATTTCTTTCACATCTTTGCGAGTGTAAAAGTGTGGGACTACCTGTTGCAGTGCTCTGATTGGATAAAGGGTCAATCACTAGCAGTTCGGCCAGGCCGCCGCTGGAAGACTGCCTGACTGATGACTAAAGATAGAAATAAAGAGACAAAGTGATTAAACCTGCACTCTTGAATTCTGCAGTGATATCGGGAAGTGACTGAGCGAGCACCTTCTCCTCGGGGCTCCGGTCTCCAGTGTAGTGGGCTGCAGCACCGAGGTCCAACGCCTTGCTGCCCGCCGCTCCGCTGCGTTTCCGCGTGGTGGTGGTGGTGGTGGTTTCTGTTGCTTGTGTGATTTGGATGCTCTTTGTGGTGACGGTTTCCTCCTCATCTTTGAACTCGAGGGTTTCCTGCCTGCCGTTCCTCGACGCTCGGCCTTCCTCGTTGTCACTATGGCAAAGAGGAAGACGGCGTAAGGAGAAACAAACACCATTTGTGGATTTTGCAGCTACGATACGTCTGTTCGGGTTGGTTTGTGTAAGACATAACTGAGACATAACTGTTTCAATAATTTGTAAGGTACATGCATTTATTTAGATATCAGCGATTACACAACTGTTCCCAACCAAGGAAGCATGGAGTTACCTCGGGATACACTCTCAGACCGTTTAAAGCAGACAATTCAGGAACATTTAGCTCTATAATGGCTTATGTAAAACCGTGCCGGAGGACATTGTGTGTGTACCTGATTCTGTCCGGCGAGTCGTCTCTTTCCTTCTTTCTGAACTTGTTGAGTGTGTCGTCGATGGTGCTGCCTATCTTGTCACTGATCTCGCCGAGCTTCTCACTAAAGGGGAAAGCTCCTTTGCTCTTATCCCAGTCCTCGTCCCACTTACTTTGATCCAACTCATTTGCTGGAAAGAAATTTAACACCCAGACAGAGAGAGATCTTTCAAATGACCCGAGTTAAAATGATATTCTCACACAATAAACAACACCTTTTCTAATGCCATTATGTGTATTTGAATAATTTTGTTGGAATGTGACATCATTTTTTAGACATGTATAAACTTAGTGATTGATCAACTAATCAATAAACAATATTACAAATTTCTTGTTGTTGCCGGAAAGTCTAGTTGATTAAAAAAGCCTTGCACTTGCTTTACATGTTATGAACATGTGTGTGGATGGGGGACGATCCTTAGCTTTTTAATCCCCCATCTGACTTGAGCAGAGGATGTAGTGAATTACTTACAGGTTTTGTTGTTGCCATTGCCTCCATGTCCTTCTCCTCCCATTCCGCCTCCGCCTCCACCTTCGCCCATACTGTCAGAGGAGACTCCAATGTATTTATCTTTGTTCTTCTTGGCTTTCTTCCTCTCATCTCTCAGTCTGTCGTCGTCCTGGATGAACTCCACCATCTCCTTGACCTTCTGACGCACATTGATGCCCTGATCCTTACCATTCTCATCTGGACAGACACATACATACATACATACATACACATACATACATACATACACACACACACACACAGGAAAGCAAAATCTTTGTTGAAGATAATAACTTTGATGAAACCATGACAGGTGGAAAAAAAAAATTTTTTTGCAATACTGATCAAAATCAGATGGAGGGATTGAAGATTTTCTCCAGCTGATCTCCTGAGGGAATGAACCCATTCTATTTTGGACACTCAGAGAGAAGTCTAATTTGCACAAAAAATGATTGTTATTTAGACTCACCTGTGAAGTGGTAGTTTTCTAGGGATCGCAGGTCGTAGATGTGCTCTCTGGCACTGGTGACGACTCTTTCAGACCCATTCCGGATCAGATAGGCAAGCAGCAGTAAAGCCTGGAAGAGGGGGATGGAGAGAGATGGTTAGAGACGTGATCAGAGGTTATGTAAGAGCTATACCTAGAACCACTTAGTAAATAATAAAATATTTTTGCTAGAAATAATTTAAAGTCAGTTGGTTTTCTAAACTGTCCCAACTCCTAGACTCATCCCAAATCATCCTAATCAAATTAATTATTTTAGGGATCTTGCATAATTTATGAGCTCTGCATACGTCTTACTAACTACGAAGAATGTAATTGAAATACACCAGTCACTGAATCAAAATACCTAAAAAGTGTTGGTCTAGTCAACTCTGAAGAAACCCTGAAACTTATCCGTCGTAAATCCTGATAAAACGATACAGAACTGCGCTGGAAATCAACCAACCAACATACCAATCAAAGTGTGACCATACCTTGTAGACTCGTCTCCAGTTTTTCTTGTTGTCCTTAAGCATCCTGGTCCACAGCATGTTCATCACCTCCGGGAACTGCTCATACATAAAGGTTGATCTACGCACAACAAAGATTACATGCCATCTTATTGATAACTTGCATCTGTTGGCGTGCACACACTTAGACTGCGTGGATGTGTGTTACACATACTTGGCTATTTCTCCCATTAGTTGCCCAGAGGGTCCCCAGGGGTCGTCATTGGTGGCCTCTCTCACCTTAGATTCGATATCGGAGTAGTTCATCACCACGTTGGTGCTGTTGACACAAACGTATCATTTAGTCATGATTACTCCAATAAAATATTTGCATCACCATCAATACTTCAATTGCATAAAAAGGTGAAACCATTTGGCTTGAATTTCTCGTCAGAGCTATTCACACTCCACTCGTCCCATTTGCAGAGGTCACACACACAGATAGTAAACCATAAGCAAAACACATTGATATATTTACACAGAACACACACACACACACACACCATAGTGTAAAGAGGAAATATTCACATGCTCAGGACACAAAGGGGGATGACTCAATGTGTACATGAGAGTGAGACGAGCAGGGGGTGTATATCCCTGTGTGTGTGTGTGTGCGCGTGTGTGAGAGAGAGAGAGAACAGCAGAGTAAACACAGCCATCACCAAGGTCGCTCTCCTGCACTCTTTGTTTTTGTAGGCTTTCCCTTCTCGTTTGTGCTGCAAGACTCGCAGCAAAAAACACAGCCGAAGGATGGACGGACGTATCTACTACTTCTGAAACTCGGCAATCCTTCCTCCATCTTTAGCCGGCATTCTTTTCCCTCGTTTTTCTTGTCCTCGCGTCTGCCAATCTCCTGTTTCTATCATCACACTTTCACTCCACAGCAGATTTTCCTCTCCGTCTCCTCTGAGCTCTGCCACCCACCCAGCGAAAAGAAGATAAGAGGCACCTTCAGCACAGGAGCTGCCTCCGACTCTCCTGTCTCATCTGCTGATTGTTATCGCCAGCACATGAGACTGTCAGACAGCGAGAGCACCACAATAGCACAACTTGATCTGCAGGAAAAGCAGCTTTGTTGAGGTAGATCAATAATAGACTGTATTCATCGTGCCCAGCCAGGCACAGCCACCAGCTGATGGGAGCTGTGGTCTATTGGTCCAGCGAAAAGCTCTCTCCATTTGTGCTACAGTACGCTCACCCGTCTTACCGCCTTTCTTCAGACTGTTCACTCACTGGTCCTTGATCAAACTGTCGCCCATCTACTTACTTTTTCTTATGACATTTGCAATACAAATCGGACTTCTGAAGAGCCGAGCTCACAGGAGACCGTATATAGAGAACGTAGGGTCCCAAATTGTAGGGTCCCAAATTTGGCAGACAGCCAAACGCATGTTAATGTGGAAAATAAAGATGACACAAAAAATAGAATACAGGTTTCAGACAAAATGATTGTAAGAGTTCATCAGTATCCCCAAAAAAATTTAATATGTTCTTGTTCTTTAACCAGTCAACAGATTGACTCTTATATAAAACATAAAATATTATGTTTTACCGTAGCCTGACGTAGTCATACTCAATTCTAGTCAGAACTTCCCGACCACAAACGTTGCGGGCGGGACTAAGTTCGGAATGGCACCCAGGCTAGTTTTACCCTGGTGCAATCTATTAGATTGAGTTAGCAAAGCAAGAAAAGGCAGGCAACGTCCCCAATTTAAATTCAATTCATTTTGTAGAACCCAAAATTAAAATTCACAACTATACCTCAGAGGGCATTTGAATCCGTACATGTGAAACATTCCAAAAAACATTAATGGGGAGAAAAATAAAACAAAGCAGTTATGTTACTAGACATGCGTTTGTAAAGCTAAATAAAAATGACTATGTACCACACACTCAGTCTCCGTCAGATTATTGACGCCATCCTCATCAAACGTTGTTTACTTGGTTTTTAAATGAAAATGACTTGTGATCAGAAACAGGTGTACTTCAACAAACTAAAAGGATGAGTTTATTTTCCTTTTTCTATTTAGTTTACTTAGGTTTAAATTGACTCAATCTATAAAATAGATAATAAATACTTGCAACGATGGAAATCACATAACGGAATGCATAGTTAAGTGATCAGATAAAAAAAACAACAACAACCGCCTGATCTACAACATTTTGAAGACATGTTTGGCCAAAGCAGCTTTGTTGCCTCAGCTGTTCAGGGACCGTGGGCTTCGTTATGACATGCGGTCGGTCGCTAATTGGCAGGAGACCAACAAACAATTATCTTGCCTCTTAGCTTTTTAACATTATGGCTAACTTTCTACTCTGGATATAATGGTGAATACACGGTGGAGGTAGCGGGCATCGCCATGGGGACATAGGGCGTGTTCTGCAGTAGCACCGAGAGAAACCGTACACACAGATGCTAGCGGAATAAGCTGACTGAATTCGTTGTGCATCAGAAATAGATGAATCAGCGGTGTATAATGTATAATGTCGCCTTTCCCCTGCCCTGTATACACAAGTGTTGAAATGTACGAGGAGGCCAACCATCATGAAGCACACATCTCCATTTGCGCCACAAGGTTGATAACTGGCAACTAGACAGCTAGTCGGAGCTAACAGCTGAGGGGCTATAACCCTGACGTCACGGCCTGTATCCGTTGCTGATGCTGCCCAGCTAAAGCCGCCTAGCTAGCTCGTGTTAGCAGAGCAACCACTTAACGGTCTTACGAGTGCAAAAAGCTCCCCCTGCTCCTCGGTACTCACGCTTTGTCCACCAGCTCTCTGACTTTCCACATATTCAGCATTTCCGCACAGAACTGCGGGCTCGCCGCCTCGATACTGCGTCGTTACCGACGACAATCCCCCACTCTTCTCTGTTAGCACCCGCGGTACAGCGGCCCCTGCGGTTAACGGATCGCGCGCCCCCTCCCACCCCCCAGTTGCTACGGAAAAGTCGTTCTCTCTGTCTACGTCACGGGAGCGTCAATACCCGCCCTATTTCGCAGACTGTATCATAAGTATCAGAATGTGTATTCACTCAAAGCTAATTGAAAATTTAATAACATCATCGGTGATATTATTTTGCCTTGCAGTGTATAGTGTAAGGTCACTGTGTCGTATCCTCTTCCCTTTAAAACCCCACACACGGAAACTTTTAAATTTTAATTCTAAAATGTAAACCTAATCTTATCCAATGTTAAATACATTTCTACGTCAAATTTGACCAACAACTGCAAATATTAATAACAAATAGGTCGATTATGAAAGCTTTATTTACATGATATAAAAGTGTATTTGATATGTATGAAATAATCAAACGTCGTAAGTTAAACGAGTTTAGGCGAAATCGAACAAGGATGAAATAAGGCAAAGGAGTTAAATGATAGGAAACACATTTCACAGGGAAGGAAAACAGCGTCCTCCTGTGATTAAAGTTATGTACTGAATCAGTACGCCTTCAGACCTTGCAGATCTCGAATAAAGATTGGAAATATCATTCAATTTGTATTAAATATTTACTTTTTTGTTTCGAATCTGTATTGTTTTACTGAGAGAATCGTGCTGGAAAATACATGTATGCATGCATACACAATTATGTTGGTGGCCATGTACAATATCTAAATCCTGTCAGGGATTATAGGGCTTTGACCTGTGATTAATTGCGAAGTGATGGATTTAAATTCACCCTGATGGTCCAAGTAGATGAGGGCAGATTATTTGGTTCAAATGCATAATCTGCTCAAGACTGATAATGTATGTTAATGTCAAATCACCACATCCACAGAAATAATTTAAAGTAAAATAGATCCCAGTTTTGGTTTCTTATTGAATAAATGTTTCTTTAGTGCTCATTAAAGTAATCACATCCTTTGACTGTAGAATGCTGCTTCTCTATAGGTTATTAAATGATAAAGGTGATAAACATGACCCACGTCTGGCTCGATTTTCATCGAAAGTCTGTGGGGATGTGCTCAGAGGAAGGTTTTACACATTATTGAGTGAAAAGTAGAAACAACAAGCGGACACCTGCATCGCTTAAGGTCGGCTAAGACAACGGGAGACATAACAAACAACTATGAGAGCAGGACAAGCTACGTGATCTTTAGGCGCTGAAGAAAATTCTGGCAAGAAAAGTTATCATAAACCAAATGAACATGATGCAAAACACTTGATTTTGGAAATTGCAGAATACTAAGTCAAGTTTCTAAAACTTCTTGGAATCTTAGTTGTCAATATTTCTTTCCTTATGATTATTCTGCAGGGTCTTCGGCATCTCACCAGATAATGCAGGCAGCCTGAGTGTGTTGGCTCAGCCGCTGAGTCAACCACAGCTTGTATTATTGATATGTTGGCTCAGTTATTTAGGTCCCCAATCTGTTTGAGAATAACGAAACAGAATAAAGATGTGTCAGAGTGGTCATCTCCAGGAGAACGCAGTGTCTGCGTCTTTGACCATTTTTTTTCTTTCTTTCATTCTCTCTTTGTGGCAGTGTCCTTGATCTCATTGAAGGTTTGGTAATATTTTTCTATTTCTATTCTATTTAAACTGTAATTAACTGTGATTTAGGCATTGGTTATTGTTCTTTTCTCGAATTGTTTAAGGTCTGGTTTGAAATCTATTTAAATTGATAAATCACTCATATTTATGCCTCATGCTTTTATAAAGTGTTTTCTTTTCATTAAAGGTTTGTAACACCATGTTTTACTTTCAAATAAAAAGGGGTGCATGCAGTGAACTTTTTAGATATGTTAAAGAAGGAGCAACTCATTCAGTCCGTTGAGAAGAAGATTAAGTCTTCTCCTGACTTAAACGTCATTGTGGCTGAATGCGTGTTTTTTTTCTCCACATGATGGAAACTCCTCAAAAACCTTTTCAACGTTTCATTTTCTTTCTTTGTTTTATGACGGGCACCGTCAGTCTCTGGTTAAAGTCGTTCAGGAGCGATAACCAGGTTGCCATGGTGATCCTCACGCAGCACAGCAACAACGTCAGCACCGGGCTCAGCTCCGTGTCGGATCCCGCTGCCGCCGCGCTGGGCCGGGCGGGTCACACCGCGGCGGCCGTGGTGCTCGGATTCGTCCTGGTCCTGGGCTTCCTCGGTAACTTCCTCGTGCTCACGGTGTTCTCGCGCTTCCCCGGTCTGGTGACTCCGGTGAACGTGCTGCTGATCAATATCAGCGCGAGCGACATGCTCACCTGCATCCTCGGGACTCCCCTCAGCTTCGCGGCCAGCGTGCGCGGCAGGTGGCTGACCGGGTCCTCCGGGTGCCGGTGGTACGCTTTCTCCAACGCCTTATTTGGTGAGTTATTGAGGATATTTCGAACGTCACGATGAAATCCACCAAAAGTAAAAGTAGCCTGTACTCATACAGAATACGCGATCACTAGTATTTAGTGCATCACCTTGATGTTGCAGCTGTTAAGTGAAATACTTGCAAATATACTGCAGAATTATTACATTACATGTCATTCAGCTGTCACTTTTATCCAAAGCGACTAACATTGCATTTTTAACCCATGTTTTTTACATTTTTTCCTGCAATGACTTAACAAGCTTCTAACATAATCCAGCCCATTAATACTAATTTATTTTTTGATTATATTTTGTGTTTAATGGGGTGAATCTGCCTATAATTACATTTTTAAATTTTATTAAATCAATCAATCAATCAAACTATTTCAGAGACAAAAATAAAAAAACACTAACAGAACAAAGGCCCAGGAGTGCCTTACAAAGGGACGGCTAATGTCTCCAGAGGACCGGTAGCATTTATAACTAAGCCTTATGTTTGTTAACTTTAAACCAAAATGATGTAACTGTTATAATTATTAAACTTAAGCCGGCAACGCTCTATGGACCGTTTTGAAAGATATCACCGGCACTACTTCCTCTGGGTTTTTTAATAATATTTTCATTGGCATAATTGTAAGCATGTTAATCTCTGGAAACTTTTTTTTGTAGATAAGTAGTAGAATTATAGCAGAAAATTGTACATTTTTTTAGTTTTTGTAGTGTAAGTACAAAGCTTACATGTATATGCATTTTATGGAAATATAACCTGTGTGTGACCTATGTGACATGTCCATAGAAAAAAAATGAGATTACTCATAATTTTGTAAAATTAGACACTATTTGGTTATACTAATAATGACAGCAGCAGCCTTTTGACTGTTGATAGATTTATCTATAACAATGCATCAAAAAACATGGATGTGTGTAACTACACTTAATACGGGATGATTGGCTCAGTTTGATTTCTTCCTGATCTTCACAGAATGAATGTGTGTCTCTCTCTGTCAGGCATAGTGTCTCTGGTGTCTCTGTCTCTGCTGTCCTTGGAGCGGTACTCTGCGGTGCTGGGCAGAACCCACCTGAACTCTGACCCCTCTCGGTACCGCCGGGCCTGGCTGGCTGTAGCGGCTTCCTGGCTCTACTCTCTGGTCTGGACTCTTCCACCACTGCTGGGCTGGAGCAGGTCTGTAAATTTCACAATGTGACTCCCAGAGATCAATTGAAAGAACCATGATTAGTCGATTCCATTTTTTTTTCAGTTCAAAATGGCAAAATAATAAACATATCCTCACCCAGAAATCAACAAAGCACATGAAATCAGAGCATTTGTTGTGTGTTATGGAGCAGCTACGGGCCGGAGGGTCCCGGCACCATCTGCTCCGTTCAGTGGCACCGGCGCTCCACCGCGGCGCGCTCCTACATCGGCTGTTTGTTCGTCTTCTGCCTGCTGCTGCCGCTCCTGCTCCTGTTCTTCTGCTACGGGAGGATCTTGCTGGCTGTGCGAGCGGTGGCAAGACAAGTGAGGATGACCTTTGACCCCCCCGTGGATACGAGACGCCTTTGTATGTTGTTACAGCTTTTTTTGTTTGTTTGTCTAGGTGAGCAGGATCCATCAGTCCTCAGCTGAGAGGAGGGAAGGCCGTGTCCTTTTAATGGTGGTCTCCATGGTGACGGGCTACCTGTTGTGCTGGATGCCGTATGGTGTTGTGGCGATGCTCGCCTCCTTTGGAAAGCCCGGCGTGGTGTCGCCTGCTGCCAGTTTGATCCCGTCCCTGCTGGCAAAGACCAGCACCGTCCTCAACCCTGTTATTTATGTGCTGCTCAACAAGCAGGTACCAACGTTTCACTTTAAGTATTTGACAGAAAATCCTTTCAATTAAACAAAACTAGCACAATCTTTGGTGGGCCTCGCCAGTTACAAGATATGTTCACTCACAGTAAAAGGATTTGTCTTTTGAAATTCTGTCGCATCAAAGCTGGTTTTCTAAATTATTTTACAATTCAGAATAATATAGCCGTATACACAAGGAACAGCTTCTCTACCTCCATAACAATCATCTTTGTTTCCAAACTGGTCGGTCCCAACCGACTTTGACTCAATAAGACTTTACACGGATCCCGCTGGAGACCCGAATGGCGTTTTTGCCCAAAGAATTTTACAAAATTATTTTGACCTCTAATCTGACTTTGATGTGTAAAATCTGTAACATGCACCTTTATGACCACTTGTCATATAAAAATGTATATTTTAATTCAACCTGCAGCAACCTTCGTAGACTTATGTCTCCCCTACACTTATTAGCTTTGGTTGATACTCTTTTCACATTGTATCTGCATGGTGGTAATTTAGCCAATAACTGACATCCTGTGTGATTACATTACACTCACGAAGCTGATGAAACATTTCCCCTCTTTCTTGCTCAGACATCTGAATGTAACCTCCAATTCTGCAACATATTTGTTTTTCCTCCTCCGTTTGTGTGTCTCTCAGTTCTCCTGGTGTCTCCTGTACATGATCAGGTGCACCTCAGAAGCCCATCCCACCCAAGCTGCCCACACGCTGCCCAGCAGAAGGGCTGTTTGGCGTTACCCGGCAACAGAGGAACAAAACACAGTGCACGCCTTGTTCACATCCAGAGACCAGCAGGTAGAGCAGCCTGCGCTGGTGCTAGTGGCTCAATATGCAACATAAAGGTCAGAGGTCAACTTAGTTAGTGACGATCAAGCACATTACATTTTCACTTAATTTCACCTATTTTCAAACAAAAATGTGATAAAGTAATGCAGTAAATGATTTTAGTTCTAGAAATGTTTGTTCTGTTGATGAATCTTGTGGACCATGCTGCTTTATTTTGAGTATTCGTAGCCGTTCATCACAGCAGCAGATAAACAGTGTGTTGGCCATCGATGTCAGAGTATAACTGGACTGACTAACTCTGGTCCGCTGTTGAACTGCATCAGATGGAACTCATTTTTAGCGTCTAATAGACACATCCTTATATATTGATTTTCTTTATCACCAAGCAGCCCACCTTATCTCACGTTTCTATGTCACATTAAAGTCAAACAAGTCTGACAAAAAGGAACTTTGGTTGTTATATTTTCCTCTGAACCATAAAAGTTGTAGTGTTACCGTTACGTCAAACTGTGTGTCAAAAATCATCCTATCCATCTCTGCAGCCGTGCAAGGAGGTCGTCTGTCAGACAGCAGTAGGAACGGGTTAGGCAAGTGACTGAATGATTCGGAAACAAAATAACATATCGAACATATTAGATACATGTACTCTTTTAATTCATGATCAACAATATACAATGATAAAAAAAAACTTAGATTCCTGAATGAATGGTCAACACCAAAATAATTTACATAGAAAATTAAAATACGCCTTTAAAAATATACAGTCATTATGCTTCATGATTGCTGACTGAACTCTCACTAAGTTAGTCCAAAGTCACATTTGTGCCGAAACATACAACTTTACACACATGTAGAAATACTTTGAGGTACGAGGGGAGAGGAAGCAGCAAAGTGCGGCGTGATGCTGTCGGTTCACCTCGGAGGGGACGTTGGAGGAAACATCTCAAGCAGGTACTCGACATGAGATTAAAAAAAAGCCACTTGATGAGTCTCTCTACAATGTTCAGACACCAACACCGCACTTCGGTCTTACAAACAATCCCTAAATACACATGGGACAGGGAAAAGGTTTTCCCGTGGGAAGTGATTACTGCTCAACTGGAAGTCGGTCTTTAAGGTGCATCGACGTTGCGGAGCACCGAAGCCGAAATGTCCTCTCTCGTTCAACTGGGGTGCGGAGTATCTGCCGGTTTCAAATTCTGTGAAAGGAAAAAGACGACATGTTGTAGGCAAACGCTCCCTGCGTTGTCAGCCCCGTCGCTGTAATTGTCGTTAGCCCCGTTAGCACTGTTAGCATTGTTAAGGTATCTGCCTGATGGGAGGCCACTGGGGATGAGTGGGAAGTAGGGTAGTTGTTATTTGGGGTGGTGATTTCTTGAGGGTTTCAGCAGACAGAAGTGAGCTGCTCGTGCTTCACATGGCAGTTTTTTTTGTTTAGTACCACACATATTTGGCTTCTTGTTTGCGTTAATGTTAAAGTATCTTAAGATGCCATCCGCTTTAGTTTTTCCTTAATTTCATGCAGAATAAAAAGACAAATTAAAACAATTTAATTCATCATTTTAAAGTCATTCATCAAGATTATTAGCATTGATTTAATCATTAAATGAATTACATTTGTCATTAAATTGTATGATAACAATCCTGGTATAATTCTGTGAAAATTGTTTTTAAAAAAGAAGAGAAGAAAAAAAATGTCCGGTGATTCTGTCTTTTAACCTCACCTGTGAGTAGTTGAGCGGAGACGACACGGGCTTCGGTCTGGTGTAGTCGGGCGGGTTGGCGTGCGGGTCGTAGCCCAGGCGAGCCAGCATGGGGGCGATCTCAGCCATGTCGCTGATCACGTCGGCGGGAATGTGACCGACCCACTTGGAGAGGGCGTCCGTGTTCACCGGCTTCACCACCTGGTCCGTGGAGCGCTCCACCCTGCACACAAGCACAGCGCATGCGTTCCATGTGAAGGAGAGTATCTGTAATCAGCGTTTTCAATCTTTTATACAAATCAACCAGTCCACCCTAAAACACGAAACTGCCACCGTGTGAGAATGTACATTGCTGCAGAGGTTTTAAAAAAACAGTTTGCATAACTAATCAAAATAAGGGTGCCAATTCTCGGAGGACTTATTCCTTCAAAATAAATCTCAGGTTTGGATTTCTTTTGCGGCATTTTTGAGTGTTTGAATCTGCCTCTCGTTTCATGCTGCATTTCAATTCAGTGGAGAGAAAAAAAATAACAATTTACTGAAATAATTGCTTTTGATGGACCTTACATTTAGTGTTTAATACATGTGACGTAGTGAAGGCATTTGCATGCATAGTTTAGTGCTTTGTTCTCAAAATTTGTTTTAATTTACGGAAGCTGTCAAAAAGGTCTTGGATGGACAGCATATAGACTTTTGAGTTTGTATGACTAGCTAGCAAAGTAGACCCGATTTAAAGTCACGTGAACGTTCAACATAGGCAGAGAAATTCAATTCTCAAGAGACATTTAGTCAAATCTAGTAGAGAAATTATCATCAACTTTAATAATCTGACAGTTATAAGCAAAACACAGGGAGCAGCTGAGGGACATGTTGACATCTTAGAAACTACACTGCGATACTGAAATTAAGGGGGGAGGATTAATAAAGCCGAACAAAACACAAGGACAGATGAAGACCGGTGTGCATGAAACACTTACGAGACTTCAACAAACAAAGAAAAACTTTCCAGAGAATCGTTAAATCCTCCCAAACCATCTGCGTTGTTGAATGCAAGACTAAAGAGGACTGTATTTAAGTGCACACACACACACACGCTTACATTTCACACACTTACTTGGAAAGAGACACGCCACCCGCCTTTCCGATCAACTCTTCGTGGTGCAACACCGACGGGTCCCACTGCAACTCCAGGAAGTGAAGCAACTTCCTCATTTCCTCCTCCGTGCGCAGCACGAGCTGCTCGTAGCGGACGGGCAGACACGTGGACTCCCCGGCGGCCTGACACTGGCTGAACATGGTCTCCACCGCGCTGCTCCACTTGGTCAGACAGTCCCTGTAGCTGGTCAGGTCAAAGCCGGAGATGGTCACCTGTGAGCGCAGGGCGAGGGGGGGGGGTTGGAGGTCAGCAGGAGGGGCGCATCACGACATATAGAGCGAAGGTTAATCGAAGGGAAGGAGACCCCCAGCGTACCTTGCGGGATATCATAGAGTGCACGGTCGCCCGTCCATCTCGCAGCATGAGCACAAACTTGGCTTTGGGGAAGATGCGCGACAGGTACGACAGAGACTTCAAGGCAAACGGGTCCTTGTTGCAAAGGCGAGGTGCCGGCTCCCCGTGGCCGACTATCACCTGAAACACAGTGACTATTAGAATCCCCAAGATAACCATTCCTCACAATACAGAGATTATATTACACATATTGACAGGCTAAATATACACACCATATATTAATTACACTGATGGAAGAAACATCAGGAAACCTCAAAAAAGACGGTGGGACATTTCTATTCTATAAAGCTATATTTTGTCATTTTAAGAAATGTCCCCCTCGGCTCTGTGGAAAACGTCTCAGGGTGAAGAAAAGATGGTTAGGGGAATTCAGTAAAGGATGGTCCAGTGGTTCCTGTGCTAAAGCAGCAAAGCATTGAAGCGGCTTTCCTTAACATTAGTGAATTCAAACAGCTCTTATCATGTCGGCCACTTAAACTACTTCTGGCTCATTTCACTCAGTGAGGAACCTTCCTAAACAAATTCGACAATTTGAATCCAGCCTTGGATTAAACAACGACGAATGATACGGCTCGTAATCTCCTGTTTTAATACTTATGACGTGTTAGTTACGAGGTGCGGGATCAGAATCCGCTATCCGCTATTAATAGACATTAAAGAGAAGGACTGAGCATATTTTCCAAAGATCCCATCAATAAATCACTATTAAGTAAACCGGTCATCAGTTTCCATTCTGCAATTCAGAGTAACCCAAACTGCATTTTATTTAGCATTTTTTTGGTTAAATCTTAAATTCTTCAACTGGCAACCAAGCAAAGATTATGAGACATTTGGTTTAGAAGTCAAATGTTAACTGGCATACGGATCAGTTCATGGACCTCATTGGAAATGTATATTCTGCATCCAAACATTCTCAGAAGCTTTCAATGACGTGACCGTACAACCCACAGGCCGAAAACCAGCTCACCTCCAACAGGAACGCTCGCACGGCCGCGTCCAACACCTGGTCGGTGACGCCGGCCTCGTCCAGCCGGATCCTCTCCTTCACCGAGCGGCTCCAGGTGGCCCGCATGGCCAGCAGGCGGGGAATCACTCGCGTCTCTTCCCCGCACCGCACGGCGTTGTGGGCATCCAGCATGACGCGCATCAGCGTGGTGCCGCTCCGCGGGAAGCCCCCGATGAAGATGAGGGGCGTGTCCTCGGGGAAGTGTTCGTTCAGGGATGAGCTCTGGTTGGCCGAGCCCATGTGGAGCTCCATCCAGCGGTACCGGTGGCTTTTCGGGGGGCAGTCTATGCCGCTCATGCCCAGGTAGATCAGGGAGGCGGAGCAGAGGAGCATGCAGCCCAGCAGCAGGCTCGATCTGGTGTTCCTCATGGCTCAGGCTCAGGCGCACATGAAGCAGTTTGCAGGGCTTTGCCCACACACTCCCTCAATCGGTTAAAGCGTCAGTTCAAGCTTTAGTGGCACACCGACAGCCCGGACGACTGCGAGAAGAAGCAGCAGCTGGGGGAGGCCAGGAGGTTGGTAGCGTCCTTGGGGAAAAGCTCCTCGGACCTCTGCGGCGTCCTCAGCCCTGATGTCCCTGAGCAGGCCCCCGGCCCGCTGCACGCTGCTGCCAGCCGCGGCGCCTATCCATCGTTCCTATCTGACACACAAGGACAGCCCTTTAAGACTGCAACAGAATCAGTCTGAACCGTTTTTTCAAACACGGAAAGGTTTTGTTTGCAAAAGACAAGGGCGTTGAATGGGAGGAGGTTTCTCTTCCCGAGCAGGAATTCACAGCTCGCTGTGTAACAAAAGAAACCAACATATTAAAAATGTTCGACAAGCGAGTAACTGCAAACATAAGCCACAGCCCTACAGATCAGTTATTATAAGAACGCGGGTTTGGTGGCGGTGGCTGATTTGTTATTTTGTCAAGAACTCTTAGAGGGCTGAAACGCACCCAATAATATATGTTCTCAGAGAAGCCTTTTTACATCTTTCCTTTGGCGAGCCACTGACCGCTAAGCCACAGCGGAGTTCACTGTGACTGGGTGTCTAAATACACTAATTACAGCTCCCTCGTGTTTTTATTCTCTCCGACATTTTCTGCCACAACGAAAGTCAACACAATTTGTTTGCGATCATATTACTATTGACCAGGCGAGTCACCCTACGACTTCCCCTGTTTCGCTTCTGCAATCTGCCTACTAGCAGATTCATCTACGCAGGACAGGATCTGATTCCTCTCACACACACACACACACACACACACACACACACACACACACACACACACACACAACGGACTAAAAAAAACACACAAGTGCAGAAAAACATTTTAGCTCACTGATGTCTGAAAACACTGGTTTTACTGCAGTGTTCAGACTCCTTTTAAAAGAACTCAAATTCACTGCAGTTTTCCAGAAGCAAATATATGAAATAGGTCTATTTTTCTCAGGAGGGATTCTGGTTCCTGTCTTAAATAAACATGCAAGGAGAAGAACATCTGGATGCCACGTGGGGAGCTCCCCTCTCTGCTGGGTTGGAGTAGCTTGCCTATAAAAAAAATATTGGATTGACGATTACAGCAAAAGGGAAATGAGGGCATCTGGGATACTTAGGTGCTGCCTTAAGCCATGATAAGTGCAGCGGTATCTACAAGCTTTACGTCTGATTCTAATCCATTTCCATGCAGAGATTAAGCCACTTGGGAGTGTCGCAGAGAATTAGGCCAGAGGTTTAAGAAAAGCCGTGGTGTAATTTTTTCTCTCAGCAGATTGAAAAAAGGGACATTTTCCCCCCAAATCACATAAAAATGCGAACAGCTAAGACAAAGTGTGGAAAGCTCCTCTGACAAATCGGGCCATTGCCCTTGAAAAGGCCGACGTGTTCACCGATCAAGGACAAGCCAACAAACTCGGTCTATAATAGGCGGAAAACTCTGATCCGTCATCACGGTCATTGGCTGGAAGGAATACTGACATCTTTCAGCCAAAGGTTGTAAGCAGAGCCAAAGACAGTTTCTCCTCCTCACAGGAGGGAACATGTACCTCGTGCCAAAGGAAAAGTCCAACGGAGAGAACATCCCCGACATTTAACCTGAACTCTGTCCAGAGACAGCATTCTTAGAGCCGTTGCCTTGGAAACCCCAGGTTGAAGTTATGACTCTTGTTATTCTTTAGGCTGCATTGCAATGACCGTTTCCCCTCTGTGAGGTGAAATGCGAGATGAATTGCAAAACCTAAAAAAAGCACATGTTCAATACACCTTGTCTTCTTGTTGTCATTCACCAACCGCAAAGTCAGATTCCTTGTATGGCTGACATACTTTGGCAAATAATGTTTTCTGATTTATCATCACAAATGTGTCTTTTTGACTCAAGAGCGATGTATTTGACCAATAGGTTGTCAGAGAACGTAAAGCCTGTTTGTTCCTCACAGGAAGCAGCGATGACAGACTTCTTTCTGAAATTCATGTTCCGTCCTCTGGTTAACGCATTGACGGATCGGTTTCCTTGAATGCCCTTTACTGCATGTTTTTGATTCACATACTGCTTCTTTGCATAAGCCCGTCCTGCTCTCTTAATGTTGCAACGGAGACAGCTCCTTGTCTGTGGCTAAAGAAACATTTAAAAAACGGATATTCCCTAAAAAAGGTAGTGATGAATCCTTTTTTTTAAGCATTGAAATGTGCGGTGACCCAGGTGCATCCTTAAGAGGGTCAAATCCAAGCCATCCCCGCAGATGCGTGTGCGTGTGTGTGTGTGTGTGTGTGTGTGTGTGTGCAGGAATGGGATTATTCCACGGCTGCAAATCGGAAGGCCCACGTACCACCCTCCAACATCTGGCCCGATTTGACGATGCGTCTTGTCTGCTAAAAAAAAATAATTAAAAAACAGCCCGTAGGCGATGAGCCCCCAGGTGAATGACCTGCGGTCTGTCCAACCCGGCGTGACGGACCGGTGCCCCCCCCGGTGACCCCACCCCGCCGCGACACGCCACAAAAGCCCCGCCAGCGAAGTGCTGAACCCCCATCTCGACTTGGACTCACTTGTCCGTCTGTGCGAGGCCAACGCGCGTCGCAAACACATCAGGAAACGTCCCCCAAAACTAAAATGGTGTTCACTCACCAGCGTCTGTGCAAGTGACAAAATCCGAAGAACAGAGAAGAAGAAGAAGAAGAAAAAACGCCAGCCGTTATCCGTGACGCTCTTCTGTACACCGCGATGTTTTCCACCATTTGGTAAAGCTACGAGTCGCTGTTCGGCATTTTTTAGAAGACGCCTCGCCGCTGCTTCCCGACGTAACTTTGCTCCGCGAGGAGTCGCGCTGCATCTGCCGCTGACAGGGCAAAGGAGAAGAAGAAGAAGAAGCCCACAGCGAGCAGGAGCGCAGCCGGGCAGAGAATGCTGCGCTCTGATTGGTCCGCGGACGCTGTGACTCCCTCAACGCATCCGCTCGGGAGGATCCTATTGGTGGAGGTGTTAAAGGGCAATTCCGCCGCAGTGACAAGCGTAGGGTTTTTTTGTATTCCTCTTTCTCGAGGCTAATATTACTTAACTTCATCGATTTGTATGTTCTCAGTAAAAGCCCACGGGGGAGATCTAATCACAGTGTGGGATTTAGTTGAGGTTGAAACCGACTCGTTTCCTTTTCCGACCGCTTCAATAGCGCACCAGATTTTAGCGACTGCTTTAGTGTGACAATGATCTTGAATAGGACGAGGCGCCGGCGCACCACACACGCACATCACGCACTGCGCGTAGGGCAGTCCCAGTCCCTGGGGGGGGCATCAAAAAATCTGCCACGTGAAAAATCACCACAGTAGGCTACTAGTATAGATAACAAATAAAATATGTCTAAAGCCTGTTAATATGCAAAACCAATACAAAAGTAATAGGCCATCACTCACAGCAGCCCTGGGCTACGGAGACCCCCCTCCTCCTCAGCGCAACCAGTTTCCCCCGATTGGATCCAAAGTCCAACTGGCTTGATGCTCACTTTTACGCGCACGGACGCTTTGGCTACGAGGAAGAAGCAGAAGCACCGAGCGGCGCACAAAGAGGGGAAACCGATCCGCGTCCGCCACGAGCTCACGCGCACCTCCGCAGCCCGGACACGCGCGCAAGCACACGCACGCACCCAAGAAGCCGCATTTACAGAAAAAAAAAAACGTTCCCCCGAGACAACGACGCGCTCTGCAAACACAGAATATTCCGAGTAAGAAGCGGAAGCCGCTGGCAGCGCTGAATACTTTCTGGAATACTTTCTGTAAACGCAGAAAGTATTCAAGTCAAGTCAAATTTATCTGTACAGCACATTTCATGTGATTAGACTCAGTGTGCTTAAAAACAAAACAGGCGATGCAACAATAAATGCATACACAATACATAATAAAAACATACAAAATGATGCCTTCAGTATAAAAAGAAAATATAAAAACAACGGACCAGAACTAAAAGCTTGTGAAAAAAGATGTGTCTTAAGTCTAATTTTAAAAGACGACCCTGTTGTGATGGACATCAGTTCCACTGGTAAAGCGTTCCAGAGCACAGAACCATAGTTACTGAAAGAACCATGAGCTAGTTTAGAGTGGATTTCGGGGTTAGTGAGAAGAGCTTTGTTACATGATCTAAGGGATCTCACCGGAGTGTATTTAGACAGCATGTCAACCACATATGGGGAAGCAAAGGGCGTCCAAAGCTTTAAAAACAAGAAGTAGTATTTTAAAATCAATTCTCTGTTTTACTGGAAGCCAGTGAAGTGAGGCTAAGACAGGAGTGATGTGCTCAAACCTTTTGGTTTTGGTTAAGACTGCAGCATTCTGATTACAAATGATTTAACACTTTCTTTGTTGTTCAGCAAAAAGGGGCACCACCAAACATTTGTGCTTGGGGCACCCAAATGGCTAGCGCCGGCCCTGCGTGGCATGTCAGACTAACTTGTCAAATGCCAATAAATAAAACATAAAATATAAATAACCTGGAAATGTATGAATAACCAATGAGATTGATTAAGTGTGTAACTAAATAAAATAAAATATTCTCAGATAAACTACACTATTGAATGAGTAACACATGCGACAAGTGATTGGGATCGGGACAAGGTTGTGCAATTGGGATCGGGCCCCTCCAGGGCTCCTGCTGATACAAACGCCTGGGCGGCAAACGACTGTCCACAAACGTATACAAACGGAAAGCTGTGTACTACTTGGTTGTACACAGGCAAACACTAAACCATTTATTCACCTTGATGAGAATCATTTAATGAGCCATTTCAAAGTATACAGGTTAAAGCAACCAGTCCAGTTCTGTCATGGTGTAATCCTTTACTCCAGTTCTCCACCTCCAGGTGGTGTCTGTGTCATGTGTCATGACTGTTCCATCTCTGCCTCTGCTGGAGCCGCGTTCTCCTGCTCTGGGTCAGCAGGTAGGACGTTTGCAACCATCTGTATGAGCTCCTCGATCTGCTCCTCTGAGAGCCGCTCCTCACTCTCCTCCACCATCTGAATACAAACAGAACATGAAGTGTTGGTTTTTACAAATGGTTTCCATCTCAGTTGTGTCAATCCCCCCCATCACCTCCAGCTCTATCAGCCAAACATTTGTTCTTCAGCAGACTGTCAGTCAGGCAATTCTAGATGTTCACATTTCACAAACAGATGGGACCTCCTTGAAGAGTTTTTGCCAACGATTTCCCTTTTATTATGGTCTCAATGGGTTTCAGAATAGTGGTGAAAAATATTGTTGTCAAAATGAATCTATTAACTGTGTCTGAGGCTTTTAACACCGATCCTTTTCATCATCCTGTGGGCCAAGATTTTTCTAAACTGGGTTAACGTCTAAAGTAATTAATACTGAAGAAAGAAGAAATTGGTATTGTGGTATTTATATTGTTAATCAAAAGAAAATTAAAGAGGCCAAATGTCGGGGACAATATCCTAATAATCATAGTAATAAAACAAACACCTCGACCAGAGTAAAACTGTGGCTTACTGATGTGTTATCGACACAGACTGAACTCATGCTACTGTTAGTAGGATGAGTTAATTGTAGAATTTGTACTTTCAAATGGGATGTTTTGACAATAACAAAACAAACAGAACATCGCCATGATTATACTTTAAGCAACTCTTAGTAAATGACACACTGGCTCATTTGAGTATGTAAATATATAAATATGAATAAGAGATAAAGAGAGGCATGTAAATGTGCATTAACAGTAATGATTAGGTCAAATACTCACTAGCTGGATTTCCACTGCCGTCTGTGGTCGATGATTCAAAAGCTGCAGTTTTTCTGCCCTGACAAAGGAAAAGCATCTGTAAATATGTGATGTACGGAACAGTAAATACTTTATTACATACAGTGTATTTACGTATCCTAAAAAACCATGAAGGCTTTAAGGCCTCTATGAAATCAAAAAGAAAACATATATATGCATTTGTCCGACCCCACTGACTTAGTGAGTTTGTGAGGCATCATGGCGGTGAGGAACTCTTTGACGATCTCTGGAGTCTGCCGGCTGCTCGGCGTCTTCGAAAGGTACTTCAGTGTCTGTGTGGAGATGCAGACGGAACTGCGGTTACGCCATTGCAAAAGCTTTAATGTGACAGTGTGTTTCAGTGACGAGAGAAAGTGTGTGTGTCTGTGTGCGCTTATACCTCATACATGATGGTGTTGAGGTTCTGCTGCCCGGCGCTGTGTTTGTTCTTCCCGCTGTCCTTCCTCTGTTCCTTCAGGTCGGTCAGGAGTCTGAACACCTGAAAAACACACAGAGACAAATCTGAAGCGACACGTAACCAATTGCGTCTCCTGACTGGAGCAAACAAAAAGATATAATGTTAAACAATGAGACACAACATTACCTCATAGTTACTGAGCATAGCAGCGTTTGCGTTTTTACTGAAAAAGAGAAAAGATGTCATGATTAAGCAAATGTTCATTCTTGAATACCAAGTAATCCAAGATCAGAAAGTCAGTTTATTCTTTGTTCTTTATGGAGCCTTAAAATGGATCTTACGGTCACCTTCAGTAACTGAATAAGGCAAATTCGAAAATGTTTCTATTGTATTGTTTTAAAAAAAAAAAAAAAATATTGTCAGCTTGTCAAACTGCACTACATTAAGTACATTATTCAAAACGACATACACAAAGTGTTGCATCAGCTGCCTGGGTTTTGCTGAGATAAGTGTACAAACATTTTAGCGTATTCACTAATAAAGCAAATCGTTAATGCTATTTTCTTTTAAGAATACGGAAATAACGGGTTTTCTCCTCTTTCAAATGGTACAGACTTGAAAAGTGTCTTGTGGCACCAACGTTAACGTTACAGTGCGACAAATAAATCACCCGGAAATAGCTACGAACACGCAGTCACGTTACCTTTAATCACATTACGACGTACATAGAGCCGCTAACAGCAAACACATCGTACATTATTACATGTTTGAAATTTAAAATAATTCTTACACTTCCATTTCGACGGGCGCTACGCTCTGGTGCGTCGCTTAAGTGCCCGTGTAGAAAATGTGACGCGGGTCAAACGTTCCACCCTGGCTTCAGTGTGGCAATATGTTTGAATTGAACTTTAACGCGTTGTTTGTAGCCGGTGCGTGCAATTACAAATGGTTGAATACTTTTCTGTGAGATATTTCATGTTTGATCAGCTGTCTGCTTATATGCTTGAAAATGCCTATGTGTGGCATCATTGATCACTGTATCACAGACTTGTATGAGGTTAAGCACTATTGTAGAGGCACAGATGACGCTCAGGTACATTCAAAATGGAATGCAGAGTGATGTTTGTGTATTTAACTGGACGATGGCTACCACACTGATTATCGTCCCGTTGATGTTTGTGTAAGAAGAGGACAAAGGGTGTGTTTATGTGGAATGTAACCCTTACGTTTCTCTGTACTATGAAAACTAGAAAGCTAATGCAGTGTGATGTAAAACAGCAGCCCTGAATTAAATGACCTTCTCCAATCTCTAGTAGCCAGAGTCCATTCTGCCGAGAACAACAAGTCCGTTCTCGCAGTCTCGGGTATTGACAAAGGGCTCTTAAGTTTGGCGCTTGTCAAAGCAAAAAGTCAGGAGGAAGAGACAGAATGGGTCAAATACCATTTAAAATTAAACAAAACATATTTGGTGCACAAAACCAAAGTAACACTATAATCCAGGGTGTTATAATTATTCATAACTCGCAGAATATATGAAGGCCTTCTTTTTCTCTTCACAAACTCAAAATCCAGTATGAGCAAATAGTTGAACCTAAAATGTGTCCTTCAACTATCAAATATAAATAAAACACAATCAAAATCCAAACATGAAGGTTATCACTTTATTGTATGTAAAACAAATCAGTTTATAAAAAAACATTTCCAATAGGAATATTGTTCAGAACATTGAATAATCCACAATGTTTACTGTTAGTCACCGTATTGTATATTTGGCATTTCTGTACCGCAACTTAATGCTACGTGTGTGATGATGTATAAACCAACAACAACACATCCATTATAAGATAATATTGGCCAATGTTGACATTACAGCCAGGGTTTTCAAATCTAACAGCAAACAAGCACATCCATAAATATTGATTCACATAAATTTCAGAACAGAACATTCATTTAAGCAAGTATTTTGAGATCAAGAATTTACTAAAAATGATTATGTTGAATGATTATGTCCGTGATAAAGGACATGCTCACTGCTGAAGATGGTCGCTCTGCTTTTTGTCAGCAGCATCTGCTCAATACTCCATTGGGACAGGAAGGTGTGCGTGAGAGAATAATTCATTCCTGTTATTCTCCACCAGCTGCTCCAAATATGCCTTCATGTCTGGTTGATGCTGTTCAGGACAGCAAGCCAGCAATGTCTGCCACACATCATTCTTTCTTTTTTTCACCATTTGGGCAAGGATGCGACCAATAATTGCGGACAGAGGACAGCCGTACTCTATGACACTGTGTAGCTCTCCACTTGCATCGTGGTACGCATATCCGCCTGTATGCATTGCAACTACGTTGCAGTCCTCGTCAAAGACCGGAGAGCCAGAGGAGCCAAAAGCAAAACAAGAATTGTAGTGCAGAGCCTGGCTAAACTCTTTATCATCTTTCACATCCTCAAAGAAACAGGATGTAATCAACTGAATGTTACCTCCGTTTTGGTAGTGAGGATTGTGCGGGCAAACTACTGGATTATCACGTTTATGCCTCTCGACAACATGTTGGCGGTTTTCCTTTGGGATAATGAAGCATGGATCTATCATTTTCACATTTCCACGAGGATGCCCAATAATGTTTATTCCCCTGCATTTGGGATGCATGAAGCCAAAACGTGTCAACAAACCGCCAGGCAGCTTCTGATCAGTACGGATCCTCATCAAAGCCCAGTCATGCTTCTGCTCTGACTCATCGCAGCGGTTTTCAAACCCAACAACCTCTTCCACCACTGCTCCTGGATCGTGCTGACCGAGACTTTCAAAGGAGAAATGGACAGTGACGCCCAGAGAAAGGTGCTGCGTGTTCTTGTTATAAAAGGATTCAGCTACATGGCCATTTGTGAGGACAAACTTGTCAAACAGGAGGAAGCCACTTCCCACTACTCTGTCGTTAATTCTCACTTGGCAAACAGAATCACTGAGATCCATCAGTGTCTTCATCGTTCTCACTTCCCTGCACGTTTCATTCGTTCTTTGAGTACTCCACACGGAACAAAGTACGGACACAAGAAGAACTAGGAACTCGCTGATTATTCATTCCATTCAGCATTTTCTTAAGCTCTTTGGTTAAGTCAATCTGTAGCTTTTTTGAATGGCGTATTTTACAGAACACATCCTGTGCCTTTTTACCATCTGACCCTGCTGTATTTTCTGGTGTGTTGATATTCACTGACTGCAGTGGAGGATTGTTCTCAGAGTCAGGAGATTCAATCTGCACCGGGTAGGTTTCCTCCAGGCTGCCAGGCAAACTTTCTGGTGGATCGCTCATATCGAGCAGTTTAATCCTGAAAGTTTCACCATCATGATCATGAACGAGATCGGACATTTCACTGGTTACGTTGGTGCTTGTGTTGGAGAGTGCACAGTTCTTTTTGAATACCGTATCCAGTAAACGTCCATCTTTTTTCAGAGCATACTTCACCTTTTCTCCTTTGTATGCATAAACAGTTATCTCATTAATGTTTTTTTTTTCTAGTTCTGGGTTTCTCATGATTCTCTTTACACCTGCACCTCCCTTTGTCAATAAATGAAATGTCACCAGTTCACTAGATGGCCTTTTTTTCTGGCGATGATCAAAACCATCATGTGGTTGCTTTGGTGCGGCCGCAGCTTTCAAATACTTTAAAGTAAGCAGTTCATTTTTAACTAAGCTGCATGGAAAGTGTGTACTGATAGCCTTCCCATTTCTTAGAATAAGAAGCTCTTTGTTTACATTCTTTTTTGCAATTTTGTTGAACTCTGCACTTCCCTTCAGCACGCTCTGGACACTTCTTGCTTTACTGCAGGTAATGTTGTAACATTTGTTATTCCATTGCCACTTGAAGGAATGGGTTTCATGTAGCGCTGCATCCTAGGAAGGAAACACAATTACATCTCAATTAATAAAAAATAAAAGGTTTAATAGCATCACTCTTAACGCATCCAGCTATTGGCAATACCTGTCCACGCGCAGGGCGGCGAGGGACTGGAGCCAATCCCTCCTGACTTCGGGGGAGAGCCGGCATGCACCCGGAGGTCTCCTGTTTAACACAGGGCTGACAAATAGAGACACTCTTAAACATTGTCCCACCATGTCTGAGACAGGCCTAAATTGAAATAAAAACACAGTTTGTCAGTCTTTACTGTGCGTTGTTAAAAAATGTACATAAACCCATTTTACAAAAACAAGATTTATAGCAATCATAAATGGTAGACAAGAAGAGTAATCCTGTATTCTATTAAACAAAGATAAAATGATTGAAAATAACAAACCTCTGCAACAGGTTGTGAATCAGGAGGTTGCTGGCTTTCTCCATTCTGCCGATCTGTTTCTTCCTTGAGATGACAGATATAAATATCAATACTAGTACGGCAATGTAAAATACATGCTTAAAACAATTGACATGAAGGCTTTCCTTCATTGACTTCCTTTATGAGAGATATACAATTGTCAATCCGATGTATACAAGTATAGACTCTGGAGAATTACCGTCACAACTTCATTCATTTGTCCATCATTTGTGGTCTTCAAGGGTTGATCTTCTTTAGGGTCCATTTTTTATTTTCCTAAGTTCTGATAACCCAGAAAAGGTGATGTAGTAGGATACCTTCAGGAAAAGTTTGAGAATTATTCATTTCTAATATCATAGTAAGAATGCAATCGTCTTGGAAAGTCATTATCAACTTGATATATATTGTAATTCACTAGAAACACAGCAATATAAGACGGCTATGCATGGTTGGTGACATGACTTTTTTTTTTTACTATGTAACATGAAGTTACAAAACTGAACAGTTCAATTGAAAATCATCAGTTGTAACCTTTTTTTAAAAAAAAGTTTATACTTGAAAAAAAAAAAAAAAGGTTACAACCTTTTCAGGATTTGCTTTTAAGTAATTTGACGTAGGACTTTGACTTTGTTGACCCACGTACGAGGAACCGGGCCTATTAGCCATCTGAGATTAACAAGATGATTGATGTCAGGTTTTATCGGTTCCTCAAAGGCTGATCCGCACTTGAACAGCCTTGTTAATTTGAAGCAGATCTCATTCATCAGGCATAACCGTGCGTGCGTGTCCTACTCCAGGAGGCGGAAGAGTCAAACCCCAAAACCATTTTTTAATAGTACAACGGTAAATAAACAAAGAAAGGGCTTTTGTTTTTTCCGCTGACGAGCAGTAAATGATCAGGAACGCATATGAGGAGTTAAAGACCATAATCTGTATATTTGAATAATTTGTCGTATGAATTAAATGTATTGCATCTTTTATGTTTATTATTCTGAACATATGACATCCATCGCAGTCTGTTCATCCTGGAAGAGGAATCCTCCTCTTCCTCAGGGTTTCTTCCCCTTTTCTCCCCTTCAAATGTTTTTTTTTTTAGTTTTTCCTGTGCCGATGTATATAGGTGTGATGAGTTTCTGTGTGCGAGTTAAATAATTAGGAAATTATGAAGATTGTGTCATTTTCTCTCACTTTATCTTTAACTTAAACTGTACTGTAAAATATCACTGAAATAGGCAGGAGCATAGTGAAGGTCCTCGTGAACAACAATCTAGTAAACTAGAATGTAACCTTTTACGTTTTGCGTTTTTTATAAATCTCATAATTTCGACTTTCTTATCGCATCATTTCGACTTTCTAACCGTTCATTTTTTTTAGTGGCGTATATGGGCTCCCATAGAAAACAGTTCAGATTGGGAAATAGTGGCCCTTTCTCAATACTCAAGACGGCAAGAACGGGCTTGCGTTCCCGCGAGAATCGACTCGGGAGTCTAAACTCGCAGGTACGGGAGAGCGGAGAACGGCCATTTCCGCAAATGGAACCGCAGCTGACTCATCTTCCATCGTAGCCTGCTGAGGTGAAATGCATTTTGGGATATTTTGCCCTCACAAGAACAGACAAGCCTGCTCCGATGCATGCCCGGTAAAACGGGCGGGGCGAGCCACATCCGGGTATTATGGCCGTTCTCGCCCAGATGCGGACTTTAGAATTGGAACAGTACTCGGGCTGCGACTGATGACGTTTCACGAGTCCACGAGAACAAAAGTCCACACAAGAACGCAAATTCAGAAAGGACAAGTGCCTTTGGGCTCCCATACCGTAACGCCCTGAATAGCAGTGCATTTCATTCTGAAATGACCGCAGTCATTTGACCGAGTATCCGCGGATGACGGCTCACGTGACTTCAATTGATCACAGATCAAGTTGTATTGCGAAAATACCACATCACCTTTTCTCCTCGTCTTACTCCTCGTCTCAGAAACGCCGCCCAACCAGTTGACCGACCCCCCAAAAAACTCTCCATTGATTCACGGGAATATTTTACTTACCGTAAACGTAATGTTCAGCTTTGATTTGTCTAGCGAAGATTATGAGGAATCAGAATAAGTCTACAACATTTATTTATTTGAAAGTTACCGAAATGGTGAGCAGTCAAACGATCTGCTTGGATTTCCCCCTACTGAAAAAGCCCGCTGAAAGAGGAATATAAATATTTATATATTACACATGCGCATAACTGGAGCTGTGATTGGCCAACAAAAAGAAAAGGGGGTTTCCGTTTTTTTCTGAGTCGTTCTCCAACTTGTCAACTTTGCCTCTGTTCCTTTTTTGTGTTGCGGATTTATCATTGCTGTTGAGACAGTAAATGGAAGGGAAGTGCCATTGTTTTTATTACTGTGGTTGATCCAGTTGAACTAATATCAGCCCATTTAAAATTAAAAATAAACAAAGCGGGGAGGCACAGCTAAACAATAAACGTATATGTATTTATGTTTTTGAACTATTCTAGGTTCTATTATATATATATAGCGCACAATGAGGAAAGGAGAGGCTGCCCTAGAAGACAAAGGTCCAATCCGCCCAATCCCAATAACCCGCCCTCCGGCCTTAAGCCCTGAACCATCGGAACTTAATTGGCGCCACTGTGTAAATTCTTGAGTGTGACGAGCTAAAAAGGCTCAAAATGGTATTAAAAGAGAATAGTACAGCACAATGTGACAGCATGGCTCATCAACTGGGCAACGTCAAAACATGTTACGTAAGATAGTTTTCTTTATGTCAATTTGTTTACCACACCAGGCTTTCACATTACAGAGTGGAAGAGAATCTGTGTCGCTGCTATCGACGCCCGAGGCTCACAAGGTAACGGTCGTTAGTCACTTTTCTCAAACATTTAGAGAGAAAATCATTTCTCTAAACATTTATATTATTTAACAACTTTGTGTTACTGCCAAACATTATCATGCAAAAGTTATTGCATGAAATGACATTCATTTTTCTAAATGTTTGGAAAAGTGACATATGAATATTGTCATGCTTTTTTTCATATAATGCTAAATGTAGCAAAACTGAGCATGATTTCAGAACGTGCAACATTTTACAAACGGCGCTCCGTACACAACAGCAATAAGTGGAGCATTCAATCTGGGTATACCCTTCAGATACCCCAAATGTCATGTCCAAATGGTGGAGACGGCGTTACCACGTTATCAGCTGTAAGCAGTGCAGAGCACGAACCTGTGAGGCAAGGTTACCAAAAGTACACATGGTGGCCCACAGCGTGTGAACAGAGAATGGAGAAGCTTGGGTAACAACGCATGTGTGACAGCGTCTTTATTCTCTGCTGCGGTAAACATTAACACTGTTACATTTACAGAGAATAGCTGCTTATTGCTGTAGAAATTCTCCTTTAAACTCAGAAGAGAACTTGGCGAGCTTTTTTCTGTCTTTATCCTGAGCTAATTAAGTCCATTCTCCAGCAATAAACTGAACGCCCAGAGAATGTGGCAGTATTATTCTAATCCCCATAATGCAGGGCATTATACTCTGATCTGAACATAATCCTGAATATGATTTGACAGGAAATGGTCAGATTTCTAAGTCTACAAGATAAACTCTGTTCTAAATAAAAGAGTGGTCACAGACCTAAAACAGTATTAAACTAAACTAAAAGAGATAGAATATTGGAAATAAATCATTCGTGATTAATGACATTAAATGAACAGAAACACGCTTCTAAATAAATGGCATGTTGGCGTTTTGACTGGTGATTTTGAAACATTACTAAGCAAGTGTTCCCCAAGTCAACTTTAATGCTAAATAGTGTTGATAAATAATTGTTAAACTACCTGGCAAAAAAGGTTTCGTTAACAATAATCCATTAATATAATAGCCTACTAAAAAAACACTCACAGGGGTATATTTGGTCATTTGAACCATTAATCAGTTTTAAGTGAAAGTCAAAAAGAAGACTTAAAGATTGACGACTTTATGAATTTATTTGGAATTTATGTGACGACACAAAAAGAAAGTCAGATTCATGAGCACATTATTTGATGCAGTAAATCATAGTGTAGCCAATAACAACAGCAGCCTAAAGCCCATCCTTACATTGGGAAGAGAAGAGCGCCACTGAAGGTGCTGTGGTTACTTGTACTGTCATAGAGAACATTGTTTGATGGGAGAACAAGGTGAATTTCGTCTCCTGCTATCAGCTCCAAGACAACAGAGTTAGTGATGTACTCGAGATGTGAACCATCATTCAACTCATCATTCCCCATGATCTTTTTGTTGTTCTTGAACACAAACACACCATTATAACCTTTGGAGTAAGTAGCTACAGTGAACTGGAGGTAGTAGACCCCTTTGACTGGTGCCGTGAAGAAACCTACAGAGTAAGAGAAGAACATGAAAAGCAATAATAATTGATTTATGTACATTTATAATTCCAAGTGTCCTGAAGTATTACCTGTAGATGGACTGTAAGCATTGCCAATGTTGGTGAAGACCTTGCTGAATTTCAGTGTTATGTCTGTATTAAATGGTCCAACCGTTCCTCCATCAGTAAGAGCTGTGTAAAAGGCCACCTTTGGTTTCTCTATTGACACAAAAAGTCAATGTATGCAATTAAACTTAATGTGGAGCAAACATCTAGTCCATCAGTTCAATGACACACTTCATCACCTGCATTCTCTTTCTCCAGCTGGTCAATCCTGGACTTGCTAACGAGAAGTTCACTCTCACTGCTGCTCAGTCTGGTCTGTAAGTCTGGAGTTAATGCAACAAAACTGAATTACAGAGCAACCTGTTAACATGCACAACGAAAATACACAACATCTTAACTCACATCTTATGTCTTTAACCCATAATGAAACTTTAAAGTATATTTAACGGTCCAACAAGTCCTCATCTCATTTGTAAGAGGAATCTGATAAAACACATTAACACATGTATGTTACGAATGATTCGTCTTAGTCACATCTCATCTGGTTCCTGTGGGGTTAAATTCTGGTTACAATTAGGCAACTGAAACTATTCGGCAAATTCAGTTATATGGTTAAAGTAATAAAGTTGCTGCATATTTTGAATGTTGCCCGAGTTTTTCTCCGTTTAACCCTGCTTTCACTTCTCCCATCAATTGTCGCCAGTAAAGTTTGACATGTTGTGTAAATGTTTTACCACACTAGCAGCCCTTTGTCAGTCTGTCCACCACTTTAGTCCAGACTGAAATACATTAACTAATGGATGCCTTAACAATCACTTTTGTACAGACATTTATCTGAGAGGTTGAAGCTTTCCAACTTTCATGATGCCCCAATTTTTCCTGCAGCCCAAATTTTAGATTAACATTTGTGGTTTTAAGTGAAATGTTTCATTATTGGACGGATGGCCTCTAAATTGAGTTCACATATTAATGTTCTGCTCGGAATTAATTATAATCTCTTTGATTTAATTTATTTAATCTGAATTCAATTTAGTAGCAATAATCCCATTAAAATTCTTGTATTTCCATTTAGAAGGGGGTCCATGCCAAAATCCAGAGGTTACAATTAAACCGAAAACAAATTAATACAACACACAAAAGAGCAAAGTGTTAAAAACATTAGTGAGAAACATAAAAGAAATGAGACTTAGACACACCACCAAATCGCCTGAATAAAAATAATTGCCATTAATTGTCAGGATGAGTAAGTTCAGTAACTGACTGATCCTAAATGTATTTCTGTACATTCAAAAGACATTTCCAAAAGATCTCATCTCTCAACTTTCATCAGGTCAAAACTGTGTGCAACAGAGAATGGACCATCAAGACCAAACACGGAAATCATGTCAAGATTATCTCAGGTGTTTTTTAACTAACAAAGCTGGTATACATGTGGAACCTTGAGAAAATGTATATAAAGACCAACAAATGACAACATGAAATTATTAAACCACTTTGTCAGGGAAATACCTGTAATCTGTCCTACCAGGTTACTGGTTTTGCCCTCAGTTGCAGTCAGTCTAGTTTCTTGGACTGAAAAGAGAAAATGTTTTTTTAGATCAGTAAGGATAATTTCTATAACAATGTAAATAACACAATGAGCTGAAATTGTTCCTTAAGGGTCCAACAGGTCCTCCATCAGTAAGAGCAGGGTGCGATTTGACAAAAAAGCAGAGGGGGGGGATGTTTTTTTTTTATTCATAGACAAGAACATTGGACTTTTAGCTTGCAACAGGACAAAAACGCAAAGGGTAGACAGGCCCTTTTTCGGGTCCGTGGATTAGTCACAACATGGCAAAACTCACAACAATTCCAGGTGCAAGTTAAAAGGTGACAACTGATGGACTAGATGTTTGCTCTGAATAGAAAAACCGCACTCTCATTTATATTCTCTTTACTTATTTATTAATGCCATGCCCACAAACGCATTTCAACCTAAGCCATCGTCACACTGACGATACTTGAGAGTGCGTTTTTTCTATTCAGAGCAAACATCTAGTCCATCAGTTCACTGACACACTTCATCTCCTGCATTCTCTTTCTCCAGCTGGTCAATCCTGAACTTTCTAACGAGAAGTTCACTCTCACTGCTGCTCAGTCTGGTCTGTAAGTCTGAAAATTAATGCAACAAAAGTGAATTACAGAGCAACCTGTTAACATGCACAATAAATATATACAACATCTTAACTCACATCTTATCTCTTGAACCAATAATAAAACTTTAAAGCATATTTAACTGTCCAACAAGTCCTCATCTCATTTGTAAGAGCAATCTGATAAAGCACATTAACACATGTATGTTACGGATGATTCGTCTCATCTCATCTGGTACGTGTCTGGTTAATGTTTGGTTACGTGTGGGCAACTAAAACCATTCAGCAAAGTGGTTCGTAATATTTTGAATGTTGCCTGAGTTTTGCTCTGTTTAACACTGCTCTCACTTCTCCCATCAATTGCTGCAAGTAAAGTTTGACATGTTGTGTAAATGTTTTACCACACTAGCAGCTCTTCAGTCGGTCCACCACTTTAGTCCAGATTGAAATACATTAACTTCTGGATGAAAAATAACTTTTGTACATACATCTTTGACTGACACACTTCATCACCTGCAGTTTCTTTCTCCAGCTGGTCAATCCTGGACTTGCTAACGAGAAGTTCACTCTCACTGCTGCTCAGTCTGGTCTGTAAGTCTGGAGTTAATGCAACAGCGAATTACAGGGCAACCTGTTAACATGCACAACCAATATAACATCTTAAGTCCCATTGATTCACCCAAAACTGGAAAAACACCTGAAACACTTCAATCTAACTGTAAAAGAAACCATACTGTACCAGAATGATCTCTCTGCAGCAGGTAAAGCTCCAGCCTAACATCTGTCACCGTGTCTCTCAGAGCCCTCAGCTCTGCCCAGATGTCAGGGGTGGTTTGCTTTGTTGTGCGCTCGATCGATTCATCTGCCGTGTCTCTTGTAGTCGTCTCCAGAAACTCTCCGATCTCACCAACCTTGGTGAAACCCTCCTCTTGAGCCGCTGACCCACACAGACCGAGCAGCACCAACAGCAAACCAAGAACAACCCTCATGGTGCCGTTAAACGTCCTCACAGAAGTACAGTGGAACAGTTGAACTGTCTTAAATAGTCCCCAAACTGAACTAATGGGAAAAACAACACGTGTTTTTTGTTTGACTCGAGGCGTCAGGCGATTCGATAGGATCTCCGTGCTGGTGAGAAAATACAAGCTGCTACAGACTGGAAGAACACTTTAACTATAATCTTACTCTCTGCAGATGTGAGCTTTCATTATTCATTATTTTCTGGGGACCAACGTAAGACATTAAACAACAATAGAAATTCTTCTGGCTGTGTTTGTTTTGATAAAAAGTCTTAAAACTGTTGAACACCATGATTATCTTCCACCATGTTTACTTTGATTCAGATACTAATGCAGGTAAAAAAAGACACATTCAGAGCATTATGTTTCATAGATGGAGACGTTGGTCTCCTGTAGTTCTTTTTTTATAGAATATTGTCACTGGACATGTTGAAGTGTGTGAACAGTTAATTTTGAATAAAGGTTCACAATTGAATGAAATATTAAAACATGCAAACTTTAGCAGGCTGAACTAATGGGTAAAACAACATGTGTTTTTTGTTTGATAGTTTGGCTCGAGGCTTCAGTTGATTCGATATGATCTCAATGAGGGTGAGAAAATACAAGCTGCTACAGACTGAAACACTATAATCTCACTCTCGGCAGGTGGGAGGTAATCGTTAACTGGAATAAAAGTTTGCAATTGAATGAAATATTAAGACTTGACTCAAGACTTTGTTCAAATAAATAATTCTTGAAGCCCATATACTCTCACTGTGAAAAAGTCACATTGTTACATTTCCTCAATATTTTGAAGTAAAATTTTTGTTTTCAATAGAGGGTTTTTTAGATTACATTTTTTCTAGGGACTCTAACCCACAGGATTTAAGAAGGTTCACCTCCTAGGGACTCTAACCCTTGGATTCGGGGGTCCTCAAATCCCCAGGACTCCAACCTAGCGAATTTAGCCCTCGTCAGGGTCTGCTGGGGTTGCCAAACCAAAGACCAGTTTTCGGGGGGTCCTCAAATCCCCAGGACACTAATAGACAAGACAGCGGCCTTATTTCATTGAAAATACAATTTTTTAGTTGATCTGAGAATAGAATTTTCAAATATATGGTGACTTATTACTTTCAAGGCTGTATCTTGTATATCACCTGTCTGGCCACCAGTCCTGTACCACAGGCCACATCCAACACTACAGCTGCTTCACGATCACTGCTGAGGTGAGATGACATGATGTTTGCTGCTAGACTTGGAGCTCGGTAGTCCAGAACAGCCACATCCTACTCAAACCAGTTAAAAAAAAGATAACAGGGGCTTTAAGCGCCGATAAAGAAGGTAAATGTTATCGTTAAAAATATATATTTGGCTTGTTTTAAAGGAATTAGACTTCTATTTAATGCCGCCCTCCACTTTCTCTGCCCAGGAGTTGTAGAAGGTAAACTTTTTGTGGCAGAGTGGCTCCGCCCACTTCTACCTCTCCCTGTTTTTGGGGTGTTCCAAGTCAGGTGGCTTGCCATCTATGCTCCTCCTCCCACTGTGTGTCATGTACGAGCGGATCATCCACCTGAAGTGGATGATCCGCTCGTACATATACTGTCTGCTGTCTTGCTGCTTTTCGTGGCTACAACGTACTTTGGTGCATTGGTGCGGGGTCCGGTGAGGCCCAACTTGTCAGTAGTGATGGGCAAATGAAGCCCTGTGAATCACTGAGTATGGAGTCAAATCCAGGTCAAAAGTTTTGTTCGTTCGAGAAAAAAAATGTGAAGCCGAAAGTTTGTTTTGTTGTTGAACTTTGAAAAATACAACATTGTATCCAAAATAAAAAATAAGTGGACGAAAAATATCTTTGGGTCGAATATAGTTTTGACTTAGTTTAATTATTTTTTTGAATAAAATATTTTTTTTTCATATTTTCAAAAATGGAAATGTCTTTTAAGTATTTTTTAAGAATATTTTTCAATATTCTTTGCAAATAATGTATGGATTCATTAAAATACTTTTTACTTTTAGAAGTCTCCATGGTCATCACCCTATTTTAATGAAATGAATAATAATCCAATTATTGTCCAAACAAAGCACTTGGTTCCTCCAACAGGATTCCCTTGGTAGTCCCTACGCTACTCTAACATGTGAGTCTTCTTCATTGAGTAGTGCCCCATATTGTGGGACTCATTTCAACAAATCTGATTCCGATAGCACCACTAGAGTAGGCTATCATCCATTACATTATTTGCCATAAATATTCAGTTTTATTCTTAGAATAAAATTCTTAGAATATCCTTAGAATAAAACTGGGTAATAATTAGAATTATTACCCAGAAGCATGTTTTAAACAAAGTAGTACAACGAGTACAAGCCCATGGGCATATGCCATGATTTTGGCAGGGCTACCATTCATATCAGTGGAGTTATTGCACATTATTTGCAAGGAATATTGAAAAATATTCTTAAAAAAAACACTCAAAAATCATTTTCTAAAAGTTGTAGTACAATGGGTAGAAGTCTATGAACATATGCCATGATGTTGGTGGTTCTAGCATTCATTGCACTTTGCAGACGGTCCCTGCGCTTCGCCTCACTGTCGGCCACTCGTTAAGATCAATGTGATTTGTACAGCTCCTGCACTGGTCTGTTGGTTTGTTGTAGCTGGTTGTCGACATAACTACGGTCGGGAGGTGTCTTTTGTGTTCTAACGTCGTTTCGCTGACAAGCTATTGAACCGTGAAGTCTGAATCTGTGAATATCTTGCTGGCTTTACCGAACTCGCGAAGTTAAATAAATACAAATAAACAAACCAGCGATCTCCACACACAAAGACGTCCCTCTCTGGGTCGCCTATGACAAAAAACGTTACTCAACTCTGTATTACAGCGGTGAATTGCTTTGCAACACGCACAAGCCTTTTTGAAACCATGAATTGAAACGAGTCCGTCGACACAAGACGCAGGCGCAGAAGCATGCAACTGATGACGTGTCACGAGTCCACGAAAAACACAAATCCATATTGAGAAATGGCCGCTATTGTCACGGCAGCTGACACAAACTTTGACCAACGCTGTCGCCCTTGCAACCGAGTGATCAGGAAGAGATTTATATATTCTGGATAGCCGTTTATATCGCAAAGGGCTTTTTTGGGAATACGAAACGCCTTCGGTGACGTCACGGCGTTTAAAGCGACACACACACAGCAACTGCCACGCTCGCGCCTCGCGTCTAGAAGCTCCAGCGTCATTGTGTCGAGTCCGTTCAACGTCGAACCCGCCGAAACATCTCACTGGACTCAACCGCTTCAGACACCCATCAGCGACAAAACATGGCAAACACAGAGGTAACGTAATGCGAACGTCAAGCTCGAGGGAAACCGGGGCATGCCAGAGTTGTTGTTGTTGTTTTAACACCCAGCTGAACGCTGAAGCGAACTAGACCAAACTGTCACACCGGTGTTACGGTGCAACATGCGACCCTGTAAAACCGAAACACACACACACACACACACACACACACACACACACACACACACACACACACACACACACACACACACACCACTCGTCACCGTTGTAAAGTCAATACATACGTGTAGTTCACGTTTCATTTTGTGTTTTTTTTTTCTTTCTCCGCTGCTCACCAGGGGGGTAAACTGTGGGGCGGTCGCTTCCTGGGTGACACCGATCCTATGATGGAGAAGTTCAACGCATCCATCGCCTATGACCAGAGGATGTGGAACGCTGATATCCGAGGGAGCAAGGCCTACGTGAAAGCTCTGGAGAAGGCAAAGCTGGTCACACTGGAGGAGATGAATCAGATTTTACAGGGGCTGGATCAGGTGAACGTTACATATTGTTTCTCTCAAACAAGAGAAGCACTCAAAGAAGTTCACACTAAATGTATATCCGAGCTGGCACTTGGCATTGAATGCATATTATGAGGCTGTGTGATTACAAACTTTGTGATCTCTCACACTTGCATGCATGCAAACGCACTCCTGCTGCATTGTGGGTACGCGTGTCATTGTCTGCCCTTCAGTGCAGATGCAGGTTAATGGATAACAGCTGAAAATGTGCAGTGGAGTAGAATTCCTCTCCGTATTATGCAGTCAGTGCTAAACAATGCTATCACCATGTGATAGATGTCAGCTGTCAGGTCCGGCTTCAGAGTGCCTTCTATCCTGATGTTTTTCTTTGGCAATTCCAGTGGTATTAGTAGTCCTGAGTGGTATTAGTACTAGTGCACTAATAGTAGTATTAGTGCTGTGTTACCAATGCAATACAGAAACACATAATATGATGTTGATAATTTGCTGTTTAATCACACATGAGTGGGGGATGCTGGCTAGAATTCAGTTGGTCCATAGGTGTCTTATTGCTATTTCAAAGTTGTATGTTTATGTGTATTTGTTAAGCCTGCTTGGTGATACAGCCCTTTGTTATCCTCCAGATTTCTGTTGAGTGGTCTAAAGGTGTTTTCGTGATTAAACCTGAAGATGAGGACATTCATACTGCCAATGAGCGCAGGCTAAAGGTAAATTAGGGCTTGTTTGTTTTTCATTAAGTGAAAATGGAATTTCATATAATAATATAAGGCAGATCAGGGTTTGTAACACATAGTGAGCTACAGGACTCAGAACACTAAGACTGCAGAAAAAACATAATTAATATTAATAAACATACAAGTTTAAAAGTCACTGTTTGCTGTCATTTGCCCACTTGCTTTGGCTCTTTTAATGGGATATGTTAAAAATACTTTTGTGATGATTTTCAGGAGCTGATAAGTGCACCTGCAGGGAAGCTACACACTGGCAGGAGCAGAAACGACCAGGTTTGTCTTTAGAATATTAAAACAATTTGGACTCCGCGTTGGCTGTGCTTCACTGTGCCGTGTGTGTTCACCAGGTGGTGACTGACATGAGGTTGTGGCTGAGAGATGCCATCACCACCCTGACAGACAATGCCCTACAACTGATGTCTACCATGGTGGAGCGGGCCGCAGCGTGAGACGGATACACACTGATTACGCCGGCACGCACACACACTTTTAACGGCGTTTAAAAGAAAAAAAAAAACTTTCCCTACATATTCTTTTTTCAACCTTAGAGAAATTGATGTCCTGTTTCCTGGTTACACCCACATGCAGAGAGCTCAGCCAATCAGATGGAGCCACTGGATTCTAAGGTGACCTTAAATTGGGCAAATCCTACACGTTTACCACCTTTGCTTCCTACTGTGATGTCATGTTCACGTCGGCCTCCTGTGTTCCCTGGCTCGCTGGTTGAACCCTCCCTCAGTCATGCTGTTGCTCTAAGCAGAGATGTTGACCGACTTCTGGAGATCAAGAAGAGAGTTAATGTTTTACCTCTCGGCAGGTACGTCGCGAACACGCACCAACTATCTGACAGTGACGCTTTTCACCCACACAGAGGACCCGTTAATGAGGACGATTCTTGTTGTTTTCAGTGGGGCCATTGCTGGGACGCCATTTGACATTGACAGAGAGCTGCTGATGAGAGGTTGGGCTAAAAAACTGCACTTTGGCATCTTGTCTATTGATAAAAATGCATATTTCTTTAGAACGGTAAGAACTTTGCGTCTCTTCCTTTTGTAGAGTTGGCGTTTGATGGCATTAGTCTTAATAGCATGGACGCTACGGGCCAACGGGATTTCGTTGGTACGTAAACCAAACCAGTGTTGATTTTCTTTCATCCACTAAAATGAAATTAACTCTGTGGCGTCTTTCTTAAATGATCTCATGTTTCCATGTGTGTTTCTTCAGCGGAGTTCTTGTTCTGGGCTTCGTTGTGTTTGACGCATCTCAGCAAGATGGCCGAGGACCTGATGCTGTACAGCACCAAGGAGTTCTCCTTCGTCTCGCTCTCTGACGCTTACAGGTCTCGTCACTGTTTGTGTGTTCTTGAGGCAGCACAAACTTTGATTACATCATTACTTTATCGTTATTTACAATGTACATTAAAGCCATTAGTTAGCCACGTAATGATAAATAGTATGTTAAATATTTAATTATAATGATCAGTGCACTCAATGATAAATGTACATCTGGTCTCTTTAGGCAAAAAACAAATTGTATTCACCTACTGGTTAAAGCCTCATTCTACATATTCTGTGATATCAAAGTGAAATGAAAAGGTGGTTTTACTGCTATCCTGTACTTTTAATTAGGCCTGGTGAGTTATTGTGCAGTTGACATTCAGTTGTGTGTTTGTGTGTAGCACCGGCAGCAGTCTGATGCCCCAGAAGAAGAACGCTGACAGTCTGGAGCTGATCAGGAGCAAAGCCGGACGTGTCTTTGGCAATGTAAGAGAATAGATCCTCTTTGTTAAATTGTCCTTTTTCCTTCTCATCGAGGGCCCATTTTTCCAGTTACGTTTCCAGTTACGTTGCATCTGCAGATGCACCCTTTTTGATAAGACTGTAGAAAAAAAAAAAACTATGTAAAAGAAAAAAAGATGATGTGGAAATGCTCCTTTTTTTCGTAAAATAAAAGCGATATTTTGGTTTAATTTCACCAAACGTAAGTGATCATTGAAAGTGAAATCACCGTTCCTGCTGTTCTGCACTGTAGACCTTTTACTCTGCCCACCGTCTGCTAGAAGCTTTCCTCTGTGACATCAGCGCCCTCATGTGACTTAAAGCTAAGGTTAAGCTTTTTTCTGCCGAATCCAAGCTTTCTGGTGGAACTTCTCTTTTCAGTGTGCGGGGTTCATGATGACTCTGAAGGGCCTGCCGAGCACCTACAACAAAGACCTGCAGGTGGGAAACGGTGTCTTGGTGACGTTTTACTTTATTGGATGGACTTTCATTTCTGGATGTTTCCTCTAAAGTTTTTGTCCTTGACCTGCTTGACCTCCTTCACCAGGAGGATAAGGAGGCCATGTTTGACTGCTATGATACGGTTCACGCTGTGCTGCAGGTGACTACTGGAGTCATGTCAACGCTCAAGGTCAGACATAAAAGACTATTAATTATGTTGAAACTTTTTGTTACTGCCAATAGAAAAACGGCTCAATCTGGTTCCTGCTCCGTTTTCAGAGGACACAAAATGCAGAAGAAACTGGAGTTGTAGAAACAATGCATGTATAAAAAAAGATTATATTCACAGCATCCCAGGAGGAGAAAATGTAACTGTTGATTTTGAATAAATTGAACGACAGTGCTTCTGTTTTCTGTGATGTTTGTCTTGTGTTTCAGATTAACCCGAGTGTGATGGAAGCCGCCCTCAGTCCGGACATGTTGGCTACTGACTTGGCCTACTACCTTGTGAGGAAGGGGGTGAGTGTTGTGTAGGTTTGCTCCCATCCAAATGCAAATCTTAAGAATTCTTTACGTGATCTTAAATAACTTTTAGCCTAATGAGCAACAGTGTTTGTACAATGTGCATATTCCTAAAGGGCAGAATCCAAATTATATTTGTCTACACATACAAGGATCCCTTAGTTTGGTCAATTTTAATTATTGCTTTCATCGCATCTTCATGCAAACTGTTCCACAAAGTGAGGTACCACATTTCGCTAGTACACTTTCTGGTGACTCCAACAACCACAGAGAACAGATTCATGAAAAATGCTTTATATGGGAGATTGCTGCAATCAGGACAATACAAACTGTATTTGATCTGGTTTTTAAGTGCATTTGTGTGATACTGTGTGACCTTGCGTTATTCTGTGCTGCAGGTGCCGTTCAGAGAGGCACACGGGATCTCCGGTAAAGCTGTGTTTGCAGCTGAATCCAAAAATATCGCCCTGAATCAACTCACTGTGGAAGACCTGAGTGCTGTTAGGTGACTCTCCTCTTCTCATTCACACACACACAAAACCAGGAAACAAAAAGCCATTATTTAACAGAAAAGGGCGTGTTTAGATTTTCTAAATTGGCCCCCTCTGTCTCTTTCATATCAGCCCTCTGTTTGGAGGCGACGTCTCCTCGGTGTGGGACTACAGGAGCAGCGTGGAGCAGTACAGCGCCCCTGGAGGCACAGCCAAGAGTAGCGTGGCTGCACAGGTGGAACAGCTCAGGGACTGGCTTCAGAAACGCACACAATGATCTTGACCTCATTTCACTTTTAATATTTTGAATCAAGCTTACTGACACAATTTAGACTATGAGGAAATGTCAGATTGAGTTCAAAGGGACACATGTACGACGTAAAAACCATGTTGCCTTTCAAAGTACATGTGTAACCAGGAGATGTTTCAATTGACCACATGGAACGATCATAAGTGTTACAAGGACCTGCAATGAATAAATGTTACTCAAACTAAGTGTCTTACAGTTTGATCCATTGAAGGGTTTCCACCAGTCAGACATCTGATTTAATTCATCTTCCTGTTGACACCCACAGACTCTAGATAGTGCAGAGCGGCTCGTTTCAACTCCTAAAGGTCATGATAATTGATAACCGTTTGGTTTCTTACATTAAAATAGAAATGCCTTCATCACCTAATCTGCTACATTAAATTGCCCGACAGTGAAGAGAACCACGCGCGTGTCAAGTGATGAAGAATTTGCAGTAAATTAAAAACCGCTTATAACTCTAAGAAAAAAAAGAAAAAAAACCTACGGTGAACCCCTAATTCTACACTTTTATTCATTCATTATTCTGTCTTACTGAAAACCACATTTAAGGAAAAGTAGATTTAAGTTGAACGGGAATTTTAAATATTGACTCCTAATGAGAAAGATAAGTAAAATCAAAGACCAAACACAGGGACTGAGTCATCCAGAAGTGGGTGGTTTACTTACACTTTGCACAATAACTTGGCTGTAACACATGTGCAAATGCAGGTGGCATTCTTTTAATGACTAACGACTATCACTCCGGTAAAAGTGGCCTTTACACGTTAATGTAGCTTTTTGTCATCTACACGGTGTGTTTTCATGTCCCGGGTCAGAGCATCAGACACGTTGTCAGCAGCACCACAGAGAGGACGCTGGGCCTGAGGCGCAGCACGCTGGTCGCAGCGCCGCTCGCCTTTGACCGGTACACGACCCGGCCATCCAGAGGCTGCGTGGGCCTGAAGATGTCCGTCATGGGCTGCCCGGTCCAGAACCGACACTGCCTCACTATGTCGACCAGCTGGAGAGGAAAGGAAAAAAGACATTGCATTTCTCAGTCAGACGTCTACTTGTACTTACACTTGTGTCTTTCAGTGACACAAAGATTGCATTTCGGGTCCTTTTTTCAAAGTTCTAGTTCTTAAAATAAAAGTCAATACATGAAACGCTGCTTATTCTAAAAAGGACAACAGATCACGCCAGAAACAGTATTTTTAACAAACTTTGACAGTGCTGTTGAGTTTTTAAAATATATTCATTTGAGATCAACACCCCAAGTGACATGTATTGAAGGTTCCTAGATTTGTTGAGGAAACGCAACTGAGAGTTGGTCTCCAGTGTGTGGCCCGCCTGCCTGTAGCCGCTCACCTGCCGACTGCTGACGGCCAGCTTCCTGTGGAACAGCGTCCAGGCGACCGCCTGTTCACAGCCCGGCGTTGTCATGGAGCCCACGTAGCGGTAGTAACTGTGCAGGTCCTTTGCTGACGGGATGATGTCACTGAGTCGGAAGTTAGGGATCACGGTGATGTTGCCTTAACAAGACGTGTTCCGAGGAAAAGTCAAGATGAAGGTTTATTCTAAAGCAGATTAAATCTCAATAAAAGTGTGAAATAAAGTGCATCACGTCACCAGCGATCAAACGCATACCTTCGTTTTGAACTCGGCCCAGAGCAGCTATTACCGCGTCCAGGTGAGGATGGTCGTCTGGTGTCTCCTGTGAGGACGCCATCGACGTTACGACACAAGCCCGACTGGTCTGCTTCCATTTGTATTAAGAAGGCGGACTCATCGAGAGGAGTAAATGTGAATGCGTTACCTCAAACAGGAAGGCGAGCAGAGCTATACCCGCCATATCGTGCTCGGCCTCGACCAGAGAGCCATACGGCTCCTTGATGTGCACTATGTGCAGCTGGAAACACAAAACACAGCAAAGGACTTCCTGTATTAGCAGAGGGTGGTTTATAACACAGTGAGCTGTGTTGATCATGTGTTATTCCTGCTATATGGACTGCCACGGATCAAAGTTTATGGTTCCTGTGGGCTGTGGTTAACACAAGCGAGAGAAGAGATTTCATTATTTGTTCTACAATGAAAAACGATCCCCGAGTATCTCATTAGTAATGTTGTAACCTTTTGCTTCTTAGAGGCATTTTCTAACAAGGCAAGTTAAATCCTTCACCTCCATGTGTACTGCACCCAGGGCCGGCCCAAGGCATAAGCGAACTAAGCGGCTGCTTGGGGCCCCCTGGGACAGTAATAACCTCACTGTATTCGTTTATCATTTTCGCTATAACATTATAGCGTGACATTTGTGCCAATAATCTTCTAGCACAGGTGACTGTACGTGGTGGGAGGGGGGCCCCCAAATAACATTCTGCTTAGGGCCCCCAAGAGGCTGGGGCCGGCACTGACTGCAACATATCATTTGCTCTACTGAGAAGTTATTGACGTGCATTCTGCATGTGTGCATAATACTGCAGCTTGTGTATTATTATGCATCAGTTCCCAGGTCATGGGCCTGCTACTCAGTGTTTCCTATTCTGATGAGACAAGGAAAACGTCATCTGTCGTGCGTCATTTGCGAAGATGACATTGCAGAACAAATCCTGCCACTATGATGGCTGGTTCTTTGCTACAAAGATGAACCTTTTCTGCAATCGTCCATACACAGGTCGACGTTCCCCGCAGCAGCAGGTGACATGTGACGTACCTCCATCGGGTACCTCTCCCCGTCAATGGTGTGCTCGGACCCCGGCCTCCCGCTCCCTCCCCAGTGGAAGTGGAACTGGGCGGCTCTGTAAGACCCAGGCAGAGCTCCTCCGGTCAGTCGCACCGACTGTGGCAGCACGAAGTGAGCTGCGGGGAAGAGAACGCACAAAAACGTCAAGCTGGAGCGAGGAGGCCAGCAGGCCAGCGAGGGAACAGCGAAAGGTGTCCTCTCAGCTACCCGAGTGTCCTTGGTTTTCCACCGTGACGTTGATCCTGTCGGCGTGGCCGATGAAGGCGAAGGGCGGCAGGGCGCCGTCGTCGTGCACTTTGCTGGTGACGATGTTGATGGGCGATTGGCGTAATCCACCGCAGCTGGGGAACTGAGCGACCCAGTGGATCGGCTCTAAACGGATCGAACGGCGAACGGAAGCTAAATGCTTCGGCATATACCACAAACCTGCGATTGGTTTGTTTGAGCGTGTTCCTCACAATCTCTGGGTTTGTCTCTTAAAATACGTCGTGTCTCACCTCTGCATGTGACGTTGCAGGAGTACTGGCCCTGGTAACACCACTGAGCTAGGAGAGAAAGCACAGCACTCAGTCCAGAAACACACAGAAACACACACACACACACACACACACACACACACACATTGTTTGTGCCAACCAACATGATTTTTCTAGTTAGTAAATGAGTATTCATTTTTCTAATTTTCCCGCTCCATTAGACATTAAGAGTGTTTTTGTTCTCAGTCAGCGATCTTGGGGGCCGAACTGCTCATGTGTTTTTGCTTTACAGCTGAACTTTGAGAAGTCAGGGTGGGTAAAACATTTTCTCAAACACACAAAAGCACACACAGAGCCGAGGTGATTATTAACTTATCCCGCCCGTCAGGAGCCTTTTTGCTCATTAGCTGAACATAAAGTCTCTAATTTCTAAGGACTAAACATGATGAAATACCCAGCAGTGATGGATTTCCAGAATGCTCCCCAGCCGTTACGTAACAATGCAATTTCACTGGAAGTTATCAAAACACACAAAGAATCACATTGACCTTGAATATCTAAAGGTTAAAAAATACAACTAATCACCACTTCAAAAGAACTTACGTATCAAGCCAACGAGCTAGAAAGCTGCTGCAATGACAAATAGGCTTAAATACACAAAACCGTCATTAGGTGCCTTTTTCGGGCATTCACTAAATTATATAAAATATAAATGTTTTCCTCTATCGTTTTGATTTTGTGCTAAGAAGGAAAAAGAAAAACAAATATCTTTTTGGGAACAGGCAACTCAAACATCGCTGCTCAGCTTTTAGCTTCAAAACAACAAACACTCAAATCACATCAGACACCTTTAATGAGCCGACCTCTGTGCGAGTGCAGTGACCTGTGAGTGTGAGCGTGACCTCTACAGAGCCTGTTTGTGGAATTTCAAGATTGTACCTGTTTCATTACATAGATACATTTTATATTAGAAGTGAAGAAGAAGTAAATAGCAAAGACACAATGGCTTCCCTCTTTAATGAATTGAATGATATGTGAAAAGAAACTGGAGAGAAGCCATTATATTAGACTGATTTTGGGGATTATGTCAAAACACAGCACAGTGAGTTGTAGATAATGAGACGACGCCGGCTCAAAAAAACCTCTATCCGACTCCCTCCAGCATCCAACAGCATCCAACAGCATCCAACAGGTGCAGGGGGAGTCATTTAGTCTTGTGCCGGTGTTGTGTATTGTGTTGCAGGTGTGAATGAAACTCCAGTGTCTGACTCAGCGGTGGGAATGAAAGGCGCTATAGAGAACCATTTAGCTAATATAGGGACACAGATTAACCCAGCCGAAGCTCCCACAATGCCGTTCTCTGAAAGGGGACAGCGGTTCTCACCGACTGAGAACAATGCACAGGTGGAGTTTGGCTTTGCTCCACCTGGCTCACACACAGGCAGCAAACTCAGCAGCGCTGAGAAGTCAAACCCGAGACAAGCGGCTGTGAACGCACCTGCTTTCATTTGTTTTCCCATATAATTGACATTTTTTTCCTGTAAGCCAGCATCCGGGAGTGATCAACCAATTTTATCAGGAGCTCCAACTTTTTAAGGCGTTGAAATAACCCAATGTACTTTTTGATTTTGAATTGCAGCAGATAAGCTGAACGTACAATAGAAAGCACTTAAGATCAATTCCGTACGCCTGAGTGCTCTGATGTTAGTGTCTGCTACCATTAAACCAATCATTAAACCAAGCAGCGTATTATTGAAATTTGAGCCCTCAAAGATTAGTAGATTAAACAATTAGGTCATCAACAGGCAGTTGAGACGCAACTGTTTACATTTTAATTTTTGGGGGGGGAATTTGCGTTTTTTTCAAGGTCAATGGACGTAATTGTATGTTTTGGACGGGTGATTAAAAGAAACGAGTCAATGCAAACGCTTTTTGGGGAGAATATCCGCAAAAAGCAAAGATGAAAGATGATCTTTGTAGAAATGTGTTTCTACAAAAATGTGTTTCTGCTTTTTAATTATTGTGGGATCCCACTGAATCACTGCCTTTTGTTTCATTTCTCGTGCTGATTTTAGGAGTCACAATGAGTATTTTAATTCTTATTGACAAAGCATAAAATCTGGGATATTTCTCAATTGTTTTCATCTCTGCAACATACAAGTCTTAATATTGTGCTAAAATAATGCTCCCAAATTAAAAGAATGGGGAGTAAACTGAACCCAAGCATAGCTTTTCTATGCATTCAACTATGTGTGTATGTGTGATCACGTGTGTATCCTACCTGTGCACTGGGAGAAGAAGGACAGCAGAGCCGGGAGGTAGACAGAAAAGTCCATGATTAGCAAAGAGACCCGAAAAGATCCTGACCAATTTCAGCTGCCTTCACATACTGACTGTTAGCTGCATTTGAGGGTGGGAGGAAGACGGTCATGAGCTATACAAAAGGTGTGTGTGTGTGTGTGCGTGTGTGTGTGTGTGTGTGTGTGTGTGTGAGAAAAACAAAGAGCGAGGGAGGGAGAAGAAAAGTCCCTCTGAGAAAGTAGTCATGTGTGATTGAAGAAAAAGACGGACACTTGTTGGATTGTGTTGTTATTTCCAGGTGCATTAAAATTAAACCTGCCTCTTCCATCTTGCTAAAAACTGCTATTCAGATCCTTTGTCCTGTTGTGTTCAAACCCGGCGATGGCCCAAGGGACGGTCTCACTCACAAACCCTCGGGTGGAACAGAAGTATAACAACCTGCCTAGGAGCAATTTTTTGTTAATCTTAATTCAAACTCAAAGCCAGTGTGGATGGAGAGAATACGAAATGAACCCACTTTTTTTTCTATTCTTCTTAGAGGGGGTTACATTGCAATAAAAAAACATACTTCACGTACCAAAAGTATAAAACTCAGAGCCAGACGGGTCAGTTTCAGAACAATATTTATTTTATTATATCATAATTATTATTATCAATATAATGTTACATAAAATGACTAATACATATAGAAATATATTTATTTGAATATTAATCCAATATAGAAATACATGGATCTATATTTAGATCAAAATAATAATTAAAAATCTCTCACACTTTCAACGGTGTTCCTTCAAGACCACTAGACAAGTTACAAGGTTACTTCAATTTGTTAAAGGCGTGTTAGAAATGCAATGTTTTATGTTCAGCTATTGGCTGAACCATCATTGAAATGGAATTGACACAAAGTGAACTGTGAATAAACAATAAAAAATATTAATTCGCCAAAAATGCAACTAACTTCATTTGTTACATTGAACATTCATTGATTGTTATTAAATCCTGCAAAATGTGCTCATATCACAGTTTAGAGTAACACAAGTAATCGCAAAATCACAGCAGAATAGTGTATTCAAAGTGTTTCTTAAATATGTAAACGTGATTAAATGGAACATAACGATTCTGAATACAGCCATACATAGAGCCATACATAAATAATTACCTTTATGAAAATAAGATGCTTGCTGCATTGAAACTTCTGGTCATTATTTAAAAATAAACTTAATCAAGGCATCAAGGCAACATTTCCCTAATTGTGGTTTTCCTGAGCAGATGCTGATCTGACTCCTACAGACTCTCGTTGTTGAAATGCTTTGAAATTCCTGCCGTTCTTTTCTTCCAACAGGAGACATGTTGTCTTTGAAGCAGCGGGACGTCTTCAACCCAGATAACGCTGGAGAAAAAAAGAGATATTCATCGTTATGTTTACATAAGTGTAATATACTTCACTGTCAAACATCTCACAGGTATATGAGTGTTTGGCTTGTGTCCTTTGTTGTCCCCCGTTGAAGGTAAAAGTTTGTTAGTAGTATCAGCAAAATGTACTCGAAGCATCAAAAATAAAGTACAAATAAAGTACAAGCCCCTTTGAATGTGTAAATTCTGAAGCTGAAATGAAACCTCTTGCTTGCGAAGGTGATGACTGGCATTCATTAAAATCCTCACACACGTCTTAAAGTTGGAGCCTAGAGAGCGTTTTGTTTTCCTCCGTTCGGCTCTGGCTCCTCGCGACGCACTCGAGGGGCAACGCGCCGTACTCACCTGCAGCGCGACGGCAGCCACCACCACCAGGGCGGCGACGAGGGCCATGCGCCCGATCCAGCCCGCGTCCACGTTGTTCAGGATGAAGAAGCGCGCCCAGCCCAGTTTCTTGGCTGTGTGAGGCGGGTAGCGCATGCTGTTCACTCCCTCCATCTTCAGCTGCTTGAAGAGACAGCTGCGCAGGTGGCTCAGCTGGTCAAAGCTGAACTTGCCGTGGTAGCAGCCCATGCCGCTGTTTCCTATGCGGTGCCACAGAGGGAGAACGCGTGGCTTCAAATCAATCCAAAATATTTGAACTACGTGGACAGAAATCAACCCTAAAAATAAAGTTAAAGGAGGTTAAAATAGACTATGTGAAGAGATGTTGCTGGGTTCATTCAACCGTCAAGTGAGCCATTCTGTTTTCATGAAATCACAAACGAGGCAGAAACAAAACATTTGATAACCACAGGATCGTAAATAAACACAAAATATAGCTTTGCATTGGTTTTCCTACATTTTGGAGAGGTATGAATTCAGTCTTAAAGGTTATTATTGATGCACTGGTTTCATGGTTTGTATGGTTTCATGGTTCATGAGCATATGAATGTCCTCGGAAAAGTTCTTAAACCTTCCTTTTGTGACCGGATGCCTTTACTTTTCTACCATATTCCCTCCTGCATGACCAACACGCACAGTACTGAGTGAACAGCTCAGTTACGCAATACGTCCACAAGCAAAAGAGCAACTGTGATGTTTTTCTTTTTTTATAGTCGCTGTTAGTACTCACCTACTCCTCCAAACGGCAGCGCGTTAACGGAGAAGTGCACGAGGCAGTCGTTGGCCAGCAGTCCTCCACTGGAGGTTTCATCCGCCATCCTCTTGATCACCTGAAGAGAGAGAATTCAGAAGTTCTGATCATAAATCTGTAGCTACACACAGCACACGTCTGCATCTGCTCCGCAGCGACGTCCGCTGTTGGATCTACCTTGTCATCTGACGAGAAGACGTAGAGGGCCAGAGGTTTCTCTCCTTTATTGATGAACTTGATCGCTTCGTCCAGGCCAGTGACCGGCAGGATGGGGAGCAGAGGTCCAAATATCTCCTCCTGCATCACCTTCGCCTCGGGCTTCACGTCCCGCAGAACCGTGGGAGCTAAACAGAAGACCGAAAAACACGGTTTCACCACAGACGTGTTTTTCATTGCCTGTTCTTACTCAGTTAATGAATGAAAACCATGGAGAAAGCTCCCTGATTGCAGCGGGATTACCGATGTAGCAGCCTGACTCGTCGCTGTCTCCTCCCGCGGCGATGGTGCTGTCTTCCAACATGTTCATTATTCTCTTGAAGTGGCGCTGGTTGATGACGCGTCCGTAGTCAGGGCAGGTCTTTGGGTTGTCGGTATAGAACTCCTGCCAGAGGAAACCATCTCATTACCGCACAAACCGCTCATTACCGTCTTGTTACGTTCAAATTAAGAAGACAGATCATCTAGGAGAAATAACCTCCTCAACAATTGTAATTTTATAACAACATGACTTTCCAACATTACAAGATTCACCTGGGAATATCTTTTGGAGAGCATTGCTACTCTTTGAAGTCGTTTTTTTTCTATTTGGATCTTTGGGTACCTTGATGGACTTCTTGACCTCTTCTATGACCCGGTCCTGGATGCTGGGCTCACACAGGACGTAGTCCGGGGCGATGCAGGTCTGACCGCAGTTGGTGTACTTTCCCCAGGCGACGCGCCTACACAGCGGTGGAAGAGTTAACAGGAGGATCTAAAGAGCCGACTTGACAGAAAAAAAATGTTGCCATTAAAAAGACTGTAAAAGAAACCCTGGTTTAACCCCGGCTCTCACCGGCAGGCTATGGCGATGTCGCAGTCCTTGTCGATGTAGCAGGGGCTCTTCCCGCCCAGCTCCAGCGTGACAGGCGTCAGGTGTTTGGCTGCGGCCTCCATGATCAGCTTGCCCACCACGCTGTTGCCCGTGTAGAAGATGTGATCGAACCTCTGACGCAGCAGCTCCTGGGTCTCTGACACGCCGCCGGTCACTACGGGGTAAAGCTCCTGACCCATAATGGAGATTAAAAGAGGGAGAAATTGGTTGCTGGATATTTTCAAAAAATAAACAGACACTTTGCTTATTACGAGACTGACAGCCCTCTAACAAGTTTATATTGTTTTCTAAATGTGAAAAGTATGAAAACGTGGAATATAAACAGCCAAAAGCCTGTATTTTATTTGAAAGAAGAAAAAAAGTAAGTACATTTGTCTCATTTATATGAAACAACCCTATCCTCACGTCGTGAACAATCAATTGTTTCACTTTTACGTCATCCTTACTTTGTCGATGTAAAGCGGCAGCAGGTCCTCCATGACCTTTGCAGTGTGAACACAGACCTCGGACGGCTTGACCACGGCCGCATTACCTGTACGGGGAAATGACGCAAGATTTCAAGATAGAAACAGAGTCCTTTGGCCACTTGGGGGCAGCAAAGGCAAGTTGAACAACAGTGAAATCGATCGCATCGCACAGCAAACAAGTTTCTTGTTTACACAAGCAGCGCACCAAAGCACCATCAACATTCATTTGGATCAATACTTGCTAATATTCCTGATGAGAAATGTTTCACTATATTCCACTACATTCACTAATACCTGTGTATTTGCCACTTGTGTGTGTGTGTGTGTGTGTGTGATTGTGTGTATAACAGTGGTTTTTGAATGGAGGGAAATAAAAACGGCGACATTGCAGCAGTTGACAAATGTTAAAACCTCAGGGGACATTTCTATGAATTGCTCATATCTAGAAAGAACAAAGAAGAAGAAAAAGAGTGACTTGTGCGCATGTTGTCCGTGTGTTATCAAATATATGTCACGATTACAAAAGGCCCCTTTTAGGTTCTGATGAAAGCTGCATTTTATTTGCATCCCTTCTGATGTTTCTTTTGATTTTCTACAGAGGCCGTCAGCAGGTGGCTCACGATGACAAAGCGTTCTTATTTCTAGGTTCACCATCTGTATTGTTCAATAACTAAAGAGGCAGATATCACTGTGAGACTGAGATCTGATAATGCGGGGCCGAGGGATAAAGTCCATGCTCTGCAAACACTCACTGCCAGAAAACACTCTGCTCTTTCGAGTGCTTTTGCCTTACGTGTTTTTTAGTACAACTTCCTCCAGGTGAAACACGAATGAGGCGTCTACCGGCAGCCGCTCTCCCAGCACCGCTATGTAAAACTCTCACCGGGGACGGGTTGCAGACAAAAGACTAAAGCACACGAAAAACATGTGTAAAGGCTGTTATAAAAATGCAGTGTCATGCTAAACAGTCACAAGACAACTCTCCACGCTCCCGGTTTGCATCACAAAGTGATGAGAGTCGAGCCAAAACACTCGAGCACTCAAAGCCGTTGAAGCACAGCCTCTGGGAGAGGAATCAATTATACATCAGTTCACTTATTATCTTGGAGCTGTGTAGCGATTCACTCTGACCTTGTCCTTTGAGCAATAGCCGATAGGATCAAGGCACAAAGTTGAGATGTGCATGTTCATACACCAGACACAGCCATGGACACATTTGAGAGGACACTCTTCGTTAGAGGACACTTTTACTGCTGATCTTGTAGGTTTTAGTAGCTTTTCCCTCAATAATCACAAATGGAAAAGCCGAGCCGGGACTAAACAGGAACTGAAGCGGTTAGAATCACAAGACAAAGAAACCAAACAGCGCAAGAGAAATAAAAGACAGAATTGGATGCACACATTACCTCTAAGATTCTATATTGATGTTGCGGTTTATTGGTCTAACGGCAGCTATGCGATTTGAGGAGGCTTCCAGATGCATAATCACTTATATGTTCAAATAAGACAAGAAAATATTATAAATATATCGTTTTTTTGTCTGCTAATCAAAACAAATGTACCGGCTACCTCTACCGGCATTGTGCTGGCTACTGGTGCTAATGACGAGTCCTCTGTGTCTCTACAAACTCTACGTGGTGATCACTTGTGCGAGACGTTGAGGTATTTTGAAATGGCTCATGCAGAGAAAAGACAAAAATGTTGCGCCTTTGTTTTCAACTAATGGGAGTTGGAGATTAGACATCCTCCCTCTCAAAGTTCATCCCAGGGGGGAGGGACGTTGGAATCAGATAGAAATGTGAACGCTGACCTTATTACACCACACATATGCAGACAGACACACACACACACACACACATGCTCTGCAGTACCAGCTGCGATGGCTCCTATGAGCGGCTGGATGGTGACGGCCCAGGGGTAGTTCCAGGCCCCGATGATGAGCACCACGCCAAGCGGCTCCGGCTTGATGTACACGGTGTCCGAGATGGTCATGAGGTTCTTCTGCACGGGCCGAGGGGCGGCCCACTCCTTCAGCTTCCTGATGGCCAGGCTGATCTCCCCCTCCAGACCCAGAGTCTCGTACAGCTGCGTGCCCACCTCACTCTGGGGGGGGAGACAGTGACGTTGGGCTTGCTCATGGCTGATGTTGTATTTTTGGGGTCATTTTTCACTGAAAGCTCATCCATATATCCACAAAGGTATTGACATTGTAACTACTTTATCCCTTTGTGGAGATCTTAATATAATCTTGTTTTGCAACTAGTGTCTTTTACTTTTTGACTGTGGGGTGATAATTCAGATTTTCTTAAAACATTTTTTAAAACGTTTTATACATTTTGTATCCAATCTAATCAATGAATGTATTTCCATCTTGATAACAGTTTGCGAAAGGTGTGAACATCATTGACACAAGGGAACAAAGTAAAATGTATTTGTTTTATTCCAGACCTGAAGTCCACACCCTTGACTAACCATGAATTATGAGCATTAAAAGATTAAAAGCGATTAAAACCACACAGTATAACTCAACAGACATGTATTGATTATTTGGGGCCGTGACGAAGACCCTCTCACTTCTTACCTTATTGAGGTCTTTCTTGACGGCATCTGAAATCACCTTCTGTTTCTCGGCGAATAACCGCTGCAGGTTCTTCAGTTGGCGAATTCGATGCTCTAAGCATTTGGACCGGCCGGTTTCAAAGGCTTTCCTGGCACGAGCCACCGCCTGCTGCTCTCGGGACATCCTGTGGAAAAGGTATTCAAATATACGTTTGAATATAAATAGGTTTTCTCTGTTGTGTAGTTCACTGTGCGCTGCACCTGTAAATCCTGAGAAACACTCTGATGTGTGGCGGCTAAAGGACTCACACTCTACTTTGTGATGAATTCCAAACACAACACACACAAAGTGCTTTACTCTCGAAGTGGGGAAATATTACTTTTTAAAGAAAGTATGTATCAGTATGTAAAGTGGATGAGAATTTCTCCAACTGGACCATTTTGTTAAGTTAAAGTGATTTGCTCTGCTGCAACTCTTCATGATACATGTTATTCTTGTTTGATTTATATATCTTCAGAAAATGTGAAAAATTCCAATTGAAGTTTCCCACAAAATAAGCTGACATTTTAAATGATTGGTTTCAATGATGTCACACATTTCTTTGGCACATTCAATAGTGTGTTTTACTGGATTCAAAGAGATCAGAATTTTAACTTGTATTGGAGTAATGTTTAAAGCGATTTCCATAAAGCAGATGTTCTGAATACTTCCTGTAAAATCAATGAACGCGGCAGTGATCTGCAGAGTCTCTTAGTGTGGTCGTTTCTGTGTTTGCAGATCAGAGAAAGTGTTATAAAAGGTGTGTAACATAAGCCTCCACGGGAGCGAGCCGCATCCAGCCGACTCGGTCAGAGGTGACGGTGCAGTGACGTTTCGCCGTGCGGGTTAAAGACCAGCGAGCGTGACATCCAGTACGTTATCCTGTAGTTACTTGATAATGAACCTTTGTGTCTTTTGAAATGAACCTGGACTATTCGACAGTTACCGTGCAACACTTCCGTAATCTCTTACGCGGGTCGGGTTGAGTTCGTATAGCTCGAGGGGTTGTTTTTCCCTTTACAAGTAATAAGCTGAGGCGTCGTCCGTTCGTTTCGCTGTCTGTCAGCAAAACGCCGCAAAACATCGCTGAGTGTTGCTTTTCAATTCCTACCTGGTCAATTGCGAGTTAGAGTCAATGTCTCGATGTCCCTGTGTCACCCTGGATGGAGGGAAGGCTCGTAGCAGAGAGGACTGAAAGGCGAAGACGTCAAGTAGCCTAAACACAACCTTTCTTCCCCGTTAGGTCCCGCCCACAGAGGGGCGGGGCCTAGAGGCAGCTGACTCAGCTAGCTTGTAGCCACGTTAGCTTCTCTGCTCTGTGACGCGTTTGACGGACGCTGTAGGACGCTGCGAGCCCCGCCATCACTCCCAGTCGGATTAAAACAATAAAGATCCTGTAATGACTTAGAATCTCATAATTATCACTGCACATCTCTCTCTTTTTTATTTAATTCGTATCTGATAACAATCGTTATCATATTACAGAATTGTATTATTTTTAGAAAGTTTCTCATTTTAAGGATTTACAAAATCATTTTTTTTCATTACGGTATGGGCCTCCATAGCAATGGACAGAGGAAAACTAAGATGGTGAACCTGAGTATACCTGATGAGCCAAAGAGAAAAAGTCCTGCAACATTTTCACAAATAAATTGAACAAGCCACTTAAATTGAACAATCCCCCCATCCCCCAACATGTTGAAGTTGTTTAGGTATAACACAATATGGTCAGAAGCATAATTGTACTTTTGCATAATAAAAGGCTTACATGCTGACTTTAAGGTTAGATCATAATATATTAGCAATTTTATTTTCCTGTAAATTTTGTAATACTGCTATACTCTTATTGCATCCGGAGTGATGTCATCTTTCCAGTCTGGGAAACAACGATACAATCCCGAACAAAACCTGTAAGAGGAGTTCATTCATTTAGTTTTAGATTTTGGCCTATAATCAGCAACAGCTCTCTTCTTTCTTTTGCTTTCCTTCAGCCTGATGTCCTCTGAGCCATTGGCCAAGGTGGAATCACTCTCAGATCAAGAAAAACATTTTGTACAGCGTGAAGTTACCATCTCACCTCGGCCCTGCAGCCCGTGGAATCGACCCAAAACCCTTTCAGGTTGACAGGAAATGTGAACGGAGTTTTCACATCAAACAGTTGGGCTGAGGAAGGGTGTTTGTGTATTGTGAAGGATGGAGCGAGGATGTAGGTGAGAGAGAGGATGGCAAAGCGTCATTCACACTTGAGTGTCAACCCTGATTTCTTAGAGAGGAGTGTGGACACAGAAGACCAGCATTTCTCTGTGTGCACACCTGAGTGTGTGAGGTACACCGAGGCATTCAGACACAGAGAGAAGCACCGTTTGTGTATTGTGAGGTTTTTTTGTGCCGCAAGGGAGATCAGGAATATAGTGTATAATGGAACCAACGCAATAGAAAATGTAGAATATCACTCCATGAACATGGAATTAGATAAAAATAAGAAAATAAAAGTCAAGATAAATGTGTATAAAACCAATGTGTCCATTTCACTGCTAATGTTTTAGCTGAAGGTAAAACAAGCAAGAAGCTCATTAGAACTCAACCATTAAAACATATATTGAAAAAATCATAATAATTTGTCTCATTTGGCACAGAAATGTATGTTAACAGTGGTTGTTGCCAGGCAGCCTCCATCTCTCTCGCTCTCTCTCTCTCTCTCTCTCTCCCCTACATTTGGTAATAACTCCCAGGTGCTCCGGGTGGTCTGGATTACATTTTCCAATTTTACGTTTTCCAAATATATTCCCATGCTGTTCTCATAATGGTGGAGGAGACATTTATTACGCATGTTTACGCCGCTTGTTTTCTTATCATATCGACCTGCGGTCCTTCACCAACACGACTTGCACATACTGGGATTATTATACTGTCTAATATGGCCATCTAGTGGCCTCTTTCCACCTCGCACTCTTCTGCTGACTAACAACAAATACCAGTTACAACAACATTATTAACTCGGCCAACGGGAAACAAAGGCCTGTCACACATTGTTGCCAAGTTCGAACATAGGAAGACATCAGGCTTATCAATAAAACGTTTACGCCATGTTATTCCGTTTGAGAGAATACCATGTTCAGGCGGTCATCTTTGGCCGCACGAGACCCTGTTTCGATGGCCCATCTAGTTTGGTATCGAGTGAGAGTTGAATTAATGTTTGTCATGTGACGGTCAGTGACGTGAATAGCCTACTTCTCAGTTGATGTGCAGCAATTATCAGCGTTCATTTTCAAATAACCCCAAATCCTTTCATCATGCGCACAACGACAATGTACGGCGTGTAATTCTATTTTATTTTATTTTATACTTTCAGTACATATAAGTCCAAAACACAGATCTGAACATTTAAATTGCGTTCCCAATGGCGCAAACCACGTGAGTCTGGCAGCAGACTGGGAACACCGCAGTGGACTGTGCGCTATCCGGTGTTTTGATGTCTCGATCGGTGGAAACGTAACCGACCAGGAAGGAGGAAAAGTCGCCCGGTTTGTCACCTCGACACATTATAGCTGACTGAAGCCTCACTCCTCCAGCTTCTTCAATACACTTACCACAATACCACTATCCACTCGCTGTTTTTTGGTTTCTTCTGATGCGCAGCAGGAGGCCGCAACTGCGGAGGAGAGGATATGCCACAGACCGAAGTGTCAGAAAAGTGTGATTGATGCTTTACCCGTCGAAGCGTCATGTATATGTATATCACGCATGTAGGTTAAACAAATAATGTCTTCCTTAATCCTTTAATTTCCCCTCAAAAAACAACTAAAAGTCATTTTAAATGCAGATATTTACCAGAGGATCTCAGTGTTGTGTGACCTTACACTGTCGCAGGATGGGACAAACTCTGTCTCGACTAAATGGGCCCATTGACGGGTCACTGGGGATCAAACAGACACCTATTAGTCGAGGGAGTGCATAGGTGCGTTACACATCAAAGGCACGCGTTTGTAAGGCTCGACCATATCCACTGGGATGGGTAGAGGGGCGGGGTGTCTGTCAAGCCAACTATAAAACCCTCTTGTATCCACGCTTGATCAGCAGCGTCGCGGAGACACTCGAGAAAACTCCTCTTTGTTTTGGGACCCTGTAGAGGAGAATGGCATTCGGGTTGGATTTGACCGGCGGTCATGTTTCTGAGATAAACGAGCTTTACGTGGGACATTGCTGGCCCACTGCATGCTGGGACACGAACAACAACGGTGATTACGCACAGGACTCCAGCAAAGGTGAGGGACTGGCATGTGTATATTTATTACGTTTCGTGGCAATGTGCTTATATAGGTCTACTGAGAAAAGACGAATAACTGTAAGTATTGTTCTCTCCCGATAGGGCATCGTGCTGCTCCCCACAGGACGCGCTCGCACATCCAGCGCCGCCGGAAGCGCACAACTTTCAGCAAGTCTCAGCTGAACGAGCTGGAAAGGGCCTTCTCTGTCACGCAGTACCCGGACATTAGAAGGAAGGAGGCTCTTGCATCTGTCACTGGGATACCGGAGTCGAAAATCCAGGTATGCAACACGCTCTCAAACTTTCAATGCGCAGATTTGGATAACGCACGAGTGTGTCCAGAAAATAACCACATTTCTTTTTTCTTTTTAACAGGTCTGGTTCCAAAATAGACGTGCACGCTACTTCAAGAGCAAGAAACCAACTAAAGAGGTCAAGAAACCTTCCGGGGACGACCATCATCAGTTCTCCTGCACCCAATACCCCAGTCCACCATTCCTACAGTTCCTTCCTACTCCCAGCCCACCCGCCCCGGCGGGCTACCCTGGTCCAAGTCTACCCCAGTCAACTAGGCTTTCAACCATTCTTCAGAGTCAGGCCATGACCCCCCCTGCACAGACGTATTCTGTGGCCTGCGAACGGGCTAAAGGTTGCTCTGCGCATGGACCGGGTCTCCCAGTATCACCGCGAGAGCAGTATTACCAAACGCCAGACTTTACTGATTTATGCCAAGACATGTTCCCACAGTGCGGGCTCCGTGAATGGGATTTTTCGGTGGACTTTGAGGCTTTGCTCGGAGATGCACATGGATCCCAGCCTGTTGCCAGCCGCTGCGCTCTGCTCACACATACTGGACCCAACGAGAGCGTGCAGAGTCAGCTCGAACATCAGAACTTCTGCAGCACTGACGATGCCACGGACGACCTGTCCGATCTGGGCGATTTCTGTCTGTCGGATTTGAATATTTCTGAGGCCATGATTGATTATCTTTTGGGTTGACTGACATTTTAAAAAACAAGTGAAATAGCTCATAGAACAGATTGTAAACAGGCTTAGCTAATATTTATAATGCGACTAGAAAGGACATCCTGATGTGAACTGAAATGCACAAAACTATAGTTAATTACGTAATGTGAATTATTACTGATATTTTCAAATAAAAACTATTTATTCTAGACGACTAGAAATGACATTCTGATGTGAATTAAAAGGCACGAAAACTACTCAGATAGTTAATTACATATTGTGAATTATTACTGAGATTTTTAAATAAAAACTCTTTATTCTATACGACTGGAAATGACATTCTGATGTGAATTGAAACGCACGAAACTACTCAGATAGTTGATTACATATTGTGTATTATTACTGAGATATTCAATAGAATCTATTTAGGATATACGACTAACAGCGTAGATATATGTTCTCTAAAATCGAGTGGCCAGTCACGTGGCGCCGTGGCTTAGATGGTTAAAGCGCCTGTCTAGTAAACAGGAGATCCTGGGTTCGAATCCCAGCGGTGCCTTTTCGAGAATCAAATTTCAATTGTGCAAATTAGTAAACATTTTAATTGTTTCCGTAAATGCACCTCGTTCAAGAGAGCAACTGTCTTTTGAACAGATAGATAGAATTTACAAATTACAGTGGACCAATCTTTTATTCTAGTGGTAGTGTAGAAATATCAGGTTAGAATATCCACAGCAAAACCACGTTCTGTGACAAGAGAGTAAACACTTTTTTTAAACAAATAAGAACAATGTGAACAGACATTGCTCTCTACCAAATATTGTTGACAGGATTTCACTTTGTGATTTATGTTCAGTGTTTAGGAGGCACATGTAGTGATAGCTCAACAGAGCATGCATCAGGTTTGCCTGTACAATTTGGACCAGAACACAGAATATAGATCTCAAGTTTATTAATTCATACAGATTGTAGCCTATCCACCTTAATACAGAGCGGGTATTTATAATGAGCAAAAATCAAACAACAATAAAAAATGAAGCTATCATTAGCTCATGTTGCAATCACGCTAATACTTGTCACTAACAGGTGTGTTTAAAATGAAGTTTTTTTGAATAGCGTTAACCTGTTTATCTCTTTTCTGCCTTTGAAGCGTCAGGTGTCTCTTCCCGCTTACAGCCCAGCCAGTGTTTTGCAATGGAACGTGGGTAAGGAGGGTTGGCATTGTCCACACGTTTCGTCTGCAGGTCCACTCTGTAGTATTTATCTGCCATCATAATAAAGAAAACACACAATCTAGCACAACAGTGTTACAGGAGGAAGACGGTCTAGAATCAGCTTGACTATTAGATTAAAATATATTCATACCTTTCTGGAAAAAATACACCTTTTGCACCGGTGTGGTTTTGCGCTCCTCCTTGCTGGTTTCTTCAAAGATATCGCTGTAGTCACTGTAGTCAAGCCAATCATCAAAACCCCACAAATCATCAATCAGCGCGTGGCGACTGTGCCTTCTTCGCTCTGCGTGCTTCTTGCTGGGCCTCCTCCTCCGGCTGCTGCGCCTCTTCGCTGGTGGAGGAGAAGGTGGCGTCGGTTTGGGGCTGAGGTGGACTCGCCCCACCATGGCAGCATCTACCGAGTTCCTGACGCCCTGCCAGTCCAATATGGTGAAACGAGGGCCCGTCTGGTGACTGCTGACAGCTAGGGAAGGAAAATACCAGATAATTAGAAACAAACACGTGTAAAACACACAATGAAATCCACAAACCCAGCTGGGGCCTTACAGGAGCTTCCAAAGAGCTCTGAGAAGAAATCCTCCCATGTCTGATCACAGAAGAGGTCCGTGTAGCGTGTGAACAGCACCGAGGGGGAGGCCCTGCTCATGTCGACACACTCCTCATGGGACGGCTGGTGCTTGAACTCATACTGGTAATACATTTCCCCTGAAGAAAGAAACAACCTCATTTTGACATCACACAATTGCAAACACGAATAAATACATTTGTCAACTCAAAAACGTTTTGACTTTCAAAGTTTTCCCTCTAGGGAATCATAAGACACTTTTTTCTCCAGAAGGACTAAGTTACTAGGATTTAAACGTTTATTCACCAGATACGAATATTAAAACAGTCTAGCTGGAAATGTTTTTTTGTAATTCAAATGTATCTAATAAATGTAATTTATCTTTTGAAATTCTCTTTTTTTATTACAACATACAGCCTGTAAAAAGTAGCAACACAAAACCTCTGTGATTCAACTCAGAAAGGTATCCAAGTGGAGTAACGCATTTATTCAGTGATGTCATGTTTGCTCAACAACGCATTACATTCTAAATATAAAACATATCAAATTACCTTTGAAAAAGTAGGCTTTCTCTTTTCCAAGGTAACTGGGTGCTGGAACGGCAAAAGATGCATCGACATCATCCGGTATGCCGTCGAAGCCGACTGAAATGTTGCGCGGATAGTCCTCATCCAGAACATCGCCATCAAACCGCCAGTACTCGTTCCCCTGCGGAAGGATGAGGGCAAAGTACAAAGAGGGAACACACTGGTTGCAGACTGTAAAGAGGTAGAGGTTTCTACCTTAAAGATGTAGGATTTTCCTTGGCAGTTGATGCGTGTGAATGCCGCGTCGACAGGTCCAGTGATCCCCCAAACGTCCTGGATGAGTTTTGGGTAACCAGGAAGTACGGACGTCTCATCCAACTCAAAGAAATATTCACCTAGCCGGGAAAAAGCAGGCGTCGTATCAACATGCCATAAGGGATTCAATTCAGTTAATTCAACCAGGAAAATCCACCACGTATCTACACCAAAATGAAACGTTCAGCTTGTCCAGTCACAGATACAGATGTCCAGATGTGACAAACACACTCTGGAAGACGGAGCCCCTTGTGGACGTGGAGGTTTACCTCTAAAAGCGTATATCGAGCCGTTCTTCAGCTGCAGAAAGGCATCAAAAGGTCGACCGCTGCAGGCCTTTGCGTCGGCCACGACCGATCCCTCCGGCCCTCCTGTGGTGATGGATGCTGAAGAGGTGGCCATGCTTGTTGCAACTGTGCTGAAAGTTGTTGGGGGAGTGTTCCCCTCCGGGACGGCCGTCCCTGCTTCTGTTACCCCATCTGCTTCCTCAAAAGTATCGCCCCGACTAACTGAGGGCGGGAGAGACCAGCAATGGGTCACATCAAGGGGTAAAAACTATTCATTCGTGAAAGCAAGAAACTTGTAATAACGTAATAATATAATAATTATAATAATTATTGCTGTACAGACTTTTTTTGGGGCAGATGGTTTCAAAGTCCCAGCAGCAGCTCCCATAGTAAACACACATGGAGTCACACTGGCATTTTGTCCGGGGGTCGAAAGAGCCGCAGCGACCAACACAGGACTCTGGGGAAACGCAGTTTGTTTATTTCAACTTACATAACGTGTATTGATAGAGGGCAGACCTGGACAGTGGTGGGGGAAGTACTCTTTTAATTCAGTTAAAGTTAATTGTAACATTTAGTTGGTGCAGGAGGTTGACGTGCAGCTTGTTTTATCTACTTTATTTACAGATGGCAGGTATTTGCGTCTAGTGCTGTTTTCATTGTTTACAGCACACACTGCTGCATTGCAAGTAATCCTATACTGAATGAACGAATACTAAAGGATACGAATACAATAGTTCTGAATAATACATCATTTATATTTCAATCATTAATGTAAAAAATGTCACTCCTGTAAAATGTACATACACAAATATACTATTAGGATTTAAGATTTGTTAAATTACAATTAAAAAAGCCTTGAAAACTTACTTTCTGCAGCAAAAGCGATGTCCAGCAGAAGGAAGAGACCCAGCAGAGCCACTGCTGGCTTCATGTCTGCTCACAGAGAATATGACTCTTCTCGGAAACAAATTCAGAACGTAAGTGTGTGCCTGTTTACATCAGTGAACTCTAGTCAGATGAGTTTGACCGCCCTGATTCAGGGTGCAGCGTTGTGTGCAGATGATCGATAGATGTTCAGAAGCCGTTGACCTTCAGGCATCCGCCGTCCCGATTGGTCAACAGTCAACCGTGACAATCATTAACCTGCGAGGGATGATCTCTGTCCTGTCTGTCCAAGAACAACACAAAAACATGAATATGACCCCTATGAGGCTCAGAATATACCCATTGACTTTATAGATGTGGCAAATTTAATAACCAACTTTAGGAAACTATTGTTTATTTCATTTTTTTTTTAAACAGACACTCAAATAGATTTTGCATCAGTGACTGATTTAGTTCAAATATCACTCATTAAAGACATTAGTTTAAATTTCAAATTACAAACTGGACACTACACACGTGTGCTATTGTCTCATGAAGTTGACGCACTGAATAGTGTTTAAGTGACTTCTGGTGGAATGAGGGAGTTCAAACATTGTGTTACCACTGCAGTCATTTCCCTCTTATTGATCCGTGGTAAAGCAAATACAAGGCCTTGCGCCAAATTATAACTGAAATAAGTTGAAATAAATGGATGGGATTCTTTAAAATCAGTAATACGAGTTTGTTTCTCAGAAGGGGATGCTCAGCAGCATTGAGAGACAAAGTGGCTGAAAGGAGCACCGACTGATTAAAGTGACGATATTACTCCCTCGCCCCTATTTAAGATGTTTAAATCTCAAACAGAGTGACGAGGCAATAATATTCTCACTATTCTCAGAGAAAAGAGCAAAAGAGCTTCGCCTTTTTTGTTTTCTTCTAATTTGGTAGCATTTCTGGCCATGATTCTGCTTCGTTTAGTCGGTTAGAGTGTCAATTTCAGCTTGGTCTAAAATCCTGGCAAAGTCTTTAAGAGTGTTTTAACCCAGTGTTCTTATTATTTTCATTGCTCAGATGTAGTTATTTGGGAAATCTGCAGATTAGTTTGAAAACCTAAACTCAGTTCTGAAATGCTAACCAAAACTGTATTTAAATTGGACTTTTTCAAATTGGACTGCATGTAAGTCTGAATATGTATTTGAACATGTTCTTAGTATAGCCTCCCCGTCAAACTAAAGCAGCCCAGCAATTTACTACTTCACTTCAATTAAGTTGGGGGACTCAAGAGAGACAAAACATAGTTAAAAAACAAGCAGAAGAACCCAAATATCCTGAAATGTAGTCTTTATTGTGCCAAGATGATTGCTGTTTTGACCTTTGACCTGATAGGCTGCTCTCCTTCAGTCGACAAACCGTTCGGCCACCTTTCTCCTCGACTCAGTCCTCCCACCTCTCTCCACCTTTACTGTTACCTTGCTCTCTTTCCCCATGGCTCAATTTCCTTCCCTGCCACGGATTCTCGTCTCTTTGGTGCCGCGTTAATGTTTGATTTGCAACTAGAGATATAAAGAGTATCAAACTGTTCTACTCGTGATCCTCTCCCACAGGTTGATGCTGGGCTTCATGATCATAACGGACATGTTCTGTTGTCAGAACAACAAATCTGCAGCTGAAAATATATATAATATATATTTTTTTAAACAAGCAGATAATGAAGAAACTATTGTTTTTTTGATGGTTTTTGACTTACAGGATTTCTAAAGATGTATGTGTTCTGTAAGAACAAATGGTGAGTGTCAGAAACCTTTCGAGCGGTGCACTTGTTACGCACTGTTGGTTTTGCCATCCGGCTTGCTGACTTTAGAAACTAGTCCATAATTTGCAGAGAAATGTCTGTTCTTAGTTTGATTTTTTTGCCACGGCAAAAGCAAAACAGAAAACTTGGCAGCAACACATTTAAATTACAATATGTGGAACAATGTTGTCCTTCAGGTTTGTGTTCGACGGAACCGTTGCTATCTAAAAGTGTAATTCCAGCACTAATGGACCAAAAGCTGTTTTTCTGCATTAAAACACGTCAAATAAGCCGTGAAGACAGTATTAAATAGTCCCCAAACTGAACTAATGGGAAAAACAACACGTGTTTTTTGTTTGACTCGAGGCGTCAGGCGATTCGATAGGATCTCCGTGCTGGTGAGAAAATACAAGCTGCTACAGACTGGAAGAACACTTTAACTATAACCTTACTCTCTGCAGATGTGAGCTTTCATTATTCATTATTTTCTGGGGACCAACGTAAGACATTAAACAACAATAGAAATTATTCTGCCTGTTTGTTTTGATAAAAAGTCTTAAAACTGTTGAACACCATGATTATCTTCCACCATGTTTACTTTGATTCAGATACTAATGCAGGTAAAGACACATTCAGAGCATTATGTTTCATTGATGGAGACGTTGGTCTCCTGTAGTTATTTTTTAATAGAATATTGTCACTGGACATGTTGAAGTGCGAACAGTTTATTTATTATTTATTTAACAATTGAATGAAATATGAAAACCTGACTCAAAGCTTGGTTTAAATCTCTAATTGTTGAAGCCCATATCGTCTCATTGCCAAAAAGTCACATTGTCACAAAATTTCCTCAATATTTTGAAGTAAATATTCTGTTTTCAAGAGACAGTTTTTAGCTTGCGTGTAGCAACAGGTCATTTAAATGAGTTATTTGGTGTTTTATTTTAACTTCAAACTTTTTACTAATCATAAAGCCACTTTCCTTGGTAATGGGTTGCCTTGTATTTAGTTGACTACTGAAGTCAAAGCTTCATGATCATATTACATTTTATCACATGTTTATCACGTTTATACTATAATTTTCTATTAGGAAGCATTTATTGTATAACCACAATCTAGGGTACATATATGTATGTAAGTATATATATATAATGTATATATATATGTGTAATATGTATAAGAAATAATAAACAATATAAATGTAAACAACATAAACGATATCTCACCAAATTAACACTCAAGACACTAATATTTTAAAAAGTCCCGTCAATTTATTCTTTCTACTTTATTCACTTATACCGACAAGGTCAAGAACAAGATAAGTTCAAAACAATTATTACACGAGTCAAAATCAGTCAAATAAATCTGCTCGACTTTGGTATGTAAAAAAATGTAACCTTTCAACTCAAGATTAACAGAGTCCAGTTTGAGTTCTTCATGTCCAATTATTATTTCCTTTAAATAATTTCCTTTAACTGACAATCACCAACTTGTGCAGACTAATACAAAGTCAATCAGTTGAACGCATTCTTACCATTTTCCTGTGTTGACCTTAAAACACAACGGGAGCTTAAATGTAAGTTACTCTAAACTAGCTGCGCTTCCTTGCCGACCTGACTCATCTAATATTTGAAAAAATAGCTTTAGACGGATGGATCTTACTACCGGATCACTAAAAACACCAAATCTATTTTGAGTTGCTTCAAATAGAAAAGTATATGCAGATATCGGCGGAATTAAAAAGATCTATTTAGACCCTTTGAGTCACGTTGTGTCTCTGTACAGTCAGAGAACGCCAAGTGCGCACAGTACAATCCAAAGACACCGATTCACTGCGTAACAGATTGCCTCAAATAACACATCAACACACTTAGGTCCCAATATACTGGAATGTGTTTAAAAAATAAATATATATGAGATTTTAGGCGGATTTCTGCTACATTCCCATCTTTTTCCTTCGTACAACAGATCTGATTAAAACATATCAAGACTTAAAAATAAAATGTAAAAAGTTCTTTATGACCCAAACGAAGCAACATCAGGGTGGTAAAGAAAAACTAGTACATATTCAAGTACCTAAATGGTAATATCAGATTAGCCAACCTCACACGTTTTCCACTGAGTGTGTTCTGCAGACATGTTGTATACAAAAAACACATACGCTCTACAGGTAACACAAGCCACACACCTCAAAACACAAATGAGGAGTAAAGAAAACAGGTCTGATGAAAAGGTTTCAAAATCTATTTTCGCTTTAATAGAAACCAAATGACCACATTGTTTGAGTTAATATATTCTTACCAGACCATTAATCATGCGTCACCCTGACAGTTACACCACACACACACACACACACACACACACACACACACACACAGACAGAAGAATTGAGGTCCTTAGAAATCACTTGTATAAATGCAATCTTAATAATAGCAATAGGAATTAAATAAAGTCTTAATATTTGAAGATTGGTTTTTATTTTTTTCACTTCACACGTTGGGCTAGAGAGCAAAAATATCACCTCATATTTCCTAAGAAGTTGCTTGCTGGTTTATCATGTGAAAAATAAAATAAAAAATAAAATAAAAACTTTGCTGTGAACACACACACACACACACACACACACACACAAGCGCACAATCAGTTTGCGACTGACACGTCTGTGCGGCTGTCTTCTGGATGGCGTTCTCTCAGCGGGAGAAAGAGACAAGAGAAAGAAAAAGAATAAAGAGCGAGCGACAACTGGATTGACGGGACGTCGACGCCACTAGCGCACTCGGACCGTCCCCAAAGACCAGTCTGTACCTCCGCCCGTCTCTCGTGTCCACGTGTCCCCTCTACGTCCCGCCGTTGTACGAGTAGTCCGCCTTGTTGTGCATCACCAGCTTATTGTCCACAAAGTAGAAGCTGTCGGACTGCGTCTCGTACGGGTGCAAGACCATCTCTCTGACTGAGGGAAGACACACAAACAGCACTGCGGTCACACCACCGGTTCACAGCCGAATTTTCATATTTTTAGTTATTATTATTATTAGTAAAGGGAAGACATAAGAGCATTATCTATGTCCTTTTTGATTGTGAGCAGCACGTCAGGGACGGCAATGTTGGTCAACCACTTTGGTCCAGAAATTTATGAAAACTCCACAAATAAGCATTTCTTCTAGCATCATCATGGGGTTTTGAGATGATTGGCTTAAAATGTGTTTAATAATTGTCTTCATATACCAATGTTAAGTTTAGCGCCACCTACCAGGTGTGTCACTTTGTCTTGTGCTCTTGAACAAATTCATGCAAAACATACTTGAAACCCAATAGTACTTTGCACCAGCGGGCTCAGCGGGGCGAGAAGGGTCGTCCATCAATCAGAGGATCAGCGGTTCGACCCCATCTCCACTAGTCCATCTCTGTGTGTCCTTGGGCAAGACGCCCAACGCTAAATCCCTACGGGGCTATGGTGTGTGAATGACAGTCAGTCCTGTTCTCAGTGCGTGTCATCCGTCAGCACACTGAAGTGTGAAGGTGACCCTGGTAAATGTTATAATGTTATACCTGCAGGTTACCATAGTTTTATTGTTACTACAGTGCTGCCTCACAAAGAACTCCAAGAACAGTCTTCTTGCTTGTAAAATACTACAAATATCCTGCAAATGATACAAAAATACTTTGGCGTAATTGCTATAAAGTCCAAAAGAAAGAAAGCTTATCAACAGCGGTTTTGTTGAGTGAATATTATGAAGCAAAAAAAGCATTGTCTTACTGGTGTCTTCAGACAGGGGAGGGAATTCGTAGATGTGTTCACAGGTGTTTTTGCTGCTCGGCATGCAGAAGCCAAACTCGAAGTCGAAGCTCTTGAGCAACTTTTCTCTGAAATAATGTCTCTCGATCATCCTGAAGTTTTCTATCGGCATGTCTCCAACCGTGAACTCAACACTGCAGTGACAAAAAGGCAGACGAACAGACAGAGGAAGATGAAACAGGCAGGAGGACGCATCCCTATGAATAAAGATTCACACGTTCGCACTTACGTGGCTCCAACTTGGCGCAGTCTGAGGAAAGCGGGGGTGAACTGGTAACGGACAAATCGGCCAGCGTTTGGGTCAACGTCCCTCTTTTCTCCCGCTTTGTCTAAATTCAGAATCAGTTTGTGCAGAAGAGAAACAGAATTAATCAGATTATTCAGATTAAACCTGCGATATAACCGTCTCTGCCCACAAACAAACATGCACTTGGTTGGTAGAAAAAGCATCAGATGTGTGGTTGGTAGGAACTGGATGGATTTGTTTAGTTGATGTGTGTGATTAATGCAAATATTTCCATGGTACATCAAGGTTGAGTGAAAGAAATGCGTCAGTGACTCGCCTGCGGATGGAGGTTTGGTGATTTCAAACAGCACCGTGGCCGACTCCATGTCTCTGATCCTGAACCTGGTGAAGTCGATGTTGAAAATGTTCTCGTCCGGGCTGCAAAGATAATCTGAAAACAGAGAGTGAGCGAGTGAGTGAGGGGAGAGAGACGGAGAAAATAGAATAACACATGTCACTTACACACAAGACAACTTTCAGATATTTTCTTTGAGAAATGTTTTGATTTTAGCTCTGAAACTCACATGCACATGTGTACGCATCGTACACCAGTGTAGACGTGGCCGTCTATCGGCAGGGATAATTTGTGGATCGCTTAGGGATAACGTGATCATTAATGACCACAGCTTCCCACCAAAAAACAATATAACAATGTTGTATGTCCAGATATCAGCTCCCAACTCTGCATCGCAAGCAGGTCGGTAATAAATATCAAATTTTGATCAGTATTTTGATCTAACCCTTTGATCAGTAGTCAGTATTCATTTGTTTTGGTACATTTAAAGAAAACCTTTTTCTGTTGAGGCGCCAGTAGATTTTATCCTGCATTCAGTTCAATTCAAAAATACACAATTCAAAATTAAGTAAATCAAAATGCGTCGCTTCCTGACGGAGCAGATCTAATCGGTTGTGACGCTCCGATGCCTTTGCTCCTTTCGTCAGTCTGAAAGCTGAGGTCGGCTCTTCTGAACACATCAGCTCAGGGACCGAGCAACACCTGCAGACTCACACAGCCTCACACACGCACACAACTAACAGACCAACAGCAGCTACATCATTCTAAAAATACCACATACATCTGCAAACGAACAGTTAGTGTGTGTACTTGTGTAGTCTAAAAGTTGCCTTTGTGTCTTGTATGAACACGCTCTCACTTTGTCTTTTTGTTTGTGGTAAATAACAGTCTATTACCTCACACACAAACAAACACACACCAGAGGATAACTTGCTGATGAAACCACGATCAGACGTCTGTTCATCCAAACCCGTCTTGAGCCCTCCGTGTGTCCCTGTGTGTGTGTGTGCGCGTGTTCATGTGACTCACACCACCAGAAGCCCCACTTGTGAATTCATAGTGTTCGGTTGAATGAGGAAACACAATACGACGACACAACAGAAACTCTGCAGCAGCTGGAAAACAGGAAGCTTGTCTGCAAACCACTTCTTCACTTCCTCACTTTTTTTTTTAAACAACAACACAGACTTCAAACGTCACGTGTCCTCATCACGGGACTAATGTATTGACCTCAAGATCCAATATCTCCACATAGTCACGCTTGTATGCGCAGCGTCATGTTGGATGTGTGTAGTAAAATGTTTTGCTGTTGAAAACGAACATGACATGTTTTCTCTACCATTATTTAACAACTTAAATAAGAACTTTCTGATCATGGACAATTAGTGGTGAAGCTCATAAAGTTTTAGTGGCACCTGCAGGTCGAGAAAGAATCAATTTGTGCCAACTATTAGCAAATTGTTTACATTTTCTGTCATCCCTCGGCTGATTTGTGTCCCATCAAGGCGGACGCAGCACAAACCAGCAGTTTAACAGCTCAACTGGGTCGGACGGGCCCGCTGTTCAAGACGCACGGTACCACATGTACCACATGGCCTGGATTCAGCTCACCCAGATAACGCTGGGACGCCACAGATCTGAGGAACAACCACCGGCTGATGCACCAAACACATGCAAGTTGTATTGAGTAAAATTAATGCAGGCTTCAATCAATTTAAATTGACTGCAGCTCAGTTTCTCAATTCACTTTGTCTCGTGAATCAAACTGGGCATTTCATGAGGTTTAAAAGGGAAATCAGCTAGTTAGGAGGTTTTGGTGAACACTGCATGAAATACAGTGCGCGCTAGTGTTTTATGACAGTAATTTACAACCCACGACTCTCAGGTTTGTCATCCCGCGCGTGACAGAAGCTTCCCTTCAGCTCAGGGACGCAGCCATCTTCTACTGGACCTCTGCCACGCAGCAGACACACACACACACACACACACGTCGTGCTCGCGTCACAGCAGCCGGTGTGCAGGTTTGACTCGGCATTTACCCGCTTGTGACCACAGGCTCATTGACTCATGACTGTGTGGCCTTCTCTAATCTTGTAACCCGTTTGTACCAGTTCATATTTATATTTGACTTGGTTTCATACAGGACTGCAGGTCTAAGTGGGTATTTAAGATCTCAGCGCTTAACAGACCTTGTGGGTTGTAAACTGAACATATTCTCACAGATCACCAGTCGGCTGTTCTGCTTCTTCACCAAAGCCCTCGCAGGTCCACAGGAGAGTTCACACAGTCTGGTTTCATCCGTCCTCGACCATTAAACATTTCATGTATTGCAATTTACAATATATTCATTTTTTTATTGTCAAAATATTAAATGACTAATATGAACAAGCATCTACAAGTTATTTATTGAGCCAAATTAAAAAAAAAATGGCTGGTTTTACCTTCCAAACATTGGAAATACAGCTTTTGTTTCATAATGCACATTGAATAAAATTTAAATTCCCACATATCAAAACACTGCAATCACAAAATCAGATTAGTCAAGTGGGCAGAAAGCCTGTACATCTATGCCAATTCATGAAGGGCCCACATTTTGATTATGTTTAAACATGTTAAAATAGGTCTTTGAGTTCCACCCGGAGGGGGAGAGGTTGGCGGATTTCCGCATAAACCCGCGCCGGGGCTGTGATTGGAAAACGGGCCTGGAGGAAGTGGGAATATTCAAATACCTAGGTTTGTGACGTAGAAAACCTTGGAGGATTTTGAACAGCTCGTTCAGAGGCTGCAGACGGGATCAATTCAGAAACCTGTATCTCACTCAAAACAGCATGGATGGATTTTTTTCCAAGTTTGTGTGCGTGTGGAAGCACCAGAGACACAATAACACCCCAAATCCCAGAAAAAGTGATTTTTCTATAATATGGGCCCTTTAATCAAGCTCAAGTTTGCCGGCGCAGAAAATGATTCTTAGCAACTTCATGCAAACTGAAAACTACTTTTCTGAGAACCAAACACAAAAAAGGGAAGTTTAACGTTTTTTCGACCCCCGACTGTTGTCAAGGATAACTGAACTGAGTTTGGTCAGATGTGCATTGTGCCACGTCAGGAGGGAATTCAGCCACTTGAGAATGAGCAGCAGCAGGAAACCACTGAGAAAAACGAATCACAAAACAGAGGGGCTGCAGCGGCTTTCTCCAAGCCGATTCTTCCTTTGTTTAACCGCCGTAAGCCAGTGCACATTCGTCCAATTTGTCTCATCCATCAAGTGACAGCATGCTTATTGGCAACGCAGAGGAAAGTAAAGGAGGAAATGTGTAGGCGAACAGAGATGCGTGTTCCAATGGCTGTAGCCACGGGGAGATGCTTCACGTTGCCGTGGTGATTCAAGCGCGTACTCGTGTTGCTGTGGTGATTCACACATGCGGCCGATTGCCTTCAGTGACAGCTCTGCGAGACACAAAAGTGAGAGTTTCCGAGACCATAATAAGTTCAGCGTGGGAGAGGGCATCATTCCGACGTGGCTGTCGCTGTGCAGCTGGAGCGCAGTCCCACACAGGCTCACGGACGGCAATCACACATGCAAAAACACAGAAGACACACTCGTGCGGAAAAGTGGATGAGCATGGCCTCATCGCACATCAAGAAAAAAGGCTAAAATTACAGCAATATGAATCAAGGAAGCTTTGTTCATCGCAGAAGAGACGAGCACATCGCTTATCTCACGGTGACATGTGTCCGTTTGAAATGTGAGCCTGTTACAACGGCCAGAGTAAAATCAAGAAGAATTCTTTGCATGTTATCACACTGTCTGTATTGTAACAGACAGACGTGACCGTGTTGTGCAAGTACTGTTCTTTAAATAGTTAGTTAAATGCCCTGCATGCACCCATTAGCTAACCACTGGTTTAAGATCGGAGTTGGTGATAAGTAAGAGCCGGCTATCGCGCCTTGCTTGAGATTTAGAGGTGTGACATGATTTAAATGAAAGGAAATTAATTAAGCTTTATAATATTCTGAATGTGAGAGGCAGAAAATATTGTTTAATCAAAAGTTGTTTTTGAATGAGATGCTGTGTATAAAGACTGATCCTCAACTTTACCTCTCCTGATTTTACCACTCACATCCACTGCAATAGGGAATCATATGCTGGTGATCAAACTGCACACTCTTGATCATTTCAACACCAGCGGCACACAATTTCGAGATATCTGCATTGCACACATTTTAGAAAAATAGATTTAGATGACAAACACTGCAGGTGGGACACCTGGGTGTTTTCATTCTCCACTCAGCTGAAAACTTTGGCACCGACCTAAAAGGTGAACCAACGTCAAGAAAGCAGACATGCAGCTTAGCAGGAGGACTTCTGCAAATGATCCCATTTAAGAGGATATAATTTAAAGTCATTCATGTTGAGCAACTTAACTGACATCTGCATTTGAGGAGTCATCCAGCGCCCCTTCCCCACTTCCCCAAACTCAAAGCACCACACCGAGGTGCTGAACATTTGCCTCGCTGACAGTTGACAGGGGAAAGCTGACATCACATAGCGGAGGAGGTCGACAGCACATCTGCAGCCGTGGTGAACAGAGGGGGGCGTGCAGGGGGGGTCCACGGATGCATCGCCATGTGCTTGAATAGGGCCCAAATAGATTACATAAATAAGCTCAGCAGTAGCCTGAGACGTGACTCTGTCGGAACACATCAACATCTTTGTCCTTCTGTGTGTGTGTGTGTCACTCATCAACCGACGGGGAAAACTCACTCTCCGTGATCTTCTGCAAGCCCAAGACATCCTCCGGAGTGACCCCCGCGCCGCCGAGCAGGTCCTCCTCCGTGGTCACCGGGACCCCCGCGTCGGCCGCGCTGCAGCCCTTCTTCACTTTCATCGCCGCAGTTTTCTGCGGGTTGCTGCCGTCTGTGCCTCCGGTGTCTCTGCCCGGGTTCTTACCGGCAGGCTTCGTGGTGGTTGGCCGGTCCTGGCTGCTGCCTCTGCCGGTACAAGAATAGCTCATTCTGCGCTCCTCCTCCTCGAACCCCCTCTCCCCTCTCCAAACCCAGGGCTCCCAAGACACAAGACAGCGTCCTCCCTCTCCCCCCCTCCCTCCCCGAGGGGATGCACAGGCGTTGTGCGTTATCCGGTGCTTAATTCAAATCCGCTTGGTCTCCCTGAGCCCGCAGTCTCCTCTCAGCCGCAGATGGCTCGCACGCAAAGCGGTCGCGGCTCTCGTCGGCTGAGCGCAAAATGCGGAAAGAGGGCAGATTTCTGCGCAGCTGCTTTTTCGAGACGCTGTTTTTAACTGCATCAGCCGAAACAGCAGTCTGTGGGGAATAATCTGCCGGGGTTGAAACTGAAAAAAAGAGGCGGCAGATGGCAGTTGCTGTCAGGGAGGGAGGGAGGGAGGGAGGGGGGCGTCTCGGCGCCTGGTGCTTCTGCGCGCAATCTGTGCGGCAACCGTCAAAAACACGCAAACAGACCCGAAAGCAAATACCATTGTGTAAAATTGTTATTGGATATTTGGTTGAAAACGATTTATAATTGGTGGATAATTGAGATCCCCATTAACATGACACACTTACTTCAATTCATTGTGGTGCGCAGGTGGACCCAAATACAGGCAGCTGCACACAGGATACAAGGGCAGCTCTTCTCAAAGTTGTGCCTGAGCGCAGACATCACGGCAGCTGAGGAACCAACGAGTGCGCTGCAGCTTTAATGAGTAGACGCGTTGCAGCTGTGCACCTTGCAACAGGTGAATCCAATCAGGGAGCCGGAAACCCGACCACACGGTCCGACATGAGAAACAAGGCGCACTGGGAAATGGCAGACTTTGTGTTATTGCTGCATTCACTGCGTAACCAATTGCTGGGGTGGCAATGAGCTCCCTGAAAATGACCCACACGTGATGTCAAAGATCTGACGTCTATAATTCAGCAAAACCTAGATTGATACATTCGGCTCTTATTGCGTTTTGCAGCCTTTGGATTTGAAGTTGTTGCACAATGACTACTGCCCTGCTGGGAAACAAGGAATCCTCCAGGCCAATGATGGTAATTTGGCCCCAGAGAGAAGAATGGAAACAACTCTGTGAGGTGTTAATCCTATTTCTGTCTCTCTCCCTGATGCGTGTAAGTCCCTACATGACTCACTGGAGATCTCCGTCACACATGACTATCCATCACAGTGATAATAACGGTCCCGAAACCAACTGCACCCGCAGTTAAGAGCGCTACAACAACAAAATCTGGGTATAAACAAACAAGGGCCTAAATATTCAGTGTATGGAGATTTTGTGTAAAGGATGAACATTTTTCCAGACTTGGCTGCATGTGCACCGATGGACCGGGTTCACGTGGAGATGTTGCACCCTAGAGGCAGCCGGGTTTGGTGCTTTTATGTGCTGCTGAGGAATAAAGTTTACATTTCGTACTGCGTCTGTTCAGGTGGCCTCGACCCACAGCTATTTTATTCAAAGTAGTCAGGAAATGACTGTTGCTTTTGTCTGACCAAAGCTTTAGTATTCAGTTCTAAAGTAAAAATAAAAAGACGGTTTAAAAAATATAAATGATCGCTGTTTTATAACTGCTCTCTGTTTCGTTCTTGACTTCACTCTTCTGTGTTTCTATTTGTGTATTGGTAAATGTTGATGCTGTGCTCGGTTCCACTTTCACGTCCTTGTTTTCTTTGTTTGTATATTCTGTGTATGTACTCGGAGAATATTTGAAAAAACAGACATCTTTTTTGTTCAGTGTGCTCTGAGAGTCGGCCATATGGTCACTGGGCTCTTTGCATCACGCTGCTGAGTTTGCTTGTTTCTTTGTCAAGTCTGAGCTGCTGCTGCTGCTGCTATCATCAGCAGAAACACACACACACACACACACACATACACACACACACACACACACACACACACACAGACAGAGTGGTGTTTCCAAGACTTTTTGAGGACATTACCTTGATTCACATTCCGGAGACTTACTCTATAATAACTGCTACCAGCCTAATCCTGAATGTATAAGGCCTAACCGTCAACCAAACCTTTACCTTTATGTGTAATGAGTCACATTATGGGGACGTGGATGGAGGCCACTCACATGTACATCCTTTTATCAGGAATGCCCTCATAAAAAACGTTTCATTACATGTCTGTCCGTATCTCTCACCCTGTTTTGTCGACACAATCAGAGAATTCAATTGCAGGCACATGCGCGCAGACTGAGAGTCTGGGTAATGTGCTGACCTCAGTAGGCCGCTCCTAAATTTGTATTGTCCAGCTAGAAGAGAGCGGAGGGAGCGACCACCAGCTGCTGTCTCTTGTGTTTTGTGCGCTCCGTGATTTCCTGACAAAATAAATGATGCAGTTCAATACTGTAAAATGCAGCTTTTGATACAGATGTTTGGAATAGATTCAATATGTCGTGCTTGAAAACACTGTGTGTGTGTGTGTGTGTGTGGTCGGCTTGATGGGAGGATTGCATGGTACAGATCAATCGGCTTGACTTCTTTCATCTTTCAATTCAATAACTGAACATTTTCCTGGTGTTCCTGCTGCCGCTGTAGCCAATGTGACCTTTCAGATGCTGCCGTTGCCCCGTGCTCACCGTCATTGGTGACTTTTTTTCTTTGGGCAGTTTTTGCATTAAAGACCAACATTTGTAACTTAAGTGAAAACGAGAAAACTTTGTCGACTGGTACGTTGAATCAGTCTGAACACCCAACACACTCTAAAGATGCATTTATTTTAAATGATCAATAAAAGATCTTGATTAGATTGTAACTCAGGAGCCATCTTCCTGTTTCAAATTCTGTGTTGATGTCATTGATCCGCTTTTTACAGAAGTCATGAGAATTGATGGTCGAGTTTCAGGAAATTAGATTATTTAAACTGTTAAAAGCATTTTCAAATTAGTCATCACAGGGGGAGACAATCAATTGATCGGGTCCTGACAAACAAATTAAGGATACATGTAATAATGGATACTGGAGGTCAGTCAGAGCGAGACGAACTCACTACGTCAAATAATAACAAACATGCAAAACCTGAATACTGCACAGCAAAAGTGCAACACCGAAAGTAACTAGAAAGTCTGTTGAAAAATCTTCCTTAGACGGATCACTTTTTAAAAATGTGGATATTATTCAAAGTATCAAGTTGAATCCATGTAAATATATAATTTTATGATTTGACTTTGACTAACTGACCTATGGCTGATCAATATAGACCAGGTGCTCTTATTAGGAGTTTTTCTTCAACAGTTGAAGCCTAAACATTTTTTTTTTGCAATATGATGACAAAAGACAATACAATTTGTCATTTATTTCATTTGATGAACCAAACGTTTCCATGAGACGTAGTAAGAGTGCAAATTATTACTTAAAGTGGGCAACAAGCCCAGATTGATTGTTAAATGATATATATGTATCTACAAACCCTAATTTTCCCCCAACATTTGTATCCACCACATGGCAGAATATACATGCTCCCTCTTTGTTTTCATGAATCCCTGTGCGTCATGTTTTAACCCCTTTGTGGTTCACACAACAAAAACAATTGAGTCCAAAGCAAAGTGCTGACTGGGTCCCGTCGTGCCCCCCCGCCTCTGTCCGATGGGTGCATAAATACGCCCACACACACCTTCTCTGCAGACCATTCAGTGGAACCCTACGACACACAGTTCACCAGTTTGGGTAGGTGAAACCAACACAATACAGTTTACCAATCTGTGGACGTGATGTAGTAAGGGTCTCTATTGCACTTTATTACTTTATAGTAATGAGGAGGCTTACTTGGTTGCGATGAAGTAACGGTGGATCACCTTCAGGGCAAATCAGGGAATTATTTATGAAACAAATCGAGGACAGGAAACATGTTCAGACTTATAGCTCATGTGAGAAACCTGGTATTTATTTCACAGGTTTCTTATTTTAACATTTGCCTTCTGTGCTTTTCCCCGCAGGTACTATTGAAAAACAAGACAAAATGGCTCAGACAAACCCAATGCCCATGGGCCCTTGGAAGGTGACCATGTGGTGTATTCAACATTACATTGCACCACAAGCACAAGAACTGGTTTAAAATGGTAGCTGTTCTTTTTAGCCTGTTTGACTCGCCTTCATTCACCAGTTTCCGTTGTCCTCTGTGTTTTGCAGATCACCGTGTACGATCAGGAGCACTTCCAAGGAAGGCGTATGGAGTTCACCGCCAGCTGCCAGAACATCATGGAGTGTGGGATGGAGAACATCCGCTCCCTGAAGATCGAGTGTGGCGCGTACGTACCACCTCAACCTGTTTTTTTTTTTTAAATGCTATCGCTGATTCTGAAATAAAACAAATGGAGCAATTTTTTGAGATTCTGACGTTTGCACGTTGCACTTGCAGCTGGGTGGGTTATGAGCACTCCAGCTTCTGTGGCCAGCAGTTTATCCTGGAGAAAGGAGACTACCCTCGCTTTGAGGCCTACAGTGGCAGCAACTCCTACCGCATTGAGAGGATGATCTCCTTCAGGCCCATCTGCTGTGCTGTAAGCCGAAACCCTCTGCACAGTAACAGACCCTGAGTTCCCTTTAGGGCTAAGCCTCATCTTAAGTTGTGCAAAACCTCCTCTCTCGGTTTTTTTTGCACAGAACCACAAGGAGTCCCGCATGACCATCTTCGAGATGGAGAACATGACTGGTCGTCAGTTCGATCTGTGCGATGACTACCCCTCTCTGCAGGCCATGGGCTGGATGAACAACGAGGTTGGATCCATGCACATCAAGAGCGGAGCGTAAGTCCATCTTCACCATGTCTAATGTGAAGCCTCACGCTTTGAGCACCTCCGGTTCCTGACAGAGCTTCACGTATTCCGAGCATTTACATGATTGCATTTAATGAGCGCAATGTCTTTTGTTTCCGCAGCTTTGTGTGCTACCAGTACCCTGGTTACCGCGGCTACCAGTACATCATGGAGTGTGACTGTCGTGGAGGAGAGTACAAGTGTTACCGGGAGTTTGGCTCCCACTCCCAGACTCCCCAGATTCAGTCCATCAGGAGGATCCAGCACTGAGAGGAGAAACGCTTCCATCACACTTTCTTATCTCCTCCTCTTGCACTTCATTACCTCCTTTCCTTCCTTCTCTCCCCTCATCCTCCATCTCCCCGTCCGGCTAATCAAAGCAGGATACCGAGATGGGCTTCAGGTGCTTACTGGTGTCGGTTGTTCACAGCACTTTTGCATTTTTTAAAGAAACATCACAAAAGAAAGGAATGATGTAAGAAAGACAGAAAAAAAGGAATGACAGAAATGAAAGAAAAAGCTGAATCATTGCAAAAGAGAGGCCTCGTCTGCTGGGGCTGACTGCAGAGTGGGAAAAAAAACACCTCAAAAGTATTTGCTCTTTTTCATCTCCACCATTGATGGCATTATCATTGTCGTCATCATCATCATCATCATCATCGTCATTGTCTTCCACATCAACATCATCACCAGTCTTGCTGTGATATTGTGATTTCCATGACTGCCTGTGATGATGAATAAAGAGAACGAGCAATGAAAACGAGAGATTCACAATTCGAGGGACGTGTGCCTTAATCGCATCTGTGTCTCGTCTTCCTATTCTGACATGTTGACACCACTGCTGAGCAACACAGCTCAAAGAATATAGCATACCTACATGAGACACACACTTACAAGGTAAATAGCATTGACGAAGGTCTGAGTGAGGTTATATCACTTTAAACCCTACCGAATGGTTTGAATGGATTCTTAAATCCATTCATTTTAATTAGTTGAGGTCTCAAAGTTTGTAAATATCAAATACAGCAGGCCGACGTTTGAGGCAGTTCGGTATGAAATGGTGCAACTGATATGTTCAATATTTTCATTTAATTAAATGATAGAGCCACACAAAAGAAAATTAGCACCATGGATTGAATATTTTGGAAAGAAATCATAGTTCACTGAAAAACACATTTATCCAAAACATATAAGAAGTCCAACTGGAATAAGATGAATTTATCAGCCGTGCCTTGGGTGGACCCGGACTTCTTCAAAGTGCAAATGGGATCAGCTCAAATATCTGATTCATCCGCCTAAAAAATGTACAGGGAACAAACTTGACGAATAGTTTACACAAAAATTAAGATTGAAATGTTGTATTGGTCTCAGACCGCCTCCCATCCCAACTGTTGATGGAATCCAGATAAAAGTCCTTTTGGTGTAGTCCTTGCTCTGTAGCTTATACCCAACTAGAGAAAGTGTCATACACCATCTGTAGTGTATATGGGAAATAATAATTTTGTTTTTCTATCAATTGTGAAAATGAGTAGTTGGCACTTTTATTTGGGTATTTCTGCTACTCATCTAAAGGAGCCGTCACCATAATGGAGCAAAGCGGGAAAAAAAACGTTAGTCCAGCGATGAATGTATTTCCATCATTTATTAACGAGCCCATTAGGATTTCGCTCATTCCGACCCTCGGAATAAAATTAAGTTTGCAGCGATGATGAGAGTGATATTGATTGGGTTCCTTCAGTAGTGCGCTTGCGGCCAGAAACCACCAGAGGACGCCGTTCTCCTTGCCCATCCACGGGGTTCTGCGGAGCGAAGGAGAATTTGCGACAGTCGTTTCTTCTTTACGGCTGAGGATGACATGTCAACAAAAAAAATGGCGACCAGCAGCAACTATTGGGAAGGTAAATCATTGTTCCAGCATGTAGTTCCACACAACTGAACATATATCAATATTTTATTTGTTCTTCATCGATTCAGATTAAAAGCGTTAAAATATTCCGTTTGACGTTTCGGCGAACGTCTCTTTACCCGCGCTGATATTTAGATGTTTGTAACTTAGCTGGTTAAGCTAACCTATTAGCATGTTTGACGTGGAACCCTAAAAAGTTAACGTTATTAAATGTTGTCAATAATTAACAATCATACCGCTTTCACGGGTGTAGCGAAATACTCATTTCAGCCGAGTTAAATGGTTAAAGAATTTGTCGGATTTAAGTTGACAGTTTGACTTTGCTATACTTTTAAATATGAAAAAGTTGTTTACAAGCAGAAATCCGGCAGTGTTGACAGTAGAAACAAAGAAGTGAACTTTCAAGAACTTTTTTAAACTTTAAACAATAACCCAGCGGACATGTTTGCATCTACTGTCATTCATTCAATAAACTCATTAACAAAACAAAGTTCACCACTGCTTTCATGTTCTGATTGGAGCATCTTAATAGTCCTGAAAGGTAAATTACAATTATGTGGAGATTTAATCCTTTCATTACTTCTAAAGTAGTTTTGTAAATCCAACATCTTGCGTAAAGTGTCCCGTGGCTCCCCCATTGTAGACCCGATGGCCCCTGTATTGTTTCCAACCTAAAAGAAACATGCCATTACTTGTTTATACAACCACAACTTTACCCCTGAAAACCAAATATTCATAATGCAGAGTACCAACATCCAGCCACATTTGCTTCTGTGTTGATATATTAAGTGTTTTCCCCATCTCCTCACTCAGATTTGCGTAAACAAGCCAGACAGCTGGAAAATGAGCTGGATCTCAAGCTGGTGTCCTTCAGTAAGCTCTGCACCAGCTACAGCAGCAGCAGCAACCGGGACCAGCGGACAAGAGACAGCAGGTCATCTCAAACTAACAAAAAACCTATCACTTTTATACTCTGACTGAATAACGGACACAATATGTATGGAATGGGATGTTTAGTGTTTTTAACTATTAGCAAAATAATTGGTTGGCCAGTTACTGATCGAAGGTTTTGTATCCCCTTCCATTATATGAATTGGGACGGATAGTTTGCCCACTGTACTATATCCTGAATAACAAAATCAATTTGTCCTTTCACTTTCCTTTTTAAACCAGGTGTGATTCTGTTGGCTCATCTCAAGACATGCTTGTTTCCATGACAACTGAGCTGGAGCAACTATTGGCCAATGTAAGTCAAACATCAAATACATATGGTAAACACTAATAGTCATAGATAAAGAGATTTCAGGGTCCTCTTCACAAACAGGGACCCAATCCCACGTGAAGGAATTGATGAGGATTGATTTATAATAGATGCGCTGCAACACAAAAAAGCCAACCAAAGCTCAATGTGTTATCCCAGTGGTCGGGAACCTTTTTGACTGAGAGAGCCATGAACGCCACGTATTTTGAAATGTAATTCCGTGAGAGCCAGACAATATGTTTAACACTAAATACAAGTAAATGTGTGCATTTTATGTAAGTCTCTGACTTCTTTTTAATAACTTTGTTATGCTGTTGCTAACCAATGATGAATAAAGTAGGCTACTTCTTACCATTAATGCGACTTCTGGTGCTGCATGGTTTTGCTGATGGCTTTGTAGTCTGGTTGATACGTGGTGAGGTTAAGCTTCATGTAGGCGTTGAGACTTCCATCCGTTAAACGTGATCGTAGGTTGGTCTTAATGTTCTTTAGATGGGAGAAAGACTGCTCACATGCATACGTAGAGCCAAACATTGTCAGTACAGCAATACTCGCACGCTGCAGTGTGATGGTATGTGACGGGAAGCGCATTCCAAGTTTTGACAATCAGCTGGTCCGCGGGTTCAAGTTTTTTCATTTCTCCCCGCTTGTGTTGACTCGCCAACTCTGCTTGCTGTCGTGCAAGTCTTACCAAATCTTCATTCAGTGACTTGAACTTATTCACCCACATGTCTGAGGCCTTCAGGTCAGCAGCTTGTAGCTCAAAATCTCTGACGCAGACACCGGGGGTGTAACTCAGGTCGGCGCTGTCCACTGCACACTCGTGTGGTTGGGTGATGAACTTGAAAAGAGGAGTGCGCTCACGAAACTGTCCAAAGTGCGCTTTGAATGACCGCAGGAGATTAGATGTGAAGCCAGCTAGCTGCTGAAGATCAAAATGTTGAGCAGGGTCACTTGCTGTGCATGCATCTTTAAACTCTCCCAGCTTTTCAAAGTGTAGTAAACGACCTGTTTCAATGTCGGCGATGAAGAGTTCCAGCTTGTTTTCAAATGCAAACACTGCTTGTTGAAGGGATAAGACTGTATTTCCAACGCCTTGCATTTTTTACATTGAGCTGGTTCAGATGTTCAGTCATGTCCACGAGATAGTAGAACTTCAGGAGCCCCTCAGTGTTAGCTAACCCTGGATGCTCGACGTTTTTCATTTCAAGAAAAGTCCGGATTTCGCTCAGACAAGCCGCGAAACGGCTGAGCACCTTCCCTCTTGACAACCAACGCACATTGCTGTTCAGGAGCAGACCAGGATCATTATTCCCAACTTCTTCCAGCAGTGTTTTAAACTGGTGATCATTTAAAGCTCGGGCAACAATAAAGTTGACCACCCGAGTGACCAGCGGCATCACCTCACCAAGCTGCTCGCCACACATCTGAGCACAAAGCGCCTCCTGATGTGGGATGCAGTGAAAACTTTAGACATCTCTTTGCCACAAATCCTCTGTTTTTTTCCACCATGCACGGAGCACCATCGGTACACACCGAAATAAGTTTATCCATCGGTAGATTTTTTTCTTCAAAGTCAGTGAAAGACTTGAATAAATCCTCCCCTCTTGTTGTCCCTTTTACAGGCAAAACAGCAAGCCTTTCCTCACGTAGTGTGTCACCGACAACAATATCTTGCAATCACGCTGAACTGGAATAAATGACTTACGTCTGTTGACTCATCCAAAGCGAGAGAAAAGAATGGTGCTGCGTTTATGTCCGTCACTTGTGTTGCCTCAATTTGATTTGCCATCACGATGGTACGATCGTGAACAGTTTTCGCCGACAGAGGCACGTCTTTTATTCGTTTGATTATCTTGTCTTTATCTGAAAAGTCATCAAAAAGTTCATTGGCAACATCAAGCATGAATGTTTTGGCAGCCCCACCATCTGTGAATGGCTTTCCGTTTCTCACAATTGCTAAAGCACCAGCAAAGCTAGCCGAATTCAGTCACCTTGTTGGGTCCAAACACGGAGTTGCTGCTGACTAGCTTGCACTCTGCATAGCAGCTCTTGACATGCTTTCTTCCTGCTGTCTCCCGCAGGATATTTCGCTGCAAATGTAGCATGGCGTGTGTCGAAGTGCCGCTTCATATTTGACCGTTTCATCGATGCAAGTTTATCATTGCATATTAGACACAATGCAGAACCTGCTCTCTCCACAAAGGCGAATTCCTCTGTCCATTCCTGCTGAAAAGTACGATATTCCTCATCTTTTTTTCTTTTAGCCATTTTCTTCGTCAAAAGGGTTTCGGCAATTAGCTAGCTGACTACCTTACTTGATTAAAAGGAGGGACGTTTACTTTTCGGCCACTCGGCGACCCGTGAGCGTTACGCGTGATCAAATGAAAATTTAGTGTTGTTCCGGAGGACAGCTGTGATCGGCTCCAGCGGTAGGAAATGAATGGATTGACATACATGAGAAAGTTTTATATTTATAACGGTATTATTTTTTTAAAGATTTGTCTGCGAGCCAGATGCAGCCATCAAAAGAGCCACAGGTTCCCAACCCCTGTGTTATCCTGTGTGTTGATATGCTAAATTAACAATCAGCAATCTATTTTTCAAGTAGATACGAATTGTGATTACTGCTTATTACAGCACATTCATGATAAACTGTAGTCTGGTTTCCCACCGCAAAATAATTGTGTTTATGGCTACTTAATTGCATTTTAACTTTTTATTTGCAGCTCAGCGCAGTGAATGACAAAATGGCAGAATACACAAACAGTCCAGGGGCTTCATCACATAGCGCGGCGTTGATGCACACCTTACAGAGACACAGAGACATCTTACAGGTACATAGAAGTACTTTTCAGGATTACTTTCTTATGATGAAAAGTGTTTCAGCTCCACATGTGAGTTGTTTTAACGTACTTCTCTATATGTTCACGGAGATTTTTGTTTTGTTTTAAATTGTAATACATTTAGCCTTTTAGTGATTTTTCTTTTCCCCACAGGACTACACTCTTGAGTTCCACAAAACCAAGAGCAACTTTTTCAGCCTGCGAGAGCGAGAGGATCTACTAGGCTCTATTCACAGAGACATTGAGTAAGCAGCTTAAAGCAGCGCGTAACAATCAAATATGGTGTATAATGTTAGTAATTACAATATCATCTTCTCATTCTGTTCTCATTTTAGGCAGAACATTGCAGTTTGCAAGACGTCTTTGTGTTATAGATAGGAGCTGCTAATGAATGATTATACCAGGCCCTTATTTCACTCAGTGGTTTTAATGTCTTACTTCACAATGTCAATATTAACATTATTACCTGCCTATTATCAGGAAATAGGAAGAATGCATGTGGTATGTTCCCATTGTAAAAGGGATTTGATCATATAGCTATTTTTTCATTTTGGACCAGCAGTACATTTTTGGTTATTAAACTATTAATTCATAATCCCAAACTTTAGTAGCTAAATACTTTCAGCTCTAAAAATTCTGCCACACTAAATCACTGAGTTCTCTCTTAAATCAGCTTTATGTAAATCACTCTTTCCCAGCTCAGGTCCTTCCAACACCTCGTCCATCACTGTACTCCCTTAACCAGAAGGAGGCAGACATTTCCAGTTTGATGTTACATTTTCCCACCCTTTTTCTAATCCTCACTCCTACTCATGTTTCCTCTACCAATAAGAGCCACATTCCTCTGTCTCTCTCTCTCTCTCTGTCTCTCTCTCTCTCCTTCTCCAGAGATTTCTTTCCTAAGTGCCTTGTACAGTAAATCAAACCGCAAGGCTTTTATTCAGCGAGACAGACAGAGAGAGAGAGAGAGAGAGAGAGAGAGAGGGAGAGGGAGAGGGAGATTCTGTTCTGCTGTTGACTGATTACACTCCATTTGAATTATTCTCATAGCTGAGGTAAGGGATGCTGCTGTAAATAAGAGACGCAGGACGGAGTTGTTGGTGATGCAGAGCTAATCCCTTAAAAGCCTTAACACAGGAAGTACATAATCAGCATCCAGGCATCGGTTAATAGGAGGGAGTGAATTACCCTTTCAGACTAAAGACCGGCGAGAAACTTGTTTTCGGTGCCGATTTCTTCTGTTCCCCAATTGCAAAACTGCTTCCAGGATAATGCTCGCTTTAGGTTGCAAATGCATTTGACCACAACTCTGACTTGACACATTCGCATTTCCCTCAGGTTAAATTGTTTTTACTTTGGGGATCCCTAGACTTTTAGATCGAGCACCATTGTCTCACAGATTACTTTGATACAATATGAAAATTAGATTTCCATCCACCTCAGCTGCCTTTTTGTGGTAAGTGCCATTGCATTTTAGTATGCCAATCTACGATGGCTAACATAGCTGCTGCACATCTGCATGTTCGCTTCGTTGTGCCCGAACGGACAGATTTCGTCTCTGATCCGGTTGTTTACTCCTCATCGTTGAATGTTTCCGTCCCTTTTGTTTCTCTTTCTCAGGTCGTACAAGAGCAGCGCAGGAGTGAATAACAGAAAGACTGAGCTCATCCTGAAGGAGCATGAACATCTCAGAAAGTAAGTCATTTCTTTAAAAAAAACACACACATAGACTTACTGTACACGTACTTAGAAACACATGAACTAAAAGCACTATATATTGATTAAATACTGAGTGTGCGTCATGTACAGTTCTAACCTGTGTAGCCTTTGTTTCAAAAGTAAGTGGCATGTGAGACTTGTCGGAGTATCGGTGACTGAGTGACGTCTCGATGCGCCTGTTAATCCTTTAAATGACGTGGATTTGAATGGTTTTAATCAGATTTCCTTGTGGCTGATGATATACTTCTCAGGCCCTTTCTCATGAAAGCACTTAAGTAAAGGAAGATAAACAAAAAGGAGAGAAGAAGTAAGGTGAGGAAAATGTTTCAAAATGAAATGTTCCCAATGTGTTGTGGAACATTTGTGGTCAAAAGAGTCCATTAATTGCCGATGCAATATGAGTTGTACTCATATTGACCTGGATATTGATTAAAAACCTGTCTTATAAGAAAAGATCAGCTTTGCTTGTTGTGTGAGTTTAGATGTCAGGTATCTGAGGGACGGACACCATTCTGTCAGAGATGTATAACTATTCTTCCATACGTTGATGTCTCTGTATTATCACCTTTTCTTTTAGCCGATGGGCATCTGTCAGTTGACCTAATGGTCCGTACTGAATTTGAGGAATTTCTTGATGGACTAAAATAAGATTTTGTCTATACGGTCGCAGCCACTACTTTGTCCTCTGAGATGCTGAAAAACCACACAACACAACTGCACCTTCATATTGATCCAATTGAAAGAAGTGCAGCAATTAAATCGGTCGACTTGATGGAAAAGTCCACAGCTCAGCTGACGGTGTAAGCGCACACCAAATATAAATGGATGTATCACATCACACGAATGTAAATCTGGCTCCACCGGCTCAGGTATCTGAACGTGAGTGAGGATGAACGGCTCACTGCTACAAATCTTCAAGCAGTAAAAGACGCAGAGATCCCCGCTCTCAGTGTTACGCGAGTCGCCAGCATTTCAGAATACAGAGAATGAACACGCGACTCGACACGAGCTCCCTTCCAGCAGCTGTTTGGGAAGCTCTTCAGCGCATGTTGAACACGTTGTCACGTTGTAAAACCTTTTGTGGGTCTAAAGGGAGCTGCACAAAGTTTGACAACTTGCGTTTGAACATTTTCCTGTCCGGTATTTTCAGTTATCATTAGAGAGGTGAGAACAAAACCACAGACAAGTCGTATTACTTTGCAAAGGGGATTCTAGCCACACCGCGCTTGCCGTGCCGACATCCTAGCCACACCGCGCTTGCCGTGCCGACATCCTCCGAAGCTCCTCGGACCTCCGAGTTTTATTCAAAAAGTTCACAGAAGATAACAGATTTACATACGAGGGCAGGGCTTCACCCCTGCTCCGGCCAGCTGTTAAAGCATACTTCAAAAGCACTTTTTACTGTGGGTCATTCCTTGAAACCGGTCACTTGTCCGAGTACCGGGGGCATCCTATCTAAACAAAGAGATTTCACAGATACTTTTATTGACCCGTATCCTGAGTCACATCTGTTAGGTCACTGTTTGACCAGGCAGTCACAAGGAAGGGTCACTTAGGTGTCACTTCACCCCCTGTGGTTTCTTCTTTGTTGCTCCTTGCAACTGACATTCCTTAAGTCCCGTAACTGCTCAGCATCTCAGCAAACCAGGATTGTCCAACACCACTTTAATAAATTGAAGCATACTTTTCACCCTGCGGGCCCTATCATTTCCCTCCTGTTTATGCTTTGTGATTTATTAATTATTATTCGCCTGACAGGAGAGAAAAACTCCCACCAAACCTCTTTGGGAAAACAGTGAGAGAAATCCATAAGACGGAAATACTGCAAGCCGTCCCTAGGTCTTCTAATCATAACATCATAACAGGATATTACAGAAATTATGTTATCTATTATCGGTTATTTCATTAAATCGTATTCACTTCACATTGCATTCAGATGTCATTACTTAATACATTTTCAAACAATACTTTGGTTACAAACAACATTTTTTTTTTTGATTTGGGTATTCTTAAACCATGGAAGGGCAAGTTCTTCACATCCGCACCTATTTGTTCCTACAACAGAGTTTAAAACAGATACATCATACTGAACTCGGTTTTACAAACATCGTCGTATTCCTCTAGGTCATGTTGAGATAACACAGGTTATAAAACAACAAAAAACTAGGCGGCTGCAGCAAAAACCTACTCCCACTTTTACGAGGAGTTGAATCCATGTGCTTTCAGGTGCGTCTATCTTTTTAGATGCAGCTGTGGGCCTCGCTGGTCTTTTGTTGGTGCCTCTGGATCTCCCCCTTCGATGTCTGCTTTACGTCCTGCAACAGAAACCAGACCCATACTCCGAACAGCACCAGGGCCAAAGCTCCTGTGGCTCTGCATGTTAAGGAAGCTGCAATGCCAGTACTTAGCTCACAGCTTTAAGGATGTGTCCCCTCGCTGGTCTCTCTCCTCTTCCACAACCGTCATGCTTCAGGTTCCATCGCTTGGTCTGACCTAATGAGTAGGGATCGCTGGTTTCTTCACTGACGTTGAGACGGCAGCCTTCTAAACAGGCTTTCCCCTTTGAAGTCAGGCTTCCCCAACTACTCGTGGTCGTCACAAGTTCATTGCACTGATCCTGGTTGTTTAGGGAAAAGAGTTTGCAAAAAGAGAGATGCATGCAGGTGGTTCTTTCAGCTCGTTTTACAGCTGTTGCAGTCGTCAGGAGGATCTGAAACGGTGACTCCCAGCATGCATCACTCCACATCTTTCTTTTAATCTCACGGATTAACACTCAGTCCCCAACCTGTACAGAGATGGTAGAAGAGACAGGTGAATCTGGCAACACATTTGCTTCCCTTACCCCACTTCCAGTTACGGTCCTTTTCATATATTCTACTATTGAACGTGCTTATGCACGTTACACATGCCCTACAAAAAAATTTTAAGTATTTTTTTTTTTTTTAATGTTGATTGTGTAACTGTCGTTTTATTATGGTAACCATCCCTCCTGTTGAGGCATGGCATCGCCCATGGCTCATAAGGGCGGCAGCTCTACACAAGCTCTTTAGGAGAGCCGGATTTCTTTCGACGCACAGGACGTCGTTTAATTCTGTGGCTCCTCTTGTTATCTAGGAAACCCTCACTTTTACTGGGGCGCATGTTTGCGTCTCTTTTAATACATCTGCATCGAGTGGCTGTGATGGTGACGCGTTCAATGTGTTTGTTTGCAGTTATTTTAAAGAGCTGACTGTCTGTGTAGACCGTTAGGTGTAACCCCTCCCCTTTTCTACACGCCTCAGTCAGTGTAATTAGTTACGCCGCCTGAGCGGAATGTGGGGGGGGAAGTGTACCTGAAGCTACCACTTCCCCGTCCTGTTTAATTACTGGGTCCTTTTCGCGCTTCTGTTTTAGGGAATAGTGTTTTACACACGGTCGAAACACGCTCTTGGGTGTTAGTCTTTTATGACTCTGTATGGTTTATAGTTAATGCGTTAAACAACTCCTAAGCGACGCAGAATATCTCATTTTTACTTCCTCCTTCTTTCTTTCTCACATACCGTTCTACTATCTATTTCCATTTTAACTACCGCCACGTTGGGACTGTTCTGTGATTTCCATTGATTTTCTCCACTCCCCGACATCTGATCAGGGCAGTCGCGAGCAAAATGTCCGTTTTTTCCACAGTTCCAACAACCTTCTCCGTATCTACTTTTCATTCTCCCTCTGTACTGACCTCGTCCTCTTCCTCTGCCTTTTCCTTCTCTCAAATCCCTGCCCTGATAGGCAGTAATTCCGAAATCGCCACCATATTCATGCATTACGTACACCTCTGGTCCTGTTTGCATATTCCGTTTTATTAAATTTCCCGCGTGGCGTCCGTACGTCACAATTGTGTCAACACTCGTGGTTTCCCAGGTTACGCAATGTTTTTCTTTATCTTTATCCACTCGCCTATGGGTCTCGATAGACCGGACTACGGCCAAGTCATCTGAATCAGTTTTTGAATACTGAGTGTCCTCGGCCGTGGCTTTTCCTTTTTGTTTTTTCGCTTCTGTTTCTCTTTTTTTCTTTTTTGCTTCCGTCTGTGCTTGATTGCGGACTTGTTCGGCTTCTAACCAACATTCGGCTTATTCTAATTCGTTATGTTGTTTTTCACCATCTTTTGGTTTTCTATTTATCATAATTTTCGCTTTTAGGTCCTTACACATAGTTTCTAAAATTAAGACGTTTAATTTACCAGTGAATCCATATCTCTTTTTCAACTTCCGCAAGTATTTCACACTCTCAGGATTTTGTTAAAAAAATAAAAAGAGCATCACCGCTTAATGCCGCTTCGGCTTTGGTACATAAACTACCCATGATAACGTGATCGTAGATATGCTTGTTTTGTACCCCAAAAAATTGCCAATCTGTGGTTTTGTCTACTTCAACAGACCGTTGGTTTATGTTTACACCGGTAGGTTTCGGCCAACGCGCTGATTCAACAAATCCACAGCATTCATACACACACAGAACACACAAAATACACAGAACACACAAAATACACAGAACACACAAAACCCACCCCACAATACGTATTATTATATATATATATACACATTCGTACGAGCCTTTCTTTTCTCGACAGGTCAAAAGGGATAAACCTACAATACATTCGTACGAAACCTTTCTTTTCTCGACAGGTCAAAAGGGATAAACCTACGATAGTCCATTTATTTTCGTGCTAGAGGCAAACATGGATAAAAACCTAACGTGCACGGTCCTTCTTTTCAGGGTAAAAGGAACAACAAAAACCATACGCACTCTGTCTCCTGGTTCGTCTCTCTCTCGGTCCTCCGATCCGCCGGATCCCGTCAACCCACGACTGGACCCTTTGCCTGCGGAAGTTCTAGCCACTGGCCGGGAAGAGAATTTACTCCCCCGGTCTTTGTTTCCGACTTTGTGTCGGGCCGTCGACGGGCGTTCAGTGTATCCGCAGGCTGAGGTCCAAACGTAGATATGTTAGGATCCGGGTCACGGCACCAAAATAATGTCCGGTATTTTCAGTTATCATTAGAGAGGCGAGAACAAAACCACAGACAAGTCGTATTACTTTGCAAAGGGGATTCTAGCCACACCGCGCTTGCCGTGCCGACATCCTAGCCACACCGCGCTTGCCGTGCCGACATCCTCCGAAGCTCCTCGGACCTCCGAGTTTTATTCAAAAAGTTCACAGAAGATAACAGATTTACATACGAGGGCAGGGCTTCACCCCTGCTCCGGCCAGCTGTTAAAGCATACTTCAAAAGCACTTTTTACCGTGGGTCATTCCTTGAAACCGGTCACTTGTCCGAGTACCGGGGGCATCCTATCTAAACAAAGAGATTTCACAGATACTTTTATTGACCCGTATCCTGAGTCACATCTGTTAGGTCACTGTTTGACCAGGCAGTCACAAGGAAGGGTCACTTAGGTGTCACTTCACCCCCTGTGGTTTCTTCTTTGTTGCTCCTTGCAACTGACATTCCTTAAGTCCCGTAACTGCTCAGCATCTCAGCAAACCAGGATTGTCCAACACCACTTTAATAAATTGAAGCATACTTTTCACCCTGCGGGCCCTATCATTCCAAAGTTTCAAATAAAACCAGTAATTGGAGTTAAAACAGATCAAGGTCACCAGATGTCTAAAACATAACACACCTGGATATCGGACCAAACTATCGGTGTCTGAGTAGAATTATTGGCGATAAAAAAAACATTTATAAAGCAAAAAATAATAAAAAAAAAGGTATCTGCATTATTTTCAGTGGAATTCATCTTCTGGGGACCATGAATGTCTGAACACGACTTCATGGAAAGACATTTGAATCTGGCGGTTTCACAGATGTTGATTGTATTTTTGCATCACAGGATCCTCGTTGCCACAGCTACATGACGGGTGATCGTATTTTTCCTTTTACAAATCAATGCAAAAACAAAGCAAAGACAGTTTTATGTGTCATATTGAATTTATCTTATTTTTATTTGCATTCCTTTCACATATAGAAAGCTGACCTGATCTAAGGCATGAATCGGTCATTAGTTATTCTTTGTTGTAAGATTTCCATTATGACACACAGCTTTTAGCTGAGTGGTTCATAATCTTTCAGGGAGGAATCTCCTTAGAGAGAGAAAAAGGGCCGGAGGAAGAAGGGAGAGCAAAATGGCATAAAGATATACATGGATTATAAACTGATGGATTAACAGAAAACATTCAGTATGTCAATGTAAGAAATAAAGCTGCTAAAGTTCTAAAGAGTTCTTACTAAAAGTAACTATTGATTTTTATTGAAATAGCACGAATTTGAGGGATTGTGAACGGTTGAGATGGTAGTCATTTATTGTACCCACTGTTTTCTGATCACCAGAAACTTCTGATTTTAAAGCCAGCGCACACTTTTGCACTCCGTCCGGCCCGCGGGCAGGTGGACGCCGCCGCGCCGAGCAAAGTGTGGATCAGACCACTTAGTGACCAGGAAAAGTGGTTTCAGGTAGAAAATGTCGTAACTTAATACAACAAAGAAGAACAGAGAGGGGAAAAGCCGCGGCCCCGCGGTGGACCGGCGGCGGAGGGAGAGATGAGGAGGAAGTATAAAGCGCAGTATTGATTTTCGGGGCTAGGATGTGCGCTGCTGACCTGCTGCGGGCCGCTCGGCTCTTTCAGTCCGACGCTTCTCTCAGCAGCCGAGGTGAAAGTCTTTGCATCTTTTCTGCGCCATCCTTTCGGGCCACTTTGCGCACAAGACACCGAGACGCAGGGCCGTGTGCGGTCAGACTGCGTCGCGTCTGAGAGAGCAGCTCTCGGCTCGTCACGCTGTCACTCCGACAGGAAGTGCTGCTCTAATGACGATCGAGCCAAAGAGCCGTGTGGTTTCACGACGGCGGCTTTCCTTCTGTCCTCTCGTATATAGACATGTGTTATTATAATTATATAATTATGTTACTCTTCATTTTTGTGATGTCATTTTTAGGAATGAAGGTTTCTCAGCTGACCTGATTTTTTTTGTTTTTTCTACTCTCTTTTTTTTCTTCATGTCGACAGCTCGGATAGTCTTATTGATAATGCCATAAGGTAAGCTTTATTGCCCCGTTCACTCCCCTCCTCTCCTCTCCTTTTACTCTCCCTTACTGAAGGGGGGGATTAGTCACACACACACACACACACACACACACTCACACACACGCACAAACACGCGCGTCTGAAGCGAACAGCACATTCAACCAAGTCTCATAAAACCAACCATCATATTATCCTGCTTTTTGGCTCATTAGCTGAAACATTAAGCGTAATGGGATGCTTTGAATACAACCCTGTGTTTCTTTTCCTAACAAATAATCTCTTGTTTCTTCCATCCTCTAGTATCGCCATAGCTACCAGGGAGAACATCACATTTCAGCGTGGGATGTTGAAGTCCATTCAAACCAGGGTCACAACTTTGGCCAGTATCCTTCCGTCATTTATCGTCCTTTCCTTTTAGCTTCACCTTCTTTTCATTGTTCTTTGTACAGGAGCAGAAATTGAACGGCTCTGTTTTTTCCTCGTTGTGTTTTAAAGCTCAGTTGATGTGTTTCCCCTGCTGATGTCTGTCTCTTAGTCACTGCAAAGAAGGGAAGGCCGGCTTGGACCTTAATTATTGTCCCCTCAGACCGTTTCCCCGTCATCAACAATCTCATCCAGAAGATCAATTTGCGTAAGAGGCGGGACTCCCTTGTTCTTGGCGGGGTGATTGCCGTCTGCACCGTTCTCCTGTTGCTCTACTTTTTTCACTGATTTGCAGGTCAACTGAGGGACCATTACTTTCTTCAAAAAAGAGAAGAATATACTCATTGTTTAAGTACAAAATACTGAGATATATTGTAATTTACTTAAAAAAAAGTTGAGACTTTTTTTTGTGATACATTTTTTCTCAATTGAAATGACTTGAACTGACTGGAGGGTGTATTTATTATCTGAATGATGATAATGTTTCCATCTTTGGAGGTGTATATTGATGGCTGTGTCCTGTTGTAGTTCTCAAAAGATTTTTTATAAAGAGTTAACTGCCGATATCGTACTTTCTCACTTCATAGAGTGTCGGTGGCGCCTAATAAAAACAAAGATGATGAGCTCCCTGTCCAGTTTGTCATGCTCATTCAAGTTTATTTCCCACATGCAGAACTATGGCACAGTAAAACAGTCATACAGTATAAATGTGTAAACATCAACACCAGAGTGCCATGGACAGTGCATACAGGGAGAACGACCCCATTTATATCTCGCAGTATATCGCAAACGTAATGAGATTCCGAGATCCGGGCAGTTGAGTCCGATTAGTTTATCGTTGTAGCACGCAAAGCAAGGTGTCGCAGTCTGACTGCAGCAGGGGCGTTGCTCAGACAAACATAGTATTAAACTTGATGTAAACAGTGGTATTAAATCAGTATATACAGACCGTGTGGACTTTGATGCAAGTTTTAAGAGAAACGAGGCAGGCAGTGGCGGCATTACGGACTATAGCGACGAACTGATGCCTTTGTTTTTTCTCTGACCACAAGAATGTTTGATTCATCTTCAGCTACACATACCATTCTTTTCTTCGTTGTATTATTATTTTTTGTTGCCTTCATCAAATCCTATCAAAGCCTTTATCTACTGCTGTATTTTTGTAATATGCAAATGACAGCGCCAGATGTGTGTGCCGGGCAGCTGTGCACCTCAGTGCCCCACCGGTTAGTTTGGACATTTTCTCCTCTGCTGTCTGAGGATCCCACTCGATGACTTCACTGCCCGTCCTTTGTTCCTGAGTTTGTGGGCTTATTGGACATGAGTGTTACCGGGGGAAACGAGAAGCGGCCTGCAACTTCTCCGTTGCTTTCTTCTTCGTTCTTCTTTGGTCCGTAGCAGGAAAAAGCAATACATTGTGTCTCTTCGGGGCTTTTTAACTTTTAACTTTTTCACCCCCAACATTCCTCCACTTCTCTTCTGTGCAAATATGAGAAGTGAAATAACCCTCCTTCCCCTCCCAGAGTTCAATTCCGGGTCTCTGTGAAGCACAGAAAAAGGAAGACATAAGAGACCCACCTTTACACCTTTGATGTCTGCGTTATGTGTCTCCCTCCTACCTATTGTCAGCACTATGAAGATGATGACAGCCACACCCAGCAGCATCGCCAGACAGCTCAGCAGCATAGACAGACGCCCGTACTTCCTCGCTCCTTCAATGTCTCCTGTTTGGAGAACAGACCGCGACTAACGGGAAAACAAAAAGGGAAGGAGGTGATCAACACTGACAAACCTCAATAAGCCAAACACCTGTAGTGTTCAAAAGGCTTACAACTAAACCGCATTTAGAACAAACTCCAGCATCCGGGGCGCGTACGTGCCGGCGGTCTGCGCGGTGTGCGCGTGGAAAGGATGAAAGCTGCAAAACAAACGAAGCGCACTCACCACGTTGGCGTACCACAGGGCGCAGATGTTGAGCGGCACGGCAGGGCAGAAGCAGGACAGCACGGCGAGCCAGAAGTAGCTCGGCGGCGCGACGCCCGGCGGCACGCTGGAGGGCAGCGGGCCGAGGCTGAGCCGGGACGCGGAGCGGGGCGGGGCCGTCAGCTGCCCGATGGAGCCCGACATCAACGGCGATCTGCGTCCGTTCTGGTCCGCGTCCAGGGACTGGACGCTCCCTCGGGCGTCGAGGGAGAACGAGTCTGACGGCTTGATGTTGCTCTGCCCGGTGGGCTCGGCGTTCGCGGTGCTCAGCAGCTTCTCCGTGTCCTGGAAGTCGGTGGGGTTGGACACTTCCCGCTCGCCCAGCGCGCTTTTGCCAAAGGCAGCATCCGTGTTGATAGCCATCTCTGAGTGAGGAGGAATCTCCAGGTCGTGTCGGTCTGACCGAGCCGCTTCCCTGTGGATGGAGACGCTGAAGAGGTGTCCTTCAGATCTTTTCCATTGAGGGTCATTAGATTAAATATTGTATATCGAGAGAGAACAATACCTTCAAGGAAAGCAATTTCATTAACTCGCTCCAAATGTCTTATTGATGAGTGAGATGTTATTGATGACTGTCCCTCTCGCGTTTAGCAGGCGTTCAGCGTCCGGACGCACTCCTTGGCTTTTACCCCCCTCCCACGCGCACCGCCCTTCTCTATTATGTAGTGAGGTAGAACCGCATCACTTACATTTCCACAGAAGATTCGCAGAGTCGAATGCCTACTTATGGACCAGGCGAAGCGTGTGACAAGGCAAAAACACGCGCGCTGCGTAAAAGCTTTCCATTTACGCGCAGGGACATCAGCTGGATGTGCACTGCACAGGGTGTGTGACGTGCAGAGATGGAACCAGAAACCTCTCAAAACACGCAGAGAGACGAGGTCCACTTGTAATAATTCAGATTCTGTAGTTTTTGTAGAAGGAATTTAAACTTTAAAGGTTGCCCCGAATAAACATGTTCGCACCTTAATTTGGGTAACTCAAATCTATTTATATATTACTAGTTGTACATACCACTATAATATTTATTCCAGATCAATATTTGAATAACATAAATTGTGAGAGAAGTAAAAATATTAATTGGCCAAACAAGTTCACGACCCAGGTTACAGTGTCAGTTGATTATTGTAAAATATTAATGCACAAATGGGATTTAATATAATGTATTCAAAATGATTATAATGGCATCTTACCTTTTGTGTTCTTGTAGAGTTGTCTAAAAGGATATTACATATTAGAGTCAAATTTGTTGATTGATTATGCTTATTTGAATCCCACCATTGTAAATTATGATGCATTATTGCTGATTAAGAATCACAGTTTAAAAAGCAGCTACAGATTAAAGCATCAGTGTGTTTCAATAATGCAACAAATATGTTTAAAAAAACGGTAATTAGTGAATGTATTATATACAACTCAATATATTATCAATATATATCAATATATATAACCCAAATAGTAATACATATTTCACCATTTCCATCAGAGGCATTTAATTATGATAATTAAATCCCCTTTTGCTAAAGTTATTTAATAACATATTTGTTGTATAAATCCACATTTTCTGGAAATAATGCAGTCTGGTTTAATTACCTTCACTGTTCTTCAATTAGACAATGGAGCCCTCAGACACCTCAGGATTACACAGATTATCATGACATCTAGTGGTGATGTTTTAAGGAAACTGCACTAAGAACCTGAAAATATGTTTAGAAAAAACTTCTGATTTTTTCAGTAATTTGTCGCGGTCGTTTTCCCAATAGTCTAATAATCTATTTAGTTTCCATTGTTCTCTCTTGGCAATGTAAAACAACAGGTCCATACAATAATAGTTAATCTACAGTGCACATAAATATTACAAGGTAATATTACAAGCATTTCATTGAATAAATATGACAATAGGGCTATTTTATAAATTATTGACAACAAATAGTTGAAACAAAATTCTTTCTTTATTAAACCAATTCATCATACAGTAGAATGCTTAATCAATGACGCTGCCGCTGTTGCCAAATAAATAAAGAAAAGGGGCATTGCACTGGATATCGGTCACTTAAAAAGACAGTTTCACATCCAATGAGTTGTCTTGAAACTTTGGTCTGTCTGGGAAACATTGAAGCAGCCGTTGATGCAGTCGAGTTGTGTGATTGCTCGTGCTTTACTTTTTGAAGAGTAAGAACGAGCATTAAAAAAAGTAATACGCATCGTCTATTGCCCAAAAGATATAACTTTACATTCGTTTTAAAACAAGATTGTCAATCGGCCCCGTTGTGACTGAGCGCGAGAAACACCGCCCTCCTCCGCCTCCTCCTCAGCGACCCTCCATCCGCTTCCTCTTCTCGGGTCATCCGGGGCAGAGCTGACCAGAGCAGTTCTTCAGCTGGCAGCTTTAGCATGCGTACGGGAACATAAAGCTTGCCAGTGAAGAACTGCTGTGCGTCAGCAGGAGGGAGCTGCGGGGGGCCGCGACGCCTCGAACCAGACGGCCTGCTCCTTCCCTCGCGGAGGCTTTGGGCTCACACATTCCTGCAGAAGGAGAAGAAGCAGAGATTGTTTTAACGTCCCCCTCTGAAGTCCCTGCTGGAGCAGCGTGGGCACGAGGTGGCACACAAACACCCAGTGGGTGCAGTCGAGCCGCAGAGTGCGAGGAAGCGGGTGAACGGAACTGACGTGCAAGGAGCACCGGGGAGACGCACAGAAGATCGGGCCTCTGATTGATTACCAGAAGGGGAGTCCCGCTGCCTATAAACTGTGCACAGCTAGAGGTGGTCGGGCATCCTGATAGAACCAGAGTCATTTCCTCGTGACATGACCGATGTCAGTGTGACTCGTAGACTCGCGAGTCACACTGACAAACAAGTCTACTCCTCCATTCTTCTTCTCCTCTATCAAATCAGAAAGGTCTCATTGATCCACTACAACCCAGTGGTGGTTGATTGAGTCCGGTAATAGATGTTTGCACCACAAAATGGCGCCGGTAGTTCCAGGGAGGGTTGCCGTCCCTGCAGGATTTTCCACTCTCCCCTCGGTCTGCGGGCCAAGTGGAGGCCTGTTAGACGAAAGGTGGGGGAACCTTCTCTTTAAGGCAGCCTCCCGCCTCTCGGATGGTCTCCACATAAACCAACGTTTATTGGCACCTAAACTCTGGCGCCGCACAATTTTGGGCAGTTGCTCGCTCGTCCGTGGGGCACTAATACGGTGCGGTTTAGTCTCTTCCTGCTCGGCTTCCTTACTGTGACCCCCCTGCTCGTGGGTTTAAATAAATCCCTCCTCTCACAATGTCATGCCAGGGTTTGAAGTGTAGACATTTTGTTTTAACAAAGGGTGATAAATAAATATCCCTTTACGGCCACACAATGAGTCCGATTTTCGATTCTTTAAGACGTTATAAAAATACTTTTGTTCAATGAAGAAAACCCAACTTTTGTGGTTGGCCACAAGGAAACCAGACGTCTTTGTGAGTCTCTACTTATGATATGACCTAAATGCTAATTTTATATAAGAAGTTATGGGAAAGACACACATACAGGGTCTGATAAGGTGAGCGCTGGTTCAGACATATCTAGCAGAAATAAAACATAAATATGTTAGAAAAGTTTTAGTTACTGTTCGATGATTCGTCAGATTCAGACTACAAAATGCTTTTGTCAACTTGCACACAGTTGACATGCCGATGTGTTGCAGGTACAAAGTTCACCATCTCAGTTTAGTGTTTTTGCGTGGTGATATTTTCTGAATGGCACTAACGACGGAGGGGAAACACTAGTTTTGTAGTTGTTCCGTTATGAACCAAACCAAAGTGTCGGTCAGGTTTGACTTCATGAAAAGCTAAAAGATCATTAAAGTCTTTTACAAATAGTATTGGGGGGGGGGGGATGAATGTGTGAAACACACTTTGTGTTAATCTCTCAAGCAAAAATAAGCCCATCGTTCCTCCTCATCATCCTCCTCCTCCATTTCCTCCCCCATAAGCTCCTGCTGCTGTTGGTCTGAAATCAGAAAGGACACACACACACACACACACACACACAGGGCTACATAAGGGCTACACACAGGGCTACGTCGACTACGGCTGCCACAACCTCAAACTGAATAAGTTATTTGTTCCATCGCGTGCCGCTCCTTCCACAAACAGCGACTGTGTATCTTTGTGTTCACAATGACGGGCAGTGTTGCTCCCCGGACTCTTTTGCTGTGGTGCCCTTTCCCATATCTCCTCTTCTTCTTCTTCTTCTTCTTCTTCTTCTTCTTCTTCTTCTTCTTCTTCTTCTTCTTCTTTTTGGGGTTTTTCCTGTCTTTTCTGCCCCCCCCCCCCTCCCCCACCCTCCCTCCTCTTTCCCACTATCTCTCTCTCGAGTCAGATTCACACTGTCCTGCATTCCTAAAATTCCAGCTGCGTATGTTAAAAATTCCACCCGGCTGCTGTGGGCTCAAACAGTCTCCTCCACTCCTCCTTTTCCATCCCGCTGTCCTTCCCCCGTCTCCTCTCTTCTACAGCTGGTCTGCACCGGACAAGACGTGGCTCAGACGTGCCTCCCCTTTGCCTACTTCTGCCTCCCCCCGACTCCCCGTCTCCCCGTCTCCTACTCCTTCCTTCTCTGGCCCTATCCGAGGGAGGGAGTCATGGAAAGCCAGTGCAGAAATCCTTGAGACAGGCTTTCATACGTTGGGCAACAGTGTAAAAGGAGATAACGCAGTCCGACACACAAAAGACTGAGCTGATCTGGGACGCACATTCTTTGCCACAGCAGGGAGGAAGCGGTGAGAGGGTTTGCACACAGGAGGATGTGAATGAGCCACGTAGAATGCAAAGTAGGGATTATTGACTTCATTGAGCCTTCGTCGCCGCCGCAAGCACAAGAGCAGAATTATTCATCTTGATTAGGAAAAGATCATCAATGAGGGACAACTGGGATGCATGCAGGTAGAAGCTGCGCACTTCTGCTGAAGATGGAGAACAGAACGGCAAAAACACGAGTCATGTCTTGGCGTTAGAAGCCTAAATAAAGGCGTCACGATAAGGCGCCGTAATTGTCTGACCTTCGGCGATGAAACTGCACGTGGAAATATGGGAGGAACTGCAGAAGTATCATAAGAAACTGTTGCAGATTTGTCTCCTGCTGCTGCAGTTCTGCGAGTGGAAACGCGTCAATTAAAAGGTGTTAATCCAGGCGCATTCCTCCACTGTTGGGTGTGGCCCGGTTAAAGCAAGCGTGTTCGCCGCCCTGGATTGTAGCCGGCAATATAGACCGATCATTTCAGATTTGGGAATTGGGACAGAGGCAAAGGGCGGCAGGCTTTGCGACGCACGCTCTTCCTGTGCTCTGGGGCTGACCTTAACCCTGAGATTAGCACGAGCGAAGGGTGTGGGGTGAGAGCAACAGCTGAATGCCATTCTGAATCCGCAACATCCAGGGAGACACATGTGTGCAGCGCGAGGCCCGGGAGCCTGTCCTCGAGCGGCCGCTGCCATTTTGTTTGAAAGAACTGGATTTTTTTTTTCTTTCTTCTACATAGCGCAAACCTTCTTGCTTCGTCCTCCCCTGAGAATGCCAGCAGTAGGAATGAAGGGTGTAACCCAAGTTGAGTAAGATGGCCACACTTCTGCAAATGTAGGCAATTAAAACAGCACGCTGCATATTTTGCCTGCACGCAGCGCAAACATCACATGTGGGGAAGACGAGTTGCGCTTTAACGCACACCTTGTCATTGTCATGTGATCCTCATCGCCGGAGGGGCTCATGTCACATTCTGGGTTGCAGTGGCACAAATGCAGCTCGTGACACAGCCTATTGCGCATTCCTGTCAGCACACTGAACTCTGTACAATTATGTAAGACGGGCTCGGCGGTGCACCACAGTAAGCTTTCCCCACCCCGACCACTGGAGAAAGAATACCTGCACTTCGCCTTGAAAAAGGTGGCATAGAAGTGTTAAATAACATTTAGAACAAGTACGTAAAGGAGGTGAGACACGGAGGTCTGTGTCATCTTTGTTAATTTGCCTGCTTTAAACATGTTTCACTGATCTGTAGAAACGTAATGGACGACTGTTTGAAGAACGAGCTGCCGGATGGCCTGCTGGTGTCACTGCATTTCTGCGGATCGAATCTGCGTTAGTCCTCTTCCTGGTTTTATCTATCCCCTACTTGAGCACGGGCTTTTTCCTTGGCCTGTGATGAACTCAGCAAATTTGTAAGAGCTTTGAACGCTGACACCGTAAGTGACTAAATCCAGTTCCGAGAGGTAAATGTTATAATACATCTATAACTATGTAAGCACTGAAAACGCCTGTGTGCCTTTACTGGCTATTCGGTTTCTTTCTGTGTTAATTTAGACATCATGCAGACTTTTCAGCACATTTCTCAGCCTCCCTTTAGCGTCTATCCACCTGGATGAGCAGACACTCCATCTAACATTTAAAAAGAGCCTCACGGGGTCAATCAGCTAAATGTGGATTAACTGTTTGCAAAGGCTGGGAGGTTTGTGGTCAAATGTCTAAAGGTGTCCCTTTCCTCCAGGTCCTCTGTGTCAGTGGGCCTGGACGAAACGATACATGATCATAGGCCTTAAACCGCAACTCCTATCAATGTAGATCTTCCGTAATCTGACGACGCACATTTAAGCCGCTGTGAAGCGGAAATCAGACCTGAAGAGGCGACATGTCGCTTGATCAATGTTAAGGACCGGTTCCCCGGTGGCCCGCTCAATGCAAACTGGGTCATTAAACCGCCACAGGCTGAATCGGACTGGGAGGAAGAAGCGTTCAGCCGGCAGAAACACACACACAGTCAATCCGCCCCACCTTGACCACCGGCCGGGTCGCTCCTGCTCGGGCCTGCACATCTGGACGGCGCAGCGGAGTCACGGAACCTCCACCAGGGTGTGTCGCGGAAAAACGCGGATCTCGGGTTGTTTGTACGGATGTGGCACCTCATAAGTGCGGATCGGCTTCGCCAGGGAGTCTACTTTTCTTTGCAGCGCGGCAGCAGTGCGGAACGCAGCGCAGGACTTCGGCCTCTTTAATACAACTCCTGCCCTCTCTCTCTCTCTCTCTCTCTCTCTCTCTCTCTCTCTCTCTCCCTCCCTCCCTCCCTCCCCCTTTTCTCGCACAAATGCACACACTCCCAACTCAGCCGCACACCGGCTTCCCACTCCGATCAGCTGGCAGCGTGATGACGTGGTCTGCGTGAGAAGCAGGGCGTCGGAATCTGCGCGCCTCTGACGTCATCACGCTGCGCTCGGCGCACAGTAGGCAGCAGGGTTGGCTTGATGAAAATAATTCATGTGGGTCAACGCAAAGTTAAATGGTGTTTTACCGGCTGTTCAGCGCTCTTCCTGTCATATGAGACGGGGATTTGAATCGCAACAGATTTTAATATTTATATTGTAAATAGAAAGACTGTAAATACGAGAAACAGCTTATAGCTATAAGGTTGAGTCTGACACACTAAAAGGGTGACAGCTTTCCCCCTGTTATAACTACCTAAATAGGGAATGATCGCCACCTCTTGCTGGTCATACCAGACCAAGTAAGGGAATTGGTTATGAACTCATCTCGGTTGTAAGAGAGAGACTGGTCACACAGCCGCGCATGTAAGTGAGTCCTGTTTAGTTTATTTTAAAGCACTCTGTCAAAATCCCGTTTAAGGTTTTCATTATCTCGGTTCTGTGGTGACATATCGCATATTGGTAAATTGATGTGTTTAATTGATTTTAGCAGTTGTGGTGATTCACAATAACTGGCATGGTCATGTCAGATATTCAGTGTGTCAGAGTGACTGAGTGTCCACCAGGTTAAAGCCACCGTCTAAACCACCTCTTGTAAAATATTCACCCTGACTATGTAACCAATTTCTAAGGCTTTTCTTTCCAAAATGACTAAATAATAATAATAATAAAGTATGGGCAGAAGATGACGTTGGAAAAGTCTTGCAAGCAGATGCCAGTGTACTTCCTGCAACTCAAGACGTGTGTGTGCGTCAAGATGTCTGCACAAGATGGAGAAGTGTGTGAGTCACAGCTCGCCGTCCCACCGCCAGCGGCTCTTAAGGGGCGCTGTTCAAAACACGTGTGAGCTGTTGGTGTTTCTCAAAGGTTCTTAGTTATTTGTAAACGGGTTTTACCTTTACGAACATGTGACATGTGACTTTGTTTTTTAAATATATCCTGTCACTTTAACGGAAGAGGGCCTTTGGAAAAAACACTTGTTATCTCTGCATCTCATGGTGAACATTATCTCTACTGCAAAGATAAACGGTACACGTGTCCTTGCTGACTCATCAAGATGCATTTTTTTTCTTCCTGTAGTTCTTAGGAGGGGGAGTAAGTCATAAGTAGGACAGACCTATTTGAGCTCACAGGTTCGTAGCATTGCTGGGTGAATTATTTAATAGCAGACAGGACGCAGCAACCAAGTTTAGTTCCCTAATTATTAGAAAGGTCACATTGTGTGTAAAACTTTTTAGGTGATAAAATCTGTGTGTGTGTGTGTGTGTGTGTGTGTGTAAATGCATGTGACTGAATGAGGAACCAGTGGAGGGACTGGATTCTCTGGGACAGGAATAGGGTGGAAACTCCCAGGGAAATACCAGGCTACGTGCTGTGGATGTTGTCAGAGGCGACAAACAAAAACCCCACGCAGCAATTTAAAAGGACATGGCTTCACAAATAGCATTAAGTTCCTTGTAACACAGATAAGCACTCTTATCTACGGTGCATTATTTTCAATTGATAGTAGGTGTGCATCTTCTTTTTTGTAAAATAGAATAAGTATCGTGGCTTTTGCTCGAGTTCAGTTTTCTTCTATTCCATCTCACTCAACTCACTCATCTTGGCACAGATCCTGTAGTCGCTCAGTGCCAAAATGCATGGTGGGCCTTTAAATAGTCCTGACCCGCAGGTCTCACACTGCTTCAGTTTCATCGCGATCACGTGCGCATGCTTGTCTTGAGATATCATTTCACTGTGATGACATAAAAGAAGTGGAAATGTTCCATTTCGGATGGATCGAGTTTTTTTGGATCCCTCTAGAGGGCTTTATTGCCTGCTGAGTCGTCCCAGAAGTGGATTCTAAGACAAAGCTTGTTATTTCTCTCAAGTTACTGATGACTCACCTAGATCAAGTTCACTAACTATACAGGAAAATTAATTGACATTTGACAAAGTAGGAGAAGGTAAGGAAAATCACGTCTATCCTTTTTAGACTGTAAATTAGAATTAGAACAAGAAATGAATAAGGTCTGGTGTGGGAGCAGTCACGTACCTCACATCAGATCTCGTGGCGCAACGGTAGCGCGTCTGACTCCAGATCAGAAGGTTGCGTGTTCAAATCACGTCGGGATCAAACAATTATTTAGCCTCTAAATAAACCTCTTCAGTTACATGTTACGTCATGTCCACATAACCCACCGAGTTGAGTCTACCGGTATGCAAATATAATGTTGTTATGACGGTGCAACATTTATGTGCGTCAAGGACCTTCTACGTACAAATGTCACCGGGTATTTAACTTCGTTGATTATTATTATTATTTTAAAATACATATATAATTTATTTAGAGATTCCATAGCTTTGTCTGAAAAGTTTACCAGGACATGCAACTCCTGTATTATTATTAAACTCATGTATACGGAAATCATTACGTGTATGGAGAAGGTGTGTCCTGTCGTCATGGAGACGCGTCGCATATGGAAAATGTGGGCCCCGGAACAACTTCGAAATATCAAACGTAGTCGGCAGATCCGCATCCAGCGTGTTTCCACTCGACTCGGTCTTTCTGTATCACGCGCGAACGTATTTCACGCATTTCCTTCGCAGGCGCGCTCACGCGTTTCTCATCAGCACCGCGTCCGTGATGCCCGAAGACAAACCGCGCAAGCTGCTGCAGCCCCCCAGGAGCGGTGACGGTAAGAAGAAGAAAAGAAAGAAGGTCACTGCTTCCGCCACAGCGAATACAGGTAAGCACAGTCCGTCGTGCAGGAAGGCAGAACCATGCGTTACAAGCGGCTTACTACAAACTGTGTGTACCAAAATACCACGTTACAAGTGAAAGCACTTCAAAATAAAACACGATAGCATTTTCAGCCCAATTATATTCTACAAACTTTCCAAAGTAAAAGCACTGCGTTAATATAAAATTGCATTGCAGCTTTAATCGTTGCTAACGGATCACTGATTGAATTGGTTGAAGTGAGAAGTTTGAACTACTTTACTCAGAGTTGGGCAGTTATTAACTTACTTATTAATACCAGAAACTCAGTGTCAAACAGATGAAAACACACCGTCTTTTTACAGCTCATTACTGTAAAACCAAGCCATCATTCTAAGTCATTAGTAACATGCGTGTGTGTGTGTGTGTGTTCCCCCCTCCCTTTCTCCCCCATACAGATAAACCTCAGGATGTGTCTCCGCCCCCTGAGACCTCGGCTGTGTCTCTGATCCCCCCAAAGAGTCCGGGTCAGCCTCCAGGCCGGCTGCCCAGGCTCACGGCGTCCAGCAGGAGGAGCAGGGAACGACTCCGCAGGAATAAAAAACACCCCAAGGATCCACCGTCCATGCTGCAGGCCGCACACGAGGCAAACGGCAATGTGCCACTCGGCGCCCAGGCCGGGGAGAGCCTGAGGTGGGAGGGAGTGCTGGAGGACCCGCGGGCAGAGGAGAAGAGGCTGGAGCTGTACAGGGCCAAGCGGCGGCAGCGCTACGTTGCACACAGAGACGCTCTGCTAATAGAAACCCAGGGGGCTTTGAGACAGCCGGTTCCTTAGGGGAGCAAAGAGCGAACCAAAAGGCCTCGACTCAATCCAAAGAACAGAACAGTACTGCGTTTGAGCACAAGGTGAATTAAAGATGCATGCGTTTCATTTCAGGCTTTATTATCAGCAAATGAAAAAAGAGCCGGTTCTATTGCGACTGAGATGTCTTTTATTTTTACGCATTGAACAAATTAAAACCTAGACAAAACAGTTTGTATGACAATTTCATCCCTGTTTCTTTCCCCTGAATAATTTTGCATTGATAACAAGCAAGAGGACTCATTCAGCACTGGGATTGAGGGCAAGAACATTTTTAAAAACATTTTACATTTGATTTCAAGAGGGCAAGGCAACACGTATGACGATGTATATATGAGACGATCTTAATACATGAATGTTGTTTTTTTTATTAATCTTGTCGCATGTATGCGTTTAAGAACCTTAGTTTGTACTGACTTTGTATAATTAGGCCGAAACTTTCTCTCATGATTTCTGAATTCGTAATTCAGTGTGTTATGTTACGATGTCAACGACCTAAACGCTTCAAAACAACCACCTGAATAATTCAAGTAAAAAAAATATAAGCCTTCAGTTCCGGGCTTGAGAGGTGTGACAGGAAGGCAGCGAAGCTCAAGCTAAACATGCAGGTGTGAAGTAAAGATGGAGATAGATCAGCATGAACACGGTGGGGCAGAGGGGGGAGTTTAAGAGACAAAAACACAGCATTTCTTTTGTGAAGGTTTTGTCACACTGCAGTTGTGAGCTGTCTGCCAAAGGCCTATTGTTCCCCGTTGCTTTTACGTTATTGTTTCCTATAGAGCTGAGCACTAACCCTCTGTTCTCATAACACAACACCCCCCCCCCCTCCCTGACGCACCGCCCGGACGCCGTACACGGCCGCAGTGGCCTTTAAGGCCCAAAAATATCAAAGATTATAAAAGAAGTCGCAATAGCTGCATTTGTCTGAGGTATCTGTTGTTTGCGTGGTGGAAGCCCCCCCCCCCCCCCCCTTGGACGCATGAATCTGAGAGTGTGAACATAAACCTCTCCGTGGATTCCGGGAGGTCTGTGATCCAGTGTCCTCCAATCGCTGCGTCCTCAGTGAGAGCGGTGCGGGACAAAGAGACGGATGTCAACGCTGCGCCGCGGACGCGTCGAGCCGAAGGCGGGAGGGAAGCTTGGATTTGGTCAACTGCAGCCAGCTCAGGTCATCTGATCTGAGGGGAGAGATGGAGAAGCTGCCATTTTACACGCGGCGTCATTTCACGCGCTGGTTTGTTCCTCTCGTGTTCACCTGTGTTTTTTGGGGGCAACTCGAAACACAATAGAAGAGGCGTCGGTTGGAAAGGAAGGAAGGACAGAAAGGTTTCGCTTACTCAGCCTCTTTCCTCGTGATGACTTTTCCCGCTACGAACCTCTCAGCCACTGCAGACACCGCCGGGTCGTAGTTCAGGCTCGCTGCCGCTATGACCTCATCATTCCTACGAGACGTTTGAACATATATCAATGGAAAAAGACAGTCTGACATGTTTGTTGGTTTGATGGGTTTTGATCAACAACAGCAGCTTCTTTTTCTCAACTCACTTGATGTACAATGCCAGGAACTTCCTGTCCTCAAACGCTCCTTTCATGACGATGTCAGTGTATCCTTCCCCGAAGCCTGCACACAACCAGAGTGAAAACACCACTTACATTTAGTGGAGTTAGTAGAAACAATGGAGCCCATGCTTGTGCACACGGTGTGTGTTTGTCACTGCTATTAAAGCAGTAGTTATTTATTTAAACCAGAAGATACAAACAAGCATGAATTACTTAAAAGACTTACTGAGACCAAACAGTATTCTTATATCTGACATCTCTACTTGTTGGGGGCTGTGGTTTTGTGTGTGTGTGTGTGTGTGTGTGCGTGCTCACCTGCGTATCGGATGGTTTTTCCCAGGAGGACGGTCCAGTAGAAAGGGACTGAGCTGAGTTCAACTTGTTTTTCCAGCATGTTCAGAGCCGCTATCCTCCCTGAGAAACAGTTCATTGCATTAAACTGGAAGTGAATCTGAACAACGTGTTGTCTTGTAAAGTCTATCGCCTCAGACTTTGTGACAGCGTTGACTTTACCGTGCGCTTGCGCCATCTGCCAGTGCCCGATGTTGACTAGTCGGTTCTTGGCCATGGCCAGGGGGAAGGTGGCCAGGTCGCCCCCGCAGTAGACCCCGGGCACGCTGGTGCGCATGTACTGCAGGAGAGTTCATGTCATTCGCTGGTTCATTTGGGCCAGCAGCTTCTGTCTGTGGTTCCGGATGCCTCACTTTCTGCACTTGTGTGATTGTCGGCCTTCTCTCGTCACACGTGCTGTCCCTCGTCCCTCGTTACCACCCTGCTCCCCCCCCCCCGTCTGTGTTCGTTGGTCTTTTCTCTTTTAGTAAGTGGATCAGCCCGTTTTGGGGTTTCCTTTGATACCTGTGATTTATTTACCCCTCATATCTCTGTAAGTGTGGTAAATACAGGCCGATGACTGATGGTGCACAGGATGTTAAAGAAACGGACCCTTGTTGACGCTGCTCTCGTGTTTGGGCTCCTCTTTGTTGTGACGGGAGGTTTTGTGTTGAGAATGAGATTTAGACGATGGAGGTAAAAAGCCTGTTGTTCGCTCACCTTGTCGACTGGTATGAAGTTTTTTGAGTCCGTCAGTATTTTGCTGCCCTTCAGGAACTCAGAGTTTGGTTTGATGCCTGGTGGCAAGAAAAAAGGTTTTGTAGGAACATTGTTGGTTTATTGCTGTTCGTGCACAAATTAGAGAACTAGTACAACAGCAAAGGTTTGATATTTTGTGAAACACCCCAAAACAACAAATACATATGCATACGTGTCCCTCCGTCCACACGCACGCGCTAACCAGTACCGCAATGTAGTTACCGAATGAACTAATACTGGAAAGGTAATGTACAATAAGCACTTGTACATTACAAAAAACCTCAGATATAAGAGTCATTAAGCGAGTGAGCATAACGTTTTATGGAGATGTGTATAAATGCATTGCACTCACCAATACCAACAATCAAAACATCTGCCGGAATAACTTTCCCACTTTTAAGCACAACCTCCTTCACCTGGTGAAAGAACGTGCGATGAGACATAAGTCAGGAGAAATCCAGCATTTACAATTTCCTGATTCACTTTTTGTTCATGTTTGAATTTGAAGTGATGGACTAAATCTTCCCACCTTACCTTTCCATCCTCTCCTTTGATCTCTGTGACGTTATCGTTCATGTAGAATTTCACGTTATGTTCTGTCAGCATCTGCGGTAACAACAGAGTTTAAGCTACAAGTAGCTGGATAGAGAAGCAATTTAAGGATTTTACACGGGACTCTCTCTTCCTCACCATCATGGCCACTTTTCCAATTTCCCGACCCAGTGTGTTCTGGTACGGCAGCTCACTGCTGCCGATCACTGTGACACTGGAGGCTTTGTCTGTCAAATAAGATGCCACCTCCATGCCTGGAAAAAAGTAAGGACCAAACAAAGGTGCAATCGAGAATATCAAGAAGTGGAGAACAAAATGTATGGTGCCCCAAAAACGGTCAAAACAATATAACAAAATATACAAACAAATATACGAACTCCATTGTAGTGAAATAGTGAAATACAAATACAAAGTTGTGTATGTTGTTTTGCACACTGCAAACCCGTACCGACAAAAGAGGTCCCCACGAGGACGACGTTGGAGCCCAGGCAGCCGGTGTGGATGTGCCGAGCGTCCTCCGGAGTCTCCAGCATCCTCACGTTGCCCAGTTTCATGCCGGGGACGTCCAGGCCCTTCGCTCTGAAACACAGGCCTCGACTTATGAGTGATGCAGTGCTGCTCCAACAACGGCCACCTCCCTCTTAAGGTACACATCGCACTGTTTATTGAGCTGAATCAAGAGAAATATGTCTGAGCCCCAGTGTGTGTGTGTGTGTGTGTGTGTGTGTGTGTGTGTACCTGCACCCTGTTGAGATGAGAAGATGGTCATAGCTCTGAACCGAGCCGTCTTCAAATGCGACTGTCTTCATGTCTGTGTCCACTGTCACGGCCTGTAATGTGTTGTACAGTTCAGATGACCTAATAATGTTCAGACAACAGTCACGAGATGCTGCTGTGCAGCAACACTAACGATGTGGAGAGGGAACTCACTTCTTTCCGGAGCCAAACCTCGATGTCGTGCTGATAGAAGAACTCCGACCTCCTGAGCAGAATACTGTCGTTCTCCACGTTCATCACCTGTGCGATGCGCGACGAAAGCCAATGAAAAAACACACAAAACACGTTCGTAACTGGAATTGGACTGTTTGCGTTGCACAGTTTACTCGGCGGCACCTTGCTGAGTCGTGTTTTGTCGTAAGGTAGAAGGTCGTCTCTGGTGACCATGATGATCCTTCCGCCAAAGTTCTCCTGCCGCAGAGTCTCAGCACAGATCAGCGACGCGGCTCCTGCACTTACACAGCGTTAACACACTCTCACACACGTGCTGCGGCGGGACAACCGCTTACATGCATCTCCACTCGTTACTCCATCCAGGGAGGTTTCCTCTCCGCTCACACGCTCAAGTTACAATCATGACTATCAGTTTTGTGTTTGTATCAAGCATCTTATTACCTACTTGTACATAACTTTGTCTAGTAATTCACAATACTCATCAGTGCAGTGTAGCAATGTGAGGATATAGGATATCTATCAAAGTTACACGTGGCGTTTTTACATAGTTGCTGAATAGTTTTCTGCCGGTCCGTTCAGACATGGAGGGGTCCCGACTCACCTCCTCCCAGCAGCAGGACGGTGTGAGTGACACCTGCTACCGCGGCTCCCATGCGCTTCACTCTTTTCTCCTGCTTCAGAGTCTGGAAAAAACATCAGCATTATACAACCCATGAACAAAAGTAATTATTCACATGTAATATAGTCAATGAATATTAAGGATATGTTTTATTCACCTAGACTTTAAATTCATCTATACTTCTAAATTGTTCTTCTTAGCAATCCAGGTTGAATCTCCTTGAATTGCCCACACATTCCAACGCATGTACCTTTCTATTAACTTTTAGTGCACGCTGCAGCTTGAAGTGCAGTTGCTTGCATCCAAGTTGGTCACTACATTATTTTACACCTTTGAACATCTGCTCATGGATGTTTTCCTGCATTTGCCATACTATGTATTGGGATGTAGTAAATATGTTGCTGCTATACTAAATAGCACAGTAGTATAGCTGTTGAAATGTACAGCTTGTCTGACTTCAACCTAAGCAAAGAAACTGATTTTTTAAATTTATTTAATTTCTCGTAATCTTAGGCAATTGTTTCTGTTAAAGATTTTCTAATTTAACAAAATGCATTAAAGGGAGTTTTCTAAGTGCATGGTCTAAAATCCACTTAAAGTGCAAGCAGTAAAAATAATAGAATATAAACATTTAAACCCTGAACAGGAAAATGACACGATGAAACAGAAAGAACCATGAAAGAGAAGCCAACCGTATACTTACTTTTTTGTTTACAGTCACGTAAACTTTGTTGTTTTGAATTTTGACCTTCAAAAGAAAAGGAGACAAATTAAAAAATGAGATCAAAATGAAAGTAAATGTCTGGTGTCGTTTGTACCTTGTGGCAGGGCAAACAGTCCATGCCGGGAAACTCCTCCAGGTCTCCTGTGTGAACGTTAAAACAGGCGCCGTGCCACGGGCAACGCACTGTGCTGCCGGAAATCACCCCTGAACACACACGCAAACACACACATTAACAAAGAAACCAATATTCAGGACAAACTATCTGCACGACACGTTGAAAAAGCCGTGCTTTCATGAAACTCCGTGAAGTGGTGCAAGAGCTTCACATTAAAGCTTTTCGATCTGCCTAAATGACAACTTATAATAATAATAATAACTCTGACGGCAAAAAATAGTGACTGAGCTGTTATTTGTTTCTTCCTCAGAAAATGGCCTCCCTAGACGCACTCTTAAAAGACAAAAAATCTGTGCAAATGAAACATACTTATTGTTATGCGGCAGATACAAAAGTTAATTCAATGGAATCGAGGTCAGCTGCTCAGGGCCGGCCCACGGCATAAGCGAACTAAGCGGCTGCTTGGGGCCCCCTGGCCAGGGTTCGCTTATGCTGCAAGCAGCCCTAGTTTTGTATTATAACCTCACTGTATTCGTTTATAATTTTCGCTATAACAGTATAGCGTGACATTTGTGCCAATAATCTTCTAGCACAGGTGACTGTGCGTGGTGGGAGGGGGGCCCCCTAATAAAATTCTGCTTAGGGCCCCCAAGAGGCTCGGGCCGGCACTGGAGCTGCTGCTCCTTTGTGTTTACAACCTGCGCCTCTTCACCTTGGCTGAGAGGAGCTCCGTAGTGCGTACACTGGTTCCCAACGGCACTGTACTCGCCCTCGCTGCGAGTCAGCAGCACGCTGTGTTGTCCTACTTCAACCTCCATCATCCTGAGGTAACAAACACACACACACGCACACGGATAGTGCGACAAGTTTGCAATCAGAAAAAAACATCCTGGAGAAATGCGACGACATTCGAAAGGGCCAGCTCGAAGAGTTTGGAATTTAAATCTGGCATCAACGATTTGTAAACCTTCAAACATTACTGATCTTATTTTTAGCCAGATCCTTACTGTCCATCCTGCAGGTCTGACTCCAAGCACACCACCTCAGTCAGCTCCTCGGACGTGTTCTCCGGATCAGAGTCCGGAAACGCCTCACGGGCTGAACACACGAGGACACACGCACGTATGAGGGTATATGCTTCAAAGGAAAGCGATGACATCAGCAGGTCTGTAATCTAACTTTCCCAAATACAAATTCAGACGCCCAATGCTTAATAAGCTGTTAAATTCAGTGAAGGAGTCTACCCGAGTGTTTAATGTTTAAATATGTTCAGGCAGATTACTTACGTGGTTTGGTCGCAGACATGTCGATGAGTCAGATCCCACACCACAAAGACGCACACGAAACCTCCGGAAACATTCAAGGGTCGTCAGATGCTCTGCTGGGAGAAGTTCTTCAACAGCCCAGGGTTGACGGTTTGTTCTCTGCTCATCAGCTCAATGACGGGATAAGAGCACGTTTCCACGGCAACCTGTCTATCCCAAACCCTCATCCCCTTAATCCTGGGAGACACAAAGTGGAAAAGTGGAAGTTTCTGGGGGAGGGGGGTTGATAAGATGAGCAGGAATCCAACAAAAAGTTACTAATGGGAGTCGAGTGAATGAGCAGTGATGTGCGCTCATGTTCAGCCCTGTTTTTGTTCCAGAGAAAGGCGATGGTGGCCTTTTGTGTTTCACAACGGCGGCATAGAGAAAGGCTGACGAGGCAGCAGCACGCGACGCTGAATGGACGGGCGACAAAGCACAACTTACAAAAACGGATTTGGGTCGGCCGTCGTTCACTCCGTCGTTCCACGTTTCAAGATTCATCACAGCAAAGGCCATGGTCAATTTAGGTTTTACATTTGATTGGCACATGAATTGTTGAGGTGGGAATACATATTTTTTTGCATAACTGGCAAAACCAATCAGACAGAATTAAAGAAAAGAAATAAACTAAAATCTGATTTGGAAAAAGTGTTCCTGTGCATCGTTTGGGGGCCATTTGGGCCAGAGTTTGGAGGAAAATCAGAGACTTGGACATGAATTCATAGAGGAGGAGAGAGACGAGGAGAGAGGAGCGCAGCGCTTTGTGGGAAGTCCCCCAGCAGGCTCCGCCCATAGCAGCACGTCTGAGGGTTGGACAGAGGCAAGGCCGCGTTCTCATTGGTCAAACCTGGTCAAATACTTCATGCTTCACTTTCCACCTGTTGCATCCGTGGCTTTTTACCCCATTGTCTCCTTCCTACAAACAGATGTTGCTTTGGGTTGTAGCGTCTCTATCTTATTGTTCTTATTGTCATCATTTTTTAAATGTTTAAACTCAATGCCGTGATTAAAATACACTGTGGAATCAGTGTATTACTTTTCGGTTCTTGTGTCATGTTATCGGGCCACTGTGACCTCTGACCTTGAGTCACTATTCATTTTGTCAGTTCAAGTGAAGGGAGGGCTGTGTGTTAGAGGGCAAAAATGGATTTAAAGTCAACGATCGTGGTTGTCGGAGGCTCCGCATCCTCTTTCAAACTGCTGAACGCCCTCATCAGATTCCTTACAGAGACGTAAAAACACAGTAATCTAGATGGCTCCATCAGTTATTTTATTATCGTCCTCTTTTGCGGTTTCTATCTTTAACCTCACATGCTGCAGGACCTGATGTCCTCTCGCTCCTCGCTCTCCTACAGGTGAAGACCTCCCTCACGACACACAAAGCTTCACACGCTCTCACATCGGCAAACCGCGGCCATTCGGCCTGGAATCAGCTTTATTATGTCACCCAGTGGAGAACAGAAACAAAAAACAATATCCTACTGTCCACTGGTACAACACTGACGAAACTAAACGTACAGTTTGAATTCATGAGTCTGCAACAACAACAAGAACTTCCAAGTCATGTGACAACCTGATCATGAGTTCCCTGCAGTAAAAGTTAATTCACGTCACTTGGAACTGACGCATATAGTTTGGCAATAAAGAAGTAAAAGTGGGGAAATTACAGAGATGTCACCCATCAAAACGACCTCTATGCTAGATTTAATAAAAGGGTTGAATAAGCCTTGAGAAAAACAGTGAATTATGTTTTGTGTCAATGGCTTACACAACTCTGATTATTCCTCTTCTAGGTTATGGATCCTCGCCTTCTTTAAACGAGTCCTTTAAACGGTCCTGGGAGCTACTTCTCCACCTCTATGCGGTACTGAGCTTTGCACCGTGTCTTTGTGTGTGTGTGTGCGTGTGTGTGTGTGTGTGGGTGTGTGCTTCTGTGTATGTACGATCACCGTGACCGACAGCTTGACTCAGTGCAAATAAAGGATCACCCCCCCGTGTGCCCTTGGAAGCTTGTATTTCTTTAATAAATGAAAAATGAAGCACAAGTTGGCTTTTCTCGTTGATTCTTTTAGTTTGAAATGTCCATGTCTGCTCTCAGCTCAGGTACATTACTGCCTAAGCTGCGTTTATCTATGAGATCATTTGCATTTCATTCTCTTTTTGCATTTTTTATTTATTCATGTTGGGTTATTCCAAACTACATTAACAATTAGTAGCAGAATTTCAAATGTGTAGATGCTCCTGATTTGTTCTTCATTCTATAAAGTTTTCAGATCACTCAGGTTTGAGTGCATTCACCTTTGCTTTTAGACGAGGCAAAATGCTAAATGCCAAAAAAAATTGATCAAATCAGCATGCAACTACATCACGGTCCTCTTCCGCTGCCACGAGGTGAGAGTGGCACCTTCACAGCTTGTCTCGGTTTGGACCTTTTCTTTTCTGACGTGCGGCAGGCGAATCTTCTCCGTCCGGGACTCTCTCTCGTAGCAGGGACACACCTTCAGGTGCTCGGACATGGACGGGACGTCTTGGAAGCCCCAATTCCCCACGGGAGAGAACAGAGAGCTGAACTGCCAAACCTGAGGAGCCACGTGAGAGAGAGAGAGAGAGAGAGACACCTGAACACTCAGGCCTATATTTTCATTTACATGCAATGTTCTCTGGAGTCGATTAAATATTGAATGTCAGTTAAGCAGTAAAGGACAGTAGTCTTTGAAGTGACGCTGCCTGTAGAATTTAGCTGCTATCAGACATGAGGTCGTGAGAAAGCGCTTAAGTTCATTACTAGTGCTGCGCTTGAGTATCAAAGTAAGACATAGTGTATTATATTTATGGGACCTCACTGGATTTAGGATCAGCTTGTGAGTAGCATTTAACTGATCCTGCTGAGGAGCTCGTTTTAACTTTGTTTAGTCCACTTTCTTAATTAAAACTAAAACAATCCTGCAATAAAACCATCTCTCAAATATTTAAAATTATTTTGACGACATGAACTGGCAGATGTTGCTGAAGAACCTTGTGCAATCCAGACTGGTTCTCATCTCACCGTCTGCTTCACCCTCCACTTTGCTCCTCCGTGTGAGTAGGTCTTCTTCTCCCAGCGGAGGGTGACCATCCCTCTCTCCTGCAGCAGGGAGGAGCTCACCTGCCTCATCGTCTGGGACACCAGAGCCAGCTGGGACAGGGACAGACTGTCCAGGAAACTGGCCACGTGGCAGAGAACCTCGAAGGGCAGCAAGCTCAGAGAGTCCTCTCCTCCTCTTGTCCGACCTCCTCTCTTCCTCTGAGCAGCAGAGGAGTCCACTGAGCTTCTGCAGTGCTGGGTAACTTCAGCCAGAGAAACAGGGATGATGGGACGCAGGCTGAAGCAGCCGAGGTCCTGGCTGAGAGAAATGTGGTCTTTCAAAGTTCAAGACGTTTTCACTTGATGCATCACCATAATTTATCTTCTCTTTCAGACCACAAACGGTTTCCTCACGGCCGACAACAAACCGGGTGGCACCAGGCTTGGATTTTTTATTATTGATGCATCGTTATGGGGCTATTGTGCTGTTGGCGTTGAGACGTTTATTGTTCATATTGTTCATCTGGGATGAGAGGAAGTCAATTCTGCGGCAATAGTTTGGTATTCAGGCCAATTTAGTGAGGCATGATGTTGTTCAGCCTTTTGACTTCCGCTAATTGCAGTTAAGCGCATTTTTCAGCATTTCAAATAATTATTGTTAATACAAGGGAGTCGGATTTGTGTATTTTAGTTTTTATATATTTCCACTATAAGCATTTAAATGTTTTGTACACAACATCAAAAAAAATAACCGATAAATTGTTACTCCTTGTATTATAAATACGTTTTTGGGTATCACTAACCTGAAAAAGTTATTTAAGAAATGTACTCTATCTAAAACTCTACTCCAGTTTTAGAGTCACACAAATGAGAATTATGACAACACAATAAGAAATATGAACGGTTGAATCCTACTTGTAGGAGACGCAGGCTTCATGGGTGGAGGGCTGCAGCCTCCTCTGGCTGTAGGTGCATCCCAGGTAGGACAGGGGGCATCTCTGCTCGAACCAGCCGCTCACACCCATCTGGATGTCACTGTGGACGTTCCTGCATGTGACAGCATTTAGCATTTGAAAGTTAAATGTGATTCTGTTTGTTAATTTGACAGTCATTTGGCATTTGGTTTATAATACTACTGTAACAGCAAAACTATGGTTTATTAGAATGAATCCAATTCAGTCCGTGAATTCCTACAAAATAAAATAAAGTAATAATGATGGTTACAGACGTATGTGTCTCTTATACGTGTCTAATCAATATTAACTGTTTGGTGAAATTTAGCATATTCTTTCCTTTTATTAACGTTTTAGAATTCTGAACCTAGAAGTAGAAAATGTTCATCAGCCATTTGCCATTCTTACACCAAGCACCTTTTTAAACCTGGGAAGATAATACATATACATATATTTGAACAGTATTTTTTCAATTCACATCAAATTTCTCAGGACAGTTTACCAAAAAAGTTTTAAAAAAGAAGCCCTACTTATAATGCATGCCATATTCTCTGCGCTGGAACACGCGTCCACAGACGAAGGTGAAGGCGGAGCTGGCCTTGTGGTGCCGACTGGTGACGCCTTCCAGCTGCAGGTGCAGATGCAGTTCCAGCGGTTTGGCAGCATTTAGGTCAGCCAGCGATGTTTCTCTCCGGAAAGGAGCAGACAGGAAGTTGTAGGTCTGTGTGCCTTCATCTTGAAACAGACCGTCTGTGCATCTGCTCTCTGCAATGAGGTGACCCCTCTGCTCCTTCTCCAGGGAGCACAGCAGAGACGCCTGAAAGCCACATCAATTACATCATGTGATAAGATATTTAGTGTATCAGTGGACAAGGGAGAGTTGCATTATGGATCTGAGTAAGTAAGTTAATATCAGTTCAATTCTTTCAGCTCTGACAAAGTGAGATATGTAATTCAATATTCTCTCCGGCTTGACAAATACTCAACAAAATACAATTTTATAAGACATTTCCAGCTACTTTAATCCAAGTAAAACCAATAGAAATGACTTAATTGTGAAATGTGAAAGGAGTGAAGCTGCCAAGGATAATGATTTATCTTCTCTGCAACTCAAGCAGCTTCCAGATGAGATTTAATATGTTGGTTCACTCTCACTAGTCTCTCGCGACGGGCAGCTTTTCTCCTTGAAAAAAGCTTTAAACCGTATTCAGCATCAAACAGTTTGATTTCATGAATATTTGGTTCGCTGCTTGTTTCTGCTTCCCCCGAGTGGCCAAACAATGATGATTCCACTCACCTGAACTTCGTCCCACACCGGCATCTCCTCTGGTGCCACCCCCAGGTCGCTGGTATCCACAGCTTGATCCTTCTTCTTCTTATAGAAACGAGGGTTCAGGATGCGGGACTGCTTGGCTGAGAAGCTGGATGGAATTTTAAAGGTACGTACAGTGATGATCTTCATCGGCTCCACGTGTCCGTACACAAATTCCCTTTGCAATTTGTCAGCGAGGAGGGAGCGGGATCTGGAGGAAGAAATGCCGGTGCTGGTGGAGGTATCGGATGCATCTTCTTCTGCCAGAGTGGCCTGACCTTCTCCTCTCCCTTCAGAAAGTGCCTGGTGTCTGCCTGCCGCAGCTGCCTCTGCAGCGTTCCTGCAGCCACCCATCTCCATGCTGAACATGCTCTCCCAGGCGTTGTAGTTGTCCAACAGATCAGCATTCAGTCTGGGGTTCCAGGCAACAGCCTCGCTCTCCTCCTGGGTTAGTTCCTCTTCACGTGCAACGTCAACCTCGTCTTCTTTTTCACCAGGGGGGAGCACGTCGACCAGGCTAAAAGACTCCCAAGTGAGATCCCCGGGCTCCCTCGCTGCTGCCTCTTCTGCTGCCTCTTTTTTCAGCTTCTTCTTCCCCTCTCGGCTCCTTTTTTTCTGGTCCACTTCCACACTCTGGGTCAGTTCTGGGAACAGATTTCTCATCTTCGTAGAGTGAAACAAGAGGTCCTGGTCATTCAAGGCCATGGCCAAGTCCAGACATGGGGCCTCCTCTCTTTTGCTGAGCAGGTTTTCATGCAGTTCGGGGTTTGGATGAGAATGGGCGTCGTTGGCCGGCCAGCGGTTCCACTCCATGGAGCAGCACACCACGCTGGCCGGACACGCCTGCAGGTGAGCCGCCCGAGAGGAGCGGGGCAGGTGGAGCGGGCAGCCGTACTCGGCGTTGAGGCAGGGCACCCTCACGTTGGGGCAGAGCAGCAGGTGGTCCTCCTCTTTACAAAGGTGGAACAGAGCTCCGCAGTGCAGGCGGCAGGGGATGAGCGCGCAGCACACGGAGACCTCCACCCGAGCCCTGCAGCGCCGGCTGTAGCAGGAAGCACAGTGGACGTGCGCTCGCACCCTGGAGGCCCGGGAACGCTGACTCTGATCGCGTTTAGGGAGGAAGGATGTGACATTGATTGTCAAAAGAAGAAGAAAAGGTTTTCTCAAAGGTTTGGATACTTTATGCCCTTCTTGAGTGGCTTGTGGTGCCTTTTCATCTAGAAACCTTCACACTCAACACTGTGCATACCCGTGATGTAACATGCAGTAGTTGAAACTAAGTAGACGCTTGTGAAATACACCGTGGTTCATGAAAAATCACCTGGGGCGGACTGTACGTTAAGGCATGATGGATAAATGTGTGGGAAAAAAACTGCTATCAATCATTGAATAACGTCATTATGATGACTACATTTCTCAGAGTTGCAAAGTGAAACCCTACCATGCTTCAGATCCTGCAGGTCCTGCAAACAAGGAAGAAACTATCAACGTATATGTGGTAGTTATAGTATAACGTATGCCTGCTGGCCTAAGAGTACTCTCCGTACTGCGTCTTGTGCTTTAAAGACCAAGTGTTTCAGTGTGTGTGTGTGTGTGTGTGTGTGTGTGTGTGTGTGTGTGTGTGTGTCTCTTTGCTATTTGTGTGTTTTATAAATAGAGTCGAGCACCAACGGAGAAATGTTACGCATGTGGTCAGAAACACGGCTTCGGTTACCGGCGCCCTGAGAGACTGGCATCAGGAAACCTCCTGCACCTTCTTCCCTCTGATTCACATTGAGGCGCTTCGGTCAAATGACTTGAAGCTGCGGGGAACAAAATGAGTCCCTGATATTCAAACAGTGTCCTCTAGTGGCGTTTAATTCAAGACATTGTCAGTGTCTATGTTATTGTTTGTTGCGGCTCTGCGCTTGATACGAGTGCACATTCATTTGGCCCTTGAATGAATAAATAGAGTTTGGCTGCCACGATTGAATCGACGACAGAAACCCGGAAGGAGGGAGGGGGGCGGGGGGGGCCTGCTGAACCTGCTTGGTGCTTCTTGGCTAATTTTAACCTGGCAGTTCAAACATGCAAAGAGACCAAAAGCAACGTCAGAAAACAAGGGGGAAGCAACACGTCTGAGGTGGAACCTTCGCAAGACCATTGACTGAATAAGGTTTGATCCCACAATGTTTGACAATGCTTATTTTTGTTAGTTTAAAGCAAGCAGTACAGGGAAATGTGTTACTGTTGGTGATAAAACTGTAAAAGTAAAACATTTGAGTTCCTTCTAGCGGTCGACTGAGTCACTGTGTGCTAAGGACACATACCTTATTACAGGCCTCTAATTTGCAATCAGCTCCTCGTTTAATAAGAACATGGAAGAAATACATATAAGTCCAGCTTTGTAAGAGTGTTTTTTGAGCCCAGCTCAGGGAAAATGATGCTTCCCATCACTGTTTGTTGATCATGACATGCATAATACATGGAGCAAAAAAAAAAAAAAAGATTGTTTTGACACCATCAAGAAACATTGATGCTGCCTTAAACTCCTTGTGGCAAGCCTCTAGAAATCCTTCAAATTAAGGGTACAATCTATGTTTGACGTGGTCATAATAAGTGATGATGGATGTCAAAGGCAAACATTGCTTAGTCTTTAGGGATCATAAAAGAGTGAGTAACACCTGCCTATGTGATTCACTATTTAGGCCATTCAGCATTACATGTGTGTTCTGTGTGTCATTTCACTTGCAGGGTTGCAAAATATCTTGTTCAGCGTCCAGCAGACATGGTAAGTCGCAGACGTTGCACAATTCAATTATTGTTGAATGAAATCCACACAACTTTGATGCTTTTGATAGTTTACTATGCAGTGTTCCCACGTTGTGAGAGCGCAAACTCGTCTTTCCCACCCGATCAGAGTCAGCGTTCCCGGGCCTCCAGGGTGCGAGCGCACGTCCACTGTGCTTCCTGCTACAGCCGGCGCTGCAGGGCTCGGGTGGAGGTCTCCGTGTGCTGCGCGCTCATCCCCTGCCGCCTGCACTGCGGAGCTCTGTTCCACCTTTGTAAAGAGGAGGACCACCTGCTGCTCTGCCCCAACGTGAGGGTGCCCTGCCTCAACGCCGAGTACGGCTGCCCGCTCCACCTGCCCCGCTCCTCCCGGGCGGCTCACCTGCAGGCGTGTCCGGCCAGCGTGGTGTGCTGCTCCATGGAGTGGCTCCGGTGGCCGGCCGATGACACAAACCCACATGGAGGCTTGGCCCTCCAGGAGAACGTGCTGAAGGAAATCAAAGGGCAGCGGGAGCCTCTGGATCTCGCCATGGCCCTGGTGGATCAGTCAGACCTTTACGAGCGCTTGAAAATGGAGCCTCTCTTTCCAGAGCTGATGGAAGCGGCCAAGGAGGAAATGAAGGAGGAGAAGAGTGACGAGGCGGCAATGGGAGGGTCTCTCAGTGGTGTCACAGACAAAGGTAATGCTTATATTATCTGCAATTGAAACACGCAACATAATATAATGACATAACAAACGCGACTTGTCTCTGCAGCGCACACATCCGCACCTGCAGAAAACGGCTTTGTGGGAGAGACTCTGCAGAACGGGGGGGGGGAAGCCTCAGGCATCAGCAAAGAGAAGTACGGCATGTGTGAGATGATGTTCGGCATGGAGAAAGGCGGCTGTGCTGTTGCTCAGGCAAACCAAGGCAACCCCAAGGCCGGCGAGAAGGTCGCGGAAAGGTCGCAGGAAGACGAAGTAGTCCCAGATAAGACGGGTCAGGCCCCGTGGCAGGAGGGGGTCATGGAGCGTCTGGGACAAGAGCTCACACCGCAGGAGTACGACATGTATGTGAGGCACCACGGGCGCATGCTGCTTACTTTCGGAAAAATTAAGGCCTGCACACCGAGGGAGGACGATTTTGTCTACGGCAGCCTGGAGCCGATCCCCGTCCAGACCTTGTACTCCTTCAAGGTGATGATTTGATTCATGGTTAAATATAACTGCTTACTACAGGTGATGAACCATAAACAACCATATGTGTGCCGAGCATGTGTTTGTCTCTTTCAGATAATCTACACATTCAGAGTTTGACTCGCTTGGCTGAGTCTCCAGATGTACATTAGCCTACTTCAGTGCTAACCCCACATCTACACGACCAGCATGCGTCATGAACAGAATCCTTCACACACTTGCCTGCGTACTACGTGTTGGCACACCAGAGCACTAACGCTGTGTCGACGCCAGCTTATTTTGACGAGCATTTTTGTGGCCGTGCAGCTGTGGCTCAAATGCTGGAACGGGGTCGTGCTTTAATCACAAGGTTGGTGGTTCTATCTCTGGCGCGTCCTGTCTGCATTTCAAAGTGACCTTGGGTGAGACATTGAACCCCAAGCTGCCCCCCCCCCCCACCTCCTCTGCACTTTACAGCTCGGCAGATTTGGCAATTGGCAACAACTAATGAATGTGAGGAGATGATTAAATGGACTATTTTGAGAGCAATTGTTTTGGTCCTTCCGAACTGAGGATGACGCACATGAAAACATCCTGATAAACGGCCTAATCGTACCGTTACATCCCGAGTTCAGACCGAGTTCGGCCAAATTAAATCTGGAGTTGGAAAGAGCAGCCAGCTCGTCCACTAACGGGAAAGTGAAAAATCCATAACTATCGTACACAAACCACAGCAAATAGGAAACACTCAATTAAGAATAACCTGGAATAACCCCCAAACCTGGCCCAACACTCATTTACAAAAGATGTGTCCACTGTGCTCTCCTGACTTACCGTGTCAAATGTACTTCCTCCTGTAAGGTACCCGACAGCTATCACTACAGCAGAAGGCGAGTTCATCACTATGACACAAAGCGGCCTGCGAGCGAGCCTCGTGGCGTGGACACGTCCGACCTCGTACTCGAGGAAGAGGACTGCTTTAGTGATGAAGCAGCCGCCACGTTGCTGGGTTACGCGGAAAAAGAGATCAGGGGTCACAAGGTCAGTCAGATATTTATGACATTATATGTAAAGTGTCCAAAATAAAAAGAACGTACCATCAAAAACACGCATTTTTTCATAAATAAATGAAAATCCCAATTAATGAGGTACTCCGTGAAAAAAAAACAGTGGCCCTTGAACTAGAATAAAAGACGTGTTGTGGTTGGTTGGTTTCCATTCAGATCAGTGAGTCTAACGCGTCGGATGGGCTCTACGTCGACGTGGCAACACAGACGCACTCGTTCGGCACGGCTCCGTTTAAAGCCAGGACGACGCTGGCCGAGGTGACGGTGGACAGACCGCTGGAGCTTCGTCTCGAGCTGCAGTCAGAGAGGGTGAACAGCAGGAACACCAGAGCCAACAGCGTCTTCGCCTTCCTCTGCGGTCACACCTTCCACCGCAGGGAGTTCCCCGCACATTTCAGGTGTCCGTGCTGCAGACTGTGGGGTGTTTGACGGGTAAAAAGCATGAAAGTAATGCCATGTTTATTTGGTCGTCTCGCTTCCAGGAACGTCCACAGTGACATTCAAACGAGTCTGAGCGGCTGGTTCGAGCAGAGATGCCCCCTGTCCTACCTGGGGTGCACCTACAGCCAGGGGAGGTTTCAGCCCGCCACACATGAAGCCAGCGTCTCCTATGAGTGAGCACATTTCAATATTTGGGTCTTGACTTTTGATGTGGTCACAACAAAAGTGGCCATTATGTATACTCATCACTCCAACGAGTAGAGAGCTATAAGGAGCCAGATAGTTGGAGTTGATAGAGGCAATAATAAGAATATAATTATTAGACAAGTTGCAACCCTCTGCTCCTGACCATCAAAGTTAATGCAGAAGTGCCATAATCCTGCAGAGGGCGACTGCTCTGCTTACAGTCTGATTATATAGGAATCTGTGAGAAAATGACTCTATTTCTTACTTGATTAATTTTAGAAGATTGTAAACACGACTTTATGGTCTCAATCACAATAGGTTTTAGTTATCTTCAATACAGCATGATGTTCATTTGGTAAATGATGGTCCCATTCACAATTAAACAGAGATGCTTTGGGCCGTGGCTGAGTGATGCAGTTAAGTAACACAATCTCAAGGTTGGACACAAAATAAATGTAGTTAGGAAACTCCCGGGCCTGTATTTGCTGAGTGAATGAAGGGCTTTGTATTTTTATCCCTACAGTCGTCAGCTGAGGAGTTTTAACTTGCGTCCAGCACTTGAAACCTCAGTAGGTGAAGACTCTGAGCCACCCAGAAGCTCAGTGGACTCCTCTGCTGCTCAGAGGAAGAGAGGAGGTCGGACAAGAGGAGGAGAGGACTCTCTGAGCTTGCTGCCCTTCGAGGTTCTCTGCCACGTGGCCAGTTTCCTGGACAGTCTGTCCCTGTCCCAGCTGGCTCTGGTGTCCCAGACGATGAGGCAGGTGAGCTCCTCCCTGCTGCAGGAGAGAGGGATGGTCACCCTCCGCTGGGAGAAGAAGACCTACTCACACGGAGGAGCAAAGTGGAAGGCCAAACCTGTGAGATCTGCGTACTATCATGCAACCCATCACTGTGTGGAATCTCCTAGTGATTGTGATTCTGTTTCTCTGCAGGTGTGGGAGTTCAGTCACCTCTTCTCCTCGGTGGATTCGTGGCGTATGGCGGACGTGCCTCCAATATCTGCTCATCTCAAAGTCTGTCCTTACTACGAGACCTCTCTGCGCTGTGAGCCTGTTCCCCTCCTAAGCATGAGCAGCAAACAGGAGGGCAGCCAGGAGAGGGTGAGCCTCGTCGACCATTTTGCAAGAAACAGATTTCACCAATAAAAAATGTGTATTAATTCTACCGTGTGTTTTAGAACTTATTTATGTGTTTTGACTGATGGCACACCGCCATTGCTGCACTGAATAATGATGATGCTGTATGTCACAAAGCACAAACAAAGAACAAATAAAGAAAACCTGAACTCTTGGTTTTTCTTGTGTAATCAACCTAATTTTCAAATGACATGATTCATGGTTTGTGTATAGAGCTTTAATTTATCTACAACAACAAAAAAGAAGAGAGAACAAAGACAGAAATGTAGAGTTTATTAAGCAGACCGATGAAGATAAAGAACTTTGCTAATAATTTAAATATACTTTGTTATGTTTTACTCAACTCCATTTCGTTACAGCTATAGTTACTATAGCAATAAGTTACTTGGTAAATTAGAAATGAACATACAGCCCCCCCAACCAACGAACCAACCAACAACCACCACCAACAAAGGAATAACTCCAACACTGCTTTCTATGAGTTTCTCTATTTCTATTTCTATGAAATATTTCTAAAGTTAGACGCTTTATGTCACAGTCTGACTCTGAAAAGCTTGTTCATGCTTTTGTTACCAGTAGAATCGATAACTGCAATGCACCTTTTGCTGAACAACAAAGAAAGTGTTAAAACATTTTTATTCAGAATGCTGCAGTCTTAACCAAGACCAAAAGGTTTGAGCACATCACTCCTGTCTCAGCCTCACTTCACTGGCTTCCAGTAAAACAGAGAATGGATTTTAAAATACTACTTCATGTTTTTAAAGCTTTGAACGACCTTGCTCCCCCTTATGTGGTTGACATGCTGTCTAAATACAATCCGGTGAGATCCCTTAGATCATAGGTGTCAAACTCAAGGCCCGCGGGCCAAATCCGGCCCCCCGTGGGGTCCTAGTGTGGCCCGCCAGATGAATTTGCTATTGTGAGAACTTCAAAAAGGCATAAATTGCGTTTCTATAAAAGTAGCTGCTATTCCTAAAGATTACACTGGGGGGCGTACTCTGAGTGAGCGCATTCTTTAGACCCGGGGAACACGTAATTCACTAACGCAGTGCCGGTAGAGCACCTGCCATTGGCAGATCGCTTCTAACAGACGAGAGGCTCGTTGGGTTGTTTTGTATCTAATTAATTACTGTTGCCATTCGTTACAACGCCGTTATCGTTACTGAGATCGAAAGTGTCGCGTTACTATTTGGTTGAATGAAGCGCGAGGTGTCTTTAGCTACACAACAGCTGCCTAGAGAGCGCTGCGGTAGGGACGATGACGCCGTTGCAAATGCGATGATGATTGGCCGGGTGGGCGGGGCCTTGCTCACGTGGTCTCGCTGCACACGCTCTGACTACCAACAAGACAGCGTCAGCGACAATGACGACGAGCCGGAACGAGCTGGTGGAGTGTGGGTCCTTGAACTCGGAGTCGGGCTAACGTCCATGGTACACTGCATGAAAAGTGTGATTTCCGTCCCCGTAAACGCCCGGAGATCTCCCTCCTTTTCGGTAGTTTCCGACAATTTGCAATCCGCGCTTGTCGCCGTTTGTCTGTGTCACAAATTGTCGGAAACGAACTATGACGTATGTGGAGTACGACCTAACTAGCATATGAATGCTGCCGAATGTTTTGCCGATTAACCGATTACACGTTAAGCATGTTTTGTTGACTAGTGGATAGGCCTACTGATGTTCAGTGAATTTTAAAAGTAGCCTGAATCAGGCTTACATGAAGTTGGAAATTATTTGCTGTTTGAATCGTTTATAAATGCACTTTAAAAAAAGTTGTACAAATAAAATGTCTTAAAATACAATATTAAAGAAAGAGATTTACATTTTATCATTTGTTATTGAACATATGGCATTTACTGCAGAGGCATGAGTGGGTTAGGGCAGGCGGACAGGGTTTTGGGGAAGGGGGGGCTCAGCTATCCTTACCTACTCTAAGGGGAGGCTCACATTCACCCCATTTGAAAACCACTGTTCTAAAATATTGTATATCGTGTTTTATTCTTCAATCAGTTAATATAAACATCTTTGACGTTAAATGTTATAGAACGTAATAGCGTTTAGAACATAAACAAAATAAATGTCAATTACTTTGCTGAGTAACTAATTACTTTTACAATGTGGTAACTGAGTTACTAACTCAATTACTTTTTGGGAGAAGTAATTTGTAATTGTAACTAATTACTTTTTTTAAAGTAAGACGACCAACACTGTCTATACTAGTAGCCTTCTGTGGTGATTTTTCACGTCCCAGATTTTTTGATGCCCTCCCAGGCACTTGGTGCCCTACGCGCAGTGCGTGATCAGCTGTAAGCAGTGCTAGAGCACTAACCTGTGAGGCAAGGTTACCAAAAGTACACATGGTGGCCCACAGCGTGTGAACAGAGAATGGAGAAGCTTGGGTAACAACGCATGTGTGACAGCGTCTTTATTCTCTGCTGCGGTAAACATTAACACTGTTACATTTACAGAGAAAAGCTGCTTATTGCTGTAGAAATTCTCCTTTAAACTCAGAAGAGAACTTGGCGAGCTTTTTTCTGTCTTTATCCTGAGCTAATTAAGTCCATTCTCCAGTAATAAACTGAACGGCCCAAACAGTGACATGGGTTACAACCCATCATGTCCAATTCTTATAAAAGAAATAATGAATAAACATGAATCCGAGAATGTGGCAGTATTATTCTAATCCCCATAATGCAGTGCATTATACTCTGATCTGAACATAATCCTGAATATGATTTGACAGGAAATGGTCAGATTTCTAAGTCTACAAGATAAACTCTGTTCTAAATAAAAGAGTGGTCACAGACCTAAAACAGTATTAAACTAAACTAAAAGAGATAGAATATTGTAAATTAATGATTCGTGATTAATGACATTCATGACCAGAAACACGCTTCTAAATAAATGGCATGTTGGCGTTTTGACTGGTGATATAAAAACATTAATAAGCAAGTGTTCCCCAAGTCAACTTTATTGCTAAATAGTGTTGATAAATAATTGTTACCTGGCAAAAAAAGGTTTCACTAACAATAATCCATTAATATAATAACCTACTAAAACAACACTCACAGGGGTATATTTGGTCATTTGAACCATTAATCAGTTTTAAGTGAAAAAAAAAAAAATAACAATAACAATAACAACAGCAGCCTAAAGCCCAACCTTACATTGGGAAGAGAAGAGCGCCACTGAAAGTGCAGCTGTTATCTGTATCGTCATAGAGATGATGGTTTGCTGACAGAACAAGGTGAATTTCATCTCCTGCTATCAGCTCCAAGACAACAGAGTTAGTGAATGTATCTGACAGATGCACCATCATTCCTCACCAAATTATGCATGATCTTTTGGTTGTTCTTGAACACAATCACACCACCAACACCTGTGGTAGAAGCTGCAGTGAACTGGAAGTAGTAGACCCCTTTGACTGGTGCCGTGAAGAAACCTACAGAGTAAGAGAAGAACATGAAAAGCAATAATAATTGATTTATGTACATTTATAATTCCAAGTGTCCTGAAGTATTACCTGTAGATGGACTGTAAGCATTGCCAATGTTGGTGAAGACCTTGCTGAATTTCAGTGTTACGTCTGTATTGAATGGTCCAACCTGTCCTGAATCAGTAAGAGCTGTGTAAAAGGCCACCTTTGGTTTCTCTGTTGACACAAAAAGTCAATGTATTCCATTAAACTTAATGTGAAGCAAACATCTAGTCCATCAGTTCACTGACACACTTCATCACCTGCATTCTCTTTCTCCAGCTGGTAAATCCTGGACTTGCTAACGAGAAGTTCACTCTCACTGCTGCTCAGTCGGGTCTGGAAGTCTGGAGTTAATGCAACAAAACTGAATTACAAAGCAACCTGTTAAAATGCACAACAAAAATACACAACATCTTAACTCGCATCTTATCTCTTGAACTGATAATGAAACGTTTGCTTGAAACATTAAAGCATATTTAACTGTCCAACAAGTCCTCATCTCATTTGTAAGAGCGATCTGATAAAACACATTAACACATGTATGTTACGAATGATTCGTCTTAGTCACATCTCATCTGGTTCCTGTGGGGTTAAATTCTGGTTACAATTAGGCAACTGAAACTATTCAGCAAATTCAGTTATACGGTTAAAGTAATAAAGTTGCTCTTAATATTTTGAATGTTGCACGAGTTTTGCACAGTTTAACTCTGCTATCCCTTCTTCCATCACTTGTTGCTGTCGTGGTCTGGGCATTGCCCCTCCCACCAATTGACCCGCACAGCTGAAAAGAATCCAGTTAATCAGCTCCAGGCCTTTATATTCCCCAGCCTTCCACACAGTCCCTGCCAGATCGTCCATTCACCTACCCGGATTGATTGCGACGGCGCCTATGCGCCACCATCTTGCCACTGAGTCAGTAGCAAGCAAACATCTAGTCCATCAGTTCACTGACACACTTCATCACCTGCATTCTCTTTCTCCAGCTGGTCAATCCTGGACTTGCTAACGAGAAGTTCACTCTCACTGCTGCTCAGTCTGGTCTGGAAGTCTGGAGTTAATGCAACAAAACTGAATTACAAAGCAACCTGTTAACATGCACAACAAATATATACAACATCTTAACTCGCATCTTATGTCTTTAACCCATAATGAAAATTTAAAGCATATTTAACGGTCCAACAAGTCCTCATCTCATTTGTAAGAGCAATCTGATTAAACCCATTAACACATGTATGTTACGAATGATTCGTCTTGATTCGTTTTGAGTGAAATGTTTCATTATTGGATGGATGGCCTTGAAATTGAGTTCACATATTAATGTTCTGCTCGGAATTAATTAAAATCTTGTTGATTTAATTCATTTAATCGGAATTCAACTTAGTAGCAATAATCCCATTAAAATTCTTGTATTTCCATTTAGAAGGGGGTCCATGCCAAAATCCAGAGGTTACAATTAAACTGAAAACAAATTAATAAAACACACAAAAGAGCAAAGTGTTAAAAACATTAGTGAAAACATAAAAGAAACAAGACTTAAACACACCACCAAATCGCCTGAATAAAAATAACTGTCATTAATTTTTAGGATGAGTAACTTCAGTAACTGACTGATCCTGAATGTATTTACATTCAAAAGACATTTCCAAAAGATCTCCGGTGAGAACAGAGAATGGACCATCAAAATGTACATAAAGACCAACAAATGACAACATGAAATTATTAAACCACTTTGTCAGGGAAATACCTGTAATCTGTCCTTCCAGGTTACTGGTTTTGCCCTCAGTTGCAGTCAGTCTAGTTTCTTGGACTGAAAAGAGAAAATGTTTTTTACATCAGTAAGGATAATTTCTATAACAATGTAAATAACACAATGAGCTGAAATTGTTCCTTAAGGGTCCAACAGGTCCTCCATCAGTAAGAGCTGTGTAAAAGGCCACCTTTGGTTTCTCTGTTCAAACAAAAAAGTCAATGTATGCCATTAAACTTAATGTGGAGCAAACATCTAGTCCATCAGTTCACTGACACACTTCATCACCTGCATTCTCTTTCTCCAGCTGGTCAATCCTGGACTTGCTAACGAGAAGTTCACTCTCACTGCTGCTCAGTCTGGTCTGTAAGTCTGGAGTTAATGCAACAGCGAATTACAGGGCAACCTGTTAACATGCACAACAAATATAACATCTTAAGTCCCATTGATTCACCCAAAACTGAAAAAACACTTGAAACACTTCAATCTAACTGTAAAAGAAACCATACTGTACCAGAATGATCTCTCTGCAGCAAGTACAGCTCCAGCCTAACATCTGTCACCGTGTCTCTCAGAGCCCTCAGCTCTGCCCAGATGTCAGGGGTGGTTTGCTTTGTTGTGCGCTCGATCGATTCATCTGCCGTGTCTCTTGGAGTCGTCTCCAGAAACTCTCCGATCTCACCAACCTTGGTGAAACCCTCCTCTTGAGCCGCTGACCCACACAGACCGAGCAGCACCAACAGCAAACCAAGAACAACCCTCATGGTGCCGTTAAACGTCCTCACAGAAGTACAGTGGAACAGTTGAACTGTCTTAAATAGTCCCCAAACTGAACTAATGGGAAAAACAACACGTGTTTTTTGTTTGACTCGAGGCGTCAGGTGATTCGATAGGATCTCCGTGCTGGTGAGAAAATACAAGCTGCTACAGACTGGAAGAACACTTTAACTATAACCTTACTCTCTGCAGATGTGAGCTTTCATTATTCATTATTTTCCTGGGGACCAACGTAAGACATTAAACAATAGAAATTCTTCTGGCTGTTTGTTTTGATAAAAAGTCTTAAAACTGTTGAACACCATGATTATCTTCCACCATGTTTACTTTGATTCAGATACTAATGCAGGTAAAAAAGACACATTCATATCATGGATGGAGACGTTGGTCTCCTGTAGTTGTTTTTTAATAGAATATTGTCACTGGACGTGTGAACAGTTTATTATTTATTCAACAATTGAATAAAATATGAAAACTTGACTCAAAGCTTGGTAGTCCAGAACAGCCACATCCTACTCAAACCAGTTAAAAAAAAGATAACAGGGGCTTTAAGCGCCGATAAAGAAGGTAAACGTTATCGTTAAAAATATACATTTGGCTTGTTTTAAAGGAACTAGACTTCTATTTAATGCCCCCTTCCACTTTCATTTCTGTTAAATCAATCCTTTCATTTAACAGGAGAAATAAAAAATATTTTTGCTCATGTTCGTTTTCCTTCTTCTGTGAAGCTCACCTGATCGTAGCTCTCTGCCCAGGAGTTGTAGAAGGTGACCTTTTCTCCTGATAGGGTGCTTTCATGAGCTGATAAGATGTTTTGTTTTACATGTTCGAATGCCTCACTGCCAGCTGCCATCAGACCAACAACAAAGCTGCTGGAATGAAGGAAGAAACAGAGACGTACTAATAATGTTGTTTTTGTTGTTTTTTAATAGAATATCGTCACTGTACATGTTGAAGTGTGTAAACAGTTAATTTTGAATAAAGGTTCACAATTGAATGAAATATTAAAACTTCCAAACTTTAGCAGGCTAAACTAATGGGGAAAAACAACATGTGTTTTTTTGGCTCGAGGCTTCAGTTGATTCGATATGACCTCAATGAGGGTGAGAAAATACAAGCTGCTACAGACTGAAACACTATAATCTCACTCTCGGCAGGTGGGAGGTAATCGTTAACTGGAATAAAAGTTTGCAAATGAATGAAATATTAAAACTTGACTCAAAACTTTGTTCGAATAAATAATTCTTGAAGCCCATATACTCTCACTGTGAAAAATTCACCTTGTTACATTTCCTCAATATTTTGAAGTAAAATTTCTGTTTGAGAGGGTTTTTAGCTTGCGTGTAGCAACAGGTCATTTAAATGAGTTCTGTCAGGTCCATTAAGTCAAGAACACGCATGACAATAAAAATGATTTAGAAAATATTTTTATTGGATAGATTACATCCGGCATGAGTCAGGATTGGCGGTGTCGCTCTGTTCAGGGAGTCCTCCGACCATTCATGAGCACCACGAATTAGCAAAGCGTCGGAGACTGCTGCAGCAGCAGCAGCATTAGGGCCGCCGCCGGACCATTCATGAGCACCATGAATTGGGGGACGGCAGCAGCGTCAGTGCAGAGCATGGACAGTATGACGATCCGGTGGCAGTCCACGGAACTGGCAGAGGAGGCGCAGGTGAGAAGCAAACCAGGCTCACGACATCAGCTTCCCCTTCTGCGTGACAAACAGTGGCTCCTGTGGGCCAGCACCAGGAGGGCACCTCAGGTAGGCCCGCATGGAAACCAGAGACAAAAGGTAGTCTTAGACTCTGAAATACACAACAATACCTTCACCTTTTTTTTTTTGCTGTTTTGGAGTGTTTCAGAAACACTAATGGTGATCATGAAGTGAAACATCAGAAATTGTTACATTGTGATTTGGATCAAAGGAACATGTGCGTGAGGAAATTTCACCACCCCTTAGACAACCAAAACTGTGAAGACAACCGTCTCTAACAACTGGTTTGTGTAAGGCCCTAAAACACCCATCCCGTAAGTGAGATATGATTGTTTAACCAAAGGTAAGTAAAGGGGAGAGGTTTACCATTGCCTTGTGGTGAACGTCTTTTGAGCCCGTTAGGCAAGAAGGCGAATGGATGGTTTACCAAAATCCTGGAGGCCGAGGGATCCAGCAGCGCAGATGGAATTGAAAGCCGGCGACCATGCTTGAGAGAGAAGGGCTGCAGTTTCCGATCCTCAAAGCAAAGGAGGACTTAGTAGTAGTTGGCTACAATCCGGCATGTTTACATGCATGCAACCCATGTCTTGTCCATTAACATGCACTGTCCCAATCAAATAAAATAATATATAATAAGGCATCCACAATTCCCGGCTCCTGTGACGCGGATAACAGTTTTTTTGTTGTTTTTTTTTCCCCGCAGAAAAACACGGCAGGCAAGTGCAGCAGAACAGCAAGGACACCATGAACAAAACCAGTCAATAAATAAGCCACGGAACAGCGTTTTGGATGCTTCCTCGATGCTGTAGTCCCAGCCTGGGGACGTTGATTTTATTTCTGAGCGCTGCTTCAGGAAGTGGGTTCTCATATGATGCATGAGCTTTTACAAGAGGTTTTTCTTCAAGCAACAGCTGCCACAGCATCACTTCCGCGGAGCCCCTCCTCCTCCTCCTCCTCTTCCTCCTCCTCCTCCTCCTCCTCCTCCTCCTCTTCCTCCTCCTCCTCTTCCTTCTCCTGCTGCTGCTGCTGCTGCCTCACAGCACCGATCACCCCTCATGCGGCACTGCTTTGTTGTGGGTACACCAGCCGCACTGCACGTACACGCAGAAGGTTATGAGGAGGTTATTTCTGCTCAGACTGCAGCAGGATCCGTTCACGCGGTCGGGAATCGTCGGTCTGCAGCAGCGAGAAAAACCGCTCGACCGAGCGCACAAGAAACGCGCAAAGCGCCGGTTTGCTCGCACCAGGCTGTTTTTGCACGGGTCTCCCGGTGTCCTCCATCTCTGCTTCATCGAGGGAGAGAGACAACACCGACAAGGGAGGCGGATCCATGAGAGACGCGTTGTATTGAGCGCAGCTTCAGTATCACGGTAGGCCCACGTTCAGAGTAACGAATGCACAGTTACAGGTAGACGCAGAGGGAGCCGCGAGAAATATAACTGCATGAGGTTAAATAAGTGTTTGCATTTTGCTCCATTTCAGAAAATCTGAAAAATCAAGCAGACGCTTTCCCCCCTATCTCGATAAATAAAAGTGATTTTATTGACTTTCAATGGAGCAGCCACTTAGTAAGCTCGGCCTCTACTCTGTGTCGATGAGAACCCTCATCCGGAGACATCCAGCTTTCTGATGCCAGGCGCACTGTGTGCAGGTTCTGTCGCCGTGCAGCCATGGATGCTGGGAAGCTGGAGCGGCAGGTGGCCAGCGTGGAGAGGGGCATAGCCTTCCTGAAGCAGGAGCACCTGGCCATGCTGGCGGGTCTGCAGGTGGAGATCACACACCTGAGGAGGCGCTGCCACGGTCAGTCCACCAGAGACCTGCTGCCCCTCCACCTCTCCATGTGTCACTGAACCAATTTGACCGTGTGTTCGTCGCTGTGTCTCGCCTTTGTCTGTCTGTGTGCCTGCGGCGGTGCTTCCAATCCTCGCCGGGCTGCAGAGCTGACGTGTGAGCTGGACTCCAGTTTTCCTGACAGAACCACAGAAGGTAAGACAGTGCTGTGTTCCTTGATGACGAATTGAGAAATTACAAAAGGAGAGTTATGGAGAGGAAAGCACAGACATCTGTAGGAGGAGCATTCAGAAGGAGCTCATGCATTGACAAGACGTGTTGGAACATTCGTACGGTGAATGAAGTGGCCTTTTGATGTAGTTGCGTTACTATTTACATGTGGTAGTCATTTGTTTGTATTTGCGTATTGTATTTGTTAGGCGTAGGGTTGAACTGATACAATATGCCTCGTCGATATTGGCACCGTCAGAGGTGAAATCATCCTTGCTTATAACATCATCATGTGTTTATGTGTAATAAGTGTTTTGCTGACATTCAGTGAGCCACGGCAGAATGCTAAAAAGGAAAATCTTTGTTCCAGAAACAACAACGGTGTAGGAAAATAGAGAGGGAGAGACAAAAACTAGTTAGATTTGATGACAACATTTATTGGAATTCAATGAGCTGTTTCTCTGCAAGTTATATTTAGTTTTGGAATATATTGTGAGTTATATTGATTTATCGATGTCTGTCGAGTGCTTTAGTCCAGCCTTAGTTTCAACAGTGATGTCTAAAATGTGCTTTAACACTAAACGAGCATTCTTGTGTATATTATTAAATGTGTATTCTTTTGTAGAGCCAAAGCCATTTAGATGGTGGTGGAATGTAAAATTTGCATTTGGCCTGGGCCCCAAATCCCTGATAGGGAAGTAAATTACTGTACATGTGCCTATTATTTATTACCAGATAAGAGTGATGAAGCAATTGAAGGAGCATAGAAAAGCCCAGTTAAAATGTAATATAAGAGAGAGATTGATCACACAGGAATAAAAGAAGATGAATAATGACACCCTAAAGGCTGCAATAATCTCCCCATCATCTACGATCTTTATTTTCTTTGGTCCGTCCTGTATTTGCTTATGTTCCCCAGAGGAAGAAGCAGAGCTGGCAGCACGCTGTGAGGCTGCACAGCGTCTCCTGCAGGACCAGCAGTGCATGATGGCCGCCACGCGCGGGGAGCTGCGGGCCGGCCGGGCACGGGCGTCGGCACTGGGAAGGAGCCTGCGAGAAGAGGAGCGGCACTTCCTGGAGGAGCTGAAACGCCGCAGCCACGAGATCACGCTGCTGAGCCGGGAGCTGCACCGCCAAAATGTCACCACGTCGACCCTCTGCCAAGAGCTCCACGCCGCGCGCTTAAAACTCCACCAGCAACAGCACAGCGCAGAGCCTGGGGCCGAGGGGGAGCAGGAACCCAGAGGAGCACAGGAAGGAGAAGACCAGGAGGAGGAAGAAGACGAACGTGAGGAGGATGAAGATTACGAGGGGGAGGGCTCGGACTGGCTCCTGTCACCGCCTCCCCCGGCCTCCCCCAGCCAACGGGAAGCGAGACACAAGAGGCGTGCCAGCGCGAGGGAGGACAGGGTTAGAGCCTGCGTCCCTCAGGAGAGAGTGACGTCACCGCAGAGGCCACAAGCCATGCCCGACCCCGCCGTCTTCCTGGTGCCGCTGAGATACCGCCTCCTTCGCTTGAATCAGCCAATCAGGACTCAGCATGGAGAGGGGGTGGAGGACGAGTGGGAGGACATAGAGGACAGCAGGGTGCACAGGAGGGTGGACATGGGCGCAGGAGAGGGAGAAACTGCTCTGTGATGGAGACGGGAAAGACGACGTGGTCTTCCAGCAGGTTTCGGCCCAAATCAACCAACAGCTCAAAAGCTTAAGACAAGATGTAACCATGTGAATGTCTGTAGATTTCAGGAAGTGAGCTAAATATTTAGAAGTTAGTTGCACACAAACGTGTGTGATCACAGCAGCGTATTAACCTAAACTGTCGCATTGATGGAACAACCTGTGTTTGGAATCTGTGAAGGTGAAAAGGACCGACTAATGGTTCTGTTTCATATGGATGCCTTTTGATTTTAACACTTTTGGTCACAGCTTTTGCTTTGTAATTGGTAGCCTTGCCATGGATACTGTGAACACTCCGTACTTTTGACGTACGTGATGACCTGCATTTTCACTCTATAAGGCTTAAGGAAATGTTGTGTGATTTGCACTTTATTAAATTCATGCAATGTGCCTATAGTCATGGAAGAGATTTATTTCTGGTGTATTGTTGTCCCTTGTCTTCAAGCCTCAGTCTGTCCGTGTTACAGGAATACTCAAGCAGAAATAACTTCTGTCCAAGTAAGGTCGCCATGACAATGTGAAAGTGAGTCAAAGTGTTTAATACAATACAATATGGACGCAGCTAAAAGGAATTCTGCCATCACTGTAAAAAGAAGACACTTCTCAAAAATAGATACAAATATTTTTTCAATCTCTGTTTTAGCGATAAATGAATCATCATACACCTGAACTAAAACATTCCCCACCAATTGTGAGGCTTTGGCAGTTTTTGTTTTGATTTGTTATACAACAAATTCACAAAACGGATTATCTTTGGGATTTGGACGTCAAACATTTGATTTATTTCAAATAAATCTGTCAAATGTCTCGTGTTTTTAGAGGTCAAACAATTCATCTACTAATCAGGATAATGATCTGCCCTATGTTGTACATAATGCAAACATTCATCAGTATTAAATATCAGTATATTCCCATCAGAACCGCTCACAGCCCACTTCTTGATGTGAAAAGTGTGCTGCTCATATGCTTTCATGTCAAATCTTACACTGTCAAATCTTACCCTAATAGTGATACGAAGCTGTAGCTGGATCTGTGTGTTTTGTTAAGGGAACAGAAGGAAATAACATCATTTTTTGGGGGGGGGGGGTTGCCCGGCTTCCTGCACTAAGTCATCGCCTCTTGTCAGTGCAGTTAAAGAGTTAATAAAAGAAGATTTAAAAAAAACACACCAATAGGTTGGAGAACTATGCCAAAACACCAAAAACAAGATTCATTCAGTCAATGTACCCAGCTCGAGGAAATACATGTACAAATGACCTTATGCACCAAGTTAGTAACCATACGTCACAGTTCTAAGCATCCCATTTAAGTTCACTTAAAATGCAAATCTTTTGAGCGAATAAGTGTTATTCGGTTAGGTACTATTTTTAATCGATGTGTATATTAACAATCCACGCGTGACTTGTCGCCGAGCAAACATCCCATTCTGGAATGTTCCCACAGTTGTCTTGGAGACTGTGCTCAGACTGTCAATGTTCTTGCTGCAGCGCTGCCATGACAACCGCCGCGCTGCTCCCGAGCTGCTCGCGCCTGAGCGCGTGCGAGGAGGAAGGCAGAGGAGACGCTGGAGCCCTGTTTACAGGAAGGTGAGCTTTTTGGGGAAACGTTTGCTCCGCCGCGACTTCGGTACAGCGTCTTCTGAAATACGGAAGGGATCCTGACAGCCTGCTACTGCTCGGCTGTTTATGCACCCGTTGTACGTGCACACGTTCAAGTTCGATAGAGAGTGCAGGAGCCGGGTTGAAAAAAACGGAAGTGACATCACCAACGGCGGAACTGTCGCCCTCTTCTGGCGTTGAATGAGTTGGCTGTGAAGTGTGTGGAAGTGCGTGTGTGAAGAGGGCCTCCATGCTCCCTCTCACCTCCTCGCCACCCATGAAGGGCACACGTACACACACACGCACACACTCACACGCACGCACGCACGGTTTGTGTAGGGGAGCCTGCTGCTGTGGAAGAAAGGCTGAGGAACTCAGCTCTGTGTCATTGCATCTGAAGTGTGGATAAGATGAGACAAGGCCGGCGGTCTCCCTCCCTCTCCTTCTCTCTCTCTTCACATGCTGGTAGGGTTCATGATTGATTACACATCACTTTGAATGTTGTGTTGTTGTTCTTTTGTTTGAGGGTACATGCACATTCTTTCTGCTTCACTTCGGGGTTCTAAGTAAGATGTGTTACTTTTGTAAAAACCCATGACGATTCAATATACAAACGTGGCCTTTTTAGAATATTCTCCTGTTTTGATTAAGTTGGCAAATCATTTTAAGTGTATACTGGGAAAATCAGCATTTCTTATCTGTGTTCCAGGATTCCCATACATCCAACATCCTTCCTTCCAGGGTCCATCTGATGAGATTTAGTCACTGAGGTTTTCCAGTTCTTTCCTTTGTAAGGTGACACCAACGCAGGGAGACCTCATAATCTCCCTGTCATCAGCTGTTGTTTTAGGATCTTAGCTGTTTGCGTGTGACAGTGAGACAGCCGTTAAAAATAAATTAGAAATTTGACATTGAGAAAAACCTATTATAACTTATAGAAACGCTGCCGGAAGCAGTCTACATGAAACACCTTTTCAATCAAGTTTGAATAGTTATTTTGATAATGCTGCTCATTGTTTACTGAACTCGTATAACATAGTGTCTTCTCTCTCAGGCCACCTGCACTCTCGTATTGCTGTTTCTTGCACAAAGGCACCATGGGAAACATAGTCCAGTGCTGTGACACACTGTCAAAATACTTCAAGAGCAAGGACGCTTCGGCCCGGGGTGAGGCGGAAAGATCCCCCCTGCTATCCAGCGAAGAGAGCGAGTGCGAGACATCCGGCATGCTGGACGACTCGGAGGACGATCTGTCAACCGTTTCCCCCGGCGGGAAAAACCCTGCCCTGGAACCGGAGCACTTCCTGTTTCCTGACATCATCCTAAGCAGCAACCCGGGAGGAGATCTGACCCTGGTGGAGCCGATGGTGTGTCTGTTGGTGTCTGAGGAGGAAGAGGGAGCGAGGGTGGATGAGCCAAGAGATGAAAGACAGGAGTGGACCAACAGGTGGAGGAACAAGGGGTTTTCAGAGGTTCAGACACAGACCGAAGTGGAGACACGGATTGGCATGGGGGTGCAGACTCAGACAGAGTCACAGGCCGAAGTTCAGCACCACACCGTGGATGGAGAAGTAAACACTCTAAGATCTGCTGGAACTCCGAAAGAGGTGGTTGTGGAAGAACATGGAATACTGACACAGGAGGTGGAGGTGCTTTTGGTGGAACAAGACAAAAGGACACACTGCGGAACCTGGGCTGACGTGGACGTTTTTGAGCGAAACCGACTGCCCTTCGGAGATACAGCCAAGGATGCTGAACAAAAACAGCTGAGCTGCATCATCAGCGCTGAAGTGGTGGAGAGTTTGGACCCTCCTGAATGCAGCTTAGACCCGACTCCACAGAACTGTCTGGGTAACAAGCAGTCGGGACAGCCGCCTGCGGTGAGGGACCGGAACAGCCGTCAAAAGGGCTGTGACGTTGTCCCCGCCGAAAGAAGCACCAAGCCGCCCGGGGACCCAGAAGATCAGTCAGATGTAAACGACCCGGTGAAGAGAGGCGAGCCCGGCGGCAACGAGGGCGCCGAGACAAAGCAGACCCTGTTTTTAGGCGACAGGCTGTTCCCAGCAGCACCACATGTTCAAGGTGAGAGGTTGTATTGGTTTTATTGGATTGTGTGCCTTGATTATGAAAATTTTTGTTCTGACATTCTAACTCGCCGCTTTGCACAGAGGAGCATCGCGCTTCGGAGGATCATTTTACTTTCCAAATTAAAAGAAAAAAATTGGCAAAGGCTTATTTGCTGTTATTATACTTTACTAGCTTAGTCTTTATAATTGGGCCATGATTAAAAATTAATAAGAACAAGTAATTTGGATATTGAAATGACAACAAAATAGAGGGTGGAAAGGGAAAAATACAATTCAAACACTTACATCTACTATTTTTTATTGAAGGAAAGGAGAATTCACTTTTCTTTTTCAAATTAGAATTTCTTTTTCTCATTTGATAATTTCTTCCATTGTGTTATTTTGTCACTTCTTCTGCCGACAGTGCCTCTGTGTGAACATGAAGTAAGCCCCGAGGATGATCGGATTCAGTGTGGAGCCGATGAAACCAAACTCGGCATCGGCGACGTCATCGATCTCCAAGAGGCAGACTCTACGCTCCGAGTTCAACTTCACGGGAAAGAAAGTTTTGAGCTACAGGTTCTCTTCTCCTCCGTCTCCCTTCCCCTTTTAAAGAAACCCTTTCTTAAAGCTGTATATTTAACCCTCTCCCGTCCTCAGGTCTCAGGCCAGATGTTGGTGGCCGAGCTGCACCAGGTGCTGATGGATCACGCGATCAGCTGCCATTGCACGTGCTTCTCCCTCCAGCTGGGAGGCGTCGCACTCGACGGCCCCGCGGAGCTGCGCTCTGTCCAGGGCATGCAGGACGGGGCGCTGATCAAAGTGGTGGAGGGTAACTGCCTCATGCTTTACGTGTGTCTTTCGCTTTGGAGGGGAAGCATCGTTTGTGACTCACACCACAACGCCACAGTTTTATTTAGCTTTAATACCCATCACCTCCCTAGTTTCTATCTAAAAGCATCGGTTGAGAGAAATATAACATTTTCTCACTCACAGTCTTGTTTGGTCATATAGAGCCATGAGTATTAAATTGATTGTTATCAAGATGAGATAAGTTATACTGCACACTTTGTCTTATATTGTCACTGATTTTCTTATATTTTTCCTTGAAATGCAACACAGCAATGATGTTTTTTTTAATGAACGCTTTGTGTGCGTATTTTCTGCTCTTGTTGCAGATTCTTACACGGTGCGGGACGCTCGTCTTCATCTCAGACATGTTCGTGACCTTCTGAGGAGCCTCAACCCAGCAGACGCGTACAACGGAGTGAACTGCAGCTCGCTCTCTTACCTCACCTTTTACACCAGTGGAGACCAAGGTCATATTGCTCTCTTATTATCACCTCGCTTGAGGTTTGGCCTGAAGTTCTCCCACCTGTAATCATTTAACGTTTCACCATCACATACATCCCTGCAGACTGTGACACTGTTGGGAGCCGGCGAGCTTCTGAAAAGGCGTGCGCGGGGCTCAGCCCCCCAGAATACATCCTCCCGGGATGTAGGGACCGACCACTGACTCCGCTGCAGCCACTCAGAGACGACTGGAAGGTGAGACATTTCACATTCGGTTATCGCGATCGTCACCATCGTAACAACCATCAAAATGGTTAGATGTATAACGTGCAAGGGAATGTGTAGTGAAGAAACAGGCGGACTCTTTGAAGCCTTTGCAGTGCCTGCGGGTTCTGACCATGAGCAGCTGGAACCCTCCTCCAGGAAACCGGAAGATGCATGGGGACTTAATGTACCTCAATGTCCTGACTATGGAGGACAAGGAACTCAACATTACATCTTCTACACGTGGCTTCTACCTCAACCAGTGAGTGTTGAACTGTCAATCGTGACATTTGACATCTTTGACACCTTGTTGTGAGCGCCTCATTTCTCATTAAGCGGAATCAGCCAATGTCAATGTGACAAATTGTCCAAAACTTGCTTGACTGCTAAATGTTAGCATTGTCATTGTGAGGACGTTAGATGCTAGCAATTAGCTCAAGCTGCCGCTATGCTAAAGCACATCCTCACTGAGCCACTTGCGGGGCTTAAGACTCTCGGCCTCACTCTCATGTTGTATTTCTTGCATTATTCACCTGGATTTAACTTATGCTATGCTCTGACTGCTCCAGGTCAACTACCTTCAACTTCAACCCTAAACCTGCTCTTCCCAAAATCCTTTGCCACTCTCTAGTTGAGCTGCTGAGTCAAGTCAGCCCTGCCTTCAGGAAAACCTTCAGTGCCCTGCAGAAAAAGAGGTGAGCTGTCTGTAATCAAGCTGTACTTGAATGCTAAAACCAGATCAAGTGACATGCAACTTGTTTAACATTAATACTAATTGTGGATGGAGACACAGTAATAGTGGGTGGAGTCGAAGCGTAATGATCCAAGACAGTAGCATGAATTGAATAAGACATAAACCCTCCCTTCCATACAAGCTTCACTACTAATATATTTCCCTTGTTGTGAAACAGAGTCCAGCAGCACCCTTATGAGCGGATCGCAGCACCTTTTCAGGTGTTCACCTGGATCGCCCGTCATGGAGACCACACCCTTGACTGTGTCAGAGCGGAGGAGACGCACACCAGTCGCATGGGCCAGGACGAGCACACAGCCGGGCAGGTCGCAGACATAACATTTTGCATGTATGCAAGGACAGCTTTCATGGAGACTCTGAGGCTGAGGGATGTATCGATGGTGATGCTGAAGTAGGTGTTGTGTGTTACCACAGAGTCGGGACTGGAATGAGGAGCTGCAGGGATGCAGGGAACTCGCTAGGGACTCCCTACAGGAGCGCCTGCACAGAGAGAAGAGCGTATTCAGGGTGAGGCCAGATGTTTCTAAGGACCTCCTTTCCCGCTGATTAATGGGTGGAGAATCACACTTGTGACTGTGAGATCACGACTGAAGCACCAACCAAGCGAACAGATGTTTAAGAGATCTTTTTCCCCCCTTAACTTCCTCTTTCTGTTTTAATTAAAGAGATCCTGTGACTCTTTTGTTCAAATCAAGGTAGAGAAAATATTCACCCAATTATAAATCCCTCCTTCCAGACAAACCGTGACTTTGTCGCCGCTGCAACGCAAGGTGCTGTAGCCGTGATTGACGGCAACGTCATGCCGTTAAACCCCGGGGAGGCGCCTCATATGCAGATGTTCATTTGGAACAACCTGTTCTTCAGCCTTGGATTCGACATATCTGAGCACTACAGCCCACTAGGGGGCAACACTGCGGCTCACGCTGCTGCCATCTGTGACCTGAGGGGAGCACAGGTAGGCCCTGGATCAGTCGTGATGCGTTTGGGATGCATTTACTGTCTAATCCGTCCCATTTGAAATTACATTCGTTCCAAGAAGTAGAGTATTACATTCAGCTGTTCGGTGAGGATGCAATCACATTGGGTTTAATGAGGAAAACAATATTCACCAGTCTAGACGTTTATTTATGCAGAAAATGTTTTGTCTTTTTTCTTTTTTTTTAAGTTGGTTTTAAGTAGTTTTTTTTAAGAAATACATTTTTAATCCCTTAGTTATTGCCATCAGAAAAAAAATACTTGTGTCGCTTTGCCACAGGCCTACGCCTCTGTAGACGTGGAAGGTCTTTACACGCTTGGGACGGCCGTGGTAGATTATCGGGGCGTCCGTGTAATCGCTCAGACCATCGTTCCCGGGATCTTGGAGAAAAGTCAGGAGCAGAGTGTTGTCTACGGCTCCAATGACTACGGAAAAAATGTTTTTACTCATCGCCGGTAACACAAATACTCACAAAAAATAATTGGAATAACAATAAAGTAAAACAGCGTACGTTTAGACAACTTTCCTTTTCTCAACATCACTCCAGGTTTCTGGAGCTCCTGCATAAGACCAGCGAGCCGCTGAGAATCCAGAGTCACCAGGTGCTCGACCACAACAACGTCCCAGTGGAGCTTTGCTCTGGCATCGAGACCAAAGGCATCCTGGGTAATGACGGAAGACCTTACATCTTGGACCTCCTGCGGACCTTCCCCCCTGATCCTAACTTCCAGTTCCCAGAGCCAGAGGAGAGGAGGGAGGTGCCGAGGGAGTGCCAGATCTCTGGTTACCCGCGGCGACACCGTCACAGCCTGGCCAGCCTAAGACCAGAGCTGATCGAGGCCTTTGTCCAGCACAGGTGAGCAGGAGGAGATGTGGACACCAATGCAGCTCACAGCAAACTGATGTTTGTAAATTAATCTCATTCCTTTAAGTCTTGATTTTTCTATTGCAGGTATAAAGATTATGTGAAGATGGTGTCCATCCAAACAGACAAAGAAGCCATGGAGCAGAGCGAAGACTTATTCAGTGAGCCGAGAATAGGGGGTAACGGCACACTTGATGCTAATATGGGTGAATAAGACCAGCTCACTGAAGTGGAATGATAAACCAGGGGAAAAAGCAGAGAATGAATGTACTTAATTAGTTGAGCAAAGGATGTACAGCAGTAAGAATTCTAAGTAAGTAAATGTATGATTTCGGAAACAACAGTTGAGAAATCAACGTCAGGTCTGTTTAGTTGTTTTTCTGGAGCTTTCAATTCCGTCACATGATCCTCATCAGCTGATGGTGTTTTCTCAGGTGTCTTTATTATCAATGTTAAAATATTAGTAAATTTTGCTTTTAATAATCATATTATTGTTGCACAAATATTTAGTACTTCTCATGGAATGTTTTTGAATTTGACTTAAGACAAATACCATTTTGCCTGTCTGTTGTGTTAATTTGATAGAATTTCAGAGAAGAAATCTGATCATGAACGCTTGTGAGGCTGTTGGATCAGTCAGTGACTCCTGCTTCGACATCCGCTTCAACCCTGATGTTTGCTCTCCAGGTAACACACACACTTGTGGGCGCGGACACACACACACACACACACACATGGACGCACATGTTTTTTTAATAAATCCGATTCAATCATGTGTCTTTGCTGCAGGTGTTCGTTTCCCCTCTGAGTGTGTTGAGGCAGGTTCAGAGGCAGAGGCGGCTGTTATGGGACGCAGCAGCTTTCCTCCTGTCCAATCAGATCCCAGCTGTGGTAAGTTCTGTTTGCAACCTTCAAGTGTATGTCATGCTTGAAGTCTAATGTAATAATATCTCAAATTCCCACTGCTCTTCCTATGTGCGTTTGTGTGTGTGTGTGTGTGTGTGTGTGTGTGTGTGTGTGTGTGTGTGGTAGCTGAGCGACTGTCTCGACTTCTCTGCAGTGCCGATGGACGGAGGGACGCTCACCTCAGCGCTACATAAGCGGGGTGTGAACGTGAGATACCTGGGAGACCTTCTAAGGGAGCTGGACAGGGTGGAGGATATCGGGAGATTCGACCACATCCAGGTACCTGCTACAGCCATTATTACCATTTAAACCTACATGTGACGTCATCATAGCAGCTTACTTGAGTGAAGGTAAAAGATTTAATTTCCAAAATTTTTCCTCCTTGGTGAAAGTTCACATAATTGTTCCCTCGCAGAGAATTTCCATCAGCGAAGTCATCATCAGAAGTGCAAAACACATCTTCAGGACGTACCTACAGGTGCAGCGCTCAAATATTGTCAGAGTACAATAATAAGATAATATTTTTCTATCTATCCTACATTCTCTAACATCCACGTATTTCTCCCAGAACGTGGAACCTGCAGCTTTCTCTGCTGCTGTCAGTCACTTCTTAAACTGCCTCCTGAGCTCATCCTCCTGCGCCACCGACTCCTCCTCGGATGAGCTGCTCTCTCGCCGCAGGAGCCGACGGCGCCGGAGCAACGGGGGTCGAGTCGCCTCGGCGACGGACAGTGTGTGGGCTAGACTGACCCCCAGTGAGCTGTGGGGCCGGATCAGGACTGAGGCCGGAGATTATTACCATTACACGATAGACAGGTGTGTGTGTGTCTTTGTGTGTGTGTGTGAGCGTGTGGTTGGATATGTGCAACAGTATTTCACCCCGCCCTCCTCTGTGTGTCCAGTGAAAGTATAGATGACGTGACACAGAAGCACAGCCTTCAGAGGATCTCGCTGCTGAGAGAGATTGCCATCAAGACCGGCATCCAGGTCAGACATCTGCCACGCGCCTCACAAAACATTTACAGCTCAAATCAAACGGATTCTCTCCGTTAATCAACTAACGCTGTTAGTTAGTTAATCAACTAACGCTGTTAGTTGATTAATACATCGTAGATCTTATGATCAAATATGCAAAAGAGCCAATATGTAATGCTAACTCAATAACTTAAGTTGAACACCTAAACAGGTTATGGAGGTTTTCTTTCCACTTGTCTCAAAGAAGAGTTTATTATGGAAGACAAATGATACAAAATCTCCATCTCAGGTGCCTCATCCTTAAGATGCTAAAATTGTTGCTAAATTTACACCATTTGTACGCTTAAGAATCATAAATGCAGCTTTAATACATGACAGCTAAGCAAAAGAGAAGAATTAGAGAGAAGTGCCAAAACTGTGCCAATCATGCTGATGATTGTTGTATCTACTGCCAATTTCTTTGGCCACACCACTAGAAGTATCCACTCACATTTGAAGCTCAATAGAGCAGGTGTAAAACACTTTCCCCCTTTCCTCTGTATTCAGGTGCAGCTGAGGGAGTACGCGTTCGACTCTCGTCACAGGCCGGTGTTTGCTAAAGAAGACGTTGTTAACATGTTCCCCGTGGTCAAACATCTCAAAGCCACAGCAACGGACGCCACGCGGCTTGTGCAACGCGCACAGGTGGCACTACAGCAGGGTGAAAGACACGGGCACAAAAACCCTTAAAATGCAGTGTAAACGTTTACGTTTCTGGAAGCACGGTGGCTTTGCTTGGGAGCTTCGGGTGGATGAACATTAATTGAAGCACCCACATGGAAAGGTTTTACAGCACACCATGCTATTGTTTCCAGCTACACGGGCCCTTTGAGTGAGGTGTAACTTGGTGTACTTGATGTTTTTTAGTAGTGTTTCATTCTTTGGCTTTCAGGTCTTCTCAGAGAGGCCCATGGATCGATCAGCCGGGCCCTGACGCTGTTCAGCAGTGTATGCGGTGTCCTGCATGAGGACGTGTGCATGTGCCTTCGTCTCCTGGGACGGATCTGCTACGTCACGGGGGATCATGCGGATGTAAATATGCACTACGATTCATGTCTACGATGAGCTTTCACCTACGGCGGGTTTCATGCTTTCATAAAGCACTGCTTGCTTCGTTTCTCCATGAAGGCCGTGAGCCACCAGCAAAAGGCCGTTATGAGTAGTGAGAGGACAGAAGGTATAGACCACCCTCAGACCATACAAGACTATGTGAGTTCCCCCTTTGCACCCACAAACAGATTGATGGATCACAACACGTTGACCCCGTTGTTCTTTTAATCTCATATTCCACATGCGAGCTGACGAGGCGGCGTTCTGCTCCGTGTGATTCAGACTCACCTGGCCCTGTACTGCTTCGCTGCTGGCCGGCGTTCGACCTCCCTTCAGCTGCTGTATCGCGCTCGGCACCTCACCCTGCTCGTAACGGGAGAAGACCATCCGCAAGTCGCCCTGCTGGATGTAAGTGGGACCTCACCAAGTGTCTTTTTGCTTTATTCTGCAAAAGAATTTACTGCTGCGTTCTCTTCGTACTTTAAAAATGTCCTAGTACACGAGTTTTAAGGGTTAATACATGGTACTCAAAACCCTTATACCGATTAATTAATAATCTGTTTTGCTCATAGTGTAAAATATTTTTCAATGTACAAACTCTCAAAAGTTCGATGTAGTTTTTCTTTTCTTATGTGTACGTGGCACCTTTCAACCAAACAAGGCTTTTTTATGCTTTCTCCGTTTACAGGTACAATGACATTTTGTACCTATTTAGAATACAATAAACAATAACAAAAGTGACAAACAGCGTTTTCTTTAAAGGGAAATCTCTTCAAGTACTGATTTAAAAGAAAAAACAGTGGTTTGGTCCTTAATTAACGTGAATTGTGTTTTCAGGAAATGGTGCGAATGGTGCGAATTTGTCATGATAAAAAGGAAATTAATAAGCTTAATGTCAATGTTCCTTCATCAGAGTATGCTGGGTCTAGTGCTTCATAGCCTGATGGAGAATGAGCTATCCCTGAAGTTCCTACAGAATTCCTTAATGTCAACTGCAAAATACCACGGTGCCACATCCCTGAAACCCGCACAAAGGTAAGACAGATTCCTCTGTTTTGTTATTTTAAAGTCTTCACTACCTCCCAGCCCGTCTCTGTCTATTTTCTGTGCAGTCATCATCTGCTTGCCGTCGTATACGAGAGCAAAGGAGAGTTTCGATTGGCTCTGCAACACGAGGAAGAGGCCTTCTCAATATATAAGAGCCAGGTAAGCTTCAAATGGCTGTAATGCCATGGTATCTGTCATATTTATGTTGCATACTCATATTTTGAACTAAGTGACTTTCTTTATGGACAGACTCAGGTGGGGGAGAACCATGACAGTGCGAAGCAAAGCTCAAAGTACCTGAAGAGCCTCACTCATCAGGCTGTGGCCCTCCAGAAAGCCTTCAACCACACTGACCGCAACACACCTGCCTGTATTTCACCTCCAGAGGTTTGTAAAGCTTTGACGCACACTAACGCACGCATGCATTTCTGGTTGTGTGAACATTTATTGCATCCATGTTTCCCTCTAGGTTCCCACACCAAGCTTTACCGCGATCCTTCAGCAGCTCAACCTGGCATGTGGAATCATTGTCATTGGCCTCAAGTGATCACGGGAGAAGCACCTTTTAGTTTTTGTTTGTTATGTTCACCTCGCCGACTTTGTCCTTTTGTGGTGCAAAAGAACGTGCAGACCTGAGAACTGAAGTGAAAGGAATGGAAAAAGTTCAGTGGTAGAGCTGGAAAAAGACTTAAGAACTGCAGACAACCGTGGAAATATGGACCAAAGAAATGGTTTCAATAGAGCCTCTGTGTGTCAGTCAAACTCCTGAATATTGCCCCGCGCACATCAAATCCCATGAACAGATGCAGTAGGCTCCCTTCCAAGGAGGAGTTGTTCTGAAGTTGTCTGTGGACGAGAGAAGAGCCTTAAGTCACAGCTCTTAAAATACGTGCGATCCATGCATTAATAACATACGTCAACTATTTCCTTTTATCAGATAAATAAATAAACTCTCCACACTAAATCGAATTATACTGCTAGATGAATAGATAAGAATAGTAGGTGAGGCAGTAATCTCTTAGATTTTTGAAACAATGTGCCCTCACCTTGCAGTCCCATGTGTGTCCACTGGGCTTCACATTTGTGCAATGGACACTTCTCACAACATGATATTCTCAGATTCAACTAAATTGTTTTGGATGTGTTTTATCTTTTAATCCATGTTGTTTTCAACTATTACTATGATGCCTGTAGAGAAATACATATCTGAGTATCTTATGTCTTCTAATAGAGGAAGCCATTTTAACGGTACATCAATAGCTCCCTAAACTGGAATGTAGAGCATTACACTTTGAATGTATTGTTGTCAAGTTCAAATATTGTTGAGTTGATCCACTGGTCTGAAATGACAGACTAAAAATGTGATTAGAAAATTTAATTAATTTGAGATTTTAACCCAAATAACTGCTATTTCAATACAATGAAAATGCTTATAATTGTTGATCTGTTAATGTATTCATAAAGTACATTTAAAACGTTTGAGGGTTTTTTTTTATTAGTTATTCCAATATTCCCCATCCCCAAGAGCTTAACGATTTGTCTGAAATTAGTAACAAGGCTGTCCCTCTGCGGCTGATCTCTGTGAAAAACATGTTTACATTCAACATTTGGAAAATGAAACCTTGGCTGGACATCACAATAAAAACGTATTGCAAAACTAATTTACGGTGCATTTTTCCACCCCAAGAGCTAGAGCGGTGCACGCTGCGCGCCTCCGCTCAATTTAACGTGCGCGCGGCCGATATCCAACCGCGACCGTTAGCCGGGGCCGAGCTAATGCGGTGGTACCAAGGAGGAGAAAAATCTGACCGTCCGTGCCGGGTGATGTGAAAAGTCACAGTATCACAGCACAGCCGAGGATTCCGGTCGCGTGGTTAGGCCTGTCAATGGAATAGTGAGAATGACCATTTGTCAAAGGGTAGGTTGGTGTTTATCTACACACGTCTACATTTTTGTTTTGACACTTGGAAAGACTTGTTATATTCGACGAAGAATCGCGGTCCCTGCGCTTTCCCGTTTCTATCGCAAAATGGCGGAGAGGCCGATAGCTAAGCTAAGCTAAGTGGCAAAGTTGGCATTCACAAGCTCATCGATTTGAAAACTGAGCGTCAAGATAATCTGACGGCGATATAAATCCACTACATTGAACGTGATGGTCATATCCAAACTACTTCTGCGTATACTGATCAACGTGGGATTTGTACCGAGACACTTGTTGTGAAACCTAGCCGAGCATTCGGCTAACGTAGCGACGTCTATTTCTGGAAGTTCTTTGGGGATAAGCTAACGTGGTGCGATAGCCGGTCAAGCTAACGTAGGGGCTGTCAGTTTGCTGCCGTGTTCTATATTGCCGGTGCACATTTTTGGAATTTGCTAGAAATGCTTGCATCAAACGCTGAGTGCTTTTCTTCGAGACGTTGACTGCTTGGTTGCGGAAACCTCCTCGTTGGTATGAATTGCCTTATTCAGTAACAGTAACGTAAAACCAGTGTCGTAACGTTACTGGGGAATAACAGCTAGCCATATTATCAAACTTGTGTTAAATATGCCATTTCCATTTTTAATTTAACGCATAACTGTTTTCTCCAGCATGGGGCTATGTTGCTTAGCTCCTTGTTGTCATAGACCAACGCCCTTTGTGTGTGCGTGTGTGTTTTTTCTTCTTGGTGTAGTGGCTGTGTGGTACTAGTAAATCTAGTCTGCTCAAACTGACTGTGCCACTCAACGTCTACGTTCTCGTGCTAAGCTAACGTTAGCTGGAAAGGGCGTTGCTGAGCCATTGCTGTAACTTTGCCCTTGTGGCCATGGAAGCCTGGAAAGACGTCACACGGGCCAAATTTTAAACCGAGTAACGTTGCGGATCTCTAAAATATTAAAGCCGCGTTTTGCCGATTTGAGCGTTGTTGTTGTTTTTTTTTTTTACAGTTAACTGTAAGACGACGCCCTTCTGTTTGAGTAACCCCGATCAGGGTGGAGACTTCAAAGGGGACCAGAAATACTGATACTCAACAAAGCTGTGCAGATTTAAACGAGATGTCAATGGCTGTCAGATGAGCTTGGTTTAATACCTAAATGAATGCCTTTAGTAATTGTCCAGTAGATGCTTGTGCATGGCATTCAATGGGAGGGTCTGTGGAAAGGGTTATGAACCACTCTGGGTTCAAATGTTTTATGTACTCCATTATCTTGTTTAAAATTGTTTAACTTTTTAATTAAGTGGATTATTTCATGTTATTCAATGCTATTGAATCAGGCATGTCACATTTAGCTATTGGACTGTTGCCATTGATAACATTTTGATAAAGGTTGAGTAAGTTTGTGTGTTTTAAAAAAATTATATATGTAGGAGAGGAGACTTCGTATTGCAAGAAATCCGTCTATGGAGAGGGGTAGAGGAGATTAATACAAACGTAACGATAGGGTAGGCTGCCAGTTAAAGTGAAACCTGATTTTCCCTGAAGTTTCATATGTAATCAAACATTGCCTTGTGGTTCAGGTTTGTAAGCAGGAATTTGTTTGGCCTGAAGGTCGCTCATAAGGAGGGGCATTGTACAACAGCTTGACACGAACGATAACTGAAGCTGGATATTCCACCAGAATGCATGCAGGTTGCTAGTTTTATTGCCTTTTTTCTTTACTTGCAATACCATAGATGCTTGATAATTCAAAGCGATTTCTAATGCTAATCATATCAATCATATAATAAAGCTTATGTTGAGGTTGAAGTCTGAAGTCAAATATGTTTATCACCAGTTGCTGACCACAAGCAATATGCAAATGCAAGCATATTGTATAATACAACTGCAAAACTTTTGCTGTCTTCTCTTTCGGCAGAATATTTGTAATTTTTTTAACGCATTAAGGTAAATTGTGTTTATATGATCGCTCTGGTTATAAGGTATTCCTCCCTACATTACCACTTAGCGATAAGCCTGACACACAGACCTTGAACACGTCCTCTTCATTTATGACTCTGATTCGTGATCTCACTGTGTTCTTCTGAGCTTAGATATCTTCATTTTCCTTTCAGTGCAATAACTGTTGAACGTTTGCCAGACTTTTTAACCCTTTTCTCTGCCTGAAACCAGGCCTTATATTGTCGCTTGTTTATTTGTTTTCTTCTCACATTTCTTGTGAGGCTCAACAGTCTCGGACAGGTGCAGGAGCACACAATTGTCTCTGTTACGTAACAGTTTAGTCGACTGGCTATTTCTGAGCCACGCTGAGAATGCTGTTTGGCTAAAATCATTAGCATGGTCTGGTCAGCTCAGAGCTCGTGTTTGCAGGCAGGAAAGAGTTCTTTCCAGGGTAAAGGTTTTGCTGTCAGCTGTAGCGCTTTCAGTGAAGATGAATGCTCAAATGCTCATCTAGGAAATGGAAATGCACGCAGAAAGCAAAGAAGTGGCAACTGGCAGCAGACTGAGACTGCAGTGTCCCCAACCATTATAACCGGAGGAAGCCGGGAAACCCCTGAAATTACTTCCCTTACCGCCACGCACGCCAGTTTCCCACTGGCGTGCGTGGCAGATAGCACCAGAGTGACCCCCCAAACTTCCCTTCCCTCCCTCAGCCGGACTGTTACACTGTACTGAGAAGAACGAGGCACCAGACGTTAATTTAAACAAGGACGGCTTACTGTCAAGGTCCCCTCTCTGTGTCGGGGGTTAATCCTGTTAGCCACCGTCCCGGCCCTTCTTTGCATGCACTGTCAGCCGTATGGAGGACTTGTGGTCTCTATTACTTGGAAACACACACCGTCAACCTAGGTTGTCTGGTGTAGCCACTAAGCAGCTTAGTTCTACTGTTGCCCCAGGTGGACGCTCAGAAGGTAAATGGTCTCCTCAGCTTCACAATCAGTCGTTTTTAAAAATCTATCGCTGCTATTGCTCTGTGCTCTGATCCTGTGCTAATGCAACGGCCAAATGTTTGTGTCGGCGTGCTGAAAGAAGAGAGTTGCTAAACCAGTTTCTAAATTGGAGAACAAATTCGTAACGTATTGTAATGATATGAGGAAGACCTGCATGTATTGTAGTAAAGTTAGCAGCAGCGTTGAAGGCTCTGGAGTGTGTATGTTGTATTTTCTGCTGGCTGTCAGTTGTGGTTTTTTGAAATGTTTCCCTCTCCCATCTCTCCTTATTAGGTGATGGGCACGACTGACTGTTGATCAACATCTTGGCTGCTGAAAACTCGTGGTGCCTCGACTCAACAGTTGATTGACAGCAGCACCTTCAGTTCAACTCCCTCTTCGCGTGCACTCTATTCAACACCTCAAAGTCTCAGAAGGAAGAACATCACCGAGGGATCCGACACCTCACCGCTGCACGTTTCCCCAGCCAGACTCCCCAGAACATCACCTCAGCCTCACCTCCCCCAAGAGGGAGAGAACAGCAGCCAACATGGTGCTGTCACAGAGACAAAGAGATGAACTGTGAGTGCCTGGATATAAATATTTGTGCTCATTACACGAGTAGACAAAGAGCACTGTGCATATTTTTTAGCCATACTTCAAGGTGTTACCCACCTTAAGCCCAGATGGATGGCACATGGAGGGGACTGGAATATGTTAAGCTGTCCGGTAGAGGTTGATGCAGGTGTTGTAAGAAAGTGCATACCTTTACAAGGATCTTTTAGTCATTGAGGAAATGTGAAGGGATGTGTGCTTCATTTGATAGCTACTTGGTGAATATTTCATAACCCACATGACCGGGGGCAAAGACGTGAGGGGGATGGGGCAGGAGAAGGAACTTATGTGAGCACCTGTATGGCTGGCTGATTCATACAGCTCCCCATTTCATTAACAACCCATGCTACAGAAGGTTTTATATTATCATCATGATGTGTAACTTTTTGGTCAAGCATATCTGGATTGTTGACGTTATATTGTTGATGATTTTGTAAAAAACAATTTGATTGCTATAGCTTTTGGGAAATCCGTCTGCCACGGATGGCTTTCAGTTCAGACCGACTGTCTTATCAGGGTTCTATTTCTAAGGCGTTCAAAGGGGCCCTGAAGCTGCAGCCTAAATTTAGCACAGTTACTCATGAATTATTCTCCCATCTCCTTGTGTAAGCGCTGCCCCTTTTATTCTTTAAAGAATTGTAGTTTCTCGCGGCACTTGCACAAATGTGGTAACATTTTAAGGTGAGTCTTGAATCCCAAGCGTCCCGTCTGTTGGAGAGGGTGTGGTCTTTTACAGTGTTGCACAGGTGGAGCTAATGTTTAACAAATAACAGCGTCCCTTTATTGGATAAAATAAATTCATTTAACTCATTAAAACATTTAAGAAATGTAATGGCATCAATACAGACCACTATAGAAGCTGCATGTGTGAGGGTCAAATCTGTGATGGACGACTAAGTTAACACCCATTTTAATTTTTTTTTTATTCACAGAAACCGAGCTATAGCCGACTATCTCCGTTCCAATGGATACGAAGAGGCTTATTCCACCTTCAAAAAAGAGGCTGAGTTGGATATGGTAAGAAGAGATGGGTGCACAGAAATCAAACAAATGACAATACCATTCTGCCCATTCCTTTTTACTTGGAAGAATCTGGATCTCTTTCTCAGTATCTTGCTTTTCTCCATCCACAGAATGAAGAGATCGATAAAAAGTATGCAGGCCTTTTGGAAAAGAAATGGACCTCAGTCATCAGATTACAAAAGAAGGTGAGGAGTATTTGTCTCTTGTAGTTTATTTTAAATAAAAAAAAATGCTGTAAACCTACCTTGAACAATGTTGTTGCAGAAACGACTACTCAACGGACAAAATCAAAATTCTCCTGACTCCTTTTCTCCTCAGGTGATGGAGCTGGAATCAAAGTTGAATGAGGCAAAGGAGGAGATGACACACGGCGGACCTGTGGGTCAGAAGAGGGACCCCAAGGAGTGGATCCCCCGCCCCCCAGAGAGATACGCCCTGAGCGGCCACCGGGCTCCAGTCACACGCGTCATATTCCACCCAGTCTTCTCCGTCATGGTCACAGCCTCCGAGGATGCGACCATCAAGGTGCGTGCGTGTGTGGGAGAGTGCCGTGTTTCCCTACAACCAACATCCCTGTTGTAAATCCTTGCTTTATGATTTTTTGTTAAAATGTGTACATCGGATAACCACATTTCACATCAAATATACATAAACAAAACCTGCAGATTGAACTATACCTTTTTGCCCGGGTTTTGATGTCTGGCTTCTCGCGAGTATGAGTTACATTTAGCCTGATACATTCGGATACGTTATATTGCGGTATTGTGTGGGGAAGAAGATATGATCATTTGCAAACGTGTAGCAAAATTGTTGTTTTTCAAAATGAAAGCAAGTTGGGGTAAAACTAAAATTTAGATCAAAATCATTGAGCCATTCAGCTCGCTACAACAGGGCCTCTGCAGCTCTGACCTTCCAGATCCCTTTTTTTTCTCAGTGATTCTGCTTCATCACGCTTTTCACCCCCATGCCTCTTCCATCCTGCTCCCTGTATCATCGTCATCATCCTTTTCCCTCCACTCTCCCTCCTACCCGTCCTTCATTCGTCACTGTTTGTTTTCTGCTTTGTCATTCATCAGCAATGCTCGTGTTGTCAGAGGTTTCTGTTCCTCTTTAAACTCATCGTTAGTCTTTGCTTATTTATTTATTTACTTACTTACTTACTTAATGCTGTCAGCAGACTGTTTTCATATGAATTGGACACCAAATTATTTATGGTCTGATTCTTGAAACCACGTAAACGTGACCAATCACTGAATTCCTGAAATGATATGGAACTTCACATTCAATGCTCTCAATATAGTTTTCTTTGCCGTTAAGCGTAGACTTAATAAAGTGACCACAAATCAGTAATGTGATGGGCACATCTGACTTTTAAGTACCATAAACATCTGCGTTTAGGTGTGGGACTATGAGGCCGGGGACTTTGAGCGGACCCTGAAGGGCCACACAGATTCTGTGCAGGACATCTCCTTTGACCAGACGGGGAAGTTGCTTGCTTCGTGTTCAGCTGACATGAGCATCAAACTCTGGGACTTTCAGGGGTTTGAGTGCATCCGAACAATGCATGGTAAGAAATATTTACAGAAATAAATAACGGGAGCAACTGTGGAAGGTTTCTGAAAAATACAGTCCAATTTGACTTATAAATTTGAATTTCTTAACCACTTGAGTTAAAATCTTCTAATGATGGATTGCCTTTTTATTTCATCGCGATAACGCTGACCCTTTGCAAAACTAAACTCTTGACTGTGTCTTCCAGGCCACGATCACAATGTGTCGTCTGTAGCCATCATGCCAAATGGCGACCACATAGTGTCCGCCTCAAGAGACAAGACCATGAAGATGTGGGAGGTGGCCACTGGGTAAGTCAGCTGGACAGAGCTTCAGCTCTCACTGCCACAAGCGCCTATACAGACTAGGAAGATGTTCCATCTTCCTTCCAATGGTCTTAATTTGTTCCCAGGCATTGGTCCCCAATTCATGTTTTTCTGTAAGCCACTCATGATTGAACCTGTCCCATATACATCTACAGGTACTGTGTGAAGACGTTCACAGGCCACAGGGAATGGGTGAGGATGGTGCGTCCCAACCAGGACGGCTCGTTGCTTGCCAGCTGCTCCAACGACCAGACGGTGCGCGTCTGGGTTGTCGCCTCCAAGGAGTGCAAAGCTGAGTTACGGGAGCATGAACATGTGGTAGAGTGTATTGCCTGGGCCCCTGACAGCGCTCACCCCACCATCCTGGAGGCCACAGGCTCTGAGGTATGTACAGCTGCTGCAGGATCCAATATTTACCTACAGAGGGTGTTTGTGTACGAGATCAGCTGGAGGGGGGAGGCCGTTCACAACTATTTATAGTACCAAGCAAGTATTTAGCGCCTCATAAGACATGGATGCACTTTTATCAAATAAAACTGTGGCATTATAGAAAAGGGCCTTTTTCAGCAAAGCCATTGAGGCTTTTATGAAGATTATCAATCTGATAATTGAGGTTGATCCCCAAAATCTAGATATAGACTGCCTTTCTGATTGTTTTCTTTGCTGTAATAGCAACAGAACCTGACAAACTAGGATTTACATATACATGTTCATAGCCCAGTATACAGACAAGTCAGCTCCTCTATGAGCTAAATGTCAGTATACTTTGTTTCTGTTTTATCTGCGTCTCCCTGTTTTTCAGAGCAAGAAGAGTGGGAAACCTGGCCCCTTCCTCCTCTCCGGATCTAGAGATAAAACGATTAAGATGTGGGACGTCAGCATCGGCATTTGCCTCATGACTCTGGTGAGTGGGTCTGACCTCTGGCATCGTCCCGCGTGGGGTGAGAGGGGAGGCTAATCGTCTGCTCTCTTCAGGTGGGACACGACAACTGGGTGCGCGGTGTGTTGGTTCACCCCGGAGGGCGATTCATAGTGAGCTGTGCCGACGATAAAACCCTCCGGATCTGGGACTACAAGAACAAACGCTGCATGAAGACCCTGTGTGCCCACGAACACTTTGTTACCTCTCTGGGTAAGAAGCGGTGACGAATAGGATTTAAAAATGACTTTGTCTTCAATGCGGCGTCCCTGAACAAATGTTTACCTCTGTTGCAGATTTCCACAAGACTGCTCCCTACGTGGTGACGGGCAGTGTCGATCAGACAGTCAAAGTCTGGGAGTGCCGCTGAGACTGCCCCCCCACCTCTTGCCCTGAAGCAGCCCTTAGCCCCCCTCCTCTTGCCCCTCTGCCCCTCTTTCGGTCCTGACGCCCATTCCCCTTACGTCTCGCACTCCAAACCATAGTTGACCATGGCGCTTCACCTTCTCCCCGTCCACTGTGCGTTTCCTCCCCCTCCCCTCCCCTTCATCGGTCCAGCCCTATTAAGATGACTATTGTCCTTTTATGTAAATTATTCTGGATGTAGGGTACGCTTAATAAATGTCACGCAATCTCTGACACAAACACACTCAAAAGACGAGAAGTATTCCTTGCATGGTCATTCAAACAAAACAAAAAAGTTGTATACTGTTTAAATTTGCCGACCTTGCAGCCTGGATTCCAGTTAACTGACAAGAACCAATGGCACCCCGCAGTGAGGGGCTTTATTTTACTTCATTGCTTCCATTGTTGTGTTCTGACACTGCGTGGATGATGATGATGAAGGTGTGAGGAAAGAAAGCATATAAGAAAGAATGAGCGAGCGGGGTAGGATGCAGCTTCATAGTCGAGTCACAATAGGTTCTGTGGGCGTGTGTGTGTACTTTGAATGTGTGTGTGTTTGTATATTACGACAGGAGAATCTCTCCGTCTCTGCTCTGATGCTCAGAGGAGAGCGGAGGCAACGCTTCTCGTCCTCTGTGTTCATTCATACTTCATTTTACAAACTTTCTAGTAGACACTCACAGGACCTTAACGATCCCCAAGCTGCTGAGAGCACAGGCACACGCCTCCATAGCAAAGTGTGTTTTACAGAGGAAAAGTTCTGCTCACCTTCTATGAGGCGTGTGTGTGTGTGTGTATGTCGCCCCAGAGAATTGCCCTGTGCTCTTGCTCACTCTCTCTCTGCCTTGTTAACCCTTCGAGGGCTCCCTCACACAGGATTTTCATTCTGCTTTCTGTGGTCTCACTGCTCTCAACACACACGCACACACAAATGCACATACATGCACAGTTACACTTGTGTATCAATATATCTGGATGTCATTGTTTGCAACATAATGAAATAAAATTCTGTAAATATAATCAATCTATTTGTATGTTTTCTTTGAGGAAAGGAGGTAAAATTAGAAATGACGAAGGCAAAATGAATAAAGTAAAAGCGGCAATGCTCATATGGACTGTTCTTCTCCTATTAAGCCGTCTACATATTCCCAAACCATTTTTAGTCTGTGTGGCTGTTAAAGTTGTTTTAGACAAATGTAGTTCAGTGGAAAAGGGGATCAGTGCTGTGGCCGACAAAATGAAGTTTTGATGTTGAGTTTGGTTTGAAAACTTTAAAATCATAAGGGAAAGGCGTTCAGAAAGAACTGGGTCACGGGAGACAAAAACAGGAGACTCTTGCAGCCAATATTATTTATGTATACCTATCCCACTGGTTCACAGATGATACGGTGCTGCACCGTGGCATCTCTTCAATCTGACCTGATATCATATTCGCTGCGGATCAGCCCTGACCTAGTTGTAGTAAACGAAAGATAAGATGACCTGTGTGGTTTCAGATGCCAAGTGTGATGTAGAGAGGACGGTATGATGCGTTTTGAAATGAATTCCTTGGGTACCGCCCGGTTGCTCCCGTTGCCAGCTCCGACTGGAAAAGCAAAAACATCAGGAGGCAAAAAGGGACAGAATCAGACCTCCTTATCAATTATGTACAGTACCACAGCCTACTTCTGTGTTCTCACACACACACACACACACACACTCACTCACACACACCTGCTCACTCACCCACACAGCAATTACTCCTCCCCTGTGCGCTGCGGTATCCCGGCAACAGTTGCTAGGATTGCAAGTGTGCAGCCAGGCACCACACCTTGCTGCAGATCCCAAACCGAAAGGCACAAGGCCCGTGCAGTGAAAACTGTTGTGTGTGCAGAGAAGTGGCTTCACGGGACCTGATGAAAAGATAATAAACCTGTCTCAAGTCTAAAAGTCTAGTTTCCTCAACGGAGGCACCGGAGTAGAAACATTGGCCTACATCTGCCAACCCGGCCTCTCTCTCTCTCTCTCTCTCATATGCCTGGCTGACACTTCCCCCTCCTGCGAGCTAAAGACATTAAAAAAAACAGGCTAGAAGAATCCCACTTCCTCATTTATATTTCTTCTAGGTCACCCATTCCTCTTCCATCTGACACAACCAGCAAAAAGTGAAAGTGAAATGAGCAGCAGAGAGGGGCGTGAACCAGCATTGATTCAGACATGCTGGCGTGATATGGAAGTGTTGCAGAACTTTCAAGGTCACTGTTCCGCTACAGACGGTCAGGCGAGCAGGTATCGATTCTCTCGTTTGGCCCGGCTGGAGATTCTTTGCTGACGTGTGCACACGGATCCGGCGTATCGTATCGATTGGCTGAGCTCCGAGGATTGGATCTGATCTGTAGGTTTGTGTGACATCCCAGTATACATCCTACCTGGGTCCAAATATAGATCACGTGATCAGCGTTCCAAACCCCAGCGTTCCAAAGCCTCGGGAGGAAGGTGGGATGAGGTCTTTATTTTATTTTTATTTTTTTACAGGATGTTGCGCCCTCTAGTGGCGGAATGCGTAGAGCGTTGCAATGTCCCTAAAAGGGAAGAAAACTGCGGTTTCTTTCTACTGTTCACAATTTAGGAGTGGTCACAAGGACGAGCGTGAGAAGATGACGGAGTCCGTCAGGTCGAGCTAAAAACAGGAACTGATGACACTTTCGTTTGACTGACTACAGGAGTTATAATTAAGTAATGGTTGGAAGAAGTATTTGCATTACATGATCAACACGGATCTGATGGAGAGTTTTAAGATTTCAAACTTTTCAACCTCCCTTTATGGTCATTGACACGTGGCATGTTCAGATTCAGGGTTATGGTAATAGATTTAGAAAATTACTCCCGCCCTACTTTGTGTATTGATTGTTGCTGTTTTTACAGATTTATCATAAACAAACAAATCTTACTAACTGTTTGATCTCTGTTTCTGTTTAAAGTCCCCTGCATTGCATTACTTCCCCCACCCGTCTCTCCTGTAGATCCACTGGTGATGCAGCACTTCTAACTGGGTCAGCCCCGTCTCTGCCTCACCCCCGCCCCCTCCTCACTGTCTCTCCAAGCCCCCCCTCTTCTCCTCCTCTTCCTCCTTTTCCTCTGGAAATGCACAACATTTTTTCCCTTGCAGCTCATGTGCACACCATGTGGAGCTCCTCTCTCTTTCCTGTTCTCTCCCTCCTCCCCCCCTTTTTGGCCTGATTCCTTTTCGGTCATCCATCCTGCAATACAGCCTGTTGCAAAAGGACACACACACACACACACACACACACACACACACACACACACACACACACATAGTTCTTTACCGTTGTCTTGTGTTACAGTTCTTTGAATACAGACCTGTCAAGTTAATGGTTTGACAGTTTAACCGCAATTGGTGTTTCTAAGTTTGAACGTGAAGGCAGGACGCGTGGCGAGGCAGAGCCAGATCTGCTGTTTTCATTGGCTGACACCGTCAGAACCTGTTAAAGGATATATGACTGAGCGGTGTCCAATCAAAGACTGTTACCATGCGGCAACACGTGCCCTACATACGTGCATCTGTATACATACGTAGACAAACACAACCCTTTAATGTAAACCCTGAATCTTAAAACTGAAACTAGTTGTATTTTCCCCTGCGAAACATAGATTGGAAAAACCACCACATCATGCATCACCTGTTACATGTCATTAGATTACATTACATAACACTGCCAACATCAGTCACAGGATGGAACAATACACACACTATGCAACAAAACGGAATGCACCTTACCATATGGAAATAAAAAAGAAAGGAAAATCCTTGGATTTAACATATTTTTTCAGTCTGCGAGACAGGAGCAGGGTGTGAGTTGAAGAACATCTGGAAAGAACTGGAACCACGGGGTAAAGGGAAATGAAAGACATCATCGAAGAGGGATAGTGTTTCTTATAAGTTCTTATAAATATTCAGACATATCCTTAAAGTATTTTGGCTGCTATTCATCATGAATTTGGTGGAAATTGAATTCAAAGAAGTTCAAAGAATATATTTCCTTGTAGTGTTTTATAGTTTGTTCAGGGGAAACTAAAGTATATCTAAAAATAAATTCAGCCTTTTAGAATCTCATAGTAGTTTATCTAAATATTGATTGAGATTATGTGGGTTAATTTAATAAAACGTATGTGTAATGCAAAACACTCCATTTTAGTCAATAGAATTGCACAGTTAACGGTATAAACCATATCCCCCTTGTGTAATACAATTGCTTAAACGTATCAACCTATTGTAGGCGATGTGTGAACCTCAAATAAACCAACAGAATACTAGGGACAATAGCTAATTTTGTCCTCAGAACCAGACAAGGGCATTAGTAAGCCCCGCCTCCGTTTGATTGACATCTCTGATCCCGAGACAGCAGGGTGGCCAGTCACGCTCTCGCCATGCAAATGAGCCGCGCTGAGGCCGGGCGGGTGCCCATGTGGACGAGCACCATGCCTTGTTGTTCTGAGCGCTGATTGGCGCGCAGTTGCTTGATTGTTCTTCATGCGCTGCGGGCCAACGGCGAGAACGAAAACGTGGAGACCCGGGGACATCGAGCGGACTTCCCTTGTTTGTGTTACCACGGAGATACCCGAGAACACCGCGAGAGCTTTTTGATTTGGGGTGTTTTAAAAAGCCGTGTTCATAGTTTTAATGTAAAGTTTAACGTAATTCGGGAGAGCGGAACGTTTGTGATTGGACGACGGGGCGGAGTGGGAGGGGCGATGCGGTCGCCGGGTTTTGCCAGAAGCCGTAGTAACAGGGCGGGTCTGGAATCCGGGAGGGCGGGCCCTAACGAGAACACGACTCGCCTTGTTGTGTGTATTACCGTGCTCGCATCGCCATCTTGTAGCAATCCTTTTTTTTTTTTTTTTTTTTAACGCGCGCGAGGATCTACTTTCCTTTTCGCCGGATTAAAAATCGACCATCTGGTTTCAACAGAAACACAGGGGAAGAGAAGTTCGGCCCTGAGGGTGTGAACCGTGCACACGGCGCTTCCCACCGGGACACCACCCTTATTTGCCCCCTCGGTCTTTTTCCTCTTTTCCGTCCCGAGCTAGCGGGTCGCCTGACGTGAAGGGTTTCACGCGCAATGAGCATCGACACACTTTTGGAGGCGGCCAGATATCTGGAATGGCAAGCCCAGCAGCAACAACAGACCACACGTGGTGAGTTCTACGGCAGACTGGTGCAGCGTACGTGACAGCGCGTGCTATGTCCTAAACTGCGCTTCGGGCGACCCGTCTCCCGTTTGCTACCAGCGACGGGGCTTGCGTCTTTTTAACCAACCCGCTTAGGATGGACGGACGCGCTGGCAGGATTTCTGCAAACTATCGGCCAATTCCGAGGCGCGAAGTGTTGCACAAATGTGTCTCCCCTTATTGCGGAAACGGTACTATTTGTTTGTCGGCACTACTTTGCGCGCTCTGGGTTGGATCCGCGCGCGCGCGCGCGTGTGTGTGCGTGTGTGACAGTTTTAGGACGGTGGTGACTCGCCGTACGTGTGTTCGTGTATGTGTGTGCGAGAGGAGTTTCTGTCAGGAACCGACGGTGCATTTATCGGTTGTGTATTTTGTCGTGTAGTAACTCTTTCATTGTGGGCAGTCTATCGACGTGTCTCCATTTAAAAGCTGGAATATGTGTGGCCATTTCCCCCCGCGTGCTTCGGGCTTAGTGATCGGCTCTTAGCACCGGTTCACAAATCTGTAACAAACGACCTCCTGGAATCGATCGGCCCCATTTCACTCGTCCGTCGAGCACCGGCAGGGCGGTGGCGAGCAGAGGCTGCTCTTTACATAATACCCTGACACTGCACAGCTATCTTGTGACACACACGCACGCAGACAGACACACGCGCGCACACACACACACACTGGGGCGGGTCCACTCACGCGCTTACCGCCTCCCGTTTTTGTCTATCTGCGTGCGGGCATTTCAACTATTTGTTTTTCCTCCTTCATTTTTATTTAAACCGATGTGAAAAAGGAATCGAGGTTATGATCCGTGACTCGGTAGATGTGCGCGTGCGTGTGTGAGGAGGAGGTGGGTGGGGGGGAGTGGGGCTGCTTTTCTGTGTTTCTCGCCTCTGATGACGTGTCGGACAAATCCCCCCCCCCCCCCCCTCTCCCGCATACTTACCCTACCGCGTGGTGGGAGACGCCCACAACGACCACGTGCACCCCCTCCTCCCCTCTCCACTCCCCTCTCCACACACACACACCTACTTGCACAAACGAGCGCTCCTCGTCCCCGCCCCTCCCATTCAGCTCCCTGACAGTGGAGAGGGGGAGAGAAAGGGAGCGAAAGGGAGGCAAGTAGGGCAGCCTCGCTGCACGGAGCCCTCTGATTTACAGTCATACAAGCAACAAATCAACTTTGCGTTGATCTGCTGAAGTCACTGTTCCACCTGACACGATTGACACGACATTTACAATGACGTTATTTTTCTTTTCTTTCTCGTGCATAGTTTGTTTTCTGTTTGTAATTTGGTAAGATATATGAATATTATATATAAGTGGAGGCCTCTTCCTGCCCCTTTATTTCTGTTATGTTAGTTTATTGTTTATTTTGTATTGCTTGTGCAATTGAATAAAAGGACGCACAGCAGTCTGACTCTAAGTTGTACGCCTGCCTTCCACTGCTCAACAAGAGCTACACAAAAGGGAATAATTCATGGGTATCATTGTTACGCCAAGGGTAGAACTTTTAATAGATGACTTGAATTGTGGACAAATCCCTCATTTATAAACACAGTATAGGATTTGAAAAAATATATATCCTAAAGGTACACCATCATTTAGATGCAAAATGGCAGGACAGACGGACGTGCTGGCATGTGCCTGCGGTTATACTTTCTTCATAGCGGTGGAGGTGGCCGAGCCGTGTGTTGGTGTTGCGCACATTTGAGGAATCCCTGGGAACCTCTCTTTTCTAATGTTGCTGTTTCCATGGCTACGGAGGGCTTTCCACACTGCTCTGGGTCGGCCTGGTGCTGTCTGTAGAGCTACTCACTGAGCGTCCTAACGCGGGCACATCGAGGGAACATTCCTCCCCCGACCGGCTGCCTTTTTTAGATTTCCGTTTTTTTAACTTTTGTACGTTGTCATGGTGTCAACTGCATTTGACAACAGTTCTTTGCTGTTTGTCAGACGACCCAATGTAAAAGATCCAGCATGAGTTTATCCTAAATCTGCTCTCGGGGCAGGTTTGTCTCCGCTTCCAAATTATCCTCATTTTTTTTCTTTGTCTTCTCGTTTCGCATGTCTTGTCCCACCTCACGCAGAAGAGGAGCAGCGCAAAGAGAAGGAGCTCATCCAAAGGGACGTGGAGTCGCGGCGAGTGGAACTGGTGGCAGCGTTGTCTCAGCCAATCAGGGCCAGCCACATCACCTGGGGCCATGACGCTCACCACCAACAACCGCATCACCCTCCTCCGCCCCCTCTCCCGCCCCCTCAAGTCCCCATCGCCGTCATCCCGATGGTCCCGGTCGTCAACGCGCCGCCCTCCGTGCCGCCCCTTCCGCTTGCGACGCAGATTACAACGGCGGCGACGTCGCTCAACGGCTCCCAGCTAGTCAAGAAGGCTTCCTCCCCCCCTCAGCAGCAGCATTATCATCATCATCATCTTCATCAGCAGCAGCAGCAGCAGAAGCATCCGTCGCCCTCTCCTCACCTGTTGTGCACTCAGCAGATTAAGGTAGAGACCAATTCGCAGCTGATAAGTGCAAAGCCCGGCCAATCACAGCCCGAGGTTCAGATCCAGTACTCGACCTCCATCAGCACTAACGGAACCGGCGCTCTTCATGCACTGGTGCCACACCAACTTCCACCTTCGTCCCAGCCGCGGCCCAACGGAGTGATGATGAGTGACGACCTGAGGGGGATGGAAGGGAAGAGGAGACCAGGAGGGTCAGTTTGTGTGTGTGTGTGTGTGTGTTAAAGTTGCTATGAAAGTGTGCACGAGTATCAGGTTGTGTTTCTGATTTGTGTTGTGTTTCCAGGGCGGGCACCAGAGAGGTTCATAATAAGCTGGAGAAGAACAGGTTAGTCCAAGCTTCTCTTTGTAGTGGTTTGGTGCCCACTCACCAGGGGTAGAGGAAAGCTGCCCTGTGTGTCACACAAGGCTCTGTGTTTGACGTGAGTTTCATCAGAAGTAATGACATAAAGCATTAAATCTGTCTGGAGCAGGAACAATTGGAGTCATTTGAACTGGTTTTAAACTCCGTAGCCTTGCTGATCGTCGCTGAGCGTTTAACAGACAGCAGGCTGATGAAAACATGTCAAAAGTGTGACGCTTTCTTGTTTGTGACTCTTGGCCCTTCAGGCGAGCGCACCTCAAAGAGTGTTTTGAGACGCTGAAGAAGAACGTTCCAAATGTCGACGAGAAGAAAACCTCCAACCTCAGTGTACTCCGCAGCGCTTTGCGGTACATACAGGTAGAGTTCAGATCCATTCTCTCAGCCTCACCGGTGGCACGTTGTCCTGGGTGCTTCTGGCTTCTTGTTTTTCATCTTGCTGGTTCATATGGCTTCTTTCAAATGGCGCCAACCAGAATAGAAACAAGCTAAATTAGGCTAAAGTTGGAAGCAGTTCAAGGTGCCGGAGCGTGGGCAAGCCGTCAGGGAGCACAACCGATTGGATTCTTTGAGATGATGATGATGACAATGATGACGCTAATGATGATTTTGATAAAAGACGAGCTGCTGCTAAGGAAATCCATACACAGCAGTTCCCATTATATTTATATATAATATATATATATATATATATATAGAAAGTTACAAAAGACACAGTGCTGTTCAACCAGAAAAGCAAATGTACTCCTTGTGCTTATTAACCTTGAATCAATCATTTTGACTAGAAACTGACTAAACTAAAATAATAACAATTTGTTGATATGAACATGATATGACAAAATGATACCAATTCACCAAAACAACCGTGCAGCGCTGCAGCGATCCCACACTGCTCATGGCTGAATGCTCCTCCCGGCAGTAATCTAATGGTTTGCCTGTGGATGAGCGGCTCGGCCCCCCCCTTCGTCTCTCCTCGTCTCCTCGTGTAAACCTCCCTTCCTCTCGCTGAGCCATGTGAGGCCTGAGCACATGGCTCAGCGAGCCCGCTGACGTCACCGTCGCTCGCCCACTCCGGTCTGCTCTGCACCTCCAGACGGCGCAGAGGCCGCAGGTAGCTGCATACAGCAGCGTTTCCATGGTTACAGCGCTGCAGCCGCAGCACATTTGCAACAGCTGTAACAGCTGAAACGTTTGTCTTTTGTCTTTTTGTCTTTATTTTTTGTCACAACCCCTTCTCTATATCTCTGTCTGTCTTCACCCGTTTTGCCCCTGTTGTCACTTGGTAACCATAGCAACGGGCAGCAGGTGGCCAGGGCGCTGTCGTAGGTGCTCCTGTGTTTGTGTGCACAGCAGTGTGTGATGTGAAATTGGTCTATTGATATTTTGCCAATGGTTATGCTGATGTGAGCTGTCAGCACATCCTTTCACTCCCATTACCGACTTTTTGTCTGCTTGGTTCTCGTGTCCACCTGGTGACAATCTCATGCCTGCACAGATGCATGTGTGATTAAATTCTGGTCAAATATCATGATTGAGGCTTTTTTGTTTCTCTTTGGGAGGACATGTGGGGCGAGGAATGAAAAAGGAGGTAATGATGAAACGAGAGGATGGGTAAAGGAAGGAATGGTGTCGAGGGAGCGCTGGATGAAGGGGGGAGGGGGAGGCTGTGGGATGGATAGAGGAGGTTGGGGGGGTGAACTGTCAACCAACCAGTCATATCCCTTTTATTTAATTGGCTTAATGTTTCATCCAATTAGATAGCTCCTTATGTTTTTTTTTTGTTTTACAAACTGCTGCTCATGCAGCGAAATCCTCCCGGATGAGGTTGCCTAGGAAACAGCTGTCACCCATAGTAGTTTCCTTGGTGATTTTGCTGCAGGCCTAATGGTGCCTGGGTCGTAAGACCTTGAAGTGATGTTCGTGGATGCACATGCGCACATAAACAAGCGGTCGTAGCTCCTCTGCGGCCAGCTTGAGTCAAGAAATCTCTTTTTGTCTTGAACTCTTGTAGATGCACAAGCTGCAGACATGAAATGGCACAGAGCAGCTGGATTAGCTGTCCCTGTAAATGTAACGCATTCTTTGTCTCACTGTCGTTTCCAAATTCACCTCCTTGTCACTCATGACCTCAGAGGTCAACGGGTCTCGCTCGGAAAAGGATTTGTCCCACTATGTCGGACCATTTAACCGCTTGGCTGGACTTTTCTGCAATGACATTTTCCTCCAGTGGCTCCCCTCGCTCCCTCTTCCCTCCTTAGTAATCTTTTAATGTCTTTAGCCCGCCGTGCTATTTGGTGCTCATGTAGCGGCCGACCTGCACAGAAAATGGATCACAGAGACTGCGTACCGAGACAAGCACGGCTCTTTTAAAATCGTTTTGTGTCTGCTTGCTGCCGAGTTTGCCCTCCTTGAGTCGTGCGACTCCATCCTGCCATTCACTCTAGTTGTGACCGTATTGTTCAGGCTCCAGTCATTCGTTTGTGTCACAGTCGGTGGGACGATGTTGAACTTGATGACTCCTGCTGCTCTGACCCCGTCGTCTCAAAAAACAAGCATGATATCCCGGAAATGGGAGGAGCTTTGGATTTATCAACAGAAACGGTGTGAACACGTTTGGCTTTGTTTGCGTCGCTTCCTCCTGCTGTATGAAACCTGAGCGAGCACGAGGAACATTTAGTTTCATGATTGTGCAAACTGGATTGTGCAATGTGGGAGTGGCCCAAGACTGCACAGAAAGAAATAGGTTCCGTCTTGCTTCCTTTTTCTGTTGAAATTACTTACGTAGCACAAGATACATTCTAGTAGTAATAGTGACTTGAGATAGAACACATGATTCATTTTATTGTTAAAAGGATATTTTATCATCCTGTTACCTTGTTTTTTAGTTTGCTGCGATTTTCCAGGTTAATTTGCTGGTGTTGGAAAGTGCAAAACCAACTAATATTCCAAAAAATTGCTTTTATCTGTTTCATATTAACACATGTTCGGAATTTCCGGGGGCATAATCCCTCTACTTCCCTGAAAGGCTTTTATTAAAAATGTCCGCCGGCATTTTCTACATCGAGGGGGAAAAAACAAAGACAAATAAAAAGGTGGACAATGGGGGACAAATGTATTGTTGAAGAGAAACTAACAGTCCGTTTTCTGAGGAAAATCCCTCTTTAAATCGGTATTATGCAGAACTTGCATGACAATGGGAACTATTGTGAGAGGTATTACTGCATTCTGACCCTTTTTACTTTCTGCAAATTAAAGCCTCATCTGAATGCAGCCTTTATTTTAAGAGCTGATACGGCTCATGTGCTAACCACGTACAGTCCCCTTACTGCACTGCGTTCCTCTATGAAAATGATCCCCCCCCATTTAGGTTCAGATGGGTCGGAGATCTTGATCTTCTCCGCTGTCTGCATTTCCCTCTGGCAGACTCTGAAGCGCAAGGAGAAGGAGTACGAGCACGAGATGGAGCGTTTGGCCAGAGAGAAGATCGCCACGCAGCAGCGGCTGGCCGAGTTGAAGAGCGAGCTCAGCCAATGCATGGACGTGATGGAGATCGACCGGGTCCTCCGTCAGACCATCCAGCCGGAGGACGACCAGGCCTCCACGTCCACCGCCTCAGGTACAGGGATGAGCTGCAGCAAAGCTTGCAGCTTGATTCCTCTACAGGTCCAGAATAAGTTAATGAGGAACAACCTTAAAAACAAGGCTGCCTCCTGTAACTTGCTGCAAACTGAGATAATGTGAGACTATACTATTCAAATTCAATTGACTATTTCTTTGCATATATTATAGGCGTTAAAGAGAAGAAAAGAATTCAAAAACTAGAACTATAAACAAACCTGAACCAGCCATCTTTTAACTCCAACTGACAAACGTGCATCCCAACTGAGCACAGAACGTGTAATAGCAGATTACCGGCACAGGAGACTATTTAGCTGGCATTTCCTTAATTGACTTGTCCTTTGACCCTTTCTGATGCCACTGTGTCTGGGATAGTTTCATGAGGACTAACTGTTTGCTTCTTGGTCTGCAGAAGGAGAAGACAACTTTGAGCAGGACATCGACGAGGACGTCCTCGCTCCCCCCGCCCTCTCGTCGCTGGCCAAACCGTCGCCTCCCGTTTTACAAGCCCAGCCGCTCCTCAACCATCACCCGTCGCTCCAGCACGCCGCCCTGCCTCTTCCTGGAGTCCTGCACGCTGCCGCCCCCTGTGCGCCGCCTCACGCCATCGCACCCGCTCCGGCGCCGGGCCCGCCCCCTCCGCAGGGCGCCCATTCCATTCAGCCCGCCGCAATGCAGCTGCAGTCCACCGTGATCGCTCACGCCGCCGTCTCCCACCCGTCGGTCATCCAGGCCGTCAATCCCGGCCTGCCAGCGAATCAGAAGCACCTGGCGCACATCGCGCCGTCGCCCGGCCCCATCTCCTCCCTCCATCAGAGCATCGCGGCGGCGCCCTCGGCGGCTGCTCACCAGCAGATAGGACACATCACGGTCCACCCGGTGGCTCACCTCCCGACCCTCTACCCCCAGGGCGTGTCCGTCTCCCAGCCCACCGTGGTGGGCCACATCACGCACACCTTCACCCACCGCAGCCTGCCGCACGTGCAGGCCAACCCCCAAGCCAACACTAACGGAGCCCAGATGAACAGCGCGGCGCTGATGGGCCAGGGGAGCCCGTCGCTAGGGAAACCCACGGCCGTGCTGGCCCCACACCCTCAGCTGGTGGGACAGGCCGCCGTCCTCAACCCTGTCACCATGGTAACAGTCCCGACCTTCCCCGTCAGCACGCTCAAACTGGCGTGAAAGGTAGAAAGGACTTCGCAGTGGGACGGACGGATGTCAGTCGAAGGGGAGAAAGGTTCAGAACTCCTGGAATGCATTTTTACACTCCAATCAAACGCAGACAGAACCGAACGAGAAAAGATTGCTTGTTTTTCGGACAACTTGTGATGAAAATCTCCAGAGATATTTAGTTCACGGTTCTGTTAGTTTGTGAAGCAGTCAGTGGGTTAGGCCATTGTTTGTGAAAATAAGACATTTGTCCGCGCTGCAAAGACTGGAACTCTGTTTTATCTTGCTTCCTTCCTTCTTTCCTTCCTTCCTATACAACCAGAAGCACTAACGTAATAAGCTCAATTCACACTCAGGCGTCACTGATTTCCCATAACTTTTCATACATCTTCCCTCATCGAGGGAAAATTAGAGAGATCTAGTGTATTTTGTCGTTGGACTGTTTCCATGGTGATTCAATATGTGCCCGTTTTTACTGGGAATCATGACGTCACGTGGGACAATTCTGGCGGCATAATGTCACTGATGTGTTTGAGAGCAGGAGGCGGCAGCGCAGTGTTCTCACTGATCCAAACTAATCACAGACGAGTGTGTGAGGTAGAGCACATTTCATTGTTTGCAGTTTACTGTTTATTTATTTAAATTGCATCCGGTTTTCTTCCTCCCTTCGTTTTACAATCTGGCTCCACAAAGTGGCTATTTTACATTTTACCTTCAAATGAGGGCGCCTCGTCACGCCGCTTGGCACCAACACCAAGCAAATTAAGAAAAAAAACAAACAGTGCAACTAAAAAACCAGATCAGCATTTAATTAAAAAGACAAATAAAAGGACCTGATGCTTATTAGCTACATTTTCCTAAATGACTCGAATTTCCCTGGTAACCCTAACGTAAAATACTGAAAGAAACCTGCACAGCTGTTCTCAAACACTCATTGAGGGTCACCTTCTTCACTCTAATGCAACAGCTCCCTCTGCTGCCTCAACCCAGACCTCCTACTGATGTTCCTCACACACACACACACACGCACACAACATAAACTTCCCTTGAAAAGAAACTTTTTTTGTTTTCTTTCTCCGTTTCCATTATATTATACAAACTGCTGAGAGGATTGTGAGATGTGGATGAAACTCCAGAAGCAAGTTAATTGACCTCAAATTAAGATTTTGATTTGTCAAACTAGGTGAGGTCTCGTCTCATTACACAATTGGGATGAAGCACTGCATTTTATTTTTTTTAATGTTAGGCCAAAATCAGTTTATGTATTGCAGTTTTGTGACAACTAATTTGACAGTGACATTTTTTTTTTTGTCAACCAATGATATGAAACATCACGCCAAATCCTCCGAAGAAAAACCTCTTCCATGTTTTTATTTAAAAAAAGGACAAATGTGTCGTGAAACCACACTTGAGTCTTTGTGTGTGTGTGTGTGTGTGTGTGTGTGTCTCCACAAGCTCAAAAGGTTCATGAACTCGCAGCCTTGTTGCCAGCAGACACATGTCACACCGTGACATCTCCCGTCTCTGTGTGTGTCCACAGTTGACTTTGCGTGGATCTGCGCCGCTCCTCTTCTGCTGTTTCTGTGTGTTATGTCTGTACATGTGACTGTACTCACTTTCTTTTATATTCTGTACTATAGTTAATCCTACTGTAGCATGGCTCTGTTTGTAAGGTATACAGTTTGCCCTGTGCATGATGGAGTGTGTGTGTGTGTGAAGCAAGCAAGATACTTTTTTACACAGTAAAATACCATCGATTTACCAATCGATGGTATGAGCCTGTTTGAATGCTAACGTGTGTGCCTATACTCAGTTATCCTGAACACTGTGACAACTCCGACAAAGCACGAACACATTGAGCGAATGAAGAGACAAGAGGTTTACTGTCAGTTTATTTTTTTATGTTTAAGTTTCCCATTTGGCAAGTTGGACTGAGATGCAGATTGGAAAAAGTTAAAAAACAAAAAAAGTTTTTGCTCTTAACACAATTTCTAAGATTCAATTTGACTTTTTTTGTAATATTTGTATTAACGTATGCAAGATTTGTGAATTTGTGATGGTATGCACGTTTTGGCATACGAGTGTATGCATCTTAAAATTTGAAATGCTCGTTTCTTTTTGGTTTCGTTATGCATGTAGATTGCCCCTTTTAGTTTCCTTTGTTTGAACGTTTTGTTTCTTTTTGGGACCATGTACAATACTGTATAACGTGGGCAGGCTCTTGGACCTCATGCTACATTGATATTATATATGAATATAAAAAACATGTTTTCCCTATGGAGAAAGTTTTAAGTTATATATCGCCTGTACACTTTGGGCTGCCTTTTTAGATCTAACTGTCCACTGTTTAAGATAATGATAATAGATAAAACATATTAATGAAGAATTATGCTGATGAAATAAAGATTCTTAATAAATCTTATTACATTTACAACACCTCTTGCTCCTGTATTTGTCTTGAGTGAAAATATAAACACAATGAAGTTTGATGATTTATTTTTTTTGTCTTTACAAAAAGAAATGTAAAAAAAATACAGTTGACTCACGTCACTAAAGAAAAAACCCTTGGATGACTTTAACATCCTTAGCAAGGTTACTACTAAAGTTGCAGTCCTGGAACGCAGTTATTTAACTAAAGAAATAAACATAGCAATTTTCTCCGGATGGAGATGTTGGATAATTCACGTCTTGGGATGAAGAAAAAAAAAAAAAATCCCAATCGACCTGCGAGTCCGTTTGACGCGCAGGAAGTCTCCGTCCACAACATCGACGATTCTTTTGTCGTTTTCTTACAAGTTGCATCTCTTTGTGCTCGTCGTGGATTGTAGAGCCTTTCCTCCCCCTCGAGAATCACAATCAGAATCCCCCCCTCTGGCTGTGCTGCATGTGCTCCTGGACCCTCCCCAGCACCTCCTGCATCCTCCTCAGCTGCAGAGGGGAACACATGAGGTAAGTGGTGACCGCGGTGAACGAGAGACGTACCTCTTGGTCTTTCTACAGCGTGGTTCTTTCCGTCCGAGAGTTGGGGGGAGCCAGCGGCAGAGGAAAATCTGTCTCGCTCTGCTCTCGATGGTTCTCACGCAAACTTAAGACCCAAGTACCCGCCCACACACACACACACACACCCACAGAAGAACAGAAGCTGTGTGAGCATCGGTCTCAATCGTCACAGAAACTCTCCGCTTGCACAAGCTGCGTGGATGTTTTATTATTCTTTTTAAAGGCTACATTGTGTTTAAAAAAAATCACGGGGGAAAAAAAATATCTCCTGGTAAAAGTGTACATGTGAAGACAGAAGACAGTTTTAATGACTCAAAGAAGTTTAATCAACTTGGAACAGCGTGCTCCTGGATGTTGACGCCACACACCTGCGTTCCTTCTCCTGCACCACCATGAGCGTCATGTTCTGAATGCACTGCGCTCTGTAGTTTTCATAGTGCGTCTCCTCCGTCACATCCTTCAGGTCCTGCATGTGGGTCACCAGCATGTTCCTCAGCAGCAGGAAGTCAGAGTGAGCCGGGTTCTCTACTGACCACGCAACGACAGCGGGACACCACATTAGACGGGTTGTTCTTTGTTATCAAATAGAACAAAAGTCACAGAAAAAAAACCCATTGAAAGTTAATTAACCACCCAAAATACCATCCAAGTGATGGAATGGTAAAGGCCACGGTAAAAGCTGACTAAGAGAAATTATAAATACATCTGGATATGATTTAAAAGATGTTTGTGTGTATGACCTTCCACTGGACCCCAGGGATAGAGACGTCCTCTGAACTTGCGACCTTCACTCTCAACCTGAACATTGCTCCCAACTACTGCGAATGGGATGCTGTCCTGCGGAGAGAATCGACAAGAAGACACGGCCAGTCTTAACACGGACTAGATGGCACTTTCAAACGACTTGAAATAAGAGTCAACTCAAGAACCTTGAGTATCTGGTCCTGTTTCTGTAGGTCTTCGTCCTCGTCTGAATCACAATCGGGAAACTGATAGATGTGGATCCCGAACTGCTCAATCTCCTGCCTGATCTAGAGTACATGGGCACATTGAAACAATAGGGAAGAACTAGAGAGAAACACAGGTACGACTTCTCCTCAATCACGTGTGGGTTTAATGATGTCACACCTTCACTTTCTTTCTGTCGACCTCCGCTGGTGTCATGCTGTCCGCTTTGGCCACAACAGGAACTATGTTGACTTTCTTATGCAAAGCCTTCATACACGCAACGTCCAGAGGCCGAAGGCTGACGTCACAAACAACGGCACACATAAGTGTTATGTAATTGTACACAAGCGGGTGCATTGCAGAAAGATATCCAAGTGAAACCGTGGCAGTGCGGTTCAGTAAAACAAGGCGTCAGCGTACCCGTGGCCGTACGGAGAGATGAAGTAGAGGCAGCAGTGGACTCGGTTGTCCTGGATGTTCTTTCGGTTCAACCCGCTCTCATCTCTGAAGTACTGCTCAAACTGCTGGTCGATGTAGTCTTCTATTGGCTTCCAGCTGATCGGACATAAAACATCTGTGACCAAAACAAACACACCTTGCTGACAGTTTAAAGCTTGAGGAGATGATAAAAGCGTATCCAGCATGTGCTTGTCAAGCGGCGAGTCGCACACTGCGACAGTCCAGCAGAGCGGCAGCGCCAAAAAAAGGCCGGTGGATGAGCTTACCATTCCGTGTTGTTGATAGCGTCTCCGAACCCCGGCGTGTCTATGATGGTGAACCTCACTTTGACTCCTTCCTCTTCGATGCTGATGGTGTGTTTTACAATGTCGATCGTTCGATCAATCCGTTCTGCGGACACATGCAAGTGCAAAAGTAACTAAATCTACACAAGCCAGGTGTAAACGGGATGTGCAAACAGGCACCAGAAGACATGCACACCTCAGGGCTAAAGAGTAGAAGAAACCTTATACATTTTCATGTCGTCTGGTTCCACTTACTTTCCCACAATAATAACATGAGCCACAAATAGGAAAATGAACCACTGAACTGATCTCACCTTGTGCATTGGGAACCTTCCTGTCGTTGTAAAGGTTCGTGAGGAACAAACTGTTTAATAGCGTCGATTTTCCGAGGCCCGACTCCCCTACATCGAGAAAGAAACGTGACTAACATATCCAAGCCAAGCACGCGTTGTCTGGTCACAAAAAATATCATCAAAAGAGAAAGCGCTTCTTCACAAATAAAACGAAACTCAACGGTTTGAAACGTGTGGAAATCCGTAATCAACACTAATGAAAGCATTTGGGTTAATTGACGTCCACTCTGAGGTTAACAGTTGGAACTTCTAGATGTTTGTGTATAAGCGCTGTGTTTGCAGTGTCTTTATAAATCATGTGTGCATTACAATCTCTGTGGAAGGAGAGATGTTACATTCTGCCATGACGGCCTGTTGAAGTATCCCATTTAGCAGACGTGCGGGAGGACTCACCTGCCACCAGAAGTGTAAACGTGAAACCTTTCTTCACTGTCTTTCTATAAACCTGGTTGGGTAATGTGGCAACACCCACATACTCTTTCTCCTGGTCCTGCAGAATCAAAAACGCAAACATATAAATGTTTACAAGTAAGGATTGTGGGTAATCGTAGTAACAACCATCACTGCTGGTGCCTGAAAACATGGCCTGATCTGCAACCTCTGTCTCACATGTCTCAGAGCAGCCAGGTTCGGTCTATCGGGGCCGGTTGGAGAGCCAGCAGGGTTGCACAGGACGCCGCGGGGCAGCATGGGAGTCCCCGGTAGGCTGGCCAATCCGTGTGTTGATGTCCCAGTTCCCTCTGCCTCACTGCGGACTGGTGCCTGCTGGTGTGGTGACTGGTGCTGGTGGCCAGGCTGTGTGATGGGACGCAGATCTCTCATGGCAAAAGGAAACGGAGTGTCATCCCGGTCCTCAATGGACAGACTGGACATCTGTGACAGCAAACACATTAAGGATTTTAATGTTCAACCTCAAGTCTCAAAAATATAGCCTGCTTTTATTTAAAACTAAAAAAGGGGAGGGATTTTTTTGGTCCTATTTTTTATCTCTTTTGAAAGATTACGGCACAAACAATTAGATTACTTGCGAGCTCTACGAAAAACACACAACTAAAAAGAAACAGCACAGGAACCTTAGAAAGGCTGAACAAATTCTAACAATTTTCTTTGAAAGCATTTGTAATAATCCACATGTGTGTGTATGTAAAGCATCTTTGATATCACAAAACGGACTAACTGGCTGCAGGTGGCCACGGTCAATGTCATTGTCCCTCGGTAGACAGCATAACGATAACGATTCGGTGTCTTTTGTTGTAGTGGCTACCCTTTGTTCCATGATTAGTCCTGGCTTGTGATCTCATTATACTATTACAGAGGCCTTCGTCCATCTGTCCATGCAGGGTGGGGAGACCAACAAAACACCTTCTGGAGTTGGAAGCTTAAACACTATTGTCAAGCTGGATTTACCAACTAGACTGAAGGAACAGGTTTTTTTTTTTAAAACAACCTCAAAGACCTTTAAGAGCTAACAGCTACTCTAGCTATAAGCTCCACAAGAGGATCAAAATATGCATCAGGGCCATAGGACTGACCTGCTGTGGCTACCTCACAGCTGATAATCCCCACAAAGCGACTCTACTCACAATCATGAACATTTAGCAAAGGAAAACTTGCTTTGCACTACTTTAGAAAACTAATTTCAGGTCAGACGTCGTCCTGCTGAGGACACACACCAGCAGAACAACACAGTGCTGCCAGGTTGGTGTGCCGTGCCTCGACCTGTCACCTCCCATAAAACACAAAGATTTGCAGCAGGCTTAACCCAGCTTCTAATGCTGTGCCAAGGTGGGGGTTGGAGATTTAACTCTTAAACACACAAACACACACAAACGCATGCACACACACACGCTATAAACACAATCACCTAAGGCTATTCTATAATTGGGTCCTACCTCCTTTACTGAAAAAGTTGCATCATTTTTGAGCACAGGATGGAAAGTATAAATAAGAAATATTTTTATAATTGTGAAAAAAAAGAAAATAGGCAATCATAGAATTGCATAAGCTGGGCAATAAGTAGAAATGTGTGGCTCCTAGTGAGATAAATAAGTAGCTTTACAAAACCCTGCTATCAACAGACATAACACAGTGGCTTATAACAACATGTTCTCACATTCCAAACAGCATCCTCCTGATGCACATTCTAACAATGCACTGTACTTATATTACTTATACTTATATTTCAGTTAAGGACAAAAGAAAGCGTCATAAAAAAATACAACAAAAACTTTTTTGATATTGCAGAAACAGTCGGTTACCCAAATAAAACCGTCATTGCAACCTGCATGTGTTACAGACAAAACGAAGGTTACCTTTCTTGTTGCTGCGAAACCTGACGGGACATGACATGTGCTGCATGATGCATCGGGCTTCTCAAACAGACCCCAGATCAGAAGGGGGGTGGAAAAGGACCAAACCGCAGCGTGAGTGAAACCGAAATGACCGAACTACACGACACCTTCCTCGCAATGTGATGAGGCGTCCGCAGGTTCATGCACGGACTGATCTCCGGATGCAGTCCGCTCAGTCTCACCGACTCAGCGTCAGTAACGCAGATGGAGGCTCACTGACCACTAACGTTAGCACCTCCGTCATACAACTTACAATAACAATAAAAATATTTGTAATATTAAGTTTGTATTTCTGCATTAGTTAACCGATACATTTCTTAGTTTTTATAATCAACATAACGTTAATTACCGGTTGCAAATTGGCCATTTGGTGCGCTTGAGCAATCCTCCGCAGGTATACCTGGAGACCTGAAACACGCTTCGCAAGCTGTCCCTCTCAGAGTCCGTCCGCTGTCCGACTCTGCTCTTTTTTATATCCTCTCTTGTCCTTGAACGTTGGTTCAACCCAGTTCATCCTTCTGTAACATTCTGCCTTCCCCGAACATTGAGTGCCTGGTGCTCCTTCACATAGCCTTCGGCCTTGCCCTGAAAATGGGTTCAAACTGGCTCTCCCTTCGGCCACACGTGCGCTATCTCAGATAATATTTGATCTTCATTTTTCCTGTGCTCTCCCTTCCACAATTCACATTGTCTGACTTGTATGGTCTCATCCGGTCACACCATCTTTTCTACAAGTCAAAAGATTATAAAAAAACACACAAACAGAAACCCACATCTCACAATTTCCCCCTTTTGATCTCTTCCAGAGATCACTCTAGCGGCTGGTGAGATCGGAGAGTCGTAGCACATTGTTATGAACATAGTTAATGCAACCTCAGTTTTTGTTGGCCGTTACCAGAAAGTGTGCGGACTAAACCGTGTTGTTTTCAACCCGGCTGCAATTTGATTAGCCGGCTTGTATTCATTCAGATTTCCCCTAGGGACTCAATGGTATCAATATAAGTGGGACTTTGGTAGGTGAGGTCAAATGAACGGGTCAGATCAAAAGTTGTGTCGCCGCCGTCGTTTAGTGAGCGCTGCGTCTTCACTTTCTATGCTTTTCACCAATTTGTTTATGATCATGGTCAGTGGTGCGGCCAGTCTGACCATTGTTGACCCAATTGTTTTGGTTTGGACTCTGGGAAAAAGCCTCTGTCCCCCGCAATCGAACATAACCCCAGACATTTCCAGCCCCCCGACGCGTGGCGTCCTCCTCCTCGGGATCCCTGAGTATAGGTTCTGTGATAGCTCTTATACACCTAGCAAACGCAAAGACACCCATTACAACCCCCAAGCGATTATGGCAATATTAAGCATGCTGACATTCTATATTTTTAACTAAACTAACTGCGGAGAATTGAGAAAGATAGAACAGAGGAGAGGATAGCATTGTGCATTTCTTCGTCGCTGGTCTTCTTCTTTCGTTGTAGACAGTGGACACAGATCACTATGCACTGGGTGTCTGTCGGTCGGACTGCCCGTTGTGAACCCGTCCGTGGTCACTGCAAGATGGTGTCAGTTGATTGACACTTGTTGTGGGTGTAGGCTGGTCTGAACCTACTATTGATAACCTTCTCCCCGGATTAAGCATTATACCTCATTACACCTTACACAAACTAATTGAAGGGTGTAAGTATCTTATAACATGTTGTTCACTGTTTTTTTGTCAATACAGAAAACACTTTTATTCATACTTTCATCACTGATTGCAATTCCTTGACTAATAAATCATTGTTTCATAATCGCTTGTCAGAATTTCATTCAAATATAATCGGTCAGGGGATCGAGATGACTCCCCAACATGCTGCAGTTCCTCCAATTCTCATCATCCTGTTGAGATTCCTGTTGGTTCAAATTAGTTATTCATGGTAGCATCCAGCCATCGCTGCTGTAATCCTCCAAAGTATTAGTGTCACCCAAACACAGCGAAGAGCGATACAGCCACTGAGATCAAAACAGTGATTCTTTCACTTGCTGAACTGTGATTCCAACATTTTACTTAAAAGGATGTGTGTGGATTTATTTGTTTAATTTGTAAATCGTACTCTAAACTTAACTCACCCAAATGGTGTGTGTTGATCTGTCACTGGGGTCCACCTCGCCCCCCCCCCCCTTTTGATCTTGCCTCCTCCCCTGCCGGTGTGAGCCCTCCCTTCTCGGCTCCAATGTCCACGTTGCCATGGTGATCACACACAATGTTCTCACCTAGTGTGTTTCAAATGTCTTTGCCCATCAATGTTTCTTCTTCTTTCTTCGTCCCTGGTACAGCTTCTCTTCTCTGCTCTCGTCAGGGCTCTTACTTTGTCAACTTGGAATCGTTTGTGCTGACACGACTGTCTTTGGTCGTTCTCCAAAAGTTCTGCTTCCTTGACGTTTCACTTTCATGACAACGTCCAAAAGACTAAAAGTTCTCTTTAATTCTGTGGATGTTCAGACTCACCAAATGAGTCCTGGTTTCTTTTGCTCCTCAAGACTCTTGTCGTCTCTCGTTTAGATCATGCAAGCATTCCGTAATGTTCGTTGATGGGCTGTAGTTGTTCGTTCTTCTTCTTCATCCTTGGTGTGGTGTGGTGGGAGGTTGGTGGTACAGAGGGAGATCACAGCGGGTGGCGAAGCGGAGTCCAGTCCAGGATCCACTCTATGTTTCTCGTATGATAAAAACAAACAGAATTCCGTTAAACATCTTCTATCAATTTCAGACATCCTTCTTTAAACTGTCTTCCCTATTTATGTTTTTTTTAATTTAGGAATTGCGCTTTGATTAAATATAAATATGTGTGTGTGTGTGTGTGTGTGTGTGTGTGTGTGTGTGTGTGTGTGTGTGTGTGTGTGTCTATGTGTCCATTTGTATTTTTGTTTCCATTAAACTAACAAAACCTAAGTACCTGTAAGTTGACTGGTGGTCCAGGTATTGCTTACCAATCTCTGCGTTGCCGACTGAGCTCCATCTTACAGACCCCCCTAAACCTCTGGGCGTTATTGGTCCCTCCTATAAGTGACCCTAATGGTTTACACTTGGGCTCTTCACTGGTTCCAGCTAGGTGACCCTGTTGTACTCACCTCCCTGGTTAGCCAGCCACACCTCAGAGGTGTCAGGTATCTGTAAAACTGAGTCATCAGCGGTGCAATCCCCATTAAGACAAATGACTCTATGTGTGTAGCATACGTGGCAATAAATGGCTCCTGGTTGTGATCCTGCATGAGGTGGATCCAGTGTTCTCTCTCTGCTTGTTTGTGTGTTCGGTTCATGTCAGGTCCTCTGTGGCCTTCATGGCCCGATAAGGCAGCTTCTGTGTAGGAAAAACATTGAGCAGAAAACGTAATTTCTTTTCTGTTCATATTTTCTGCTTTGTTCTCTCCCATTTGTTCATTTTCTTTAACGACTGGTTAAGCTTGGTAAGATAAAAAGTTCCATCATCTAATTGTTCAAAAGTTAGAGCCCCTTTAATTTCTTAAGTCATAGTACCATGTATTTGTTCCATCAGTCCTGCTGACTGTGGATAATGAGAGCACTGTTAATTTACATTCTTCCCAAAAGTAGAACAGATCAGATACGTTGTCACTTTGTTGACACAGTGTGCTCTGGCCAAAAACAAAACCTTCCCTCTGGTGTCTCAGTCCTCTTTCTTCTGTTGAGGCTTTTTGCCTTTGTTAAAACATCCTGTGCATTATAATTAAAAAACATTTCTATGATTGTCAGACAATAATCCTTATCTTTACATTTAATTTAGTCTAATGAAGCCCATACTTATGTTTTCTTGTAATTTAAATCTTGGGATTGTGTTTTTCACAATCAATGCATGCCAACAAATGTTTATCAGTACTTCCATCCCCCCTTTTGAGCATGTGTCAAACATGCTCATCATAGCCAAATAAGTTTCATACGTGTTTACCTTCTGCCGCATTGTCCCACAGTTGTATTTTTCCCAAAACTTCTTCCCCAACACAGTTGATCAGGTAGTTTGCGTTTTCCTGTTGAACCGTTCACCACCAATTGTTGCTGTGCATTTAAACCTGCGATTTCCGAAGGTAGTTTACTTTATTCAGTAGTTGTAATCCTAATTATCATCAATTATCCTTTTTTTAAAGTCGTAATTGTGCAGCTCTGTGCAGATGGCGCCTCAGAGCTTTTCAAACACAAACGTGAAGGCCGTCCTCAGTGGCCGGCGTGAAACATTGCAAACCAAGTTTAGATAAGAACCACAGGCCTCCTTTGTTCGAGCCTTTGCGTAGGAAAAAGTTGACTCGTACTCCCTTCTTCAGACACAGCTGCAGATGCAAACTTTGTATCACCCTGCTTTCGCACGTCAGTTCAATACAGACAATAATCACACTTTTAGCATAGGACTATGTTTTACCGTTACATTCTACTCTTTTGATTATTCTTTAATCACTGATAATAGTTCTGTTCGTTATCCCCTTGTATTTGAGTGAAGTCCATTACCCAATTATATCCCAGATAAATATTTGCGCTCAGGATTCATTTCATTTAACACTGTGTGTTCTTGAATTTGCTTCCTTCATAAGAGGAGGAATATTCTTTAGGCTGCCCTGTTGGCCCCCCGTTTCCCTGCATTCCTACAGCAACCCTCCACATCTGTCCACTGTTCAGTGACACGTCAGTTTCTCAAAACCATTTGTTGTTTCAATAAAGAATTGTTTTAGTCTTCTCTGTTTGGGGTAAAGAATGCCCGTTCATCTCTTATCTCCGACCTTGAGTCTCTGTAGAAACATTTCAGTACTCCACGTCTCTATTTGTCTCAGGAATACACATAAAAACAAACAGGTTTCGGATATTTCAACATCATCTTCCTCTTTTTCTTTTTTTTTTCTGCTCCGCAGGCCTGTTGCTGCTGGCATAAACAGATTAGTTTTGGCTCAGGAATAATGTACTGGTATTTGTTGCTTACCAGTCACTCTGTCCGATCTGGTGGGAGCTGGCCTGTTGCTGGACGCTGCAGTTCTGGCTCATAGCTTTGTTTAATGCAAACACGAGGTCTGGGCTCTGGCTCTGTGGGACCAGGGCTGTGGTTTGTGATGGGGACTGAGGAGGATGTGACGGGTGGATGAAGGCTGGAGGGAGAGTCGGAGGAAAGACAGGCAGAGGAGGCTTTGTCTCCCGTATATCACTTCTTAAAATAAAAAGAAAACAAATCAGGAGAATTAATCACAAGTTATCACGTCTCATCTTGTTATTCACTTTTTTCCACCATCCCTTCTTACTCCCTTCTTGCGCTTTAACATACTTTTTTTTTTTTTAAATCCTTAGCAACCTTCCCCCTTTTGCTGTCATAACATCCATTTTTTGTTGCTGAATGCCCCCATTCTATATTATGTGTATTATTATCTATTCACGCTTTTATCTAAACTTATTTTCCCGGACTGATTTCAGTTAATAAACCTGCTTGTTTTTTTTTCTGCTAACAGAAACTGCCAATTCTTATTAGTTTCAGTAGCACAGAGTAAGAAAAGTGGGCTTTTAAAGGGATGAGAACTTTAAAACCACCAGTCCGGTTTTTCTAGTAAAGCGGATGTCATCACTCTCCTCCAACTCAAGCGGATCCTGGCCTCACAAAACCAAACTAATCCTGTAACGGACCAGGGCAGAGGACTTTGAGAAGAGTCTTAGACCCCCTGTGCACAGTTCCAGGTCCAAACCTTGAAAGGAGAAAAAAGTTTTGATATCCGGCTCGAAGGACAAATTGTGTTAGAAAAAGAGAAGACACGTCTGCCACTCAATTTCTGACCTGGAAAATACTATATATTTTTTTTCATTTTTTGGAAAAAAACTTTTTGTAACCCCTTTTAAAAAAAAAAATTATATACTACAGAATGTGTTACCCACGAATCCAAAAATGATAAGGTTCCCCATGACCTCGCCCCATAGTGGTGGGCCTATTTTCAAACGCTTTTCCTGAGGACTTTGCATATGTGAGAGTGCGCGGGCATGCAGTTAGTGCAGAAAGCATTTCTTCATTGCAGGCGGCGGGCGGTGTGTGTGTGTGTGTTTTTCACTTCCCTTATCATGTGAGCTCTCAGCATGGACACTGTCTCGCCTTCACATGCAGCTTCCTTCTGTGCCGCCAAAGAGCCTCTTGTTGTATTTAATACCGCATCGAACCCAGCCGGTGCCGAGAGAACCGCACCCTCTCTTTCCCCCTCGTATGCAGGTGGTTTTTCCGAATTACGCCGTTCTTAGTTGTTTTTGTCCACAGCTTTAATTTGTATCCAGTAAGGAAACCATGCAGTTTCCTTTTTTCTCCACACACTCCCCTTATCGCATTTCGACTCTTTTTTTTATTTTTTAATTTTTATTATCTTTTCTACTCCTCGATATCTGCGCCAGTGACACTCAGTCTGCCAAATTAACGCCTTTCTTTTTCTCACCGCGCATCCCGTGTGTTCAAACATGTTTCTTTTTCCCGGTAGTTTCTCCAACCACTGCCACCAACAACAGCCTCAGCTGGCCGTTCATTATTTTCCATCGACACCCCGGCGCTGGCCCCCAGCCGCCGTCAACAGTTTCCCTATCATATTCACCTTCCATTTCAACAACAGTCCCCCAGTTTGCATCTATTTTACCCGATCAGACAACTGGTCACCTCCGTGTGACACCGTCAATGTTCTCCGCAGCTCCAGAAAGCTTTCCCTGTCTGTTCTGAAATCTTATGTTCTACTTCCAGAACCCCTTTTAAATTTACCCTTCGAGATCAATATTGTAAGAGTAATATTGAAGGGGTTTATATTATATATATTTTAACTCTCCTTCTCTTCTCACCCCTTGCTCACACACACACTCACTCACACAGACACACGAGCTGCACCCTCAGAGACTGCAGCCCAGGATTTAAGGAGCTTTTACTCCTAGGGACTCTAACCCGCAGGATTTAAGGAGACTTTCCACCTAGGGACTCTAACCAATCAATGTTTCTTCTTCTTTCTTCGTCCCTGGTACAGCTTCTCTTCTCTGCTCTCGTCAGGGCTCTTACTTTGTCAACTTGGAATCGTTTGTGCTGACACGACTGTCTTTGGTCGTTCTCCAAAGGTTCTGCTTCCTTGACGTTTCACTTTCATGACAACGTCCAAAAGACTAAAAGTTCTCTTTAATTCTGTGGATGTTCAGACTCACCAAATGAGTCCTGGTTTCTTTTGCTCCTCAAGACTCTTGTCGTCTCTCGTTTAGATCATGCAAGCATTCCGTAATGTTCGTTGATGGGCTGTAGTTGTTCGTTCTTCTTCTTCATCCTTGGTGTGGTGTGGTGGGAGGTTGGTGGTACAGAGGGAGATCACAGCGGGTGGCGAAGCGGAGTCCAGTCCAGGATCCACTCTATCTTTCTCGTATGATAAAAACAAACAGAATTCCGTTAAACATCTTCTATCAATTTCAGACATCCTTCTTTAAACTGTCTTCCCTATTTATGTTTTTTTTTATTTAGGAATTGCGCTTTGATTAAATATAAATATGTGTGTGTGTGTGTGTGTGTGTGTGTGTGTGTGTGTGTCTATGTGTCCATTTGTATTTTTGTTTCCATTAAACTAACAAAACCTAAGTACCTGTAAGTTGACTGGTGGTCCAGGTATTGCTTACCAATCTCTGCGTTGCCGACTGAGCTCCATCTTACAGACCCCCCTAAACCTCTGGGCGTTATTGGTCCCTCCTATAAGTGACCCTAATGGTTTACACTTGGGCTCTTCACTGGTTCCAGCTAGGTGACCCTGTTGTACTCACCTCCCTGGTTAGCCAGCCACGCCTCAGAGGTGTCAGGTATCTGTAAAACTGAGTCATCAGCGGTGCAATCCCCATTAAGACAAATGACTCTATGTGTGTAGCATACGTGGCAATAAATGGCTCCTGGTTGTGATCCTGCATGAGGTGGATCCAGTGTTCTCTCTCTGCTTGTTTGTGTGTTCGGTTCATGTCAGGTCCTCTGTGGCCTTCATGGCCCGATAAGGCAGCTTCTGTGTAGGAAAAACATTGAGCAGAAAACGTAATTTCTTTTCTGTTCATATTTTCTGCTTTGTTCTCTCCCATTTGTTCATTTTCTTTAACGACTGGTTAAGCTTGGTAAGATAAAAAGTTCCATCATCTAATTGTTCAAAAGTTAGAGCCCCTTTAATTTCTTAAGTCATAGTACCATGTATTTGTTCCATCAGTCCTGCTGACTGTGGATAATGAGAGCACTGTTAATTTACATTCTTCCCAAAAGTAGAACAGATCAGATACGTTGTCACTTTGTTGACACAGTGTGCTCTGGCCAAAAACAAAACCTTCCCTCTGGTGTCTCAGTCCTCTTTCTTCTGTTGAGGCTTTTTGCCTTTGTTAAAACATCCTGTGCATTATAATTAAAAAACATTTCTATGATTGTCAGACAATAATCCTTATCTTTACATTTAATTTAGTCTAATGAAGCCCATACTTATGTTTTCTTGTAATTTAAATCTTGGGATTGTGTTTTTCACAATCAATGCATGCCAACAAATGTTTATCAGTACTTCCATCCCCCCTTTTGAGCATGTGTCAAACATGCTCATCATAGCCAAATAAGTTTCATACGTGTTTACCTTCTCCCGCATTGTCCCACAGTTGTATTTTTCCCAAAACTTCTTCCCCAACACAGTTGATCAGGTAGTTTGCGTTTTCCTGTTGAACCGTTCACCACCAATTGTTGCTGTGCATTTAAACCTGCGATTTCCGAAGGTAGTTTACTTTATTCAGTAGTTGTAATCCTAATTATCATCAATTATCCTTTTTTTAAAGTCGTAATTGTGCAGCTCTGTGCAGATGGCGCCTCAGAGCTTTTCAAACACAAACGTGAAGGCCGTCCTCAGTGGCCGGCGTGAAACATTGCAAACCAAGTTTAGATAAGAACCACAGGCCTCCTTTGTTCGAGCCTTTGCGTAGGAAAAAGTTGACTCGTACTCCCTTCTTCAGACACAGCTGCAGATGCAAACTTTGTATCACCCTGCTTTCGCACGTCAGTTCAATACAGACAATAATCACACTTTTAGCATAGGACTATGTTTTACCGTTACATTCTACTCTTTTGATTATTCTTTAATCACTGATAATAGTTCTGTTCGTTATCCCCTTGTATTTGAGTGAAGTCCATTACCCAATTATATCCCAGATAAATATTTGCGCTCAGGATTCATTTCATTTAACACTGTGTGTTCTTGAATTTGCTTCCTTCATAAGAGGAGGAATATTCTTTAGGCTGCCCTGTTGGCCCCCCGTTTCCCTGCATTCCTACAGCAACCCTCCACATCTGTCCACTGTTCAGTGACACGTCAGTTTCTCAAAACCATTTGTTGTTTCAATAAAGAATTGTTTTAGTCTTCTCTGTTTGGGGTAAAGAATGCCCGTTCATCTCTTATCTCCGACCTTGAGTCTCTGTAGAAACATTTCAGTACTCCACGTCTCTATTTGTCTCAGGAATACACATAAAAACAAACAGGTTTCGGATATTTCAACATCATCTTCCTCTTTTTCTTTTTTTTTTCTGCTCCGCAGGCCTGTTGCTGCTGGCATAAACAGATTAGTTTTGGCTCAGGAATAATGTACTGGTATTTGTTGCTTACCAGTCACTCTGTCCGATCTGGTGGGAGCTGGCCTGTTGCTGGACGCTGCAGTTCTGGCTCATAGCTTTGTTTAATGCAAACACGAGGTCTGGGCTCTGGCTCTGTGGGACCAGGGCTGTGGTTTGTGATGGGGACTGAGGAGGATGTGACGGGTGGATGAAGGCTGGAGGGAGTGTCGGAGGAAAGACAGGCAGAGGAGGCTTTGTCTCCCGTATATCACTTCTTAAAATAAAAAGAAAACAAATCAGGAGAATTAATCACAAGTTATCACGTCTCATCTTGTTATTCACTTTTTTCCACCATCCCTTCTTACTCCCTTCTTGCGCTTTAACATACTTTTTTTTTTTTTAAATCCTTAGCAACCTTCCCCCTTTTGCTGTCATAACATCCATTTTTTGTTGCTGAATGCCCCCATTCTATATTATGTGTATTATTATCTATTCACGCTTTTATCTAAACTTATTTTCCCGGACTGATTTCAGTTAATAAACCTGCTTGTTTTTTTTTCTGCTAACAGAAACTGCCAATTCTTATTAGTTTCAGTAGCACAGAGTAAGAAAAGTGGGCTTTTAAAGGGATGAGAACTTTAAAACCACCAGTCCGGTTTTTCTAGTAAAGCGGATGTCATCACTCTCCTCCAACTCAAGCGGATCCTGGCCTCACAAAACCAAACTAATCCTGTAACGGACTAGGGCAGAGGACTTTGAGAAGAGTCTTAGACCCCCTGTGCACAGTTCCAGGTCCAAACCTTGAAAGGAGAAAAAAGTTTTGATATCCGGCTCGAAGGACAAATTGTGTTAGAAAAAGAGAAGACACGTCTGCCACTCAATTTCTGACCTGGAAAATACTATATATTTTTTTTCATTTTTTGGAAAAAAACTTTTTGTAACCCCTTTTAAAAAAAAAAATTATATACTACAGAATGTGTTACCCACGAATCCAAAAATGATAAGGTTCCCCATGACCTCGCCCCATAGTGGTGGGCCTATTTTCAAACGCTTTTCCTGAGGACTTTGCATATGTGAGAGTGCGCGGGCATGCAGTTAGTGCAGAAAGCATTTCTTCATTGCAGGCGGCGGTGTGTGTGTGTGTGTGTGTTTTTCACTTCCCTTATCATGTGAGCTCTCAGCATGGACACTGTCTCGCCTTCACATGCAGCTTCCTTCTGTGCCGCCAAAGAGCCTCTTGTTGTATTTAATACCGCATCGAACCCAGCCGGTGCCGAGAGAACCGCACCCTCTCTTTCCCCCTCGTATGCAGGTGGTTTTTCCGAATTACGCCGTTCTTAGTTGTTTTTCTCCACAGCTTTAATTTGTATCCAGTAAGGAAACCATGCAGTTTCCTTTTTTCTCCACACACTCCCCTTATCGCATTTCGACTCTTTTTTTTATTTTTTAATTTTTATTATCTTTTCTACTCCTCGATATCTGCGCCAGTGACACTCAGTCTGCCAAATTAACGCCTTTCTTTTTCTCACCGCGCATCCCGTGTGTTCAAACATCATGTTTCTTTTTCCCGGTAGTTTCTCCAACCACCGCCACCAACAACAGCCTCCGCTGGCCGTTCATTATTTTCCATCGACACCCCGGCGCTGGCCCCCAGCCGCCGTCAACAGTTTCCCTATCATATTCACCTTCCATTTCAACAACAGTCCCCCAGTTTGCATCTATTTTACCCGATCAGACAACTGGTCACCTCCGTGTGACACCGTCAATGTTCTCCGCAGCTCCAGAAAGCTTTCCCTGTCTGTTCTGAAATCTTATGTTCTACTTCCAGAACCCCTTTTAAATTTACCCTTCGAGATCAATATTGTAAGAGTAATATTGAAGGGGTTTATATTATATATATTTTAACTCTCCTTCTCTTCTCACCCCTTGCTCACACACACACTCACTCACACAGACACACGAGCTGCACCCTCAGAGACTGCAGCCCAGGATTTAAGGAGCTTTTACTCCTAGGGACTCTAACCCGCAGGATTTAAGGAGACTTTCCACCTAGGGACTCTAACCCGCAGGATTTAAGGAGACTTTCCTCCTAGGGACTCTAACCCACAGGATTTAAGGAGGTTCACCTTCTAGGGACTCTAACCCACAGGATTTAAGGAGACTGTGCTCCTAGGGACTCTAACCCGCAGGATTTAAGGAGACTTTCCACCTAGGGACTCTAACCCGCAGGATTTAAGGAGACTTTCCTCCTAGGGACTCTAACCCACAGGATTTAAGGAGGTTCACCTTCTAGGGACTCTAACCCACAGGATTTAAGGAGACTGTGCTCCTAGGGACTCTAACCCACAGGATTTAAGAAGGTTCACCTCCTAGGGACTCTAACCCTGGGATTCGGGGGTCCTCAAATCCCGAGGACTCCAACCTAGCGACTTCAGCCCTCGTCAAGGTCTGATGGGGTTGCCAAACCAAAGACAGTTTTCGGGGGTCCTCAAATCCCCAGGACACTCACCTAGCGACTTCAGCCCTCGTCAGGAACTGATGGGGTTGCCAAACCAAAGACTAGGATTCAAAATCCTTTTATTTGTGTCAGATCCTTGATCCCTTGGTACTCGCCGGTACCCACCAAACCCAATAGGATCCCTGATCCTTTCATTTGTGTCGGATAGAAGATCCCTTGGTACTCGCCGATACCTACTAAACCCAATAGTACTCGCCGGTACTATTGTTGTGCACTTTTACCGGTTTCCTTAATATTAACTTTAGCGAATTGCTCATGCATCAATTTGATTCCTTCACCATCAATCCACAACGTACTCTTTATTTTAGATTATCCAATATGCAGAATTAGTGGAAACAGGTTTCTGCTTACCTTGGTTTGAGGCGGCCTGGGAGTACGCAGTGTTCAGCGGATGAAAGCGTCTTGGACCGAATTCAGCTATACAGGAAAACTTCTCATCCCGGACGAGCCCCCAAAACGTTAGCTCTAATCAACACACCGTTGGCAACGTAACGTTATATATGTACATATATAAACATAAACTGACGTTTCGACAAATATTTCATATTATACGAATATTATATTGAATTTTCTTTAATTTTCGTTTAATTCCAACAAGAATCAATTATTTAAATGCTGACAGATGACAAAAAAATGTAGTTACGCCGAATTAAATGATGTGGCTCTCCATCCGCGTGCACGCAGTGCGCGTCACCACTGTAGTTGTTTACGTTTGTTAAGATATTTGAATATTCATAATGATAATTTCGGAGGAGTTTCCTTTGTCCTACTTTTTTTTTTGCAACACTGTTCTTAAAATAGTTGAACTATACCCGCTTACACCGGAGCCCCTCAGGGCTGCGTGCTCAGCCCCCTCCTGTTCACACCGTCCACCCAGGACTACTCAACGACAAGGAGATGGTTATGTTTGTTTTTTAGCAAAAGTAGGACAAATTCCAACCCGTTTAAACCGATGGAGTAAATGGACAGCTTTGAGTTCCTGGTGATCCACCTGACACGGTCCTCATACATCTCAATCCTGAAAACTAAACCGCTGTATTTTTGAAGGAAATTAAAGTTCTTTACAACTTTTACAGAGGAGCAATATGAAGTGTGCTGTCTGAGCGTTCAGAACTGGACTCAGCAACGGGTGATTAAAATGCCCAGAACGTCATTGGCACCTATTTACTGAGTGTCAGTGATATTGGATCCTGCAAAGAGCTGGAGGGTTATTAAAAGGCGAAACCAGCCACAACCCGTTCACCCTGCTGCCTTCTGGAAAGAGATACAGAAATATCTGCTCGCAAACCACAATGATTCAAAACCGCTTCTTTCCTCTCGCTGTGGGACTTCTCACTTCATCCTCCAACCTCAATGCCTAATGCTTTTCCTTTGTCTCCTGTCCCTTGTAGCAAATGCAACGTTGGTTGCACATCTATGATTCTTTTCGGAAACACCTCTTAATCCAAAAAGGGGTGAGTGTGTGGATCCGCATTCCGTCTATGTTAAGAATTATTTTAGGATGTTACCATTTATGTAAAATATCATAGTAAAATTATCCCATTGAAGCACCAGACAAATATCTTTATCTATATATATATTCTTTACCAAGGTCAATGGTAACTTTTTCTAAAGCTATATAGAAAAAAGCTTATATATAATCTCTCTCTTTAGATATATTTATATTCCCATAAATACTAAACAGTAAAACTGCAGGTATAAAGTGTCATGTGTCTCACAGCTTCTGGACAAAGTCGACACTGTAACTCAACCAATACTTTGGCGAACCAAACCTTTTTCTAGCATCATTGATGTTTTCTGATAAGTTAATAGAAACGGTGGCTCTAGAATTTCAAAGATATGTCTGAGATTATCTAGAAACAGTGTTGCATTTACGCAGTCTGCCTACCAGAGGGCGCTGCCAAACGAATTTCAGGAACACTTGCTTGATTCTAAAAAGTCAATATAGGCATCAACTAAATCGAGTATTGGTTGAGCTCTTTCTGAAACATCACAAATACTGGTTTCCAGAGAAATGTGAGCAACGGTAATGTGCTGTGCAGTTTACATCAAGCAGCATACAAATATCAACTACTTTTCATAAAAAAGATCCCATTGTTATGCCTCTGCAGGTTCACGCATTAATCCTCCCTGCAACTTCTTTTAATTAAACTTTCACAGCTTTCCCAGTTGAAAAGGCACAAATGTCTTCAGAAATGCTATTCTCCCTCCGAACATGTGCAGTGCAGTCAGAGAAAGGAGCTGTCCTCTGCAGACGTGTCCCACAGCACTCTGCATGTCCTTCTGGGCCTGTTGGAACGGCCCAGCAGCGTGAGGTTGACCTGCAGCGGTTGTAAAGGCTCGTCCTCGGCTTTCGGTTGTACTGAGGGGTCAGCTAGTTCATTGGTTTCAGACCCATGCTTGCCTGGGTCTGTGCTCGCCAACCTGTAACATGTCAGGTCACGTGTGGGCGGCTCTCTCACCGAATGGCTGTCCGGTATGCTATTCTTGGTTTGAGGCTGCGTGTGGTTACTGGCATGGTCCCAGTGTTGCGTGGGGCCAGAGCTCTGTCTTCGTGGCTGTGAACGGTGGGTTCCCTCTTCACCATCCAGGCTCTTGTCCTGGTTGTGGCAGGGTCTTTGATGACTGTGGTTGTGCCAGAAAACTCTGCTCCGCTGCTCTAACTCGGAGAGCAGAGGCAGGCCGATGTTCAAGTGCATCAGCAGGTTCTCAAGCCACTCCTCCAGCTTTGCAAAGGAGGGACTGAAAGACAAAAATTTGTGGTGATTACACGTTGTTTCTGCACTGTATTAGTTTAGTTGGTGTGATGCATTGCGCCATAGTTTATGTACAGTATATGGGCTCAAACATTCTGATACAGTACACTTGGTACACTTTACATCACATGACCAGAAAGTAACCTCCAGTCTTTCTGACTGTAGTCATAGCAAAAAATATGGAATTCAATTTCCTTGACCTCATTACACTACCAACCACAGCATTACCTCTCTACTGAAGTGCCTGTGACATTATAAGTAGTGGCGGTAGTTTTTGGTGCAATAACTCAAACTTCACGGAAATGAACTGTACGTTCGGTTGAATTGAGGCAGTTGTACCGTTGATCAGCATCTATGTCACAGCAGAGGGCAGCCAGGGGCAAGAAGGCGGGGGGGCAATGGGAAGAGTGGTACTGCTGCAGGAAACCGGCTACATTCAGCCCGAAGTCTTTTGACCGAGGCAGGTAGTCAGGGTCAGCATTCACTCTGCCTATGATCTTAAGAGAGAGGAATAGAGGTATAATGATGTGGTGTTTGTTAAATAAAATAGTAATCTCCCATATATATATCGCCCAGCCTTTGTATAATATAGGTTTGTTTGTCAGATACATTTTAACACATTTAACAAAGGAATTTCTTAGTCAACGTCTCTATTAGGAATATTATCTTACCTCGCATATCATGATACCAAACGAAAAGACGTCCACCCGTTCGTCATAACTTTTCCCTGTGAGGTGCAGAGGAAAGATTGGAGAATGTGACCCACAGGTTTACGGTGCCATAGGAGAGATGTAGACATCATGTTTCATGTCAGTCAGAATGGTCAGTACTGTTTCAAATTGTCACTTCAAGCCATCATGGGGGTCAACACTTATGTGCAAGTTGTCACTCTTTGGAATGTGTTACATAATTGGAAAAGCAAATCACCATTTATTCAGGAAGGTATAAATCCTAAAAGAATTTGAGTCCTACTTGCTTAGATCCTACAGGATACAAAACCCTTTACTCGTAGTCAGAATGATTAAGATAATATGTATAGTCCAAGCCCTTCAGGTTCTGCAGACTACCAAAGGTGTTATTAGTTTTATCTTACAGGGAACACTTTATCTACCAACACGCCTCTGTCCAAGTGGTTCAGGTTCAGAGATTGCTGCAACTGATGGTCTCACCATGGATCATCTCAGGAGCCATCCAGTAGGGGTTCCCCACCACGGTGTAGCGCTTCCTCCGGTCGGGCCTGCGGAGCTCTGACAACTTGCCCTTCACAGGCCGCTCCATTGAGGATGTCACCGACTGATTCTTCTCCTTTATTACTAGCCTGGCTAGGCCAAAATCTGCCACCACCACAGATTGGTTCTAGTCAAGGAGGCAGGGGGTGAGAGAGTGAGAGGAAGGGAGGGAGGGGGAGTGAAATGTTAGCGTTTATGTTGTTGTTTAGTTGATTTTTGTGGTTTGGTGTTTAGTGTAGTAGGATTGTGGCAAGACAACAAGCTGAGCGGAAGCAGCCAAATTTTCCTAAAACGGCAGTTGTTTGTACGACCGGTCAGCTGCTGTAAATCCGTTTAACATTTTTAGTTGAGACACCTGAGCCACCCGTTCTCCTAGAGCAGAGGTGTCAAACTAATTTCAGGTATGGGTATGAGATTCAAGGAAGGAGCCAAGCTATTGATGTAACGCCTCAATACCGTGGGGAAATATACATTTGTGAAGAAATGGCTTGTTTACCTCCCGGACCAGGCAGTTGTGTGAATTTAGATCCCGGTGGATAACATTCATGGAGTGTAGATACGCCTTAGAAGGAGACATGTTTCATACATTAGGGAAAGTTGATACTATGGATGAAAGAATGATTCAGGGTTTTAACCCTGAAACACTCACCATTCCAGCTGCGATGTCTTTGGCGTAACCCACTCTTGTACTCCAGGGGAAGTCCTCATCCTACAATAACACGCGTGTGATCATCACAGTGTGTCTGTGTACTATCACACTATCACAATCCTGATGCGGTTTTAACTCACCATTTTTGCGATGGTCTCTCTGACAGTTCCCCCCTGGATGTATTCAGAGATGAAATTTATTCTTTTGTCTTTATAGAACAGTCCAATGAACTTGAGGACATTGGGGTGGTCAAGACAGCGCATCACCTTCACCTGTACAAATCGAGAGGTATAGTAGGTAAACAAATGCTTCATCTCATTGTAGCAACAGCCATGCAATTTTACAGTTACAGGAAGAAATCAAATATGATATTGCATCTCTGACTCAGGTGCAACTGTTGGCATTAGGATCATGTCAAGCAGTAATAGCATCAGCAGCGTGAATATCGCAGTCTGCACTCAGCCATGTCACAGCACAAGTACTTCACGCTTTGCTACAGCGCACTAGTCAATACATACATTTCCCCACCACTGATGCCCAAATAAATCATCAACTTTGTTGCCACTGAATCTTTGTACTCGTTGTTTTGACTTTGGCTGATCCATGATAGACTCTTCACCTCCTTTAAGAAAGTCTTATGGGTTTCTTCGTCAAAACGTATCAACTCTTTCATCACCATCACCTCCCCCGTCTCCTGATGCGTTACCTTGACAACAAGAAGTCAATCACAATGTGATTAGAATCAATCTTCCAAAAATCGGACAACTAGGTGTAGAATGTTTTGAGAGTCACCCTTAATAACTAAAGGGAAAGGAAACTGCGGTACCTTGACGGCCTGTCCAAAGAAGCCCTTTCCAAGCACTTCTCCGTGTATGAGGTCCGAAGGTCTGAAGATGCGATCGGTCCGATCGCCAGGGTCCACGCGAAGGGACTCTGAGCGAACTATGTCTCTCCTCTGAGATAAAAGCGACAGCGTCCCAGCGGACAGAGAAGACTTCTCTATACTGCAGCTACGGCTGAGAAAGAAAAGAGAGACTCAGACGGAGAGAAAGAGTAGAGTATCGAAGTAAGACGTGAGTCGGTATTTACATAATATGTCTAGATCGCATTCCAGTGGTTCCTTGGTGCTGTGGGGGCAAGAGGCTCAGACTGATTGGTCCGTCCGTCTCAACCCCTGGACTTGGCTCCTCCTCCAGACTTGGGAGTTTGCGTGCTGACGAAAGTTTGTCCCGGGCTCGTGGGTCAGGAGAGCCGAGGTCATCCCCTGGACCGTGTGAGGGAAGCAGGTCATCTGGAGACAGCGGGTTGTGTTCAATGGTCAGCTGCAGTGGTCTGCTTGTGTCCTGGATCACACCGTTCAGCTGGATGAAAGGATATCCCATTGAGTAATATTTTGACTTGTTTGTTTTGTGGAAGCGAAGAAGTGGAACCACTTCTCATTTAGTTCCGTTACGGCCCGTGGAATCGATGCGCCGGTAGAGCCCTACCTCGTCTGGGGACATGTTGTGGACAGGGATCCCGTTGACCTCCAGTACTCGGTCACCGTTGTGGATGGAGGACAGCAGATCGGGGCTGAGGGCAGCTGGGTCTAACCTGAGGGAGACAGACGACGAGTTAACGGGTGCAGGAACTGTGGGGTAAGACTAAAGGAGCCCGGGTTTTGCGCTCCGACCAGATCCGACTAAATACTACGCTTCCTCTCGCTCGTGACTTGGATTCACCCGGTCACAGTGACAAGAGGGCCGTTCTCTTGGTTGAGGTCAGTGGCGAAAGTCATGGCTCGCCGGCCACCTGCAAGGGGAGGGAGGGACACCAGTGCCACCATGTGAGGACTCTTGGCAGGTGGAGAAGCTGACCTTGAAGCTGATACTACGCCCTGTCTGAAACAGTGGCCACTGCAGAGTGGGCAAAACAACAGATGGAATTAACACATTTAGCCTTTTCTACATGCGTTCTTTGGGAATACAATTGTCTTTCCACACAGCAAATAACTTGCAACTCACCAGTAGAGTTTGGTGCGTTCGATAAGCGTGTAGGTGTCTCCGTCTCCAATGAACATTTCACAGCTCACACAAGTGAAGCATTCAGGGTGGTACTTTTGCTCTCCAGCAACCTGTTAGAACACAATGCAGACAACGCTGTTTGGTGAGATCAGGGACCAAATGCGTCTCAGAAATCGAAAGAGTTGTCTTGGTGCATTCCGGCAACGGGGCATTGTAGTGCCGGGACGTTTTCTGAGGATATCCTCTGGCGATGAAAGACAAAATACTGTTCCTTTCATAGCAGGAAGAAACCCAGGGACACATTTTGTGCTGTATCAGAGTGATGGTACAAAGCCTCACCTTCCCTTTTTGATTGTCAAGCATATTTCATAATAAGGAGCATTGCTATTAATTGAAGCCCTAATTTTAGGTAGTTGTCATGGGGAAGCGTCTTTGGGTATAGAGAGTATTATTATTTCCAGTGATTTGCCGTGTTACCATGATGAGTCCTTTTGAGATGGTCTCTTGGCAGCCGTGGCAGTGCTCTCCGTAGCGCGCCCAGTAGTGCTTCTTACAGAACAGCTGTGCCTCTCTTTCATAGTACCATTGAGACAGGATGCAGCCACATTCATAACACCTGAGAGAGAGAGAGAGAGAGAGAGAAACCGTTTGTAACCACTTTGTAACCACTTGCAGCCGGGCTTTATAGAAGAGCTTCCAAGAAGAAATACATGGCTTGAACGAAAAAAGAAGAAAATGATGGGATTTAGCCAAAAGGTGTTTGGGACTCTAAATGTGTTGTGTATCACGAGTCCAAATGTAACGCAACAAAACATGAAAAACCGCCAAGGGGGTGAATACTTCTGTGAGGCACTGTGACAGAGAGCACATTCAGCCAGATGTTTCTTACAAAGGGAATATTCATGTCGACACCGGTCTGTCTTATGTCTTAACTTCAGTCCAAAGACACCCACTCAGAGATTACAAAAGAGACCGTAGCAAAGTGAAAACATTACTGTGGTTTATGCAGCTCTTTAAGCTTGATGCTTAAATGCACCACAAAATGTTCACTTTCAGTCCTTTTTAAAAACTGCAAACAAAACGGTACCCTTAAGCTGAACGATGAATAATACCTGAACACAACAAAAACGTGCTTCCTTATCTCCTCAATGCAGCTGCCTAAGTGGGCAGTGACTTCCTGGACAGAGAACAGCCCCAAGTTTCCTCTCTGTAAAGGCCACGCTGTCCTTACAGTAAAGAAGGAAAAGAAAAGAAGGCCTTTCTTTTGAGAATAAAGTAGTTTCTTTTCTACAATATTCTACTAGATCTCCTTCTAGCTTTTGTGCTAATTAGGGATTGTGGTGGTTTTGTATGAGGGAATTGAGATGCCACTCGATACAGTTGCTTCTCCCTTTCTTCTCATTCCAAAGAAACTATTGTTACTTTTGATGAAAATGTAAAACAGTTCACTTTTTTTCCCTATAGACTGTAAACACGTTATTTCAATGGGATCACATTATGGAGACAACCACATGGTCGTATATGATCATGTGACTTTGAAGTTTCACTGCTGCAGCTCACATTCAGTTTTCCTTGAGTAAAGTCACTGCAGGCAGTTTCTATTTCTAGCCTGTATCAGATCCACTGGAGGAACAGTGCGCCGTGGGAAGTACACTTGGACATCTGTTACGGCACACAATTATTGCTGGGGAAATAATTAAGTAATAAAACCGTCCGACAGCTGAAGGTTTTTTTTCCGACCCCCCCCTCCCCTCCACCCCTCTGTTTTTATTGTTCTTGTGCTGACGACGGATGTGGAGCCTCCAAGCTTCACATCTGCGATTTCCACCTAAACATCCGGTTGTGAGAACACTCATTTATCCATGGTCTGTTTTCCTACTACGACACCCATCTCCTCACTGTTTGACAGCACTTCCCGCCCGGCTTGTGCTGCCTCTTCACATTATCGTCAGGCATTCATAAATCTCCTGAGATATGTTCCTGTGTCACAGAACGCGGCGGCACCTGCTGTTTAAAAAACAGACATCAGAATGCCTAGCTTCTTAACATTTGACCCACGTAGGTAAATTGTTCAGAATCTAAGGACCTGGGACCTGCTGGGAAGGAGAATAGGTTCTGTGTTGCTTTAAATAAAAGTATATATGAAGAAGTTTGAGTGATAGAGGGACACTGTTTCAATGGTGTTTTCAATGCAGTATTATGGATGAATCGTTTGATCACCCGAGGAAGAGTAGTCAGTGATGGGGGTCGTAAAAATGGGGATCCACAAAAACAAACGTTTCTTTTAGTTATAGCCTATAACTAAAAGAAACGTTTGTTTTTGTGGATCCCCATTTTTACCTTCAACAGTCAAATCTATAACTTTCAAGATTTGGACCGTCTTTGTTTTGGTGTCTTTACACACACACACACACACACACACACGTACTTCTTGTTGAAGTGAAAGTAGACGGAATATCAAAGAAGCTCCCGCCTTACAGAGCCGAGTTATTTTTGAGGAAGTATCTCAAATGTTGAACGGCAGTTTGCTTAGCTCAGTGTTTTGCCTTTTGCTCGCCTTCATGCTTTCTTTCTTACCTACACAAACACGCTGCAGCAAATTGTTGACGGCGGCTCTTACCGTCCATTCATCCCTCTGCGAAACCTCTGGTCCCGCCGTGACATTCTGCCCTGTCGGTTCCCCGATGATGGGCAACTCGTCCGCTCTCAGAAACAATCAACCCTTTTACGAACGGAGCTCTTTAGTTGCATGTGGTCGAGCGGGGACCTCAATAGTTCTGCGTCAGCAGGCGTAGTCTATTTTCTGTCTTTTTTTTCTTTTTTTTTTTACTCTATCTCTCTATCTCCATTCCCTCAGAGGCTTCCTGTGCGTATGAGTTCACTCTCTAATGAGCAGAGTCTCTGTGTGAGAAAACCCTCTATCCTACTGACACCAGCTGGTCAGGCTCCCTGCGCTGGCTGCCAGTAAAGAGCCGAATCCCAGGATAGAAGTACTGCTCTGCCGTCCCTCTCCTGTTACTTCCAGTATGTGGGCCTCTGCGGCAGAGTTGCACTCCTCGGCTGAGTAACAATGGCGACCGCAGTCCAATGCTGCTTTAACTTTGGTGGTAACGTTTAGCCTCTGAATATGTAGCTTCCTCTTTTTAGTCAACCCCCCCTACTCCCCAACCTCAAACTGTTTCACATCGGTGAATTATTTTTAGCTGCTTTAAAATTACAATAACGTGAAACAACAACGGTCGTTGGTCATTTCTTTATTTCAGAGGGCATCATTCGAAGGTTTAAAAGTGCATCATTTCCTTCATAGAAAAGCATGATGTTGAATGACACGATAGAGACGGATGTAAGATCAAATCTAAGAGCAGAGTCAATAACACTTGACAATGGGCTACGATGTTACTTAGCACAATGTAGAAAACAGCAATGCTATTAGTCATAATAGTAAACAAGTTGTAAAAACTGTTAAAACAAACACAGAAAGTAACTAAAATATTTGATATTGTATTAATGCACTTGATTTGTAAAATGAGATTAAATAGATAAAGAACTAATTTAGGCATAATTTAAAAATACTAGTAAACGTGAAAAATATCCCAACAGCGTTGAAGGAGGTAAAAAAAAAAACAGCAGTCAACGCTCTTCAGGTGGCATTTCAATGGCTTCTAATCATATTACCTCACAATTAATTTTTACCTCAACAAAAAATGTGAAAGCCAAATCAAAGCCACATATTATCATAGCAAATGCAATAAAAGGTATCCATGTAAACAAAGTTTACACTAGTACCAATTAGTGTCGTAGCTATAAAGTATCGATATTGCTGAGGCCTGAAAAACAACACACTACATCTCTGGGTCGGATACTGACCCCTGTAGAAGTTTCCCCGAAATAGCAGCCGTCTGTTTCTTCGCCTGCACAGATTATCCAAGTGTTTGAACATTGTGTCAGCATGCAGACAGGTCTGAAGGAGCTGCCCTGAGGGTGTCCTTGGTATCAGGCTTCCCCCATGAGGATCTATGTCCGATACTTGCAAAGAAACAACAATGATGTTGAACAAAGATAAACCAAAACTGTATCATAGGACAGCTTGGCCTCAGAAGAAGTCTTAATCCTTTAATTCAGTGATGCTCAGCCTTGTAGTTGGGATTCACAGGGTAATTCATGGGGGGAAATTGCTGTGCCAAGTTCAAACAAGGTCAGAATTGTGCTTTTTTTATTGTGAAATGGGGACCATTTAAAAAATATATATAATAGGAACGACAGCACTAACAGGTTGAAAACCATTGCTCTTTTTGAAAATGTCCTTGTATAAAATGGAAGAAATGTGTTGGAGCTTTGGCTCCTATGACGGATCTACATCTACCATATGGGATTATGCAGTAGCACCAATGTTGTTTTTTATGAGGTCACTTCCCGTCCGTTGGTCTCTCACTTCCTCCTTTGGCCACAGAATTTCCCCTGGCAGCCAGCGCCTAGGTACACAGACGCCATTATTCTTTACTTAACATTCAATAGAAACAGCCCACTGAACGGATAGAAACCACTCTGTGACACATATTATCTCTGGGCTCAGTTTTTCATTTGATTTCCGCACAAGCACATAGTTTCTGTATTTGTGGCCGAAAGGCTGTGGTAATTCGTATGTGTGTCAGCGTTGTGAAAACCATGTGTTATACCAGAACCAATTTCGAGATGAAAGGGTGGTAAATGACACTATAAGCTGCTCCTGCTGGCTTTAGCGTTTACAAGTTTCAAGTTAAAGAACTAGAAAATTGTCTCACAAAAATTCAGTAAAATGTTTCACAGTGTGTGACCCCACCTCAATATGTGATTATTTGTTTTACCTCTGTAGCCCCCCGAACCCAGGAACGCCTGCATGGCTGCATATTTCGCTGCCTTCTGTGCCTTGGCTAAAGAACAAGAAAGTAAAAAGGTTAATAAACATAAACATATGTACAATAACAACCAGCACTAGACATTTTAAAAGCATACTTCCCTTGCCCCCAAATAATTCAAAATCAGCCTTATTTTTTAGAAGTAATCTGTTTCTCTCTTTTGTGATTAGGTATAAAAAAAAACACTTCGGAAACCAGGTATGAATGAGTGATTCAGTGTGATTGACATCATCAAGTGGGCTACGTGTGTGAAGAGACTGAAGCTAATTAGAGCATGCCTGACCGCAGTGAGTTCTTACATTTTTGTCCTGCCCCCGTATATCCTAGAAAACAATAACAGGAAAGTCAAAGTCATATTGAACAATTGATAATCTTTACAATGGTTCCACTGGTTATCTCTTGTGACATAAATGAAAATATGTCAAAGCAAATATTCACCATTCATGGCCGGACACACAGGATGGAAGCATTTCCTGTTTCTTACATTGTTTCCATGCAATTGTTTGTTTTTTTATCATAGTTTTAAAAATATTATTAATTATTATAATTTGCGGGGGGTCAAAAAGAAAGTCGGTTAAAGTGTGACAAAGTGCTTCACCCCTACCTGGATAGTTTCCACCAGCCACTCCGCTAGAGCCTGGTCCACCGCCCCCTGCTGGAATAACGACCACATGTCAACCTGCATCATCCCAGCAGTCAGACATTGTAATCTACTGTGTAGCGGTCTGCATTCGTTGTGAGTACTTGAGAAACTGACCCGGTAAACCGCCTGCTCCTCCTCCTCCTAATCCCTGACCGGTTCCTGCAGGACCTCCTGCTCCTCCTGCTGCAGACAGCCCTCCTACTCCAGCACCTGATGGACCTGGGTGGGGTTAACGCAATGGCAGGTAACATAATGTAATGTTTAAATATCTGTGTATGTTTATTTTCCTAGCATGGCAATATACAAATAAACTGGAAAATAAAAATAAAAATGGAGAACATTACCTGGGCCGTAGCCAGTTCCGCCCAATGACGATCCGTAACTGGATTTAGGAGGCTTCCTATTTCCTGGTGCTTGGCTACCAGGTCCATATCCACCAAAACCACCAGGTCTAAAACCCCCCGGCCCAGTCCCAACACTTCCTGAGCCAAAGCCACCAGTTGCAGCACTTTCAGGTCGATACCCAAAAGGGAATGTTCCAGTTGGACTATACCCTGCTGGGCCGTAGCCACCGGGTCCAACTCCGCCAGGGACACTTCCTGTACCTCCTCCTAAACCTCCTGCTGGGAAAATGTCTATATTAGCGCAAATATATAGTAAAAATGTACAATAAGATAATTACCATCCCTGATCCCAGCCCGTATCTTACCTGATCCATACCCAGCCCCGCCATAACCTGAAGAAAATTAATGAGAATGTTTGGCTAATTACTTTTCTTATAGAACAACCAAATAGGTCTCTACATCCGTTCAGTGAATGTTGAAATATTGCCTCCGTTTTTTTAATGGTTCGATCATTAATTACCAGATTTTGAAGGTTTTCGTTTTCCTAAACCTTGGCCCCCCTGTCCAAAACCCTCTCCTGTTCCGGCACCGCCTGGTCCGAAGCCTTCTATGCCAGCACCGCCGGGTCCAGCACCGCCTGGTCCAACACCTCCAGCTCCTGTCCTGCCACCGCCTGGTCCGAACCCTCCTGTCCCAGCGCCGCCTGGTCCAAAGCCTCCAGTTCCTGTCCCAGCACCGCCTGGTCTGAAGCCTCCTGTCCCAACGCCGCCTGGTCCACCGCCCCCATGCCCAAATCCAGCCGTACCGTATTGGCCGGGTCCAGTACCTGTTCCACCAGGTCCAATTCCTGCCCCTGCAATCCAGAATAGGTTTTAAACTTTTTGCATTTTTATTTTATTTTACACACCTGCATCTTCTTGGGGGAAGAAGCCTTTCATCTTGACATTGCATTACTTTAGAAAAACATTAAACAATCTTGCTGTTGCAGTGTTGGATAAATGTTTTTCTCACCTTGCCCATAGCCTGCTGCACCCAGGGATGATGATCCATAGCCTGTAAGAAGGACTTTACAGCCTGAACATCATTTCAAACATAATTAAATGTTGATGTCAGTGTGATGATAAATTATAATTTTACCTGATTTTGGAGGCTTTCTTGTGTCCAGTCCTTGACCTCCAGCAGAAAAAACGCCAGGAATGACCCCTGCACCACCGGGTCCATGGCTGCCTGATCCTGTGCCAACACCACCTGGTCCAAAACCACCTGACCTGGCCCCTACGCCACCCAGTCCTGTCACGGCAGTGCTTGGCCCATAGCCTCCAGGTCCATAACTACCAGCCCCTCCAGGAACAACTCCACCTGGTCTGGTCCCGTAGCCACCAGGCCCACCGCCAGTACCACCGGCTCCGCCAGCTGCTGTCCCATAACCTAAAAACAAATTGTGTTTGAGTTTGAACATTTGCATCATGACTCAATCGTCAGTTTTAACATACGTTTGGGTGCTTTGCCAGTGCCGGTGCCCAGTCCATATCTTGAGTCTGGATATAAAGGAGAAAAAATATCCTGTGACCAATATTTGAATGACATGCCATCCATATTAGATGTGATATTTTGATAGAATTCCACTTAATTATTTAAATTAAGAGACTCTTTGATGTTTGTCAAAAGGTCAACTTACCACCAGGAGCCACACCACCACCATATCCCCCCCGTCCAGGACCTACTCCACCGGGGCCTCCTCCTACCCCAAAGCCTCCAGCGCCAGTTCCAATAGTTCCAGCTCCCCCAGGACCAGCACCAATGCCTCCGTTTCCAGTCTGGCCTCCATAGCCTCCAGGTCCAACTCCATACCTACCAGGCCTTGCACCATAACCTCCTGGTCCTGCGCCATAGCCTCCTAGTCCAGTACCATAGCCACCAGGCCCAACCGCTGCCCAGCCCCCCGCTCCTAGAGTCCGATATACTGATCGGAGGATAAAAAACATTTAATGTATTATACAGCTTCTTTCATGGCTTATGTGACCTTCATAAAAAGGAGACAATGTCGTTTAATTCATAAAACCTTTGCCTGATTTTCCTGCTGCACTTCCTACTCCTGCTCCATTGGGATAGCGTATGCCTGAAGGAGATCAAATGAGATATACTTCAGTTCAGATATGTTTTTGCTGTAACTTTGTTGGTAAGGCTTAGGATAGTTAGCGTACCTCCACCTGGTAAAGCTCCACCAGCACCATAACCTATGATGGATCATGCAGAGACATTATTTAATGTATGTACATTTTGGAGGACTACTGTACATTAAAGAACAAAACAATGTAGCATCTCACTTTTTCCAGGTTTAAGGGCTCCTGTTCCTACTCCACCAGGCCCAGGTACCAAGCCAGCTCCTCCAGGACCTCCTCCTGCCACCCCACCTACTCCACCAGGTCCACCACCTGTGCCTCCACCCACAGACCCATCAGTACTGTGTGCTACATAAAAAGACAATGGACAAATAAATGACGTTTCTTTTGTGAGTATGTGCTTTTTTGTGTGTTAGTGATTCATCTGTGGCTGGATGGAAACTTAATATACAATGTTGGCTGGTGGTAAATGTAATAGAGTCATTCAGATGGCAGAAATGGCACCTGTGGGGGGTTTGGGTGTTCCTCCAACACTTCCAGCTGCACCCTGTGATCCGACTCCAGTGTCAGTCACACCGCCTGAAATGCCTCCTGCTGCTCCTGGACTGGTAGGACTCCCTCGGGCTCCTCCCGGTCCTCCCTCCGTGCCTCCTGTACCACCTCTTTCTCCATCAGGACCTCCTTCTCCATCTCCTTCACCTGGTGTGTCCCCTCGGGGGACTCCTGCAGAAAAAACACAAATGAGTATTCTTTACTTTATTCCACATTAGCTTACATAGAGTGCAGAAAAAATTTTTATTTTTTATTTTGATAGTTTACTTACGCAGTATATTGATTTGTCATCTACTTTCGTAATTTTACTGTTTGGTTGAAGGTAAACACTATGAGTATCTATCCTAAAATCTTAGTGGTATGTTTTTAGGGTAAATTAGATTTTATTTCACTCACCCGGAGGCTTGAGAGGTTTGACTCCAGGAAGTTTCACATCTAATAGATCACCATCAGAACCTGCACATAACCCAGGGAGATGTCAGAAGCACAAGGGATCATAGGAAGTATAAGAAGAGCTCTGAACTGGACGTTGCATGCGTCTTCTCAGTAGGGAGGTCATGTGCTTAAATATCTACAGTCCTGTGTGTATACATATATATGTATACACATACATGTGTATACACATGGGGTCAGTCTGACATGCAGTGTTGTGGGAACCCGAAGGTCAGCTATGTTAAATCCTAATATAAAGGAAACATGCAAATGTGTTGGTCCCTTGTAGGTGTTACATGCAATGCACGGTCCAATTAATGTTATGGCCTTTCAGTTTTAACTTAAAATATATAGAACATTTATTATGTTTAAGTGTACATGTTTAATAGTTTAAATAAGTAGTGTATGAGTTAGCCGAGCTGAAATAAAGTCCAAATGCTTTGCAATGTAAGTAATTTTTTTTTTATACTAATAGTATCATTGTAAAAAACAGCTATTATCCTAAATTAATAACCTGTGTTGGGAGGAATGTTTAAATTCAAAATATTTCTCAAACTTCTTGTTGGAAAATGTATTCACCTTTATTCACATATATATTTTTGGGGAATTTCTTGTGTAAATGACATAAGTACCTGGCTTTGCTCCAAGGATTGGGATTCCTGTCCCACCCAAGCGATCTCCATCATCTCCTCCACCCACTGGTCTGCCAGCTACACCAGTACCGCCTGTTTTAATACACATACAACGAATGCATAAAAACGATGGTATCTATATATTTAGCATATTGTTTTATTCCTTAATTTTTGTAGATTTTCAGGTGTTCCCCATGCAGTCTGGGTCATCTTGTATAACATGGGTTATACATGAGTTCTGTTTGTAATAATTGTTATTATTTAGCCCACAATCTGTAAATATTTTTCAAGTTAAGAAATGTTCTCGAAGAAGTTCAAACACACCTTCTCCTCCAGAACTTCCAGACCCCTCTGTCACACTGCTAGCCCCACCATCGCCTAGAATAAGGTTCAATATCAGTAGTGGCTTTCAATAAATCAAACAAAAACAATGGCAAAACTATTTTTAAACATGCCATTATTTCCTTTTCTATTCATATATTTTGCTACCCTCCCCTCAAACTACCTTTTAATTACAGTTAGGCATATTTGATTTTGAATCTATTGTACAAGATGCCCTCTGTTTTGTGGTAACATGGGACTTGATTCTTTTGGTGGAGATACCTTCTGATGGAGGAGCTTGTGTGCCTCCACTGGCTCCAATTCCGGCTCCTGATCCAGCAGAAATAGTGCATACCACACATATCAGATTTATTACTAATAATTGATTGTTACCCAAAGTTAGATTCTTTATTTCCAAACGTAAGCTTACCACTCGGTCCAGCTGTTGTTCCTGCCCCGCTGCTGGGGCTTGAACTATTCACTGAAACACCAATGCCGGTTCCCGCAGTCCCTGTTCCGGATCCTGGAGTACCAGTCCCCGTACCAGATCCTGTAGTGCGGGTCCCTGTTCCGTATCCTGGAGTACCAGTCCCCGTGCCGGATCCCGTAGTGCCGGTCACCGTGCCGGATCCTGGAGTACCAGTCCCTGTTCCTGCCCCAGCCACCACTCCACCAGGTTGCCCTATGTTGAAGAAGAAATGTGGAAATAACAATGTTTAAACATTATATATATTATACACATAATGTTCTACTTGACATTCTTGTCAAAGTAAACCCTTACCGGGCTTAGCAGCTTTGGATACTGGTGTGCCGTAACCTGAGGATCACAATAAATATATTGATGATGGTGAAATGCACCTTTTGCTGCATTTTCTACTAACCATCAATAGGGGGCAATAAAGGATTAGTTCATACTTATATTGAAGTTTATAGATGTAAAGTTCAAACGTGATTCAGATCTTAACGCTTACAAAATGAGATGTTGCTACACACTAATGAAAACCAAACTGTTCTAGTTCCAAAGCCCCCTTGTCCATAACCACCTATAAAATTACATAAGACAATAGCTGAGTATGAAAAACTTTATTGAGAGGCTTTGTGAAGAAAAAATTGTTTGAACCAAAATAAAAGCAAACGAAAAGAATAATCCGCACAAACAAAAATCCAAAGTATCTCCTGCTCTCAGTTTGTAAGGGTCATCACACATGAACAACTCACCACCTTGTCCTGCTCCACCTCCAAGAACCCCACCAGTCCCAATCGCATCGTGACCTACATCAAGATCATATGAACATAATTTAGCCATTACTTGAATTTGGGTGAAATATCTCTTTTAAAGAAATTATTTTAATACCGTATTTAGCAGGTTTTGTTCCAGCTCCATAGCCTGTAAATAGCAGAATTCATTTAGGATTTGCCTTAATTTAAGTTAAGCAAGATTTATTTTAGACAATTAAAATTTATTCTGAACCTGTTCCATATCCCGCTCCTGGTCCTGCACCGTAGCTTCCGCCTGGTCCGTACCCTGTCCCGGGCCCAGGTCCAACTCCAGGCCCATATCCATGAGGTCCATACCCGGTTCTTCCTACTGTTCCTCCCCCTGGAAGCCCTAGGAACATATGAGAATTCTAACTCCAATAAAGACTTTTTGATTGATTGAGTCTTAACATCTTGAACTCTAGGCCTTTGTTTGGAATTCATATTTTAATCAAACCTGTATAGGTTAAAAGAAAACCACATTAGTCTATGTGACAGCGCTGGCCTATTTTGAAGCCCAATGCATTTAGAATGAGCGCAGTATCACAATTCATTCACAAGATGGAGACAAGATGTAGCCTTGGTTTTGTGTGCAAGGCTGAGTAGAGTATCCACTCATGAAAAGATCTACCGGCTTTTGATTTGACACTAGCACCGTTGATATGGCCTCAAAAACAGAGGTAAGACACTTTACCGTTAAGGCTGTAAAAAGTTTACTTTTTCTCTTCTTTGGCAGCCTATTGAGTAATGGTTTGAAAAAGCTGGTTAGTTTTCACTGTGGGCCTTCAACAGAGCTTCTTCACGTTATGTGGCTTAGCAGGATACATTTGTTTAATTTAGTCCTATATGGAATTCAGAAAAAATCTATGATTGATGGATTTCTTTTACGCAATTTAGCTGGTGGCTAGCACGCAACAGGGCGTTACACTACAGCTACAGCTGTAACCACAATAAGGGCGGCCATTGGCTAGTACATAGAGTACATCAGAGAGTACTGCACTGTTATTCTAGCCCAACCAGCTATGTAAAAAGAAACTCCACAAATACATGTTTCTATTTGAGCAGTTAACTGATGTTAGTATGTTTTTTGTCTCTGTTTGTTTTACATACTCCTGAGGAACTGTGAGAATGGTGTTCTTCTCTTTATACCTCCCGCGGGGCCTGGTCCAAAGCCACCCGGTCCACCTCCTGTTCCAACACCATAACCAGGTATCGTGCCGGTCCCCAGTCCTGCTCCAAGTCCACCACCAGTTGTTTGTCCAACACCTTGTCCTGGGACCTGTCCTCCTAATCCGAGCCCAGAACCAGGCCCTGCTCCAACCCCAAGTCCTCCTGCACCCAGGCCACCTCCGGGAAGACCTGCCAAGAGCAGCATTTTATTAGGAAATACAGACTAACTGGAAAGCACTTTAAACTCTATTTACAAACAACAAGCTGTTTCCATTGCCTATTAACATCTTATAGCTGTAAAGAGTGTACGATTAATATGAAGAATTACTCCATATTGTAATGATGTATAAGTCTTACTATATTTATTCAAAAATTACATTAACTTACAGATTTGCTGTGAAGACCAAATGGTTTGTAATGAAAAAGAAAAGTTTGCATTTAGTAAATTCCCTTAAGTGTTTTTTCTTACCATATTTACGGGCTTTGGCACTAGCATAACCTAAGAAAATGCAGACACATTAAGGTATTTTAAGAATAGAATATTTAACCAGGGGAATGACTCTTATTTTACCTTTAAATCTTATTTTTAATCTTACCTCCACGTACAAAGCCGGCACCGCCAGGTCCCACCCCACCTTGTCCATAGCCTGTACCAGCACCACCAGGTCCATAGCCGGTGCCAGCACCACCAGGTCCAACTCCACCACCTGGCCCATGGCCTGTGCCAGTACCACCAGGTCCATAGCCGGTGCCAGCACCACCAGGTCCAACTCCACCACCTGGCTCATAGCCTGTGCCAGTACCACCTGGTCCATAGCCTGTACCAGCACCACCAGGTCCAACTCCACCACCTGGTCTATAGCCTGTACCAGCACCACTGGGTCCAACTCCACCACCTGGCACATAGCCTGTACCAGCACCACCAGGTCCATATCCGGTGCCAGCATTACCAGGTCCAACTCCTCCACCTGGTCTATAGCCTGTACCAGCACCACCAGGTCCAACTCCACCACCTGGCCCATAGCCTGTGCCAGTACCTCCTGGTCCATAGCCTGTACCAGCACTACCAGGTCCAACTCCTGTACCTGGTCCATAGCCCGTACCAGCACCACCAGGACCAACACCTGCACCTGGTCCATAGCCCGTACCACCAGGCCCAACACCTGCACCTGGTCCATAGCCAGTACCAGCACCACCTGGTCCAACTCCACCAGGTCCATATCCAGTACCAGCACCACCAGGCCTGACTGCTCCAGAACCTGTTCCCAGTCCTCCGAGTGCTCCACTTAACATGCCTAGAAGCAGAACAGTCATATTTTATTTGTTCTCCTATGCTTTGTTAAAAACAAAGAATAATTCAGTTGCACGCAGTTTTCCATTCATTCAATTCTTACCATATTTACGAGCTTTGGCACCAGCATCGTACCCTGAAACACAAGTATAGTACATTATACATTTGTCTTTGCCAATGCAATACAGTCTCTTTTCAGATTGCAGCCAACTGGATATTACTCCCTTTCCAAAATTGTAGTAACGCGAGCTTCTAAGTGCAAAACGGCATTAAAAAGACCTGCTCTCTATGTCGATATGAATGGCTCATTCTAAGCTGTTTGAGGGGGTTATACATTTCCGGAAACTTAGTTATGAACGGATTTCCCAAAATGCTATAAACTGTACCTTAAAGCCCTTTCCTTAGGCGACTCTTGCATAACTACATTTTACCAAAACACCAAATCTACTAATTCATCGTTACCTCCTGTTCCTGCTCCAGCCAATCCAGTTGTGGTTCCACCTGGACCATACCCGGTTCCACCTGGGCCAAAACCCACTCCACCTGGGCCAGTGCCAGCACCACCAGGACCAAAACCAACTCCGGAGCCAGGTCGAACTCCTCCTCCCGGTCCTCCGCTTCCAAGTCCTCCAGCCGGACCAGTGCCTGCACCGCTAGGACCAAAACCATAGCCGCCCCCCAGCCCACCAGTCCCTCCTCCTGTGCCAAGACCAACTCCAGCTCCTCCACCTGGACACGAGACATTTTGAGTTCCTCATGTATCGCCTAAAGGAGGTTATTATATGAACATGCTACATATGTTGTATTCACCATGTCATTTTTGGTAAAAATATATTGAAAATATGGCTCAGCATATTTGTATGGCTTTGGCTGAGCTAGTACCATAAGTAAACATAAACATCCAAAATGTGCAATTATAAAAAACGCTTTCTATTCCAGGTTAACCACCTGTTCCAACTCACCTCCAAATCCAGGTCCACCTCCGGTTCCAACTCCACCACCAAATCCAGGTCCACCTCCGGTTCCAGCTCCACCTCCGGTTCCAACTCCACCACCAAATCCAGGTCCACCTCCGGTTCCAGCTCCACCTCCAAATCCTGGTCCAAATCCAGGTCCACCTCCGGTTCCAGCTCCACCTCCAAATCCAGGTCCACCTCCGGTTCCAGCTCCACCTCCAAATCCTGGTCCAAATCCAGGTCCACCTCCGGTTCCAGCTCCACCTCCAAATCCAGGTCCACCTCCGGTTCCAGCTTCACCTCCAAATCCTGGTCCACCTCCGGTTCCAACTCCACCACCAAATCCAGGTGTGGCTCCAGCTGTTCCCACTGGGAGTCTTCCAGCCCCAACTCCTAAAGCCCCTCCTCCAGCTCCAGCTCCACCTTGTCAAAAAAGCAAGCAGAATAGCTTACCAAATATGTAAATACAAAGACATAATGCTTATTTCTGCTGCAATGCTTTTGTCTCGTACAGAAAGTCAAAACCTCTGCCAAAGTGTCTTTACCATATTTAGCTGCGATTTTGGCTGGATTCTTTGATTTGCCCGCTCCTGTAATAAAAAATCCAACATTTATTTTCAAAGTTATGTAACTCCACAAGCTGCTGCTGAATTGGAATCAATATGTCCTGTGTACCTGTCTTTGGTGATATGAGAGGGTAACCACGAAAAACTCCAGGCAACTGCTGTCCACGACCATCTAAGGAGAGAAATATACCACAGACATGCTCATCCTGTGAAGTACTCATTTGCCGCCTGGAATATTATTAGTTAGGATACTTAAAATACTAGTTAATGACTACTTTAGTTTTAAAGTACAAGTAATGCATACAAAATCTGCTTATAATTCAAAATAATTTCTCAGTAAAAAAAATTGACACTGACTGCCTGCTGCTACTGGTCCAGCAGCCCCCTGGCCGAGTACCCCGGCCCCTAGAAGGAATAAAGTTTTCAAGCATGTTTGCCAAAATGTGATGTCCCAAGATTCTTTAAGATATAGCGCATTCACACACCAGTCTGCGGCCCAAGTCCAGATCCTGTTGCCACTCCGGGGAGAACACCACGACCTCCAAAACCTAACCAAGGAAGGTGAGAATCTGTTATAACCTGTAACTATGTAAAAACAACAAATTCTATATTAGTGTAATAATTGTTTAATAATTGTTTCATATTCATAAGTGTGTTATATGTTGCTTCTGTTACAAGGTACCCTGGCCTGGAACATATCCACCCTGATAGAGTCCAGGCACACCAACTCCTGCATGACCCCAAAAAGGAAGTGTTTCTGGATGATCTGAACTGTACTTATGTTGTGCCTCCTTATGTATGTCTTATGTTTTTTACCTGGAACTTGTTTTGACGCTTTACCGCCGCTCTTTCCTCCAGGTCCTACCTCAGCTGTGCCAGACTGGGGAAGCATTGGAACTGAAACAGGAAAAAAGGTTGTCGATATAACTGCTAATGTTACATAAAACTGAAATAGCAAACAGCATATTTTGTATGCACAGTCATTCTTAGATTTTCCTTTTCTAAACTTACTGTGACCTAAAAAGTCAACCATGAATAAGAAACTAGAAGATACTGTATAGTTAATGTTTTATACTTATTTTATATAAGCTTTTCTGTTGAAATTCAATATCTGTCAATTGTTACCATTTGTAATAATATTTTGGCTTACAGTACTGAATTTAATTTTTAGTGCTTTTCAGGGTAAGCTTTATATTTTTAAATGTTGATTACCTCCTCCTGGCACGGCTGCTCCACCTCCAGGCCCAACTCCTGCACCGCCAGGTCCAACTTCTGCACCCCCAGGCCCGACTCCTGCACCGCCAGGCCCAAAACCGGCACCTCCGCGTCCGAAACCTGCACCGCCGGGCCCAACTCCTGCACCGCCAGGCCCAAAACCTGCACTGCCGGGCCCGACTCCTGCACCGCCAGGCCCAAAACCGGCACCTCCGCGTCCGAAACCTGCACCGCCGGGCCCAACTCCTGCACCGCCAGGCCCAAAACCTGCACTGCCGGGCCCGACTCCTGCACCGCCAGGCCCAAAACCTGCACCGCCAGGCCCAAAACCGGCACCTCCAGGTCCAAAACCTGCACCGCCAGGCCCAAAACCGGCACCTCCAGGTCCAAAACCTGCACCGCCAGGTCCAAAACCTGCACCGCTAGGCCCAAATCCGGCACCACTAGGTCCAAAACCGGCACCTCCAGGTCCAAAACCTGCACCACCAGGTCCAAAACCTGCTCCAAAGGATAAAACAAGAAACAAAATTGAGTCCTATATTTCAGTAATTTAATCTGACATTTTGAATAGTTTGAACAGCAAATACCCGTTTTAGGAGGTTTGCGACCAGTTCCTGGATATTGACCACCACCTGGACCATAACCACCTCCATAACCACCTGGGTCAGGACAGAGTATTTTTGTGTGACCCGTTGAGGAGAAGTTGATCATTTTCAGCCATGGTTTTGGGAGTTCCAGAGGAGCAGCCTCATTAATTTGTGATGCTTTGTGCCAGCAGGTTGATTTGTAAAAGTTTCACAGGCATGAGCCACCTCTGTTAATTCATGTTGTTCAGTGATGCTCATAGCTGCATCAAAATGCAAAAACACCATCGACAATTATTTATTCATGCATTAAAAGATGTGACTGTGTGTCATGCGAATAAACAGATGTAGACAAATGGAAACCACTGACCTCCAGGTACGTGGCCTGCTCCAGCTCCCTGACCTCTGCCAGTCCCGACGTCTCCTGCTCCAAGCACCCCTCCACCAAAACCCCCTGACCCATGGCCTGATGAGCAGAGAAAAGGTCATACAAGACATCACACAATAATGAATTCAATGTGTCCCTGTGCGACTCCACCCTCTACGTTATACATATATGATGGCTGCCCAGGAGAAACCCCAATAGGATTAACTTGTTCTCCAAAAAGGTTTTGAGTATTTGTTTGAAGTGTGCATGTTTGACTCAACAACTCTTTTGGGGTTTGGCTGTAGATGAACCAGTAACAATTATCAGGCTTCACAGAGGGAACCAATTGTTATGTATTAAACAGTTTTACTTACGGTCTTTTTTGAATACATCTCTTTTTATGTTTGGCCAGTTTTTGTTAAAATTGGTTTTGTGGACTTTTGCTTGAAATTTCAGTTCAGTGTCTATAAATGGATTCTTCCCATTGCTGTTCAGGTGAACCAGGATGTTCACGTCTTATTCTTAAGGGGTAAGCGTTTCAACTCAACCACACATTGTGGTCATTATTGTTTGTTTGGCTCCAACGCCCAGACTTTGGGTAAACTGGAAAGTGTGACATACAAGTCTGTTTCTTGTACTTAATGCTGACCAGTTTCTACCCTCAAACACGATGGTTGGAATTTAAAGGGTTCCACAAAACCGATGCTTAACCTAACCTACGAGGATCATTTGGATATTATCACCAACATTCCTAATGTTACACAGGCAACTTACATGTTTGGGGGATGAAAAACAGAAGTCTGAAATTTCAAGGTGTATCAGTCGTTTTGACTGACGTGATGACTTTCGTCCTTTATCAGGGATCTTCCATTCCTTGTATGTGTGCGTGCATGTGTATGTAAGGGGTGGTGGCTCCTTAACAATGGCTTATAACCTTGAGGAAGTGGGGAAATAAATGCACATGTATGTAATCCTACTCCTGCAGCATTGAAAGGGAATGGAGGAAGGAACAATATTTACATATCGGGGCTGATCACTGATCCATGAAGAGCAGAAAACTTCCTCTTGATATGAATCTCGAATGGCGCAAATAAACCGGTTTGTAGCTCATGAGCTTTCTAGACGTTACAACTAGCTTTTGAAGATTTCTGCTCCTTCCCATGTGCACAGACAAACCGTACTGCTTACCACAAATCCTTTAAATAATCCAGATCTTATGGTTACCGTTAAATGTATTCAGTAGGTAAAAAAAACAATGTCATGCCTGTGCCTTGACCTCCCTGTCCAGCTCCTCCAGGCCCAGTTCCATAGCCTCCAGGAACAACACCTCCTGGTCCAAAACCACCTGACCCGCCTCTGCCCGGTCCCAGTCCTCCTCCTAGACCTCCAGCACCATCAATGTTATTAATATTTGTTTGAGATTGTGTTAATGCTGTGAATCTGGTATATTGCAACTTTAAATCCGTACACACCTCCTGGTCCAACTCCTCCCGATCCAACGCCTCCCGATCCAACGCCTCCCGGTCTAAATCCTCCTGGTCCAACTCCTCCTGGTCCTTGGCCACCATAGCCCCCTTATAGAAACAGTCATTGAGACATTGTGAATTGAAAACAGGCACTTGGAATAAACAAAACCAGATATTGTTTTTATTTGTTCTGTATGTGATTGGTTTTTAAAGTTAAACACGCCAGTCTTCACATTAACTGAAGAACTGAAGTCATTATCAATACGTATTCAATTTAACAGAAAACACAAATGGCATCCACCTCCAACCGCTCCTGGCCCAAAGCCTCCAAGACCAGCACCTCCACCAGGCTGAAATCCAGTCCCAGTGCCTCCAGGGCCAAATCCAGTTCCTGTCCCACTTGGTCCATATCCAGTTCCAGGTCCTGTGCCGGCTCCTATGCCGGCTGCAGCCCCTCCTGCTGCTCCACCAGCAGGTACATATACACCTAATACAGAACCAACAATACAGAACCAGCTCGGTAAAAGAAATACAACATAAATTCATGATTTCAAGTCACAACTGTCCAGGATCAGCTGAACACAGATCAATTGAATTTGTCTAGTTGGCAAGTTTTCATTTATCAAGGAAACAAGCACAGAGGAAAATGTATGTGTCGTGTGTGTGTGTGTTTGTGTGCGTGTGTGTGTTTTCACAAGGTCACAGTGTATGTCTGCTCTTGTGTGTTATCAACCCAAGGCTCTTCTCTAAAGCTGATGACAAGCAGCCTCTCATCCAAAAGTTCTGCATCCTAGGTCATAATTCTTACACTTGTCTGAACCAAGTTTTGTTCCAAATCACAAAAGACAAAAATAGAAATACAGAGAGGGAATACTATAGAAGGAAAGTTTTTTTTAAGATCCAACAGTCCAGATGTGAAAAGAAGCGGTCCACGGGGAATCCTAAAGAATGCGAGTAACTGAGCTCATGTTCATGTACAGCACAGTCACAGAACACTCATCGGTCCAGTCATTCAGCTCTCGATGCTGCAGGAACAGAAACCTCTGCCCACAAAAAGCGTCTTTTGTTGTTTTCAGGAGGAATCTGTTTTGAAATTGAACATTGGACATGAACAACTACACACTTATATATACCAGAGATATGTCATGGGAAAAAAACAGCAGCTTGTGAATTTAAATGATATACGATGGATATAAATGTTATCCGTGGTGAGAATTTGACATGCAGAGATTTGTGTTTTAAAAACACAGACATTGTTTATTTGTCTGTGACAAGTTTATTTGTCATTATTGAATTAAAAATGTTTGTATCTTTTTCAATACTCCACAAGGTCAATCTGCAAGTCGCTCACCACTGACTGAAATATCTTCCACTGTGTGAAGGTTTAAAAAAAGAAAATAAAATGTCTCCCATCTCTCTATACAATGTCAGGCTGAACCAATTAATAAAGTCAAAACACACACAAACACAGCTTTTAAACCAACCTCTAACAAGGAGAGGAAGAGGATGACAGGAATCATGTTGCAGCAGCCAACCCAAAGTCTAAGCAGACAAGACTAAGAGGTCTGGAGCACACGGTTATCATCAAACCGTTTATTAAGGGCTATTAAAAGTCCCCTGCAGACCCTCATGAAAGATTTAACCGTAACCATGTCGTGCTGACCTGCGGCTCAAAGAGGAGGCACAGCTGACGTGATTAATACACCTGAGCAGAGACCAAGCAATGCTAATACACAGCTGTTTGTTTTAAGATTGTTGAGTGCTTGCAAAGTTCACCCAAACAAATAGTGGGTAGTAACTGTTTTTATGAGTGTGGGAAGTTACAGCAAGTAAGTTTTAAATTATTCAACAAATCCCCAAAGTTTTGTCTATTACAATATACTGAGGGAAGATTAAGGTATTTCTACAGAACAGAAGGTCAATCCAAAATAAAGAATAGCAAGACTGGAAATGAATTTAATGTTTGGTTCAGACATTTCAAAACCATTCACGTTTCAAATTCATTCAAGTGACGATCACTTAATACAATAAAACATATTGTCACTTCTCTTCAAACCACACTGGAATAGGTCAGAGTATCACCCTCAATGATCTGCAGCAGTTTCTACTACAGTCCTAGACATCCGCATTGTCATCATCGTCATCACCCTCGTGTAACATGATCAGACAATCTCTCAGATCTCAGGAAGCGCACTAAACCACCTTTAAAGAAAACAAGAGCAGTGTGCATGTGTCCCTCTTCTGAAAACCCTGCTACACAAACTGCACAATGCGACACCTGATCCACAGAAGCTGCACTGCTGAGCGCCGCACACCTGCAATAAAGGGAACCCACCTCCTTGCAGTGAGGGCTTCCACAGAGCCAAGAGAAAGACTCCACGTAGGTACGCCGCCATCCCTCTCGCCATCTCGCTCCCGAATGTCCCTCTCCTCTCCAAGGGTCCAGGTTTTATCAGGGCCCAACAAGGCCTTCAGAAAGAAGGAGGGGAAATGAGTGAGGTCAGAAAAAAAGGGACAGGATGCAAGACAGGACACTGTGTAATTGGCTGAGAGACACACTGAGAAAGCTAGACGAGGACAGGAGGAGAGAGGGAGAGAAAACACTGGAGCACCTGATTAAACCAAATGGGTTGTTCAAACCCCCCAATGACTGTTGGGCAGCATTTATTTGGTTCTCCACGGCCAAAAAGAGAGAGTTTATAGGGTGGGTGGCGGTCTGAAGAGAGAGACGCACACACACAAAGAAAGAAGGAGCGAGAACATTTATATGAGGTAAAAGAGTCTGTGAATTATAACAATCGGGGTCACTAATTTTTACCTTCTCCAGACGCAGTAAATAGAAAAAGCAACTGGGGCAGAAGTTACTTTTGGATTTCAAAACAATGTTCGCTTGGTCAAGAAACACCTCATGAAGATCCTCTAGTAATATGTTTAAAAATAATAATAGAGCAAAAGTGTTACTATATTATACGTTATACTTTTCATCTGTCAAATAATTATGTGAATAAAATCTAAATTGAAAGAACTCTGTTCATCCTGATGACGGAATTTTTGTCGTCTCAAAAAGTAACTTGTTTAAATTTTGGAAATAGCGAATGTATTCTTTGTGTTTGGTATTAATAATTAAAAATAAATGCACAATGTAGCGTGAACCCGGCTCCAATAATGTTGGAGCCTTTTGATTAAAACGTGAAAAAAAGGGGCTGGAGGTAATTTGTCAAGCGGCCAAAAGTCCAAGCCAGCTGCCAATGTCAGTAAAAATAAAACCTGAAGTGAAAACCCGTGCAAATAAATAAATACCCAACAATAAACGACATTGAAGTCAGATCGTTGTATCTTCTGGGGCGAGAGAAGAAGAAGCGAGAAGAGATTATAACAGGCACAGGAAAGGAAAGGAAGGGAAATAAGGAGCGCACAGAGAATAATTAATAAGAAGAATTCAAAATCCTCTCATATCCGCATTGCAGTGCAAAGCTCCTACTGATTCACGCAGTTGCTGGTTTTGCTTAATATGAAGGAGTTGCACCACCTTGAAAGATGTCACCTGCCTGGTTAGCGACCTGCAGCAAAGGAGTTTTTGAGCTCCTTCCATCAGACTCCAGGCTGCCGTAGTGTTTTGTGCTTCTTTTGTACTTGGACCGGTGGCATCGCTGGGATTTTTCTCCATGTTTGGGCTGCTGGCTGGTTCTGTCCCAGCTCTTATGGGTTGATGTCAATTTCCGACACATATTCTTTCCTTGGAGGTGATGGGCCTGGAAACACATGAAAGTGTGCAAGTGTTACCTTAACATCCACACACACACACACACACACACACACACACACACACACACACACACACACACACACACACACACACACTTATACTTAATATTTTCATCTTTTGGCAGATAATGACTGAAGGACAGATGAATATCATCCTTTATACAAATCCTGCACAACTGTAGCACTAAACTTTGCTCCTGATCTCATTATCAGGCCAACTTTGAACTCAGCCATGAGATTCTAGCATGAAGTGATAAATAGCTTCTAATGAGTGACAGGCCGAGCCAGCAGCACAGGCTGATGATCATGTGGAACCCTTTGGATCAGAGCGCCGTCCAAAAAGGCTCAATTAGAAAAAGGAGTGTATTGTGTATTTGTATTGCTGCAGGAGTGTGTGCTTTCCCTGCATAGGTATGCATGCACATCTGTGTGTTAGTTAGACACAGAGAAGCAGAGAGCCGTTCCCACCTGAGCACCCATAATTGGTCTTAAAATGTAGTTTTACTGGTTTCTTCTGTGTTGATGGAACCACATAGTTATGCAGTGAAACAATACAGGGGGTAAAGATTAAAGAATGAAGTGGAGAAGTAGACATTATTTTAGTATTGTGGTCATTAATACAAGTCTGAAGTCTAGACACTAAACCTGCAAGGCAAGTGCATCTCAAATAAATCCTTCAGTGTGATCGCATAGATTGAGTGGAAGTAGTCACATCATGCTGCACTACAGTTATGTTATTTGTGCCGACATAATTACACACCCACCTGCCAGGCAGTCATGAAGAGAAACATTAACAAACATTTGCATGTTTTCCAGGAATTAATCTGTCAGAAATCTAGAGGCATACAAATCTGTTTTGTATAAAAAGTTGTAAATTTGAGGTTAAAGTGGCGTGCATCATCCTACAGCCTTCCAAATGCAGGAGAAGATGAGAAAATGTGCCTTTTTGAAAGCCGTTAATTGATATAAGTGACCAAACACAAAGCATTCCAGGTTCTAAACTTCATGCTTTTAGTTAAGTTCAACATGTAGAATAGAGAAACAGCTGTGGCTTAACTAACAAAGGTAAAATCATGTATTCCTGCTTCTTATATGTTGTGCCCACTGTGGTTCCCCTTAGTAAAGAAATGGATTATTATTGTTATCATTATTCATACCAAATTCTTTTGTACTTCAGTTACAGTGAAAACATGCAGACATGACATCATGTTGTCTGCATTTGGTCAGCTGTACACAGACATGAGGGGGAAAAAAGAGCGCGCAGAAAGGCAGGTTCTGTTGCCATCGGTTCTTTAAACAAAAACTAAGTGTTATTCTGAATACGGCCATCGCTGTGGTAATGTGTGTAAATAGTGTGATTCACAGCCAACGCGTTCAGTCATCCCAACACACAGCCACACAGCCTCTCTCTACAACCTGCCGTCCACACACGCACACACACGCACACACTCGCACACACACGCACACGCGCAGTGCCACGCGTCCTCCCTCTGCCAGCTCAGAGAAGCATGTTGCTGTTAAAGTAGCCAACTGAGTGTAGCCTGTGTAGAGTTTAGCTGACGTCTACCTAGCGTTTACCTAACGTCTGCTGCCTGTATATGGGCATGTGAGCTGTGCAGGACCGCTCACCCCCCCTGACAGGCTGCTAATTTACCCCTCTGGGTGATGGAGGGAGAGAAAGCGAGCGATAGTGAGGAGGAAGAAGAGACGGACAGCCTTGTTTTAATCATACAGCAGTTTTTAGATATATGTACCTGCATGCTTTTGATTCCATTGATCTTATTCATTTGAACTGTTTTCAGGTTTTATTAGATTAGTTTTTTGTGTGAGCTGTGGAATTGTGGCGTTGTTGCCGAGGTGATGATGAGGTTTTTTTTCTAGTCTTATTTTAACAAGTGATTGTCTAATGCTGTGTCTTGTAATTGTTTTCAGGTGAGTCTCTCAAAATTGTCTACAGGTGTGCCGCATCTGCCCTTTAAAAAAGCCCTGCGGAGGGGGGGTGTAGATGGACGGGACATTCAGGAGTAGAGCTGGAGTTGTAGGAGGTTTATGAATCGAGCTGCCAGTTGGCTTTTGAGTTGATAAGCTTTTTCTGGCGACAATAATACCTAATGGCCCAATTTGGTGCCTTTTTAAAAACTTTTTAGGTAGAGGTGCACCTCCTTTATTGGGTTTTACGACTGCATAAGATTTGTTGGGGTACGTTTAGATTGATTTTGACTGTTTTTAACTAGTGGTGTGATCCAGAGGGTGAATAAATCCTCCTGCTTTTAAATTAATTTAGGTGTTGTCTGAAATTCTGGCATGCACACACTACCTCACTGAAGAACCCTTCAGATACACACACAATCATTTGACCTCATAAAATGGCCGGACTGCTTGTGAACATCAAGATCGGTGCTGTGCCAAAGACTAGTAGACACCAAAGACGTCTGCAGATCTCCCGACACATCGACAGGCCTCACGCCCACCTCTGCACGCACCCCACTTCATAACTCTACGCATGTAATGCAGCAAGAGATCAATGTTATCAGAATGAGATCCCCGCATTGCTGAGCAAGCGTCCAGTAAACTATTACAAGGACAACTTCCCTTTTCCTTTTAGGGGGGATTAACTTTGTGTCTGTAATCAAAGGAGAACAAACCAGCAGTGTATTTACATAAACACTAAGATTCTGTATGATACAGCAGGATTCATCTGTGTTCAACACCGGAAAAAACTGGGATACAGGAAAAGGATGTGGGAGTGCGAGTGTGTGCGTGTTTATGTATTTGTGTGTGTGTGTGTGTGTGTGTGTGTGTGTGTGTGTGTGGATTAGCGATGCGTATTAAGTCCCTGTGACTTCTTAGTCACCAAAGGGAGATTCAGAAGGGGATTGTGCAGGAATGTCACACGTGCTCTGCAGAACCGCTGTGAACTCAGCATGAATTAGCGGGTACTTTATTCTGTGATGTAAGAGGTAGAAACTAAGATGTCAGGACATGAAAAAGATAAGATAAGATGGTGCTTTATTTATCTCACAATGGAGAAATGTACAGTGTTACAGCAGCAGAGTCAACAGAATAAATAAAAGCAATAAAAAGCACACAGTGCAGAATAAAAATAAAAATTAAAAAATGTTATTGCACAGTAGTCGAATAAATTATTGTTGTAGTTTAAAAAAACAAAAAACAAACAGATGATGATGACATATTATAATTATTGCACAAGAGGTGTAGAACAGTGAGCCAAAGAGACTTGTTTCCTGCCAGAATCCTTTGCATGAGTAAAGATGGTTTGTTTCTGTGTGTTTGTGCCACTCTCAGTGTCTGCACATGTGTGGAAAACCTTGTTTGGCAGACATGTTAAAAAAAAAGGTCAACATGAAGCGTGTAGCTGCGTTGAGCCGGTGCAGACAGCTGCACTGATTAAAATCAGAGCAAGTGTCTGTCTTGGGATTTAACGAAGGACAATGTGGTTTATATTCATTTAATCAAACATTACAGCATTGGTCATCGCAGACGCACCGGATCGAATCAGTGTTGCGCTCTACGGGGTGCAGTTTTCTTGATGGGCTCTTTTGCCTAATAATCTATAATCTTGAGGTCTAAAGTTGAATGGCAAGGGAGTTAAGAATATCTTAAACCTTCTAGCATCGGTAAAATAGACATATAGCTATATAATAATTGCCTATAAGTGAGAGATAACCTTTGTCAGACATGTTTACTGCATAAAACACAAGGATATGACCGTTAAATGTTTATTATTTTAATTGGGACTTAAAAAAACTAATCATTGAACACATTTTGTAATGTTGACACTTTGTTACAATTGTTAAGTGCTGCAGCTAATTCGCATTGGTAAAGCCTGTAGAGGTCAACCATCAATCTCACGGCTGACACCTGGAAAGAGACAACTATTCCCACCTACGGGCAATTTAGAGCCAAAAAGAAAGAGAAAACACTTTGCAAACTGCAGGGAAAGCACAGCTAGCAGGTTCATATCTCACAAACCATTAGCGACTCTCCTAAAATTCTCAATGCAGTCCATCAAATAATGCTTGAATTTTCTACCCCCTTCCTTCACTTTTGAACTATTTGGCAAGGCAATGTGGATGCTGAAATGTCTCATTCTGCTGCTGCATCACCAGCCTCATCCATCTTGTTGCCTCGTCAGAGAGCCGTTCAGACTCGATGCAACCTTTATTATGGAGCTTTCTGCATTTGCCAAGTGACTGTTCACAGTCTAAAAGATGATGTGTTTGGCGATGTGGCGATGAGGACGAGTGCAATTCAATGTCTTCGTTTAGGTATTTCATGACATTGATTAGTCAGCAAGTGTATGTGGCACGCGGTGTGTGCTTGTGTCTGAGGCCGTGTTCACACTGAGTGTGTTTGTAGTTACCTCCCCCCTGGACGCTCTTCAGTTGGCCCGGTGATTAACTTGCCAGTCAATCTGTATCCACACCACCTGAAATCATAACGTTTGGTACTTTTTCCGAGTGAACTGCCGCGCTGCTTACGAGCCGTGAGAACATAATTGTATCCTCTACACAAAATTGCCCTCAAAAGCACCATTTTACAGGCCGTTGGATGGACAGTTATAAATCATCCTGCTAACTAATCTGTTTTTTCCACATCTGGACAGGTCATGAACACCAATTACAATACCAAGATGAGGTCAGAGACGGTTACCAACAGGCTTTCCAATTATGTTGGTCCTGTTTTGTTTACAATTCCTACTAAACATGTTGCAGTGGGCAGGCGGCCGGCTCCGTGAGTCCGCCACTTGTGAGCGAGGAGGTGATGTGGAGAAGGCCAACATCAACTTAGGCCTTAGACCTGCCAAGCGGCTGAAGAGAGTTCGCACAAAAATAATATATGCGTCACTTTTTTAAAAAAAGACCATCCGCGCTTCCTTTCAAAAGATGAAGCATTGACACAGAGAATAGGATGCTGTCAAGAATCGCAACTTTGGGTACTATTTTGTGTCCTTTTTTATAGAGATTTTCTATTCTGTTTTGAGTTAAAAGGTTTAGTTACTGCTGCGTAATTGACGGTATACAAATGGTGGACTAAATGGTGACAGCTGGTATTTTTCAAAGATGCCTCAAAATTGTCTGCAAAAGCTGTGTCTCACTTCCTGTTGGACTTTGCCATACACACCAACGTATGTGGATATTCTGTGTGGTGGCGTTTAGAAACTATCCTGTTACTGTGTACTTTATTCTCCTGCTGACTTTTTCAAAGTGGCTTCTCCAAGTTTCAAGTTATCGTGCACAATTCAGGCTGCGGTGTAAGTAGGTTGGGTTGATTGGGTGACGCCTAACGTCACATAACGGCCTAATTATAGTTATAATAACAGCAACCTAAAAGGTAATGTTTCAAAAGTCTAAGGCCTTACCCCTGAGTATCAGTTGACATAAATTAAGAGCGATTACTTGTTCGGTTCTTTGTCCAGAGTTTGGAAAGTTTGTCTTTGCCAAAGTGCTGTCATTTAAGTAATGATGTCATTCATAAAATGAGTTAAATTCATGCGTAATAGATTACTTCATTCATAGCCAGTCAAATAACTTAATGCAGCATTTGCAATGATCTCTTTTACTTGTTTGTCCGAGCCGCGGAACATCAGAAACTCACTTTACCTCTGCACATGGATGCAGGCCCACTTGTGTGCTCTGTCTGTTTGGGTTGTGCGTTGCCAGTGCAACATGCCACAGCTATGACTCTCAAACGTCTGAACCTTGAATCACATCCAAAATGCAACAGGAGAATTCAACCACATTTCAGTGAAAAGCAGTTGAAAGGAAGGCGTGGAAGAAAGACAGGAGACAGTTGGACTGAGCTGCCACTCAGGCAGGATTTATGAGCTGTTCTTGTGACGCATTGCTGCAATACGTCCTCTCCTCCTGACCATACATAGAATCGGGCACAATAAGGCAGCCATAGTATAAATATTGAGTTGAGACATTTTGGCAGCAGGAGTTGTGACCTAATTGCTGAAAGTATGTAATCTTTTTATAGACTATCTGCAGTCAGCTTGGCTCTGCCATTTATCGTACATGAATGCCTTCACTGACTCTGTGTCACACATATAGTACGACAGAGAGATGCTTTGCCATTAATTATTGCATTGCGTGTAGTCCTGCAATGAATCCTGTCTTCATACATCTCATAATGATCTTTATGATCCTTTTGGAGGCTGCAGTTGTGCTGATGTGGAACTTTGTGGTCTCATACTGTACTCCCAAGGCTTCATTTATATGAATGCGGTGCTGAAAATACAAAAATGTTGTCTCATGTGGTTTATCGGTCCCTGTTCATGCTCCTTGTTTTTTTCCCTGAGTGGAGTTCTTGAGTTTTTGCCCTTTTGCCTTTTGACTATTAAAGTCTCTTTTTGTTTTTTGAAAGTCTGCGTTTGCGTCTCCCTGCTTCCGGTCCGCACCTCCTCGACAAGTTATCTCAATAGCTAGTTATGTGATGCAGGGTGGTCAGTTAAGATTGACTGACAAATGTGTGGTTTTGTTTCAAAGTTTGTATAATGCAATGCATTCATTTCTTGTCAGAACCGTATTTATCACATCAATGTACAGCATGCAACACGGTGCTGATAGTTGCACTTGCAACAAAGATCTCAAATCATATGGACAAAATGTCCATATTTACAATGCGTGTTCTAAACAACTATTGAAAATCTGAGAATTATTTTCTTTATAATTAAAGACTAAATTAATACAATACCAGAAAAATTAATAAACATTCAGTTTCATTATCATTTTTTTTTTTTTACTTTTCTTCACAAAGGTAATGGAATATGTGTGAAGTATGAAGGGTTTGCCAGACATTACATAATTGGAGACAGATTTTCACATCCCATTTTGTGATCCTCACCAGACCTTATGAAGGGTCGGCGACGCAAAAGTCCAGCTCAACCTGGACATTGCGTAACCTTAGATGGGACACGTTTAACCACACGGGATGGAATCATCCACACAGCTCAATACAACCCAGCTGTTGGCCCTTCATTTAAACATTTAAACTGATATATAGCGGCCATTGTTTTTTTGGGTTTATTACGCCGCCTCTATTAATACACTCAATTTGTCTTCTGGCTGGAGTTTGCCGAACAGAGAAACCCGTGCAGACTTGAATTTGTCTTTTCATCATGTTTTCAAGAGATAAAGCTGTATTATCAGGGGAGGTCCCAGCAGACTAGTTCCAAAACCATGACCTCACCGCACTGTGGGAAATGTCAGCGGTGTTGTACATCCATTGCTGTTAAATGTAATCATGTTCTGCTCTGTCGCTGTAATGATAGGGATTCACATTGCTCCGGCTGGGATTCCCACCGATTGAACACTTTTTTTCCCGTATCAACTACGCAGTACTGGTACTTACAGCAAAAGGTGGTTCTGCAACGTCTCGGTGTTGCACTTTCACACAGGAAGGTAACTGTAATCAGTTTGGATTTGCAGACGTCTTAATGGATTCCAAAGGCCGGGTTTCATAGCAACAATTAAAAAAGTACCATAAAAAAGTCACTTGGGTCCGGCCTAAACCACCCTTAACAGCAACACTGTTTGGAGACTTGGCCTAGCTTGAGCAGGAATTTGGTTTCATAAACTTTACTGAAATTGTTTGACCATGAGTTATGAATTGTAAGTATGAATCACATTGACTGCATGGCATCTTATAGCAGAAGGATTTACATAACATGCCAGCGTCACACGCTCTGCCCTGCTAAGACGCACGGCAGGATTTCTGCAACAGGTATTCAGAGAGAGAGAGAGAGACAGAGAAATATCTCCTACAGCAAACCACGAGTCCTATGATGAATCCACTTGCAGCACTGCGCTGTGCTGCACGAGGTCAAGGGGCCTGGCAGCGGAGACCGGACGAAATGATATCACTGCCGGGGGGAATATCTCTGGATCCCTCTCGACTTGGATGTTTCATTTGCAGCGGATTAGTCAAAGTGAAACCATATTGTTACTTATGACCTACTTTAACGTTTAATGTGTGTTTGACGCTGGGAACATACAGTGTGTCACCAAACACGACACTGCTGCCTCTGCATGCAGGGCGACATAACTAAAGCTTCCACATTTAACAGAAATGGAAGTATTGCAATCTTTTGGTTTTTTAATCTAACTCTCTCAACTTTGCTGTGAATACAACAGACAGATTTAGAGAGACAGAGTATGATGCTTTTCTCCACATTTGATCCAAAGAGCCTGGTTATTATTTTTGCAAATACACACACACACACACACACACACACACACGCACACACACACCGTGCCGTGAGCTCCATGTTGATGTCCTTATTTCACACAAAGACACAGCAGTCCGTCCACAGCAGCATAAACAGAACATCGTGACACATTCACTCACATGCAAAGTAAGAAATAAACAGCCGCTTTTATTCCATCTCCGTGGCAACGCATGTTTGCAGAGGCAGGAGAGTGAGAACATATTACAACTGCCATTTGTAATACCTGATGACGGAGGTGGGGTGCGAAGGCCAAGGAAAAGACAGGAAGTTGTGTGTTGTGACAGCGTCACGCCGTCAATGAGCTCAGTGACCTTATTTAAGAAGCCTTCACCTCTGACTCGTGTGGACACCAGCAGAGGTTAGAGCTCTTGCAAAACGTTGTTATGTTAAGGACCCTGACTTGAGTGCAGACACCAGCTAAATAAAAATGAAAGCTGCTTGTACTGAATGTGAGCAGGTAAAACACAGTCCTGACTTTGGGGCCATCAGTTACTGTTACTGAACGTGACGCGGCCAGAAAAGGTCAGCTAGTTTCCTCTGGTCCCTCAGGACCCTGCAGGATCGGATCCTCTTGTATCGACGCATCATTAACTTCCACTTCTTTGTGTCTGTTGATTATTGTCAGAGTTAATCCAAGTCTATGGGCACGTCACCGTCAAGAGCTGGACTGGTGTGAGGCAGAGAATCAGTTGGTATTTTACACATGTGCAGCACATCACAGTGGTATTTGGGAAGCAGTGCTTCAAGTGTTACTTATTTGAGTATGAATTTTTTTAAACCAACACTGTGACTGTGGAGGAGGACAAACGACGAGCGAAAGCGTGCCGATAGTCGGACACTCTCTCTGGGATAACCAACTCAGTTTAATCATCACCAGCTCTCTTCAAATTTTCTGCCCCAAAGTGGGACGCTTCCATTAATCCTAAAGTCAATCCACCGGGGAAAACCAACTCACTAGCTTATCTTCCTACGACTCACCGCCCTTTCACTTTGACCACGAATGTTAGCGCTGCTAAGCTTTTCCCTGAACGCCCTTTCTGCCATCACTGCGCTATCTGGCTTTCAAAATTTAACCCTCAGTGCTGGATGAAGCAGACGTGCTGACCCTTTCAGCTTTCAGAGACCGCACAAGGAGTAAGAATGAATAAAATGATCATGCACACGTGTCAGATAACACCACCAGCATCTGCCAACTCTAAAGGCCTTAGCATAATTTCACCCAAGTGCCTGGCAGGTTGTTTAAACATTGTTTCTGACATCACAAGAGGAAAGGCTGTGTGCAACAAGTCAACCCACTTTAATCGTAAGCTGTACAGACGATACTCAAAGTCTCTTTTGTCCTTCTTCAAACTTAAAAGTATTTATGAGTACAAGCATGTGCAACTTAATGAAGGCAATCAGGAGAGGCAAAGAAAGTGTTGACTATAAGGACACACATGACCCAGAGGGAGAGATCAAGGAGGCAGTTGAATGCTGGAGGTTTTGGTGGCAGACATTTAAAACCTGCATCAGTCGGTGCAGCCCTGAAACGTGCTGACACATCGTATGATTTCTAACCCCGGCCTTTGTCTTCACCGTAGCCATTTATATAAAACAATTCACCAATGGTTTGGTGTCTGAGTAGAAGTGCTGTTTGGGAAACACGTTTCAAGAAAAAGAAAATCATATATCCGTGCGTCTCAATTACAAAACATGCTCTCATCACCAAATCTTCCCAGTATTTCCAAAAAACAATAGCTAAGCGTTTCCCAGCTCAGAAAGGTCCTATGAGCTCATTTTAATTCAGCAATAGACTCAGTCAAAGTCATACAGAAATATTATCGTGTGTAATCTATTGAAAAACGTCATATATGGAGAGCAATAATGTACACAAGGGGATCTGGGCCAACATTATTCTAGCACGCTAATCAAGCGCGGGAAGTAAAACGCTCGAGGTCACGATGTTATCGTAGAAAACATACATGTGTAATCACACAGTCTATGTGCTCGCAGGCCTCTGTTTCATGTCACGGCAGCTGTGGTCTCACATGATTCAGAGCTGATAACCGACCGTGTCAGCTGTCTTATGTTTAAAAACATTGGCTGCGTTTGCAATTAGTTATGTATGCGATTATCTTTGGTAGATATTGTTATTGTGCCATTGATACCGTGTGACAAATATTGGTACTGTGTCTGTGCTTTCGTTTTTTCTTTTACATCATAACTGGCAAAAAAACGGATTTCTATTGTTGAATCCCACAAATAATTGCATGATGGTGACATTCAACGAACGGAAAATCTTTGTTTTGTGGAATTCTGCTCAACATCATTTCAGTCTTACGTCATTTGTCAGATAACAGTTTTAACGGAGAACAGGCTGAACACCGTTGGTGAAATGTGAATTGTCTCAGTGTTCTTGTATGAAGAAGGCTAAAGCAGGCTAATTCTGTGATTCTGGCACAGGTTTATCAATGCTGCACTGCCTTAAATGGGTAAGAGAGACCCAGACATGTGCTTTACTACAACGTGGCTCTGATTAAGACCAGATCAGTCTGCCTGTGGTTGGTTCTGAGCCACAGCCAAGTACGACTCATTCACAGGACTGTTAACGTTATGGTTTGAATACATCAACGTTAATCTCTCCCCCATTTTAGCCTCTTATATCTGCTTTTGTGGAGATCCAGATGAGCTTACGTCATTGCAAAATGGCTGCTTAGGGAATTGGCAATTTTGTATTCCTTTTACAGAGGTCTGGCATAAAGAAATCAAAATAAAATTATTCCAATCAGCTTTTATAATAATTGTATACCGGACCGTAAAGTTGTGTTGGACATCTCGTACGTGCCTCTCACTCACACAGAGAAACAAGTATTCCACCATCGGAATGTTGAAAGGTGCAGTTTCTCTCTCTAGACCACTATCTGAAGATCAGGAGATGTTCCCTCTTGATGATTGGTAATATTTTTTCCAAGATAACTATCTTGTTATGCATATTATCTCAAGATAACATGATTATTTTATAATTTAATTAAAATCGGTCTTGAGCACTCAAGGAAAAGAGCCTTACTGGGAAATGTACTGCAGCCATCCCACTGATGCGTTGGGCTTTAGAGATGGCAATTTCAGTCTATCCACCAATTGAATCCATACGTGAAATGTTTTGGATGGATTGGCATGACATACCCTACAGACATATATGGTCTCCACAGAATCAGGATTACCGATCCCCTAATTTCTAAATGGATGGATAATTTATGAGGTATTCTGTATCTGACATTATCAGATCCAATCAGTTGCTGTGTTTGCCAACACACAACGCAATCTAACATGATACAACTATGTATCTTGAGATAACAAAAACCTTTATCAGGGAAAACCCGTTAAATTAACCTGGGATTACCAGAGAATTACGCTTCCTCTTGAGATAACTGAACTGAAATTGGAGAAAGGTCGCTTACAACTTTCGTGGGAACACATGTTTTTCTTACCTGGTTTAATTTGTCATTATGAGTTTTGATAGTGTGCCGTTGATCACCATGCATCATTAACATGAAGGCCCTCCTGTCTCATCTGCACTCCTGATTGCAAACATTATGTCACCCGGTGATTTGAGCAGAACCATAAAGTTTACGTTCTAATTTTTTTGCACATCTTTTATTTTCTACTGAACGTTAGCAAGTGATGTTTGCTACCGTCTTGTGGCCAATGTTAGAATTCCATTAATCAGACAAAACCAAACAAAAGCAGCGTTGTTTTTTTTGCTGAGAGATTGAGATTTTTTTATTTTTTATTGTTGTACATTATTCTACTTTGTTCAATATATGCACCACACACGTTGACAATTTCCTCGTATGTCCAATATACCTGGCAAATACATTTTCTGATATTGATCCAATACGCTATCAGTTCCGCGGCCTCGTTGCTTGCCGTAGATTGCGTCATCAAAACAAGCCGCCCTGAACAGCATGGATGTATCCTCTCTTTAGCTTTTTGACCTTCTGAAATTATTAATTTCAAATCGTTTCGGTGAGTTGATTCTTCACATCCTTCCTTCGGGGTAAATCTGTGTTCAAGTTAGCGTAGATTTTCATTTCCTTCTTTCCATTTTTTTGTGAAATTAAAGCTAACGTTAGCTGTATCAACGATAACTAGCTAAATGTAGCCCCTGTTTGTGTTCACGTCACGCAACGATAGCCCCTTTTTTTCTTCACTTCGTCCTCATTTTCTTTACTCTGAATTAGCTCAGGCAATGGCAAAGAAATGATTTGTTGAAACTATAATCAAATATAAATAATAGTTTGTCACAAATTGGAGATGTGCTAAATGTATGACGGCTACCGTTCAATGAATTCCCGATAAATGAGAATGCTTGCAGGTCTTCGTGATCTTATCATTTCTTGATTTTCTGTATTACAGGTTTGAATTCAGCTTTCCAGGATGTCGACCAAACACGTGTCAGTCCATGCAAAATGGATTATCGGCAGAGTAATCGGGACCAAGATGTACAAAACAGCCAAAGTGAGAGTCACAAGGCTGGTGCTGGACCCATACCTGCTTAAGGTGAGCCCTTTAGCAATGTTCATCCACTGCTGGTACAGGAAGGAAATATGGATGATACACAGACTATTTTATACACAACACCAAACATACTATTGCACATGATTTTATTATATATCAATGAAGGTCGCTACAGCAACCGTTACTGTAATAACACTACTACTGCTACTCCTGTTTCTCATCTTGTAGTTTTCTGATCTTCAATATAACACATTTAAAACCTCATCTTTTTCATACTCAAAAAATGTAAAACATTAGTTTATTTGGCTTGCCATTTGACTAAGTCCGCTGCAGTAACTTGTGGTTTCCATTTGCCGTTATTTGATTAAAATCAATCAAGTCACAACAATCAGTTGTTAAAGTTTAGTAAGAAGATCTAAAATTGCAAGTAATTATAATTCTACACAGACAAATGCTTTGCTGTATACAATCAAAGATGAATACTTTTAGTGATGCATTGATGTACAATAAAAATGTAATTGAATATATCTTAAGTTTTCTGTTCTTTCCCATAGTACTATAATAAGAGGAAGACCTACTTTGCCCACGATGCTTTGCGACAGTGCACTGTGGGAGATACCGTCCTTCTCAAGGCTCTGCCTGAGCCCAGGTCCAAACATGTGAAGCACGAACTCTCTGAGATAGTGTATAAAGTTGGCCGCGTGGTCGACCCGCTGACTGGAAAGAGGGTCGAAGGAACTGAGTATGCGGAGCCTCTGACTGACGTCCCACTCTGCCTGAAAGATGACACAACGATATCAGAAAAACTGCAAGAGCTCAATATCTCTGCCACCTCCAGCGAAGTGGATTCTCCGCCAGCACAAGCTCCCCCTTCATGATAGAAAACTGCATTCTTTTATGCATCAAGGTTAGGTGAAATGTCAGTCTGCAGCTATGTTTCTGTTTCAGCAGTTCACTTAAATATCCATTTATGAACCAGTCATACACATTAGCAATTGATGAGATAAAACAGATTAGTTGCTTCCTGCTGTGGTAGTTTTGAATTCAAGACACATTTCTGAGGAATTTACAATAAAATGACAATGAAAATGCATGGGTTCATTCATAAACATTAGTGCAGGTTTTTCATGTTCATTTATTTTCAGACCAAATACTTTACAATCCAATACAAATCTTGTCTATTTTGCTGATCCAAATAATTTTATATCGGGTATTGCTTGTATTAATATGTATTCAGAATGTGCACGATGATACCTAATTGAAGATGCAACAAATTTGGGTTTCGCTTTTTCGGTGGTCTGACAGTGGTGAAGCAGAATCTGAGCTTTTGTAGATGTCTATTTTCACTCGGTTTATGTCCGCGTCTTAAAAGATGGATAACGTGGATAAAAACGGATAACGTTGGAGGAATTCATCGAGTGTTTGTTTGCATCACGTTGATCAAGAGCTGGTGGGGCATCAACGTTAAGGGAACTTTTAATAACTACCGTTACTTTAAAGCACTCTGTTAAAAATCACCGCCATGCACCCCCCCCCCCCGGTAGCTAAGATAACGAAACAAGATCGCGGTTCATGAACTGGTCACGGGGTTACGTTGATGAAAGTAACGTCAGCTCCACCGGGAACAGACCGGACCCGCAGCCTCGAGACACCTCCAGCTGGCAGCTTCCAGCGGAAAGATGGCGACGCGAGTCCTCGGCAGAGTGGCCAAAGGCCTCAGTCGGACGAGAAACCGGCTTCAGGAGAATGGACAGGTCACGGTTGTCGTGAGGTTAGAGCTTTTCTTGAAATACCATTTGCAAGTGCTGCGGGGCAATGCTATTTGACACGTGTTTTTAATCTTCCGTGGAGTTGACGCCGGTGACAAAGTCAAGTAGGCTAGTTGGCTAAGCTAACGCTAAACTTAAGGCTAACGTAAGCGCGTTCGCTAAACGTCACGCGCAGCTCCCCGGGTAACGTAGATAGCCTCGGACCCGTAGCTCTAACGGCTAACTCTCTGCTAATGCTAATTGTTACACGGCCCCATTACAAAGTTGGGAGCCAACTCGTGTTACCACGTATTCACGCGAACTGAGTAAGTTCGCCCGTAGACTTTTAGTCGTAGAAGTACCGCAAAATCCCCACGGAGTTTCTGTCAGTCACAAACTTCAAGGTCAGCGGGCGGCGAATCGCTGCGCAGCACCAACTTGTTGTGATAAGTGAATGACGCAGTTTCCCAATGTCTCGCCGCGGCGGGTGTGTGTGTGTGTCCATGAAGCAAGCTGTGGACACATCTGGACAACCGCAATGCTGCGATGATACACTAACATAAACCATTATTTATATAACTTCTAATGTTCTGTATCTAGTAATATGAAGTTGTCTTAGTGCACATGTTGACTAATCATGTGGGTCTGTGCTGCGTGGACAACTCCTCATGCATGCACAATCCTAATTGTTTGCTTCTGAGCTGGAGTTTCTGTGGGATGAAGTATTTGGGGGGTGCAGGCTGCACTGATGAGTATACAAGTCACCATTTTGTTCTTGCACATACCTCCAGTCTTTGTCTATTTTGTCTGTTTTATCAGAAGTGAACTAGTGTTTAGCATAAATACGTATAATTATACACATACTTAATATCGACCAACAATGGACTTCACCAGCTGTAATGTAGGGTTTTAATCTAAACATATATTTGTATGGACATTTCAGAGGTGTAAACTGTATTATAGCAATATGTGGGCCAAAGTAGGTTTTTAATATAATTTAAACAAACCCGATAAGGATTCCTTGTTAGTAATTTTCCTCTTGATGAACAACTGACCAACAAGCAGAGCTGCCTGTAGAGGCTTAATGCTGCAGGATTTGGCATGACCTTTGACCTTCAGAAAACCTCCAGCTGATGGCCTGGTGTCTCTGGCTGGGCAGCTATATATGAGCAAGCCCAACGTTTAACAACATTAAGGGCTTTAGAGACTTTGTAGCTCTGAATTCAGAGCTTTGACGTTATTTTTAGAAACATTGTTTCTTCATTGTCTAGCAGACAGTGGTAGTGTCGTATAAAACTTCTGTGTTTTTCTTTCACCTCAGAAGCCTCTCAGCTCAGCGGGAAGACAGCTGGTTCAAGGCTCTGTTTGTTAGAAAGGTTGACCCCCGAAAAGACGCTCACTCTCATCTGCTCGCCAAGAAGGAAGACGACAATCTGTACAAAATACAGTGTATGTGTTGTCTGTGACCTGGGACGTCCATTAAACATCATCACCCTGAATGCTGTTGTATCGTTTTAAGATTGTCTTTTGAAGTCTGTTAGATTGTGTACTATCCACTTACGCCTTGTTGTCTCCTTGCAGTTCACAATGTCAAGCCGGAGTGCCTTGATGCCTACAATGATCTTTGGTAGGAAGTCCGTGTCATTCAGGTTCTCCTCAAGGAAGTGGTTTTAGAAACAGTGCAGATTTGTTTACAGGTTTGTGTCCGTGTATCCTTAGTGCGGACATCTTTCCTTCCATTCATGCTGACCCTGAGTATCCTTGTGAGCTTGTGGGCACCTGGAACACCTGGTACGGAGAGCAGGACCAGGCAGGTGAGCGTATCAACGAGTTCTGGGTGTGATGGTTCCTATAAAACAAACTGACTCTTGGAAGTTATTCAACCAGCTTGTTAAATGTGAGCATTTGCTGCTTCTTTCTAATCTGATATTGTAAATGCACTATTTCTTCTCACACAAGCATTTTAGAGGTGTAATTTTGAGTTATGAGAAATTGTGATCCACAACATTATGCTGCGAAGTTTCTTAAATGATGTTTAATGATTAATTGATCATGAAAATATATCGCCAGACTCACCAGTAACTTTAGTTATATCAACTAATAAACTGAATAAAGCAACAAGTTTGAGTAAAAACGAATTTCCAAGAGAAATATAGACCCATCAAGATGTATTCAAGAGCTTCATTGTTTTTGGCACCTCTGCTCCTTTCTAGTTCACCTGTGGAGATATCGGGGAGGATACCCGGCTCTCACCGAAGTCATGAACAAACTCCGGCAGAATGAGGTAACGGGCCAAATTATTACTTTCGCTAGTTCATAGGAACATGACATTAATCGGAATGAAACAAGTATTTATGTATTTAGCTATGCTGCACACATTCAAATGATACCCCTTCACTGCATTCTGCTGCTTTAAATGTATATGTGACCGACCATTACAATTTAAGTTACGTGTGATGTTACCCACTTATACGGTCTTGTTCTATTCTGCTGTCTGACTGAGGTTATTGAGGATGTTTTTAGGAGTTTGTGGTCGCGAAGCAGATTTACAGATCAGTGTGTTGCTGTTGTCTGTCGTTGCTGTAGGAGTTTACAGACTACAGGAAAGAGAGGGGGAAGATGCTGCTGTCTCGTAGGAACCAGCTGCTGCTGGAGTTCAGCTTCTGGAACGAACCTGTCCCTCGTCCTGGACCCAACATCTATGAACTCCGGTCATACCAACTCAGGGTAAGTCCCATAAAAATATACATTATGCATGAATGTGGTTCTCAATGTTGTGTGTGAGACGTCAGAAAACTTACTTTTCACTATGCTTTTCATTCTTATTTCAGCCAGGGACAATGATTGAGTGGGGAAACTACTGGTAAGGTATACCTTCATGACTGTTTCGCCGTCATTATCGGAAAGTCCTCAAATTAGACTCATTTTTCTAATCGCAGAAGCTCATCCGCTTTCTCTCCATGATGCTACATTTGTAAAGCACCTTATTCACTACTGCTTTATTGGTTTTGCAGATTGTAGACGATGAATAGCAGCCAACGGTACTTTTTGGCTACACAATCTAAGCATGACTCCGCCGCATGACAAAAGACATTTTGCACACTATTTGTCAATTTCAAGCATAATTGACCTATTAACACTATATTTAATATATGTTCGTACCCGAATAGATTCTCAATGATGGCTGGGAAAATGTGCCTGTTAATTCTGAGGTGGACATAAAAATTTGAGGTTTTGATTTGCAATAAATTATTGGGATATCTGTAAACGTTGGGTTATATTTGTACTTTAAATTCTACAATTCTACAATTTACAAGGATTTTTTATTTGCAAGCTTTTGGTGTTTTTTAACGTAACAAAACATTTTGGCACTCTGCAGGGCGCGTGCGATCAACTTTCGCCAGCAGAATCACGAGGCAGTGGGAGGCTTTTTCTCCCAGATTGGAAGTCTGTACACGGTTCACCACTTATGGGGTGAGGAGTGCTTCCCGGTTGTCAAGTTAAATATTTCAGAATTCAGCCTTTTTCTAAGGAGTGAGTTCTTTGGTGATTAGTATTTACTGGAAGAAAAAAAACATCTTTTTCTTTTTATATTTTAGCTTACAAAGACCTTCAGTCCAGAGAAGACACTAGAAATTCAGCCTGGCAGCTTGACGGCTGGGATGAGGTTGTTTATTACACCGGTAAGTGTCAGTTTGCTGTCTTATTTTTCTTCCCCTTGCCTTTTCTTATAGCGCTGGACAATATTATCAAATCTTTTTTTGAGTGGATTGTGTCCCAATTATTATATGATCATACGGTGTTCTCATTTCTTTATATGCTTTTGACTATCTCTTTTTGTGTTAGTACATGTAATCTTGTATTTGCCATTTATTGATATTATCATGATCAGAAATCGATTCTTCACGTCATAATATATTAAATAAATGCATATTGTGGTCATACTACGGACACATCCGTTTCTAATTATGCTTTTTCTTCTCCATCCAACAGTCCCTCTGATTCAACACATGGAATCTAGAATAATGATTCCCATGAAGAATTCGCCCTTGAAGTAACGACAAACACGGAGGAACCTCTCTACAGCCACCTCAACCGTCACACTGATCCGTAGAGAGTTAACCAACCAGCAGTCGGTGCACTGCCAGGAAAATATGCAGCAACATCATGTTTTCATTTCTGTTCCTTTATCTTGTTTTTGTTTTTTTTCTGTATCCTCTTTACTTTGTGGGACGAGCATATCTTGTTTTTTAGATCAGCTTATATCGGTATTATCAAAACTGGAGCAATGTGCTTGTGGAGACAAATTATAGTTTCACATGACCCTTCCATTTCTATGTCAATATTTTAAAATCGTCTGATTTTGGAAGGTTCGTTTTACTTTTTGATAAATTAATAACATACGACCTGATATTGTCTCAAGGGCTTTCAGCAGACTTTTAAACTCTGTGACATTAGCATTAATAATGAATCCAACAAAAGTTACTGCCTCCAGAGCTCACAGTTCACTAGCAATGAATTAAATAAGATGGTTAAGATGTTTCAGATATATTATATAGTCCACAGACAGACTCTAACTTTATATTCTGTAAAGTTTGACCATTTGAAGAGTGAGCAACCATGAAGAAAATGTGACCGTTTCGAGGATTTGTTCCAGTCAACTGATAATGGCACATATCAGTTATTTGTTTCAAAAAGGACTTGTAACACCACCAATATGAAGACTGAGCAATTAAAGTTAATCACTGCACCACAGGAGTCCGACTGGTCAGAAGAGTATGCCAGACTTTATGTAGTGCACATCCATTTCACACCAGACGAAATACGTAACAATGAATTAATCTAATTGCTGTACTGCCGTACTTTGTCAAGACGTAAATACCAACCAGATTATGTAGGCTAACTGAAATTAATGTTCAGATTGTAGATATACATAGTGGGTTTATTGATAAATCCAGATTCATGGTAAACTCTGTATTGCTTAATAAAGTGGGATATTCTAAACTATCAACAATAGGAGAGGAATATCCTTATTTGGTAAATGTGAATGATAGTGCTTTAATAAAATTAGTTGTACATATTTAATTAAACGTCTGATATGAACACATAACGTGTTGGAATCATTTTTCATGTATGGTATTGTCTGAAATGAAATGATGGTACTAGAGCGCCACCCATAGACCGTATAGTAGACGGGTTGTCTAGGGTGTGACTTGTGCTCCGACTGTATGTCGGAGAATCTTATAACCCTCCAAACGTTGTTAGCCCCTGAGATTGTAGTTATTGTAAAACATTGGGGGTGAGGGGAGTAACATTGTATTTGCAAGCATGTGATGTGCAACACAGTCTTATATATACATTTGTATATACACATTTTAAATTTAAAAAATGGCTCGCATAACATCTCCAAAGCATATGTATCAGCAGGTGTGGTTTTCAATTCCAGTAATTGTAATTAGGAAAACTAACTGCAATATGCGTATTCCACCCCAGTCTTTCGCCAGTGTGGCTCTCTGTATTGCTGTATACTCGCATATAGTGCCACATTTCTATCATATTGTTCAAATGGCGTTTTAAGATCTCTCAAACAACTTATTGTCCGAGCCTAGACTGGGTAAGCAAACGCACCACGAGAGCACGTGTTGGAGCCTTCTAGAAAGCGTCCCTCCTTTCGAGAGCGTCTGAACCCATCAGTGCGGACTCTCCACCGGTGTTACTTTTTTACTTTTACATCGCTGGTTGAGCTGCGTCGCAATGTCTGCCATAAAAGCTCTGAACCCCAAAGCGGAGGTGGCCAGGGCCCAGGCCGCACTAGCGGTTAACATCAGTGCCGCCCGGGGGCTCCAGGATGTGCTGAAAAGTAACCTGGGACCGAAGGGGACCATGAAAATGTGAGTGCCTGCGCAGCCCTTTGTGCAGCATGCGTACAAGCTAACGTTGCTAACATTGCTAACGTTAGCCGCAATTCACCGGTAACGTTCGGCTGTCTGTGCACGTACAGTCAACCGCAGAAGTGTAGATGATCCACGCATTTATTCTAAATTTATTTTAGAAATGGTTAATCGTGAATCTGTCATCATGCGCCACAACATTTTAAGTTTGCATTTTGGTCAGTTTAGGCCTCCACTGGCTAACCGGGAGTATTCCAGCGCACGTTGTCGTGCGCAGTCATCGCCAGTATCCGTTTGATACCCACCAAGCTAACGTTAGCATGTGTGTGTCGACCCTTTTGACTGTTTTGCAGAGCAAAGCACTCGGTGTATTTTTTTTTTGTTGCTTTGCCGTTAACTGTCGTTGAAACAGTCGGATTAATGGCCGATTGAATGACTTCTTAAGGATTAACTTTTCAGAAAGTTTCAGTCCGATCACGCTGCAGCTACCGAGGCGTTGTCAGGGGTAACTACGCAGAACCTGCACCTGGTTCTGTCAGAATTGAACGTGTTCCTGTCGATCAGCGCCGTGAGAGCTGTGTGTCTGGCATCGAACCAGGTCCCGTTAACGCTTCTTTGCCCCTTTGGGTCCGCAGGCTGGTGTCTGGTGCTGGAGACATTAAGCTGACCAAAGATGGCAACGTCTTGTTGCACGAGATGGTAAGGAAGTGCTGCTCTGTGAACGCACTTCTGTACAAATGTCATTTATTTGGCTTCCGTCATTTGAGCGACCACACCCCGAATTAATGCACGGTCCCCTCGGGGGCTGAAAACACCAGTTTTTATGGGACAACATTTGAGGATTTGGGCCTTTTTTGTGTATCTGGTTTTTGGACTGCATGATTGTATTTGAGTGGATGAAAAAGTCGTTTTGCTACCTAAATATATTTGCGAGCACCCTGTATTTCAAATGTTTTATGAGGAATATCCTGTCATCTCGGACTCTGTTATTGGTGGTAATAATAATAAAAATAATTATTCTAGCCCGGTCGTCCTTTTATTTACTGAGGACTTTTATTTTGCATCACGCAGCAAATTCAGCACCCGACGGCGTCGCTCATTGCAAAGGTTGCCACGGCGCAGGACGACATAACTGGAGACGGAACCACATCAAATGTCCTCATCATCGGTGAACTGCTGAAGCAAGCTGACCTCTATGTGTCAGAGGTAAGAGTGAGATGCGAGTGGTGTACACATGCTTTTTTTTTTTTCTTTCCAGTATTTAAAACTGGATATATTTCCCCCTTTTTGGTTGTGTCTTGCAGGGTCTTCATCCAAGAATCATCGCTGAGGGCTTTGAGTCAGCCAAAGAGAAAGCGTTGGCTGTTCTGGAGGAGTTGAAGGTGACCCGGGAAATGGACAGAGAGACCCTCATCAACGTAGCACGCACCTCCCTCAGAACCAAGGTCTACTCCGAGCTGGCAGACCTGCTCACTGAGGTGAGACATGAGGGACAGGAGCTGCTAAGGGTCTGCAATTAACCTTAAAGCAAAGAAATAATAAAAAATGATCGCTTTGTTTGGTATTGAGGATCTTGGAAGAAAATGTCTCTGGCTTTCTGTCTTCAATTTAGCAAATGACAAATAACCCTCATAAGCTGCCTCAACGTAGTGTCAGATTTTTCTTCAACTGTTGTTGTGATACGTTTGTCTGCAGGCTGTAGTGGATGCTGTGCTGGCCATCACTAAACCTAACGAGCCCATTGACCTGTACATGGTGGAGATTATGGAGATGAAGCACAAGACCGACTGCGATACACAGTGAGTTTAAATAAACACAAAGTAAAGCGTCCGCTCAGGAGACGACCTTACTGATCGCAGTGAAAGACTATATAGGGATCCCTAACGTCTAAAGAATGTCTCCCTTTTCTTCTTTCTTAGGCTGATCAGAGGTTTGGTGTTGGACCACGGTGCCCGACACCCGGACATGAAGAAGCGGGTGGAGGATGCCTACGTGCTGACATGCAACATCTCTCTGGAGTATGAAAAGACTGAGGTCAACTCTGGCTTCTTCTACAAGAGCGCTGAGGAGAGGGAGAAGCTTGTGGCTGCGGAGCGGAAATTCATTGAAGATCGCGTGCAGAAGATCATCAGCTTCAAGAACAAAGTCTGTCCCAATGGGGAGAAGGGCTTTGTTGTCATCAACCAGAAGGTAAGCTTGAAAAGGGCGCATGAAGTACTGGCTTTTTAACTGCAGGGGACTTGCACTGTCATTCATTGTCTTCTTAAATTCCAAAATGTGCATTTAAATGGCAATCAAAATTAGGAATGTCATATGTGGTGACCTGTTTAGGAAAATGGGGAAGAATTTAGTGCAAGAAATGATGATGCATACTGTCATTTATTTTGAAAATGTTTGTTTAAAATACTTTAAATGATTCAGGGCACTCTTAATGTTAGATGATGTCTTGGGTGTATTCATTCATCCTAACTACATGCAATGTAGATGGAGAAACCAGTACGATACTCGATAAATAGCTGTAAAACACAGGAAAATTAATTCAGAATTGTTCACCGGAGAAATTTCTACAGCTCTTGATATCCACCACATTACAGCTCAATTCACAAATGATTCACACTTAACATTTATATGGACACCTGGGATTTGCGTCACATGTAAAATGATTCATTTTAAGTGCACAGAGAACACCCAAGGGTGCTAATGTAGCTCCCCCTGGTCCCTTATATCTGTGCTACAGTAAATCTGATCTGTACCTCTGCATTAGGGGAGTCCTTCCCTCTCCTACATGTATTCAACGGATCAGAATAAACTTTCCTTAAACAAACGCAGTGCATTATTTCATGGGAAAAAAATGAAGATCAACAAATGTTTTCTCTGTGTAGGGTATTGATCCATTCTCCCTGGATTCCCTCGCCAAGGAGGGCATCGTAGCCCTGCGCAGGGCAAAGAGGAGGAATATGGAAAGGTAAGAGGCTTATTTAGTGTTCAATTGACTAGTCACTGTTTTAGGTACCTTCTACTGCAGTACAATCCTCTGCACTCTTTACAAGAAAGAAAAGCTCAATTGTCGGGCCTCTGGGGTTCATCGACGTGTGTATTTAACAGGTATCCTATAAAAGTAAATATCTTTATAAAATGTAATTTAACACCAGCTTACAATAAATGTAAAATACGGTCCATACTGAGTTCTTTCATACACACAGAGATGTGTAATTGAGATGGCTGCTGTTCTGACCACTGCACACCTGCTTCATTAACAGTTGTTCTGTGGTTAGCCACAACTCTATTTGTTATTTTGTCATGGGGAGGCCGCTGAAGATTTACAACATGCTGCTGTTAAGGCCAAGAAGACAGTAATCGGTTCCCATTGTGTTTATCTTCAAGACCGGTCTGCAAACTACTGCCACTTTACTGCAGTCTGAACAATCTGTCATTCGCTTCTAGAGATACAATTGAAGTATAAAATGTCTGTTGTTTTTTTACTATATTATGAGAGGTGTATTTTATTTTTCTTTGTTTTTCCATCATATGCTGCATCATAGAACTGATTTCATACACTGTTTTTTTTTTTTCCCCTCTGCAGACTCACCCTGGCTTGCGGTGGTATTGCCATGAATTCAGTTGATGACCTCACACCTGAGTGCTTGGGATATGCTGGGTTGATTTTTGAACACACACTGGTGGGTATTTTTGTTTCTATGTGTGTTTTTTTTTTTTTTTTTTACCTTTTTATCCTATTTCCTTGATTTTTAAAAAGAAGCTAAATAAGTCCACATTAAGTTAAGGTGGGAGAATGGTGCCCAGGTGGAACAAACCAGTTATCCCGTAAGTTGCTGTTTGCAGGGAGAGGAGAAGTTCACGTTCATCGAGAAGTGTGGGAACCCTCGCTCAGTCACCCTGCTGGTGAAGGGACCCAACAAACACACGCTGACGCAGATCAAAGATGCCGTCAGGGATGGTTTACGCGCCGTCAAGAACGCAATAGAAGATGGTAAGACGCTTGACCTCATTGTTATTAGATGTTTTGCTTTGTGTCCATTGAAGTTGAATGATAGCGGTATGATTTAATTGCAGTAAGGGAAACGTGGTAGGAAACGTGTTACGTTATCCTGTTTTGCCACCAGTGAAGTGCAAATTTTGATGTTCAATGTTCCTGAAATGTTTAATTTAAATGAATGTATGGTCAATATATACTTAAAGTGATCATCTTACCTGCTGGGTTTGTCACAGTTAAGTTTAAAACTTTTACATTTGCAGTTTTTTTAATTACAATGTTGTATATATTTTTTTTTAATTAAGAAACATCTTTCTCAGTCACTGCTCGCTCTTCAGAGCGTTTTGTTTTACCGTCAAAGTAAATTGAGACGTGTGTTAATCATTCACTCAATCAAGTTGTCAACGGTCCTTTATGACACTCAGGTTTATTTCTTTTTATTCTTTTAATCAAACGTACACCTGAAAGTAAATGTTTCTTTTGTGAAATGCAGTTGGTCTCTTGTTGCCTTTATGAACAAAGCCCATTAGACTTGTGTTTTCTGATCATCTTTTCCGCTGCGCCTCCTCAGGAAGCGTGGTGTCCGGTGCCGGTGCGTTCGAGGTGGCTGTGGCCGATGCGCTGGTGAAACACAAGCCCAATGTGAAAGGCCGAGCCCAGCTGGGAGTCCAAGCATTTGCAGATGCTCTTCTAGTCATCCCCAAGGTGAAGGGCGATTTCAGTGTTTATCCATGTGATGATACAAATCCCATGCTTGCCCTGTTACCAAAGTTAAATTAAGCTGGAAAACCGGATTCGTTATTTGTTAATGATATCGTATCAACCGTGGTTAATGTGAATTGCTCGTCTTCCTCGGTAGGTTCTGGCCCAGAACTCTGGCTACGACCCTCAGGAGACTCTGCTGAAACTGCAGACGGAGTACAAAGACAGTGGTCTGCTAGTTGGAGTGGACCTCAACACGGGTAAAAACCACAACACACTGCTGTCTGAAGGCTGTATGACGCATTGTAATTCAAACCCGCCACAGACATAACAATTTCCATTTTGGATTTTTAAAGTAGAAATTTAACGCAAGACTTGACTAAAGGAATTCTGAGGTGCTGTCAGTTTCATATTTCTTTTAAACTGAACACACTGAATAGCAAGTTCATGTTCAAAGTTTTTCATAAAAGCAGAACACGTGCAGCGTAACATGATTTCAGTAAAAGATTCACCACCCTCCGTTACAGAAGGCAGATTGATCGCTCCGCTTTACGACTGCTTGTTTTTGTCACGCTGTTTTTAAAGTTTTTTTTTTTCCTGTTTGAGTCGTATTGGATTTCTTGTTGAATCCCCAAACACTAGTCTGGTTGCACTTTTATCAGGCTTTTTTTTAATGAAATCCTGTTTTTCAGGGGAACCCATGGTGGCAGGAGATGCAGGCGTTTGGGATAATTACAGCGTAAAGAAACAGCTTCTCCATTCATGGTGAGATCACACGCTTCTAAACTGCCCAAGACCATTTTGAATATTTAACCATTGTCTCATTAATGTGGCTCTTATTCCTTTACAGCACGGTCATCGCCAGCAACATCTTGTTGGTGGATGAGATTATGCGCGCTGGAATGTCTTCTCTCAAAGGTTAAAGGTGAACTAAAAGAAGCGGCAGCTGTTATACTCGAGGATAGTTGTTTACCTGACACTTTAGTCAACGTGGACCTGCTCTAGGAAGTCTGAAGCACCGCAGTCTGATGGACGATCAGCTGTAACCCCCCCACAGCATCCATCGCAGCATCTGTCAGAACCATTGTAATGCTAGTCATGTTTTTTCCATGGATTTCATGTCAATGCCTTCATCTGATGGTTTATTTATGAGATTTTGTTCAAAGCACTGGCATCTGCCCCTCAGTTCTATTTCATTAAAGGTTATTTTGGCTCTTGAAAGAGTTGGTGTGTTTTTTCATTGAAGCGTTATTAGATACTAAAATAGTATTTATTTTAAATTCACAATAAGCTGGATGCACAGCCTGACAATATACTATTCATGCCTGGATAGATGCACAATTGTTAAACTACATCCAGACCAGGTTTTTCAAAGGGTTGTTGGTTCTTAGCAGAAAATAGAAGTGCTGAATTCTATCATATTTTCCAAATTAAGTAATTTGTACTTTGAACCCCATTAAAATACAAACAAGACCTAATAAAATTATTATTCTACACAAAACTAACACAATATTCACTTTTCGGGACAAAACGGTCAAACTATAAGGTGATTCAAGTTCAGCTTTTTCTACTTCACTCAATTCATCCAAGACTGCATGCAACAGTAGACGTATTTGTTGAGTTGGCCTTTGTATGATTTATTAGCACTGCTGTCATTTACTTACTATTAAAAAAACACTTATTGAATCCTGGACGTCAATCGATGTACAAATTTATAAAGCGTGATTAGTGTTGGGTATTCAGATATCAGATTGTACAAACCTTTTTTTAAATTTATTTGTGCAACCATACTGCATATTATTGATAAATTATGTGTTTGTCTGAAAATTGACGCTTTTTTGTAAAAGAACTTTTTAAAAACCGTTTTACACGGAAGGGTTTGTTGGTTGAACCCATTTCCGTTCCGACAGTTAAATCTGTCCGACAGAAATTCTGCTGATGGTTTATTCCGGTAACTTGAAATTGAACTTATTTAAAAATGCTCAACGTGAAAACCACGTCAGCTGAAACCAGCGAGTCACGGATGAACCTTAGAAGCTTGTCCTTGATATGCGCGATGTTGTTATTGGCTGAGTCGGGTAAGACGTGTTAGACTTTTTTATTTATTTTTATTTGATTCCTTAACCAAAGCATGAATTATTGCAACGTAATGGCAACACGTGTCCTCGTAACCGACAGCAGCGGAGGAGATGACGCGGATACCCGGAGGGAGGATGATAATGGGAACCAGTGCAGCCGATGGGAGGGACGGAGAAGCTCCCACTAAGGAGGTCGAGCTGCAGCCCTTCGACATCGACACCTATCCGGTCACCAACGGCGACTTCAGGTGACCCTACGTGACATCATGTTGAGAATGAATTAAGAAACTGTGTCACAACGCCACGCGCCTTTCCCCCCCCAAACAGAGACTTTGTGAGAGCGCAGAAGTACAAAACCGAGGCGGAGACGTTCGGTTGGAGCTTCGTGTTTCAAGACTTCGTGCCAGAAGAGCTGAAGAGCAAAGTCACCCAGAGGATTGAGGTACCCGGATGTTGAGTTTGGGCCTGGAACATTTTAGAGGCGGAACAGCAGTCGATGTAGTTGGTGCTCTTAACATTACAAGAAACATCTGGCTATAATACAATGTTGCATTTACCTCGACCATCTTTGGTTAGCATTCACTGTTTGAACACCTTTCGATGCTTATTTTCCCATCCAGTCGGCTCCCTGGTGGCTGCCCACACAGCGAGCGTTCTGGAGACAGGTGAGGTTCTGAGCGAATCTCTATCTGTGCTGTATTTTTTTTATTATTATTTTTTTGCAGCTGGTAGCGCAGCTTCATTCAACGTCTTCCACTTCTTTTAACGCTGTGCTGTCCAGCCGGCAGGACCCGGTTCAGGCATTCGGGAGCGCCTGAGCTTCCCGGTGGTTCAGGTGAGCTGGAACGACGCTCAGGCCTTCTGCCGGTGGAAAGGCAAGAGACTTCCCACTGAGGAGGAGTGGGAGTGGGCTGCGCGTGGCGGGCTGCAAGGTACACACTTTATCCTACTTTCTTGATTCTTGATCAATGCTGTGATTTATTGGGGCGCTGCACTAGTAAAAGACCCAACGCAAAGCCCCTGATAATGGCCGTAGTTTCATTGTTCGCTCCTCAGCCGTTCCCTCCTTGTGTGTTCCAGGTAGGACGTATCCGTGGGGGAACAAGTTCCAGGGCAACAGAAGCAACCTGTGGCAGGTCAGCCTCCAGCAATGACGCACGTTGCAGCAACTTATTGTCCTTAGACGCAGATTTGACGAAGGACCCAGAGATATGATTTGTTTTTAAGGGATTTCTGCAGAAAATTATAAAATTGCAGTGGAAAAACTCATTAAATCTCATAAGATCTACTTTTTTACTTACTTTTTTACTTTTTCTTCTCATAAGATCTAATTTTTACTCTTGTAATGTGAAAACACTTCCAATAACTTAATCCTCGTTACGATTTAGGGCTCCTTTCCGGATGGAGACACGGCACAGGATGGATACCATGGCGTTGCTCCTGTCACAGCATTTCCTCCCCAGAACGGTCATGGTAACTGCTGTGTTTAAGTTGGGGGTGGAGGGGGCTCCGTTAATTAGAGGGTATAAGATTCAAAGTGATTTGTTACAGAGATGACTTCATATCATAGCGGTAGACAGAAATTGCTGTTACAGAAATGTTAAAACCAAAGCGCGTTAAGGCCTCGTCGTAGTATTATATATGTTGACTCTTGTGTGCTTCCTATTGGTACAAAAGCAATGTGGTTCCTCCGCGCAGGACTGTACGACATGATGGGAAACACGTGGGAATGGACGTCCACACCTTTTTCAGTAGCTCAGCCCATGTTCGTGCTGCGGGGGGGCTCCTGGATCGACACAGCGGACGGCTCAGCCAATCATAAAGCCCGAATAACGACCAGGTGAGTTATTCAAAACTAAGATGCACCACATTTTCAGACCCTCGAGTCCACACAGCACCTGACGGGTGTTTTACGATTGTGCGTCCTAAAGGATGGGCAACACTCCGGACTCTGCCTCCGACAACCTGGGATTCAGGTGCGCAGCCGGCGATGGACACAAACAAGGGAAGAAGAAAGCCCAAACCGAACTTTAGCCAAACATCAAGAGAAAAAGACAATAATGTCCTGAGGAGTGAAATGAAAAAAAGAGGAAATCCAGGCACAAGTATTAATGAGTAACCATGAATTTGAATGGCGGACGATGATGATGATGATTAAGAGGAAACTGAACGTATTTCTCCTGTGGAGAACTTAAACCGAAACAAGAATATCATCCAAATCATTGTACGGGAACGACTCAAGAGACATTTTGTCTCTGAGTTAAATGGAACACTGTGTGACCGTCACTGCTAATCTCCCTTCAACCCGCTGGGATCCGTCTTTTGTTGATTTGTATGTGACCGGAGAGTAAATCGGTCCGTTTGTTTAGTCACAGCCTCCGATAATCCTGTCTTTGTAGTTTGGTTTCTTTCTCACCATGAATAGCTACGCTGAGCGGTGAGCTGTTTGGACTCATTCGGTTAAACACCAGAGAAGATTTTCTCTGAACTCCAGTTTTGCTTTCGATCCGGCCGGATAATATTTGTGAGATATTGCGAGAGTGGAAGTAAATGTGTCTTTAGTAAAAACATGGATTGTTTCCCAGCTGACCTACTTGTTTTTTATTTTTAACTTGGACATGTAGTTTAAAAACAGCAAATTATGCTCAAAAATACTTTGAATTGGGCTTTTATTGAGTGTTTGAGTCTTTTGATATTAGTCTCATGATGTGAAACTGCTGCATAATAAATCAATAGTTTACAGGATCTGGGTGCTTTCTATGTGTTGACCTGTTATGGTAACAGCTAAAACTCTTGGTGTTTTTATTTTTTAATTAGATCTCTCACCCAACTAGCAGACAGTATTCACTTTAACAAAATAGGGCTGAATATGAGACTTCATTGTGTTCATCCTATTTAGAATAAAACGTAATTGACGGGAGTTTTAACCTCAGTGTACTTAATAAGATGGGTGGAGAGCTTATTAAGCAGTGACCTTGTACTCCCCGGGAAAGAGTACAAAATGTGCAGCACGCACAATTTGGAACGCTACTTTAACTGGTTTAACTGGTAGGTTATAATTAAAAAATAACTATAATTACTGTTCCAATGGAGTTTGAGTGCACAGAGCCACGTGGAGCATGTGACCTCCTAAAACGTGGCTCGACTTAACAGCTTGCAGAACATAGTTAGGCCCCCCGAAAGGACATCCCATAGAGGAATAACTGTCTAATAACTAATTAACACAAACGATAAGTGGTTTTGTTCTTTGGGTGTAACATTCAAATGAACTCACACCTGCACGAACCTTGTTCCAACACAAAACATTACCAGGTAATCAGTTGTAAAATTGGATGTGTTTATGTATTACTGTATGTAGTGTCTTCTCATATCTCAGAGATTTGTCCCAAGAAGCAAACCCTCCTGTAGCACGAGGAATGACACAACGGGTGGTTTCCACAACGCGTTTCAACTCCAAAAATAAATCAATGACTTAAGTTACAACACAGAGAAAAAAAAAAAGCTTCCTCTTGACGCTGACTGTAAATAACCATAAGTCTGTTTGTTCAGGCTGCTGTGTGCCGGGTGAACGCTTTAAATCAGAACGATGTCCTCCTCCCTTTGTCCCCCTGCAGCTGTGGTATGTTTGAACGTCACTGTTCAAAAGGAGGGAGAAAACGTTCGTGAGGCTCGTTACGCCACAGTCAGCAGTGACCTCACGGCGTGTCATGTGAAGCAGCTGGCAGTTCGGGAAAGACGGGTTTGGGCACATTGTGTTTCGAGCGTCCCTCCTTGTTCTTTTCAGTGTTGCTGCTCTGTGGTGATATACAAGCCGACGGTGTCTGGCGGAGGGTTCATTTGCCTCGGCCTGCGACTCGGACCGAGCTGATCATGGAACGCCCTCAGTCCTTCTCGGCCCTCAACCAGAGGCTGAGACCCAAACTCCCCATTGAGCAGGTGTACACCTCCCTGAACAAGCTGGAGGAGCGACAGGTACTCTCGCTCAGGATCAAACCTGCATCTGTCAGAACCACAGTTCTGGCAGCACCGGAACCAAGAGCGTCCGAAAGCGAACCCGAAGACGCCCCGCAGAGGGAGGACCGGGCCTCTGTTGAAGACAGCCGGGCCGGACCGTCAAGCAACCCAATCCACATCACCGAGTCAAACATACACGAGCTCATCGACGACAACAGGAGCCTGTCCTCGTCCGAGGAGGAAGACCAGCCGAGGGAGCTTCCCTCCGAGGACACAGGTCTCCCCTCGCAGGCGGCGGCGGCGGACGCTGAAGAGGAAGGGCCCTCGCAGAGCGACCACGTCAACAAGACCTTACCGGACGTGATCAGCAGCGGCAAGCCGCTCAGCAGGCGTCGGACTCTAGGACATGTCTCAGAGACGGTGGGTTAAGAGTCTTAGAGTGTGTGTGTGTGTGTGTGTGTGTGTGTTTGATATTATTTTACGGTGTGTTGATTTACTTCCATTCTGCGCTGTGGAACAACCAAACCTGTTATACAGGGAGGGGTTGGTCCCATCCGTCACTTAGGGTTATCAGAACACTAAACGGAAGAGAAATAAATGTCAGTTTGTAGCTGAGAACCTTTATGACTTTACGGCTGAGTGAAGGAGTGAAACAATGGAAACAGTGTTGGTGTGAAATTCTTTTTGCCTTGTTATTTGTTGATGTCTTTTCTTTCCTGTGATCTCCACATGAGCCCATGAGTGTGTTTTTCCATGAAAGCATTCTTTAGTGCATATTTGTTGCATTCGGCTGATCCGCTCGAGCAACTGAATTTCTAGTTTCCCTCAGTAACACAGATCGGCAGCGTTCCGTCTACGTTGTTCAAACGGTTCAAATGTGCTGATGTTGAAGTTTATTGTTTGCAGCTTAAAGAGGTGCGCAGGGAGGTGGAGCTGTCTCGGAGACGAAGCATCAGGCTCAAGGCGCAGGTGGACAAGCTGCAGGAGAGCAGCGATGGGCCGGGATGGAGCCAGCACAGAGAGCGGGTGAGGAGGCGCGCGTGATCAGTGCCGTGTGCACATTCCCGCGGCACAATCGGCACATCATTCATTTGTGAATTATATTTCCCATCCCAGGTCAAAGAAGAGGTCCTGTCCATTCTGGGGCTGCTGCGGCCACTAACGGAGTCGGGGTCCAGGCCGCGTCCCAAAACAAGGGACAACCGCCTGGACGCGTCCCTGGCCGAGCTGCAGAACGTGGCCCGCGAACTGGCGATCAGCCACACCAAGCAGGTGAGGGCCACACCCATCGAGATAACGTTCCTCTTTAATCGCGTGGATCTCAGTCTGAGGACGCCTCAAAAGGCGTGCCGCCCAGAAGAATGTTCTCTTCGCAAGTACAAGTAGACCTAAAGGAAGGGAGGGGATGTAACAGGTGAGGCGGCTGTTTATAACTGATTATGTTCAACTTTAAAACAAAAAGAAGCCATTAATACATTTTTGGCTTCACACCAAGAACAACAGCATCGAGACAGCCCTGAATACCAATTCCTCGCTATGTGGTGTGTCTTTCTGCTCTTTGCTGTCACAAGGCGTGTGACTGGGGTTAAATCAGAATCCTCTGAATCCTGTCGATAAGAAGAAGCGGTCAGTGAGCAGAACCTTAGCAGACAAAAAAATAACACACCTCCCTTTGTTGTTTATTCAAAAGTTCCGATCTGGAACAGGAACAGGGGCAGAGGAGAGCGCTATTCTGAAGCAGGCGCTACGGGACCGAGATGAAGCCGTGGAGAAGTAAGTAAAAACACGACGCTCCGCTGTCTGAATTAAAAATAAACAAAGGGGGAAATAAGGAAGCTGCAAGACATGAATCTATTTTGAGGAGTGTGTGTTTTTTTTTTTCCTGTGCAGGAAGAAGGCGATGGAGACCGAGCTACTGCGGAGTAAAACGGAGTTGATGGTGCTGAACAACCAGCTGCTGGAGGCGGTGCAGAAGCGTCTGGAGCTGGCGCTGGAGCTGGAGACCTGGAAGGTAAAGTGCAACGTTCAACAGAGACAATAACAGTGAATGAACTGAACGGCGACGGGAATTAAATATGAATGAAACACAGAGTAACACTGAGTGAAATAGATCAAATCAAACAAAAGACAGAACGTTTTTTCCGTCTTTGTGCCTTTTTTTATTGGATGTCATCTGATATAACTTGTTTTACATCACATTATTATTCCACCAGAGGAATAATCTTTTTTTTAATAATAATCTCAAAAACACTCAATATAAGTGTAATCATAATAGAACTTTTTTTTTAATGTTCTAACATGGACCAACCTAATATTGCACTTTTTTTGGGATAAATATTAAACTGAAAGGGGGAACAACTGCTGGTAGAAATCTCTGTTGTTTGACTAAGCCCGACTGAGGCCCCTTTTAGGACCGATTTGCACATTTAGTCACCCACCATCTGTGACAATGTTCCCCTTTTTTTGTTGCATCTTGTGCTCTGACAACCTTATTTGTTTTGTTTTTAATTCAGGATGACGTTCAGCGCATCCTCCACCAGCAGCTGCAGAGCCAGCAGCAGGCCGAGCAGGCGCAGAAGAAGCCCTCGGGCCTGCGCACTCTGATCAGGAGCAAAGAGCCCGTCCAGCGGCCGTCTAATTTCCCTCTGTCTCGGCCCGTCTCCCCCACAACCAACCCCAACCAGATCTTCATCCCCAGGGCGGCGGTTGTGGCTCCCCCGAATCCCGGCCCGTCTCCTTCCACCCCACGCAGATTGATGGACAAGCTGAGGAGGAAAAAGAACGGTCCCGATGGAGGCCAGAGCGCGGCGGAGCAGGAGTCAGAGGGCCGGGGCTTCAAGGAGGTATCGCTCGATTGAAACGGAGAGGACTGAGAGCAGAACTACTCGCGCCTATCAATCCCCCCCCCCTCCCCCCCACACACAAATGGGTTGCTCTTAAAATCCCTGTTAGAGTGATTGACACTGCTGTTTTCATAATAAGTTGCTGAAGGGGGAAAGTTTCTCTGTGATTTAAAAGCAGAGTCCGACACGTGTGCGACATGATATATGACGTCTCAGATGGGGGCTCATGGGGGTCAAGTGTGCAACTTCCACCAACGTGGAAACAGTCTTGAGGGCACAACACTGAAAATAGACTTTGCGCTGAGTTTTCGTACATCGAACCCATCAGTTGAACCCCTGGAGGGTCTAATATTTACACATTTGTAGATTCAAAATGGGAGGATGAATAGATGTAATTCAAATATGTTTTAACAAAGTAATTGAAGGGGATCTTGCAGAAATCTTGGCAAAACATGGTTTGGATCGTTGACTGTTTTTTGAAGTAAAACTGGGATCATGAATGGCCTGTATAATTGTTTAACACTGACAGTTGATTGCCTTACACGTCGCTACATCACTTCATTCTTCACTCTCCGCACTTTTCATTTTCCCACATTCAAAAGAAAGAACCATAAACTTTGTGGCAGATTTTATTGTATAATATCAGTTTGTACATTTTCAATTATATATTAGTAACCCACTCCTAACTCATTCATTGTCATATGTAAAATGTATATATGCACTTATCTAGAATGAGCGCCACTGTCGTGGCAACATGTTGAACAAACAGACGTATATAGCACAGCAAAGCTACACCTGATGACAAGAGAAAAGGCATGCTCATAGTGGAACAATATACAATCCAGAGGAGACGATTACAGTCTTAACTTTTCAATATAATTGAATAAATGTTTTTTTTTTTTAAAGTGTGTTTTTACAGAGTTTTTTCCCTAATTAGACAGAGATTCTTGTCCCAGTGCAACTACAGAAGCTGAAGCAGGATCTGCATTCAAACGTCAGCGTCACACAACACCCCAAAAGCTATTCACACTGTGCAACAGGAAGTGTTTCTCTCATGATTGAGGATGTTGGCAGGCGGGGACTTTTACTATTTATAAAAAAATAAGGAGTTTCTCTCTAAATTCAGATCCAGGAATCCTTTTAAACGTCTGTAATTCACATCAAACAAACATAAAACACTGATTGTTGTAAACATCTAACGCCATAAAGGGACACACCCTCATCTCTTAAGCTTCCTCGGGACAAAACTCACAGAACTGGCAACCCAGCTGCCAATCCAACGTTTTTATTGAAGAATAAAAGTTTTTTTTTCTTTCTTTTCTTATCAAGTCTTTCAGAAATGGAAAAAGGAGCTTGTGACAAAAGAGGCACACGTTTACAACACCCTGCTTTTTCATACAGATGGCAGGTTCACACTGGACTGTCCCGCCCCAAACAAAGGAAACACAAATAATATCAACACCAATACGATCGGGTAACAACATACGATGCTGCAGCATATTTGTGAGACACCCAAATAACCTCGTCTTCAGTCGTAACGATAAGCGAGATGCACTTTAGGAATCAGTAAAACGGGTTTAATGAAAACACCGTGTGGACAGACACATTGACATAACTACACTACCGCGGCTTTCTGCCACACAGACGGGAGAATAGTAGCGTCTTTTAATAATTAGCATATCCACGTGTAACCTGAGACAGTATTTCCCCCACCATTCAATGAGTGGGGGGCCCCGGACCCCCAATAAAGTCTCAGTTTTTTTTTTACGCTTACAACTATCCACAGATCTCTGCACACAGAGAGAGCGTGGAAAATTAAGTTTTCAACCCCCGGTACACCCGCCGGGGCGTACGCGGACAGACCGGGCGACAGACCCCCCCCACTTCCCAAAGCTGTAAACCTAAACGAAACACTAAGATAATCAGGAGACAGATTGTGACAACACCATATACGAGTGTTTCAGATTAGCTTTCATATATCATGTTTCGAGATTATACATTATGCCAAAGAAATATAACCAGCACTCTCAATGACCTTCAGTCATTGACCTGTAAATCCTCATCTCTGACATACAGCAGACACACAAAGGAGGGGACCGTAAGAGTTACAGGCCAAAATATTTAATAAATACTACAATTATCCACAACAAACCATCTATGCAGGTCATTTCTGCATGACGGACTCTCTTCAGAGCTCAAACATCCCGACAACACCACACTCCCTCGGGCAAATAAACATCTTTTGCTTAGAATATTCCTAATTAATCTTCTCATATATACAGTATTTGTTTCATTCTGGTGCTGTCCAAAACTTTCATATCCAAAAATCCCGTAGCTGGTCCCTCTCAGCCGTTCCAGATTATACGTCACCTTTTCTAACGCAGTAACATAAAGAAAGCACTCTGCACATGAGAGTTTCTTTGGATTAGTACATCACCTCTAAAACCACATTAAATTATATTTTGTTTACCTACCGAGGAATAAATACATAAAAACACATCTAAAAACCAGCCCGTCTAGTAAGACTACCTGTCTTGTAGAAAACAAAAGAAACGATCACTTTTGTTTTACTACACAAGTTTGGTCCAGTTTTCGGCAAACAATAGCATCATCAATGACGTACTCAAAGACACTTGCTCTCGTTGAGGATGCAGAATACTAACATTTCCAGTAAGGGTCTGCTCAGGAGTGTTGAGCATTAAAAAAGGTCCTGAGGCGGAGGCAGAAGTCAGCTAGGACTGGAGGAAGGAGCTGATGGAGCTGATGAAATCTAAGGGTTTATCCGCGTGGATCCAGTGGCTCGCGTCAGGGATGTACTGGATGTCCGCGCTCGGGAACAGCCTCTGGATCTCCGGGTAATCGTCGGAGCTGATTCAAGATTAAAAGACACCGGGGGAGGGGAGTCATTACAATGTTAGGCGAAAGGAGGAGACAGAAGAGACGAGAGGAAGATGAACAGATGGCGTGTTCACACATTCGGTTCCTGCAGTGTGAACTCAAATGCGTGACTAGTCATGTTTTATCTGGTCAAATTGCACATTCATGGTAGTTATTATTTTTCTTTCATTGCATATCGATGCAGTTAATATGTATGGGGAAATGCTTTCAGATTACAATTATTGTAAAAATACCTGTATGTATGTTGTACATATATAAATGCTGTACTGCAATTTTCAGTATTCTAAGGCGATGTATCTGTTCCTATGGAAGAAAAAAAATCTGTTTTGGTGTTTTATACCTGATATAAGCAGAACTGGCTCCCCCCAAAAATAATGTGGGTCCGTCATAGACAGAGTTAAAGCTGGGAAAGCTCATGATGTCTTCAAGGTGCGCCTCGATGGCCTCCAGGTTGACCCTCCAGGCATAGTGGCCATTCTGCTCCACCAGGTTAGTCAGCAGGAACTGACGCACAGAGCGCTCCTGGGGGCAAAGGACAGTTAATGATTATAGACTAACAAATACACTTTTTGTTTCCCAGCATGACTTCAGAGCAGCAGCAACCCAGCTTCTTTGGATCTTCATTCAACATTCAGTACTTAACAACTATCATATATGTACATAGTGGAGTAATGTCTAACTCTTAAATATTCAAGCCGGCCTTGCTTTGTTTACATTTCCGGCCAATTGTACATATATTATTCCTAAAATGCTAAACAGATTAGTTAAAGCGATTTGCAAAGTGACAAATACAAGGAGGTGAGCAGAGAAGGATACCTGACCTTGACTAAAGTGCGCAGCTGATCCTCTGCCATCCGCCTGGCGGTGGAACGCGGGAGGTCGCTGGAGATCTTCACCTCTTGCATGGCCTGGATGTAATAGCGAAAGTTTGTTCGAGATGTGGTCCGGGCTGGACTGATGTCCACTACCACCAGCCTCTCCACTAAACCAGACTGCAGACAGAGACAGACAGATGGGCGTAAACCAGTACGGGGGGGACGTATAGGTGGGGGGAGGAAACCAATGACAATAGAAACAGGACAGCCGGTTAGGAAATGTAGACCCGAAGGGCCTCGTCATTAAGAAGGAACAGGAATGTACAGTGAGAAACATCAGGGGACATCGGGCCAAAGGACATGTTGACATTTCATTGGCTGCAAACCTGCGACAGGGCGGTCGTCATGGCCGTCTTGCCCCCCATGCTGTGGCCGATGAGAACGCACTTCTCAATGTGCAGCTTGGCGAGGAGGTGTGTCAAATCATCAGTCATCGCTTCATAGGTCAGCTGCGGGCTGTGAGGGCTGTTGCCATGGTTACGGGCATCTACAGTCAGCACCTAACTGGACAAAGGACAGTCAGGACACTTGGAAAGAGGGGGGAACTGAGTAGAGTGGGAAAAACGTTGTTTTTTGGGCGTTGGAAAATGGCAGCTGGGAACAAAGGCTGTATTGTGCACATGAGTTGATGAGTTTCCTCAAGCAAGACAAGGAGCAGGTTATCTTACAGTATGTATTGCAACAGAATAGACTCGTGCAGAGCTGTATCAAATGACTGGCAGCACACGGGTTGATTGTGCAGTCCCATAACTGCTTTTGCAAGAAAACTATTTTCAGGCTGCTGAGAATAAACTCAATACACAGTAAGGTGAATTGTTTTTGCTGTAACAACACAACAGGTGGGATGTCTTCATCGCTGCATTACCTTTCGGCCTGTGCGCTGCACCAAGGACTTGGCTATTGAGTGGAAGTTGGATTTGCTGCCAAAGAGGCCATGAAGAAACACCAGGGGAGTGCTCTCCCCTTTCCCGTCGAAGACGTCATAGGTTAAGTTGACTGGGCTGAGGAAAGAAAAACAGTTGAATGCAGTAGAACCGTAATACGTTACAAAAATCTGCTAAACTATGAAACTGACCCAATTCCTTTAAATAAATGACATGACTGTATAATCAGTCATGGACTTCAAAATGGCAAAGTTCAACTATTGATGTTACAACTAGATTGCCACTTACACAATTAAATAATACAATACAAATTTGGTATAAAAACCGTCTTTGTGAAGCGTTCAAGGTTTGTTGACAATTTCATAAAAGGTGTTGACTGACTCAACTTGAATAGGGTTGTGACTAAAATTATTAATTCATATTTTTGCTGTAAATAAAGTTTTGAGTGCAGTTTTGTCCACAGCTGGATTTATTTCTTTAGGTTGGTTGCAATGAAAAAGGCAGTTGCATATATAATGTAGCAATATATGGAGGAAAAAAACAGGCCAAAAGTTTGGGTCTTGAAGACTGAAAAATACAACGATGCACTCAAAATAAAAATAAGTGGACGAAAATAATTTTCAGGTAGAATATAGTTTGGACTCGGTTATATCATTCAAAAAAAATGTTTTCATTCTTGTATTAGATTTTTGGGTTGCAGATATTACATTTTTCTTTTAACTTTCAGATCACATTCGGACCTCGTCCCTGATCTGGCGAAGGGGGCGTGGCATTCACGGAGAGGGGCGTGGCATCCACGAAGAGGGCGTGTAAACATGACCGCTGTAATGAATCAGTTGTTTGGGCAAATCGGGACTCGTTGTTGAACTCGAATAACTGCAATCTAGTCTTTAGCTTACTCCTTAATTTAACAGTAGTTTGATATCACATTTTATACAGACAATTCAACTAACCTACTCAAGTACATTTTACACCAGTAAAAAACAGACCTAGCAATGTCATGCAGTGAAATTGATAAATCTAGGATTTATTGAAAGGGTTTTGTATTAGGCTGCATTCCTTTTAGCTAAGCTTAACGCTAATACACTAGCAGCTTAGCAGTCATGTGGCATAGCATACTATACAAAATGTATCACCAAACAGTGTTTATGTGGATAGCTGCACAATAACCAAATAGAAGAAAAAGCAGCTGACAGAGAATCCATAACTAAACATGAAAATAGCGCAACTGGCGATGAACCATTTTGCTAACCGTCTGAATGTCATTTATATAAAATGTTTAAAGTGAACCGTTATATCAACGTTAGCTAATAAGAGATACGAAGTCACGGAGAAGAATCCCAACGGAACGGGTTGCTTTCAAAGATAAAAACATTGAGCTGTCATGTCCACCGAGCACCCATCACACCACCCTAACGGCTCGGGGAGACAGAGGGCATCTGTTAGCCGGGGAGCTAGCACGGATACCTGGATGAGCTAGCTGTCCGGATCGTGTGAGCCAGAGGAGCCACCGCGCACGCATCCTGCTGTCCGGGGAATAAACGACACGACGGTCGCAGGCTCAACAATCCTCTATGGATCAGGCGACAGAAAGCACTCATAGCAACAGATGCTCCGGTTAAGGGCGACTGACAAACCGCATGAGCGTTTAATGACGGCAGGGACTGTGAGAGAGTATCCTCGGTGCTCCCGGAGGTCGAGAAGCGCACAGCTGAGGCTACGTCATGACGTGGCACGCACAGGAGCGGCAGTGACATTGTCCCCGAGTTTAGTCTGTCAGGCTGCATTAGAAGCAGCATGACACTAGCTCTGCTGCGATTATACTGAAATATTATGTGAAAAAGAATGCCGTCACAGTTGATATATTAAAAAGAGAAACGTTTTAATGAATTGTAACAGTTTGTACAGTAAATCTAAACCCCCATGAGAGACACGAGTTGAGATTACTGTAGCGTGTGAAACCTCTTCTTTTTGTGGCATTATTAGTTAATATTATTTGAAAAAAACAAGACTTGGAATTTTTTTCAATGTTCTTGAAGTCAACACACTTTTTTCCTTCAAAGCATGAGTTTTGCATTTAGACAATTGTAACCTCCAACCACTTTGCTGCTTCAATTAGGCCGCATAGTCCACATGATTAGGAGGATTGTATGCTACAGGGGTTAGTGTTTGGGAAGCAAACCGGCCGGTATTATTATGCAGGCAGCGGCAAGAAATATGAATATACACATAGTTAAGTCACTAGGTGGCGCCAGAACGGCACAGTATGAGAAACGCCATCTCCTCCCCAACAAACTGTTTCCCTTCCTGCACTGAGTAGAGAACAGCTTGGCCATGCATGAATAGGTCTTTTACACGAGTCTCTAAATGTCGTTGTTTGTACAAGCTGCTTAATTATTTTGTGGTGCCTATATGCAGGACTCATGTCATGAACAGGAACATACAAACAATGGGGCTGGACAGCCTGGGCTCCCTTGCAAACATTCATTGCTATGGGAGAGGTCTTCTGGGATAAAGCATGCTGTGAGCTGTCACCATAGTGATTGCTTGGGGAGCACACAATACAAACCCAAGTGCGAGGAGAAAAGGGAACTGGTGGATGAGTTTGCGCTTCTTTTCATTATTTTCAAAGTTGTGACAAAAGGTTCAGCCAAAGCTCCAGTTTTCTTTAAACCAAGTATCAAATACTATGCTTCTAATGCAAATTCCCCACTGTAAGCAATATGTTGAATCTTAAATTATATTTATAAGAAAAAAAACAAGGATCAAAGGACAGTTTATGAGGAAGAGGGTCAATCTACGTCGATGGACGTAGATTGGGGTTTCAGTTGTTCCATTTGACTCGGAAATGGTCCGATCTTGCTGACGTTTCACCTCAGCTCACCCATGAGTCTATGGTTTTACTTCTTGACTGCGTAATGAAACTGAGCGTCAGACACTAAACGTCAGCTCTTGTTCATGCTACATAGAGCACAGCAAAGAAAGTCTTTGTTCTCAACCTGCTCCTTTCAAAGGGCCTTCACATGTAATAGTGTTTCTTTATTCTTAGAGTCTGATTAATGGAAACAATGGGGCTCTTTTAGTCCCACTTAAATTGTCTCACACTCTGTATGCGGCATGTCTATTTTATTTCTGTTATATGACAGGGACGATAGTAAAAGGCTAGAATGCAAGATGTTTAAAAAAGCAACCAAAAAAATATATAAAATATATATTTTATTTTATTCCTCTTTCACTATGTTGTCTTGTTGTCCATTGTCTGCTGTCATGCACCAACCACCAAGTCAAATTCCTTGCATGTCTGACATATTATGGTAATAAATGTTTCCTGATTCATTAAAATGGATTACTCCATAATATAAATGCACCCGATAGGTATTAACGCAGTAATAAGTCGTTTAGTTTATCTTGCGAAAAACTTTTGAAACCACTGAGGAACACGATTAAATCATAAACGCTGTTTCAGCTGAAGAAACTGTTCAAGGTCATTTACTAAACAGTCACATGGTCCTTTACTGGAAGAGGCCGCTGGCGTGATTTGTAGCCACAGGCAGGAATAAGTAACAACTGGAGGGAAGAGTGTCCTCCCGACAACATTCCGAATATTTGGACCGAATTGAAGATCACGTCAGTTGAAAAGGTTGCTTGAACAAATTTACACCAACAGGCACATTTAAGAGTGTCGGCTTACAACTGCCTGTCATGGTATCAATGACATCAATCAAGGAAATAGCAATGGAAACAACACAATGACAATGACGACACAACAAAAACACTTCCACAGAATACTACAGGAATTACTAAAGCTTTAGTCGTGAAAAGTCACAATGTGAGAGATCATGTTCACACCAGGCCTGTGCCTTCAACTTAAAACACAAGAATACCACAATGTCTTTGTCACTATAATATCTGTCACTAAAAATCGAATAATTGATACACATGATCGTGTTTGAATGATAACATCTACACTATCACATGTTAATTGACCTGCGCCGGATGAAGTTTGCTTTACACAAGTTTACAACCCATCAGTCAGTGAGGTTATGAAATCAGTGACAACCTGGGCCGATACTTGTCAGAGCTTCTATCAGGCGCCTGTTGGACTTTGCTTGTGCGTCCTTGTCGTGTTTGTCCAGAAATCTGATTCTTGTCAACTTCTGTGTTTTCTGGAGAGGGAAGTTGACATTCAAGTATTCAACCCATAACCTTTGTGGACTCTAAAAAAACAAAGGCATTGGATTTATTGTCATGACTTGTGATTTCTTCTTCCTCATTTAAATCTATTATTTTATTTTATGCTTAAGCTCATTAAAGGTACTCTGTGCAGAACACCTTTTGCACTATGGAGTAATGTTTGTATTGTATCATCATGCAAACAAAATACACTTGAATTTGGCTAAATAAACTGTTAGGCCTTAAATACGGCGATGTAGTAAATGCTGCAACTAACAACTTTTCATAGTTGATTTTTTACATTTTCAACCAAATGGGAAAAAGGCCAAACAACCAGCATGCACAGCATGTTTTGTGATATTGTTTTTGTTCACACAGATTCTTCTAATGGTAAAAGAGTTTCCAGGAAAAGTCCTGTGTTTTCTTGAGCTAGATGTTTAATCTACCATCAGTGTCTAATAAAAGTGGATTGACGCCCTTTTGACTCTTTTATACGTGGAATTGGTCAAATTCTAGTGGGTGTTTAAATGTGAATTACTTTTTTTGACCCTATTTATTTCTCCCATTGACATATCTGTGTATTATGTATTTGATTTAACAACTAAACTAGTAAAAATATTACATTACATGTGTGGATTTATAGTTCAATAAAAAATAAATTGTCAAAATCATTGGAAAAACTGTTGGAAAAGGTTTTCTTCAGTCTTCTTTTTCTGTCTCCTCAATTTGATGTTTTTGCCAGTTGAATTTCTCCGTCGTGTAGACAAAGGCTAACATCTCTGACAGGTGTATCGTAGCCTTACAAAGCCGACTGTACTGCCACACCCAAGCATTGTTCATCTCTCGCTAAAATGAGAGATGAGTCACTTCTAAGGCTAACAAAAGAAAAACCTCCTAAAACGCAACCCTGAACTCAGTTTTTTAAATGATTTGATGTCGACTGATGTTTGTTTGTTTTTTAGCATTGTTTGTGATGTCCCATATAAATTATTCTAGCACTTAAAAAACAGATTTAATGTATCTTTCTTGATCAAAGAGGAAGAAAAGACTCCTTATATGATTCTTAGTTTTATTTTTATTGAAATATTCAACCCATTGGAAATTCAAGAACTACTTTAAAACACTCAACGAAGCAATTCTTTTATAAATCCAACCCTTTAAAATGTTCGGACACTAAAGTACAAAAAATTGCTAAACTGAATACGAGAGAGATGGAAATTGAAAACTGAAAAATATCAACCAAAAAACACATCCTTTAGACGTGGAAACAAAAAAGCTGTAGTCATATGGCCTCAGGCTGTTTCACGCACACACTCACACACACACACACGCAGAAAAAAAAGGACCTTTGGCTCCTGTTTGAAAGCGGATCATGAAAGCTGTTGCTTATGATATTTAAAAACATGTATATTACAAAGAAACAGCCAACAAAATTCTATTCCAAACACAGACACACAGTGTATCACACACAATACACCACATTACAAGAGAAACCAAAATAAACTTATAAGCATATATAAACACAAAGTCAACAGTAAACAGTGAAACTGTGAGATGGGGGATGAAGGTGTTCCCTGCCAATCCATAAACTCTGCAACTTGTTAGAGTCTAATCTTTAGTTTCTGTCTCGGTAGAAACTCTCCTAAGCAAATAGTACATGCAAAACACACACACACACACACACACACACACACACACACACATACACACACACACACACACACACACACTGAACAATCACACAACCAAATCCATGTAAAATGAGAGCAACCCTCGTTATTGTCAGCGACACGCAGCATTTCAACTAAAGGTATCAGTGAAACGCGACACCAGCAGGCTGGCTGCTAATGATGTGGTGACACACAGGTGCTTTGGATTCATATAATGTCACAGAAGGTGAAGCAGAAATACAGCATGTTCTCAGAAAATGAAATGATCTCTTACTAAAAAACAGATTATACTTTGTAACAAGACACACTTGCTGCATAAAAGCTAAATCGGGCTAAATCTTTGTTCTATGAATGAACGCGTCAGCCGAACGCAAAGCAGAAAAACACAATTCTATAGTCGTACACACTTCTTCATTTTGGAGCCTCTTTGTGGGGTTTACCCTGTGGTTTCATACAACACAACACAACACTGACACACAAAACCCCCCCTGGGGCAACAAACATCTTGCTCTCTCCCAATCTAGTCCTTTAAACACCCGTTCAAACATAGTCCTTCCTGTCGTAACCTCCACCAGCGCTCGTGGTGCGCGGGGCGGTGTAGGCCATCCGGGGCGGCTTGTACTTCTTCTCCTTCGGCGGGCAACTGCTGCACAGCATCGCCCCCCCAATCAGGAGCAGGGCGGCCGCTCCCCAGCCGATGTAGAGCGACGCCCCGATCTCCCTCTTCTGCGCGCTGATCAGGAGGGGGTTGTAGAAATCCCGAATGACGACGCTGGCCGTCCAGGAGCAAGGGATGAGAACCAAAAGGCCGGCGAGCACAAAGAAGATCCCGGCGATGATCATCACTTTGGCCTTGGACGGCTCGTCCTCGATGCAGTTGGTGCACTTTGCGCCGACAATGGAGACCATGACCCCGAGCACGCCGAGTATGATGGCAATGATCATCATCGCCCGGGAGGCCTGCAGGTCCGGAGACAGGGCCAGCAGCGAGTCGTAGACCTTGCACTGCATCTGGCCGGTGCTCTGGTTGATACAGTTCATCCACAAGCCCTCCATGACGGTTTGAGCGGTGACGATGTTGGCGCCGATGAAAGCCGTCACCCTCCACATTGGCAGTGCGCACGAAACTATGGCAATGATGAAACCGATGACTCCAAGGGCGATGCCCACGATCTCCAGGCCCATCGACATGCTGGCTCTTGATGCGACGGCAGAACCAAAAGTGGTTTCAGAGTGGTGAGATCTTCCAACGAAACACAGTGAGGGTCCTCCTCCTCCGTGGTTCTGGCGGCGTTGAAAAGTGTGAGCACCTGTAAGAGGGTGCGATGTTGCTATGACAAGCTGCCACGGAAACAAGATATCCTTTATACCTCAGGGGAGCGAGGAGGAGTCCCCCGGTGACGATGTCGAAAGTAGGCCGTCTTCCAAAAAAGGAAAAAAAAAACACCTGTGAAGTAGCTTCGGCTTCTGGCTATGCTTGGGTAGCTTGTTGTGAGTAAGCATGCATACACAAACACACACACACACACACTCACACGCACGCACACACTCACAACAGTACAAACACACTCCCGGATCATCCCTGCAATACAAATGATTGATAATCAAATGATTAGGCCTTGCTTCCTGAATGCAGTCTCAATATAGGATTAATCGTTGGTAAAACAATTGAAAAGCTCTGCTGCAAACCGGAAAAACTGCAACAAGAGCAAATATGAGCGTAGTGAAAACACCACAGGCCGATTCTCCGACTCCTTGAGCATACAGACAGCGGGATCATGTCAGTATCGGTTAAGTTCTTTACACAATTATTCCTAAAAACACAAGAGGCTGGATGTTCTGTTTAAAAGAAGAAGACAAAATCAGCTTTAAAATGTATGTTAATCTACGTTGAAGATTAGACAAATAAATTGTAAAATGTATCCATTCCCTACATTTAGAAAATAAGGATTTGGCTTCTTTGTTCAGTGAAAATACTGAATGAATGATGAGTGCAGATAAACCTTCCAGGAGTAAGATGGTTATTTACTGTAAATTCATTTTAGGTCAAGAAGTTAGACTTGTTGTCAAACATAACAATTTGAGCATGGTTTGGCATTTGGAAGACAATAATAATAGTTTTTTTTTTATCGTGAATATATTCAGAGGGACTTGAAAAAGCCATCCATGATTTTCTTTTAAGTGCAGCAATTATAAAAACGGAACATGAATTTTGTGTAAATAAATGCGGAAGGATCTTATGATGACCTTTTGATTACAATTACCATAGTTCCCTTAAAAAATGCATGTCCTGTTTCTGCTAAATGTTTTTTTCTTGACAAAAAAAGGGGAAAGTTATTGCAGTATGTTTTATTGCAATTTTAACAGTTTAAAACACACTCTAATTGTGTCTGGTATAGCAGTGCAAAGTTTCATTCCCATCTAATAATCTAATCAAATTTCCAGTCCAGTAATGTTGTAAAAACTGCATTAATGTTTCCTTTTTAGTACGACAGAAAGTCTGTGCTCTTTCTCATAGAGGCACACGGTGTTCTGGGTCATCTGATAATCATGATGTTTGTGCGTCGATGTTCATGATCTTGTGGTGCCAAAGATGATCGCAACCGAGGTCGACCAGCACTTGGGTTTTGCTCAGTGCTCGTCTTAGCTTGTTTATCTTCCAACTATGTATTCCTGCTCCGAAGATGAAAACCTTTGAGTAGGTTTGGCGGATGACTTGTATGTGTCTCTGTCTGTCTGCAGGAGACGTAGTTGACACAGATACAAGTCATGCGAAAACAGGAAATGTAATAACACGTTTCCTGTTTTGATGATGTTATACATCACTCAATGTTGGGTATTCGACCCCTGAGACAGTGATTTTATGTTGGACATTGGTTTGCGGTTAGAGAACACGCAGGCATCTGATTATTCCACATTATTCTGTATTTAATCCGGGAATACAGACTCACAGATGGATTGACTGAATAATAGAAGGACGGACAGAAAGATGCAGTTTCTGAAATAAACACAGAAAACAATCTGCAGAACTTAATAGTTGACAGTATTTAACCTTAACAAAGCAATAATACACACAACTTCCATCAACAGGAATCGCAGCCGCAGTTGCAGAGGCCTGCGCCACCCTCACGCTACCGGACGTGGAATCAGTACGCGCTGTCAAAATAACATTTCAAATTAAAAGCGTCAATATTCTTTCGGTCTGTGAAGAATTCACAACACTTAATTCATTTAATTCTATACTAATGGATGGGATAATTGGGATTTTCTTGAAATAAAAGCTTCCATTTTAACCAAAGGGATTATTAAGGAACTATGTACAACTTTGTTCTGCATACAACACTATTTTTAACAATTTTGAATTTATTCTTTATTTAATTAAAAGTTAACCAACCTAAGAATCATCATTTTCGCAATGATTTCACCCAAATCTCAAGGCGCTGCATCTGCTCATCCAATGTTGTTGTCGAACACACGGACGAAACAAAAGGCTTCACATTGTGAGTGCATAGAGCCCAAAATAGCTCTCACAGAGATAAAAAGGCAACACACAACCCTCAAGGCTGAACAACAGGGACGGTCTGTTTGTCGTACCATCGAGTTTATGCAACAGCGTCAGTTGATGCATCACCACGCAGATAACAGTGAGAACCTGAAGGGAACCTGTATCAGCACACCTGTGCTTGGCAGCTGCTTGTAATACCCAAACAAGTCAGGACTATGCGTTGATATAGGCTTTTTTACATACGTTTTTTTCACTAAATAAAAACACCCAGTAGTGGAAAAAGTACTTAAACCTATTTTAAATATATATTTTTGTGTTGTTTGGAGGAGCAGAAACATTGTGTGTAGTGAGGCTTCCTGCAGGACCACAGAGGGATGATTTTACTATTCAAATGAGGAAAAGGTCAGTTTCTGCTGAACAGAGGGGACTTTCCTTCCCATTATCAAAACTGTAAAAGAGAACCGTCTCTCACACGCAAGTCTAAGTAAGTAAGTCTAAGTCTTAGTAGCTCTCTGAAACATCAACATCCCTTCACGGTTCTTAGACAATGTTCTTATGTGATCTTTAACTTATTGTTTATCTTAATTCTGTTATTTGAATTTCCACTTTTATTTCTAAAGTATATGGGTTTAAAACCGTGTCACTTTTTATCATGACCTGTTCTCTCAATTTACAAACATTTATTTTACTTGTTTATCATTGTTAAGTTAAACCCAGAAAAAGTAGGCCTTTCATGATGTTTCACTGTGAAAATCTTTATTACTTAATTTTAAAGATTTCAATAATTTCAGTAGATCTAGAACCAAAACATTTGCATCAAAAAAGAAGACTTAAAATGTTGTCTCATTATTAGCAAACATATAAAATCTTGCATCAAACACCATAAAAACATCAACCTTAGGGGACAATGTCTGAACACGGTCTCTTATTGAGATGGAAAATATGGGATAGAAATGTCACCCAAACAAATGCGTAAACTCTTTTTACAATCAGCTTTGCCATGTTGCTTCGGAGTCAAACATGAGCTCCATTTTACTGAACTCTATGATGTTTCACGCATATTTCCTTTACAATAATTGGCAGTACAATACTTGATATTTACACACTGATCAGTAAAACGAGGAGCATTCATAATGTAAATATTATGAGCACAAATAATAAATATATGTAAATGGGATAAAGTCTCTTAACTGACCACAAAGACAAAATTTGGGAACATCTGTTACCATAGTTGGTCACGTCTGAAACTTAATTTAGACCAATGGTAAATGTAAACAGAACCATAAAACATTTGTATGGAGCTCTCCATCTATTCTTCAAAAGTATCAGAAAACTGTCTGCAGATTTACACTTTTTTATGCTCCTTAATATTCTCAAACTGTTTGATTGTTTTACTATTAATTATTATTTAGCACAGTTCTGTCCTCATGTCCTGATAATGTACAAATAAGCAGGATACGAGTCCATACAAGAAAATCTTATGAAGGAGGTTACGTTCCTTCCTCTTCGGTCCGGTCCTCTTCCCTCACACGTAGTCCCTCCTGTTGTAGGAGCTCGGAGCGTTTGACCTCGGCGCGGCCGAGTACGCCATGCGACTCTGAGGCGGCATGCCGTACCTCGCCGGTTTCTCCTCCCGTGGAGGGCAACTGCAGCAGAGGATGGACCCTCCGACCAACAGCAGGGCGGCGGCGGCCCAGCCTAAATACAGCGCCGCCCCGATCTCCATCTTCTGACCGGAGGGGATGAGCGGACTGTAGAACTCGTACACGATGGTGTGCGCCGACCAGGAAACCGGCACCAGCTGGGTCAGAGCCGCCGTGATGAACGCGCCGCCCGAGGCGGCCATCACCTTGGCTTTGGCCCCTTCTTCCTCGATGCAGTTGGTGCACTTTGCTCCCACCATGGAGATGAGGAGAGCCACCGCCCCCACGATGATGGAGACAATGGTGAGCGCCCTGGCGGCCTGCAGGTCCTGGGGTAAAGCCAGCATGGAGTCGTAGACCTTACACTGCATCTGTCCCGTGCTCTGGAACACGCAGTTCATCCACAGGCCCTCCCAGTACACCTGAGCTGTGACAATGTTGGAGCCGATGAAGGCCGACACCCTCCACATTGGTAGGGCGCAGCTGGTCACGCTCAGCACCCAGCCAAGCACGGACAGAATGACGCCGACCAGTTCAAGTCCATAAGACACCATGGTGCACCGACAAAGCGTGCCCCCTTTGGATCAAACGGTCCTTTATTAGTCTCCCTCCTACTTTCGATTTTTTTCTCTGGTTGATTGTCTCTTTCTCTCAATTTTCCTCTTTTTATTTTCCAGTTAGTATCTAAAGGCCTTCTTACTTTTTCCTTTCAAGCCTCTCTTTGTCGACCTTTCTTTCCCCGAGGTTTTCCTTTCAGCTGCAGCTGCTGAGTCAAGAAGAGCGGTTTGTCTCAGCGCGCTTCCTCAAAACTCCCCGCTGGGCGTACGTGTCCGTTCAGACGTCCTTTCCTCTGTTCTTCTGCTCTTAAGTAGTCGATTACCCTTATCCGGGCATTGGTATATTACCCCGCGGTCAGGCCCTCCTCAGAGATGACATCATTCGTCAAACGAAACCAATCAGGCGAGGTCTGGGCTTTGGCCCCGTTTACCACCTGGGTGTGTTGGCGCTCATGTGTGTGCTTTTTTGGATTACGAGTAGTTTTATGGTTTAACCTTTTGCCCGTGGTAGCTCCGGGTGTGTCGGCTTTATTGCTGCCAGTGGGTAATGAGTGACCAAGCTGAGCTTGCTACGTGGTTGATGGGTGACCACACAAGACCGTAAGGAACATACAAACAGGTCCCATAATAGCTGTATGTACGTGTGTTGGTGTGTTTTTTTTTTGTGCGCATGTTTGCATAGCGTAGGAGTATGTTTGAGATAGGCCGAGGAAGAGTACGTTGGCTTCCTCCACCTGTTTTCTATTATTTATTTTGGGGTTTCATTCATTTTTTGTTGTATGCAATGTTTTTGTAGACTGGACGCAAACAGGATTTGACAGTGTTTTTGAAGCTAATTAGCTTGATTCCAGGAGCAGGACCTCGCCGTTTCCAGTATCCCTGTAAACACGTCCCGTTGACGCACTGCAAACCCCCCCCCTCCCACCCCACCTTTTCCCTGCATCCTCTCTTTCTACCTTCTACATAGGGTCCTGAAGGGGTTGGTCGTGCCCGGGCGCCACAGCCCATCCGCCGACGCAGCTCCCCACAACCCCTTCGACTCACAATCCCATCGCTCACCTCTCACAAACAAATCGCTGGACGCATTCAGTTGGTGGCTTGGTGCTTCCTCCTGAGGTAGCAGTTGTTTAATCTCCACCGGGTCACCCGGGCGATGAGTAATCATAAAGTAACATTCTAGTTAATGACAAACTGTTTAATAGATGTGACTTCTGTGACCCACCTTTTCCCGCCAATGTTTTCTTTTCTTGAAGAGAAACAGAAAACAAAATTTCAGACCCAAACAAAACGTAACTGAAACACGAGTCACAAGAAAATCCCACATCCCAATTTTATACGTTTGTAACACGCGGAGAGACAAAACCTGGCGAGTCTAATAGCAGAGCAAACAGGTGTAGGTTTACCTGTAAATTACGATTGCACAGGAATTGCAAACACTTAAGTAAACAAAGGAAGCCATTGGGGATGTTTTTTTCTGGCAGATTTTGGATTACTTCAGGAAACATTAATATGTAGAGAATGAGGTTATACAGACTGCCAGGTAAGTCATTGATTGAAGAGTTTGTGCGATTCCCATCCTGCATCAACATTTGGATAAAAACATTCCAGTAACTTGTTCCTAATGTTCCTGATTATGTTCTTCCATTGATAATATCCTCCTATATGGTTGACTGTGATTTGCCCCAGTCATCAGTCCGGTGCCACTATCACACTGGGAAACACTTTTATCTACGTGAATACGTTATGATTCCACATTAGTCAACACAAGTGTCAGAGAATGGTTAACACTGTAACCATGATAAGATACAGCCTGATAAAAGCCCATTCATTAAGATTATCTTAACAAACAATATGTTGACAATTCAAATCATGTTTGATTCTCAATACTATCTGAGTCTTTGTTGGCATGATTAAAGAACAATTGTTTGACTTTGCAGCTGGTGGTTTATAGGAGAGCTGCAGTGTACTACAGCAAGCTGAGTCTGTGCACAACAAAAAGACAAAGCTCTCATTCATTGTCTAATAGCTTTAAATAATTATGGAGGGGCGCTAATTAAATACAGAAGTTCCGTGAACAAAAAGTCAACGTTGACTTCTGCTTTCCCACGGCTCACAAACACAAAGCTGTTCCCTGGACCTTTTCACTTTGAGGACTTTGTTCTGAATACAAGGTTACCTGCACTGGCTTGTGATTATGTCACACAGGGTACTTCAACACTGTGAAGCCTACTCGACACCTCAATAGCTGCCCTCCGCGAGCAATTGTAATTAAGACATTTACAACCCTGTTAATCCCACTCAATTTCCATTTCACTTCTTTATTCTAGACGAGTACAGATGCTTTTTTACATGATGCTCGTGGATTGCCGTCTGATAGAAAGGACGATGGAGCTCACTGAAAGACAAGAAAGATGCTCTGGACATGCAAAACCTTTGACTCCTCACTGACAAATACCCCTATTCAGAGGAACTGCTAATATTCAAGATATTCCCATAGTATCAAAACAGCTCTTTACTGAGTAGAACTGGAGTTGATAAACCAGTTTCAGATCGATCAGCCGTTTCCCCGTAGCTTCCTTGTGCGTGTCGTTGGATTTGTGGAATTGTGATCTTTTCCTTCTCTTCAGCTGTGCGGTAAACACTAATGCTGTCATGTCGCAGATAGACAGGGTATTTCAGAAGGCCTTGTGTACACATAAGAGGTTTATCTATCTGGTCAACTGCCAAACCAAATTGTGCATGAGTGCATGAGTCAGTGACAAAAGCAGTGTACATACTGTACAACACACAGCATTCACCTGAATGCAAGAGGAAGAAACACCCATCCAGGAAGAACCAACGCTGGTTGGAACCTGAAGTAGATTAGTCATTTGTGTTGTTTGTGTACAAAGGGTCCAGAACTTAAAACAAGTCTGACGAATGATACAAGCTGTTATTCTGTTACCTTCATTAGGAATTCAAAAACCGTTGGTGAATCATTTCTGCTGTTGTGTTTTTTTAAGGAGGGTTGTTGTACACACGCAACAATAAAGGTCAACACATAAATTGCACGTTGCAGTTTGAACCAAGTTGTGACGACAATAATTCCAATCTTTACGACATGCAGCATGAAGTCTCACTGACCAAAGGAAAGAAAAGGTCATGGCAAGTTACAGGACAAACATGGCAAATGTGTTAGAAAGATCCTTTACAAGTTCACGATATTATAGTCATAGATTTATGAAAACAACATTCTGAATAATAGAGTGCAAAACAGGGGTAATTCAAAGTAGTGGTTTATTTGTTACTCCTTCCCTTTGTGAGGTTTGATCCAGCAGCGCAGAAGCCACCGATAATCTCTGCAAAAACTCGAGCAAAACATTTCTGTACCTTTCAGGCTAAGAAAAACCTCACAATCATTACAAGACATTAACTTATTTGACCTTTCTGTGTTGCTTCCCTCTCATGCTGACACATAACCACATAATGAAAGCGTCAGTTCGCAACCATGGTAACATCTCCTCAACGGTTGCTTTTTGTGTTACCTGCTTAGATGAAAGGCACGTCTTTATGGTAAAAGATAGAAGTTGAAAGTATTTTGTTCACTGAGCTTTTAATGATGTTAGTATTTAGAATGTTAATAAAAAAAACTCAGAATGAACATGACAGGAAACAAGTGGATGTGTAATTCTGGAATTCTGTAATTTGGACTACTGTCCTCTCTATAAAGCAAATATATTCAGACGACGGCTTTAGACTAATTTTTCAATTTGATTTTTTTTTTGACACTTTTTTAACTTAAAATAGTTATTTAATTCTACACAGACTAAACTAAACTAAAATAATTTAAACAAGTCTCGAACTGAACAGAACAATAGAAACTCAAGCATCTTCTTTGATTTTATGAAAGAAGTGACGCTCCTAAACCGTCTATCAAGATAAGATACTGGCAGTATAATTCAATAGAAACTGTGAACCTGAGAGGACATCATAAAGAATCCCATATTTAAAGAACGCACAGCAGTTTACTATAACTGACTAACTCTAACACACCTATCTTTTAGTATAAATCCCACGTATATGAATATGGGAGGAAAATCTCCAAGTCGATCAGCAGCTTTTTTTATTTTAAACTGGCCGTTTCAAAGAAAGACGGGAATTTCCATTGGCAGCCTTTATTATGTCACTGGTCAGCGGCGATACCGCTCTGTAAGCGGACTCTGTTACTAAGTAATAAGTATTTGGAAAGCTTTGGATTTAATGGATGCTTCAAGATTTATGGACACTTTAAAAGCTGTTTGAACACTGGGTGGTGCTTCACCACCCCGGACCTCCCTCTTCCTCTCTGAGCCAAAAGCTCGAAACCTGTTGTGTTGTGTATTTTATTGCTGCACTGTTGACATACAAAATTCAATCTACCGGTTTACACTGGACAGCACGGCACTAAACTGTCACCATCACAAAAACAAAATTCTAACTGTCTTCTGTTTTTTAAACCTAGTTTTAAAAGTTTAAACCTACGGACTTTCAGGGTTAACAAGGAACCAAACACATACACACACACACACACACACACACACACACACACACGCACACAATAGAAGTTTTGAAAGTCGAAGTTGCTGCCTCCTTTTGGCCGCAGCAGTGAACAGCAGACATGGTTCAAAGTCAGGGTTACAACATTTGGACGTCGCCAGATATCAAAACACTGGCTCGTTTTTGCAGCCCTCTCTGCTCACTCTCAATATCTCTTCTCCTGTGATCTTCTCTGAACAAAAAGCCTTATATGTTCACACGTGTAATCGGCCTCTTTACGTTTCACTCCGTTGTTTTGAAAACGTGTAACTCTGTTCTGTAAAGTAACCGTGTCTACAGAATGATAATAACAGAAAACCTGCCCAAACGCAGCGACACTGAAGCCCAAACGTATTTCTGCTCTTCACACAGATACGCTTTTAAAAATCAGATGGCATATTGTGGACACAATTTGAACCACATTTTTATTTGTAGATGTGTCAAGAAAGAGTGTGACAAAGATGTATTAAATCACAATTTGTCCAGATAGCAAAGTCCATACAGTTTTAGTTCCACCTAGTGCCAACATTCCTTAATTAAAGAGTTGTTTCTTTCTTTTTAGCAAATCTAAATAGATTGTGTGTGTGCGTGGATGATACAAAGATATAAATATCCCAAATTCCTAACTGATAAAAGCTTTATTGTCAAAGGATTTTACAAACACTGCCAATTTGTTTTTAATTGCTTCGAAAGCATTTGTTTACTTGACATACAGCAAAATCCCGGTTTCGTTAGAGAGAGACGTCACCTGAGTCACTCCGGATGTTACTCCACCCTCATGCTGCTGACGGTGAAACTCAAAATGGGAGTGGGGGAAATAAGAGGGAAGATGACGTGAACAAATGTTCAGTTACCTTCAATATTTCTATAATAAACAGATGCTCACATTGTTTTAATATTTTGTGTTTTATAATGCAATTGGTAGCACAAACAGAGCCGTTTCACGTTATTTCTTTTGTTACAGTTAGTGTGACGGGATGGTTTGAGGAGGGAGAACAGGTTATTCCTTTGTGAAGTTTGGGGGAGGGAACCTGAAGAACACAAACACAAGCTGTTTTCCCTTCATGGCCCCTCCCCTCTGTGTAAGGAAATCATATGTACCTGCTTCTCTGGGTCCTCTCCCATTTAGCAATCCCACACAACTAACAAAGGACGCGCCTCGGTCACAGAAGGAGACAAACAACACCCGGGCCTACTTCACCGCTTCAGAGGAATCCGATTTAAAAGCCTTTTATTTGAAGCCACTCAAAGAAATCCTCCCTCCACGATGGTGTCCACTGGCTTACAGATGCTGGGCGCAGCTCTAGGGATCATCGGCTGGATCGGCGCCATCATTGTGTGCGCCCTCCCCATGTGGAAGGTCAGTGCTTTTATCGGCAGCAACATTGTGACCTCGCAAATCACGTGGGAGGGTATTTGGATGACCTGCGTGGTCCAGAGCACGGGCCAGATGCAGTGCAAGGTGTACGACTCCATGCTCGCGCTGGCCCAGGACCTGCAGGCCGCCCGGGCCCTGACCATCATCTCCATCGTGGTGGGCGTCCTGGCCATCCTGCTCAGTGTGGCAGGCGGGCAATGCACCAACTGTGTTGCGGATGCGTCCTCCAAGAGCAAGGTGGCCATCGGAGCGGGAGTTATGTTCATCTTAGCTGGAGTCCTTTGCCTCGTCCCCGTCTGCTGGGCGGCCTCCACCATCATCCAGGACTTCTACAACCCACTGTTGGTCAGCGCCCAGAAGAGAGAGCTGGGCGCCGCGCTCTACATCGGGTGGGGAGCGGCCGCCTTGATGCTGATCGGCGGGGGGTTGCTTTGCTGCAACTGCCCCCCTAAGGATAAAGGCCCCTATACTGCAAAGTACTCAGCTGCCAGATCTGATGCGTCAGCGCCGGCGTCTGGGAAAGACTACGTGTGAAAGAGATCTGACAAAGATCCACAAAGCCATGTTAACTGGGACAGGTGCAGTGGTGCTACTGGGTTACACACACACACACACACATTGTATATGTGTGTGCGTGCGTGTTTGTGTGTGCGTGTGTGTGTGTTCATATTCCAGGATGTTACTTGAGCAAAAAGTATTCCTGAGTTTTATTCCTTATGAGAGTGTTTGATGGGAATAAACCTAGAAAACAGAACCACACCCAGAGAGTAAATTCCATTTGAAATACTAACACAGTTATTTGTATGTGTGTAGTTGCTGATATTAGTCATTTGTTTTCTGAGTTGTATGATGGGTTGTTTTTATAAACTGAGTGTATAAGATTTGTGATGTACTACTTAAACTGTAAATAAATATTTTGTTGACAAATCAGACATTATTGTTCTTGTCTTTCGTTTTCACCAACAGGATTCATCCAGTGCTCCTTAAATGGAACAAATTAATATATTATTGGAATACTTACACAAACTCTTAATCTATTCCGTTTTTTATAATAATTGTACACATTTTCTAAGACAACTGTTTAAATGGGATCATTTTAGAAACCCAATACCGTCATAGCGTTTGAGAGTCATCTATTGTGTGCGTTTCTTGTTAATCCGGTTTAGGCGCGGCAGAGAAAAAGAGGCAAGGTGGTTGGTGACTTTTTCAAGATCAGTCTCGTTCAAGCTTTGAGTCTGAAGGCAACAACTTTTCCAATGTGAAGAGAGTAAATCATTCCAAAAATATACTAACTTATTCCTCTAAGAATCCGTCTGTGTTAAAGTCCCTTTAGCGAACATTCAAACATAGAGAGCTATAAAATGCTAAAGGCTTTTCAAAGGTTCATTCTGTTATAAATACATTTAGATTAGACTCCATCCACTTCCTGGCCTGTTTTAAATCTGATATATACTGACCTACTTGCATGTGAGCACAGGTGGGAATCTGGAGTCATTGTTTCTAGTCCCAAAGCTTGTTTGGGAACAACAAGCAGCAATTTGATGGATATCAAGTCTCAGCCTTCCCCTTTTGTCCCCTTGGTTGTGTTTACATACTGAGGCATCTAATAATCTTCAATACCTTAATATTTCTGTAAAAGCAACCTTTTGAGAACTCGCTGCAATGGATTTATCATGGTTTTTCAAGGCCTCCAGATCATGAGTGTACTGCTTGCATTCATCGGCTGGCGGGGCTCCATCATCACCTGCATCGCGCCCACGTGGAGGGTCACCGGTCATCTGGGCCGGCCGGTGGATGAACTGCGTGGTCCAGGAATGGTAATGTTTTCACATTAAAAGTTTGACAGAAGGGTGTTTCTTAGAGTATTGGTCTTTTTAGGGGCATTTGAGCAAGACATTCGTGTGTTTGGTTGATCAAATGTATCTCAGAATCTGAACGTATTTGTAAACTCTTGTAGCAAGAAAATGACAAAAAACAATGCAGTTAAGTAGCGTAAATGGTCTGTTTTGGCTGTTTTTTGGGGGGAGGAGGTGGTGATTTGTCTTTATCAAAATGAGTACGTGCTGTCAATTAATAAGGCCTGAAAAATTGTGTTTTTTTTCTGAAACAATAGGCTGCTTAAGAAGAATGATAAAAAAAATACTAATTTTAATAAAATACTGCTGAAATCAGATGTTACTTTTTTTGTACGATATGATCCCTGATGGGCCTCCAAATGCAGAATGTAAAAGGCTCTTTGTTCATGTGTTCCTTTCCATTGTCCGCCCTGCACCTTCAGAAAACACACATAAAGCGGCTTCTCAGCCACCTTCATTTGGGACATTTGAGACGCTTGCCGTGGTGTAAAACACAGCGCTTGCATGTTTCGGTCGAGAAAAGAATGGGCGTTAGAGACAGCAGCGCTCGGTGTATGCTCGGATTCATGTTGCTTAGGAACCGTTTAGATCGCCAAAGAATGGGTATTCGCTCTTGCCAATTCTTGTCAGGTTGATATATTACCATCTTCAATCGTTTTTTTTTTTTTAAACTGACTTCTCGATCTTTTACTCACTCAGTAACAAAAACCCTCAAATAGTGGAGTACAATAAGAGCCATTTTAACAAAAAATTAGTGACAAGAAAATCAGTTTATTATCTAAATAGAAATCATTACAAATAATTCTACAACAAATACACAAGTGGTCTTTCATAAAAGCTCGTTGTGAATAAGACAAAAAGCAGACAATTCATAATTATTATTGAAATGAATACACAAAAAACATGGGTTAAGCTTCAATCCGAACTCCATGTCAACATGGAATGGACATCATCATCGGAGTCGGGGACCATGGGGTTGTAGAAGTCCTTTACGATGGTATTGGCAGGCAGCGACACCGTCACCAAACACAGGGCCCCACTCAAGACGAAGAAAACCCCCGCTGCGATGGCCACTCTGGCTTTCACGACCTCGTCCCCGACGCATGTGGTGCATTTCCCCCCCACCACAGACAGCAGCAGGCCGAACAGGGACAGCAGGATGGCGATGACCACCATGGCCCGACCCGCCTGGAGGTCCGTGGGCAGGGCCAGCAGGGAGTCGTAGACCTTGCACTGCATCTGGCCGGTGCTCTGCACCACGCAGGACATCCACAGTCCCTCCCAGATGGTCTGAGCCACCACGATGTTGTTTCCGATGAAAGCAGACACCTTCCACAGAGGCAGCATACAGATCAGTACGTTTCCGATCCATCCGAGCACCGCCAGCCCGATGCCCAAGATCTGCAGCCCCAACGATACCATTGTAATTTAGATCGATTTCTTTTCTTTCTTGCTCCGTCTCGGTTCTTCACTGGTCTGCCAAGGAAAAGCGATCTCACTGGGAGGACGTTTTAATACGGCTCACAGATGCCCCAGAGTAGCCCCGTCCCATGGGTGGGCTCTGTCTTCAGTGCTCGGATACGGACATCAATCAAGCGGCCTTTGGGTTCAGAGGCCCTCTGGTGCCCGAGCAGAGCACTAAGAAAGAGAAGAGGTTTGCTAGTGTGAGAAGTGATAAACTAAACTTTATGGAGGAGAACATTACACGCTGACCTTCTTCAAACCAATCATACCAAACAATAAGAGATGAATCATAGTGATTATACTAACCTGGGGTTACATGGAACAAAGATGTATTTAGTACTTTCCCCAGCAAACTACTTGTACATACCCTGAACAAACAACCCGCCAGAATCGGATCTGAAGTTCCCTCACATCGGCTCCATTACTGGCCAACATTGATTGTTAAAGAGACGAAAAAGGCGAGCATTGAAGTCCCTCGGCTCGCCGGCTAATCAGCACAGGTGGAATCACTCAGGTTGATTGCTGCTCTGGTGAAAAAATAAAATAATAATTGTATTAATCATGGTCTCAATAAGTGCCTCAAAGTGTAAAAACAGGCTAAATATAAATTCTTTGTCAAGTAATGCAGAATTTTCCTCTTGTATCCTACCGTTTCAATGTGTACATAGTTCAGATGAAATCAAGGACTACAAATGAGCTAATTCACATATAAAGCCATCCAACCAAAGCCAGGGACTTTTAATGGTTGGAATTTTCTTGAAATATCTCAAATGAAAAGAAAAAATAATGAAACAAACTATTGATATATATTTATTTTAATAAATGAAGACAAATATTTCAGATTGATTATTAAAACAAAAACGGGAAATTAGGCATTTGAGAGTTTATATTGTAAACAAAAACATTCGATCAGAAGAAAGCTGCAATCTTACCAAAATCTCTCAAAAAATAATCATATTTTAAAGGGTGGGAAACAATTATGGGACTAACTTAATGACCACAGGTGTTTTCAATTTGAACACTTCTGAACATCCAATCAGGACGGGCTGCGGCCGACCTGTGAGTATAAGACCTGCAGGTGAGCACCCAGCGCTCGCACCGCTTTGTAGCTTCTGCTCAGCACGAAACAAACATGGCAGCTGCAGGCCTCCAGGTTATGGCCATCTTTCTGGCAGCCGTCGGCTTCATCGGAGCGATCGTCGCCTGCGCCCTGCCCATGTGGAAGGTGTCTGCTTTCATCGGGAGCAACATCATTGAGGCGCAGACCTATTGGGAGGGCCTGTGGATGAACTGTGTGATGCAGAGCACCGGGCAGATGCAGTGCAAAATCTACCCCTCCATGCTGGACCTCGCTAATGACCTGCAAGCGGCCCGGGCCCTGATGGTGCTCTGCATCCTGGTCTCCTTAATGGGACTCCTGCTCGCTGTGGTTGGAGGAAAATGCACCAACTGCATCGAGGACGACGAGGCCAAGAGCAAGGTAGCCATTGCTGCAGGGGCGTTCTGCATCGTCGGCGGAATCCTGTGCATTATCCCTGTGTCCTGGACGGCGCACGAGGTCATCAGAAACTTCTACAGCCCGCTTATGCTGGAGGCCCGGAAGAGGGAGCTCGGAGCGTCTCTGTTCATCGGCTGGGGAGCAGCAGGACTCTTGCTGGCTGGAGGGGCTCTTCTCTGCTGTCAGTGTCGCCAGCGCAACGATGACGACCGATACTCCGTCAAATATTCTGCCCCACGCAAAGCATCCAGCGGAGGCGCTTATGTTTAAAATGACTCCCTTGTCTTGCTATAGGAAACCACACTAATGTTTTATGATCTTATTTCTAGTTTTTATTCTTTTTAAAATTAAAATACTTTCTGAAACTGCAATATCCCTTTTGATGTGTCCATTTTTATATATATGAAGATGGTATTCGGCTTCCCAAATCTTCTGTTCTTGGTTCCAGCAAACTAGTTGGTGTAAATGACACTAGTTTCCTAAATTAATTGACTTTGTCAAAAGGTTAACATTTTTCAGTAAAGCATGTTGACCCTAAGACTCTGACACTAATGGTGGGTGAGCACCTGAAGTTAAACTATTGCAGTAGGCGTTTTGACATGGTAGAAGCACGTGGTACTACGGAGCTGGCGTGCTCAATTCCAGAGTCTAAATCCTCAACTCATTTACTCTTGAGCTCTGAATCTGATTTTTTATTCTGATTTTAAAAAAATGTATACGTCTGTGGTTTGTCCCTCCCAGCCATCCCCTCTATAGACAGTTTGACTAAGCTAAAGGGGCTAATGATCCTAACAATGACCCTTTTCTAGTGAGGGAGCCAACATTGACACCAGAAACCTGACACAAAAGCGGCTAAATTGAAATCGCTCAGTATTTAGTTTGGCCGATTGTGATGTGTCCATGAGAAATTCCTCTGGATGTGGTTTCTAAATGTAGCTGCATGTAATACAAGTTTCTCTCTGCTGCTCAAATCAAAGTGCTTTGACGAAACATTTTACCTTTGCTTTGTCCTAAAGCATCATCGACAGCCATCATCTCTTAAGCTCATCAATGAACTTATCTATTTTGTTTAATTTGCCAAAATGATGGTTAGTGGAGTTTTCTTACTGCTGGGCAGAGGCAGGCCAGATGTTTCCCTTGGTGTCGAGCTCATTTAACTGGCTTTTGGATACATATTCACTGCATAGACTTGAGGCGCATCTTTTTAGCATGAAAATGTATTTTGCGAAAATGTCTAAGTAGTTCGAAGATGAAACAATTCACGCAATGGACTTTTGGACAGGCAGCATGTGATTGGTACACAGAATTCCTCAAACCAAGTTGACACTTCAAAAAACGTTGAGAATTATGCCATACTTTTGGATTAAACCACACAAGTGGGTGTTAGTTGTGTTGATAAAGTCTGTTTGCTACCGTTGATCACTATGTAATCCCCTCGCCTGAAGCTCCATGTAAGTAGTATACTTTTTTTTCTTTAGAAACGAATGCATTCATATAAAACTATCATAACTAAAAAAAGTCAAAGTCAGACCCAAAGATCTGTAAAGTTTTGCCTTTTCTGAAACGGGTTGAAATTGGCTCCTCAATCTATTTAAAAACTGTGATTTAAGCCTTTTGTATCGGGTCACAAAACCTGCTTTCATGGGGCTGTTGTTGTCGCTTTCCTCCTCCCACCTATTCATCGTGAGCAGGAATCAGGACAAGCAGGAAACCAGATCCACACACTAGCAGAGTCTCCTCCCTTTTGTTCTTCCTTCTCTCACCTGCAGCGCAAAACCACACAGCACAACACAACCACTCCTCTGTTTGCAGCCGCGTGAAACTTTGTGGCAAGAAATGATCTTCCGGTCAACTGAAGGTGGATTTTGCTCCTGTCTTTGACTTTTGGGAAAACGTTAAATACGTGCCTTTGATCTTTTTTTTTGCAAAATGCAGACGCAACTCGTTGGTGTGTGTTTGGCAATCGTCGGCTTTATCGGCACCATCCTGATCTGCGGACTGCCTATGTGGAAAGTGACGGCCTTCGTTGGGTCCAACATCATCACCGCGCAGGTCTTCTGGGAAGGTTTGTGGATGAACTGTGTGATCCAGAGTACGGGACAGTCCCAGTGTAAAGCCTACGACTCCGTTCTGGCCTTACCACAGGATCTGCAGGCATCCAGGGCTCTGATCTGCGTCTCCATCGCTATCAGCGTGGTGGCCCTGGGACTCGCTGTGGTCGGGGCCCGCTGCACTAACTTCTTATCACGCGACACACGGGCCAAAGTGAATATCGGCCTGGCTGGAGGTTTGGTGTTTGTTCTGGCAGGGGTCCTGTGCATTATTCCTGTCAGTTTTTCGGCCTACAGCACCATCACAGGTTTCTACAATCCCCTGCCCACCTCGCAGAGGAGGGGGGAGCTCGGGGCTTCAATATATGTGGGCTGGGCGTCTGGAGCTCTGCTGGTCATCGGAGGAGGGCTGTTGTGTGGCACCTACCGATGCTGAGGATGTAGCGGCAAAAAGGCAACGAGACGTTTGAAGATGGGCATCAATATGATAACTGTGACGGACATTGTTTTATTTTTAATGAATTAATTAAATGTACAATGTTGAAATTGTATAACTACAGTCATGCATGTAAAATATGTAATAGTGTGGCACAGTGTTCGAGGTAAACTGTACGCCCCGGAGTTGTAGCTAAGTGAAGAATTTTAGAATGAAGTTTTGTTGAGCCAATAATTGTAGGATTGTGATATTTTTGGATGTTAATTGAATAAGAAAGATCAAAGTAAACGTTATTGTATCAGTGTTTGCAGAGCGCTTTATGAATGATTCCAGAATAAACTATTTAAAGACTTGGTAAATAGTAATATTAAACAGTATTTTTGCCAGTGACTCTCCAACAAAGTCCTTAAAACACATTTGAAGGTGAACAAAAAATGAAGGACTAGTGAATGGAAATTAGATGTTTCAGATGTTATTGGGAGTTCATACTATAGGCTAAGACATTTGATCTGAGAACACCTGTAATCTCAAAATCAAAATACTTCACAAAATCATCATATTTTAAGAGTAGGCGGGGAATAATTATGGGACTAACTAAATGACCACAGGTGTTTTCATTTTGAACACTTCTGAACATCCAATCAGGACGGGCTGCGGCCGACCTGTGAGTATAAGACCTGCAGGTGAGCACCCAGCGCTCGCACCACTTTGTAGCTTCTGCTCAGCACGAAACAAACATGGCAGCTGCAGGCCTCCAGGTTATGGCCATCTTTCTGGCAGCCGTCGGCTTCATCGGAGCGATCGTCGCCTGCGCCCTGCCCATGTGGAAGGTGTCTGCTTTCATCGGGAGCAACATCATTGAGGCGCAGACCTATTGGGAGGGCCTGTGGATGAACTGTGTGATGCAGAGCACCGGGCAGATGCAGTGCAAAATCTACCCCTCCATGCTGGACCTCGCTAATGACCTGCAAGCGGCCCGGGCCCTGATGGTGCTCTGCATCCTGGTCTCCTTAATGGGACTCCTGCTCGCTGTGGTTGGAGGAAAATGCACCAACTGCATCGAGGACGACGAGGCCAAGAGCAAGGTAGCCATTGCTGCAGGGGCGTTCTGCATCGTCGGCGGAATCCTGTGCATTATCCCTGTGTCCTGGACGGCGCACGAGGTCATCAGAAACTTCTACAGCCCGCTTATGCTGGAGGCCCGGAAGAGGGAGCTCGGAGCGTCTCTGTTCATCGGCTGGGGAGCAGCAGGACTCTTGCTGGCTGGAGGGGCTCTTCTCTGCTGTCAGTGTCGCCAGCGCAACGATGACGACCGATACTCCGTCAAATATTCTGCCCCACGCAAAGCATCCAGCGGAGGAGCCTACGTGTAAAACAGTGTTATGATCTTGTTGTCATTATTTGGTCATGTTTTTATTGCATTTAAATAAATTAAACTTTAAAATTACTGCAATTAAGACTACTGTTTTGGGCTTCTGTTTAAATGGTGGGAAAGTCTGAGTTGACGCCGGCGTGTTTAGCAGACACCTGAACATGGTGGAAGCACATGGCTCATTCTAAGCTAGTAGGGCCAATAATCGTTTCTGTATTTTAAATCCCTAGCTTGTTAACTCATCAGCACTAGAATTTTTATTTGACTTGCTTTCACCCCAAGCGTACACCAGGCAGTGCGTTTCACAGGAAGACCAAGGTGCTGCTAATCTTGCTAACGATGCGTGTTAAGTGAGGGAGTGAGCACGGAGGAAAGTGGAACCCAGAATCTGGTTTGCGTTGAGTTCAGCCTGTGCTTCTTTTTGGGTAGCACAGGCTGAGAAAGGCTTCTTGTTTATTCGGGAGCTAAAGTACATAAAATGCAAGTTTCTCAGATGCTCTAAGAGGGAACTGCTGTGTAGAATTGCTACCTCTTATTACCTATTGGTATTTTACCTCAATATTAACTATTTTAAAATGTTACTTTCCCCTTTTGTACATTTTGTGTTTTCTCATTTCTAAAAATAACTTGGAGGTAATACATTTTTCATTTTTGAAGGTTACTAATTTCTTGTGTTGGAATGTTATCTCTTATTCTACTCGATATATTGTGATTTTTTTTTGAAGGTTTGCACGTTTTTGATCAAATAAAAATAAAATGTGGGAGAAAATTGCATAGGAAATGTCTAATGCAAGCACTTGTCTTTATACTGAGAAACTTTATTTTCACATAAGTGCCTTTTTTTGTATTTCAGTGGATTTGAATTGGGGCCCTCTGATGAGAGGAAATGTGGTCAGGTGAGATTTCTTCACAAACCAGTTTCAGCTGGGAAGCAAAGGCAGCAAGCTGGAAACCAGCAGAGGGTCAGCGTGATGTCTGGGTGACGACTGACTCTGGGTTTGGCTTGCCTCGGCTTTCTGCATCATCGTCATCATCATCTGTGTTATCCCCAGATGGAAAGTCACAGCCTTCATTGGTGCCAACAATCTCCCCTCTCATGTGATCTGGGATGGTTTGTGGATGAACTGTACGGGTCAAAGGCAGCGCTAAGGCTACGACTCCCTCCTGGCCTCACCAGAGCACCCGTCACCATAGCCACCATTGCCGGGACGCTCAGGTTCCTTTCTCTTTGCTGCTCATTCCCGTCTGCTGGTCCGCGAACACCATCATTCATGATTTCTATAACCCCGTAGTGCTCAGAAGAGGGAGCTCCCTCTACATCTACTGGGTCTCTGCAAAGCTGCTGTTCCTGGGTGGGGGCCTCCTCTGCGGCTCCCGTGGACCTGCGGGGTGAGAACGGCTATCATGTGACGTAGGCTAAAGCTAGCTCTGCGCACAGCAGCAAGGCCTACGTTTAGATATTTACCAAAAATGTTGCCTTTCCGTTCGTTTCAACATTTAAAATAATAGTCTTTAAAGTATGAGTGCAATTAAAGCATGTATTTTTTTACGCTTTAGTTATCTCTAACAATTCTATGTTGTAAGGGTGAAATGTTTTAAATTCCCACTTTTTTTAAGCACAATGTTTTTGCATTTAACATTATCACACTGAATGCTTTTTATTTGTCCCCCTGACCATCACGCCATCTGTGACAAGTGAGATTCAGAACATGACCGCTATTTATGAAACACATTGTAAATTCACGAATTTTGCATGTATATTTACTGTTTGGGTACTTTTTAGTCCCTCTCGATTATACTAGAATATATTATGTGCTGATTCATAGTTTCTGCTTGAGAAAAATGTTGTCTTGATATTAATTAACTTTATCGTTACAGGATATCAAAAAGAGATGGAATAATAGTTACTATGATGACATGTGCCATAAGACTTCCTGTAAAATGGATGAGGCTTTTCAGGTGAAGTTGTGTGTGTGTGGGGGGGGAGTTTTTTTTGGTTGTCTCAAACAGGTTTTTCTGCGCAGTAGGCGCTCCTACAATGAAACTAGTTTTCCGCATTTCCGCATTATTCTCCTATTGTTACTAAAAGCGTAGCCAGAGGATGTGTACACATGTGCACACACACTGAGCCTCACTCAAGTATTAACTTTTGAATCAACTCCAATCTGACTTCTGCCGAAAGAAAACAATGCTGCGCCCCTTTTTAAACATGTTGAAATCCAGAGGCCACTCATTCTCTCTGCTTCACCCAATGCTCGTTATTACCAAAATAGTTTCGACGGACAGAGATGAGAATGTAGAAGGGATAGACGACATCACGGTTTCAAAGCAAAACTCTCTCCCTCTCTGTTTCTCCGTCAGCCTCCTCCCTCTTTTGTTTCCCTTTAGAGGTGTGGTGCATCAGCACCTGACCAGTAGCACGCAGGCAGCCGCTCAGGTGACAGAAAAGAAACAGCATTGTCAGTTGGAGGAATAAAGCGAGAGAGAGTGGACAGCGAGAGAGGGAGGAATCGGACAGCAGCAGTTAGGGACACGGCGGAGGAGGGACCTGGACAAAGGAAAAGTACAAACAAATGAACCGGGGCGGAAAGGGACACAGCCAGAGTCAACCTACTGGAGGCTGAACGGACGACTGACGCGGTCAGACGGGGCTCTGCCTTTCAGGGATTTACAATTTACAACATCGCAAATGTCGACGGAACAAAAAAGACTGAAAAAAAATCAGAGAAATTGAGGCCAATGAAAACGACAACATCACACCTTGAGAAAAGCTGGCAAAGAAAAGCTTCCGGAGCCATACAAGACAGGACCAAGGTCCCTAAGAGCCATCTCAAAAGAAGCTCCACAGAAAAGAACAAAGCCTCGGAGGACGTTTCGAAGGTCTGTAAGGATTTCCCAAACTCATTCAGAGATATTCCCAGCAGCCCTTCGTCATGGCCTCCGTGGGGATGCAGATGCTCGCCAGCGCCCTGTGCCTCCTGGGTTGGGCAGGAGTCATCATTAGCTGCCTATTTCCCATGTGGCGGGTCACAGCCTTCGTGGGGAGCACCATCATCACCTCCCAGACCATCTGGGAGGGCATCTGGATGACCTGCGTAGTTCAGAGCACGGGGCAGATCAGCTGCAAACCTTACGAGTCTGTCCTCGCGCTCAGCGCGGACCTGCAGGCCGCCAGGTCTCTCACCGTCATCGCCATTGCCACCGGAGGCGCGGGCCTCGTTCTGGCCTTCATCGGAGGGAAGTGCACTCGCTTCTTGGACGAAGAAGGAGGCGCGGCCAAGGGCAAGGTGGCTGTAGCCGCGGGGGCGCTTTTGATTGCCACGGGGTTGCTGTGTCTGATTCCCACATCATGGGCGGCCGGGTCGCTGGTGAAGAAGTTCTACAGCAGCGTGACAGACTCTCAGCGGAGGGAGATCGGTGCCTCTCTCTACATCGGCTGGGGAGCGTCCGTCCTGCTCATTCTGGGAGGGGGTTTGTTCATCAGCTCAGCGTGCCCCCTCGACGGCCACGGCACAGACAAGAGCCCTTCCGTCCGCTACCTGGTGGTCCCCAGCAGGTCGAGCATCCAAAGCAGCAGGGCGCCGGCAGCGAGGTCTCAGGGCGTCAGAGCGCCGCCTCCCAGCTCTCAAAGCTCGTCAGCGAAGCCGCCGCTGTACACGAGACCCCCGTGGGAGGAGGCGCCTGAGCAGGACTCCCGACCGGGGACGGAAAGGTCTTGGGCACCATCGATGAAGATTAAAAGGCCGGAGTCAACAAAGTCTGAATACAGTGAGGCGCCGTCGACAAAGTCTCAGCTGAAACAAGCAGAACCGGAAGAGGTTTTGTCAGTCGCGAGTGAAAATGAAGAAGCCTCAAATCCAGGAAGAACATACTTATGATATGACACACACACACACACACACACACACACACACACACACACACACACACACACACACACACACACACATACATGCAAAACACATGTCTTTCAGCACTGACAGCAGCAATACAGAAGAATGTATGTGTTATTTAAGTAGTACTTTTTTAAGTAGTACTTTTTTTGTGACAATTTACTAAGGAAAAGTCATTTATTGTATTTACATAGTTCACTTAATAGCTTGTGCATGTTGCTTTGATAAAAATAAAGAATGAAGGAGGAGTTTATTCTCAATATGAAAATATCAGTTTTAAGTTGTCATGTGCACTAAAACTGAACGAAAACAGTAACATTTTAAATCCAGGTGCAAGCGCAGTATGCTATTGTTGTTGTCTGCATTGTCTTTTTTTATTCAAAGAACATTGGTGTTATTTACTTGTTACATGTTGTGAGGCATCACACTGATCACTCGTCTCACTATTCAAATGCACGAATGAGGATGACTCCAGCTGCATTACAGACTCAATCAGCTCAGACTTATTTGTTTCTGAGCGAAGTATACAACATGTGTAATGAAGGAAAAACATATTTGAGCTTCCTCTGTATTGATACTGTTTAAATTGAAGGACGCTAATTTGATGAGATATACACGGCTACTTTTTAGATTGTGTTTTTGTCATAACTGTGAAATGTAATTCTTTGTATATTTTATTTGTGCAGATATTATTGACAGACTTTTTAATAAATGACTGTAATTCAATTGAGACGCTGTTTGCCTTTTGTAAATGTATTTAGCTGGCTAACACATCTCCACTGGCCTTCAAACCCGCCTTTCCTTTAAAGAACACTGTGTAAGCTGAGCTCTTGGCTATTAAAAACTACACGAAGAACTGGTTTGACAGAGAGTGTCCTACAGAGCTGGAAGAGAGCGAGGCACAGTGTGTTTGTAGAAGATTCAAGTTTCGTTTCAGTGAGTCATGTTTACGGAACGTGTGTTTTTTCATTTATTCATCTGTTCATTTGAATATGCAGTAGCATCCTTATCTGATCTAATGATGTCACCTGTCTAAAATGCAAAATACACAAGGACTTGGATACTGTTATGGATACTGAACAAAGGGGTAAACTAAACGAAACAAGTAGTACACATAAATAATATACACTAAAGCAGGGAAATTAAGTTATCAATGACTCTGTGGGGCAAACCAATTTAATTTGAATGTAAACACTTGATTGATGTTCATTCCCGGCGCTTGTGGAACACTGCCCTCCCATGGTTTGTTGTGAAAATCTGATAAAATGACAATCAATGTTTCAGGCCTTGCTTTTTCAAATTTCACATACTAAATATTTACAATCAAACCAATTTTACTTATTTTAAGTACACTCATTGTGAAGATTACGAGGGCCTTCAACTGTGTTGTCGCTTGAGTTTATTGTATCCCCTTGCCTTATTGTCATTTGCTAGCTTCCATAAAATAGAACGTAGTTTGAAACATGATCAAAGATTTTCCATGAAATCTGATCAAACCCCCCCGACAATGTTTAGGTGAAGCGCAGCTCTCTGACCACACTTACAGAAATGTGCTCCACACATCACAACAGAGTCCAATGATCCTGCAGGAGGAAGTTAAAAACTCATCCGTCATATTAACACGCAACTCCTTTGGTAAAAGCTGCGTTTGATGGACCCAATGGCATAAAACCTTTTTCATATAATCTTTTTGCAATATTTCTTCTCCCCTCAAATGTTTGGCTTGAGGTCGTCATACAGCCTTTTCTTTTGGGCCTCCTGATGACCTGTGATGTCTTGTGATCCATGATGCCTGCCTGAGTACAGAATATTTCTTCATCTTTCACCCATAACTATTCAATTCTTCGTGCATTTGTTTAACCATCGTGTTTACTGTGTACTTCTACATCACAGTAAATCCTTGTCTTGTATACGACGAAGAAATATGACACATTATAGATTCAGACACTCAAAACATAACCATTAAAATATTTTAATGTTCACTTAACAATACAGCATCACATTAGAATTGGAAACCTCATATTTAAGACTGAGTGAATGTGTCTATTGTGCTGACCTCTTACTAGAATGCAGGCCTTTTGTAGTGCGGTTTTGACAGTCTTTCGTCTGAAAAAAACGTTTAGAGTACTGTTGATAAAAGCGGATCACGTCACTTTATTAAGTTGTAACATGTTTTGATGCCAGAAAGAAATCCACTGCTGCATGGCGCTTTGAAAGAGACAATATCACAAGTGCTGTAAACTAGTTTAGCGACATGCTGGACTTATGAGGCTCAAGGCTTATTATTAAATGTGTTTCGCATCAAAAGTTGTAAAGAAAGCCCCTTCCGTGCAATACAGCCATCACGTGTGAGGTAAGGAAGGTGAAATAAAAGAACCCACAGTTACAGACGGACGGATTTTCTGCTGTTTGGTTAGAAACGGGACAGCAGGTTCCCAAGAAGGATGTATTATTAAAAAACTTATTTAGAATACTTTTACTCCATAATTAAGATTACTAAATTTAGTGAAATATTATGCAAGAATGGTATCCAAGACATTTTACGAGGCACCAATGTCTGCAGAAATATTGCTGCAAGATCACTGTTGCAATTAACTTGTATGCACATGGGTACAATACTGTTTTAGGTGTTAAAAAAAAACCTGCATTTGACAAGAACCTGCACCTGAATTTGAGGAGAATTCTATACTAGAAAAACAACACATCTAACTCCCCCCAATGACCTCAAGAAAAACATGCCAATGTTATTTAAAGATTTATGGGACAAATAAATAAAGCACTTATGCAATCGTTTAAAACAGGGGACACTTCCACTTGGACATTTGATACAATACCATTTTCAAACTAATGGGCCAAGAAAAAAAGTCTCACTGTTCAGTCTATTAAAAAGACTCGCATACACAACCTGTAGTGTGTCTGGCTGTGCGTTTTGCATCAGCCTCTCCCTGTTTAGAGGATGCAATTAGTGTAGCAGAATAAACTTAAGTTCATGCAGGTCTATATTTGTGAATATTGGACTTGACCAAGTTAAACAAAAGCAGCACATTCAACAAGGCAAACGTTGATGGATACCATAAGAGATCAGGGAAAGACAATTGGTTTCAATCTGCAGTGATCGTCTCCCACACTGACCCTGGATCTGTACTTAGAGTAAGAGTAAACCTCACTAAAGACTCATTAATACATTGAGAGCAAATAGAAACGTAACTCATATCGTAATAGCAAATAATAAAGTTCAAGCCAATATAAAATGACAGCGTTCAAACTAGTATAGGCATTAGCGTTTAGCTTGTGATTGCGTTATGATATATCTGGTATCTTACACGTAAGTATCCCTTAAAACCTCCAAGAATACACCAGCAACTCAAGAATACAGACGTCTTCAGCACCATGCCCTCAATCAGTGTTGGATACAATTGGTTGGTGTATTCATTCTATATAAAGTAACACGGAAGGTGCTGCAGGCGGTGCGACCTGTGCCCGGAAACCAGACTAGTGGCCTTTTGTTGGCGAGGATACATTTAGTTCCACAGCACACAGTCGTGGTGTACGTGTCCGTCTATTAGTTTCAGCCTCGTGGAAACCAAACATGTGGGGAAAAAAGCACGGAATCACAACCGCTGGCGTCCTCCTTCCTCGTGTCGCAGGCCGACGATCACACCTCTTCAAAGTAGCCCATCTGAGACATGTACGCAGAGTTTCGCTGCAAGACAAGTGCGAGCAGTAGGAGGCCAAAGTCAGCGCGAGCCATTGCGCAAGTCAAAATGAGCGGTTATTGATCAGTACTGATGTAGGATACTGTTTTACTTTTATTTTTGATATGCTCTCCTAAATGTTTTGTCACAAGAGGAGACCAATCAGCGGAGCCTCTGGTGTAGGATCATACGTACGTTGCTGTGAGGTGCGTAGGCGGGCTCCTGCACGTATCCCCTGGCCTCGCTGCGGAGGCTGTACACGCCAGCCTGCTGCTGCTGCTGCTCCTCCAGCTTCAGAGACTCGATCTCGGTCTTCAGCTCCTTCAGCTGGTCCTGCAGGTGTTTGCTCTTCTCCATGTACTCCAGCCTGCATTAACGCACATCAAGGTGTCACGCACGGCACGCGGGTCTGTGCCGTGTTGTCCCGGGGGAGGGGGGAGGATTTGTTCTCACCTCTCTCTCTCGATCTCCATCGACAGCCTTTTCATGTCGGAGTCCTTGAAGTCGAGGCGCGACGGTGCTGAATCGTAGGCCACGTCGGCTGCTTCGGGAGGGGCAGAAGGTGCAGCGGGAGCAGAGTAGGCTGCTATGAGCTAAAAAAAAAAAAAAAGAAGCCAACAGATGTCAAGTAGTAGCATCATAGAAAAGAACCTACAGGGATGTGACGCTGAACACAATGCACCTGATACATTTAGTATAGTACCGGACCTGATGCTTTGACAGCTGTTATTCTCAGCAAGACAAAAAGGTAAAAGCATAATTAATTAATTAATAACCAATAGTTGGTGGTAGTGCACATTGCATTCAGCCCCATGTTTTCTTATTCGGTGGTGAATTTACCTTTTTATTTTTAATAATAATATTTTTAATTTAAGTTTTTTCAAAAGGCATGAACAATAATAATAAGAGATTCTCCAGAAATTAACTAACCATCACAGATTAGGGATTTATTCTTTAGAAATGTGATATAAAAGGTGCATTTATAGTTTAGAGCTATTGAATAACCTTTTAAAAGTCAAAGAATCTACATCCATTGGCTGAAATAGAAAAGGCATCGCAAAGAGCACACATGCAGCAGCAGCATCACTGTACAGGGTATGTTGTTTTTGTGATCTCCAGCAGCTTCTGTTTGGCTCTCCGCTCGGCGTCCTTTGCCTCGGTCAGGTCCTGTTTCAGGTGATCCGCCTCCTTCAACCTGGAATAAAAAGGTCTGGTTAGTTTGAGGTTGAGGGAACACATTGTTAATGAACATACGTTTAACAGTTAATTAGTTTGTATCTGAAGGATGAGACCAATCTGATGCCTATATTACAACATGAAAATGAGTAATGATTAATTATCAAGATGACCCTAGACCTTCTCTCAGACTGCTCCACCAGTTTAACAGCCAGCTGCTCCGCTTCCCTCATCTTCTGCTCCATCAGCCTTTTTTCCTCCTTGGTCTTCATGGCGGTGACCTCCAACCTCTGCCTGTCCTGTTCAGCTTCTGCAGCCTTCTGAGCCAACAGCTTGGCCTCTTCTTCAGCAATCTGAGCCTTCTCTGCCAGCAGGTCTGCGGTCTCCTCAGATCGCAACTAGAGGAAAGGCATCGAAACATTTGCGAAGCATTTTTACAAAACTAAAAGGGTACTCGGATACTCTGAGATTGTGGAAGAGTTGAGATTAGCGTGGAATGTATCATCCTTCCTCCTTAATCAACAGGAATGTAAAGTTTGCTGCACACACAGTATCTCACCGAACGTTTGGAAGACTCAACAATGAACCGAAAAACGCCGGCCTCACCAGAGCATCGTTGGCCAGTCGAGCCTCGTCCTGCAGCTGGAAGAGTCTTCGTTCCATGTCCTCTTTTGCCCGTTCTGCTTCCTCTCTCATCTGTTTTTCCCTCGCCAGAATTTGACGCTCCATCTAGACGGATGATGTGAAACTCATCATTTGAGTTGAGGTAATCAACAAGGGTCCTTAATGACAACTCTCACTGTAGTATGCATGTATGTGTACATCACGTCCAATCGGTTAATCTCATGACTTTAGTGGGGCTGAGAGAGCACTGACCTTCTTGCGGGCCTTCTCCTCTTTGGCTTGAGCCTTCATCTGTTGCACTTCAATGGAATCCACCTTCCTTCTCCTCATGAAAAGATCGTGGTTACCGATGCACAACTGCAGGATCTAAAGACAAAGGCAATATTTTAAAAAAGGGCAATTACTTAATTCTTAAGTCTCATCCAACTTTTTTATCGTTGAATATTTCCATGAAAAAGAGCCAACCAACCAGCTTGTTGACCCGCAGTTGAGATGAGTAGAACTTGAAAACATCTTTCTTCTTATCCAGGGGTTTGATTGTGAACTGCGACATGGGAACGTTAAATAGTTCATTTTTGCCGCACTGCTGACACAGCTATTTAACGTTGTTTGGCGGACGGCTCAGCTCTGCTGCCTTTCAGCCCAAACCCGCACTGAACGGCTGCAGCTTTAACAAGCGACCCTTTTTAAAGTCAAAACAATAGCTCAAGCATACTTCCCTTAAATTAAACCATTCTGGCTGTGGGATTTGAAATGGTTGCCACTCGATACCGCACCAATCGACAGTGTATTGCAGGTCCTAACTGAAGACCACTGCTGGCTTTTACCTCCTTTTCGCTGTACGAGATGTTGCGAATGCCGCTCCAGGGAAAAGATTTGTTGGGGTTGAGTTTGCTGTTGGGGTTGTAGATGTGGAGACCTTGAGCGTCCACTCCGAGTAACAGGTCTGTGTCCCTCTTATTTTGCTGTCAAAAGGGATGTATAAACCAAAGCAATGACAGTTTTTACGTTTGCATTTGTTCAAAGCACAATGCAGAACATCAAGGCAGTTGTTTGTACTCACTGTGATTGCAAAGTAGCTGACGCCGTACATCTCAAGGTCCTGAGCAATTTTTAAGTATTCCATCTCAGCCTCGTCTCTGAATGGACAGTGTTAAAAATAATGGAAGAAGACGCATTTCAAAAGCACGATGCATGAAATAACTTCAACGGAAGAATCTAAACGACACATTTGTAGTATTATTTCTCGGTCAGTCCTACCTGGCGATGCCTCTGTGTTCTGCATACCAAGCTGTGATTTTCTCCTCCCACATGTCCGCTGTCATTTGGTATTGCATCAAAACCTTGGATACAGTCAGGAAAAACGTTACATACTACACACACACACAACAAAGTTTAAATGTGCACACAGTAATGAAAACTCACTCTTTTTGGCAAAAGCTCATCTTGTGCCAGAAAGCCGGGCTTGTGAAAGTTTGGGTCATAGTCTCCATACTGTGAATGAGAAAACGAGAGAATAAACCCTGTTTAAGCAAAACTTAAACCACATGTTTTGCACCATCATGTAGTCTTCTTTTGAGGACACTACATTACCCAAAAGCGATACATTTATTTGTGTACATTATTTTGCATTAAAGTGTCCCATCTGTGCCGTTGCGTCCACACACGCAGAGCTTCTTACCATAAACACGATCAACCATTCTATCAAAAGAACTTCAGGTGCTTTAAGGACAATATTTTTTCAGATTCAACAAATGTTGGTAAGAGAACATTTTCCTTGTGTGGCCTTCTTACCTTGGCCTGGACTGCATACGACGCCAACAGAACAGATGCTTCAGGAGAACAGAATATCTCCTCATCCAATATCTGTTTCTTCACCTATACAAGAATTTGAAGAGATGCATCACTAGGCCAGAAGTTATTTTGGTTTCAGTTACATGCTTTCAGTTACATTACCTGTAAGAAGAAGAGGTGCTGAGTTATCTCCTGGACCAGCTCTTCTTCTACTTTTTCTGGGAAGAATTTAGCCAGGAAATGAAACGTTATAGGAGAGTCCTTGGGAACCTCCTGGTCCAACACCTTGGTAAACACAAAAAAAGCACAATAACCTGTTTATTAGACATCACTCTTGGTAAGGCTGGAATGTCACGTCATGATTAGTAACATGATTATTAGTAAAATGATGATTAATTAGTTGCGACACTTTGGTCAATTAATTGTTGTTTTTCAACTTATAATGTAGAAATAATATAGTACTGTAATTTGTCAAATCAGAAATCATCTGCAACCCATTGTAACCACAGTTACCACATTGTTCTAGTCATGCGTTTTAGAATTGTCTTCAGACCTTCACAGGACCACTGCTTCACTCACCCGTTTCTCTTGTTTCAGCCAGGCGTACGTGTCCTTTACGGTGTACCGGAGTCCAAAGAACCAAGTCTCACGCAAACCAACAGTACGACACACCAGGTCGAACAGGTCCTTCCCTTTCCACTTCACCTTAGAAAAAGCGCAAGTGAAATAGAGACCAGTGAGCAAACGTGTTGTTATTGTGGCTGCTTGACCCATTTCAGTTAAAGCAGAACAATCTTAAACCTGCATTCATGCTCTTTTTGTATAGAACAGAATATTTCTTTACTTGTTGATGTAAAATGTAACTAAGGGAAAGCCTCGGTGCACGTTACCAGGCAGAGGCACCACTTCACACAACACATTTATTTAATGACTGTGACTGTAATTAGACAGTCATCTTCATCTTGACTTGAGAGATGAGATTCCAAGAAAGTTGTTTACCTTCTTGCACTGGGGATGCGTTCTGTTTTTCTTTGTTTGAACAGTGAATGGTAGCATGTGTGTATGTGGGAGTCGTAATGCATAGGAAAGGTCTACACATCGAGACTTGTGTACAACAACTCATGTTGAACAAGCAAGTACGTGCGAGGCCATACACACATCCATACCTCACAGCTGAACTCCATTTCAGCATCCATGGTGATGACTTTGACTTTGAAAGTCTTGGGCTGTTTCTTCTTTAATCCCAGGATAGACATGTTTAGGCTGCTAATGTCAACGAAACCTGTGGAAACACATTCGGAGTATTTAACGACGAGATGAAGCGTGATCGTCAACAAGGCGATGAGAGTGATGCATCCAGTCATTAAAAACGTGTAAACGTCCATGTGCTGTAACTAAGCTTTTTGCACTAGGGAGTTTTCAGGTAACGTTGGCTTGCTTCTTAGTTAAATACAACATGCAGCAGACGCGTAACGTGTAGATGAGGCTCATTTACCAGCGACTTCACGTTGTGTCACAAACGTCTGCGGTCCGGAAAGGCTCAGAGGAGGCTGCACTTTGTTGTTGGGAGTCCAATGTTAAGCTAACTGCTATTCCTAGAAAAACGTTAGCTTTTCTGCTATTCCACAAACACGCACCAAAAGAAGTTGTAGAATACGCGGAACTTTGGAGAGATCTCCATTATAAAATGTATCCACCGACATGCACTAGTTGTTTCAAATACCACTTGGAAACAACTTTGCTGACGTTATTTGTAGCTACGTGCTTTAGCGGGTTAGCTTGTATTTAGCTTCATAACAGAAGGACTTTCCAGAAGAGTTTTGTTTTGAGTCTGAAGTCACTCTACAGGTGGGAACACGAATAACAGCCTGGAACGGAAAGTTACTGCGCATGTGCAAAGATTTGAGAGCTTGCCGCCTTCATGGTTGTCGGAAATATGGCATTTCCATAAGGGCTGTTGGTGTGGGGGTCATGACTTTAGCCATAATATACTGTATATTATGTCTATGGTCATGACTGCAGCACCGCGCTAATGTAAAATTAGTCCAAACATCTCCACCTATCAGCGCCAGCATGTGATTTAGTAGTAGAAACATTTAAAAGCGCCAGTTACCAAAATATAAAAGGCTTTTAAAACCGTATAAGATGAATGTAACTGAACATTTAACTAATAGAAAATGCTATTTCTTTCGTTCATAATGTTATTTTTGTAGCTCTGCTTTTGTAGTCCATTTCTGCTAAAGAAATTGTCATAATGGCTGACGTCACCAACAACCGCCGTCGCATGACAATGACGCTTTTAGTGGAAGCGTAGAGTGAACTTTGGCCCTTTCTCAATATACATTCTTGTGTGGACTTTTGTTCTCGTGGACTCGTGAAACGTCATCAGTCGCAGCCCGAGTACTGTTCCAATTCTAAAGTCCGCATCTGGGCGAGAACGGCCATAATACCCGGATGTGGCTCGCCCCGCCCATTTTACCGGGCATGCATCGGAGCAGGCTTGTCTGTTCTTGTGAGAGCAAAATATCCCATAATGCATTTCACCTCAGCAGGCTACGATGGAAGATGAGTCAGCTGCGGTTCCAATTGCGGAAATAGCCGTTCTCCTCCCGTACCCGCGAGTTTAGACTCCCGAGTCCATCTCCCGAGTCGATTCTCGCGGGAACGCAAACCCGTTCTTGCCGTCTTGAGTATTGAGAAAGGGCCTTTGTCTGTCTGTTAATCCTCGATCGCATCTTTCCTTGACTGCAGCAGTGTTTCGTCCAGGCCGAGGTAAAGTGGTCTCCAAAGACATCAGGACTGAACCTTTGACGTTTTGACCGCAGCCCACATGTTCCACTAGATGTAGTAGTTGCACAGTGTAACTGCGCTGCACATTTCATTCGCTGTTTGATTTCTTATGAAATAATGAACGTTCTGATATCTGTCATTATTAGTTATTATTAGTACGTCTCTGTTTCTTCCTTCATTCCAGCAGCTTTGTTGTTGGTCTGATGGCAGCTGGCAGTGAGGCATTCGAACATGTAAAACAAAACATCTTATCAGCTCATGAAAGCACCCTATCAGGAGAAAAGGTCACCTTCTACAACTCCTGGGCAAAGAGCTACGATCAGGTGAGCTTCACAGAAGAAGGAAAACGAACATGAGCAAAAATATTTTTTCTTTTTTATTTCTCCTGTTAAATTAAAGGATTGATTTAACGGAAATGAAAGTGGAGGGGGGCTTTAAATAGAAGTCTAGTTCCTTTAACCCTCCTGTTGTCCTCATTTTCTGTATACACCCCGTGTCCTCCGAGTCAAAATGACCCGTCTTCACTAAACCCCCCATATAAGCAGCTTAATTGAATTTTTTCAACAAAATTTCATCTTGCTTGAAGAAACAACTTGTCATTCATTACAAAATGTGTGACTACTTGAGTTTTCCCTTTACACTTGACCCCCAGGAACTTGTGGATCCTGGGATCATGTTTATGACGATTTGTTCTGCATGCCTGCCGTGTTGCTCACAGGCTGCTGAGGACCATGTTATTTTGCCATTTTTTGAAAGGAAAGTCTCTCTTTCATCTTCAGGGTTGATTGATCTGAGACACAACTAAAACATTGTAACATTCTATGTTGTGTAAATAACTCTGTGACCTTGATTTCAACTCTATTGGGCCATTTTGACCCGAAGACCACCTTTTGTAACTTTTTTTTGTACAGCTTACATGGAAATGTGAATAAAAGCAACATTTCACTTTTTCTACTGTTTGGCCCAATCTAGGCAAAGTCATAAAATTTCAAGTGAAAAAAATATTGTTAAGGGGGATTTTTGGGGGTTTTTATCACAGTGTCGGGTCATTTTGACCCGAAGACAACAGGAGGGTTAAAACAAGCCAAATGTATATTTTTAATGATAACGTTTACCTTCTTTATCGGCACTTAAAGCTCCTGTTATCTTTTTTTTAACTGGTTTGAGTAGGATGTGGCTGTTCTGGACTACCGAGCTCCAAGTCTGGCAGCAAACATCATGTCATCCCACTTCAGCAGTGATCGTGAAGCAGCTGTAGTGTTGGATGTGGCCTGTGGTACAGGACTGGTGGCCAGACAGGTGATATACAAGATACAGGCTTGAAAGCAATAAGTCACTATATATTTGAAAAATTCTATTCTGAGATCAACAACTAAAAAATAGTATTTTCAATGAAATAAGGCGGCTGTCTTGTCTATTTCTGTTTAGAATAACTTCCTCTCTCAACATTGGGATCCTAACAGGACAAACCCTGTCGCTTTGCATTTTCAAAGCTCAATTGATTAAACCAGTATGACTGTTAAACAATTAAATGTGTCTGCGTTGTACAGATGAAGAGTCATGGATTTGGACATTTTGTGGGGATCGATGGGAGCGAGGCGATGTTGATGATGGCCAGAGAGAGCGGCTTATACCAGGACCTGAAGCAGTGCATGCTGGGAGAGGAGCCACTACCTGTCCAAGAGGGTATTGTAAAAAGGGTCATTTTATGGTTTAAGTTATATCACGTGGGTCATTTGCCCTGTGACCCTAAGCAGGGAAGGTTAACAGACATGGTTTGACTCATTATGAAGAAATATTTGATCTTTCATGAAATTACTGCTATTTGATATTGTTAATATTATTATTGTTGTTATTAACAGTTGTGTTGTTTCTAGTTGTGCAAACTGTCTTATCTCTCTCCAATTTGTCCTGCAGATTTGTTTGACGTGGTTGTGATCGTTGGAGCACTGAGTGTTGGTCAGGTCTCAGTTGGTGTCGTCAGAGAGTTGTGCAAGTCCACCAAACCAGGTGGCAATGTTTTCTTATTGGTTTGATGCTGCCTCTTCTGCAGTTCTGATTCTGGGTTGTAAATCAAAATGTCCTCACTGTGGTTGATTAGTAATCAATCATAAACATCACTACCTGATCCACTAGGTGGCCACGTTTGCATGACAACCAGAAGTAACCGTGACAACGTGGAATACAAAGCGTCCCTGGAGCGCGAGCTGAAGCAGATGGAGGACGAAGGGCTGTGGACTTGTTTGGAGGTGGCTGAGGTGGAGGAGTGGGAGAGAGCGGTGTCACAGGACGAGGACGCCTACATATCTGGAGCTGTGTACCTCTATAAGAAACTATAACACATAGAACAACTACAAAGACGTGACATTAACACACCGAAGGAACAACTCAAGAACTCCAAATTCAAGAAGGTTGTAACTGTTCAAATGACTCATTTTACTCTTTCAGAATTGACATTGTCTTAAAGCTGAAGATGCAGAGCTTTTAATGTAAATGTAAGAATCAAAATGTTCATGATTAAATATTTGAGGGTTACCATTTGACCAATATTCATGCTTCATTCATAGACATGCTTTATACTCGGCATCTAAAAAAACAGTTTATTATATACATATATGTACCCTAGATTGTGGGTATACAATAAATGATTCCTAATAGAAAATGATGGTATAAACATGATAACCATGTGATAAAAATGTAATATGAACATGAAGCTTTGACTTTGTAATTCAGTAGTCAAATAAATCAAAGGCAACCCATTACCAAGGAAAGTGGCTTTATAATTAGTAAATAACTCATTTAAATGACCTGTTGCTACACGCAAGCTAAAAACTGTCTCTTGAAAACAGAATTTTTACTTCAAAATATTGAGGAAATGTTGACAATGTGGCTTTTTCACAGTGAGAGTATATGGGCTTCAAGAATTATTTATTTGAACAAAGTCTTGAGTCAAGTCTTAATATTTAATTCAATTGCGAACTTCTATTCCAGTTAACGATTACCTTCTATTTGCCGAAAGTAAGATTATAGTGTTTCAGTCTGTAGCAGCTTGTATTTTCTCACCCGCATTGAGATATCGAATCAAATGAAGCCTTGACCCAAACAAAAAACACATGTAGTTTTTTCCATTAGTTCAAGTTTTCATGTTTTAATATTTCATTCAATTGTGAACCTTTATTCAAAATTAACTGTTCACACACTTCAACATGTCCAGTGACGATATTCTATTAAAAAACAACTACAGAAGACCAACGTCTCCATCCATGAAACATAATGGTCTAAATGTCTTTTTTTTTTTTTACCTGCGTTAGGATCTGAATCAAAGTAAACATGGTGGAAGATAATCATGGTTAAGACTTTTTATCAAAACAAACAGGCAGAATAATTTCTATTGTTGTTTAATGTCTTACGTTGGTCCCCAGGAAATAATGAATAATGAAAGCTCACATCTGCAGAGAGTAAGGTTATAGTTAAAGTGTTCTTCCAGTCTGTAGCAGCTTGTATTTTCTCACCAGCACGGAGATCCTATCGAATCACCTGACGCCTCGAGTCAAACAAAAAACACGTGTTGTTTTTCCCATTAGTTCAGTTTGGGGACTATTTAAGACAGTTCAACTGTTCCACTGTACTTCTGTGAGGACGTTTAACGCCACCATGAGGGTTGTTCTTGGTTTGCTGTTGGTGCTGCTCGGTCTGTGTGGGTCAGCGGCTCAAGAGGAGGGTTTCACCAAGGTTGGTGAGATCGGAGAGTTTCTGGAGACGACTCCAAGAGACACGGTGGATGAATCGATCGAGCGCACAACAAACCAAACGAACCCTGACATCTTGGAAGAGCTGAGGGCTATGAGGGTGGAGCTTTCACTGCTGCAGAGTAATAATTCTGGTAAAGTGTGGTTTCTTTTACAGTTAGATTGAAATTTTTCATGTGTTTTTTTTTAGTTTGGGGTAAATCAATGGGAGTTAAGAGGTTGTTTATATGTGTTGTGCATGTTAACAGGTTGCTCTGTAATTTGCTGTTGAATTAACTCCAGACTTCCAGACCAGACTGAGCAGCAGTGAGAGTGAACTTCTCGTTAGCAAGTCCAGGATTGACCAGCTGGAGAAAGAGAATGCAGGTGATGAAGTGTGTCAGTGAACTGATGGACTAGATGTTTGCTCCACATTAAGTTTAATAGCATACATTGACTTTTTTGTTTGAACAGAGAACCCAAAGGTGGCCTTTTACACAGCTCTTCCTAATGGAGGACCTGTTGGACCCTTAAGGAATAATTTCAGCTCATTGTGTTATTTACATTGTTATAGAAATTATCCTCGCTGACCTAAAAAACATTTTCTCTTTTCAGTCCAAGCAACTAGACTGACTGCAACTGAGGCCAAAACCAGTAACCTGGAAGGACAGATTACAGGTATTTCTCTGACAAAGTGGTTGAATAGTTTCATGTTGTCATTTATTGGTCTTTATATACATTTTCACAAGGTTTCACATGTATACCAGCTTTTTTAATTGAAAAACACCTGAAATAATCTTGAAATGATTTCCGTGTTTTGTCTTGATGGTCCATTCTCTGTTGCACACAATTTTGACCTGATGAAAGTTGAGAGATGAGATCTTTTGGAAATATCTTTTAAATGTACAGAAATACATTTAGGATCAGTCAGTTACTGAAGTTACTCATCCTGACAATTAATGACAGTTATTTTCATCCATGCAATTTTGTGGTGTTTTTAAGTCTTTTATGTTCTCTCCAATGTTTTTAATACTCTGCTCTTTTGTGTTTATAAATTTGTTTTCGGTTTAATTTTAACCTCTGGATTTTGGCATGGACCCCCTTCTAAATGGAAATACCAGAATTGTGATGGGATTATTGCTACTAAATCATGAAAGTTGGAAGGCTTCATCCTTTCAGATAAATGTCTGTACAGAAATAATTGTTAAGGCATCCAGTGGTTAATGTATTTCAGTCTGGACTAAAGTGTCATAATTCAGGCAGAGACCCAAGCGCAGACGTAGAGAATATCAAACGTCTTTAATAAAGAGGAATTCAGCAGGCAGTGTTGTTGTCGTAGGCAGACAGGGGTTCGGTACACAGGGGATCAGTGTTACAGATGTGACAGGCAGCGCCGTTGTCGTAAGCAGGCAGGGGTTTGGTACACGGGAATCTATAAATCGACTGGTAATCCACAGAACAAAACGCTGGTAAGACCTGGTGAGACACACAAGACGAACTGGCAACAAGAACAGGGAAAGGGCACCGGTAACATACACACAAGGGGTAATTTACAGATGGGAAACACCTGGTGTAGGAGGAGACAAGGGGAAAACACAATTAGGGCATGACAGCACCCCCCCTCCTAGCGGCGCCTCCTAGCGGCGCCACCTGGCGTCCTACCTGGTGCCGTACCTGGTTGACAGGGGTGGCGGCGGCAGAAGTCGGCGATGAGGGACGTGTCCGATATGTCCCTGGCAGGAACCCAGCAACGCTCCTCCGGTCCGTAGTCCTCCCAGTCAACCATGTACTGGAAACCTGAGCCTGTGGGAGAGGAAGGCCGGATGCAGTTTCTGGTCGAGGGTAGAGCGTTGGGACAGAACCACTCCCATGCCCACTTCTGAGGCGTCTGTTTCCACCACAAACTAGCGAGAGGGGTCATGTTGGAGCAGGATGAGGGCAGAGGTGAAACGCCGCGTGAGGTCCGCAAAAGCACGGGCCGCTTTGGGGGACCAAAGAAAGTGGACCTTGGTAGAGGTGAGAGCGGTGAGGGGAGATGCCAAGGTGCTGTAATCCTGGATGAAACGGTGGTAAAAAATGTGCAAATCCCAGCAACATCTGGAGCTGAATCCGGGAATGCGGTTGTGGCAACTCTTCTACCGCCTTCACCTTGCTGGGGTCCATTCTTATGCTCCCAGCTGCAATAATGTATACAAGGAACGAGATAGTGGAGCGGTGGAATTCACACTTCACGGCCTTGACAAACAGCTAGTTCTCCAGTAGGCGCTGGAGTACCTGGCGGACGTGGGCAACATTCTCCTGGGCAGAGCGGGAGAACACCAGCATGTTGTCCAGGTACACAAAGACGCACCGGTTCAGCATGTCTCGGAGTACGTCATTGACCAGTGCCTAGAACACTGCAGGGGCATTAGTCTTGCCGACGGGCATTACTAGGAATTCGTAATGACCGTTAGTAGTGTTGAAAGCCGTCTTCCACTCGTCCCCTTCCTGGAACTGAACCAGATGATAGGTATTCCGCAGGTCCAGTTTGGAGAAGACTGTTGCACCCTGAAGAAGCTCGAAGGCTGAGGAGATGATTGGAAGCAGGTAGCGGTTTTTGACTGTGATGTCGTTGAGACCCCTGTAATTAATGCAGGGGCGTAGAGAGCCGCTAGAGAGCTCTCTACATAGGCCTCCATGGTCTTGGTCTTCGAACCAGACAGGGAGTAGAGACACCCTCTAGGAGGGGAAGTGCCAGGGAGTAGGTCAATAGCGCAGTCATAGGGGTGTTGCGGGGGCAGAGACGTCGCCCGGGACTTGTTGAAGACCTCCCGCAGGTCCTGGTATTCGGCCGGAACAGAGGACAAGTTGGGGGAATACCCCGATCCAGTATTGGGGGAACCCGAGGGATGTTGTGCAGCCCCCAAGCAGTGAGCGTGACAGAAGGAGCTCCAGCCCTTTATGGAACCTGTTGTCCAATCAATCAGGGGGTTATGCTTTTGAAGCCAGGAATGACCTAGAACTACCGGCACGTGAAGAGAAGATGAAATGGCCGGGAGTACCACAGTATAAACAGCTGCCGCTATTAAATCGCCTCTAACGCTCAGCAGGGCTTATTTTAGTCCTTCCAAGGTCCATGGGCTCCGGTCTATCTGCTTCAGGAGGCTTCGGATAATTCCGGAAAGACTCTGCTGCGTCCGTAGTGTCTCTTCTATTGGCCAGCGGGAAACTTCCAGTTTGCGGAGGATTAGAGGGGGCGGATCTTCTCTCCCGGTTCCTATCACGTAACTGTCTTTCTATCCGCATAGAGAGAGTTGAGATCAGGGGGCAGCTCTCGGGCTGCTAACTCATCTTTGATCACGTCGGACAGCCCATGAAGGAAAGCGTCAAAAAGAGAGCCAGAGTTCCATGAGCTATCGGCAGCCAGAGTGCGAAAGTCCACTGCGTAAACTGACACGCTGCGAGAGCCTTGTCGGAGTCGCAGGAGTTTACAGGCTGACTCCCTCCCCGACACCGGCAAATCAAAAACCTTTTTAATTTGGGGCATAAAAGCAGTCCGATTGGAACAAATGGAACAAATGATTGAGTAAAGTAGCCGTGACTCATAGCCTGGGTGCCATTCTGAACGTAATCCCGCCCACAACGTTTTTTTGGTTGGGAAGTTCGGTCTGGCCGAAATCGGCAATCGCAATCGCCAATCAAATTGTCAGGGCGGGCTTTATACAATGATGGACAGATGATCAACAGTAACGTAATTAACCCAATCATCAAAGAACGCTTGAGTTGAATTTGTTTACAACAACGTTGGCTGCCGCTGGAGAATTGAGGTGTGTAGATTCTGCTATCAGGTCTGTTCTGAAAGATATTGACAGCGAATTCATTTTAAAAGAGGAACAGAGAAACGCGATCAAGGCATTTGTTGATAAGAACGATGTTTTTGCATCCTTCCTACGGGATTCGGCAACTAGGCGTTCCTTAACTTACATCACACACTCTGTTGCTCTTATTGGTTGTATAGGTTGTAGGTCTATCCAATTCAGTGCAGAGGCATTTTTTTTCCTGGTTCGTTTGAAACACGCCCCATAATCACAGCTCAATGGAGCAGTATCAGACCAATTCTGACTAGAATTGAGTATGACTACGTCAGGCTACGTGACTCAACTTTACTTGCAACAAGTAATGGAAGAAGGGAGATCAGTGTTAAACGTAGCAAAACTTGGGCAACATTCAAAATATTAAGAGCCACTTTATTACTTCAACCGTATAACTGAATTTGCTGAATAGTTTCAGTTGCCTAATTGTAACCAGAATTTAACCCCACAGGTACCAGATGAGATGTGTCTAAGACGAATCATTCGTAACATACATGTGTTAATGGGTTTCGGATTTCTCTTACAAATGAGATGAGGACTTGTTAAACTGTTAAATATGCTTTTAAAGTTTCAAGTACACGTTTCATTACAGGTTCAACAGATAAGATGCGAGTTAAGATGTTGTATATTATTGTTGTGCATGTTAACAAGTTGCTCTGTAATTCAGTTTTGTTGCATTAACTCCAGACTTACAGACCAGACTGAGCAGCAGTGAGAATGAACTTCTCGTTAGCAAGTCCAAGATTGACCAGCTGGAGAAAGAGAATGCAGGTGATGAAGTGTGTCAGTGAACTGATGGATTAGATGTTTGCTCCACATTAAGTTTAATGGCATACATGAACTTTTCTTTTTTAACACAGAACCCAAAGGTGGCTTTTTACACAGCTCTTACTGATGGAGGGTCTTTTGGACCTGTGTGGAACAATATGAGCTCATTGTGTTATTTACATTGTTATAGAAATTATCCTTACTGATCTAAAAAACATTTTCTCTTCTCAGTCCAAGAAACTAGACTGACTGCAACTGAGGGCAAAACCAGTAACCTGGAAGGAGAGATTACAGGTATTTCCCTGACAAAGTGGTTTAATAATCTCATGTTGTCATTTTTTGGTCTTTATATACATTTTTTCAAGGTTCCACATGGATACTAGCTTTTTATGTGAAAAACGCCTGAAATAATCTTGAAATGATTTCCGTGTTTGGTCTTGATGGTCCATTCTCTGTTGCACACAGTTTTGACCTGATGAAAGTTGAGAAATGAGGCAATTTGGTTGTGTGTTTTAAGTCTTGTTTCTTTTATTTTCTTTCCAATGTTTTTAACACTTTGCTCTGTTGTGTTTTTTATTAATTTGTTTTCGGTCTAATTTTAACCACAGGATTTTGGCCCCTTGTAAATGGAAATACCAGAATTGTGATGGGATTATTGCTACTAAATTGAATTTAGATTAAATAATTTAAATCAAAGTGATTACAACTAATTCTGAGTGGAACATTAATATGTGAACTCAATTTCAAGGTCATCCATCCCATTATGTGCATGCTAACAGGTTGCTTTGTAATTCAGTTTTGTTGCATTAACTCCAGACTTACAGACCAGACTGAGCAGCAGTGAGAGTGAACTTCTCGTTAGCAAGTCCAGGATTGACCAGCTGGAGAAAGAGAATGCAGGTGATGAAGTGTGTCAGTGAACTGATGGACTAGATGTTTGCTCCACATTAAGTTTAATGGAAAACATTGACTTTTTTGTGTCAACAGAGAAACCAAAGGTGGCCTTTTACACAGCTCTTATCGATTTAGGACAGGTTGGACCATTCAATACAGACGTAATACTGAAATACAGCAAGGTCTTCACCAACATTGGCAATGCTTACAGTCCATCTACAGGTAATACTTCAGGACACTTGGAATTATAAATGTACATAAATCAATTATTATTCATTTTCATGTTCTTCTCTTACTCTGTAGGTTTCTTCACAGCACCAGTCAAAGGGGTCTACTACTTCCAGTTCACTGCAGCTTCTTTCACCACAGGTTTAAGTGGTGTGTTTGTGTTCAAGAACAACGAAAGGATCATGTATAATGGGAAGTGGAATGATGGTTCATATTTCAACTATTTCACTAACTCTGTTGTCTTGGAGCTGATAGCAGGAGACACAATTCATCTTGGTCTCCCAGCAAACGATTATCTCTTTGACGGTACAGATAACCACTGCACCTTCAGTGGCGCTCTTCTCTTCCCACTTTAAGGATGGGCTTTAGGCTGCTGTTATTGGCTACACTATGATTTACTGCATCAAATAATGTGGTCATGAATCTGACTTGGATTTTGCGTTATCACATAACTTCCAAATAAATACATAAAGTTGCCAATCTTTAAGAATAAGTCTTCTTTTTGACTTTCACCTAAAACTGATTATTGGTTCAAATCAGCAAAATATACCCTATTTATATGAGTTGTTTTAATAGGCTATTATATTACTGGATTATTGTTAGTGAGACTTACTACAAACAGAATAAATGGTCTTCTTTGTCATATGGTGTACATATTCAGTGCATGGGGGGGCATAAAAAAATCTGGGACGTGAAAAATCACCACAGAAGGCTACTAGTATAGATAACAAATAAAATATGTCTAAAGCATGTTAATATGCAAAACCAATAGAAAAGTAATAGGCCATCACTCACAGCAGCTCCGCGCTTAAAGAGCGTCTTAAAGAGACCCCCTATAAAAACAACTGACCAGAATCTAACTTAAAGCTTGTGAAAAAAGATGCGTTGTGAGTCTAATTTTAAAAGAAGACCCTGTTGTGATGGACATCCAGACCACAAGACCATAGTGACTGAAAGAACCATAAGCTAGTTTAGAGCTGATTTTGGGTATAGTGAGAAGAGCTTTGTTACATGATCTAAGGGATCTCACCGGAGTGTATTTAGTCAGCATGTCAACAACATAAGGGGGAGCAAGGTCGTTCAAAGCTTTAAAAACAAGTAGTATTTTAAAATCTATTCTCTGTTTTGGAAGCCAGTGAAGTGAGGCTAAGACAGGAGTGATGTGCTCAAACCTTTTGGTATTGGTTAAGACTGCAGCATTCTGAATAAAAATTCTTTAACAATTCTACTGGTAACAAAAGCATGAACAAGCTTTTCAGAGTGACTGTGACATAAAGTGTCTAACTTTAGAAATATTTCTGAGATGATAGAAAGCGGTCTTGGAGTTATTCCTTTGTTGGTGGTGGTTGATGCTTGGTTCGTTGGTTGGGAGGGGGGGCACCACCAAACATTTGTGCTTAGGGCACCCTAATGGCTAGCGCCGGCCCTGTACTTACTGTTACACAGTTATAACTTGCACCCACAGTTTAAGAATTCATATGCTTCTTAACCAAGGGCAGTCAGTTTGTTAAATTTTCACAAATATTAAATCAATCAGCTGTTCTCGTTGGCGTGTATGTTTGCAATTGTCCACCGAAGTCTGATACTTGCTTCTTCGGTCATGGAATAGAAGCTATTGTTGAATTTCCTTAACTTTGAAAAAAAAAAAAAAAGTCTAAGAGCATCAGTATAAATGTTACAATTATGAATATATTATATGAAAATATTACCACAGTTCTCCTCATTCTCTGAGTGGAACAGAGGCTTAAGTGATGTTCAAGTGAAAATGTACCAATAATCAAGCAAAAAGTTCTCGTTTGAAAACACTCCTTTTACAATGAAACTTTAAATGATGAAGGCACTTGCAGGGAACATATCTGTATCAACGGTGGGTGTCGCCGAGTTGCGGACCGGAATAGGGGTGAGCAGACGCAGGGTTCAACAACAAAAAAGGGATTTATTTTCCAAAAAGGCAGAACTCAGGATTCAAAAGGGAAAATACGAACGAGGAACAGGTTCAGGACGAGATCAGCGCGAGGTTCGGAAAGTTGGAAAGTTGGAAAGCTTCATCTTTTCAGATAAATGTCTGTACAACATTTTTTATGGCATCCAGTAGTTAATGTATTTCAGTCTGGATTAAAGTGGTGGACAGACTGACAAAGAGCTGCTAGCCTGGTAAAGAATCCACACAAAATGACGAGTAAAGAAGCCGTGACTCAACTTTACTTTACAAGTGATGGAAGAAGGGAGAGCAGTGTTAAACGGAGCAAAACTCGGGCAACATTCAAAATATTAAGAGCCACTTTATTACTTTTACCGTATAACTGAATTTGCCAAATAGTTTTAGTTGCCTAATTGTAACCAGAATTTAACCCCACAGGTACCAGATGAGATGTGACTAAAGGCCGGCGCATGCTTCTGCGTCTCCGTTGCGTTTGCGTGTTGCGTTTGCGTGTTGCGTTGACGAACTCGTTTCAATTCATGGTTCAAAAAGGCTTGCGTGTGTTGCAAAGCAATTCACCGCCAGAACACCAGGCGGAGTAACGTTTATTGTCGAAAACGACCCAGAGAGTGCCGTCTTTGCGAGTGGAAGTCGTTGTTTTTTTATTAATTCATCAGATACTTTTTTGCCCCGTGCATCAACACTGCTGCTTTTCTTCGTCTCTTTTCGCAGACATAGTTGTCCCGTATTTCCTCCACAACTTTAACGCCCCCTCGACCGGCAAAACCGACGTGTGCGGAGATCTACGTCTATGAATTGGAGCCCATCCGCGCATCTTTATAGTCCGCCAATGACGCGTGTGTTTCTAAGTGGTCATATTTATGGATTTCTTCAGACAAAAGCTCTTAGATCTGATTCATTCTCTCGTAAAATATATTTGTTTTAATAATGGCGGAATTATGCTATGAAACCGGAAGACTCCGGCAAGGATGTAGTAAGCAGACCAATCACAGCCCTGCGGCTTGCGTTTCCTTGCGTATCCGTCGACGCAAGGCTAGAAAAATTGGTCGGCACACGCAAGGACGCAAGGGGGGGCGGGACGCTACGCAAGGGATACGCAAGGGCCGCTTGCGCTTGCTGGTCCTTGCGTTTCTCCGAAAACGCAGAAGCATAAACTAGGCTTTAGACAAATCATTCGTAACATACATGTGTTTATGGGTTTTATCAGATTGCTCTTACAAATTCAATTTTCAATTCATTTTATTTTGTATGGCCCAAAATCGCAAATTACAAATTTGCCTCGGAGGGCTTTACAGTCTGTACACATGCAACATCCTCCGTCCCAAGACCCTCACATCGGCACAGGAAAAACTCCCCCAAAAAATGAAAAAAAAACCCTTCCAGGGAAAAAAGGGAAGAAACCTTAGGGAGAACGTCAGAGGAGGGATCCCTCTGCCGGGATGGACAGACTGCAATGGATGTCATGTGTACAGAATGACTCATACAGATGTAGAATACATTCAATATCTTAACAGAAATTATTCAAAGAATTCTAAAGAACATAAAGAGAATCCTCAGTAAGTTGTAACAAAGTTGATCCTTATTGTCTATCAGGTCAGAAAACATCAGAGAACAACCCAGAATGACATTGAAAACGTGAGGACCGAGTCAGGTGGCCAATAAATAGCAATGACGTTATTCAACACTAGAGACACCAGAGAGCTCTAAAAGAACAAATTCCAACTCATCCATCTCTGACTCCAAAGTGAGGTCATCCCTCATTTTAAAATCATAGTCACTATGAATAACCAGAGATACTCCACCTTCAGATCGACTCCCTCTTACATGAGGAACTGAGTTGTATTGTAGTATTTTGAAGAAGTCTCTGGAGTCCTCAGTCAGCCGTGTTTCTGACAGGGAAATAACAGAAAAGTGCTTGGAAAACGTCATATATTGAGATGAAAAGTGAAAAATGGCGGATGGATTCAGGAAAGTCCTCGTTTAGCTTTAAATATTTAGCTTTATTTAGAACAGAGTTTATCTTGTAGACTTAGATATCCGACCATTTCCTGTCGAGTCACATTCAGGATTATGTTCAGCTCAGCGTATAATGCACTGCATTATGGGGATTAGAAGAATACTGCCATATTCATGGATTTATGTTTATTCATTATTTCTTTCTAAGAATTGGACAAGATGGGTTGAAACCCATCTCATGTTTGGGCGTTCAGTTTATTGCTGGAGAATGGACTTAATTAGCTCAGGATAAAGACAGAAAAAAGCTCGCCAAGTTCTCTTATGAGTTTGTGGCTTCAAATCTGCAGTACACAAACCAATGTGCTACATCACAACAACTACGTGCACGTCTGTGCTCTCTGTGGTCCTGACCGACAGCCTCTTTGCATTAGCACACATCCCCTGGTTCCCCCTGTGGGCTCGGTCAGCACTTCCAGTGTGGTGTGTAAAGACTCGTATTGGTTGTTTTAGGGCGCGTCATGCTGCAACTATTTTGGTAGTGTTGTTTACAAGCCGACAACGTTAAGCAAAATGAGTCTAAATGTGTGCTGTAGTTTATCCTGCTGCTGTCGCGGTTCAGTTTGTGAAAGCTGTTTACAAAGCATTTATGCTTGTTTCGTATTAAAATGCCCTCGTACCTGCAGACAAGTTGAGCAGGCTTGTTTGAGGGCTTCTTGGTAATGCTTGCTTTTCACACACTTATACGCGTGTGTGTGTGTGTGTGAGAGAGCGAGCGTGTGGCATCTGTACCTGCCAAGGTTAATGTTGCATGTTTCTCTAATCTGTCAAACTCCAGCAGCAGCTGACTGCACGGAACAAATGTAGATGTAGACTGACTGTTCCATATCTACAGGGCTTGTTTCAGTGTGATATATGTGTGTTTGTGTGTTATGTGTGTGTGCTTACTCTTTGTTGAAACAACACTGTATATAGAATAAATGTGCTTCTTTGTGATATGGTGTAAAAAATGATGAAATATACGTCCTGCTGCTCTTTGACTTATACAGAGATCGGAAGACTGAATGAAGATCTTTTTTTTTATAGGGTATCAATATCGGATTAGGCCATCGTAGAGATATAAATCCCCGCTGTCACAGCACCAATATCATTAATGTATTATTCATTGTTACACAGTTATAACTTGCACCCACAGTTTAAGAATTCATATGCTTCTTAGCTAAGAGCAGACAGTTTGTTAAATGTTCACAAATATTAAATTAATCAGCCGTTCTTTTTGGCGTGCATGTTTGCAATTGTCCACTAAAGTCTGATACCTGATTCTTCGGTCATGAAACAGAAGCTATTGTTGAAGTTGTTTAACGTTGAAGAAGAAGGCTAAAAGATATAGCATTTATGAATATATTATATAAAAAATATTACCGCGGCTCTCCTCATTCTCTGAGTGGAACAGAGGCTTGAGTGATGTTCAAGTGCAAATGTACAAATAATCAAGCAAGAACTTTTTAAGTTCTCGTTTGAAAAATAACCTAAAAATAACACTTTCTCTTTTTACAATGAAACTTTAAACTTTAAATGACGGAGGCACTTGCAAGGAACAGATCAAGGGAATCACTACGGTGGACTTGTATCCCTTTGGGGAAGCAACTATCTGATTCACCATAATTTTCCATCACAGCAACAGGCTAACACAATTACAACAAATCGTCCTAAAAAACGAGCCACTCTGTCATCTTCACCGCTCTGGGATCGGAGGTCACTTTGTGTTTTGCTTTGCTCTGCAGATCTAATGACGGGGATGGCTGTGTCAAATTAGATATTGATCCTACGCTCTTGTTGTCTTTCCGGTCTCCTATATAATGGGTTTATCCAGCGTTAAAGCATCTATGAGCCACAGATATGATATGAAGTTAGCAATTAGCCTTCAGCCAGTTTCAAATTATTTGTTTTAAATTGCATTGTGACTTTCAACGAGGATGAGGATATTTTGTTATGGTCCAAAACAGTTTTTACTTTAAGTTAGATGGAAATGTTGAGTTGAGCTTTCAGGCTTCACTTTGTCCTCTCGATCACATTTACAAATGCAATTAATGATATAAATGTTATTCTATTATTATTTATTTGTATTGTTGTGCTTCACTATCACTTAACAAAGTCTAACTCTGTCCGTGTTCACAGCTGCGCTCTCAATCTTATCTCCCCACATTCTTTCTTTTCCTGTTTTATTTTGTAGTTTCCTGCCACTTTGTGTCTCCGGGTTAACTTCACTTCCTGGCCTGCTGTATTTTCCCATGTAATGGTCTGCCGTGTCCCTGGTTGTTTCCTCCTCTGTCCCATCCCAGTTCATTGTCTCTGTTGGTGGTTGAGTTCTTTTTGGAGAATTGGTTTTGTTTGCCTTTGGATTTTTGTCCTCTTGTCTCCGGTCCTCGGACGGAACCTGTCATTACAGTAGCAAACACACATAGACTTGCACTCCTTCATTCAATGGTCAGGAACACGTATAAATATATTTACATGGACTATAACATGATTAATTGTGCTTTGTGTATTTGATCCTCATAGAATTTGTCTGTTACAGCGGATGAATTGATTTACAGCATGTGTTAACCAATAACGTGTAAGTAGTCGCTTGTGGTGAAGAGGCATCTTTACAAAAAAAAACCCATTGTGAATACCTAATGTGCAGTATCTGCATCTGCATAAGACACACTTAGGAACTAGCTGGGAAAAAAGTCAAGCACTAAATAAATAATAATCAGATCCAATCTGTGTGGACTTATTTTAAACCTTTTTTACAAGGATCAGGTTCCACATACTCAGGCCATTGAAAAATATCTGGCAGCTTAGCAACGACGTGACTTCCAACTCTGCTAGAAGTGTCAAAATTTAAATTCTTTAGTTCATAATCATGATTTGGCAGGGACAAGGACAATTTGAATGAGATGACTAAGCAGTTGAAACGGCACACGGCAGAATGATTGATGTTTGCACAGAACAATAAGCTGCAGCTCTGGCCTCCGCTGTCGTTGGAGGCTGACGTATTTGAAGGATTTTTCCTTCCGTTATTTTAATCCATAAATGATTGGTGCGCATTTGTGCTGTTGTAGGATTCAAAATAAAAAACAGTTGTTTTTATTCTGATCCTAAAGCTTGAGAGAAAAAGCTCTAAAATTGCTTCTCTTCATGTGACACTTCAAAAAAAAAATGCAAATAAAAGCAAAAAGTAGATAGAAAAGAAATCCAGGTTGCAGCTCGTTTTTAAGAAATGTCAGTGGATTCATCTGAGAGTGAGAGATCAAGAAATTGTATCTGCTGTGTGTGTGGGGGGAGCGGATGGGGAGGAGGGGCTCAACCTGCTGAATCCTCAGGCTGTCCATCCTATCATGTTAGATTTGGCATCTCCTCCCTGTTTGTCTGTGTAAGTAAATTTAGATATTAAAATGTGTGTGCATGTCTTTCTGTTTGTGACCTAACTATACTTCTACAGTCTCTTATTCCTCTCCTTCTTTCGCACACTCACACCTTCTTCCCTCTTATGGCCTACTTCCTCCTTGATCATGTGACCTGCTGGCAGCGGCTGTGATTAAGTGGGAACCGCTGTTGGTCCAACTACGCCTGAAGGTACTACAGGTCCCAGGATGGCTTTCTGTTTTCCTTTCCCCCTTGAGAATCCTCATGTCAGGAATTTGGAAACACCGCCTGTGCTTTGTGTGTGTGTGTGTGTGTGTGTGTGTGTGTGTGTGCTCTTAGAGTTTCGCTTGCATATGTAAGAATGAACCTCTAGTTGTGGCTTATTGGTATACTATACACTAAAACGACTCAAAACCTGGAGTGTAACCTCAACCTTTCTACAGTTGTACGGTGTTCCACCTTTTAATTGTGTCTCCGAACATATTGGCTGTCAGTCTGATGACTGATAAGACAGGAATTATATTTCTGGGGTTCTGTTGCAGCCAGTGGATATCTAGGCCGATATGTCCCATCACATGCGTTGCTCATTTTTTCACTGTCCAATTTGCAACTTGAGTCTGGACTGAAGTGGGAGGTGAGAGACGACATGTGACAATCGAAAGCATTGCCCGCAAATGCGTTGCGCCTCTTTTGCTCCCCTCCCTCTTTGTTTCGTGCACTCGATGAGTCGCTTCCATTCGGACAACCGAAACTTGTGCTTTTGCCTACAGAGTTTACATGTGATTGCAGGAGATTTCAATTTTTGTGTTTGTCATGAGTCATGAGCTCATTCCAATTGTGGGACTGACAACCAAAAGCGAGATTTAAATGATGTGCTTTGTTAAAACAAAAAACCATGGCACATCACATTGTAATTCACTCAAAGTACTTTTACAAAACTGTAAACACACAGAATAAGGAAATAAGTTGCTTTTTCATTAAGGATCTGGATGAATGTGAAAATGAGTTGAACATCAATAAAGAATCATCCTCAATTATCTCTTTCTGTCAAAGAAATGGTTTTGCTGTAATTCCAGGATGAAGGGACTTCAAAGTCAGAAGAGGCGCTTGGATGCTTCTGTTTTGTTAATCTGCAGTTCACTTTCATGCTAATGGTGGGCAGTGTTCAATATTAAGTACGTCCTTGATCCCTCCGTCCTTCTACTGACGTAGTCCTGAATAGGATTATATTTACCCTCCAACATGCACACTACAGACGTGACAAACATACAGAAACCTTCACCTGCAGAGACAAAGACAAACACGAGCACACACTCACAAACACACCTTTTGTTCCAAAGTCATAACAGGTAATTCACTCAAATTTAATTTAACCAACAATCTTGATTGTAAATTCTTATACAACCGTATTGCTAATTCACTCTATCCCTTTTGACAAAGTAAATAAGCAGACAAAGGTAGAGGAAATAAAAAAAAATAGGCAGAACACTCATTATTTTCCTTCACAGCACCAGCTACATATCTACATCTACATGTAGAAAAAAACCTCACTGTCTCTTCTTCCTCACCTGCTCTATTTAAGTCTGATCCTCTGAATGGAACAAATGATTGAGCTCTCTCTCTCTCTCTTTCTCTCTCTCTCTCTCTCTCCCTGGTCTTCGTACCTTTGCCCTGCGTGAAATTGTGAGTGAATATCAGAGGGTGAAGATCTGAAGCTATAAACCTAGAGAGTGACACAAACACGCCTTTAATTGTGCACTAGAAGCCCTTCCTCCCTCATGGCTTTGATTCTCTTGCTGCAGAATCAATGCAGAGCACCAACATGAACGCACACTGTCACAGTCACAATCAAGGGCACACTGATATTTGCAGAAAATCAATGTTCCTTGTGCAGGAGCTGGCATACCTGCCGACGAGAGTCTCAGGCTTTTGTTCTTCAGAACGATTGAAAAAGAAAAAAATGTAATTTTGAAGTTGCGTGTAATTCTTGATTGATGACCAAAACAAAGCGGCCTCAGCCAGGGTGGGTGTGACTTCTTCTTTTGGGGTATTTTGGATGTGTAGAATTTGGAGATAAATAACATGACATGCCACGAAGGTCCCATGGCCAGAATCTAACCTGGGACACCGCGGTGCACACCGAGATGTTCTGTGTGGGTGTGTGTGTGTGGGTGTGCGTGTGTTGTATTCACACACCATGCATGCTGGTCTCTGATTGGCTGTCCCACATCCAGGTGAGCTGCTCCCACGCTGTTCATGTGCCAAGCTGAAGCTTTGGCGATTACATGAGCTCGCTCCTCTTTCGTCTGGTGTTGATGTAAAGGTTTCATACCTGCAATTCTATTGAAAAACCAAACAAAGAAATAATGCTGGGGAGAAATCTCTATATCGTCTAGTCTTTGGATAAAATAAAACAATTTTGTCCACCGTGCTGCAACAGTTAAACCGACCACACAAATTATTTATTTCATGTTTGTTTGTAAAAGGAGAGCCAGTGCGTTTATGAACATCAGTGTATGTTTGCATACAGATGGGATGTTGTGTTTGCTGTGCGACAGCTGGTGACTTGCAGAAAGTGGCCGCGTTCAATCTCATCACGGACATGAATAAGCAATGTTTGTTTAAAGCATCTACCATCCCCAGACTTCCTGGTCAGACATTATTGCAGCTTAGGTGAGAGTTTTCCTGTTTGGCGGGTCAGAGACCATTGAAAGCAGCATATAAAGGCACTATCGACAGAAAGAGCAGAGAGTTTATTATGGGGCATTAAACCGGTGACAGATGGAGACCTGTTTCCATTGTTGTAGTTCAAGCAAGGAGAAATATCATCATTTTGCCTTGTTTTTTGTCCCTAGTCTGATCATATTACTGTGTGTGTGTGTGTGTGTGTGTGTGTGTGTGTGTGTGTGTGTGTGTGTGTGTGTGTGTGTGTGTGGTGAGCAGGCAATCAACACTCTGACACCTGTCAGTCAAGCAAACACTTCATGTAAGCAGGACTAACAAAGCTCTTTATAGTAAAATGAGGATAATATCGGACTTAATATCATCAGGTGGGCAAACACTACACCTGATTAATGCTGCTGCCGGATGTTCAAACTGGCATCTGGTTGCTAACACATGCTCTATACTCACTGTGTCAACGGGGCGTATGCAGGTTCTTCCGTCGGCCCCATCTGCAAAGATAATCTATTGATCTTTAGAATTACAATTATTAAATAATCTGTCTGCCTTATCGACCTTGCAATCTGAGTGAGAAATTGAGCTTTTACCCATTCAAACAAAACCCCGGGGCTCTATTCTCGCTCTCTAAAAATCTCCCCGTAGAGTAAATTTGATTTCTCCTTCTTTACTTTCTACACGGCTCTCTCTGGCTCTTTTTCGGTTTACTTTGCTCTGTACCTCACGAGCATCCATCCCGTATCCTCTCTGCCCCAACGCAGTGGAAATTAAATGTTAACTTGTGCTGTGACAAAGCTGACCTCCTTTTCTTCCTCTCTGGAGATTTTGCCAGCATGAGGTGAGAGGATGGGGGGGTGAATCTTGAGAGACATATCAAATGAAAAACTGTTGACTATGAAATGATGAGATTTGGATGGAAGAGGGGAGGTAACGAGGAGAGGGGGAGGGTTGAATGATATCTGAGGTAAAAGCACTGGAATGAGATGAGGAGGGGGAGGAAAGGGGGGAAGGCTCGGAGGAAGGAAATCTGCGGGGAACAGGAGAAGTGAGGGGTAAGACAGGTGAGACAGATTGGGGTGAGCGGAGCAGGGTACAGCCGATGGTGGTGGGTTAGGGGTGATGGGGCAGGAGGAGGTCCAGGACTCTGTCTCGTGTCTGTCTCCTTGAGGCTGATTTACTGCCACGTACCGAATGAAGATCCACTCCACCGTCAGGGCATCCGTCTCCCGTTTAGTGCTTCCTCTCAGGGGGGAATGAACACCTGAGGAAACAATTCAATTCACCTGCTGCAGGAAGAGCGTTACTCACAAATAAATTGCAGTGCTACGTAGTTTGAACATTTATTTTCTGCTTTGAACCTTGAGTGTTTTTACCCAGCTATGATGTTCCCCTTCATCCAAACTCTAATGGATAGAAACAGACTTTTGTTTTCAGACTGGTGGTACATGTACTGTGAAAGGTTTGAAAGGGCTGTCATACAAAATGAGCTCTGGTTTAAGCTGTGAGTTTGGGCCAATGACCTTATGACTCAGAAAGCTAATACGTTACCATGGCAATTTCCAGGGCAGCTGAGTTGAATATTCCGCTTGAGAATTAATAGCCGGCCACACATGAAACAACGTGTATTTCCATCACATTATCGTCTCTTCAGATTTGGTTTACAAAGGGAGATGTTTTGGCGATTTAGACAAACAACACGTGCACACACACACACACACCCTGTCCTTTGCTTCTGCATTATTCACTCTTTCTCCTTAAGTTAACCTTTTCTCTTTTCTTTCTCTGCACAACCTCTCTTTCACCTTAAATATAGATAACCGGGTTAGCTGCCTCTACCACCGCTCTCCCCATCATATTCCCCCTCACCGTAACCCTCTATCCTCTGCTCCTCCAGGAGGTTTCATTTACTCTAATCTAGTTTGATGTTATTTAATTTAGAAAAGCCGTGACTTTTGATGCCTCAGCAGATATTCGGGGCAGTAGCTGTAGTGTTGGGTGTGTGTGTGTGTGTGTGTGTGTGTGCGCATGTTTGTGCACAATGAAGCGCATGTGCGTGCATATACTCACACAGACGTGCTCTTTAGCAGAGGAGGGATGTTCGATTTTTGCAGCATGAGAGTAAGAAAACAAACAGACTAACAAACTATAATCCCTGGATGGTCATCACTTATTTACACGGCGGAGTAAGAGTTAGGAGGCAGTATGAAGAGCCGGATAGAAAGGATGACGAGGGATAATGTTCCGATGGCTGTGGCGGCAAAGAAATTCGGACCGCAGGATGGGAAACAGAGGAGAGAGGCACAGTAGTGACCTTGGGGAGGCCAGATAAACAGACATATTGTGATTTATGTGACTTCATGCATTATTGACAAGGGAATTACCTTGAGGGAATGGCTTGCCATTCTGCTTTGATATGCTGCTAGACACGGTACGCTAGATATAAAGACGGAGATATTCTGTAAGCTACAGCGGAGGCATCCAAAAGTCAGAGATGAAGCATCATCTTGTCCGTGCAGTGATATGTATCTACTAAAGCAAGATCACTCGAGCAAAGGACTGCTTTATCAATTTTGTGTAAATCCAGTCATATTAGAATTTTTCTGTCAAAACAAAGAACTGATTCTAGCAACAAATATCAAATAGCAGAGTTCCATGTGAGACTTTAGGCCACTGCAGTACTGTAAGTCTTTTCTTGTTATTATGTCTGTTTATTATGCTTGACATTGTTGAGTTGCCATAAATACATTCATATAAATCCAATATTGGAAATAATAGTTTTTTACTTGAGTTGTTTTGAGCTCATATAAACTTGTAATCGTGTCCATTTCCTTCCTTCAGGCTTCCCCCCGAGAGCAGCAGTGATGCTAGGAACGCTGCCATACCACAAATTAAAAGAAATGTAATTTTTTTTAATGTGTTTTATTGATTTTCATAGTTTCTATCCAAGCAGGGAAGAGGATTCACAAATGTCTGATGACATTTACCCAATGCAGGGTCACAGGCTGTGGAACTTGGACATTCTGTCACGGTTTGGTCTTGTTCATGTTTTATTGTGAAGTTTCATGTTTCTGGTGTCCCTGGGTAAGTCACTTCCTGCATTGTCATGTCTTCCCGTGATTGTCTGTTGTGTCTGATTGCTTCCACCTGTTGTCCAATTACCTGCACCTCCCCTGTGTATTTAGGCCATATGTGTCTCTTGTCCTTTGTCGAGACATTGTTCAATGTTGCTGTCGAGCGGCACGGTCCGTGGTTCTATGGTCTCGGTCGTAGTAGGTTTTTGCCCTTTGTGGATTCTTTGAGTTCTGTGCCTTTTTGACTATTAAAGTCCTTTTTGTTTTTTGGAACTGCTACATCTGAGTCCTGCCTCTCCTCACTACCGTTAACTACCATTCAGGTACCTTCAGGTGACGAAGAAGTATACATAATATCAAATACTTGTCATACTTTGACAGACAATGTAACGCAATTTGAAAAACAAAAAGGCGGTGGGTTGTTCAATAAAATGGGGGAGCGGGAGAGCTGTCCACTGTTGCTTTGGGGCAGGTATGGGGTGAGCTTTAGTCTTCGTCGAGACGAGTTGTAGTCTAGAAAAGGGTTCTATACTTCACTAAAGGTTTGGGAGGACACTCAAGTATTTTTTAACTTTTTGAAGTGTGAAGAAAGACATGACGTCTTTGACCCGGTTGCGTCCGTCTAAGGATTAAACGCTGAGTGTTGTGAAACCTACGACCAGATTGGCTTTATTTGATAAGCGGGCACAGACTTCTGGAAAAGTAATGTAATCTTGTTTTGATTAATCCTCATTTATGTCTGTCACCAGCAGTATAGTCGGTGCTTTTATAGGTCTTGTGCACGTCAGTGACTCCGGCGAGTTTTTAAAGGAACCCCTATCGCGCATGGGACCATAATGGGGATCACGCGGGAAAGAGCCACTTTGTTGCCTTAATTGAATCTTGTTTCCTTCATTTGGTCATTCGGTTATTTTTTCTGTTTTTCTTCTTGTTGCTCATCTTTAGCTGTGGATTTTCACCTGTCAACGCCCTGAGGTTTCAAAGTGTCACTTTACTGTCGCTGGTCATGCAGTGATATTAACAACACTCACACATAATGTGTACAAGGAAATGCTTTCATTTGTTTGCTGACTGTGTTCTGTGTGTCTGCTCTTTTTGGATATAAATACAGGCTGATCTGACCTCAAACCATTTGGAACCAAACAGGATAAGAAGAACTGTGCTGCAGCTGAATTTGGGAGGGATGATGGACTGGCAGCCGGCTGGCTCAGGAGAGGAAACGGTGAACAGCTTAAACCCACCAAGGTGTGAGATTTATTCACGCTTTGTGTGTGCGTGGGTGCGTGTGCGCCAGGGTTCCGCTGATACAGGATTTTTGACTGCTGATTTTTGATATTTTTGCGTTGCATATTTTTTCCATTATATTTTAGGATTTTCATGCCAAAAATGATAATAATTCTATCCGTCACCTCATTTTCTCAGTTGGGAAGAGGTGAAATAGCAGTGGAACTCTCATGCTGCGCTAAAACTTCCCCAGGAACCCCATTAAATATGTAATTGCTCCAGTGCTCAGCATCTCCTATTGCATGACGGTAGCAAGTGTGGTGCTTTTAATTTACTAAAACATTATTTCATAATTAAATGAGGAAATTATATCTGCAGACAACATAAATAATGGCTCTGTAGATCAGTCATGTCATAAATAGACCACACTCACTGACTGAGACATTGTGGGATGATACGGTGGGATATATTGTGTGTTTTTGTGTGTATTCCTGAGTGTGTCCATCTATTTGAGGGAGATGATGAGTCACCGAGTAATCTCCAAATGGAAGCAGTAATACATTTTGAGGATACAGCAATCACGTCTCCAGCAGGTGTACGCAGGTCATCGGGTAGTGCTGTGCAGATCGAACTTGTTAGCAGCTCTACCAGCCTCTCGCTTTGCCTGTTACCGCCCCGGAGTTGGCAGTAATTCCTAATTTTATGGTCTGTGGACACCACGGGCAACAAACTATGTTAAAATTACCTTGGCTTATGTCATTACAAGCTGTCCAACACACTTTACTTTAGTAATTCAGCTGACAGCTTACAAACAGTGAGCCGGTGAAGCTTCATTGACTTTCTCAAAGACACTCTTTGGGTCCTACAGTTGCATGGCATATAATAATTCAGACGGCGTTCCCATTATGCAAATTCAGCACATTCCTAGTGGGGAAAAGGCTTGAATCATACGGTTTATGCTCACTCTATTTGCAACCAAGACATATTTTTGATGTGGTGCAGGTTGTCACTATTTCCACATCATTCAATCTGCAAAGAGAAATCGACCCACAGCTGGAAATAAAGATTGGAGTATGCTGGATGGGAGTGTGATGGTTCTGCTGAAAAATCTGAATTTACTATGCAGAGTATATGTTATTCTATTTATATAGAATGGGGGAACTCAATGACTGACAGAATAAGGTTACTTCCTCTTGCAAATACAGTAGGTACTTTCTGTAACGAGTAATATACGCTTCCTTCCCCACTCATGTATTTTGATCACATTTTGTTACTTTAGTGTAATATTCTTTAAATTAAAACCCCACATAAAAACATCACATACATGGCGTTAAGATATTTTGTTTGGCTTGCAAATACAATGTATTTCAATGTTTCACACATTGATGGACACTTATGATTCTTTAAGTTGATGTGTTTTGGGGATATATTGTTTCCTTGCACTGGCAGCAGAATTGTGGTATTACTTGAAAATGTCTATTTCTGCACATGCTGTCCTCCAGGTGGATGTGAAATCCAGACAGTGTTGCATTATTGATGAGGTGTTGGAGACTTAGACTCCTTAGGGGAACTTTACAATTGACCCTTCTAAGGGTGTTGCTTATTTTATTTATAGGACATGTATTGTGCGTTTCTGTGTGCAGAGCCTGTTGAGATTTTAATAGGTGCACAACCTGACCAAGCTTTTTGTTGGTTGGTTGACCTTTGAGCTGTAATGTTGGGATTTAATTATATATTTGCGTCAGGCCCCATTCCAGCATTCACATGTTTACCACAGATTTCTCTTGATATATCTCTTCTGTTGATTCGGCAATCATTCACTTATTCATGTGTTCACACAAATGCACAACATCACGACTATCTGCTGATCGTTTCAGGTATCTCGGTGGTCACGTTCCCGTGACAATAGGTGATTGAGTCAACCCTCTTATGGGGCTTTCAATGTAATTCTCACTAATGCCTCAGGTGCAAAACTCTAGCTGGCAGAATCCTATTTTTTCCCACGGAAGGTCATCGTTGCTGTGCGACTTGGAAGATGCATGGCGGAGATGTGGAGTGGAGAAGATTATGACAATTTTTAAATGCCGATGAAAATGAAGTAATATTTGAGGAGATGTTGAATGCATTCTACAGAAGGGTTCTCATGTTCCTGTGGCTGCCGGGTTTCCACTTCACAAGGGAGCAGGAAGCAAGATCAAGGCCGTTGCAATTTTACAAAGTAGACAGAATCGGTATAAAAGTATTGAAGTGCCACGCGTGTAAACAGAAGAGGGCCGTGTCTTCTGGAGTTTTACACTGCAGTATTGAGACGGAAGGGTACAGTTCATTCCCTGTTATCTCCAGTTTGGGTTATATCACCTTTAAGGCTTAAAAAAAAAAATTTGCCATTTGCCCTTCAAAATAATCCTATTTGATAAATAAAGCACTCTGAAAGAGGCTATTAAAGCAGCACATTATCGCCACCTTTCACTCTCATGTAGGAAATAAATTGCCATATGAACTTTGAAATGCTAATGTTATTGTTGAGAGGACTTGCAGTGTGGCCTCCAGAGAGACAATTTAGATCTATGAATTTACTCTCGCCCATTTTTTTTGTTTACATGTCCTCACCTATAATATCGGTGATCGCAGGCATTATGGTTTTGGTTCTTCTGTCCGTCTGTCCCATTCTACAAATGTCAAATGTCATCAACGCTTTGAGGAAATGTCTTTTTTTAATTTTAAAATGTTACATATTTGGGGGTCAAAGAACAATGTAATCCATAATTTAATTTAATTTTAAAAACCCAGGCCTTGTAAAATATTCTAGTCCATTTTGTTACCTTATTATTCTTGACAATCTTCAGAATAATCAAATTAAAGTAATCCAGCGTGTTACATTTCTCACTTCAGGCTATAATATCATGGTCATGCAGTGATTAAAGGCATATCTCTATTAGTGAGCAATAAATGGTGTGAGAAAGCAAACATTACTGGAAGAAATAGGGCAGCCACTTTGGATTGCAGACCTGACTCCCTCCATTGATTTACTGTGAGTCCATGTAAGCGAGTCCCCGTGGCTCTATCTGATGGTTCAGATTTGCTCTCTTAACTCCTATTTGGGAAAGCTGCGGTTTTTCCAATCGCCTATTCCCTCAGATCACACAGGAGGACGCAGCTACGAATGTAAAAGCCATGTTATACTAACAAAACAGCTGAAAATCAGTTTTTTGACTCAAGGTTTGTATAGATTCACGAAGAGGAATTGCGAACGTACCTGTTTTGCAGCATAACATTGTGTTACTGATTCAACATACAGCAAAAATTATCGGAAAGATTTGATTTCTTAATACATAAGAATGTTTCTCATTTCCGTGTGAGATTTAAACGGCCACATGGCCACACAGGGCAGCAGATGGGCTGCAGTGATATGGTGACCACCAGAGAACAAGCACCTGGATGGGAGCCAATTGTGGGTTGAACTTTTTAGATCTGCCTTTCAACAAACTGATGGGCGAATGTTAAAGAAAACATCTTTCGGGACTCGCTGAATGCTTTGATGGGTGTAAGTTCCAAATGACGGAATATGTTTTGGAAGAATGTTTTCCATCCCTCGTGTAGAGTTAAGAGACTTGAATTTAAGGAGCACTGAGGCTGTTGTGGACACTTGTGGCTGCCCACGTCCTACAACATAAACCTGTAAGTCAGCTGTAGTGTGCTAGAAAAGAGTGTCAAGTGTAGCACTGCATCTGCACTGCATGTTCAGTTTTCCAATCCACAGGACATTCTAGCTATTAAAAGTGGTCAGAAAGTGTTTTTTGGGACTGGTATAATATTCTTTGACTACAAGGGTTCATTAATCCTCAGTGACATTTATCAATATAAATTTGAGTCCTAGAATACAGAATCCGTAATGATGTCTCTCAAGACAATGCTAGTCCCTCTGAACAAACTCAAACCTGATAGGAAATCACATAACTTGCTGTCATGCAGTGTTGATTGTCTGTAATGCGGCAACACGGCGCATCCCTTAACCTTCATTTGTACTGAGCCTGTAACTCCCCAGTAACAAACAGCAGTCTAGTTGTCCATCACACTGCTGAACCCCCGAAGCGCACACTTAATGCTTAAAGCGATTGCAATCAGCGGGAGGGGGAGATAAATAACTTGGTGTAACCCAATTATTATTATTATTCGGGGTCAAGACTGCAACCGAACCATTGAGGTCCCAGTGGCGAGAAAAGCCGAGGCAAGCCGAGGCGACACAGGCTATTACATAATTAGTACAAGGGGGGGGTGTAAATTACAGTGGTGGGGTATTCTAATCAGAGCCAGGGGCGAAAACACACCGTTTCACTGGGAGATAAAAGGGAGATAACGGTGTTAAGAAGACAGGCTTAGATGGAGGGAGATGCATTGATGCTGGGTCTACGAAGAAGATGAAGATTTAGGATGGGTAGTGGAGGAGGGGGTGTGAGGGTTGGGGGGGGGGGGGGGGGGGGGCGGATTGGATATACACTGCCTCATTTAAATTAAGCCCACTGCATCTGATGTCATTTCCTAAACACCATAAGTGGTCATCAATGACTCTTAAAGCTGCGAAAAATGTCTCCTTGAAAAACCCGAGCACACCTTCGCATGGGAGACCGCTTCGATGATCCACGGATACCTTATAAACCCCCCCCCCCCCCCCCCCCTCTCTCTCTCCTCCTCTCTCACCCTGACTCTGACTCTCCACGCGCGCACACACATACACACACCTGCACAATGAGTCCCCTGCTCACTTAACAGTCGCACCTCTGCTGCTTTGCCCCACGTGTGCCCCCTCCCTTACCGGACCGGACCGATACACGGGTTAGATCTGGCACCGGGAGCGTCGGGAAATCCCCGCACAACAGTCTGCTTCTCCACCGATCTGCATCCAGCGTTAATTCGGCAGAGGAGATTGAAACGCATCGTAATTGATTTTTTTTTTTTTGGTGAGAGGTGAAACAGCAGCAGCAGCAGCAGCAGCGGCGGCGGCGGCTTCGTTTTGTTAGACCCAGACCCGTGGGCGTCTGGGTGGCGTCCGCCCGGGCGAGCTGATAGGACGGACACTTGGCGCTCTACCCACCAACTGCTTCTCCCCAAATGCATAAGACGTGGCGATAAGAAGTGAAATGTAGAAAACCGATGGCAGCGGGTTTGGGCTTCGTCTAAAACGGACAAAATCTCCCAGCACCACCATCCTCTTCCTCCTCCTCCTCCTCCTCCTCCTCCTCCTCCTCCTCCTCCTCCAACCACTGGATGCTTAAAAAAAGGAACTACCTAAAAAGTGTGCAGCACATGACACACGGTGAATCCCCAAAGCAGGTCCCACACACAGACTGAATGAGTCCATCTTTGGCTGTCGGACGGACTCCCCGAGAGCGCGAGACGGGTGCAAACAGACCAAACACACCTTCAGCATCTCCGCCGACGGCGCTCTAACCGAGCCGGGTGAGCCTGACGCCGGGGGGACACGTACGTCGTTTTGGCAGGGAGGTAGGCTGCACCCAGACGACTTATTACTGTGCCATCATCGGGTTGTTGCGTTTAAAAAAAAAGGCGATTACCCGCAACCCGACCGACCGCCCATGCGTCGGTACCGCGCTGACGGCCGCGGAGCCGCGCAGGCGACTGCACCTGTTGTGATCTCCCTACATGTGCGTGCGTGTAATGTCTGCGTTCACCGCCTAGATGAGATGGGCTGTTTTTTTGTAAACAGAGGACAACGCAATTGTGTCTATTTGCGTTCAGTTGCTATCCGACTGTATTTCAACTGCTGCTGAAAATCTCTTTCCAGCTGTGTCCGTGCGCGTCAGTGCGCGCTGCGTGGGTTGGATCGGTGTGATTATAAGTCCACCACACGCGCGCTATCAGTGTGATTACAGTGTAGGCTAATTGTCTCAGCACACAGCGGGATGTACAGCACTCCATCAATATACATCATGCTTTGAGGCTTTTCAGCCGCGCTCCTGTTGACGGTAGCAGCGTTGGTGATGAACGGGGACTGGATGCGGTCAGAAGCCCGGTTGTGTTCAACGTAAGTGACAGATGCTGTAAAACTTCAAAGCGATAAAAACGTGATCGCTAAATATGTCACCTGGCGGACGGGCATATGCCCCGGGGGGACCCGCCTGTCCGCGTGAAGGACGGAATGCGACGTGTTGGATCACGTGCGTGGTGTCAGCGCGGCGTGAGTGGAGGGTCGAGCGCATGTTTTTAATATTTTGGTTCTCAGTGCAGCGGGGTTGAGATGTGGAGCCAACTTGGAGCATCAGGCGGTGTGAATTCAGCTGCGCCAGATGCGCGCAGTGTGGCGCCTCGTCGGGGGGTCCGACTCGTTTCCCCTCGGTTAGGACTCCTTTAACATCTAGCAAGCGTCGTATCAGTTCGCCAGACGAACGACCAAGGGCACACGCGTCCACATCTCAGAGCTTTCCCATTGGCGGCGTGGCAGAGCGTGTTGGATGACCCAGGTTGACGTCTGTATAGCGAGAAGATGGGCAACCCATCAAGCGCCTCTGTGGAGGAAATGTTCTTAGAGTACATTCCCTCGGTCAGAGGGAGATGCAGCCTGTCTTGGCCCAAGGTGACTCCAAGAGGACGCTGAAGGCGTGACATTGGGCAGAGACAAAAAAGACAGTTTATTGGATTTCCATTATTAGTTTTTTTAATTTTCATTTAGCTGCAAATCTAATTAGAAGCCATTTTATGGTTATTGGCCTGTTGAGGTAACGCGTGTTGGTCCATTGACATGAACAATTTCTTTCCTTTTGTTGGGCAGTGTGGCCTCTTTTGGCAGGCGGCGTTATCTCCCGAACGGATGAAGAGGAGGAGCTCCGACTGAGGTTTCTGTGGCTTGAAGTAAAAAGAGAATTATTAGTTGATTTATTTTGAAGTCCGTCTGGCCAGCTAACCCATCCCCCATCAGACGTCCTTGGACAAAGTTAAATCACTGCGTTGTGAGGGTTAATGTGTCTGCGGCAGTAACGACCATGTTTTCTTTCATCTGATAAACCAGGCTTGTTTCTGATGACTTGTCGGGGCTGCTTGTGACGGCAGCGCTGTGCATGTCTGTTGGGCAAAACACGGTAGTTACCTCTCGCCTCTTCTCTACCTTTGTCTTAATGCGTTTCTCTCTATGGGGACAGAGGGGGTGGGGAGAGAAACATAATTCTCCTCTCTTCATATTCCCTTTATTTTCGGCTCAACCTGTGATCCTCTTCCCTTCATCTGAGCCACTTCTCTGTAGTCTGAGCGTCAAGTCATTGTGATCCCCACGCTGCAGACTTGAAACCGGGCCCCCTGGGGTGCAGGTGACCCACAGTTCAAATGCTGTCAGCCTGCCCCCTTTCATTTGCTTCTTTCATCCCATTCGCACCCCTCCTGGCTCTCTCTTTCTCACCTGTCTGCCTGTCTATCTGCTACTCCTCTTTCTGCCCTCAGCAGGCAGTGGCCCTGCCAGCGCTCCTGCCTGTCTCTGTGATAACAGTCTGTGTTTTCACGTGTAGAAAATGACTCTATCCAAAAATATAGTGGAGAACAATAAGGAGGAAGTAAAAGAGAGGTAGGAAAAGGAATCAAAATCGCCACAATGTGTTCTTTTCTTATGAGTGAGTGGGTGTTTACGTCAGTGGAACAATTGTGAGAGCATATGGACTGTTCACATGCATTCATGTATTCATTTAATATCAAATCCCCTCTATGACTTTTTCTTGCACCACAGTTAATTGATTAGGAATCAGGATACTTCGAACTTCATAAATCATAAGCCAACCAGTGTCTTCACACCACTTTCAAAGGGGAGGAAATACCACAGATACATCTCATATACCACATACCCAACATCCACAGAACGTTCACTGGTTGATCACACATGACTAACGCATCCACACAAATTCAAGCATGTATCATCACTCAACAATTTCTGCAGAAATACATTTAAAAAATGTTTTGCCTTACGTTAATAATACCTGAATAAGTATGCTGAATTTACACATACATGTCTACACATCAATTTATCAACCAAAATAGCATCGTATCCCCAACATGTTTACTTTAGTGCATGCATCTGTGGATCCATTTTCTCTCTTTGTATTATTTATATATTTCATATTAACCTGTTGCTTTATTTTAAATATTTATTTCCATCCCTTTTCAATGAGACATCTGTGATTTTAGTTTTGGACTAGACCTTTCGGTTGTATCATCTGCTGTTCAGAGAAACTGAAGAAAAAAGGCTGTTTTGTGTTAAACAACAAGGCTGATTCCACAGCGAGTAATCTGTAGAGGTACTGCCAATTTCATCAGTGACGATTGTATTTACTCTTTCAATTATTTTTTAGCTTGAAGTTAATGCCCCAATGTGTCAATGTTGTAAACCAACTTCACATACCAGCTTAACTAAAGAGTATTCAGAATATTTAGAGCTTCCAATGTTGCCATCAGCAATAATTATTAAAAATATCCACATCCAGTGTATAAACAAGTGGAAACGCAATGTCAGTTACTCAGCAATATCTACATAAAGCTGTAACATCAACCACCTCAAGCAGCTGGGCCCTGATACTCACGTCTGCAAAACGGAGGCGTGGTAAAAGGGGACTTATCCTGAACAAATCACTTTCGGTGCTTGTGGACATACATTTGGGGTCTAGAGTGCCTACCGTCGGCTTTCAAGATTACAAAACATGCGATTGAACAACCGCTTCTTATGTCACATGCATTTAGCGGAGAGGAGCATGTTCCCAGAGAGCGAGACATTTCCACTTCTACATCTATCTGTCCTGTCTGGCCGTGTGACGCACTCACAAAATACACTGGGGATCTCTATCACTTCCGCTGTAACTTTCAGTTACCTCAGCAGTTCATCATGTACTATTGGCAGGAATGTTACATGAAGCATATCGCCCCGGTTGAACATTACGTAGGGAAAACTCCCATTTATCTGAGAAGAGCTTCACTCTGGCTGATTGATGGCCCGCTGAGCTCTGAGGTCTCTTGGTGAGGTGTCGGGTGGTGGCGAAGGGTTTAAGGGAAAACAATGGCAAATGACAGGACTTTATTCCTTTTTCTTCCTGAATGCACTCTGATGCTATTTTTTCAGAACAATGAACAGCAGTGGAATCTCTTCTGTGAACCCGTTGAATTATAATGTGATTACATAATTTGTCACTGTGATTCTGCAACGAGGAGACAGCGGTTTCTCCCAGGAATGAGAATTAGCAGAGTGGAAGGAGCAACGTTCCTCACAGGAGCTTGTGTTTCTAAAAAGGGCTCGCGGCCTTGTGGGTAGTCAGGTTTTAAATACACATGCACGCGCTGGGATTCAAATCCTTCTCACCTGTAGTTTTTTCGCTAACACAAAAAAAAATTCAAAGTGTATTTAGATAGTGTGCGTGCGTGCGTGTGTGTGTGTGTGTGTGTGTGTTTGCAGGGAGAAGATGCCATTCCACCATGTGCGGGCGGGCCTGCTCTATCCAGACAACTACCTGAGCAGCTCCCTGACAGAGGGCAGCGAAGCCTTCCAGCTCAACAGCATCTCCACGGAGGAGCTGGGGGGTAAATGTGCTTACACAGAGTTTCTACAGAGAGTAGAGTGTGAGGTTTACGAGCGGTTCATGTTTCACTACGGGGACAACGCGGTAACAAAAGCCTGGATTCTTCTGAGGAACAGTTTTCCATTCAGCCAATTTGTCAGAGCTTGACTCAGGTACATCACCTTTGTGATACATGTCTTACATTGGTCGCTGTGGAGGGAAAGAAGCAGCTGACCCCGACATTGAGCACCGGGCAGAGGCACAGGAGTGTGTTTGTGACGGCTGCTTATTTCTGTTAATACACGTGGCCTCGTGCAGTTTGCTCCAACGAACTTTGGTATGAAGTACTTTGTGGCATAAATCTTTTAATCCAATGTCCCCTGCGTCAAACTCGATTCAACCCAGTTCACCCAAACGGTTGCTTTGCTGAGCTGAAAGCAGATCCGCTACAGTGACGGAAACGTCTCTAGATCTCAGTGCGGTTGGTCCGTGTCGGTTAGCATGTTCAACGGCACCGACGCGGTTAGGATGGCGTGGACCTGTGTAGAGCCATTCTGTGAAGACGTCATGAGGAGGCATTATCTAAGCCCCGTCGACCGCAGATCCACTGCAGCCAAATGGACTCTTTGATGTGGACAAATTATCCATGGCGTTGGCTTTGAGCATTTGAAACCTCCTAATCCCACTTCAGAGACATGCTGGAGGTTCTTCCGCGATCATCTGTTAGCGCAGATAGAAGGCTGGTTAATCACCCCTGCGTTGGATCAGTGCTGTCCTTTTCTCGGGTTTTGAGGCATTTCACCAATCACAGTGAGAACAAGTACAGTCCTGGGGGGTTGAATTCATTATAGGCTGGGCCGTGTGCTGATACAAACGCACAAACACACACGCTTTGCCCCGTAATACAACCACAACCAGCTTATTTGCTACGTGTTACTTTGTTTTGGGAGGCTGATTCCCTTTCCTCTGATACTAACTTAATTCAGTAACAGAGGCAGTGGCTTGAATCTAGTTATTCGGCGTTATTTACAATGTTAAATGAGGGCAGGAAGTTTGGCTCAGGCCCTGCCCGCAGTCATAGGAGGCAGATCTGACACAGACTTACTACACAGGGGCGGCATGTCAGACGAGAATGTTATTGACAGAGTCTGAGGGAGACAAACTTTTTTGAATAAAGATTAGTCCTGGGTAAACTAAAATTAGAAATCTTTAATCCAGCAGGTGGTTGCTCTTCTAAGTTGTGTTCCTCTACAACGATTTGCACCAGTGGTCAAGGCCAACTGAAATGACGCCCTCTCCTGCCCCTGAAGTAAAGGTAGGAGAGGAAGGAAAAAAGTTGGCATATGAGAAGATGCTTAAGAAAGTCTCTCCTGTCCCTGCTGTCTTTATGAAGTCTATAAATTTGACCACCTCGACCGCAACCAGAAGCTCCACCTGCGCTCGGAAAGAGCAAAGTGATTGGTAGGTAATTAGCCGCAGATTGACCAGGGTATTTTCTTGGAATGGTCCTCGGAGGTTTGAGTAGTTCTGCTGCACAAACACAGAGATGCCGAATGAGCTGTGTGCGTTTACTGACGATTTCAATTTAGAAGCAAGCCTTTTATGTGGGAGGAGAGAATCGGAAATTATCTTGGCAATCTGTTGTCGATTGTGCTATGTGGAAGGACTGATACAGACCCCTATGGGTTTGTTAAATACAATACGTATATAAAGATGTAAGAGAAACAAGGATAGAAAGAGAGGGGCGTGTGCAGGAAAGGAGAGCAGCTGAGGGAAAGGCAGTTAATGGAGAAGCACATTTCAGCACCGTCTACACACCTGCTATAATCTGACTCATCCCATTTACAGCACTGGATGACTCCATGTGTAAGACTTAAAGCAATGGCAACTAAAATCAGAAAGAATTTTAAACCTAAACAGCGAGTTGGTTGGTTACTGAAAGATGTCAGCATTCAAAATAAGTGATATGCAGACGGCCTGACACCACAATATCGTGTGATGTTGTTTATTTGTCTTGCAGAGATCCGTGAGGCGTTTCGTGTTTTAGATCGTGATGGGAATGGTTTCATCTCCAAGCAGGAGCTGGGTATGGCCATGCGCTCCCTGGGTTACATGCCTAGCGAAGTGGAGCTAGCCATCATCATGCAGAGACTGGACATGGATGGTAAGGCAGTACACAAAGGACACGCGCAGTATGAATATTCAAATTCTAATGTGCTTAAAGTTGACATTTTAAAAAGATAAACACAAACACATAAATGAAAAAAATTACCCTGTAAAACAGTCTTTAAACTGCACAACTTGTGCTAAATATCAAAGGTCAAAGCTAAAAGCTTTTTGCTTTCGCCTCGACGAGTCCCGACCCTCTGAGAGCAGCGCTGCCATTCGTTCAAGAATGTCAATTATTATCAAGTCTTGGACAACCCGCACAGTCCTTCAGATGATTCATTTTACTTCATTAAATCCCTGCTCTTGCATTATATACTTATAATACCCTCAAGGTTTAGGGCAAAGTAGTCTTAAATAACATTTTATTATGCTAATTTGAAGATTTATTTTTAGGCACTGCAGGATAGAGAAACAATGTCGTAATAATATATGTCTTACAAGGTGATGCCTCTTTTTAAAGGTGTGCAATTTCCTTGTCCTTCCCAAGACATTTACTACAAACACTCTTGTAATTTGACACTGAACGTAGGGAAACAAAGGAATTTCCTTGAAAGAACACCTCCAATAAAACCCACCTAAATACTGTCAAACACTAAATTCTCCTTGAATGTTGAATTGCATGTTTGTCCGGTGACGATTTTCTCATTTTTCTCTGTTCAGCTTTCCCACTTTATACTAAATGAAAGTCGACCTATGTTATAACAGAAGTTAATTATTATTGATTGGAACTGTATAGATAGTGTCTCTGTCTTACCTGTAATCAGTGCCAAATGACATAAGTGAGTTGTCTCTAAGTGAATGTCTCTCCAAGTGAGTTCTTGGAAAATGTTCAGAAATTACAGACCCATAACATAGAGCAGTAATTTACTACCCATACTAACACAGTAGCACTGTGACATGTACAGTGCTTTTAAGGTTTCTAATTAGCTGTTTATTGTAAACAAACGAGCATTAAGTAGCATTAAATAACATTGTAAAAGTGTGGCAATATCAACATCAGAGATATACGGTGTAGTATCTGGTGTTTGTGCAGCAAGCCACAAGACGCTGGGATGTTCGCTGAGCATTAATTCCACGGGACATTGGCTGGTGATTGCTATCTTAAACAACATGCAGCAGTAGAATACATAATGCAAACACAAGATGTGTCCCTTGAACTTTAAATTTAATGAATTTTAAATTCAAGGGACCGTTTCCTGCATTGGCCCAAAAAAACTATAAATCTATAACCGCTGTCTACAACCACACACACAGACACTACTTTGCATATAGGTGCAGACACCCTATTTAAAATGTGAATTAGTGGTGGTGATGCATGGGGGGTTGTCATGGATGAGGGATCCTCCATCTGTTGATTTATCTCAGGGTGACTTCTTTGATTCAGCAAGCAAATAAACTTCATGAAATGTGTTATTTAGCTCTTGTCTGCCAGCCTTTCCTTGTTTCTGACGTTCTATTGTTCCTTTATGTCTCTCTACGTGTGTGTGTGTGTGTGTGTGTGTGTGTGTGTGTGTGTGTGTGTGTGTGTGTGTGTGTGTGTGTGTGCAGGGGACGGTCAGGTAGATTTTGAGGAGTTCATGACGATACTCGGGCCCAAACTGCTGTCATCTGATAACAGAGAAGGATTCCTGGGCAGCACCATTGACAACATCTTCTGGCAGGTGAAAGACAAAAACGCCTCCTCCTCCTCCTCCTCCTTCTCTCTTTCCTCCTCCTTCTCCTTCTCCCTTTCCTCCTCCTCCTCCCTTTCCCCCTCCTTCTTGTCCTCTTCCTCTGAACACTGTAGTTTCTCCTCCAATCATAATCCCAATCACTTATGAGTTACGTCCTTTCCGCGTCCTCTTTCCAACTCACTTTGTATTTTATCAGTCAGTGGACGTTTTACATCCCTGAGCACTAACGCTATAGTTTCTGCAGGGACTCTCTAAAATACACACACACACACACACACGCACACAAACAAACCCTCTCTGGCCCCCACCATTCTTTTGTTATCAGATAAAGAAGTTTTTTTTCTTCTTCTTTCAACCCAGGATCTCGGAGTAAAGGTGTATCTCGCCAGAATAAAGTGTGTTGCTTTTGAATAGTATGTTTGTGTGTTTGGGAGTCTGGGTGTGTGCTTGTGATCCATAGTGTGGAAGAGTGCATTTCCATAATAAAGATTTTAGCTTCCGTGCTTTCAAGCGTCCGAATGTGTCTCAGTGGTTATTGAGGCCAGCAGCTCATCTACATGCTTTTCAACCAGGTTGCTTTTATTTTATTTTATTATGGGGAGAAAGTGTCGCTCTCAAAGTGCTTTTTTGCCTCTTAGGTAAGACATGCGACAATAATGAAAAGTGCAAGGTTTTGAGTGTGTGTGTGTTTGTGTGTATGTAGGGAGGAGGGTGAGGATGGCTGGTTGAGCAGACAGCTCTAAGTAAGACTCTCTGCTTTCTTAGTGTCAAATAAGAGGAGAAACATTTAGAGGGTGACTCACTGAAATGAGGAGGTGTGTTTTAGGTTACAAACACACACCCTTGCCACATTTAAATTGCTTTTTATTGTGCAATCGCTTCAGAAAAGGAAAAACAAGATTTTATCAACGCAATTTCTTTCCAAGTCGTGGGAAATATTGTGTCACTTTTTATAAATAGGACCCATTACATCTGAAGGAGGGATGGAGCAAGACGGGCTTCAGTGTGCAAAGCTAAAATAGATGAGGGAATAGGTTAGATGGGCAATATCTTAGAACACGGAGGGTGGTGTTGGTTCAGGGGGGCGAAGGTGCCCCACATACGAGAATATGAAGGAAGCTCACAAAGGAGGAGAGCGGGAAAGAAAGAGAGAAGAGGTACGAGTGCCTGTGATTTATGAAGGTCGCAGACAGTGTTCATCGGGGTTGATTTAAAATATTCAAGCCGAAAGACGGACTAAAAGAAAACAGGAAGAAGAGGAAGGAAAAATCAGAGGAGGAAAAAGAGCGAAAATAGGATTAGTAAATAGAGTAATAAATTAAAATGAAAGACTATAGAAAGACCGAGGACGAGGGGTTGAAATGGTGGGAGGAAGTGTGTCTCTGGGGATGGCGAGCGCTGTGTTTTGTGTTTCTGTTTATATTTCACAGACCTCAGAGCGAGACAGCAAGAAGGAGAGACATTATATTAAAAGGAGAAAGATAGAAGAGAAGTGGGCACCGCATGGTGGGTCATAATGATACGGTTCACACTTGTCAGACGATATGTTGCACAATGAGATGGAATGATTTGCTTCTTCATAGAAACTTGAATTGGTGGTTTTTGATTACAATCAAATGTTGTGAGCATTTGTGTGTGTAATACATTTTGTGTGTCCGGGTGATTGCATCCTGCCTGTTGTATACTTGAGAAATATCTGAAAAATATGTTCTTCTGCAGCATAGTATGAGTAAAAGCTGATAGGGAGATTCAGAGATCTACTTTGAAAACAACGGTAGACGGTAAATAGAAAAGGAAGCATCCCAAATGATGAAAACAACAACTATCCTTAAGCCAAGGACTTGAGTCTGAAATAGGCTTATCGTGGACCTATAAAGTATTATATCTCATATTCGCTACATTTATATACACGGCGGCATCATAACTCTGAGATATTACTTCCGGCAGTCTAGCGATAATCCTGTTTCCACTGTTAAACTAGGTTAACCGTTTTCTTGGCTGTATCCGTAATGGTATCTTAGGAATTTTTAAATGTTCCTTTTTTACGTAGGTCTTTATGCGCTGTTACAATCGTTAAAAGAAAAACCGGCACGTTTGTGCATTTGGTAAATCTTCAGTAGCTAACACTTCTTAACACTTGATGAACAATGATGTTGATGCAAAAACATACTTCGCAATCCACATAACAAACCTGAAGATGCAGAACATCTGAAACCCAATGATAATCTATGGACCAGACGCAATTCGTAGCACCTGATTATAACTGGCCAATGATGCGCTCGCTGCCATTAGCAGGTTTTTACATTATGGAAAGGACCCTGAAAAGATATTAAACAAATGTCTTAATCTCCCACTTGATTCGCTGTGTTTGTTATTGTGCCTCGCTTAAGGAATTCTCATTCCGAAAACTGCCATCGCAACCAGATTCCCAACAATGACAATTAGTGGAGAATGAAGTTGCTCTCGCTCTCTGTGTCCTAATCACAGTTTCTCCGTGCAGATAGTTCGTGCTTTGGTTGTATGTCAGTGCACGTCAGTGTGCCCCACTTGGCCACCACTAGTCAGCGGTTACAGCTGATAGCAGCGCCCGTAGTTGGATATTAGTAGCTGGTTGTTTACTCTGCTAGCACTTTTAGCTGCTAGCTGCCGGCTCATCGTTAATTTATTGAAGAACTGTTGAGAGGCAATCTAGCTCGATCTTTGTTCTTGCACCCTCAAGCGCTTGAAAAAGCTACCATGTCATTTATTTTGGCTTAAAACAGTCTTTCCAAGCAGCCAATTATGTTCTTTTATCTCGGCAGTGTGAAAATAGAACAGCAGACTCTTGTGAACATCCTCTCTGCACTCGTTTGTGTCAAGCGTCACATTACAAATGTTAAAGGAGACATATTATGAAGATTCCACTTGCAGAGTGCTTCTACACGTTAATGTGGTTTTCTGGCAGGTCTACCAACCCCCAAATGCGGGGGGAAAAATCTTGTGTATTCTTTTAGGATTGCTGTAGTGAATTAATACTAGTTAAGACAAGCTGTTTGGATGTTCCAGGGTTTGCCTACTTCATCTTCATCTTAAAAGGCAAAGTATGAAAGGGATAAAGTTCATGAATTACAAATAAGCATGATATGTCTCCTTTAAACTAAACTCTCAGTATTAATGAAAAGAGAGAAGGAAAACCAGCGTGGAGGAATCCGACTTAATTAGCCGGCCAGTGACAGACTTATCGCTACTATTTGCATCTATTGACACAGTATGCAGTGTTGAGACCAGGAATGCCAAATTTCGAGTGAAAAACAATATTTAAGAACTGCTTTCTGATGGTGGTTTCATCCAAACTTACCTCAGGTGTAATTAGTTTAACAGAGGTATCATAACAGCGACCTTGAAATAACTTCTTCTCCCTTTAGAGTGCAACGTTTTGCATTTAATCACATTTACATCCTTTAATTACATCCAGAATTGGGACTGATGTTGTTCCTGTGGATCTAATTGACCAATTATTTATTTTTTGATTGACTGTAACCTCTGCTGACTTTGTTAAGAATAACTTATCTCACCTGCAATGTTCTACTAAGATCTGTCCCCAGGAACCTAAGCCCGAAGGCACTGCTGCGATCAACAAAAATAAGACAACGGGAACACAAAATAAAAGAAACAATGCTTGCAGGTTGTCACACAGGTTGTCACTCTTCTTTAAGAGAAGGGTGAGCAGATGGACGGCGAGCACCTCTTCGTCTGACCGATGTGTCCTGGCTCCTTGAGCATGTGACCGGTCTCTGTCCGCCAAGGGGCGAAATTCAGATTTAGGGCCAAACAAATGACTGTGAGAGAAAGCATGGGAGGGTTGGACCTTGTTTCTAGTTTTTCAACAGTGTGTTACTATTGTCTAGTTTTGTGATTACATTGTACCATCATCTTTTAAAGGACTACCCACCGAACGTTTTATCCAATCTCAATACCTCATTTATGTAGCTGACAACCTGCTGTAAAACCGGCCACCTGTTGAAGAGAAAGCTGGTCGCATGCAAAATACATGAAAATAAAAACAGTGTTTCGTGGTTGGCCAATTTCAGTTAATGTGAATGTGGTATTTTTGGTAACTCCCACAGCTCCAGGAGAGGAGGGTTTCCTAGTCAACTTTGGGCCGACCTGAGACTTACAGTGAGCGTATACCCTTGGGGAGATTTTCTTTTTATAAATGTGTTGCAATCAAGAGCTGTGGTGAGCCTGCGTCCATCGGGATATGGAACTTCTGTTGTGTGGTATTTTTGGCCAGGCCTCTATTGGCAGACAGCACTCTCGAGGCACAACACATTCTGAGTGTTTTTCTTAAAACCTTTAAATACTGCAAAATGAAAAAAGGAGGGTAGAAGATAATGGAGACTTTTTGATGCTGCTGCAGTGTGTTGTTAATGTTTGCTACATGGCTACTGATTTAAATATTATTGTTATTACTACTATATCTTGTGTTTTTCATTGTGCGTGCGTGCGTGCGTGCGTGCGTGTGTACTGTGAGTTAAATTATTAAAGGGTGGCTGTTTCAATACTGTTTTTCTTTCAGTGCCTTAAAATGTGGGATATTTATCTTCAGATTACATTGCATCACATAAAACTGTGACTAATTTTGATAAAAAAAGAACCTAAAATGTTATGCTAAGAAATGCCCCCATTACATGTCTGTATTTGTGGACATACAGTTTATTTATGGGCCAAAGCACTTTAGTCCAAAATGAGAGGAAAAACTGTCCTTGAACTTGAAGATGCAACCTGACCCCAGCAGCACTGCCGCGATACAGAATACAAATAAGACAAAGGGACTGCAGAATAAAGTAAAAATCTAGGTAATCCATCTAGGTCACAAGACGGAGCAGGTGGACAACTGGCCAAACAAGCTTGTTTGGTGCCAGGGCTTGAAGGGTGAGAGGGGAGGGACTGAGGGTAAGCACCTGTTGTTTTGATTGATGTGTCCTGGCTCCTTCAGTATGTCACTGGTCACCAAGGGCAAGAAGCCTCATTGAGACTTAAGCAGGGTAGGGGGGGCTATATGAGTAAATCAGTGTTTTTCTAGTTATGTGATCGTATTGTTTGCTTTTGCATGTGTATATTTATAACTTTTAATTTCCGCATCGCTATTCCTGACTGTATCGTACACCAATACCTCATTTATGTTTCTGATCATGTGGCCCGTAACATAGCGGTTAGCGACTCGCGTTTTCCGTTCTTGAAAGCTTGGTGTCCCGGCGAGAAATAACAACCATCCTCTCGATACTGGTTTTCACTTAGATCACTTGGGTTAGCTTCAGTGCAGGAAGTAGCCAAAAGAGCACCCTCAGGACCACCGCTGGTGATGCAGCGGCTTCAACAAACTTATTTTCTCTCTGTGGTTACCCTTCAGACATCCGACATCAGACAAGTAGCGGCCCCACTGTGGCTTTTTCCTCAATAGACAGACAGACAGGAACATTGCACATCCCGTTTGTGCGCCTGCCCTGAGCCGTCCTGTCTGTCCTTACAGCTTCTGTCCAAACAGTTGTTCCTCCTTTTCCCAGCATCCATTCAGCGCAAAGACAGCTCTGCCAAGAAAGGCAGCTCAGGCCTTCAAGCGGTCGCCCTGGAGGGCCTCACAAGGTGGCGTGTGCCAGCAGTTACATATCCAATCAGGGGTTTTTTTGAGGTATAATCACATGTGAAATGGAATCATTTAAACATGTACTTAAAATAAACATTAACATTGAAAATTCGGCCAATTTTGAAGATTAAAGGTTGCGTTATTGTCTGTTATTAGTCCGTGGACAGCAGCACGCAACAATTGGAAAAAGGTGCATACAATTTATGATGCAGCCCCTTTAACTATGTTTTCAAGACTTTTCTGTCTTCATCTTGTGTCAATTTTGCTGTTTGCTATTCAAAGAAGCCTACTTTTAAAACGAAGCCCTTTGAAAACGATAAAAAAGAATTTTGGGTCGATCCCAGTTTGTTGAATAGAGAATACTATTGATTTCAGGCTGGGTTTTTTTTTTATTTCACTGTAGTTACTAAACAGTGTCCTCCATACAACAGAGAAAAGAGTATACGAAACATGTTCCAAACAAAATCTATACATGTTCATGTACAAATTTGTTCATGTTCTAATTTTTCTATAAACTGCATATTATGTTTCCTATGAATGTTTTGTGTATTTGTGCATCTGTGTTCATGTTGTCATAATTCTAGTGCAAATGCTAGCACTATATCATTGTTAATTAACATTGATATTAATATATTCCATCCTTTGTGACCACACAGAAGCAAATGTGTGCAAAATACATTAGAAAAACTCAATAAGTGATAGTCTCCCATTTTGGTATGTGCCAATATTGAGATGAGTGGTACACTTTCTAACCTCTCATCAGCTGTTTTTCCTTTGGTAAACAACATCTGCCTATGGTGGTTGAGCATGCAATATGCGGTTTTAAGAGTTTCACAAGCATAAAAATACCACTTCGGAAATACCACTGTTGAAATGAGCATCTCATCACCACCACAACTCATCTTTCTCCCTGCACTGTTCTCTCCATCTGTGTCTCCCACTGCTTCCTCTCATTGGCTTTGACCTCACCATACTTTCCGTTTTTCATCTCTCAGTACTCCAGTCTTTTTCTTTCTTTCCCTCGATAAAACCCTCCGATTGACTTTGTATTCGCATCGTCTGCCCCAGTATATCCATCTGTTGTGCTAAACCAAGCGGCTGATTGTATTTGCGACTGTCAGTGAGGTAAATGATCTTGATATAGATGCCAGTGGGTTTGGGGATGGCATAAGCAAGTGAGTCCGTGGGTTGTAGTCTGTATCAGCTGGGGGTTGCACAGGAAGAACATGAGGTTTTGGAATGGCAGACAGAGAACATGACAGACGCTAAGATTTTTGTCAAGGGTCAATCCCGTTAATCATTTTAAACAGTATATAACCACTTAAGAGAGGTAGATAGGCCTGCATTTATTTTGCCACTGATGCATCCATTAAACCAGTAGTGCTTGCATGCACACAGACACACACACACACACACACACACACTGGTTTGCATACTGATTCAGTCAGCCATAAATACTGCAGCACCTCAAATGATGCACAGGCGTCATGCTGCCATTACATTACAGCTGACCCCATACTGTACCTGTAAATTACACGTTTGGGAAATACGACACCAACTCATTCATGCCATGGATTTGTGTTGCTTACACACCTCATGCTCATCTTCTATATTTATCTGCCCTCGTGAAGGCAGTTTGTGGATGACTGTGCCTCTACATTGATCGCATTTCCCCCCCCCTGCAGTTTGACATGCAGCAGCTGTCTCTTGATGAGCTGAAGCAGGTGCTCTTCCACGCCTTCCGGGACCACCTGACAATGAAGGACATCGAGAACATCATCATCACCGAGGAGGAGAGCCTAAATGAGACAGGGAACTGCCCTGAGTATGAAGGAGGTGAGGAAGCTGTTTTCATGGAAACATTACATTGCTTTTGCCTATACTTTATATAGATATATCAGGTATCTACTACTAAAATAAGTTTGCACATAATAATACTGAGCTAATCAAACATATCCATGAATTCATATCCTATGAATTGTCATCGGCTGACACCACTCACACCTCTAAAGCTCACTATTTACCATGCACTAATTTGCTAAATCCGAACACAGAGTTGTAATTGTAACAAGAAGAAAGGTTAAGAAAGGCAAGCAGGCACAGAAACAGTATTGAAACTTCTTTTAAAGTTTGAATCATGCTTCAGAAAATTCAAGGTGAGAGTCATTTTTAATCTGCTGCTCTACCAACATGAATATCCATCAACAAGGGTTTCATCTGCAACGGGGTGATCCTGAAAGCAAGGCAGAGAATTTATGAGACACAAAGGAAGAAAATAACAGGTGCAAGATTTCAAAAACAGAATAGATTAGTCTCAAGGGTAATGCATATATTTAGTTGAATCTTAAAGTCAGTGTTTGAGAGCAAAACAAATACACAAAGGCCCTTTTTTCTTAATTGAGACCAATTCATGCTGCTTTCGCGGGTGTAGGGATATAAACTATATCTGACCCCGTGTCAGTTACAGTAAGAAATTGCCTTCCTGCTGCAAAACATCCACAAGTCAAACTAGTACAAAAGTAAAGACGGATCAAACAGGTCCGAAAAACCAGCAAATTCTTAATGAATGAATCCATTGGGTGCCGGCCTAAAAACCTAAGGAGAGACCTGGGGGAGGAGAGGGAGAAACTTAGCAGAGAAGGGACAGTGAAGGAAGAAATAAGAGGCTAAAGAAGGGATCAGGGAATTGCTGGCTCTGCATTTCCTGATCTTTTACAAAGTTTTGGGTGGTGAGGGAAAGAGTTGGCGAGAGGAAACCGCTGAAAGGCTTTGAAAGAGGAGAAGCAGAAAGAGGAAGCGTAAAGAAAGGATAAAGAGTCAAAGAGCCTCTCTTTGCTAAGTAACAGTTGAATTACTCCCTACATTAAGCTCTCTTCCCACATCCTCAACTTCCTTCTTAAATGGTTCCTCCCCATCGTCCGCCGGGACCTGTAAGACTTACACAGTCCCTCTTAGATGCACGACTCAGAGCTCCGAGTTGATTTATTGATGCAGTGTGTGATATAACAAACTGAGACAAGGAGGCTGACGGGGGGAAACATTTTGGTTTTTGCTGTTTTGGTGACACAAGTCCATGTATTCGTAGTTTATGCGTTGTAGGCCAGTTTAATCAAAAACCAAGTGTCAAATCATTTTGTTATATTTCTAGTGACTTCTCGGATTCTCTCTATCATGATTTCTTACTAAATGGCCATTGATTTGTTCTTGTAGGCAGTTTTATTTCAACGTTTGGACAGAGCCAGACCAGCTTGTTCAATTGAGGCACGTTTAAGATGAACAAGTACACACCTGTCTCTCCTTTCTTTCTCCTCTTTTTTCTTTCGCTCCCCTCAGTCCACCCCAAGAAGAAGAATCGACAGACGTGTGTCAGGAAAAGCCTGATCTGCGCCTTCGCTATGGCTTTCATCATCAGCGTCATGCTCATCGCAGCCAATCAGATGCTGCGGAACGGCATGGAGTGACCGATTGCACTGTGAGCTCGGGGGTTGGACGGAACGGCCGCGACCCCACATCTCGTCTCTGTAGCCAAAGCAGGACCAGCCACACTCCCGAGCACGTCTCTAAACAATCAGCTGAGTTTTTTAGTTGTGTTTATTTAACTCATTGAAGCAGTAGATGTGAGCGGTATGAAGAGAGGTATATGTGATTTGCACTGAAGATGTCACCATGTAGAGTTACCGGACTTACTGGTCACAAGGAAGAAGTGGACAATGATTATGTTTTTGTATAAACGGTGAAAATGAATTGGGCATATTATTTTGACCGCACTTTAAATTTGATTTTCCAGTAACCGAAAATGTTAAGGTGCTATGAGCCGTTCCTTATTTCAAAATCAAATTTATTATGGACAACCGCATATTTACAATAGAGAAGTAGCGCTGAATGTCAGTGAATGTTGGTGCTGAATGTTTGTCATTTAAGTATTTAAACGTATATCAAATCGCTCACATCTCATAGTGATTTATAAATATAACTCCTTACATGGAAAGTGGACTGACTCGACTCAGTCCACTGATCTTGGGGTCTTTCTGTACATCCAAAAGGAGCACAACTCAATCCTCAGTGGGGGATCAGTTAAAAACCATCACTGTGCGCCTGTCTGTGCTATTAAGTCTTGGCATTGATTGAATCCCTCAACATTTGTGTGTGTGTGTGTGTGTGCGCGTGTGTGTGTGTGTACATGATGCGAGCTCAGGCTGTCTGAGAGGTTAAAAATGTATTAAAGTAGAGCTCTGTTTTTGGCCATTATTTTGACCAGATAGATTATAATATTGTTTATTATATGTTAAAAGAAAATATTTCACCTCAGCATCTCACATTGCCGAACTGTGGTAAATATAAACCGCACAAAAATGCATGCCAGTTTATATACTGCCATATCAAACTTTACACTAACTCCCATGGATTTCACTGTAAATATATATATAATGTAGTACTTGTTATACGTGTTTCCTTTTTCTCAAGCAGAATGTATGAAGGGTAGAAACTAGTGAGATAATTCAGGGATACACAGCAGAGCTTTGGCACGCTGTACGAGCAGCTGTTTTCTTAGAAAAGGTTGCAGTCTAGTGGTTAAAATGAGATTTGCATCGAAACGCTTGAACAACCACGTTTACAAAGGTGTTCTGAAGTGAAGAACAACTCCGATGTATTTGAGCTCGGGATAAGTGTTGTGCCATTATCACTTTCGTCTGTGTAGGTGAACATTCACTATCTTTAGTGGCCAAACAACAAACGGTTTTCCCCACGACCCAAATTGTGCTGTCGCACCGGTTCGTACAGCTCAGGATTGCATGAGCGATGGAGGTGACTGCTGCAGTTGGTGTGGTAGAATGTGTCGGATCTGCCATCATAGCCGGGTTTTATAGTTCAGACCTGAAAGCACTGCAATTCTAGAAACCACGACGTTTCAGAAATACCTTGTAGGAGTTTAAAGGCATGTTCCTCCTCTTTTATCGTTCCGATGACGTTGAACATGCCAGGTAAACCTACTTGTTAATCTACTGGCATTGTAATTATGTTTTCATATTCCGGTGATGTTTTCCAAAAATGTCACGACTGAGGATACGTTTTTATCAAACACAGAGTCAGTGGAACAGAGTTCTTTACCGTGAAGATCATTTCTATGATTATTTTGTGATATCAATAGATATGGTAAACATATTTTCATTAATGTTGTGTAATGTAATGTTTCTACCCGTTGATGGCATCTTTGAAATACACTCTCAGTTCACACCGATTGCAACATTATGTGTCATAACAGCAACATGTGGATTCCTAAATTGCACGGTGCTCCGGTTGGACATGATTTGATCCGATACTCTGAAGCCATTATTTATTCTTCTGTCTGATGATAACCAAACTATATTTCAATCATACCAATGTGCAGGATGCGGGTTTGTACGCTTTAAGGGTTAGACAAAACATAAGAGAGGGCTTTCTCTTGGAATTAAACAAATTCTAAAATCAAGTATTGCAGCAAAAAAGTCTCTTCATACTATAAATCAGTACGCATGTTGTTTATGAACAACAGGGTAATCCATTTAACCTTTCTTCAATGTGGCACTGCCCTGCTTTGAGTTTAAGTACCACTCTGACAGATTTGACTTTCCAGTTGATAACGTATTAGCCATTTCTTTCCTCAAATTTCTACCAGCTATTAATAAAATCAGAGTGCAGGAGAGGGCATTTTCATGAATATGCAAATACAAGGTCACGTCGTCGTCGTCTCTGTTTCACGTCCTCTGGGTTGGTAGACTGTCGGCCTCACTGTGGATGGTTAAAACTGACATTGGATACAATAAATGGTGTGTTTTAGTCACATTAGTTTTTATTGAACGTTCTCACTGTCCTGTATAAACTGCTGTGTAATGAACGCTCAACTAATCCCCGTCAGTCAGTTGGTGTCTTTGATATTGTCAGCAGATTGGCATTTGACCAGTTGGTCCTTTTGAAACCAGCATAGACCACTTTATCTTTAGAACTTGCCGGGCTGTGCAAGGGGAACCTATTTGAAAAACCTTTCATTAACACTTTTGAAGTTTACATTATGATGCTGTACATCTTTAACGTGACAGAATTGGTTCGTGATTTTCATGTTTTTGACAGTTGCTTTGGGGATATGTTTTTACCAAAACATGTTTTTACCTTGTAGATTATGTAGAGCTAAAACTAAACACAGATATGTAACACAACATTGGCATGCTGCTTTGAAAAGGAGAAAGAAAACAGCAATAGCTGCCAATCAAATGGATATTTAAAAATGCAAATAACAAGTTAATCTAAAAGAAATATATCCATATATGTTTATGCAATAAAACCTTGTTTTTATAGAAATTTTAAAGCATCTGTATTTATTTCTGAAAGATTTGCATGCACTGGGATTTTGAGAGTTTTTAATTACCAAACAATAGTACTCAATACTATAAAAAGGTAGGGCATTCATCCATAAATCTCCAAAATTACACTTGTAATTACAATTATTTGGGGCTTTTTTCTAAGCTTGTGAGCAGGGCCATTTTTTGGGATTATAAAACACAGTATAAAGAAGGTTTGTTGCTTTACTTGTCACTTGTTATCATCCTCACTGTGTCATTTTCAATACTAACCCTAAAAATAGGGTGACAACACAGCATGGTTTTCACTGAGCGCCCTTTACTGCAGTTTCCCCACGCAGGTACCAGAGAGCACATGAAGGAGCTGGAAGCCAGAGGAACAGTCCCTTCAACAGTAGAAAGCTGCCTTATTACCTTTCCACCATTCATGAAGGTCACGTAGCACCGCAAACATAATTGCTTGTTAGTACTTCCACCGCGACATTGGTGACATACATGCACACAAAGGAAACCCCTCCACCACTGGGCTATGCATCTTAAAATACTAGAGCTGCATGCAAGATGTGGGGATTCAAGGTCAATTTGGTTGACATTTCTGAAAAGACAGCATCCTATGGAGCAGCGTACACATCGGCCTACACTCGGAATCATAATAACTAGGGAGCAAAGGTCAAACAGAAGTGAGAAAACACTCACAGCAGATGCCTCTGAACCACATTATCTGCTGGTTAATGAAACAAAACCCTCCATTAGGTTAACAAACGAGTCATTATGATAAGTACAATGGCCCGGGCAGACGTTAAAAGCTTGCCTCAAATACAAAACCTTTGGTCTGGTTTTTTTCTGTAGGTAAAATTAGGGTACTAGCTTTTATAAAGTGATCCAAGCTTGTTTGACTGGTTTAAGATCAAGTGAAGGGACACCTGTAAAAAAGAAACACTATATTATTTGCATGTGTACAGACTGTAAAGCCCTCTGAGGCAAATTTGTAATTTGCGATTTTGGGCTGTACAAAACACAATGTATTGAATTGAATATTATCTTCAGTGTGCTATTTTGTATCTCCTAATTCATGTCGGTAAAATGTGCATGCAGTTATAAAGAAAGTCATTAATGACATCAGTTATTCATTTTAAGTAAACTCTGGCTTTGCCATGACTAAATTTGGATCATAAAGACATTGGTTACATTTTCAACCAAGAAAGATTTTCCCCCACCGTCACTAAAGTAAAAAGAAAACGATCCAATGAAGAAGTCACGGTAAAACTGCATACAAATAATTTTAATATGAGGTATTCATTGCATTTTTGTCTCTAACGAGAACCTCTCATACAAAGAGTGGATGTAACACTGTACTTTCTCCCAGCACTCAGAAAACTTATCAAAACATGACAACCAACAGCACCCAGGTCAATGGCGTACATGTAAAAACACCTCTGAAGAAAAAAAAATGCTTATTCTATCATGTCAGATAGTGTCAAATAATTTATATGAAACGCTTGAATTCAAGGGAAAAGAAAGCCATTCACCAAGGTAATACTTCTTATGCATTGAGTACAATATGGCCTCTAAATGTCACAAAAACACATTCAAATGTTTATGTTTTCAAAAGTTTAAAAGTCTCCAGTTTAAACACCTAGCATTTAGCACATTTTAAAAAGGATAAAGGCACAAGTGTGACATTTTTTTTGCCCAACAAAGCACAAGATTTACCTGATGAAGTAATACTCATCTATCCTGGTATTAGCAGTTATTCAACAAGATAACAGATGAGAGGATGCAAAGCGTCAAACTGTGAAACTGTAAAACAAAATTTTTAACACCTCTACATCTCCTTGCACCTGTAGCTGCTATATTTTTGAGGATTCAAGTTGTGTTTTGTTAAAAGTTGAAGTGATTGCCACCTGATCCATGACAGGCTTTGGCACAGTCTCTTTAAAGACGACAGTCGAAAGGTGATGGGAGAGGCAAATGAGAAAAGAGGTGGCTGCAACGGGTGTAACTAGGGACAGGAGCGGCAATACGACGGTGGTCAGAGACAACGGGAAGTGAGGGAAAACAAAAGGGCTTCAGAACTCCGCGTGAAGGTGACTGTAGTCTCGGCTGCCTGCCAGGTTCTCGCTGGGCTTCAGAAAGACGCCCTCCATGGCCTTCCACAGGCTGTGCTGGCTGGGGCTCGACATGGCGTGAACTTCCCTCTGACCGTTGATCGGCCGCCCGTACTGCTCCCCCGTCACCGACAGCAGCGCATCGGTGGCTTTGTGGCGGAAGCGGACGGCCTCCTGGCGCTTCCACACAGATCCTCCACACTGGACTGTCCACTCGTCCAGGTGGTCCCCTTCCCCTTCGTCGCCAAATGCACTCACCTCCTGGGGACAGGAAAGAGACAATTAGGAAGAAATTCCTTGCTTTTGTGATCATTTACGATCCTGTTACTTTCCGGACGTAGACAATACTTACATTAGATAGATATCCGAACACAATAGGTTGATAAACTGGGAACAAATAGAATAACTAGACGGGGATGTCTACTTTCCCAATTTCATCACTCTGATGGAACAATCCTCAAAATGAAGCAAACCTGTTTATCAAATTTACAACATAGTAGGCAGATAAGTCGCCAGTCGGCTTGTGGGAATGCTCAGATCAGCTGATCGCAGATGGTGCAAAACACGACTATCACTGCAGTAACAGTATGCCAAAATGACAGTTGACAAATTAATGAAATAGCATGTTAAACATCTTCCAACCCTGTTACACTTCATGACACACTGTTTTCACACTTCCTCAATATTGCAGGATATTTTGTTGACCCAAGGCTGTATTCACAGAGAGTCTGGTGAATTTCCTGAAGTGTAAAAGCTGCTGTCTACTCAGTTCTACCGCTTGGTGTTTTACATCTATGACCGCACACGAGTGATGTTACTGCAGTTAATCAAGTCAGTGGACTTGACAGTCTGCAGATGAGTGATAACAGCATCAACATTCCCACATTTAACTTTTTCAATTATGCTGGAGATGTTAAAACCCTCTCCAAGACATTAACACGGTTTCTAAATCTCTGCAGCCAGCTTTGTGGATGATGCGTGACATAACATGACGCCTCTTCTCTTCCATGTGTACCCCCCCCCCGCCCCCCCCCCCACCCCCCTCACCACCACCCACCTGGTTAGAGGACAGCGGGGAGGCGAAGTAGTGGCTGTGCAGGTTGCGGCCCGTGTTGACGTGAGTGAGACGAATATTCTGCCCGCATTTGATCGGGGTGCCACGATGACATGAGGTGTCGATTGTTCCGCGGACACTCCAGTAGCTGTTGCTGTCTTCCACTGAAGTCACTCCTGTTACAGACTGCTGCCCGCTACCTGCCACACACACACACACACACACACACACACACACACACACATACAAAAACACAAGTACATAATAAAACTCACAGAAATGGGTTGAAGGACAACCACACTAGGATTCTGTCAGGGGAAGTCCAGTTTAATTAAGCTCATGACTTTGTTGTGGGGGTGACACATTTCTAGATTTGCAGAAAGTTTGGAACTAGATTCCATTTGAAGTTTTCTTAACGAATCTGAGCTTAATAACGTGGTTTACTCTGATGGTTAAGAGAAAAATAATGTGCTTTTTAGGAAAATCCAACCGTTAATCTTGTTCGTGTATACTGAATTCACGGAACACCGAAAAGAGAATGTCGCCGTTATTTTACGTCATATTAAAGACAGGATTCATTGACGTTACATGTCAAATTAACACCTTTGTAAATATAAACCGATCTTTATAATTACAGACATGGACAACGATAAGTTTTGTAATGCTTAAGGATCTATTTATGAGAGGAAACTCACCGGAGCCGTAGCGTACGTCGTGCGAGTGTAGTCTTACATTGTGCTTTGTATTTAACAGTTTAAGGACGGATCCGCACGTCACAAAACCCAGTTCAGTACCAAAAGACAGTCCAAATATACAGGTTAACAATAACAAAATGGTCGGAAGAGAGTTGGGAAGAACAATACAATCTAAGTGACCCATTACTACTAGATCCAAAGCAGCCGCCGATGCTCATAAAGATCTATAATTTTTCGCTACGTCATTAAAGAGGTACAGTGTTCCGAGGCGAGTTGTGAAACAGCGCCCCTAGTGGCTTGGAATGTTCACTGCATGGAGCCGTGTGTCTTTTGTTTATTTGGGGTTTATTTTGTGTAATTTCAGATATGCTTTAGTGCGTATGAAATATCACCAATGTCTCCATGAAATACTGAAGTGGTTATTTGCGCAGTATTATTTAGTTGTTTTATTTTGTGTAGAGGCATGGTGAACCAGCAGGGGGCGTCCCATTTCTACCGCGAAGGATGGAAGGCTCCCGGAATTGCCATCACGCCGCCCGTTGACGGCCATTTTTACAAGTACAGGCTCCTGAAACACAACACAATCCCGTTATTTTTTTGTAAACGTTAACGGAGTACGCTCAAGAAGGGATACACGTAAGTCCACGTTTGCCGTGATCATTTGCGATCCTAACACCGTGCTGCTTAGCAAATCGTCGTTAACTATCCAGCGCTTATGCAGTTGCCTGTTGTTGTCGTCCTAGCTAATGCTAGGCTAGCATACTGACATGCTAAAACGTTGGACTGGCTCAGAGGCCTTTATCAATTCAACAGTGAATATATAAGTTATTTTTGTTATTTAATTGTCAGCTGACCTATCGTTAAGTCTGAATGCTTTTCAAACAAACGACGCGAAAGTGACGTTAAATGTCAGCAAACGTTAACGTCACTTGTTAAGAGGTTGCTCGCTAGCCACCTTGCATAGCTAGCATGGGTAATAGCCTAACCATAGTTAGAGGTGGCTAGCTCCCATATAGATAACTGATCTGCTGCAGTAAACCGAGCTAAGGGTATTGACTAGCATTCCCAATATAACGTATCTCTGTTGTGTCGTAAGTGTGTTGATCGAAACGCTCTTTAGATAACTCTGAATTAAGGTCCGGATAACGTTATGTATACAGTTGCATGGAAAGCACTGTACTAATTAACGTTCGTTTGAGTGATGAACTCGGTGTGCGCACTGCGACATAAGGTGTAACTTTGTGTTGTTTCTCTAAATGTCGTTTAGTCACAGGTCAAAAGTCAAATATTATTAAAATGATCGAAAGGAGCAGAGCACTATTTTATATTTTTGGGGAGATCTTGAACCGTAGAATGCTCATTCTGGAATGTCTGATATTTAGAGTCTCTCCATTTGGTGGATTGGTGCAACTATATCTTGCTTTTGAATATTTCATTCAGCGTTATCATTTAATAATAATGAAATGGATATGTTGTATGACAGTTTGAATTAAATTATTTTTCCAAACTTAAAGGAAAGGTGTTAATATGCAGTGAACTTATAAATACATCGTAGTACTAGAGTATATGTGTAAGTTGTTGGAAAGGTTAACTGACAGTTTTTCTTCACAGGAACAGCAGCATGTCCGACTTTATTGAGAGCGAGGCAGAGGAATCAGAGGAGGAGCTTGATGAGAAAGACCTCAAGCCGAAAAAGACCCAGAGGTTTTTGGAGGAAGATGGTAAGATTATAATGGTTCAATTCTGGGTATGTGTTTCAAAGGGGATGTGCGGGGGGAGGGGTTGCATCAGGTGTGAACCATTCATCCCTCATTTCCCAACAGATGAAGAGGAAGAAGAGAACACAGAGGACCAGGATGAGCGAGGAAATTTACGTGGACTCATCGATGATGGAGAGGAGGAGGAGGAGGAGGAGGAGGAGGGGGAGGAGGGGGACCAGGACCGGCCAAGTGCAAGTGCAGCAGGGAGTGACTCAGAAGAGGAAGTCAGGCATCGCCGTAAAAAGCGCAGTAAGTGCATTATATGTTTATAAAGCATTCCCATTAGCCCCCACGTGGTTCTCACTAACAAAAACAAAGGAATCTATTTATACATTGACATTTGTTAATTACGGGAAAATATTTCGCAATTGATAAATATTTGGTAATATTGCCTTTATCGTTATTACCTGTGTTTAATTTCTTATTTTTACGTTCAACGTACACATTTTTTATTTTTATTTTATTTAGTATGTTATATGTTCGTTTGTCTTTTAAAACTGATAGTACTTTCATGTATCATTACGTGGCATTAACCGCAGCAGGTGGTAGTGATGTTAGTTTTCTGCTGCTGTGGAGTAAAATCTACTTCAATATTTTTGCTTTGCCATTATCATAGAAAGTGTATTGGTTGTGTCAGCCATATTTACCTGCATTTGGCTCTGAAAACAAATACTTCTCGATTTTGAGTCATTGTCGTACCAATGTCGCAAACACTGATTATTATTTATAAACTGTCTAAATAGATTTGCTATCCTCATACCTTTTTAACATTTGATTTCTTCCAACAAATAATCATGTGTATCACACACAAGAACAGGAGTGCTGTCGTTGCAGTTGTAGCAGTGGTTTCATCTGATTGAGACTTTTCCCATTTGCAGATTATGACGACTACCTGGATGACGATGATCTGGACCTAATTGAGGAAAACTTGGGTGTAAAAGTCAAAAGGAGGGTAAGAATAGTTTGTTATTGCTCATATTTCTGTAGTAAGTGTGTTGGTTCATTTGAAAAAGCTTGATCTAGCGGTTCTGATGTGCAACCTGCCTTGTGTCACAGAAAAAGAAGTATGACCGTGTGAAAACACTTGATGATGATGAAGAGGATGATGATCAGAAGGACATGATCGCAGATGAGATATTTCATGGTGATGCTGAGGGAGAGCTAGAGGAAGGCGAGGCGGTCGAGGAGCCTCTCCACCACGCAGATGAAGACGAAGAAGGAGAGGACGAGGAGTCAGGTAGGCCAGCAACAATGCTTTTTTTGATCTGTGTACAACTGGATCCGCTCGTTTTATATAATTGTTTTGTTTTTTAAATGCTTTGTCCCACAGATATAGACGATTTTATTGTTGATGATGATGGCCAACCCATCACTAAAAAGAGGGGCAAGAAATTCTCAGGCTACACTGATGCGTAAGTATAGTTTATACAGAAAATCTGTCATATAAAATATGAATCATTGGTAGTACAAGGAGTGTCTTAATATATATTCATTTTTGGTAACTATGAATTAAAGAAACCCAAAATGATGTGAAACGCATGATCACTACTTCTCTCCTCTTCACATCCTCCCACAGAGCTCTCCAGGAGGCCCAGGAGATTTTTGGTGGGGACTTTGACTTTGCGGACTTTGACGCAGACGCATACGACCAAGGGGAGGAGGAGGAGGAGGAGGACCAGGATGAAGAGGGTTGGGACCGACCCAAGAAGCAAACAAAGAGGAGGCAGGGGAGGAAAAGCATCTTTGAGATATACGAGCCCAGCGAGTTGGAAAGCAGTCACATGACTGACCAAGACAACGAGATCCGCTCTACAGATATGCCCGAAAGGTTCCAGGTATGTGTGTGCGTTTATATGTCCGTCAATGTTTTTGATGTTAACTCTGTTGTCACATTTTTATTCGGGCCTTAAACCATAGAAAGCTGTCATTAAAGTATTTAAGTACAGTTAAATCATGGCAGCATATAGTCATTGATTACAATTGAGTGGCTTTTTTTGCTGATTTCTACGCCGTCTTATAGTTAAGGTCCATCCCTGTTAAACCTGCTGAGGATGATGAGCTGGAAGAGGAAGCAGAGTGGATCTTTAGACATGGCTTCTCCACTCTTACCATCTCCATGCAGGTACGCGTCCTTTGACAGACTCATTGAGGAAATAACGAGCTACTCGTTGAGAAAAACAAGCTATAATAAGAACCTTTTGGGGTGTTTTAGTCATGCTTACTGCTTACATTTCCCGTTTTGTGGGGTCCATCGTTGAATTATTCCTAGGTCTAGCTTTTGAATGGTTTTTGTTTTTTCCCTAACCAGGAGAGCACAGATTATTTAGACCGGGGGACAACCACAAACTTCAGCAGGAAAGGTCCTAGCACAATTGCCAAGATCAAGGAAGCCCTCAACTTCATGAGGAATCAACAATTTGAGGTATATTGAGCACACTTTACCCACCTGTTTATTTTGAGTATTTGTCTTTACAGACCAATAACATTATGTCTTTAAGGAGCGAGGACAATCTTAAAGAACTCATTTTATATTGTTTTTTTCTTAAGGTTCCATTCATAGCTTTCTACAGGAAAGAATATGTGGAGCCTGAACTAAACATCAATGACTTGTGGAAGGTGTGGCAGTGGGATGAAAAGGTAAACTTGTTATTGCATTTCTGCAGAAGAATGAAAGAAAGCCGTTTTATGAAAGTGTGAATCCTCTGGGCGTACAGCCAATTTCATACTAAATACTTTTAAGATGAATTAAACATTGAATTAAGTCATTATCAATCTTTTTTCTTTTTTTGTTATCTTGGTGTTTTGTAAGCCACTTCTTGGTTCCTGACTGAAACATTTTCCTCCATCAGTGGACTCAACTGAAGACACGAAAGCAGAACCTGACACGTCTGTTCCGGAAGATGCAGTCCTACCAGTATGAGCAGATCTCTGCCGACCCCGACAAACCTTTGGCTGACGGTATCCGTCCTCTGGACACCGCTGACATGGAGAGGTGCGTCCAAAGGGCAGAGGCTTTAAAAATGGAATATCGTATCACGTGATTTGTGCTATATTTGGTTGTTACTTCACTAGCCAGAGAACCTTTTCAGGAAATCAAATCGATTTTAAAGCTCACATTGTGAATATAAATTATTCAACTCTGTGTTCTGCCCCTTCCTGATCTGTTTTTATAATTTTCTGCAGGCTAAAAGATGTGCAGACTCTTGAAGAGCTTGGTGATGTGTACCACCACTTTCTGCTGTACTATGGCCGAGACATCCCCAAGATGCAGAATACTGCAAAGTCCAGTAAGAAGAGGCTCAAGAAGATCAAAGAAGTGACAGAGGATGGTACGATGGATGCGTCTGAACTGGCCATTTAAATTGGATGATGATGGACAGATTCTACAAATGTAAGTATTTCCGCTATGACTGAGTCCGCTTTCTGCTTCCTTAGGTGAAGAAGAGGAATTGGAGATCGAAGAAGAAGAAGAAGAACAGAAAGGACCCGACCTCAAGCTGGCGTCTCGTAGAGATATGTACAGCATCTGCCAGAGCGTCGGGCTGGGTTAGTCTCTTTGTTACTTACTCCACCACAGTCTTAGTGGTCAAGTATCTCTATGCTCATCTTTTTTCTTTTCGTTTTAGCTTGGTAGCGCTTAAACTGTGTTCTCTGTTTCTTCCTTATTGCAGATGGCTTGGCTAAAAAGTTTGGGTTAACTCCAGAGCAGTTTGGAGAGAATTTGAGAGACAGTTACCAGCGTCATGAGACCGAGCAGTTCCCAGCTGAGCCTGTGGAGCTGGCCAAAGATTACGTTTGCAGTCAGTTCAGCACTCCTGAGGCTGTGCTGGAGGGAACCAGGTACATGGTGGCCATGCAGATTGCTCGCGAGCCGCTGGTCAGACATGTTCTCAGACAGACATTTCAGGAGAGGGCCAAGATCAACATCAAGCCTACCAAGAAGGGCAAAAAGGTACGGCTACGTTTTTATTCATAGGTTTGGATAGCAGAACAATAATCTCCGGTCCTGAACAAAAAGGGTTCATCTAAATCTGCATTGTCATCTGCTCACTCTCTGTAGGAGGTGGACGAGGCTCATTTCGCCTACTCCTTCAAGTACCTTAAGAACAAGGCCGTAAAGGAGCTGAATGGGGATCAGTTCTTGAAGATGTGCCTGGCAGAGGACGAGGGGCTGCTTTCCATCGACATCTGTATCGACCTTGTAGGCGTCAAAGGGTGAGCACTGGGATGACACGGGCAAAACATGTACGTGGCGAAACATCATGTTCAATGATGTTGGTCTGATGTTGATCTGTATAGTATGAATCTGAATGTTCATTCATGATTATAGACAGACCAGGGCAGCTTGCCCCTTCCATTTAGTCAACCAGATGGAGCAAAAAAATAAATATACAAACGGTCTTGTAATTCTTGTCACACATTTTTTTTCCACTGGCCATAGGATATTTATAAAGCGCAGAATACTGTTGATATCTGTAGAGCTTGGTCATCGGTGAAACAATAAGCACAATACGAACGTATTTCGTAATACGAACGTATTTATCCTGACCCTTGTCCGTATAACATGAGGCTTTTGGAATATGACTGTGGAAACATTAAGTCTTTCTCTCTTCTCTCTGTGTCTTCCCCTTGCTTGTCCTCAGGTATGCTGGGGATCAGACGTACTTTGATGAGATCAAACAGTTCTACTACAGGGACGAGTTCAGTCACCAGGTTCAGGAGTGGAACAGGCAGCGTACTTTGGCCATAGAGAGAGCCCTCACTCAGTTCCTCTACCCTCAGATGGCCAAGGAGCTCAAGAGCAAACTGATCACCGAGGCCAAAGAGAGCATCGTCAGGGTGAGTTGTCCTCATATCTGTCTCCATTGATTTTGACTTGCGTCATTGAAGTGATGTTACGCAGGACAAAGTAATACAGTCAACTCTGAACGCATGCATCATGTCTATACTGTTAATAGTAGCTTGACCCAAGAACTCATTGTGATACTTTTTTCTTTTGTCCATTGCTCCTCGTAGTCCTGCTGTCGTCGGTTGTATAACTGGCTCAAAGTGGCTCCTTACCGACCAGATCAGCAGGTCGAGGAAGACGATGATCTGATGGATGAGAGTCAGGGCAAAGGCATTCGGGTGCTGGGTGTAGCCTATGCGCCCAGCAGGTATACATCCCACAGTATATATCTTTTTTTTCCTTAGCTGTATTGGTGTCTAAAATGTTTAGTATTAACAATGAGTGCTGACATTAAAATGTTGGAGAAATACTGCACGTTCTTACAAGCATGTAATGCCAACAACAGTTTACTGCATGGGAGACACGCTAATGTGATGGGTATTACAGATTCTTACTTGCAAACGTTGCTCCAACAGAGACACGCCGGTTTTCTGTGCACTGATCAATGGGGAAGGCGAGGTGGTCGACTTCTTGCGGCTGCCCTACTTCATGAAGAGGAGGAATGCCTTTAAGGAGGATGAGAGGGAAAAGAAGGTACATGCGGAGAACGCAAATCGGCTTCTCTGCCGTCAGGAGATGCTTTAGTTCATGGATGGATGTTTTAAGAAGATCACTCATTTGTGTGTCATCTTCAGGCCCACGACATCGAAACTCTCAAGAAGTTTCTGTCTGGCAAGAAACCACACGTTGTCGCTGTCGCTGGGGAAAGCCGGTAAAAAAACAATTTTATCCGGACAGTTTGTACACCATTTACAAGTTATAAAGAAGACATGGTTAAAATATTGCTGTGTTCGCAGAGATGCTCAAATGATCATGGAGGACATCAAGAGGGCTGTCGGCGAGCTGGAGCAGGAGTCCTCTCTACCTGCTGTGGGCGTGGAGCTCGTCGACAATGAGTTGGCGACACTGTACATGAACAGCAAGAGATCTGAGGTAAATGCTTGGCACCTCGGTGTGCTACTAACCACAGCAACTGGTGAATTCAAGATATTTCTGCTCATTGTCTCCCGAACCTCTGTTTTTCTATCCATGCAGGTTGATTTTAGGGATTACCCTCCCTTACTGCGACAGGCTGTGTCGATAGCCAGGAAGATCCAGGATCCCCTGATGGAGTATGCTCAGGTTTGCAGCACCGATGATGACATTCTCTGCCTCAAACTACACCCGCTACAGGTGAGACCATTTTGGCTTTGTTTCTTAGTCTATATATTTGTTGTGTTATGTTTTTGAAACATTTGTAAAGGTCAGGGCAACATTTACATTTCTTGTGACTCCACTGACAAGTTGCATCATTTTAGTACATTGAGTATATTTGAAAACTTTTTAAAATCGGATATTTCCTTCGCCAACATTTGGCAACTATTTAGCTACGTAACGTTTTTTAAAGATAATAATGTGATGTTTTGCTTCTCCATGTTGTGAACATCACAAATTATAACTAGACACCCGTACACATACAATACAGGATGCAGCTACAACCGTTTTTTCTTTGTCCTCTCAGGAACAAGTGGTGAAGGAGGATTTGCTCTGTGCCCTTCACTGTGAATTCATCAACCGCGTTAATGAGGTTGGAGTGGATGTGAACAAGGCCATTGCTCATCCTCACACTCAGAGCCTTGTCCAGTTTGTCTGTGGTCTGGGACCAAGAAAGGGCTCCCAGCTACTCAAGGTTGTTTTTTATTTTACTGTCATTAATTATTACGTGCCCTTTACGGAAGTGCTGAGCCTTTTCTACCGAGCTGATCATCACCACAGTCCTTGTATTTGTACAGATTCTGAAACAAAACAATACTCGACTGGAAAACAGAACTCAGCTGGTCACAATGTGTCACATGGGACCCAAAGTTTTTATCAACTGTGCCGGTTTCATCAAGATTGACACGGCATCTCTTGGGGACAGGTCGGTACCTTGTACAAGTGATCTGTTACACGCTCCACGGTTTCCCACAGTGCTTCTTCTACTGTTGGATAAAGTTGTGATGCAGCATGTTGTGAAGTTTATTTAATTTAATATAATCTGCATTGTTTTTTTCTTCTCCCAACCCTTTTGACACAGCACTGACTCGTACATTGAGGTTCTGGATGGATCTCGTGTCCACCCTGAGACGTACGAGTGGGCTCGCAAAATGGCCGTGGACGCCCTTGAGTATGATGAGTCGGCAGAAGATGCCAACCCCGCTGGAGCTCTGGAGGAGATCTTGGAAAACCCAGAGCGTCTCAAAGATTTGGACCTGGATGCCTTTGCCGAAGAGCTTGAAAGACAGGTCCGTGTTTGTGGCTTTGGTCGCAGCAATAAGCGTTTCTGACTAATGTGTTCCATGTTTAACATGGTTTTCACTCTGGTTTCCTTCTCTGATTTGTCCGCGTAGGGCTACGGAAACAAGGGCATCACTCTGTATGACATCCGCGCAGAGCTGAGCTGCAGATACAAAGACCTGAGAGTTGTATACAGAGTCCCCAATACTGAGGAGGTCTTCAACCTGCTCACCAAGGAGACTCCAGAGACCTTTTATATTGGTAATATACAACACACTAAAGTAAACCGATTTCTCTTCACTTGAATTTCACCAATACTCCTTAATACATTCTAAGCACCAGCACTGAGACCATGGCATATGACTCGGTCAAAGGAATTGCAGTCGCATTAGAGATGTAGCTCTTTCGGCTGTTGTGGTTCATGTTTTTCTCCCCTTTTCCTCCAGGTAAGCTGATCACCAGTGTAGTAACTGGTATTGCTCACCGACGGCCTCAGGGAGAGAGCTACGACCAGGCCATCCGTAATGATTCAACGGGGCTGTGGCAGTGTCCCTTCTGTCAGCAGGACAACTTCCCTGAACTCAGCGAGGTACTACTCACCTGAGTGTTCTTCCATTGTCGACCCCGAGGTAGCAAACAGCTGACCGTCTGACTGATCGAACATTCTTTTTTTTTGTTTTTTTTGTTCCTGCTCTAGGTATGGAATCACTTTGACAGCGGTTCATGTCCAGGTCAGGCCATTGGGGTGCGGTCCAGATTAGATAATGGCGTCCAAGGATTTATTCCCACAAAGTTCCTCAGTGACAAACCTGTCAAACACCCTGAGGAGAGGGTCAAGGTGAGGCGTTGTTTGATGCTCTCATTAGTTTTGCTCTGCTCATGTTTTTTATTTTCAATGTCACCTGTAAACAGGTAGGCACGGTTACATTTCCCAATCCTCATGGATTATAATGAATTGTTGCGCTTCAAGTTTCGTTCTATCATGCAAGATCTTTTTTTTCTCCTTTTCTCCAGGTGGGCATGACGGTTCACTGCCGCATAATGAAGATCGACATTGAAAAATTCAGCGTCGACCTCACGTGTCGCACTTCCGATCTGATGGACAAGGCCAATGAGTGGAAGCTTCCCAAAGACAGCTACTATGACTTCGACACGGAGACCGAAGACCAAAAACACGAGGAGGAGCTCAAAAAGAAACAACAGCGAACACGTTAGTATAATGACAGTATTACCTAGAGAGGTGCACTCGGTAGAATGCAGAGCTCTCCTAGCAGAGATAATAGTATCGCTAACATTTGTTTCAATACAAATGACCAATTAAACAGTGCGCCCGGTGTTGTTTCCTCATAAGACAATTTGGTTGCCTAACGCCCTCCACATCACTGTCCTTATACTGCTTCTTTGCTTTTGCACGGTCTTTCCAGCATACATAAAGCGTGTGATTGCCCACCCCAACTTCCACAACATTAGTTTCAACCAAGCAGAGAAGATGATGGAGAGTCTGGACCAGGGAGACTTGATCATCCGACCCAGCAGCAAAGGAGAGAACCACCTCACAGTCACCTGGAAAGTAAGAAACCGAAAGAAAGGTACTTGGCGAAAACTCAACATGTACCAATCTAACTGACACCTGTTTTCAAGGTGGCTGATGGCATCTACCAGCATGTGGATGTGAGAGAAGAAGGCAAAGAGAACGCGTTCAGCCTCGGGCACACTCTCTGGATCAATAATGAAGTAAGTGGCTTTCCTTCTTGTTTAGTCTGATCTTGTGCTTTGTGGTCCAACCGTACATCCATGTAGTTTTGGCTGCTGCGTGTTCCTCAAGAGTCTCACGCATTCTCTACAGGAGTTTGAAGATCTGGATGAAATCACTGCTCGGTATATTCAGCCAATGGCGTCGTTCGCCAGGGATCTACTCGGGCATAAGTACTTCCAGGACGGCCTCTGGGGGATCAAAGAGGTTTGCTCCTTTACCCCCATGTAGTTAGTCAAATGAGATGAAGTACAGTAACTAAGTTTTTTTGTTTTTTTGTTTCTTGTTTTCTCTCTAATAGAAAATGGAGGAGTTATTAGTCAAGACAAAGAGGGAGAAGCCTACTTTCATCCCTTATTTCCTTTCGGCATGTAAACAAATGCCAGGAAAATTCATACTAGGCTACCAACCTCGCGGAAAGCCACGGTGAGAAGTGTACTGTTTTCTGTGTATTCTCTGTAATGATGCCATGAATTCAGCGGAGGTCGATTTATTACAAAATTAGTAATGTTTGTTGCTTTTTTTGTACACGGTATTTTAAACAAAGCACAATATCAATAACCCGTATGAATCTATATGAATAGCCAACCTCCAAGGTTATCGCAATTAATCAGACACAAAAATGTTTTTTAATTAAAAAAAATCATGTAGGAGATAACCCTGGTGAGGAAATACTTGTATTTGTCTTTATTTTATCAGCAATGATAGGTGAGTGTAAGCAGAATATGTATTTAAGTCCTCACAGCTGGCATTTATACCGCCCCGGAATGTTGTTTTTCTTACTCGTATGGGATGGTGTTCCTGGGAATAGTTTTGATGAACCACAGTGGGCCTCAAAATAGAAAAGTTTTAAGATCTCCCTGTCACCAATGGAGACGTTCACAGGACCACAGTTGTACGTTCTGATCTATTGTACCGCCCAGCTGCTTTTGTGCAAAAAGAAAGTAGATCTGAATTTCGACATCTGTCTTTTTTTTTTGTCTAGGGTTGAGTATGTGACCATCACCCCGGATGGCTTCCGCTATCGTTCTCAGATATTTCCCACAGTGAATGGACTCTTCCGTTGGTTTAAGGACCATTACCAAGAGCCCGTGCCCGGTAAGGAAACACAAAATTAACTGTCTATATTCCGACATTTGAAAGATGTTTTAGGTTTTGACGTTATCCCTCCTCCGTTAAAGGCATCACTCCCAGCAACAGTAGCCGAACAAGGACCCCTGCATCCCTCAACGCCACACCAGCCAATATCAACATCGCAGGTGAGTCTCAATCCCTTCCAAAGCTCGATTTTCAACACCAGTGTGCCTGTAGTACGTTTGGCCCTTGGGTAATGCCTCCCTTCTCTCCGTAGACTTGACGCGAGCTGTCAACGCCCTCCCACGCACCATGACCTCTCAGATGTTCAGTGCCATCGCCGCAGTCACAGGCCAAGGCCAGAACCCCAACACCACCCCCGCCCAGTGGGGCTCCAGCCAGTACGGCTACAGTGGCAGCACAGGAGGAGGAGGAGGAGGAGGAGGAGGAGGAGGGAGCTCCTCTGCTTATCATGTAAGTGCAGCCTTTAACTACCTATAATGGTAAGAGGTTGGTATGGAGATGTTCATGGTGTTGTAGCCCATCGTTAAATTCAGAAAAGGTTGTCTTAATGACCCCCCTTTTTCAATTATTTTCAAAATGTGTGTGTCACAATCCTGCTGAATTAAAGGATAAACAATTTAACCTCAAAATATTCAGTAGCAGTAAACAAAACACTTGCATAATCCTTGAGCCACATTTCATTACCAGTACTTCCTCCTCCCGCAGGTATTTGCCACACCTCAGCAGCCCATGGCGACTCCCATGATGACGCCCAGCTACTCGTACACCACACCGAGTCAGCAAGCCCTCGGCACGCCGCAGTACGCCGGCTCCACTCCGCAGTCCTCTCACACACACGGCCAGCCCCACGTGTCCCACCAGAGCCATCACGGCCACAGCAGTCACCACAGCCACTCATCCGGCACGCCGTCCTCCTCCACCTCGTCCAGAGGAAGGACGCCGCAGCAGCAGCAGCCGCAGCCGTCGCCGCAGACCCCGCAACCGCCGAAGTGAGTACAGCGGGAATATGTGTGCGACCTCATCTACTCCAACAATGGATTTTCTTAGTTCTTTGGTAGTGAAAATTCCTCTACAATGATCCTAGAAATTACCCCAGCTATTTCTGTTATCCGCACCGCCATGTTTCCTTCACCTCCTAGCCGGTATGAAGTGCAGTTTGCAGTTTTAATGGGGTTTCCTGTTTGTGGAGGGAAGTTTTTTTTTTTTTATCTGCCGTTAGATGGCGCCAAACTCACAATCTGCATCTTCAAGGCTAAAGCGTTCAATGTGTTGTTTTCTCTGACTAAAAATGCCCCCCGGTCCCGCCCTCCCTCTTTGCAGAGCCGGCGGCAGCAGCGCCTCCGCGGTGGACTGGGGCAAGATGGCGGAGCAGTGGCTGAAGGAAAAAGAAGCGGAGGGACGCAAGAAAACCCCGAGGATGACGCCGCGACCGTCGCCCAGCCCCATGATAGAGAGCACGCCAATGTCCATCGCCGGAGACGCCACACCCCTACTGGACGAGATGGACCGATAGGACACGGCGGGGGGAGTCGCTACATCCCCCTGGAACACCAACTCAACTCCATCCTTTTGTACTGCTTCTTCATCCGGATAACCCTCCACCTTTTTGTCTCTCACACAACACATGAGCCGCCAACTGCCCATTCATACTCGCCCCCCGATATTGTAGGTGCTGTTTATCAGTCCGCCATCACAGGTCATATCCTTCCTCCCTCTCGTCTCCCTGTATGTCATCCCGGATGGTTCACCTCCTGAAATGCAGCCGTATCCTGTGGCTGCATAGTGTTACATACAGTCAGATTAAAACTGTGTGTCATGCGGAGAGTCAGTACAATGGCAAAAGAAGAAACTTGAATATCAGACAGCGGTTTAATATAGGACATGGACCTACACAGACAATGTCAGACAAGCTGTCTGTCGTTCTTTATTTTTGCGGTTTTTGTTTGTTCCTTGAATGGCATCGACAGAAGGGGCACAGTGGCATTTTTGCGAGCAGTTGTCAAAACGGCGTTTTGCCAAGCCAATTGGGAAATATCATTTTTGTAATGGAATGCAGAACAAATAAAACCAGTGTCTTCTGTTTGAACCTTTTAAGCCTCTGCTCTTCACATCTGTCAAAACAACACCACTGGGGCCGTACCGACACGCATGCTGAGTGTGAGGGTTGAGGCTGATGTATATCTGAATTCACTCGAGGAGAAACCTTCATGTGAGCTTGGGTTACTGTCTCCACCACATGCTGTATTATGATCAGCTGACTACATTTATTTGGCCCCTGTAGATGGCCTCTATTGTATTGTTGACTCTTATTTGACCTGAGAAAACCATGTGGACTAACATTGGGTCCCCTCCGAGGTACCGGTGGGTTATTTTGAGATGACGTCATCTGCATTAATGCAGATGACTTAATGCAGGCCGAGCAGATGAAGCCGTTTTATTTTTTATTTTTATTAACCATGAGGGGAACCTCGTGATGTTAGTGTGCTGTCCATTTTTGAAAGTCAAACTTGATTGTTCAGTCAGTATTTCACTTTTGACTGTGGGGGGGGGGGGGGGGGGGGGTCATGATGTTTGCCACCTTGTTTCACTCCCTGAAACACCGCCGGCGCGTCTAAGCTCCAGACATCGACCGTGAAAGAACGCGTTGTTTCGGTGGATGACATCACTACTATATGAAGATACTATCAAACTGAATCCCACTGCGTTTATCTGTATAATAATCTGAAGTGCACGCAGCTGTTTCAGTAGAATGAATATATTGTTGTTTAAAACACATTGAATCTATTGTGATCGTCGTGTGGCAGTTTTAAGCCGCTCTCTGCATCCCTCTACTTTTACATTGGGTGTTTTTATTTTTTATTTTTTAGCTCTGCCACAGTAGAAACAAGTTGCACTAGTGTTCAATGGTGCGAGTCATTTTGCAGTGTGCAGAGTATCATGGTCCCATAATATGCATAATGTTTTAAATAATGTTTAATGTGTAAACTAACTTGGTTTTACGTCTCTTGCCAGACTGCGATGTTGCATCTTTCTCAGCCGGTAGTTGGTGATAGAGGGGAAATGATGTTTCTGGCAGTGCTGATGACCTTTTCTACCTGTGAACCCTTTAATAAAAGTGTTCATATTAAACCCGGACTCTTGTTCATGCTCATTTTGAAGGGTCTGCACATGTGATTCACATTTTGTGCTTTTCCTCATGGTGTATTTGCTAAATGTAGCTTTTTCTTTTAGAATTCAAGAGAAAGACAACGCAGTGATCGAAAGCAAATTATTAACAATTCGTAATGAGTGGTAATGAAAATGCGTGTTTAATTGTGAACAAGAGGACATATGCAGACTTGTGATGACTATTTAGTCCCAAATGTAACTTCCTGTTTGTTTCCGTCCTTGGAAACAATCCGTCCTTTCTCCAGGTCATGGGAGCGGTTATCTCCCAGAAGAGGGGCGGCGTTGTGGACATTACCGCGGTCATGGGAGCCGGCGCATGCTCCTCATCAGCAGCACAGACGCGTGATGAAGAGCAGTGAGGAAACAAAACTAAAAAAAAAAAAAAGACGCACAAGTGTGTTTGCTGACATGATCTGCAATGTGAGAGAGAAACATGTTTATCGAAGCTTGGGCCGTTCAGTAAAACATGGGAATCATCGTTCTATCTTGATGAAGTATTTAACGGGCTCACGGGGCTTTATTTGTCCGGCCAGCAGTCCAAAAACATTAGATAGAGGCTTCCTTGTGGGTTACAGCCTGGGCTTGTAATTCATTACGTAGAACCTCCTCTAAGGCCACAACAGCACAGAACAGCTTACGCAGACGTTACATACTGACAGGGTCCATTCATGACATCCACAATGAGCGTGCTGAGTTGAATTTAATTCCCCCCCTCACTGCCACCGGTCTCTCATCAGCAGCAGTTGGACTTCCTCTTGCTCGGTTGGCAATCAGCTTCTGTGCCGTCCGTGAGCCCTGCAAACGCAAGACAACCCCAGATGATCAACGTGAGCTTCAGTGGGAAACGTTTGAATGAGGAGAATAGAACTGGTCAGCAAATCCCATTAAGAAGGTCACAGCCGCGCCGTCTGTCTGGTGGACGTGTTCTCGATGGAGCTTCTGAAGTTCTCACTAATCTAGCGGGACCTTCCCACCCACACGCCAGTGTGAACAATGCAGGACTCAAACAAAACAAAAAAAGCTTTCAAAATGCATCGGACATATTTTTTGGACGTCGAGGTCAGAACCAACGTAGAGAGGACGTCTGTTGAACACGCAGGACACCTATGCTTTTATGGACAAACAAGTGACTGTTGAGAATTACATTTGTATTACTGTGCATCTTAAAATCAAATCATTTACTTCTGTTTGCATAATGTTTACTGATTAATTAAAGTACTGGTTATTTTTTGGTGGATCAAGTGGTCGGTCTTCAGTCATTTAATCTTTTTCAGTGCTTTGCCATCGCAGAATGACTTGTACTGAGGAAAACCATTGATTGATTGATTAATCTCTGAAACTCTAAAGCACAATTCTTTGAGGAGAATAAAGCAACTAATCAATTAGTCGACAAACAGGGGAAAGCTTATTTTGGGGTCTTATTAACACGTGCAGAGACAGAACACCTGCTGAAGGGTGACTTGGGTTACTAACGAGACCCAAACTGACTCACTGATTATGTCGCCGACGTGCCTCGTGCCGCTTTTCTCAATCTCGGACAAAACGTTTGCCTCAAATGTCAGAGAGGCCACGCGGAAGAAGAAATCCCTGACGCCGTCTCCTGGAACAACAGAGCGGACGGAGGAAAGAGTCCAGTGAGATGAGCAGAGGGAAAAAGCACAACATGGAAAAGCGTGCGGGAACGCTGACGGACAACATGTGACCGACTCCCACCTGACTTGGCAGAAACGGCCCAGTACTCTGCTTTGATTTCCTCAGAGAGCCGGACGGCTTCCCGCTCAATCTGAACCAACTGATCAGGAGACTGGGGGGGGGGGGGGGGGGGGGGGGGCACGGGATGATTAGTCACTGTAGAAACAGACTGATCACCCAAACTCAGTAAGATATTCAGAGCCCAAGTGCTCACATAACCCGTTGATTCACAGGAAGCAACAATTGAAGCAGAAATGCTGATCATTTAGTCATGAAAATGAAACCACTTTGGGCTCTAGAAAATTATAAAATAATTGTTTTTGGAAGGCCATAAGATATTAGACTCATTTTTAATTCATTCCACCCACACTGAGGTCTTTCTTGGTACCGACGAGGAACAGTAGAACGCTGGACGGGTCGTTTTCCCTCATGGCGTCCTCCAGCCACTGCCTGCACGGACACGCAGGAAACAACCAGACTTATTCACGGTGATCATTTGAAGAAAAAAAAAGGGAGAATAACTGGATCCTACTTCCGTACCTGGCATGAGCCAGCGAGCTCACGCTGCTCAGGTCAAACACCACTATGATGGCTGGAGAGACACACAGTGTAAACAATGAGACGGCGTTTGTGTGCGAGAAGTTTGCCGCCGAGCTTCAGACGGAGCCACGTTCACCTTGTGCTCCCCTGTAATACGTTGAGGCGATGCATTTGAAGCGCTCCTGACCGGCCGTGTCCCACCTGAAACACATCGGAAGCTTCTTGAGATATTTGGTGCAGAGGAGAGAGAAGAGCGACGGTGCCTTTTACATGCTCCATCAGTGCCAACCCAGAGAAATGTCATTGCATCCTCGTGTGGTGTTAAAAAGACCACGTTGACCCATTTGAGTCTCTGTCCCTCAGTGTTTCTTCGGGGTTGTGTACTTACAGCTGTAAACTGTATGGAACGCCGAGCACCTCGAAACGCTCCATCTCAAAATCCACTCCGATAGTTGCTTTGTAGTTCTTTTCAAACGCACCATTACGAAACCTCAAAGGAACAAAAAGTGAAAGAGAGAGAAAATGTTAGGAGCATTTTTGTATTATTAGGATTTTTGTCGTTTTTATAATGATTATTAACAATTGTCATCACAATATCAATTCTAATCATAAAACATGTATAATTAAGGAATAGAAATACAAAAATAAAAGCAAGACAAATACAAGAAAAGAAATCAAGTTTCTTTATCTCACTAATGTGTTAGCCTGGTTGTTACGCACAGACTCAGTTAAAAAACCGGACCAGTCCGGTCTGTGATTCTTAAGACAATTGATTCGATCATTCATGAATGCGTCTCACCTGCTGATCAGACACGTTTTCCCAACTGCAACATCTCCCACCACGATGACCTTTGCAAGATTAAAGCTGGCAGCAGAAAGCTTAAACGTTCATGATCCCATTCAACAATAGCAGCAAAGACACAGCGACATGATCAATAATGACATGCCGACATTATTTAATTGCTTTTAATTGCCTTACAGACCTCTTAAACGTTTAGATATTTCAACCAAACACGTTGCCATGGCAGCAACATAGCAGCGCCATGTCATATCGTGACACACAAAGTTATTAGCGTGAAAAAGACTGCGTGCTCTATGAGGACAAGTTCTTCTTCAAGATGTAATGGCAACAAAAGCAAAGACTTAAACTCGATTGTCAGGAGTTTTTTTTTTAATTTAAGGGCATTTTTGGTCCAAATTTTTCCCACACCCAAAAAAAGTTTTAAATATTTAAAACCTTTTTCTCTTGTGTGTTAATCTCAAGGCGTAAACTCTATCATCACAGAAAAGAGAGACAATAGCTTTGTTTTCGCAGCAAATCTGTATCCCTCCTCCTCTGTGGAGAACTTTCCCTCGTTAATGCTGATATTGAATATTCTTCCGTTTGTGCATTTACCTCACTGTGTCCGTCTTCTGTAGCTGGCATGCGGCCTTCACCTGTGGGTGGAAGCCATCTTTGACGTGCAGCGCTGCATTCGGACTGAAACACTGTGAAGGACGTGCGAGAGGAATTGGATGAACAGAAAGTCACAGGCACAGTGACAATGTTCAGAAATCCAGAAGTTGTCAAATGTAACACACTTCAATCCTTTGGCTGATTACACCTCTATTGTTGCTCTCCAGAGAACATTTGTATTTCAAAACAAAAATAAAAAAAGATATTAAGGCTGGGAGCATAACTACATTTTCCAATTTTGCAGCTAATTTTGCAGCTAATTTCAGAGAAACAAAGAACATGTGAGAATTTAAATAACCTCTTCTATGTAACACTGTTAGCTGTGATTGAATTGTAAAGCATGTGTGAGTGAGTGTGTTACCAACCATTGGGAGCTGAGTAATGACCCGGTCCTTCTTCACGGGTGGCAACATGCTGCTGCAGTGGATCAATGCTCACACACACCTTCAAACTGCCCTTCTCACTTTTTGCTTTGTTTTCCTCCACTAGTCCTCCAACAAAACTAGGGAATGATGGTAAATGTCTTCACAGTTTTCCTGAAAAAGAGGAATTAAGAAAATGTTATGTTGATAAATATATGCGGACTGTGAGTAAATGAGAATCAGTTTGCAGTTAACTAAAATCAAATCTGGTTGGATAAAATTGTGATGTGGCAACACTGAAATCACAATTATAGACTATTTCTAATGACAAAAGGTCCACATTTCAAGAAGAGTGCGTTGTAGAGTGTTTAACAATATATAAATAAAGAAACAAAAATCGCAAACAATTCAAAAACAGGTTCAAGTAAGTTTAAGAACTTTACCTGGAACTGCTGGTGGTGAAATGCAGAAGGAGAGATGTGATGTGAGATCCAAAGTCTCTCAAGAAAACAAATACGGAACAAAATGAGCTTCACAGCAACGAACTGTCTCCGGACTGATCTGCTGCAGACACGCAACGACTGAGAGATTCCGCTTAAAAACCAGCTAATAAACCGTGAAACAGCGCCCACCTGTGGCCAAGTGGTGTTAGTACTGTATTTATGGAGGAATAGATTTCTTTACGTAATTGAAATGTAATTTAAGTAAGGTAGGTGTTGCTATTTCACTTGTCCTGTTCAGTTGACAAAATAAAGTGACATGATGATGTAGAGGGGACAGGATTTATTTTTGTCTCTGATACACTTGAATATAAACAACAACTTGAACATAACAGGTGTTTCTGTACCTTTCTACTAATTTATTGAGTGTAATCTTAGTCATAGTGTAACCTTAGTTAATGTAGCATTGAGTTTCTGTGTTATTTTAATGACTTAATATGACTTCACAAGTACATTTTTTCTATGCTGAAAGTTCCATCTTTGTTATTTTTTACAAAGAGAATCGAGATGTACTATTGCGTGGCCTCCAATATTTATTCTATCCCATTATAGTTGTCATCGCATATTTCAGAGTACTTGGGTATCTACCTAGTTTTGTTTTGTGGGGGACAGGTTTGATAGTAACAAAGTATTGTGTATAAGGGTTAGGTGCAGTATCTTTATCATATTAGAAAGAACGTTCAAACACGAGAGAATATGTTATGAAATGAGTAGATAATTGCTGCCGGGTAGATTAATTATTGCATCAGTACTTTTCAAAGTCTGTAAATCTTAATCTTCAGCTGCAAAGTAACTTACTAATGTTGAGTAATATATAATTATACCGAGGTGAACGTTATTGCATAACTTACGCTTAAATATAATGGCATTTATTTCGTATTTAAAATGTGAATTTAATTATTTTTTCACAAAGGTGTGAATTCCTAGAAAAAAAACGGTTGTCTCTCCTCCGGTACAGCAGGAGGCGACAGAGGGCTTTTTGGAGTCGGTGGATCACCCGCCAAAACTAAAGAACGCGTGACCTCATATCCCTGCGACATTAGGGGTATAAATATTTCACCGACGCAACGTTACTGTCTCTTACAAAAACTCTCTCGGGCGAACCGGAGGGTCGCGCAGCCGAAGTCTTCATTCAACGAGTTAAAAAGTGTCTGTCGGTGTAAACACCTGCTATAGTTGACCCTTTTGTGGAGCGGCAGTTTGTAACCAATTAAAACGAGGTAACATTTTGCGAAAGCGGACCGGTAGCGGTAAGCTAGCAGGGCCTTGCGCTGCCACGTGGAGAACTCCGACAGATCGACACGATGGGAGAAAAGTGAGATAACGTTATATTGTCTTTCCCCCCCCAGCCTCGCGTTTGCGTTTTAATCCGTTCAGTCAGTGCATGCCGTTAGTTGATGCTTTTAAGAAACTAGTGTATAAACGTTGTGTTCGGTGTAAGTCCTTAATAAAAGCAGGCGTGTTTATGTGTTTTAACCTTTTTTGTTTTGTCATTTTCTGGATAGGTTGACTTCAGGCGGGTTGATCTCTGCGCGCATTTCAGTCAAAACTTTGGACAAATGGAATCTCCTGATGTCTCCCAGGTCGGTTGCAGTGAAAAATAACCCTAATGTCTTGATACATTTGTCAGTGATGAAAACTGTGAATAGGAAGTGCCGTCTGATGCGATAACTGACGAGGTTTCGTAATCACTGTTCTGAGTATGAAGCTAAATTATAAATGGGGATGACTTTTCGCAGACGGTTGTTTATTCTTTTCTTTTTTTTTTAGGATGCGTGCTAATGGAGCCAATCTAAATGTCAAGAGACACTTGAGGTTGGTTTAATGTGTGTTTTCTTGTAACTTGTGGCTGAATCCACGAAATGTAACGATGATATCTAAACTGAAATAGCTGGAATTACCGGCAGATTGTTGGTGGTGACTCTGTTTTCTGAACATTATAAGATTCATTTCTGTAACAAAAATGATGTCCATCAAATGTTAACAAATTCTTATCCCTCTCGTAGATGGAAGACTTGTGAGCTGCCAGAACATGCGATGTTTAACTTCTGCGTATCCGCCCGATTGGTGATTAAAGATGTGTGCTTTGCAGGTGAATATGCTTTGTTAGTCTGTAAAAATATCATCTAGCTACTCGTGTGGTGATGAAATCCAAACTGAAACGCTGGAATTACCGGCAGACTGTTTAGTGGTGACTCTCGGTTTTCTGAACATTTTGATGCAGTTCGGTAAGAATATTAATGTACTTGATGTCACTAACAAATCACAACCTTCATTTCTACCCCTCCAGTAGATGAAAGACTTGTTGTGTCGGCCTAATTGAACCAGATGACCAAAGAGTCTTGCTGTCCAGGTGAATATTCTGTCCTGTGTAAATATGTCCTCTAGCCGGTGCCACTCGTTGTGATGAAATCTAAACTGAAACAGCTGGAATTACCGGCAGATTGTTTAGTGGTGACTCTCGGTTTTCTGAACAATATAAAGTGCAGTTCTGTAACGATAAAACTTAACATACATAACGTAACTAACGTATTATAACCCTCATTTCTATCCCTCTCGTAGATGCGACTTGTGCCAAAGATGTGATATTGCACTACTGTGTAGCAGCCAGATGACTAAAGATTCTTGCTGTGCAGGTGACTATTCTGTCTATAAAAATGTTTCCCCTGCCATTAACACATTGCCATTAACCCCCCCTCCCTCCTGAAAAAGTGCAATCAAGAAAAGGTTACACACTGCTACTAAAATTAAAAAATGTATGGAAGTCTGTTTCATCCCCACTAAATGGATTACATGACACCTGAACAAAGCATACTTGGTTAGGAAATATTAAATTTATGCAAGATGTTTAATCGTGTGCTTTTCTTGTTGGTTATTTGAAACTCAATGCAAACTTTAATGGTATCGATGACGAAAACCTGGAATAGGAAGTGCCGTCTGATGCGACAACTGACGATGGTCTTTGATCCACTTTTCTGAGTCTGTTAAAGCAATTTTTATGAATAAGTCAGTGGAATGTTTTTCAATTATCACATTAAATTGTTTTTATTCAATACAGGTATGAAGTCTGCTGTCTCCAGACTTCTGTAGTCTACTTCATATGAAAGGTACATTTCCACGTTCATTAGTGAACTTATTGGTGTCTACAGTTGTGATGAAATCTAAACTGAAACGCTGGAATTACCGGCAGATTGTTGGTGGTGACTCTCGGTTTTCTGAACATTATAAGATTCATTTCTGTAACAACATTTGATGGACATTTTTAACAAATTCTTATCCCTCTCGTAGATGGAAGACTTGTGAGCTGCCAGAACATGCAATGTTTAACTTCTGCGTATCTGCCCGATTGGTGATTAAAGATGTGTGCTTTGCAGGTGAATATGCTTTGTTAGTCTGTAAAAATATCATCTAGCTACTCGTGTGGTGATTAAATCCAAACTGAAACGCTGGAATTACCGGCAGATTGTTTAGTGCTGACGCTCGGTTTTCTGAACATTTGGCAGCATCACACATCGCCAGGTGTTGCACAATTTGTGGTCTTGACTGCCTCTTTCTGATCTTGCAGATTTGGCTCATTAACTGCATGAGGTGAGAATTATTCTGACTATCATCGAAAAACTTTTTTTGCACATTTCTGGAATTGCACATTTCTGGACATTTAATAATCGGAATGAGCGATCTGATAACCGGTTTTTAAATGTTGCTTGTAAAATTGTAGATTGAATAAACCCCAATTTGTTTCTTCCTCAGATGAAAAGCTGGTGCTGTCTGAAGATTGTCTACATGTTTGCTTAAATGTTGGTTTAATAAAGTGTCACCAAAACCAATGGTATAGTCTTCTGTTGCACACATGCAAGTCACATTTTACAGTCACTAATTAAAAACTGCTCCAACAAGCATGTCGATTAAAAAAAAAAAACATTCTGGTCAGCAGATCACTAGGTCACAATATGAATGATCGGAAATTGACCACATGGATGTTATTTTGTAAAGGATGGTCCAGTGCTAAAGGTTCTTTGCACTGCCATTTTCACTGCTTCCACATCATTTCATCCACTGGCAACTTCCTCAGCAAATTTGAATCCAGCCACATTTTTGCCTCAACATTGATTCTCACATAATTGTATCCAATAGTAGTGTACAGGTTATGACTTAATATGGTATGACACATCTTCCAAATGATTAGGCCTGTCCTCACAAGTTGTAGCATGTATCTATATAGTACACCCAAACTATTTGAAGACTAGATGGTGGTGCAGTTAAATGGAAAAAGTATAGTTTGGGCCATAAAGCAGTGGAATGACCCTCTGCTGAAATGGCATCATTGATGCTTGAGATGACTTGACAGTTCTCTAATGTGCCTTTTGTATTTGTTCTAGTGGACCAACATCTCCATGTACAACTAGAACAAAGCGACACTGGTGACCCTGTAAAGATTTCTGCAGCCACATGCTATTAGTGGAATCAATGACAAAGTGAAAAAAGCGGTAAATTAACACAAAAACAAAGTTGTGAAGCGGAAATGATTTATTATCTTATGACTGACTACATGGGGATAAATAAACAAGTGATCAAACATCGCGGGCTCAGGCCTCGTTCTGTTCTGAATTACACAATAACTTTATACAATCCGCTCTGTGCGATTCTACGCAAGTCAACTCATACACAAAATTGTAAGTATAAGTTGTAATTCAAATAAACCCCAAATGCACCCATTAAAGTTCAAAAGAAAGCTACTGTGCAACTTCCTCTCGTCACTGAAGACGCTCTACTGTATTGAACAGAGTGAAATGGGAATTGTACTGAGCCTCCCGGCTCTGCTACGACACGTCGATGTGTCTCACAGCTGTGCTACAGCTACGGCGTGTGATTGTTGCTGATGGGCAGGTGGCAGAGTATCTCCTGCCATCCCTGTATGAATGGCTTCCAACTGGTGAAAGACGCATTTAGTTTTAAAGCGCTCTGAATGGTCGAAAAACTAGAAAAGCCCTTTACAAGTACAGTGCACTAACCATTACCTTATTTGGAGTTGATTTCTAATAACTTCTGTACTTTAGTAAATACTCACTAGAGCACCAAATGAAGGCTGAAATCAATACCCAACGGAAGCAAAATAACATTAAGTATTTATTCCTGCTAGAAGAAAGGTTGCAAAAAGTACAGCGCTCATCTACTTTTCAAAACCAGTAAGCCTTGAAAAGTGTTTTTAAAGATTTACCTTTTCAGTCAACTTGGGTAAAAGGCAAGGGAAGTCGGAAGGTATTGACAGAAGCAAAAACTAACTCAATGTTAGTTTTTCTCTTGAGGTTTGTTGAAAAACAGACATCAAATAACATAAGCCTCATCTTCTCTCAGTCCTCCTCCTTCTCTATGTAAGTCTTGGAGGACGAGCGGGCTATCTGTCTGGCCATGTACCTGTCCCTCGCTGAACCAACCGTCTCATCCGTGCTGCGCTTTGCAAACTTGTTAGCCTTTACCTCTACGTCCTTGCTCTCCTCGCCTTCCTGTTTCTGATCATCTTTGAGTTCCGTGCTCTTTTCAACGGCGGCCTCCTTCTTTTCTGGGTCTTTTTCGTCGCTCTGCACTGCCTTCTCGTTTTCTGGTTGCTTCTTTCTCTCCTTCTCTTCCTGATCTTTGTCCTTACGCTTGTCTCCATCTTGATTCCTTCTCTTTTCTCTTTCCCCGTTCCTATCCTTCTCCCTTTCTTTAGGGCTCCTCTCCCTCTTGCCATGCCTCTCTTCCCTGTCTGTATCCCTTCCTCTGACTCGGTCATCATCTCTGCCTCTGCCTCGGTGATCATCTCTGCCTCTGCCGTCGTCTCTGCCTCGGTCTCTGTCTCTGTCTTTCCTTCCGTCCCTGTCGTCCCTTCTCCCCCCGTGTCTGTCGTCCCTTTCCCTTCCCCTGTTGCGGTCTTTCTCCTGGTCCCTGTGCCGCTTCGTATGTCTCTCCCGCTCCTTCGCTCTCTCCTTCTCCTCTCCGCTGCCTGAGGAAGGTGACCTCTGTCTGTATTGGCGTTTTGAGTGTGCCGAGCTGGCCCCGTGCTTGCTAAATCCTGATTTCTGCTCACGCCCCTCCTCGCTGTCGCTGCATGAACTTGGAATATTATCATGGGGCACGGCTGAGGGAGGAGGTGACGTCCTCTCAGGCTCTTCTGAAGCCTTTGAGGTTTGAGTTCTGTGGATGAAGAAACAAGGAGATGCGTATAAAGGCAGAATCCTTTTTTAAATATGTGTGTGCTTTTTTTTACTTCATGAATGAAGTACTACGCAGCTTTGACTGACTTGTCTGCTGAACGGTCCGGTATCGCCTCCTCCCCTACGGTCTGATTCAGCAGGTGGCGGTAGAAGCCGCTCAGATCTTTCTGTTTCTTCACGTCCAAAGCCGCTAATTGAAAACAAAAGTAAATCAGACAAATAATTGAGATACCATTACATGAAGTGGCCTCTTTTCGACAACTTTAAATCTATCTCTTCGAGTCAAGCTATGTGTGCCCCAAGAAAGAGATCCTTCTCAAACGCGATAGGCCAAATAAAATTCAATGAAGTTAAGTTAACCTGTTGGTACAAATTATTTTACACAATAATATTAGAAAGCATAGTTTTCAATAAAAAATATATTCTTATGTTGTTGATGTTGAGTCCAGAGTGTCTTACAAATCTGCCTTCAGCCTAAAGGGAATTGTATCGGTCTAACCTTCCATGGCTGCCACTCTTTTTTCTTTCTCCAGCTCCTCCTTCTGCTCCAGCAGTTTTAGCTTGTAGGCCGATGTAACATAAGCATCTTTATCTGCAAACTTCTCTCCTTCGGCCTCTCTTTCCTTCTGGATCTTCCTCTCATCCCTTCGTTCTTGTTCTTTCTTTCGGTCCTCAACTGCTTTCATTAATTGGTGAATGTACTTTGGCTGTAACAAAAACAGAGAAAAAAGGCAATATAATTAATGGTCATGTTCGTGGGGACGTTCAAGCTCACATTAAGCTTTTCCTCTCTATATTAGCACCACAGCACAATCCGTATCTTGCCCCTGTACATTTTAGTACTACCTACTGAGCAGGCTCTGATCCCTAGATCTTAGATCCCTTTCAAGTGTTGGTGTGGACTAATGCAGCCATACGGGTGTTTGACACAATGACATTACCTTTTTGTCAGCGCCTCCCAGAAGCTTTTTGTTGGTTTCCAGTCTCTGTTTCTGGATATCATCGTACACAGCATCGTAGTCGTAAACAGAGCTGTCCTGTTCTAGGGCTTTGTGCATCTCCAGACGTGTCTTTAGTATGATGAATGTAAACCACAGAGGAATGAGTTAGTTTATACCAGTACATGGACTGAAATGATATTAAGTCCTTAAATTCTTCCTCTCACCTGCTTCATCATCTTCTTTTTGACAGCTTCTTTCTGCAGGGTCTCTCCCACTGTGATCTGAGGAAAAAAAACATATTGATCTTTTTAGCTTCCATAAAAGTGAAAATACATTAAAGTCCAAGTGATTGGTGAATGTCAATGTATACATTATTTTGTCCTGCTTATAAGTAACAAATCCAGAGGTTTACCCACCTCGTCGTCCGAGTCATCCTCGAACACGGAGTGTTTCAGCAGGTTCTTTGATAATTTCTTCTGAGACAAAATCAGCCCGTACCTGGACAATACGGGAACAAGGTCACGAATCCTGCCATACCAAAGTCATCTGTACTGAGACGCAATGAATGGACCAAAGGTGTAGCTCCACTGGGGAACAAAGCAGAGACCAAAACTAAGCAGATGCCCCGAAAGTGGACCGTTTTGTGCTTTTGAGAATGACCCATCTGAATAGTGAGGACAAGAGATTTTGTCTCCAACCTTCAGATTAGTAACGATCAATAACGTGCATTTTAGAATTAGACGACATAACTAGTATTGCCAGTTTTAAGGCTTTAAGAGACAGTTGACAATCTGTAAATAATACAGTAATGCAAAATGTTGTCCACAGGGGAAACAAAAAAAAGCTGAAAACCCAAATTAGCGTTAAACCAAACCTAATAAACGTTAGCTAACGTTATGATTAAATAACTTTAGCTGCATAACAGTCCCTGACAGGCTGTCTTTAGTGAGTTACAAAAAAGCAAGCAATTGAAGGTTGAAGTAATGTCGATAACAAGTTGTTATCGACATTACTAGATTGAAAAGGTGAAAATCGGAAGCACCGTACACAAATGACATTATTTCAGTAAGTTTACTAATGCAACGTTTATTGTTTTAGTGGTGCAGTTAGCATTACGTTAACTAACGTCAGTTAGCTTAGCTAGTGTTAGCTGCAGAAGGGAGAACCAACGTTTTCACAAATAATCCTGAGCTGTAGCACCACGGCTGCTCTAGCATATTAACCTCTTTCAAATTACTATAACTACAACCCCGACCACGAGAATCCGTTTTCTTTAAATGTCAATCACACAGTGGTGTAATCGCACTAGCCTATTTTCTTTTTAGAACTTACTGTTTGGTAGGGGCCGCCATCTTGCTGTGGAGACTGTGATTGAGCACGACAGATTCGACACAAAATTGTATAATTTAATAATATACAACAAAATATTAATTTCTCACTTCATGTGTGCACTAAATAATAGCCATCTAGTTCTATATATGTACATACAATATTGGCCGTGGCTTTTGCTTTGACATATCGCGATGTTAAAAAAAAAACATACAGACTGTGTGCCCCTTATATTTGGGTCAAACATTACAATGAAAAATGAATGGGTTTCAATTACTAACAGATGGCGCTATTTCTCCAAATTCTACTTGATGATGTATTAGTCCCGTGCAAAAACATAAGGCTCAGATTTTATTCTCGTAATCGGTGCTCAATTAAAGCCACAGAAGATTTATTCAGGAAATGCAGTTACAGATATCAGTAAACTTTGAAGAATTACAGTATTGAAGAATGTATCCAGACACAAATGCTTTGAAGCGAAATGGCTAAAATATAGGCTCAATTATTTACACTTAGCCTAGAAATTAGTCAGCATATACAATATTTTGAATTCCACTTCTTGAAATAGGAGAAGGTTCGATCTTGAACTATGTGGTTCAGGAAATGCATTGAGTTCTTTCTTTTGGCGCTTTTGGTAATCTCAGTTCATATTCTTAAGTATTAAAAATGTACCCAACTCTTTTGTCCTCCTGTTGGATATTTTGGATACACACATTCCCCCTTAATAGCAGTTGCTAATGGAGCAGTGGATTTCCAAGCTTTTGTTTTGATTTTGTTTTGGCACCACTCATCACATGTTGCAACTTGTTTTCTTTATGAGAACAATATTCTGAATCCTGGTGAGGTAAAAAAAAAATACATTTTTCAAAGATCTATAGGTTTCTGCAATCTACATATTAAGTAGCTGTAGAAAGCTGTAGCAATAGAAAGTAATCTGCTCTTAATCCTGTAGAGAAAATAAAGACATGACAGTTTTGGCATCTTATTTCCTGTTATTTGCTCATTTTATGTAATGTTATAACACACTCAATGATGTAAGCTGCCTTGTTCTTTACCTTTGTGGGAAGTCCTTCTTTTAAATCCATGGCTCACCTGTGATTGAAGCTGCCTCCTCTGAGTAATTCTAAATCCAAACACCATTATCTCCGTCGTAATCTCCATCTCATCTCTGACCTCACTGCTAATCCCGCTTGTACAGAATATGCCCGATGGATGCAAGGTTGACTGGACCGATGGTAATACCAATAACTGTGGAGCATGTCGGTAAATGGATTGGGAGACAAGAGGATGAATTCAGTGATGAAAAGCTACTTGGTAAAGTTAGGGTCCAAAATACCTCTTTTCATTCATTATTTTAATTGTTGTGTATTTTTTAGCCTGGCCATGGACCTGTGAATCTACTCCCACATCTGTCATGTTTTGTGAATTCCGGTTTATTGATGTGTAGCAGGAGATTGGAAATAAATGCTACCGGCATGCATTGAGATCTGTGCTGTGTTGCTGTGTGTGTGCATGACACATAGTTCACATTTGTTTTGAGGCAGGCGATGTACTATTATACAGGTTGCTGCTATCCCCGATCTGTGCCTTCAGGTAGAGAAGATTACAGTGTAGTGCAGGTTCAGTCAGGCAGACTATGCTGCAGGAGTCATGAAATATCCCCAGATGTATGCTTCTGCTTGGTACTGCATCAACTTCACTGGGGCTCATTTATGAAGGTAAAGATCATGTGACTTCTGGCCCATAGCCTACCAGAAGACTGGCCTCTCTTCTTTTCTAAACCCAGCCTAGTACCACAGGTTAAGACTTTTAACTCTTCATTCCCTATATGCAAATACTAAATGAACTAGAAATGGCATATTGACTGTAGAAGTTGATTTAGGAATAAAGGGATTTTACTCAAACTAAGTATGAATTAAGTATGAATCAATTACGGAAGGGCTGACAAGACATAAATTAGAGTAATTCAATTAAAACTGTTGAATTTTGGCATGGACATATTTGGAGGATTTAGCAGATCTTGAGGCTTGTCATGCTTTTTCTTTCGTTTTAAACAAACAAAACAACCTTTTTCACCAATTCAACAAACGTTATGGAAATGCAATATACATTGCTGAAATACCCCTCTAAGACATACATTATCTGCATTTAATCGTTGTAGGGACATTGTTTGCCAATGAAGGGCGATTTTTACTTGTCTCATACAATGATCCACTATAAAATTAGTAGCTGCCAGCGTTTTTGTTTGACTGAGACACTACGGCGGCTTCATTGACGTCCAGTAGGCATACGGTTAATCGAGACTGACAAACTGAGGAGAGTTGCGCATGCGCAGGATGTCGCTGACTGAGGAAATCAACCGGAGAGTAGTCAAATATTCTACGGCCGCGGAGAAGGAGCGATCTCAACGAGATTAGACCAACGCCAGGGCTTCAGCTGGGCTTTCCCCATCTCAAAACAATTATGCTCGTCTCGCCGCTTTCGCTTCATTTCTGGTGTCCGCTTCCCGGTCGCTGAATGGCGCTGGTTACCGTGCAGCGTTCACCGACCCCCAGCACCACCTCCAGCCCCTGCGTTTCGGTGAGTGTCGCCTTTTTTAAAAACCTCCTGCGCGACCGCTGCCGCCACTAACAAACACAGCTGTCTTTTGCCTTTGGACGCCGTTGTAGGCTCCATTTCCGCTGTCTTTTTTTGTCGGCTGCCGACTATCATAAAGTGCCTTGCCTTTATACTTATGCGCATGCGTGAGATATAGCTGCTCATCGTTTTCTGTTACATTATCAGTGTTTGTCGCTGCTAAATTAACTTGCTCGGAAATGTTTTTCTTTTTTTTTACTGCAGTTTGACAAGTCATTGCCTTCTAGCCACATCAGCTTACGAGGGAAGGATAGCTTCCTCTTCTGCTGGTGTTTCTATTGAACTCCGCTGTTGACATGGTTCCTGTATGCACATTTCCGCCAGTTACAACGTCCGAGTGGCGGTTGAGGTTAGCTAGCGTCAGCTAGCACCGTTACTGGACACGATAAAGCATTAATACCGAGCTTCATCCCCTGGGTGGGCAACATGTGTTGTGTTACTGCTGTTGTAATGCATTCTAGTTAAATAGGCACACAAATGTCATGCACTTCCGCCCGTAATAAGCGCCTTGTGACTCACAAATGCGGGTATTTACTGTTGACTTTGTTATTGTGTGCATTCTCTCAGTCGTTTCATACACGTGTCTCTACCAGTGTGTGTGCGTGTGTGTGTGTGTGTGTGTGTGTGTGTGTGTGTGTGTGTGTGTGTGTTTAGTACAGTATGCTCTTGCAAAGCAGAGGAACAGGTGTTTTTTCGATGGCTGTTGTTTTCGCTTTCGTTCTACAAAAATAAGACCAACAACCAGGAAGGTGGCCTGTCCCTGTGTCACCGTGTGATTCCCATAGTATTACTATTTGTAACTTGTAAATGGGAATGGAGCCGATAAGAGTGACCAATATGGATAAAGTCACCCATCACAGTGTATGTATACTTGTATAATGCGACACTGATCTCGGTGTATGTGGAATGGGTGACCAGGCTGCAGTGTCTGCTTTTGAATGAACAAATGGTTAAACGGTTCAGAAATACAAAAACTGGTGTTGCCGTTGAGCAGTCTCGCTCTTTGAAGTTTGCACACAGTGGCCCAAAACACCCAGCAGACGGCTTCCATGGAATAAGTCAAAATCAGAACTGTGATGTCTGTTATCTTGCTATTACCCAGTTGAAGATTACAATTTCTGCATGGAACATGTGTCACTTTCTACACTCACCGTCCTGAATCACAGCGGTTAACTATTTTTTTCCACAAAAAGCTCTGAGTTCTGTGGCCTTGACGGCGACCCCGTCCTTCAAACCTTTCTCACTTCCGATAACGACAGGTCCTGTGACTATGCATAATGATAACTGTCTGTACACACATTTTAGGGTATTTGTTCGGTCATCCAGAGGTATGATTGGATTCTCAACATCCGTAGGATTGAGTATAAAGAAGAGCAGTATCTGGTAGAAATAAGTATAATGGATCGTGTATGTTAGTGATGCTAACCCGGTAGTCTCTCATCACGACGACCTGCAAAAGTAGAGGAAGGAGATTTGCGTATGTGTAATTTACCAAGGTGAGGCAGACTGGGGTGCCGAAGGATGTGAAGCGTTTTCTTGGGGGAAAATATGCTTTCAAGTTGCAACCCGCACGCACATTCAGTGATGACGCATCGCACAGACATGTCTGGTTTCCTGTCGGTTGCTGTCATGTGATGTGCGTAGGCTTGCGTGTGTTAAGTCTCTCCGAGATGCAAACTTTTCTTCCACCATGTTCACTTAAACTATATGTTAAACCTGTCCAGCTGGTGTGTCTGATTCATAATAAGGGTATTTGTTGAAAAAAACACGGTGTACTTTACACCTTGCCTTGAGGGCTGAAGCCGTTTCTAACCTGTTTGCTGGATGCTGTAACTTGTGACTCTCAGTACAGCACAGACTTGACTCCTGTCCTGAAGATCCCCGGCCAGTGCGCACATTCGGCCTACACATTTCCATAAGCTTCAGGAAAATCTCTTGCACATTTTCATATATGTAAAATGTTGGTGTTTTTCGATCTTATGTTTGGTCGATTACAGCACACTTCCAAAACACATCCAGTCAAACTAAACTAAAAACTCCAGTGTTATGTAGTTTACGGTAAAAAAAAGAAACCTTTTTCACAGATTGGCTCTGGGGTCAAATACTTTACATGAGGTGTTCACAAAATCTGTTCAAAGGATGACTTGTGCTATTGCGGCAGAGAGCCCACAATGGAAACCGGCTTTGAATAATGTGGCTCAGTGGTTCCCAAACTGCACCAGTAACTTCTGGTGGACCCTTTTATATTTCGCTTCAACAATAACTTGGCCTGAATTTAACAATTCTATACAATCTTGCACTCTTTTGCTCACATGCTGCAAAAGAAATGGACGAGCACCCCTGCAGGTCCATATTTTTCTCCATGCTCATCAACCTGTAATCCACTTCTTTGTTGAAGCTGGTAATGGTTTTTGTGTTCAGGGATAGTAAAGCCTACTGTGTAAATATGATGCGGACAAGTGCCAGATGTTAATCTGCCAATAATCCATACACCTCTCACTTTACAAAGCTACATATTTCACAATGTGATTGGACTTGTCTCTTTGTCTGTGAATGTATTATTCTCTGAGCAGCCACACCTTAAAAACAGGCTGAGGTCATTTTTCTGGAGAATGAACAAATTGAGTGAAACGCTTCTTTCCAGTTAGTCTCTCTGCTTGTGTTTAGTATGTCAATTCACTTTTTAATATTCTTTTTCCTAACATGGAGAATAGTATGTTTTTGTTTAACTGCTTAATTATTCCAATGGAAGTCAAAGCTTATTTGACATTTTACCACTTGTAATTTTACTCTCTAATTTGAAGGTGGACTTTGCTCCTAGCTTTACTGATCCAGTACTTTCCTACAAAAAATGCTTTACAAATCATTATAAAATTCTCATACTAGTTTTTCTCAATCTATATTTACTGCTATTGAAAAATGGGATATTTATATATATGTGTTAACTTTTATTAAAGAAATATTGGTACGTAAATAAAGTGCTGCTCAATGTAGTTATCTTAATTAACATTTCAAATTGTTTATTTTTAATTAAAGAAATGTATATTATTGTGTCTAATGCTCAGTTGCTGAATGCCAAACATTGTACTAAACCAGAATCGGCTTCATTGATTATACTGAGTTAATGAATGTCATTTCTTCTCTTTAGGAGTCTGGTAGTGGGGAGGATGACCGTCGCTCTCAGCCAAGGAGGTAAGATGTGTCCCCTAAGTCACCTCACAGCAAAACAAAAACAACTCTTTCCAGTTCCCTTACAAAGAGGACGTGCAGTGAGAACTGTTGTGATAAACAAGGTTTGGCTATCAGGGAAACTGTATTGCCAGACCAAGTGCTTAATAAGCCAATGAGCTACTGAAGGGTCTGAATTGTTACGCGGCTGCCCGCGACCTCTGACCTCGACAGGGTCCGACACGGACAAAAGGCGGCGGAAAATACTTTGCCTAAAGAATCACTCTGTGAGGTTTCACTAAATGTGTCTGACCTAGCAGAACCTCCTTCCCCTGCTGATCCAGGGAGCTGCTGTGCTTTCGTGGCCTTACAATCGGCTTCTGTCCCTCGTTGCCTCTGGCATTGTACTAAAGTTGGAATCTGGTTTATCCTGTTTTTGCTCGACCACGTTTACCAGTTTGTTTTTTTTTGTCCAGCAGCAATCAGTAATTTCTTTGCCTGGTGTGTTTATCTGTTCAACAAATGCATTACACCCGGGAGCGTGTGTTTCAGTGATGCTCTAGCCTCCAGCGTTGTTTTATTTGGTACTTTTTAGATAACTGATAACAGAAATCTGAAAATGATTAACTGCTGTTTACAGCTGTCCCATAGAGGGCGTGGGCTCCATGTGAGTCAGGTCTGTGTATGTGGGTCACGGGATCCAGGGGCAGATTGGTAGCCCCTCCCAAAGTCCCATCGCCACTGCGTCTATCTGGTCATTGGAGCTCTCTGCCATTCAACCCAGAGGGTACGTCTGCGGCTGGGAGTGAAACCTAGATGTCACAATGTTGTGATTCTGGTATTCACACAATCTGGTTGTGTGTTTTCTAGGTGTTAACCCAGAGATGGGTATGGTTCAGGTGTGATTTTCCTCCAATGTTTTTTGTAAAGTAACATTGTTTTTGAATGTCTTGTTTTATGACTATTTGGCTACTGTTGCTCCCCTTTCATGCAAAACCCACACATTTGGCTAAATGTATTAATTTCAATCCTGGACCGTCAAAGCAGGAGTCCTTCATGGAATATGCTGGACCTTGTTACTTGTATAGACTGCAAATTCCAAGATACGAGTATCAAGTTCTAACTACTAGGTCTTTTGAGCATTAATGTAGTTCCCAAGTAATGGGTTTAAGTTTTGCCCCTGAAAGTCATCAAGCTAATTTATAGATTAACAGTACGTCTAGAGCCATTACATGATGTAGTATTGCATATTTCCCCGTTATGCAGTTGTGTACAACTAGCACAAGATTAAATCATGAAACAGTTTACTGTCTGTCATTGAAGTCCAAGCTGTAGCTGTAGTTTATTCACATTGTCTGAGAAGTGTTGGCAAAGAGACAAAAAAGGATGAATAAATATATAATAAGTAATCCTGCCCACTGGAATGCAGAATGAATGTTCCCATCAGACGATGGCTGTGTTTGTCGTGCCGTGGAAAACAGCAGCTGCTGCAGAGCTCCTCTTTGAAACAGGTGGCAACATTAATGCCGACTGGAATACGGCTTTGGGGAGGCAGTGTGTTCGTCTGCATCAGCTAAGCTGCAGTGCTGCTGATTAAAATCAGAGCAATGACATCAGCTGAAGCAGCACCGTCAGAGGTGGAACCACAAAGGGGAGAAATCGTGGAGGGAAAGAGGAACTTCTTTCTTCTCTTTCATAGTCCACATGTTATTGATGCAATGATGGCACAACATGACTAATGTGTCTATATGGGAAAGAGTTTTTGATTCAATATGTTAAGTCTTTTCTGTTTGCCCTACAGTTCAGTTAGTGTGCCAGTCTGAATTTTGTTTCTTTTAATGTAATAAATATATTTTTTGGCATATTATTTACACGTTAAATAATCAGAATGACTTCCTGTTCATTTCATACCAGACTCAACGTGTTGTCTGTTTGTATGAAGACATGAGGCTAACAGAGGAGTGTTTGGTATCTGTCTGCTTGCTCGTAATACACAAGCCTCCACTGCTGGTAATTGGACGGTGTTGATTTCAGTCGATTTGAACGGGCTGTAAGTTGGAACTTGAGAGATCGTTCCAACACCTCAAACGTAAACATGTAGGTTAAGAGTCTGTGGATGATATTGGATAACAACACTGTGACATAGTCTTCTACAAGCTGTCTTTATAATTAGGTTCTAGAGCAGCAACAGTCATTATGAAAACAGTAAAAGTCTGTATATAAACCTGCAAATATTTCACTGGAAACTAATCTAAAATAAATTATATTGCTGAGTAAGTAATGTTTATGTTTGATGTTCAGTCCCGGTCAGGAAGAATTCAAATGCGAGGGACTTTATTGGCATGGAAGTTTCTGGGGGAAAAAAAGTCTAAAGTCAATGTTAATATGACTCTTCACTTATTGGATTTTCTTATCTAGTGAGCATTGTCTGATCCTTTTGAGCAACCCCTTCCTGCTGCATGCTATGTGGTAATATTCACTTTGAGGAACAGTTGGGACTCAAGGTGCAAGGAAACTCATAGGAATTTCAGTAAAATCCTTGAGGTTTTTGTTGTGTAGTAAATTTGAGCACATGAACACATTCATGCCCGTAAAACGGTTCCTTTTTATTCTTTCCCTTTTATATTCTAGTCTCGGCACCAACTTTTCCATATTCCATATTCTCAGTTACCCTGCTTTCTAATATTGCATGGGATTTTCCCATGATTACTCGAAGGGAAAGATTTGATGGCCCATCAGCAGCAGAGACGGTGACGGCAGGAAGAGATCTTTTGTTCCCTTTTTATGTTTCTTGTGAATGTTTAAAAAAAAAATGTATGTGACTTAACCGCATCTCCGTGGGCGGAGCACAGCAGGGAAGTACCTGGTACAGCTGTTTCATTCATCAGAGGATGTGGTTGATATGCTAGCCAAGTGTCTTGTGAGAACAGGCCCTGGAAAGGATCCCTGCATTACCTTTCCGTGTCTGCCTTTTTATCCGCTGCGTGACGCCAGAGTATCACTTCCGGTGTCGCTTTGTTAGGACAAACTCATTTATCAGACTTTTCGTTTTAACTCTCAAATAAAGTAAAAGGAAAAAAAGTGTCTTTCCAGGATGATTGTTATTAATATTCATGGGTAGCTATGACTGATTTTAGTTTTTTCTGTCTTTTTGTCAAGCATTAGTGAAAGTTTCCTGACGGTTAAAGGAGCTGCTCTCTTCCTACCTCGAGGAAATGGCTCCTCTCCCTTGTCTGTCTCTCGCTTCTCACAGCTGCGAAGCAAACATGCAGGTGAGGTTAAAGGTTTCTAATTGAGAACAAGTGACTGTTGACTGTTAGTAGTGCTGTCATTCATAGCTACGGGTTTGAACCCTGATCAAAGATGCGCTTTTATTCCTTCGCATCCTACCAGGAGACATCCAGCTGCATCTTCAAACCATGTTCACGCTTCTCCGACCGGAGGACAACATCAAACTGGTGGGTACCCACCACCGCGCACACCGCCAGTTCCGTCTTACGGTAGCAGACGAGCCGCAAAGGCAACTTTTTTGTGTTTTTTCCTGCTCCAGGCGGTTCGTTTGGAGAGCGTACACACTCCGATCACTCGCTACATGGTGGTGGTCTCAACCAACGGTCGGCAGGACACCGAGGAGAGCGTGGTGCTGGGAATGGACTTCAGTCCCGTGGATAGGTGAAGCAACGGACCTATGCATAACGTTCCCGTCTGTCTCATACAGTGCGTTAAGTTGTAACACAGAGGGTTTTTTTTCTTCTTCTCCTCAGCTCATGTTCTGTAGGGATGGTTTTGCCGTTATGGAGCGACACATTGATACATCTGGATGGAGATGGGTAAGGACGTATCCAACATGTTTCAAAGTGCACGTACTTGGATACCAGGATGCAAAGAGGACTGATGTGTGTCTTGTTTCTTGTTGAATGTCTTCCGTCTTCGCTCTGTCCTCTCTCTCCTTGCTCCCAGGGGTTTCAGTGTGTCAACGGATAACAAAGTGCATGTATTCAAGCCGGTGTCTGTGCAGGCCATGTGGTGAGTCACGGCGTATTTAATCCCCCTATTATCTGCCATATTTATGTTTGCAAGCGTCCACCCAAGTATCTTAAGCGTTTCCCGGGCGTACTTGATTGTTACTTTCATAACCCTAACCCCCTTCATCTCATGTCTCTAAGTCTCTTTCTCGCCTCGACTCAATCACAGGTCAGCCCTCCAGTCCCTCCATAAAGCCTGCGAGGTGGCTCGTTGTAACAACTATTTCCCGGGCAGCTTGTTCCTCACCTGGGTCAGCTACTATCAAAGCAGGGTCTGCTCCGACCAGGCGCGCATCAACGAGTGGAACGCCATGCAGGACGTCCAGTCGCACCGCGCCGACTCGCCCGTGCTCTTCTCCGATGCGTAAGTATCAAGGTTACGTGGGATGCGGTCTACCGGGACAATTATTTGTATTTATTTATTATTGATTCTGCAGACCTACGGGGAGAGAGCTGACAGAGCGACAGATCAAAAGCAGTTTGAGGGAGATAATGATGCAGAAAGACCTTGAGAATGTTACCTGCAAAGAGGTGAGTCAGTGTTTCAGAAGATGGATTTGAAGGCGCTTCAAACTGATGAACCCATCACTGAAAGTTAATTGGCAACAAATTGGGTCCCTCCGATAAAAGGTCATTTGCTTTTTCAAGTTTGTCTTCTCTCGGGCTTGATGTGTTCCATAGATTCGAACGGAGCTGGAAATGCATATGACATGCAACCTGCGAGAGTTCAAGGAGTTCATTGACAATGAGATGATTCTCATTTTGGGCCAGATGGACAGTCCCACGGAGATCTTTGATCATGTCTTCTTGGTAGGTGACCTCGAAACATCTCCTGAGCACCGCTGATGCAACGCTAAAGGGAGGAAAACATCCAGAATAGCCAGATCACAAATCGATGGATAAGAAACTTGGCAAACTGTGCGATTGTCTTGTGTCATTAAATTGTGATACTTGGCTCTGGGTTCTTGTTTGGTTTGGAGTGCACGTTAGATGTCTGGCATGCTTTGCAACCGGATTTAAGCGTCATGAGAAAGGCTCTGAACTATTGCTTTTCTTTCCTAAAGGGTTCTGAGTGGAATGCATCCAATATGGAGGAGTTGCAGAAGAGCGGGTAAGCGAGGGAGGGCCACAAAAACAACACAAGCTGAACTGAAGTTGATAAGGACAGAGTATTATAGAATAAGACCCAGATCGCTTATTTAGGATTGCATGTTTTCTGATATTTCCTTGACAGACTGCATAAGCCTTCTCTTGACCATTCCTCTCATTCTCACTCAGGGTTCAGTACATCCTGAATGTAACGAGGGAGATAGATAACTTCTTCCCCGGAGTGTTTGAGTACCACAACATCCGCGTTTACGACGAGGAGGCCACCGACCTGCTCGCTTATTGGAACGACACCTACAAGTTCATATCTAGAGCCCAGTGAGTTTCTGAACACTGCATGTTCTCCTGTTTCTTCTCTGCTCTGACCTTGTGAGAGCAATGTTATAGCTCCTTTTTTTTCTAAACTGTTGACTGACGGATGAATTAGTTAATGATTGAAATCTACTCCAGGAGAGCCGGAGCCAAGTGCCTTGTGCACTGCAAAATGGGCATAAGTCGGTCTGCAGCCACAGTGATCGCGTACGCTATGAAGGAGCACGGCTGGGATCTGAAAAAGGCCTTTGATTACGTCAAGGAGCGCCGAGCTGTGACCAAACCTAACCCTTCGTTTATGAGACAGCTGGAGGAGTACCAGGGCATACTGCTCGCCAGGTATCCACATAAACAAACACGCATGTATTTATTTAGGGCGGAGGATTCATGTGCAACAGGATTCTTATTTTATGGCTACTAAAATAGAAACTGCATTAAGACGTTTTCGGGTACTTTTAATGAATAACTTTTGGATCCATAAAAGAAAAGAAATGTGTGTTTAGGGAGCTTAGTGTTGGATATGAAATGCATTTATTTTTCCACGTGGTCAAGCTGTTAACCGATTTGAATGTGTCTTTACTTATGCTGTTAAATGGACCTGCTACTGTAAACAAGGTTGATGAAATTGCTTCTCGAATTCTCGAAAACTACAGCAATTTATCATTTTGAAGAAAAATATTGATTAGTGCATCTTTTAAAAGTTCATTTCATATCGGCAAAGTATTGATTTGTGACCATTTCTGGCACTACAACCTGACATTAAAATGATGTATGTTTATGTTTGCATTAAGAGGACAGTGGTGGTGACACATGGTCTTTTCCTTCCTATCCTCCCACAGCAAGCAGAGGCACAACAAACTGTGGCGCTCTCACTCTGACAGCGACCTGTCCGAGCACCACGAGCCGCTGTCCAGATGTCACGCCCAACCGCACAGCCTGGGCCGCTCCGACCCGCACAACCAGGCCGGCAGCGCGCCTGGTCCTACTGTGAAAGAACTGCTTGAGTCGCTGGGAACTTCGGCCGTCACTGGCAAAGCAACGCACTCTGCCAGCCAGCCCGACACCGGCATCCACTCCCACCAGTTTGGCTCGTCGTCCTCGGGGGACGCTGGAGCTCCAAGCTCCAAAGCTCCTACTCATTCTACTGAAGCCCAAATAAGCCAGCCGGGCTCCCGTCGTCCCGAGACGACGGCCTGCTCCGCGTCTCCGTCCTCGCCTCTGCTCTCCAACGGCCTGTGTGACTCTGCGGAGCGGCCCCCGGCACCTGCCCTCTCCCAGCCGAGGGCCCCTGCCCTCCTGGTGCCCGACGAGCCTCGGCTGCCTCCATCCCCAGTTCCTGTGTGCACGGAGGAGGTCGCCAAACACCCGGCGTTGTCCTGCTCTCCGCCTGCGATGAAACCAGCGCTTGTGTTGTTCCCTGAGCCCTTGACGACGGAAAACCTGTGCGCACGACAGGCTGCACCAGAGCCTGTCAAAAATACAGACTGTGACCAACAGATGTGTGGCCTGTCTTTGGATGGTTTACCAGCACAATCTCCCTCCACTTTAGATTTTATCAGCCACCACAGTGCCATGCCGCATGACAGCAAGGCGTCGTTCGGCCACAGCCCTGACCACATTAACTTTTTCAGTGCCAGAGAGAAGTTCAAGGGGATGAGTCAGGACGGCAAAACTCACTGTGCTGCAGTGCAGCCAAGGACTTGTGGCAAGGTACAACAACCGTTGCCCCAGGAGGTCTCCACTACTGAGGGGAAGGAAGAGGAGAAAAGAAAGGTAAGGCTGCTGCGTCCAGCTTAACCTTCCGAAACAACTGCAGTCACTTGCATTGCAAAAAGATATCCTTCTCTCAAGAGCATATAGATTTTAAGATTTTTGTAATATAGATTCTCCAATCCATTTAAAACAGTAAATGTTGTATCTAATTAGTGTCTTGTTTGCCTTTCTCTTTTTTTGTTGACCTAGGCGCCATCTAAAGGTGTAACATTGGAAAACTTACTTACTTTTTCTTCTATATGGATATATTACAAGTTATTTCTGGCCTTTAAAACCAAATGGTCTTTAATATTAACTCTCTTGTGTTTTTAGGAAATGGCCCCAGTGCAGGTCTCAGGACTAAAACCTGTCGTGCACACAGAGCCACCGGGCCCCCAGGGCCAGGAAGTGGGGAAGTTGAGGCAGGAAGTGGATGACGGAGATGTTTTATCACTGAAGGAACCTGAGAATGTTAAAGAGGAAGTGAAAAACAAAGAAGAGGAAGAGGAAGAGGAAGAGGAAGAGGAGGAGGAGGAGGAGGAGGAGGAGGAGGAGGAGGAGGAGGAGGCGCCTCCTGCTCTACTGTGCAACAATTGGACGAGGGGGTCCGTGCGGCGCGTCACACGTCAGCTGGAGCAAAGAATGAAACAGGAGCATGAGACTCTGTCCCCGTCCTCGTCTCCTCCGTCCCTCTCCGGCAGCACGTCCGGCGCTCAGCGGCGTCCACCCAGCGTCCATGCTGCAACAATGCCGAACCCACCGAACGCACCCGTTGGCCCGCAGGTATCAGAAGTCAGCGCCGCGCAGGGAGAGCAGGAGAACAGCGAAAAGGGTGGTGGGGACGTAGCTGATGCGGGCGCACTAGAAATTAACGACAAAAGCACAAAAGAACAGAAACTCAAGCCTGCTGAAATTAAATTGCTCTCTACCTCTTCTCCTTTCCACCGCCCAGCCCATTCTGCCTTTGCCTCTGTGAACTTCCTTTGTTTGGAGGGCGTGACAGAGTTGGAGTCAGGCACCGACTGGGGCTCCTCCACAGAGGGACCTCACGGTGACGCTGTCATGAGGGAGACCTGGGAGACTTTGTGCGAGCTCGGGGCCTTCCTGCAGCAGGTCAGCATGGGCGCAGCGCGTCGGGAAAGGCGCGCGGGCCAGTTCTCCGGCCTCAGCGCCGGAACCACTCCGAACCGAGGTCGCGGCATCCAGAGGGTCAGAGAGGTGGAGGCGCACATCCGCCAAGCCGGACTGACCCCCCCGTCGCTGATGAAGCGCTCGGCGTCTCTGGCCAAGCTGGGCTGTCTGGAGCTGCTCGCCAACGACCTGAGTGAGCTCAACCGCTCCTCTCTGGCGCCATCTTCAGCCGAGCCGCTGGCGCACGCGGCGAGCGACGAGTCCAAGAAGCTGCGGGTTCAACGGTCCCCCTCCTCCGCCGGGCAGCGGACGAACGTCCTCGGCACGGACGTGGAGACGCTGTCTGAAGCCAGAGAAGCCGCACCAGGAGCCTCGGCGCCATCCGGTCCCCCGACAGCAGAAGCCTCCACCACTGAGCAAGATTCCCTGCATTTGTCTGGTTGGATGTTTATGACACCAAGGCAGCAATACGGAAGGACTCATCCCCTGCATCGGCTCAAGAAGAAAACTCCTAGTACGCTTTACCACACTATGTAACCATCACTGTGTGTGTGTGTGTGTGTGTGTGTGTGTGTGGAGGGTAGTAGAGATCATGCACACCCGTTAGAATTGGAAATCAAGTGCGTAATGTTGGATTAATTCAGCAAAACAAACCAACCAATGCCTTTTTGCCTTAAAGAATATTTTAAGACGCTTCTGTACATGTTTTCCTCTCTGAGGAATCCAAGATATGAGGCTTCCTCAGTGCAGGAACAGCGGCATGGAGCAGTGATATGGCTATGAAGGTTATCTCAAGGGTTCAGTCTATGTAGATTACACTTAACAATCAAATTGGAAGAAGCGCTCAAAACTGAAGAATCCAAAGTAATCAAAAGTTAATATGCCTGAGTCTGCACGTATTCTCTTTACATCATCGCTGGTTTCTCCATCATGAACTTGATTGCTGTCTGTTGAATAGTTCGACCTGATTTTAGGTTGAATGTTGCCTTGGTTTTCCTTTTCTTAATGTATGGCCACAGCAGATACAAGCTCACGGGTAAATATGTCCATCCAACATCAATTCAACATTCAATAATAAATAACATTCAATAAATTCTTTATAGATTTGAATCAGGGAAGATGGAAGAACGGAATCAAATCAAACTTGCGCAGAGTCGGAACGCGGACAAAACGCCGGGTTTTTGTTTCATCTGCAGGAGTTGTTTGGAATCAGTGCGAAGAGAAGAGGCACGCTGGGTTCTTCATGTTTGTTTTGACTTCACAATACCTCAGTAAGTGTGCACCAAATCTGAGCTGCATCTACATCAGGACTCCTGGAATGTCTCGGTCGGAAACAACTTCGAGTTCACAACTTGATGAACTGAAATAAACCATTTGTCTGTTGTGTGTGCGTTGCTGTGTGGGAGAAGTGGTAGGCCATTGGATTGGTAGTTGAAGGCACAATGTATATTTGTGAGTTTTCTCCCATGTTCTCATTGGGATATAAATGTCCATACTGTGTGTGTTAACCTTTTAGGAACTGTACAGTTTTTTTGTTTTCTTTTTCTATTCTGTTGGTTTCAGTGTGTGACTGTGTAGCCCAGCGTTACCATGTGGGCGTGAACTATTTTTAATAATCACCAATTTTGTACAAATTTCAGGAGTGTGCCTGTGACTGGCAAGTAAAGCTTCTCGGTCGTCTATCAGAAATGTCTGTACGGAGGCCTGTCATACATGCACTTTACTCCCTTTTCTTTTTAATGTGGCTTTTTTTTATGTATGGTTGCTACTTTGGGAGAGCATGCTTATTTAGTAGCATCTGTTGGGTATGTGTGTGTGTGTGTGTGTATTGTCAACAAACTTCTTTTTTATGGTTTATTTTAAACTATCAATGTAAATATTATTTTATATAATGTGCTTCAACTGTGACCATTAAATAATGGAAATGATCAAGTCTGCTTGTCTGTGAGACTTTTTAAGGTTATGTAAGGACAATGCTGATACAATTTACATTTTGGGGAAATCAGGAATATTTCTACTTGTTTAGTCTATAAACGATCCTAAAATAACAAAGCTTTGGCACCAAAAGGTTGTTTTTGTTAGACTGACCATCCAAAACTCGAAGCTGTCCAGATAACTAAATGGTAAATAATCCTCATGCTTTGTTATGAATGGAACCAGTTCAATGCTGCATCACACGTCCGAGTTCATCGACACTTTGTTAGTTAATGTCTTTTGTTCTATTAGGTGAGTGTTCTCTTTTACTTTGAACATCTGTACATCCTTGACGGTAAAGGTGTAATTTTTTTGTTGTCAAGGGATCAGCCCTCAGCCACAGTTACACAACTAGAAAAATAAAGCTGTGTGATAACTTGGCCCCTGTAAATACAATGACGCTTTCTGTGTCGCTTATCGGTGAATTTGTTACGAATCGCTCCCTGTTGGGAGGTGAATGTCAGCGTTATGAGCGGTAGTGTTGTGACTTTTGGATCGTGGCATTACAATGCTGTTGGAACTTCACGAAGAGTTTTAATACTGTAAAAATGTATAACAGTAAGTTCCATTGTCCAGATCCTCCATACATTGGGGGGGGGGGGGGGGGGGGGGGGGTTCTGAGCGAGCCTGTTCCAAAATAGATGGCCCCCACCCACACCCTCCCCGTGCTCTGCCCTGCCCCCCCTTACTCTCCCCTCTGTCCTTTCCTGCCGAGGAGCGTCACGCAGTCGTCCCGTGCGCGTCTCCTCAGCAGCTCCAGGAAACCGGATCTCGAGGAATATCCTTCAAAGGAGTAACTGCAGCAGACGGAGGAGGAGGAGGAGATCACACAAGAGAAAACCTGAAGAAGAGCGGGGTCTCCCCATAACCTGAGGTGAGCCCTGTCTGTCGTTCCGTGTGTGTGCGTGTGTGTGTGTGTGTGTGTGTGCGTGCGCGCGCGCGCTGCAGTGGGTCTGGAGGTGCGTCAGCTTCAGTGCCGGGTCACTGCGCCTCCACCTTTTTGGGGATACGCTAAAAAAAGGAGCACGTTGTAGCCTCCCACCCCACACGCACACGAGAGCACGCGCACACACACGCACACAGAGACAGCCACTGACGGTCCATGTTCCACGTGCTCGTGTGTGTTTTGTATAAAGTGCGTTTTCTTTACGGTCCCGTTCATTAGCAAATAGCGCTGCTGGGTGCGCTGCTTCATTCTGGGACTATCTGGGGGCAGGCCGGCGGGGGGGGGCGGGGGCAGGCCGGCGGGGGGGGCGGGGGCAGGCCGGCGGGGGGGGCGGGGGCAGTGCGGTCTGTCATGGCTATATTGGGAAAGTGGCAGTGTCATTCTTTCTCTCAGGAGCCGTGCTATGTGTGACAGAGGAGGGCTAACTCATTAACCCGAGACAGAATTAAAAGAGTATGTTGGAGCTTTTTTTTTTTTAAATTAAAGAGGAACATCATCAATCTTGATACATGATGGAGATACTTTAGACCCAGAAATCCTTTAGAAGAGCGTTAGTAATATGTACGAACTTTTTGTCAAACGGTTGAAACCAATTAGAAAGATTTAGAGGTGTGTTTTTGATTAGTGACATAGAGCATCTTATATTCACAGCTATATAAAACAAACGTGATGAAAAGCATTATTACAAGTCCTTGAAGCACTAGCAATGCTAAAATAAAAATACGTAAGTACGCGTATCAAAAGCTCCCCCTGAAATGCGTCATATCGGTCCTCACTAAAGTGGAAGCAGGAATGTAAATCTTTTGATGAAACTAGAGCCTCGGTCTTATCAGTTGGGCATCCCTTAGTCACAAGTCTAAAAGCGACTCAGATATCATCGCTGATGACACTAGGATTTGGATCACTTCATGTTTGCTTTGTCAGAGGCCGGACCAGATCTCACATGGTTTTCTTTTTGTTGAGACAAATAAGTTGAGGATTTGATTATTTGAGTTATATTCATCCATTAAAAGAAGAAGAACTGTGCTGCATTCATCTGACGTCTTCAGGGACTGATACGGGCCTATTTCCACATAGAAGTTTTCAGTTTGGGCCTCATGTGATCCCTATGCATTCTGGGAGTTTATGTTAGATAAGTGCTAGATATTCTCATGAGGATTGTAACATGGGTGTGATTAAATGTGACTGATGTGTATTGTTTCTGTTCTGCATCTTCTATCGGTCATCTGTGTCTTTCATGTTCAGCCGTCACATAGTGTTTGGTTGGGACAATCAACTATTAATACCTGCACTGATGGTGGCCACTGTTATAGAACATCTCCTGAGTTTAGGAGGATTACAGAGCGTCGGGCCGGTTGCCCGGCAACACCAAGTTGTCGGTCAACAGACACATAACAGAGTTCAGAGATGAGCGGAATGTTATTTAAAGTCACCGAAAGGTGAAAACTGATCAAACTCTTGCAGACTTGTTGACAATTTGAAACCCTCCTGCTAAAAGCTTTGGTGAACTTCAAATGACTTTGTTTTCTGGCCCTCTTCTGACATCTCTTCAGCCCTCATTCGCTCACCCTCTCTCCCGTCTCTTGTTTGTTCCTCTTCGTGTCCCCAGCCATGAGTCGCAGCATCGTGCGGCAGAGTAAGTTTCGGCACGTCTTTGGCCAGACGGTCAAGGCCGAGCAGGGTTACGATGACATCCGTGTATCCAAGGTGACGTGGGACAGCTCCTTCTGCGCCGTCAACCCAAAGTTTCTGGCGGTCATTGTTGAATCCAGCGGAGGAGGAGCGTTCCTGGTGCTGCCTCTCTCTAAGGTGAGTTACGTTGGAAACAATTCACTGAAAATGAAACAAAATGATGACGATGCCAAATTTGAACAAAATCTGCACGTCAACGTAGGTCTCTCCGTGCTTTAATTGCTTGCATGTGCTCATTGTGCTTAATACGTCAATTATTCCTCAGTTACCTGTATTTTCTATTACTAGTTGTATTAGAAATATACAAACGTACAAACTCCTTGTTTTTGTTTATGAGCTGATTCCAAAATAAATAAATGACCAAATAACTGCGAAAGAGATGACTTTGAGTTTCAGACCACGAGCTGTTTGGATGGGATTTAGGTGTATTTTAAGAAAATTAGTGTCCTCATCATGTGTTTATCAATTTGTTTTGTTTGGGTCGTGTATATATAGATATATATATATATCTCTGATTCCATCGGCACTGGTTATGTGTGTGATACATGTGTCAGGGGAAGTAACGAGAGAGAGAAGAGAGGGACTATGCAAGGGAAGAAAAGTAAGAGAAATAAACAGTTTGTCAATTTATGTTCCCTTAAGTGACAGACTTGTGAAATCAGTGTCGGAGAGCTGAATTAGTTGCTCTCTCATCGAGGTCCTACAAGCCGTGTTGTCGTGTTGGGCCTCTTTAGTTTCAGATCTTTGTACTGAAAGGAGGTTTCTACCCTGAAATACAGTGTGTAATATCCACCTAAGTAGTAAGTAAACAGGAAGGTTGAGCTAATGCACATTAAACCAATCATAAAAAAAATCCTATATCCTATATAGTGTAATTTACTGCAAACACCAAACACTTATTTCTCAATCCGATCAGGTTCCTTGACTGAGTTTTAGACCTGTTTGGAGCCCTGTCATTTTATCTGGCGTTCTGCAATGTTTAGCCATGAGGCGCATTGACAGGATCGATGACTCATGACATAATCAGCATGTTCTAATGGGGACAAATTAAAAGCCATAATTGCAGAAACAAGACCGCATCTCAAGGCAAATCCACGGCTATTTAAAATTGTGAAACGTCTGTGTGACATTGGAATGATAAAAACATGGAGGTACAAAACTAAACATTTTAAAGTGCGGGGACATAATATCTGAATCCATCTACGGGTCAATCCAACGTCGCTCCATGGATCCTGTGTAAGTAACAGATGGCTGAGCGTCATCAAACTGACGATTCGATTAAACTGCAGCTAAAGTATTATTGTGTTGTCATGTTCAAAAAACATTTGTTTCCGCAGGACGCCCCGTTAGCTGCAGATCACAGCTCATGGTGTAATTTAACAAACCACTTCTGACGCAGCGACAGTCAGCCGAGTGTGACACCGGTTTGGTTGCCATGTGAGATGCCTCCACTTGCAAACAGCAACTGCCAACCACAGTCCGGCGTTACCAGAACTCAGAAGTTAATCCACTGCACTCCAAAATGTAGTCATCTTTTTAAATTATCGTACGGTATTTGGAGCTGATGAAGATTTTGTTTTTGTTTTAAATTACATGAAAATTATATTAGAGTTGAAATTGCGTTTGGAATACGCAGCGGTTTCCTTTTTGAAATAGACTAAAATAGATATATTTTTAAACGAGGTCATCATTGCTGAGACTCATCAGTGCGTCAGCAGTGATAATTAGTCAAAAGAAGCTTTTTGGAGGCCCGGGGAAACGTATGTGATTATGTAGTGGTCACGGTGAACAGGCTATTAATACACAGCAGCGTCTCTCCGTCCTCCGTCTCCCCCTCCGAGTCCCCAACAGGCCGCGAGAGAAAAACTCCCCTTTCAACGCCTCGTCCCTCGGCTATAAATACACCCCTCATGGGGTGTGTGTGTGTTGTGTGTGTGTGTGTGCGGGTCGGAGTGATATTTCAGAGGTACATGTGTTCACACAATAGAAACAGGGCAACATGGAATAATCTGGAAGTGACATCATACATTTAGTGTGGATCATATTCAAATGTTTTTAAGTAGTGATTGAAACTGTGTCTCACGTTCAAGATCAATTAATTTATCATTTTAGTAATTGACTTTTGGACCAATAATATACATATTTTTATTTTTAGTGATAGTTTCACCTTGCGGCATTGTATCTGCTTACATTTTTTTTCTGAAAACTTTATGGACGTTTCATGTTATCTAAGGGAAATTGAAGTTTAGTGACTTTGGAAATCGTCCTTGAGATAACTTAAACCCTTAAGAAATTTGATATGGAAATTTAATGACAACTTGGCAATCTTCGTCGGCTGAAGAAGATGTGTGACTCAAACAAAAGCCAAGTTTGATATTTACCTAAACTAAACAGGGTAAGATTTTTACCCTGTTTAGTTTTTTTCAGATTTAAAAAGTTTGGAACTGTTGAACCACTGAAATAATGTGACTAACATACAATGATTAAGCCTCGACCCGGTTTTACACTCTATTTATTAACCATCAAATCAATGCTTACTACTCTTTTAGTTTTAAGAATTGGATAAATGTTATTTGTTATCTTAATGTTCATACGCATTCCCAACTCAGTGTGTTGCTGCTGTCGTGTGTTGCAGTCGGGTCGCGTGGACAAGAACTACCCGCTTGTGATCGGCCACTCTGGACCCGTCCTCGATATCGACTGGTGCCCCCATGACGACAACATCCTGGCCAGCGGCTCGGAGGACTGCACTGCCATGGTAACAACTGATTGATAATCATTTAGGTTCCTTTAGTCAGATCAGAAAGCATGCAGGACGTGTGCAGGCAGAAGGGCAGAGAGAACCACCGGAATAATCCGCATTAGTCTGCGGTGAATATGTTCTGCTCTACTGGCGGTCCGTCCCCTCACACACACACACACACGATGTAACCTAAAGCATGTCATTGACACGTTGTCACCAAGTCTTCTTGTGTTTAACTGGAACCCGCTTTTAATTACAAGTTAGTTCTGACAGTGTATGAAAAGCACAATAACGAATTTAAATTATTGCACACATTAAAGAGTAGTTGAGAGGGATTGTAAGCATACCTTGTAGTTCCATCTTGAACCCAACTTTTCACACGTTTAAACTGAGCTAAGAAAGCAAAGGCTCGTAGTTCTTTAAGCCGGCTGTGATGCATGTGTGGCACTGAAGCTCGTTACTCAGTGCAGTCAGCAGGGGGCACTGTGAGATCGGGACCACAGATTCACAGAGATAGATGGAACATGTGAATAACTATGTCATATTATTCACACAAATAACATATATCCCTGTATGAAAAATGAACCGATTAATACAAATCTGTTTTGGTTCTTAGGACGTATAATCCCTCTGTGTTTCCCAGTTTTATGCAATCTCACATCATGTCATTATAAACAGAATTGTATTAAAGTAATAAAGACTGTGTTAAGTATATTCATGTATAAAATAATCGAACAGTGATGAGTGATGAGACAAAAACATGTTTCAAAAGCATGTGATGAGAACCAGGTTTAGTGTAGAGAATGAAACACTGATATTCCGTTTCCTATGAGGTAAAGCAGAATAGGCAGTAGCAAGCTTTTTGCATGTGGAATTGTTGCTTTGAAAATAAGTTGTTGGGATTAATTTTTCTGATGACAGACTAATTGATGAATTGTTCACACGAGTCTGCCAGCTTCTATGCAGAAACCCTTTTCTCTTCTATAGTAATGGTCGCACAAATAAATGTGCACTTGCTGAAGAATGTAACACAGCCATATCGTATTTATGATAACTTTGTAGCTTCTCATATCTGTGCATCAGCACAGTTGTTATCTCCGAACAGATTTGCCCCCACTCGTTCACAACGACACATGATTGAAACGCTGTTTCTCCTATGGCAACAGCTGTGTGTGTGTGTGTGTGTGTGTGTGTGTGTGTGTGTGTGTGTGTGTGTGTGTGTGTGTGTGTGTGTGTGTGTGTGTGTGTGTGTGTGTGCTGAACAGTCATACTGTGACATCTCATTGTGTCATCAGAAAAGGCCTGTGTGTGTGTGTGTGTGTGTGCTAATAACCTGCTTGGTGGTGTAATGGAAAGTTTGGTTATTGTGTTTTTATATATTCCCAGTACAAAACAGGAATATTAATGTTAATGAGTCCTTGCAGTGGGGCCATGTCTATAAAACAATATTTTACAAAAAACATAGTAGTTTTACCAAATAGATCAAATGTTTAAAAGGAAATATACATTTAAGTAGCTGGCCAAAACATGTTTTTGGTGAGGTTGAATTGTCCAGAGGTTATGTGTACTCCTGAACTTGGTATTTCTACACCATTTTATTATCATCATGTATTACTTTTGACTGTTGTTTTAAGGGCCTGTTACACAAATATGTGGACATTAATGGATGTGTCTCAATAGCAATGAATGCCGGTCAATTTATGAACCAATCGAAATTGTCTAATCATTACCAACTATACCACCTCTTGATGGGGGCCTTCTTTGCACCTGTCGTTTTAATGATCAAACGAATGACCAGGAGGGTGAAATGAGTTCAATGTATGACACATCGTTTTGTAATGCTTCTGCCTCCTCAGGTTTGGCAGATCCCAGATCACTCACTGACCCGCCCCCTGTCCGACCCCGTCGTCGTCCTGGAGGGACACTCCAAACGCGTCGGCATTGTCACCTGGCACCCGACCGCACGCAACATACTCCTCACTGCGGGTAGGACAGACACACACACACACACACACACACACACACACAGACCTTTTTAAAGTTTTTACAATCTTTAGACTTTGTGTAAACAGCTAGGTGTGTGACTACATATGGATTTCCTTCTGCTCGCCCCAGGCAGTGATAACTTGATCATAATCTGGAACGTGGGGACAGGCGAGCCCCTCATCTCCATGGACGACCACCCAGACCTCATCTACAGCATCAGCTGGAACCGAAACGGAAGCTTGTTTTGCACCACCTGCAAGGACCGACGTCTGCGCGTCTGCGACCCGCGCAAGAGGGAGGTGGTTGCGGTCAGTGAGTAGAAAATACTAATGAATAGCTCTAAGACAATAACGCCACAACCAGAGCGGAACAGTTTATTATTAGGGTAGCTGCTGAATACCGATAGTGGAAAGATCCCATCGAAGTCCCAGTCACTAACATCGGCGTACAAGCATACAGTCTAATAAACACCTGAAAGGTGCACAAGGAGGTAACTCCGGTCTGTCCCCCGTACAATCAACAGGAACGTCTGGCTCCACATGATGGCATCCGGCCAATGAGAGCCATCTTCACCAGAGACGGAAACATTTTCACCACAGGATTCACCAGGATGAGCCAGAGAGAGCTCGGACTCTGGGACCCGGTAGGAAAAAAAAACAAATGGCATAGAATTTGCACATCAGAAGGTGCAGTAATATACATTTTAGCCTTTTGTTTTTACTCTCCACAGACAAATTTTGAGGAGCCCATTGCACTGTTGGAATTGGACACAAGTAACGGAGTGTTGTTACCATACTATGACGCAGATGCAAACATGGTCTACCTCTGTGGAAAGGTACAAAGATGCTGGTCTATTGGTTGAAATCGTGTTTGTATCACATACAGAACTACATGCAGAGCCATTGTATTTACTGCCATGACAATGACATGTTTCAACATTTGTGCGTTTGTCTGTAGGGGGACAGCAGTGTCCGTTACTTTGAGATCACAGATGAGCCCCCCTATGTCCACTACCTCAGCACCTTCAGCACCAAGGAGCCCCAGAGAGGGATGGGCTTCATGCCCAAAAGAGGGGTGGACGTCAGCAAGTGTGAGATTGCTAGGTAAGAAACAATTAAGCATTGTTCCAGGATATCTTAAGAGAAGGACTGTAGGTTACTACGTTAAATAAATTAGTCTTTGCAGTGTCCATGATAGAAGACATAATACATTAATTGCGGGTTTCTTTCTTTGACATTGCAGTTGTATCCAGTTGTACTATTTTATTGAACAGTAACCCCTAATCCCAAGAGTTTATGCAATCATTCCAGATTTACAAATGTTAATTACAACTGATAATCTCATGTGTACCAAAAGTAAAACTCCCCTCTTACCGTCCTCTTAGGTTATTCAAGCTCCTTGACAAGAAGTGTGAACCCATCACAATGACGGTGCCCAGAAAGGTCATAATATTCCCGCTTTCTACTCTGAGCATGCTGGAGGATTATCAAGTACATTTGCATTTGCCCAATTCACCTCCACCAGCTACCAAATTAAATAACTGCTTGTTTCAATGCTTTGTTTGCAATCATTTGGAACTTTACCTCAATAGCTTTGGATTTTACACAGTGAAACAAACTTTATAGTGCGGTATTTCTACTTTTATAAAAGCAAAGAATATGAAGACTTCAACTACTGGAATGATTATCATTATCATGATCATGATTATCATTCCAGTAGTTGAAATCTTTGAGTCTTATTTATTTACCATTGATTCCTTTGTTTTAATTGCTACTCCATCCTTCTCTTATGTGTTTCATCTTCATCCATCCATCCTCCAGGAAAGGCATGAATACACAGCCATATCAACCACTGCGCAGTGTTTAACAAAAAAAAAACTAAACAACAAAGCAACACTCTGACTTTTATTCCATTCCACAGTCGGATCTCTTCCAAGACGACCTGTACCCAGACACAGCCGGGGCCGAGCCAGCCATGGAGGCGGAGGAGTGGCTGGATGGTCGGGATGAAGATCCCATCCTGGTTTCCATGCGGGGGGGCTACGTGCCGCCCAAGAGCCGAGAGCTCAAAGTGGCAAAGAAGAACGTTCTGGACTCCAGACCCACCACCCGACGGAGCATGTCCACTTTGGACACCAACAGTCTGCCGGTGAGTTGTGGCATTGTGAGACCTTCAGGTACCCCACTGTTAAATTTCCAATAGTTAGATAAGAGATATTTTGGTTTTGCAACCTGTAATTGTTGCTCCTGAACATCTGTCTCTCTGTTCAACACCTGTCTGTTTATTTCTTCTCTGCCCTCAACCTCAAGCTCCCTTCTTTGCTTTGGTTTATTTCTCATAGTTGCTTACTGTCCTTGACCTTTTTCCCATCTCTTCTTCCGTTATCCTTAATTCCCACCTACCCGTCACTGTGTTTTTTTTCCTCTCTTCTTCTTCTGTTTCCCGTTCTTCCTCCTCTTCCCCGTCCAGCCCGAGCTGCTTGAGAGGCTGTTGGAGGAAATTCAGAATCTAAAGGCCACAGTTTTGTCCCAGGAGAAGAGAATTTGTGATTTGGAGAATAAGCTTTCCCAGTTTACCAATGGCACTGACTAACAAACTGCACTTTGAAGAAGTGCTTCTAAATTTCAGAATATCTATATGACTGTACCTGAACAAATGTATTAAAATAAAAAATGATCACTCACAGAAGAACTCAAGAGTGTTACCCCTTTAAAACGTACCATTGTGTAGGAATAGGAATGTGGACAATATTAACGGGCAGTTCAACTAATTTGAATAAATGACAGATAAATGTCAGACATGGTATAAAAAAAAAAAGAAATGACCGAAAAATACTTTTCTGGATGAAATGGTTTAAGTCTTTTGATGAATTCGATCCACAATCTCCCCGAACTACATAGTATACGCACACACACACACACACACACACACGTACAGCCATCAAAGACTCAAGCTTACGCGCGCTGCACCTTTCTTTTGCATTTCCCCCTGAATCAGACAACCACCACTCGCTCATTTAATCTCGCTGAAAACTTCCAAAATGTAAATAGTGATAAAATGAAACAGTAGAAAAATGTGAAAATGATAATGTTTTATGTTCTGTAAAGGAGTATACATTAAACACATGAAAATAATAAAAACAGTGTTTTTTAAAAATATCTGCCTCTTCTGTCTCTTTGTGCTGCTATTGGGTTTTAGTTCTTTCTATTGAACAATACTATAATAATTCTTTCATCTGATATATTGTTTCCACATGTCTATGGCACAGTATGAATTGGCAGGCTATTGTGTTACGTTACAATTAGCTATACATTAATGGATTTTTCCATAAGTTATTCATGATATTTCTTTTTGTATACATTGACCTATGATTTAGTTACAACAAAAATGTCTTTATGCCTGGATCATGTGAGCTACAAAAAAAAAAAGGTACATCACCGCGGAAGATCAATATCAAGCAGTCCCTCTGAGTGGAAACAGGGGAAACTTGAATGCAGAAAATTGTTTTCATTAAATGAAATGTACATTAGACACATTGTAAAAAAAAAACACACTGCTTTTTTAAACACATTTAAACATGCATTTATTTAAGTTTACTCAAAAATAAAGTTGTTCTAAAACCGGTGTTAAAGCACTGTGACAGAACCGTATGAAAAATCACCTACAACATTTCATAAAGGTAATTAATTTTACAGTACAAAGTCAATCGATCCATCGTTTAAGAAAAATATACATCAATGCTGCTCCAAGTAATTAGAAATTGAACCGGGAGTCAGGGGACGCCCTGTTTTGAAAGCATGTGAAGTCCCAACAGCACAACGGTTGGGAGAAGAAGAAGAGGCGAGGGAGTGACGTTTGAGGAAGAAGACTGAACAACTAGACCGTCCCGGAAATTGAACAAACAGGTGCCCACATTACTCACTCGGTCCACCGCCACCAGCTCCATGTCGGGCGCACAGCAAGACGAGACGTAGGAAATCAGCGTTATGTTCTCATTGCCGCTGGCCGGACGGGCGTCGAAGGTCCCGTTGCCCCGTCTGAGGCTGACCTGCCCCACACCCGTCCCCTCAGGCCCATCGGTCACCCGAGCAGAGAGCTCCCACGTCGACAGGCTGCAGTTGTCGGAGCAGTTGTGGTTGAGGCTGAGCTGCTCGCACCGTGGAGGAGTAAAATCCGTCACCTGACAGGAGAAGAAAAAAAGATGTACGTATATCGGTTTATTCGATAACCAATAACGAATTCCATGTAGGAACAAAGCATTTTCCTTGTAAATGGGGTTCTTTAGCGCGATGGATTACCGTGTTAATGACTGGGATACGCAGCACGACGTAGTTTGTGTCTCCACCCCCAGGAGCCTCGACCTCGATAGTCAGGGTGACGTCGTCACCAGACCGGGTGTTCAGAGGGGCCGAGAGGGTCACCGTGTCGTTGGCGCGGACCCCAGTCTCCAGCAATACGTTTGTCGGAGAGGTCGAGTCGAAACGTTGGTTGTTGGTGGCTCGAACGGTGAAGTTTCCCCCGACTCCAGCGGTCGACACAGAGAAGGGCACAGAGAACGGGGTCCCTGGTACCAAGACGCTGTTGGAATCAGCCTAAACACACAGGGGCGGTTGAAGGGGGGGGGTCAGACAAGTGTTTGTGGATTTGAGGGAATATTAAAGTGTTGTTGCTGCGTCTTATGCGTGTAAAGTGATGGTCTAAAATGGGTACTCACGATCACCGTCAGATTGGAGCCTCTGAAGCTGGTGCAGGACTGCCTTTGGAAGACTATGGACGAAGCTCCGGGCGCAGCGCCATCATCCCGCCCCGTCACACGCACCACAAACTCCTCCAGCGGCACCACGTCAACGAAAACTAAGAAGTTTCCTCCCTCCTGCGGCTCCACCCTTCCTTTGACCGACCCCGACGATTCGACCAGAGTGACCTCTGTCACCGTGGCAGAGTCGCTTCCCGTTAAAGACACCAACAAGCTGCCGTTGACACCTTCAAAAGAAGAATGAAATTGATCGTGTTCGACTCGATCAGCAGATCAGAAAATTCCCATCTTAATTTTCTTTACCAGCTCTGGGACGAGTGTCAAGAGAATCGTATCCTGTGAAAGGGCCTTGCGACGCCTCCACAAAGTCAAACAGGAAGTCAATGGGACTCTGACCTGCCAATGAAGACAGAAATAGGATGAAATAAATAAAGTTTCTTTCAGTGATTATTCAGACTCTTTCACAAATAAAAGGTTACTACCATTATACGAACCACATATTCTGCTATTATTAAATGTGGGAATCTACGGCTACGGCATTATTTTTTTTACCACATGAAATCACTCATGGTGGTCTCACCTATGACCTTAAGAGTGTAGGGATCAGTTGACTCCATTTTCATTTGCCACAGTCCAGTTTGACTTTTTAGCTGCAGAGTCTTGAAGTTCCCCACCGACTGTGATGAAGTGACCAACGGTCCTGTTGTGTCAGTGCTTTGCTCCCCTTCAAAGTTACAACCAAAGAATAATTCATTATGTGACCAACTAATCATTATTACAGTGCTTTGAACATTTGTCACAAATAATTCTAATTAGATTGTTTGTCGTACTTCATATTTTGGTATTTGTATTATGACCTTTTATGTTTATTATCAAATTTCATGAATATATTATTGTAAATTGTACCATATGATGTGCTTTGAACATCCAAAAGTATACTATGTTTGACTGACACCATTTCTCCTTTTTTTCTAAAAACGAAACGATACACTTAAAGCCTAAACTTTGGTGTTATTAAAGAGTGAAGAGGCAGCATTACCTGTGGGGCTGGTGAGCAGGAACGTGACGGAGCGTCCGGTGATGTAGACGCGAACGTTTTTTACCGTTTCATCAACTCTAAAAGAAAAGGTGTCGGTCTTTCCCGGGCTCCTGGCTGCCTGCAGTAGGGTTACCTAGGAGATTAACATAAAACACATGACTCTGTCACAGTCCAGATCCACATCCTCCTCACACCTGTCTACCCTACTCACCTGTCTACCCTACTCACCTGTCTACCCGACTCACGGCCCTCAGTGTTTAAACCCCAGTCCCTCACTCGTTGACTGTTCTTCAGCTTCTATGCCAGACTCTCCCGGACGGCTGACCTGTCACGGACACTAACTGCCCCCGTTTACTCCGCTACCCCGAACCCGCAGTGACCCTACCAGCCCTTCCGTCCCATCGATATTCTGCCTGCTGTTACGGAATTTCAATATAAAAAAAGGTCAAAGAGCTCAGAAGTCTTGTGCCGTGCATTTGGGTCCGCAGACCGTTACAGACACAGCTGAAATCTTTCAACAGAGAAAAAAAAAGTGAGAGCAAAGTGAGGTTACCAGAGAGGCCCTGGAGGACTGGGTAATGATGCTGGTGGCCGCAGCGAGATCGGTCTTTGCGACTTCAATAGCCAGACCTCCTGAAGCCTGAGCCAGGTCTCTGTACAGCTGAGCATCCGACGCTGCTATTCGGTTCTGACTCCTCCTTCTACGATTGAGCACCGTTGAGCCGGAAATCATGAAATTCACCTGGAGAGCAAGAAGCACAATGGAGCAGATTCAGCACAGTTTCTGGTGACCATTGGTGGGAGTAAAAACAACCACGGAAATATTACCATCATGTGTCCCTAAGAAAGGGTTACATGATGGTTAGGGTTAGGGTTAGGGGTTAGGGTTAGGGTTCCCTAACCCCTAACCCTAACACCTAACCCCTAACCCTAACCCCTAACCCTAACTCTAACCCTAATCCCCCCCCCCCCTAACCCTAACCCCCGACCCTAATCCTAACCCCTAACCCTAACCCCCTAACCCTTTGTGTCAGGGCCCCAACAAAACAAAAAATGGGTTGTTCCTTTCAAACAATTGCATTTTAAGATATATATAAAAAACATTGCTACTCAACAGTTTTATAACATTTTGTTAACATATTTTCAAGTGAATTTACTTCAAATATAAAAATTTTTATATATAAAAACTTTTCAAACTTTATGCGTCTCGCCTTGTTTTTTCTGTGTTTCTGTTGCTGAGCGTCTCACGGTCTCTCTCTCACAATCTCTTTTGCTTTCTCTTTGTCTCCCTCTTTCTTTCTCTCCCCGTGGGGGTGTGGTTCAATCACAAAGAATGTCAGTTTTGCTTTCGTTTCTTTTATTCCTCGTGGCTGTGTGTGAGGGTTGGCGATGAAGCTGCGACCCCCCGGTTTGGGAACCGCTGCCCCAAGACATTTTGCCAACTAGTGAAATACAGACGCTCGGTCAGTGACCCCAAGGTGCCCCTCCAGCATCAGGCTTTCCTTTTTCACAGTTAGACCCATTTAACCAACGTGACAAAATGCCAACATTTACTGTCAATAAGGACACAAACTCCTGTGTTCTCCTTGCCGAATCAAACAGAATAACAAAATATTTATGAAAGTTGTTTCACAAAAGCACATCTTTAAATTCCAAACGGATCATCAATCATTTTTGGATTTAGATACTCGCCACTGTTTGCGTCCGCTCTATGAGGGCGACAACTGTGCTTTTGAGGTATTCGTCTTTAGCTGGTCCGTCCGTGAAGAGGAACACCTCTGAATTTTGCGGAGCCCTCGTCAAAGCCAGCTGTGTGAAGAAAAAGTGTGGAGTACGTTGACACACCAACAAGCTTCTGGGGCCAGATACTGCAAAGAAAACCACACATCAGAGCACCTGCAGCCCTGAAAGGCTCAGCTCCCTCTCATCCCCTCCACCGGCTGCTGATAGTGAATTGAGGACATTCTTGAAGACGTTTGGGTCCGTGGTCTTTGTCAGCGGCCCAAAATCTGGGGTTCGGTAAGAGACAGCAGAAAGGTAAACACTTTGATGATGATGTGCATCAACAACAACAACACGTATACCTCCCTTAAGATGGTACCTGGATCGTTGAAGGGTACAAGAATGTAGGCCGAGGGCTCATCTTCTGTCCCGACTTCATTGTCGATTATGGAGGAAGTGACGTTCCTCACTGCGTCGATGTCATCGCTCATGCTTTTCGTGGTGTCGATGACAAAACAAAGAGCTTTACTGGATCCTCTGGAGATTCCCAACATCCTGGAGGGAGGAAAGGAGACGCGTCAACCAGAACCAAACAAACCCTCTTTACCTCCTTGCACAACGGAGACACACGCAGAGAGGGTTTCATACTGGAGGAACGGTCGGTCACCAGCAGCCCCTCGAATGTCCTCCAGCAACAAACTGGTTGCAGCCATGGCCAGGTTTGCTGCGTCAGTGTGGAGGTGTCCGTGGCTGGCACCGAAAGAGTCTTTGTTGATTCCACCTTTAGGCTCAATTCTGCTTGTTTGATCGACTGCTCCTCCGTGACTGCATTTTCCTTTGCAAGCAGCACGAGAAGAAGTTCCGTGTCATTTCTTAGTCATTTTCGGTAGAATATTCTAGTGGGTAAATATTTGCTTTAATTTCCATCGACCTTGTTTAAACTTCAAATACTGTTCTATACACTACAATGCACTTGAAACACGCATTTTGTATTGTTGTCATGACATTATACTGCATCTTAATATTTTCACTTACCTTTTGGTTTGGTTGAGGCGAAAGGCACAACGCCAAAGTACCCGGAGGTCAGTACCTTCTCCTCTATGATGTCAGCCAGGATGTTGTTCCTGCAGTCGTCTCCATCACAGCTGCGACACGTCGCCCTGGTTTCATCTCAGCAAAAAACATTTTGATCATATTTTAATGACTTGCCAGCAGTCACACCCAAACTGCATTCCACCCCCGGTGTGACCTTTTGACACACACACACACACACACACACACTTTACCTGCTATGTTACCAATGCTGGTGTCTGATCTGATCAGATTAGGGTTTGGGAATTTGTTTCCTAGTTCCACCCAGTTACTGTGACTGTAGAAGTCCTTCAAGTTGAAAAAAGAAGACACAGGTTAATCGTTCATTGAATTTCCTTGGAGAACAGTTAAAGCTTCAGTAATGTTTTTCGAGATAACGAACCTGTAAGGGATGTAAAATCTCTCCCACTGTCTCCCTGGCCGACTCAAAGTTCTCTTGTTCGTTGCTTGCTTTCACCACCATTATTCCCTCAGTGATGATTTTCCGTCCTTGCACCAACAGTTCCTCATCAAAGTGGAAGCTTCCGTTAAGCGCATGACGAATGTCCACCCTTATGTTCCTCAGGATGATTCTTTTAATGGCTTCTCGGTAACTCTTGGACGACGTTGGTTCTCCGCAGGCCGCAGCAACCGCCTCTATAGTGAAAGGCACTGCCTGAGCACACAAACTCAAGTCATACCCACACTGCGAAAAGACACCGTGAAATGTAGAAGAACCTCTTAGTTGAAAAGAATTCTCACTGGAAAAGTGAAGTCTGTCCCCTCGGCTTGGGCCAGCGCACGGCACGCCTGCACGGTGGAATTTAAAATGGCCATCATAGTGATTTCCTGGTGACTCAGAGAGTCTCCCGGCAATATCCCGAAGCCCAGAGCTCCGGTGTGCAGCAGCAAGACACACAACGCAGCGAAGCCCGAGGCCATTGCTGCTCAACGGGTGAATAATCTGCTGGAGATGGAAACACATTTTCCACTACTTCAGTCCTTCAGCACGTAGTGGACTGCATGTTTACAGTTGTCACTAGAAAACCAGCAGACTTTAATATACAAACATTTTTCTTAAATATTCTCCAATTAGAGAGCAATAGATGACAACATTTTAAAACAAAGGTACATAAGGGTGTGTTATCTTTAAAATGTCATTTTGACCTTTTATGGCGACCAATTCAAATCAAACTTGTATTAATTGATGAGAAACAAAAGTTAAAGAGTAACATACCTTAAGTATTGATCCTGTTAGAGTCCCTATCTGCTATACATCGCTCTATCTAATAAATCGAACTCCTCTGCGCTTGCATTTGGGTCCACCGACTACACAGCCTGACCGACCCTGTCCCCTACACTTCAACCTACTGTGCAGAGACGAGCTATGCTGCCGTCCGTATCTCGGCATGCAGACTCAGGCAGGACCAGTTCTACCTGTTACTTGAGACACATCAATGTTTGTCTGTTTTCCAACTGAGGTCCTTCAAACTGGGGCCATGAAGGATTTGGAGACGTGGGACTAGTTTGTTTATGGTTTCACCCACTATGGGGGACTTTGGTGCTGACCTGGTTTCTACCTGCAAAATGGGTATAGGTGCAACAAAAGACAGAAATAGAGAAAACTGTCCTTTGTATGGTATTCACAGGCGAGAGACAGGTCGTGGAGCTGAAAGAGGCATACAATGTTTGGATTTTTTTACATTTTTTTTTTAATTGTTCGAATGAAAGCTTGAATTCGGTTTCATCTAATGTCTCCTCACTTAAATGGGGCTGTAGTTCTCGTGCAGCAAGTCAGTCAGCCTTAACAAACGAAAGCCAACATTCATGGGACATTTGTTGCACTCACAGTGAAACTGAATCTAGAAACCGTCAACATGAATTGTCCCTGATTCCATGATAGCAGTTGAACAAACAAACGAAAAAAAACTGATTGACTGAGCTCACTATGCTGCAAAACAATAGAACGCTACCTTGCCAGCAGGTGCTTTCTAATTACTAATCGGGGGGGGGGGGTGTATTTGGGGAAGCCAGAGGGGCTGCGTTCACACACAAGCTTCAATTTTGTCAGCAAATTTATTTGGACTGTGACACTTCGAAGAAGAAAGCATATTGCTCCAGATGAACTATCACAGCTTCCCGAGGGAAGGACTGGTCGCCGCCACTGAGGGAAGGTCAGGTTACCTGCAAGTCTCGGTTTCCAACAACAAACCAACTGCACGTCACTTGGATTCCTCAAACATTCTGGGATCTTCCATCACAGAGTCCTCTGAGAGGACCAAACACCTCGCAGCCTCCAGTCTGGCTGAACGAGGCGATCCAGCAAAAGCGTGGCAGAGAAAATGTTCTACCTAAAAGTCGCCTTCTAATAAAATCTAATTAGATTGATGCATTACTTACAGAAAGGGTGTCAAACTCATTTTAGGTTCGGGCCAGATACTGCCCACTTTGATCTCAAGCGGGCCAGACCGTACGTGCGGATGGTCCAGCGGGGGGGAGCTCAGGTGGGGGGGTGGAGTTTGGCGCTAACGGTCCGGGGGAAGTGCCGCGCGTCATTTTTAAGCGGGCGCTGCTGCTTGGAGGGCCGCCGTGGTGGAAAAAGTTAAACGCAGGGCTCCCCACACTTTTTTGGCGTTTCCACAGTAGCTGTTTATTTTGTGTTTTATAAATCTAATGAAGATTGGGCCTGCTGTCACAACGCAAAAAACAATCAAGGTCAAGTTATTGACCTTGTGTTTGACCTGCGTTAGTGACAAAATCTCATGTCACATCCTAATTGTTGTTATTCTCACTGGTGCCAAGCTTGTTCTTTCATCCATTTTTATCTTTCCAGTTTTTTTGTTGATACTCAGATATTTCAAACTCTTGTTGTTCTGATTTTAGTGCAGAGCATGAGATTGTGTTCATGTCAAGTATTCTCACAATTTTATGTAGTTTAATTATTATATTGTGGTTTCTATGATCAACATAAGGCCTTAAAGGGAAGTAGAATTCTACATATGGTGAAAGAATTATCCCTGACTCTTCCCCTTATCGAACTGGTGAAAGAAGACGACTATGTAGAAAATCAGTCTACCTGTGACCCCCAGGCCTTAATCTAAAATCGCTGTGTCAACAGGCCACGCGTCTGGGCTTTTATGTGGAAGTATTTTTTGCTCGAGGCCCAGCGGGATGCTCGTTGACCGAAGACGTTAAATGATTAAATCAGACACCTGAAGAGATCAGTGTGGAGGCAGAAGAAGAAAATGTACCTGTGAGGTCTTACACACGCTGAGGAGGAAGAGATGGCGAGAGGTTCTCCAATATGTGTATTTTGTTTGTTATTCCTAAATGACAAATGTAGCTGGAGTGTGGATGTACTAAATTAAATAAAATTTAATCAAATGATTACACTGGAATGCTTTGCAACATTGATCGGGAGGACACAAGATCTGTGAATCAAGCTAAAACAATACAGCCATAGAAACAAGGCTTCACACCTTTGAAATTGCAATTCTTAAAGGTTAAAAAGGGTTTTAAAACTGGATTTATTACTTTTCAGAAAATGTAGCTTCAAAAAAAGGGGTCATGCAAAGAGTAAAGCTCTGTGTCGATTACAAATAACTGGGACAAAATGGGACAAAAAAATATTAAAATTACTTTATTACAGATCATTCTTTTACCAGTAGCCCTCTTCCAACAAAAAATAGGAATTACAAACAAAATATTACATTTATCCCCTAGAGGTTGTTTGCTTTATTTTATACATTTGAAATGACTTGTCATCTGTAAGGAGTAGCTTTTCTCTTCTATGCGACATTCAGCTTTTTGCACAATCTATACAATTTAATAAAGGTCTCTGGACTACGGAGATAAAACAGTGACATCCACCAAATGACAGGAGAGATAAAGGGAATACTGTTAAACAGACTGTACAGCGACGTAGCCCCGCCTCCAGCCTCGTTTCAGCCAATGGCAACCATCCGTCAGCGACACCGAGGGGCGTCACAGGAGCTGTAATCCGTCCATCACTTGTGCAAGCAGTGCAACCGATCCGGTTCAGTGTTCAAGGCCTGAAGCTAGACTCTTCCCAGACCACCTCGCAAAACACACGGCCATGGCATAAACCAAGTAAAAACACTGCAGGCCTGGGAAATGGTGTGATCAAAGTTGTTCAGAAAAATGGGACCACAAAATTTAGTTAGCCAAGACAAAAAGGATTAGAGATTGTGGGTGGTAAGGCAGATGCTTGTGGAAATGCTTTGTGTATGACCACCACAAAAAAGGGCTGCATGTTTCACAAAAAAAAAAAAAAAAAAATTGTGGAACCAAATGTTAGAATTTCCCAATGATATAGATCTTTTAGTTTGAAATACTTTCTTCTGTTTTCTATGGTAGAACCTTGACTTTAGTCTTTTAAAAAACCTTTAAAAAAACATAAATAGACGAACAGGTCACCTAAATCAGGTTTCATGATGTAAATTAATTATAACCTTTGCTACGGCAAAGGCTACGCCTCACCACATCTCAAACTATGTGCAAAAAACATCCTCATTCAGCAAAAAGTTGCCCTTTTACTCGATGCAATCTGACCTGGAGCGGTGCGGTTAACGTTCCCACAGAACATCAGAACTAACCCAGTGGCCGTTCATTGAATGCTCATTTGAATACCGCTGGTCCAAAAACCACATCACTGTGTCAGGATCTAAACTACTCAATTTGTCTTTGATTTTTCAATGAGATTTCCATATTATCAAATTCAAAATATACAATATTAACTTTACTGTACATTCCACCTATAAAAAAATCATACTATGCATTATGTCTGCATTTCACAATTAGACTTCCAACTTCAGCTATTATTTTATTATCATCCTTTCTTATAGATTTATATAATACATATTCATTATTTCTTATTTCCCTTAAAAAGCTCTTCCCAAACAGATCAGGGAGGGATGAAGACCAAACCGGGCTCAGGAGGGGAGCAAACCAACGAGGAGGGAATCAGGGAGGTTATTGGTCACCGCAGGACGTCGGGGGCCCCGGGATAACGGGAGGGAGGCGGGTGAGGCAGAGCGGGATGTCGGACCAGAGGAGGTCACAGGGTCATGGCAGCGGAGATCCTAGCATCACCGCCCATCAACCCAACGAGACATTCAGCAACCCCCAACCAGCGGAGGGCCGGCGATGCTCCTCTTTCACCAGGAATCATCCTTTCATAAATCCGGCAAACGATCGTTCCCCAGAAATGAAATGCTGCCGTCTTGCTTATTTAAAGCCAACTCAACAACTACTACGTGCATTATTGTTAGAAAATTCAGATTTTATCTTTAACCCCCACACATTTTTTTTTGTCTCAATCTCGTTTTCACAAATGTTTCTCCTGTTCATGCAATCGTCAAGCAAGTGTGCGAAAGGACACACCGTTTGACTGCAGAATAAAAAAATAAATCATTGACTATTACCCAAAAACGACCGCAAAACGAGTGAAAGGTGAACGTTAGTTTTGAGGTTGGGTGCTTCTGAAATCCCATCCCTGATCACAAGGACTCCCGGACTGGTAGGGCGACGGAACCCCTCAGACCGGCCGTTCACTGGGCGGGGCTGAGCTACGAGTGGGCGGAGTTCTGTGGAAACCCAAGAGCCAATGAGGCAGAGTACGCACGAGAACGCGAGTGTGAGCGGATTCCCTCCTCTCCTCCGATCCAGCATCAAACTTGGCCCCGTAGTATTACCTGAACTTCCAATTATAGTATCTGGCACACTCTTACTCAATACATAGCGGCATGTTGGCATTGATTATTCTAATGACACATCTGACTCTGCACCTTTGGCATCTGTGCAGCCCTGCTCACTTCATTTCACTGTTCAGATTCACTCTCCCTCTCAGTCACGCCGACTGGTATTGAATCTTGCAACTTGGACGTCCCAGTGCCAACTCTTCGAAGTTAGAGCTACCCACTTGTACTTAAAACACAATCCGTACTTTTTCAATACTCCTTCCAGTCAGATACAAATACTTCCTACCCGTCAGACATGTTCCAAAACTTTAGTCTTCTAATCTTAATCAGACTGCAACATCACCTCCTGCCTTCTCACCATCAGTGCACATGAACAATAATGTAAAAAAAAAAAAAAACATTCTAAACTGTAAGGTGTCCGTGCTTAAATGTCAAGCTGTGAGTTTTTTGAGGAAACACGTTTTAATGTGATTCTTAAAATAGGATAATTGATTGCAACGTCTCCCGCGATGCACATTATTGTGCTACCAAAACATTCAAAGCTCAGGTCTACGCCTCAATCATATTGAACAGCATACTGCAAACAGACCTGTGATAATAAACTCTATTGTAGGTAACCGTGGTTCTATGACAACAGAGACTAACATGGCAAAACACATAAAATAGCTCTCTGATACAGTAAAAATTACACTATTGCACGGTGGCATACTGCAAGTGTCTCAAGACGTTTGGGTTTCCACAGACTTCTATCACAAACTGATGCAAGAGAGCGGTGGTGACGGGGGAGCAACTTTCTCAATACTGTGCATTATGTGTCAGACCTAAGTGACACAAGTGTGTGTGTGTGAAACACGTGTGGTGCATGAATATTGTGCGTCTGCGTAGTGTCACCCCGGTTGTACTGTACGACAATCGTTGTGTTTCTTGTGTGTTGGTTCTATGTGTACGACAGGTGGGATCCGTTGGAGATTTGAGAGGCGACGCTGGCGCTCCTGCTCACGCCCTGCTCATTTCTCCCCCCTGATGACGTCCTCCTCATGGCCTGTGGGCTGTTCCTCACCCCTCCTGCGCCTCCCGCGCTCCCCCTCTGATTCCCTCCTCCGGGGTGATGGAGGCTCCAGGGGGGCGGGCCTCCAGCCAGCATGGGGTGACCCCAGGGCTGCTGTGACCTGGAGCCTCCCTGGTGGTGATGACTGTGGTGGCCGCCGCCACCTCCTCCTCCTCCTCCTCCTCCGGACCAGTGGCCTCCCCCCTGAGCCCCCTGGCCACCTCCACCTCCTCCCCCCCAGCCGGCCTGGGAATCAGACGCCAGGTTAGTGAGCACCATGTTGCTGAAGCCCAGCCGCATGGACTCAGAGTCAAAAGCCTCGATCTCTCGGGCCTGGCGCTCCAGCAGCGAGCGAATCCGCTCCAGGCGCTCGTTCTGCAGCGCGAGCATTTCCTCTTCAATCTGCAGAGACAGTCAACAGAGGAGTTAGACATGTTGAGTGTCCAAGGAAAGTATGTCACTGCTCTGCTTAGAAAGGATCAGGAAGTGTTGTTTGAACAAAGATTAACCGCTCAAATGTTTTAAGTTTCACCTAAAAACAACAAAATCAATACGACTCACACGCTTGAAATAACGTGCAAACACAATGAAAAAGAAACCAATGCACCGTCACTCATCCTACACACATCCTTGCACTGGACAACACAAGACAACACTGGACAGGCGTCTCTTACTTTCTGCTCCAGCAGAGCTCTCCGCAGAGAGACCCTCTGCTCCAGCTCCCTCCGCTCCTTGTCGTGTTGAGCGTCCGTTTGCATCTTGATCTTGCTCTGGTACGCGTTGAGTAGCTCCAGCTCCTGCTGCAGCTGCATCCTGAGAACCTGACACTCTCCCTCTTGAGCCTCGTCCAACCGCAGCTGAGGGCGAGTAGATAAAAGGAAAAAAGACTTGAAGATGGAACGGTACGGTTTCTTTATAAACGCCATGATTCTGCGCTCCATGTCAGTGAAAGATCTCTCAGTTATGTCCTGAGAAATGAAAACAGAATAACTAGATCATCTATGACGTTGACACTCACGGCCACTTTAATAGGTCAACCTGTTCAATTGCTTATCAGCTGCAACTCAATGCTTTTAGGCAGAGCCGGTCCAAGGCATAAGCAAACTATGCGGCTGCTTGGGGCCCCCTGGCCTTAGGAACAGCCGCTTAGTTTGCTTATGCTGCAAGCAGCCCTAGTTTTGTATTATAACCTCACTGTATTTTCGTGATAACAGTATAGCGTGACATTTGTGCCAATAATCTTCTAGCACAGGTGACTGTGCGTGGTGGGAGGGGGGCCCCCAAATAAAACTCTGCTTAGGGCCCCCAAGAGGCTCGGGCCGGCACTCCTTTTAGGCATGTTGACGAGGTCAAGACAACTTGCGGAAGTTGACGGGCTGGCATGAGTACGTCACCAACTGCTGGTCTACTGGGATTTTAACGTACAACCATCTCTAGAGTTTACACAGAATGCTCAGAGAAAGAGAAAATATCCAGTGAGCGACAGTTGTGTGGACAAAATTGCCTTGTTGATCTCCCAGTACTTACAGCCTGCGTGGAGAGCATTTCGTTGATGGAGTGGTCGTACTGCTCGGCCAGGATGGCCAGCTTCCTGGTCTGCTCCTCCTTCAGCCTCTTGAGAACGGCCTTGTGATCGGACTTGGGCGTTGTCTCCAGCAGATGGTTTCTGAGGGCCTTGTACTGCCTGGTCTGGGTTTTACAAGTATCCTGGAACTGCTTTTTAATCTGAAGCTCCTTAGACTAAAGAAAACAGAAAAAGGTTGAGGCAAAGTGTGCGGGTACATTTTTTTCTTTTCATTATACGAGTGCACGTACCTTGAGGCTTTTCGGCTGCTGTCGGACCTCCAAGACATGCTTGCGCCTCAGCTCCCTCTCCCTCCTCTTGTTGTATTCCAGCTGGTTAGTGAGCTCCGTCTGGTGCTGGGTCCGAATCAGCTCCGCCCTCGCCCTCTGGATCGTCCCGAGGTGCCTGAACTCCAGCTCCTGCATCGACTCGTGATGTCTGAGCAGCATGGCGTGCTCGAGGTCCTTCTGTGTCTGTCGTTTGTTAAGCTCCTAAAAAAAAAAAAAAAAAAAAAAAAGAGGAGGAGGAGGAGAAAATGCTGGTTGACAGCAATCAAATAAGTAAAGTCACTCAGAGACATTCGAGTGGGTGGTGGTGTTACCAAGTACCTCTCTGGCCAGATCCTGCTCCACATTGTGTCTGGCGATGAGGATCCTGCGTTTGAACCGTCGACACTCCAGCTCCAGGTACTGCCTCTGTCTCCTCAGCAGGTTGGCTTCCTCCTCCGCCTGGGAATCAACGTTTGTTAATATCGCGGATTCAACGGAGCATTTTGATGCAGGGCTCGCCATGTGTGACGTGTTGTTTGAGAGTTCCTCACCTGGAAGTGCTGGATGTTCTCTTTCTGTTTGGACAGCCACTCCTGCTTCTCTTTCTTGGGAGTGGATTGGTTCTCGCTCAGTTCCTGCCACACAGGTAATATTTTGTTTCCTTTCATTGTCATTACTGGACCACTTTCATATTACAGACATTGAAACAATTACTCAATTTATTTAATACTCCCTCAGCAGAAAAGGCATCAGGAACTAATTTGTTATTAATTAAATTTGTTTAAACCCTTTTCTCAAGCAAAAGTGCAAAAACAAAAACAATACAGCAGAGGTAAGCAAATCATTTGTGAAGACTTTTATGGCGGGTCACCTCTTTGAGCTGCTCCTTGCGTAGTTTGTACTCCCGCTTCTGTGATTCCAAGAAGCTGCTGAGCTCCTTCTTCTGCTGCACCTGGATGTGCTGCTGGAACTTCTTCTCATCGTTGGTAAAAGTCTTCAGCTAAACCAAACACCAACATTAAGTGGGAGACAAAGAAAAACAACCATTTGTTTCAGTTATCAGGACCTGCATTGAAAACCTTAATGGTTAGCATGAACACCCCAGTACCAGTGGGTGGACTTACGTCTTTGTCCAGGGCTGCTTGGTGTTTTTTGAGCAGCTTCTCCATCTCCTGCGTGAAGTTGTTCCTCTGACTCTCCAGCTCCTTGTCCAGCCTCAGCCTGTGCTCATCCATCTCCCCTTTCAGCTTGTTCTCCAGACCCATCAAGTGCTTCTGATGCTGCCGTCTCATGCGTTTGTATCCCGACATCTGCTCTCGCAGCTCCGAGTCCTGCTCGTGTTCTTGCATCTCACGGGTGACCTGCAAGATGTGGACACAGAGAATCAGCGCGTCGTCTTCTGGTTCCGATTATGTGAAAAATCTGACTGGGTTCTTTTACAGAAGGATGAAAACGTACTACTCCACTGTGTGCAGGTATACCACAGATGTTGAAAGTCATTTCAGACCTTTTGTCAAACATGACACACTAAATATACCTATGTGTTATAAAGCCAATTGGCAGGTGAGATGCACAGAGGAGAACAGGTGTGTTCTTACGAGTGACGCTGTGCGTATGGTGGCAAAGTGCTCTCTGTTGCGGTAGTGCTTCCTCGGGGCCGGAGCGGCTGCTGGCTGAGGCTCAGGCGGTGGACTGCTGGCTGCCTGCTCCTCAGAGAAACTCTCCTCTTCCTCCTGGAGACATGAGGCAGCAGGAGGAACATTATTCCGTTACGGTCTTTCACGATGAGACAGTAGAAAAACTAAAGCCAACGTGAGACAAAGCTATCACAGTAATAAAGTGCTCAGTCTTACTCTGAAACAACATCGCAGTGTTTTTGTTTGTCTGTTAATTCAACTTTTAACATCAATGTGTTTTTGGTGATATATTCGTGCTGGCAAATGACAGATTAAAAGAAGGATGATCTAAACTGATATCACCACCTGAGATAGCTTGACTTTTAGTTCATAGTACACACACACACACACACACACACACACACACACACACACACACACACACACATATAGTATAGTGTGTGTGTATAATGAGTCGACCCACCGGTTTGAGGTGTATGACGGAGCTATTGGACATGACTGTATGGTCTCCCTCCATCAGGTCCAGCTCGCTGCGGCTGTCCTGGGCCGCTTCGTTCAGGCTGTTGACGGAGCTGCTCTGGGAGCTGGCGCTGATGGACATGCTGGGAATGGACTGATTACTCCCAACGCTGTTCACCGTTCCCGTCCGACCTCCACCAGGCTCCAGGTCCTGGAGACAGCGAGGAAAGAGGCCACGGAGAGAGACCCGGTTAAAGAGACCCAGACAGACATGCAATATGAACCAGTGAACGTGAGATAGTAAAATGATAGATAGATAGTAAAATGGCATTAATGGATTTCTGAACAAACAAATATTATTCTTGCAATGTAGTTTTAGCTTCATTTTCATTAAAAAAAAAGAAGAAAAAAAAAGAAAGATCCACACACCTCGTCTCCGTCGGGGGCTTCTGCCGTTGGCCCGTTGTGGGCCTCCTGAAGGAGGATCTTCTTCATTTTGCGGTACTGCAGATTGTCCAGTTCTCGCACTGCATCCTTAGTTCTCTGAATAAGATCCATCAGCACGGAGTCTGGACGCTCGCGCTGTAAAAACGCATGCTGTGGGGGGGGGGGGAAGAAGAAGAAGAAGACTGTTCTCAGCATTCTCAATAAGACACATTGCACTACATGTGTCGACTGTTTTAAAATGCCAACATTAGTCAGGCTCAGTGATCAACACAAACTTTGTAGTTTCAGTCAAGAGTTGCCATTTAATAAAAGACAGAGACATTGTGTAGTGCTTGCATACCCTACGGACAGCTTCCATTAGTATTAGTGCATTATGGCCTAAGTGACAGCGGCTCAGTTACTTTACAGTAGTCGCATCTCTTCAGCAATTACATCTGTGCTCTTTACAGAAAACCAAGCTGTGTGCGTGCCCTTACATGTTGTGGTCGTGTGTGTGTGTGTGTGTGTGTGAAACTGAAAGTAAATCGCAATAGAAGCTTATGGGGTAGAGCACATCGGAGGGCTTTGTCAATCCTCTGTGTTGCCAAAGCCGACCCTGCTCTCCCTGCACTCACCCCCAGCATGTCGTCAGAGTGCGGCCGGTCCTGGGGGATTTTCTGAAGGCAAGAATCGATGAAGTTTCTAAAGTAATCCGACCTGAAACAAAGAGCGCGAGATGTAAGGGGGAGACACCGATACCGACAGCCGGTCACTACAGTAAGCATCCTAGTTGTAGGCGCAAAAAAAAATAAAACATATGCTCATACACATGTTTGTGGCGCGGCGTCTCACCATTCGCTGGACAGCAGTGTGGGGCTCTCATTCTGCGCTATGTGGTATAAGGCACTCATCGCATTCATGTTAAACAAGGGAGGCTTCCTCTCGGCTGGAACAGAAAAGACAAGTCACTGTGTGTATCCCTTCTCATTAAACCGGATACGTTACTATTGATGAATGACATGTATTCCTCTTCTGTCTATCCTGGGAGAGGGATTCCTCCTAAAGAGTGCTAATGTTTCGGTCTTAAAACAGATGCCTGTTCGTGCACACATTGTAAAGCCCCCTCATGCAATTTTTTTGGCACTATAATAAACTAAATTTAAATGCCTTTCTCAGTTGTTGAATTAACCTTTAATCAAAACCAAATCTTGGTCAGAAGACGGTCACTGGCATTGGTTCTTGCACTCAAACGCCTGATCAAAAGCAAATCCTTTGTTTGGATCAGATACAATGTCAGGATTTGGTAACCTTTGAACCTTCAGATTGTGTTTATTAAAGTAGATTTTGTACAACATTTTCATTAATACCAAAGTTTCATTTTAAAAGATGAAATACACACATACTGTCACCAACCTAATTCTATACAGGTAATCCCTAAGGACCAGATATCCACTTTCCCATCATACTGGCCCTCGTCCATAGCTAGAATCACCTCTGGGGCCATCCTTCATGTGAGAAATACATAATTAGGTCAACAGTAAATTTAAGCTGTCGCACTTGCGTCATAATTATATATTTTTTAATCTACTAACCAAAAATGGTTGTGACTTAATTGTTTAAAAATGAAATAATAGCTTTCCCGAGTCATCTAAGCACTTTTTTCGGGAAGCATAAACTGAGAAAAAGGAAATAAGATCGGTCTAATAAAGTGGCTAATCTCAAAGATGTCAATGCTGAGCAGACAACGATCACAGAAGAGAATATGAACACATCAGCGGTAAATACCCTTAACAGTAAACCCACTTCACAAATCCACGATTCTTTAAATAACAACAGCTTAAATGATGACTGAATTTTCTCGGTTTTCATTTACCAATACGGCGTTCCCACAAAGGAGTTGGCAGGTGAGGCAATGGAAGCCGAGCCAAAGTCTGCCAGTTTGACGAGGCCCGGCTCCGTGAGCAGAATGTTACCTGCCTTCACGTCCCTGAGAGAGAAACACACAGACGTCAAACAAGGGAGAACACGGGGGTGTGGAAGCGCTTACATTTCTCAAAAATACAACGTTAGGTCAAGAAACAGTTCACCTGTGGATCATATTGTGAGAATGAAGGTAGGCCAGGCCCTGCAGCGCACCATGTGTAATGGCGGCAATCTCTACTTCTTGCAACGGTTTTTTATGAACTGAAGGAGCAAAAAAAAAAAAAAAAAAAAAAAAACAGGAATAAAAACCAGCTGGTGAATCAATGTGCATGTATATATTTTTTCTTGCAGGGTTACAGAGTGAAGCCCTGCATTTGATCCCCTGTGAAAGGATGAAATCTGCTTGGCACCCACAGAAACATGCAACACCTGCTGCTCACCTTCTAGCAGATCTGAGGCTGAGCCAAGACAGTACTCCATCACCAGCTAGAACCAAAATAAAGCTGTGAATAGCTGTGCATGGACACAAAGACCTTTTTACATTGCAGAATGAGGTAATCTTCCAGTTGTTACCAACTGTTGTTCTTACCCATGCCGTGTGCTCACGGAGGTAACAACCTTTGTATTCTATACTGTTTGGGTGCCGGATCCTCTGCAGAAACTTCACCTCTTTTATAATGTCCTGCCACTTCTGTTGGGGGAGAGAAGGATTCATGAACATGATACGTGCAAGGCATCGCTGGGCTTTGTGCACCACAAGTGAGCGCATGCGTGTGTGCAGATAAGGGTCTTGCAGTGCAAATAGGAGTATGGTGCATCTCTTCAGAGATTATGTGTAATTTGATTATAGCTAATCTGAAATAATGCATTGAACTGTGAGTGAACTGTATCTGGGACCCTGAAATTGAGTGCACATTCATTGTAGCATTGACGCTTTGTTTCAAATAGAGTAGGAACTATGCTGGCTGCATGAAGAAGGACTGCATAATTCAAGACAGTTGGTATTAATGTTTAAAATGAATTATTGCATCTTTAAACCTTATTTGACAAGGATTATGTCTGTGTATTGCTAACGCACGCATCCAGCATTTTTTTTCTTCTTCAGATTGCTTTTTAAAAAAGGGGAAGTTCCAGTGTCTCGCTTGCCATCTGCTTAAAGGATTAACCTGAAGGTGAGCAACAACTTAACCTTAACCTGGACTAATCAATAAGGTCAACCAGCTATTCTGAAACGAGGCTCGACTTCTGCACAAGACTTCTTCGTATTTATGTTTATTGTTGGGCTCACTGCAAGTACTCCATTACAACACAGAAGATATACTGTGTGTGAATATATACACAAGTGAGAGCATGATAATAGTAATACTCATAAATTAAAACTCTGCATCAGTTCTATTTAAAATAGTTTCCGGACATTTTAGCAATACCACAACAATACAGATAACCAGATAATTTTGGTCATAGTAACCGCGATATGAAATTCTGACAGCATTTCATATCTGGTTGCAAACATCGGTAGAAGATATACGTACTGCAAATCAAGATCCTGTACTGTCAGAATGTGGCACGGAAGGTGTGACCATGGACTGCATTTAAAAAGTAGACGTAGTCACCGTGATGTCAAGCATTGGTGCTGCTGTTTTGAAAACCTCGAATTCTGCATTTTGGCCGTCACCGTCTTGGCATATTGCAACCAGAAGGGACACGAGAGGGTGGAGCTAGATACAGCCGAATATGTAAATATGCTCAATATATACAATATTAGGATTAACGTTCATGAACTGAAAATAGAAAAAAAAATATATATATATATAGTTAAATGATGGTTGTAGGGTAAGACCATGAAGAATATACTTTAGTTTGTCTTAAACCCTAAAATGAACATTTCATTGTTTTAAAATTGTTCTGAAGATTGAGACCATGAACTCATGTTTATCATTCTTGATAATAAATAATTTTTGTCCTCAACATCAATAAAATCACAGTCATTATCATTATAAAAGGAGGCATGTTGCTGCTTGAGTATAAGAAAGAGAGCAGGTAAATGGATATTAAAATCACAGTTAACAATAATTGATCATTTGAATAAAGAGTCATGGTTTGTACTGTGTAAAAATATATACATAAATATACATGCACACACAGACACATGAAGGAGTCTCACCTCATTGGACTGTTTTCCATTGTAGGACATCTTTTTAATTGCCACCACCTCATTTGTGCGTACGTCCCGTGCCTTGGAAACAAAAAGTAAGTTGTGGATACACATTTCAAACATGGCATTCCCTATATCCAGTCCTGTCCTCAACGAATGTCGTTTTTCAAGACGTTGTTAACCAAACTGTAGTGCAGAGAACAAAAGTCGATTTAGAAAAGCTAGTAAGGGTAAAAAAAAAAAAAAAAGAATTAGCTACTCTTTGTTTATCTATATAAGGAAAATATATATATCAAGCTATCTTTAATTGGCAAGTCAAGTACACATGAGTTACAGTATCATTCATAGAGAGGAACACAGCAGCTAATGAAATAAGAGACAAATCTGCCACATAAAATTGATGACTTTAACTCCACTACGACACAGAATGAAGTTCCCCTGTATTGAACTGATCATGACCGTGATAAAAATCAGTCAGCGTGAAAAGGAAGTTGCCGTACAAAGTAGACGGCTCCGAAGCTGCCATGGCCGATCTCTCGGAGGTCGGAGAAAAGCTTCTCCGGGTCGTCTTTAAAGAACAGCTCAGACACCTCCGGATCCTTCAGGCTCCCTGCCCTTACAGAGGAGGGCATCCTGGTTATTGTAGTCCCCTGTCGCCCACGCAGACGGGGACGGGACTATCTGGATGCTGAGCTACGCCCCAAGCAGCTGACGATTCATCTGCAGTAGTTGCTGGGCCTAAGGAACCAGCACAAGGGCACCTAGATGGAAAAAAGTGGTGGGGGGGGGGGGGGGGGGGGGGGGGAGAGTGAGAGAGCAGAGCTGTTAGCAAGGTCAAGGAGAAAAACGCCTAAAACCCTGTTCCAACACAGGATGAGGAACAGTCCATTTGCTAAGTCCATGTGAAGTCAGTGAGGAATCTTTGCGCTGACCTACATTCTTAACCATTTTAAGTCAAACAAACTTATCACCAAAAAAAGAATAAAGGCAACGAAAATAATTGTTAGTCGCAGTCCGATTGTCATCCATTCCAACCACAAGTACAACGTACTACAACCTGCCTGAAGAGAGCGATGCAGAGTTTCTTCAGAAAGGTCACAGTCACACCATCAACTGCGGCCGAGTGCATCGGCTCAGATTGCTTTGGCAATTATTGCGGTAATGCAAGCGGGCGGATGACTGGCCGATGCAAATATCCCAGCTCATGGATCGATTTCATGTCCACCGCTGTGAGGTAGCCTGCAGTAATGAGGGTTGAGCTGCATCAGATGATCAATCACAGGACCTGGAATCCCATCGGACTGGGTGCGCGCTCTAAAAAGAGTAGGAATCTGTTTTGCTCTATTTAACTCATTTAACAGGCATGTAGGGCTATAATTGTGCACATGCTATAATTGTGCACATGCAACATTTTGCACCACTTGATCATGTTTGGAGTGAATGGATATTGCTGCATTGTGAACTTGACCATACACGCTAAACTACTAAAGCGAGTTAGTTGGAATAATCTGGATAAACGTGAGTGAAATTTGTATACCAAGAGTTCCCCCCCCTTCCAAAGGAAATATGCTAGGAAAGAGAAGATTCAAAAATGCACCTGGGAGAAAGCTTAGTAACACGAGCATCAAAAAAATATGTGTTATAAAAAGGTTTGAACTTCACATTTGCTTTCAGGAGGCAGAACTGCTTTCTTAATAGATCTGGCCTCTGAATGGTCTTTATTAAACACTGTGGACAAATATGCCGGATGTTTAAAAAGTTTAAAAAGGAGAGGCGAGGTGCAGTTGCTTGCTCGACTCTCCCTCCGGTTAGCTGCAATCATATTACAACATATTTAACATATTAACCACCCTAAACAAGGTTAACATGTTTGTGTGAAAGGCAAAAGGGCTTGAAAAAGAGTTACTAGAGTACTCAAAATGAGTAATTTCCCAGCAAAGACCACACTGACTACCTAACTAAATAATAACTAAGTAACGCCCCAACAATGAGTTACAACACTAATGATATATTAACAAAGCATGAACATCAGGAGGGACAAAGCAAAGCTTTCAACGCTGTTGTCTTTTTAGATTTACTCAAATATGAACTCAACCACACCGGACTTGACTTAGGCGAAGTTGTCCTGTAGGTACAATCAGGTATCTTTCATTCACTCAAGTCATGAGATCTGAATCTGGAAGAGACGGACTGGACTGCAAACCGTGCAGGCGCAATATCACAAAGAACTGTGTGTTCACGAAATGCACCGAAAGTTGTTTTGCTTCACTGCTCGAGAAAATGGATTCCCTCTTTTTGTATTAAGTGAATTGATTTTATCTGCAATGTAAAATCCCCAAGGAGCCTAATGAAGGGGCAGCCAATACACCAAGGCATGTCATGGAGGGGATAAGAAGGAAAGGGAGAGGAATGATAAATAATCAAATACTTTATTGATCCCCATAGTTTAATTCTCTCAGCAGCACAGGTTCGGTCGCAGAGCAGCAAAAGCTCTCCGCCGATATATAATAAAATGTAGAGAATAAATGTAGAGAGGGCAGACATACAAGAGAGGAACACAAAGGAAGAGCGGATTAAAACCTAGCCCAACAATGTACGTCATCCATCCTGGTTCCTTAACGTTTTCGCTCTGCGAAATTGACAACTACATACAACCATTGATGTTACAATTATTAAATCAATCGAATGTGGCACCCATTTGCTTTTTTACTTAGCACTTGACTTACTACGGCCGATTAGGCCTCCCTTCGCCATACTGTACTTTATAAACATCTCCCCAATCTCTGGTTTCTCTGCACCTGCTAAGGCAGAACAACTGGTACCGTAGTGATTCTTTATATAAAATTGTTTTTTTAAAAAAGGTACATGCAGCCTTTCAAGCTGACTCAAATGTCAGCTTGAAAAGAAGATACCATCAACTGGAATAACCAAGATCACCTGTGTAGGTGTGCAGAGCATTTCCAGCTTTCGACAGAACTGTGAAAACGCTCATAAAATGATATATATATATATATATATATATAAAAACACTATCATACGCATTTTCAAACCGCCTTTTGTAAGACGCTGAATTACTAAATAATTCAAGGTTGGAAGGCAGAGGGCGGATAGAGCTTATTCAACGACCATGTATCATCCATAACTGGTCCACATGAAACACTCCTGCTCTCTTGTTGTAAACTGGTAACAGTGATGTATTATTACTATTATTAACATGTCCCTGCTTAAAAAAAAATCATAAGCAAAATAAGCTATATCTTTAGAGACAAAGTTCATTTCAAGACTTCCATGTGCACCGTTGCTCAGACGGCTTTACATGACACATTTCTAAGCCCCGGGTACGGAGGGCGGGGTGTCTGTGCTTCTGCTCCCCACACCGATTACAGACTGTGGCTTTCACTGAGTGGAGGAAGTGAAAGCGCTCTAGCTACCCGACGTCAATAACAACACATCCCGATTTGCTGGTACCATAAAGATGACGGCGACAGAGGACAGGAATGGAGTGACCAAGCACTAAGAGGATTTGACCCATCCCATTTCCCTCCTCGAGCTCCATTTGCACGCTTCCTGTTGTAACACATGTCGCGCACATTGACAGCAGAGCAACAGAAATTGCGAATGTGTCACCGGTCTTTGTAAACAATTGCGTCAAAGAATTAATAAAGACACTCAGAGGGAGAGCCACTTAATTTATGGTTCAGTTAGAACTCCACTATAGCTTAACATAGTAAAAGGTTCTCAATATAGAGTTGAGAATCTTTCATATGCACACTTTAACGTGAAAAATGGCAGACGGTCGATATTTTTGTGTTGTTTGTGTAACCCTTCCTCACTCTTCATCTCAGTCTGACTCATCAATTGCAGGATTTCTAACCAACTGTTGAGCAGCCCACCTCAAATGAAGACCGGAAGCTGATACTTTTAGTCCTTTCAAAGGAAGAGTACCGTAACTTCATTATTTCACTTTCTTTTTTGAATTGCCGTGTCTCCGAGTCTGCGCCTGTCTGTTTGCTTAGTCGACACAAGGCAAAGATTGAAGGATAAGACGGGGAAGCGTTACACTCAGTAGGCTACATAAAGGTCCATACAATGTGAAAAACAAAGTTATCATGACAGATCATTTTGTGGCAACTTGTTCTGCAGTGGCCAACTTTCACCGACCATCTTGGATCTAGCGTGTGGCAAGCAGGGCAGGCTTTGCTCTAGTGTCTAATCCATTTTTAGTGGGAGACACTTAAATCCATTATGCAGTGTGCCCTTATTCAGCAACCCAGAACAACACCGGCGAACAAGAAAACCCAACCTTGCGTGGGATTGTCACGCATCGAGGTGATCACAGACAATCACAGCTGCGTACCTCATCACCAGCAAGTCTTTGAGAGTAAAGATGGATTAAAGTTCTGATAACTGAGATTTTGAAAAGCACGCAAAAAGGTACACACGAAAAGTGAACGTATCCACACAGGTTACAGTGAGCAGAAAGAAAAGGGGGGACAGGCGGCTAAGCAGAAATGTGTGATAAACAGAGGAAGAGCACCAGTGTTTCGCTGCAGGATGTAGGCTGCAAGGGTAACGTGTTCCTCGCGATCTGCAGAGAGCAGCAAAGACAGGACCGCAGTGCTTATGGAAGAACATAAACAGCAGCATTTAACAATACAAAGAATGTGTAGGTGTCCGGGTGTATCAGCCATCACATCTTCGACATCAGTTGACAGATGGTTCCGAAAGATGGAAAAGTGTTTGTTAACGTTGCGTGAATGGCAACATGAATCAGCCCAATTAAAAAGAAAACAGTTTGTGTTCCAACCTTTGTGTTGCAGATCCACTGTGAGACGCATAAGTCGGGCGTTAACAGATGAGCCGAGCAGAAGAGAAACATTAGCCCGCTCGAGTAGTAGCCAGTGTTACGCAATATCAACACGGAAAACTGAGGAATGCGACTCACGTCGATGCACGAACACCGCCGTCAGCGACAGATGGATGCGCCCCTTGTCGCTTACACCACGACGATCGCAACGACTTTGTCAGACTCTCCTGGCCAACGATGCTTAGAAAATCACAATGTCATGGACGTCTACGTGCGACGGACACACATAAAAGAGTCTCGACCGATGTCACCTGCCGATGTCACACCGCTAGTTATCAGAACGGCGTCCGGTTCACGACGCCCCCCGCAGATCAAACTTACCCCCAAACAGACGCAATCAAAGCAGCGCTTCCCTTGAGGTCCAGCCACAGCGGACGGAAACAAAACATGAGGGAGTGGCACGGCTCGCAGTGGTAGTTGCAGAAAGCGAGCTAATGTAGCTGGCTAACGCTCATCGGGCGAAGCCGCCGTTAACGTTACCAGTAGTTCCAACATATACCACCCGCACGGTAGCGTTAGCTCGCTCGCCCTGTTCCCCGCACAATGGAGTACTTTGCCGTTACGTTATACTGACATTCAAAACCGACACCCATATGAAAACAGGGATGAGTACTAAAATGTGTCCGATGCGACCGACCGACCGCACAAGTTGTGACAGCAACTTTTGGTTAGCTGGTTAGTTAGCGAGCTAGCTGCCAGGTTACTCGCTAACCTGTATTTAAATCACTGCAGCATGTCGTCGGAGACATCGTTAATTAGCAAACCGATAAAGTCGGCAACCGACTCACCTGCTTTAAATGAATCCACATAGGTTGAGCCGTTAGGTGTGGACGGGTGATTAATCCAGTCGGAGGATTTGGCTGACACTTAAATCACAGGCGAGGGCAATGCAGTCCGGAGAAATCAAAGTGGTGAAGTCGCAAGCTAACACGTTAGCAACGCTAAACCGCTACTCTAACCACATACAGTTGGCTTGTCCGATAAAGACAGCCACGCTGACTTCAAGTATAACGGTAGCTATATGGTCCACTGACAGCAACGACCGTTGTCTTTGTCGTAAATGCAGCTCTACCGCAGGAACAATTACCCCAACGTAAAGCAAGCTGACCGTCGAGCGTCAACTGTCACAACGGCCCCGGCGAGCTAACGGCCAACTAGCTCGCTGCTAACGCTGGACAGTGTCTAGCAAAGTTTCTCACTTAAATGGTCAGTTGCTCTAGAAAAAATGGCGTCGATTAGAATCCCTTCCATTCCATCGTCAATGGAAGTAAACGAGCAAGTGAATGGGAAAAGCCGTAAATCGTAGCGGTGCAGTTGGCTTTCACTTAGGCCAGAGTACACGTGTGACAGTTCTGGAGTCTTGTTGACGCTGTCTAGCTGTGTCCTACAGGGATAATGTTACCCCCTCCCTAATCCCAGAGTTCGGGACTGCTGCGCATGTAGTATAGGTTTGTGGTCTGCATGGAGAGAGCTAAACACACTAGTCAATGAATGTCAACACATCGTGCATTCATGCATCGCAAGCTTGTACATCCTCCTTGCTTTCTGCACGTTCATCCACTGAGCTCCCTAACCTGATTAACACTTCCAGTCTTAATCCGGAGACCACTATGAATAGCCGTTAGACTAACTTTGAAAACCGTGTGTTCTTACAGCAAAGACAGATAGCCTCAGGATGTCAGGACTGGTTGTTCAGGGAACCACAACCTGCGGATCATCAGTCCTTGACCATAAAGAGAAGATGGTGTTGGTGCGTCAGAACACCATCATTTCTTCTAGTAACAGTAATAGTTTGTTCAAAAACAACGCAGTCCAATGGTGTAGTGACATTTAAATACAATACTATTAGATCCTGCTCTCTGAAACCTATGAAATCATATTGTGTACGGTACCGCACCGACCTGGCGTGATAGGACTTTGTAATTGTTACATGAATTAAAAGTTAAATGGACATATGGCAGAATATGCCATCATTTCAAGGGATCCCACCACACCTGTCAGTTCCCAAACAGTTTGGCAGTTGCCATAAATCCATTGTTGTTTCACTGTCCCTTTTACATCATGTGTGATGGTATAAGGAAAGTATGCGTTTGTGTTGCCAAAGCCTTTGTTTACTCCACATACAGAATACACTTCATTAGGATGTTCTGGTTATTACATGAAAACCCAGGGATCATGTCAGCATGGAGGTGACACCAAATCTGAAAGGATTAAAAATGTAACTGCAATCTGCATGCAGAAAACATAGGATATATGCAGGGTGCATGGCAGCAAAGAGGTTAAAGATGGGCATTCCATAACAGCCTGCCAGCCAAGAAACCAATCAGCTTTCAGAATGGGGCTCAGTGGGCTTTGATTGGTTGCTTGGTAGCAGCGTTGTCATGATGATGTGAATCGGGTCCTGTCTATGTGCTCTGTATCCAGGCACAGAAGTACACTGAAGCACAATGATACGGATGGACTTGTAATACGCTCACATACACGTGTGTGAATATCTAATGCTAATACATAAATCCCCAAATATAACAATGGTTGTTTATTCAAACTAGATCTGAACATATTCTGATTGTTTACAAATGTTACAAGAAGCATCGATCTCACTTGTGCTCTCTGAAGATGTTGACGTAAGTATTCGCTTGGTATAGAAGAGTGAGTTAAATTACCGGATAAATTATCAGCCCTGATGTATCAGGATTGAACCAGAGAATTAAAGTGTTTTGAGGCATTTTTAGAAAAGAATCATGGTCAATAAACTTTTCATTCTCATGTTCGTCTATTTTGATCAGATCTTCCCTGTAGTGAAGTGCCATATCCAAAACTGTTTCTTTGGCTCCATCGCTCCACCACATGAGGGCAGACATCTCAAGGTTTGGGCATGTCAGTGATTTATATACATTATCTTCCTGAGATATTTGGCCGGTGGTAAGCATTTGGTCATGTCTTGTAATACATTTGATTATGTTGCATTACTAACGCATTATTTTACAAATAATAGTGTCAACATTTTGTTTGTATCAAATGTATATTAGTACTCAGAAGTTCCTTTTTCAAATATTTCAACACTGCATTTTATTGTTATTCCAGGTCTAGCCAAATGATAGGTTGTCTTTTACTGCAGGCATTAAACTGGTTAGATATACAAAGGCCTATTTCATGCAATAATATCACAAAAACATGCCGGGAAAACATTTTATTGATGGATGATGAATATGTAATATGTGTTGAATTGACTGTATCTACTACATGTGCGCCATCACTACAGCAGAGCCACTCAACACAGAAAATGGCCAAGTACTACCGAAGCACCCAAACAGAACAAAAAAAAGGTGTCACAGTTTACTTTGATATCAACTGATGGAAATAGTAGCAAAGGGACAGGACAATCACAAAAGAAAGATAGCCACTTCAACATACGGTATTATTCTAAAGCTAAATCGATATGCTCAAACTTTGAAGTGGTGTATGATGCCACATAACAATAGAACTCCAATAGCATCTAGACGCATTGTATGCACACAAAAATGGACACTGAGACTCAGCATAAGGATGGAAATGCCATAAGGATGCCATAAGGATGGAAATGATACATGCTGTACTTTGTAATCATATTGCAACTAAAGAAAAGTGTGTATGTTGGGAATAAGGAAAACATGTACGAGCAATTAAAATGAACGTACGGAGAGGCAAATGTCTGTGGTGGTATGAACTGAACAGCATACAAGACTAAGCATAAAGCGGAATAGCTGAAAATAAAGCAAAATAGACACCAAGCTATTAGATTATAGCATCTGAAAGTCCATATCAGAGACCAGACTTCTTGAAACATCATGTCTAAGACAAGCAGTATTTGCACATCTTAATTAATTTCATATTGATTCATTTTCAGTGATGAAATGGTTGGAATTTCGTTCAAAGGGCTAATTCCCATAGACAATATATAGCATAAGGGTCTGCAGCTGAAAGCACACTACAAACCAAAATAATTGACTTGATTTATCAAATAGCATACACTTGGTGTACTGCTCAAAACCAGAAGTAAATAATTATTCACAAATACATTTGAAACCAGATTTGTAAAAAGAAAAAAAGGTTGATAAAGTTCAAGGTTCTGCTCTAGGGAATCTTTTGCAAATGCTTATTATCAAGAGTCAAGAAAACAATAAACAGACCACAGGGAGGGAACGGAAACTTTTCTACATGTGAGCTCAAAAGCAAGTAAAAAGTAAAAACTGTCAATCAAATAAAGTGTGATTCACTTTTTTGTTGTTGTTAACGTCATCGAAACATGTCCTTACTATCCAGACTTGGTAGTATCATGCTGGTAAAAGCACCAGTTTACTTAATACCATAGCCGCATGGATTCCACCGACTCTCACTACCATCTGCCCCTTTTTTAAACTCTACTGACAGACCGCCAGCCGCTACTTCTTTTGGCCTCCTTTTATCTGATGGCTGCTGAAGATGCCCAAGCAGTCTTTGCGACTGGGCCTTAAGAGAAGTGTGGACGTGCCAGTTATGGCTTTCAATCAACTAAATGACCATACGCGCTCACCTTCTTTTGGCCTCTTTCTGCCGTCAGCCTCAAATTTCAACACTGCCCGCGGGGAACGCACTCACCAACTAGCCGCGGATGCTCAAAGCTGGACCAGAGCACTTACAAATCCAACCACTTCTAATCTCTTTCCTCCTTCCAGTCCAGCCTTCCTGAGACTTGTCAAGTCCCTCTGTCTCTTTCTGGGGAAGCCCACTGATCTTACCATATACACACACGCACAAACACACGCTCCATAACAAGGGAGGGAAGGGGGGGAGCTGATTAAAACCACCCTGCTCTCTTTACATTTGCTTGTAGTTCATATTAAGTGGTTCTACGCTTTCTTTGTCATCTGCTCTCTCCCCCCTGATCTCTCCTTGTCTCCTTCCTCTGCTTAAGTGTGTGTTCTCTCGTGGCTGAGTGGCAAGCAGGCTTCAGCAGTTGGGTTCTTCTGACTCCAACTTAAGTCTTGTTCAGCCCACTTTGGCCCAGCTGAGGAAAGCGGGGATGTCTCGCACTGGGACGTTGCGGGTCAAAGCTTTGACGCGCAGGTTTCGGTCATCTGTAAGGAGTACCACCTCCCTCTGGAGCCTCACTGTCCCATCTGTGGGCCAGAGTAGCAAGACATACACTTTGACACATGTGTGTTAGGAAATCTGTAGACTGAATGAATGACAGGCAATGTTACGCACTCTTCTGATCCGGCATGAAATCCTTTGCCTTGTCTTTGCAGTAGTGGAGGCAGCAAGACAGAATCACATCATCATTGGTACCCTGAGGAAAATAAAACCCTAAGTCACCCAAATACAGTACAAACATTTGATGTAAGTAAGAACTTTTGATCAGAAGTCAACTACGCCTTCCCACCAAAAGAGAAAGCCTCATGTCATTGCACAATATGAAACCAAATCCACTAAATTTAACAAAATAAAGAGAAACTTTGAGCTGTAATTATTTGGGTCCTCACCTGCTGTCCAGAGGTGTCTTCACTGCGGAAGGCAATAGATTCAAGCTGATTTCCTCTGCTTGTCAGGGCTCTGAGGAAGGGTTCCTTGGCTTCAAATCCTTTCTCCAGAAAAGCCACGGCCAACCGGGCCTTCTCCTGGACAGCCCGCACATGAGCCACGTTAACGTTACCGTTGCCACGACCGCCGGCGCCACGTCCTCCCGAGTTGTCCTGGCCTTTGGCCAACCCATCCAACTCTGTAATCACTGTGGGAGAGAACATATGGCACCGCGAGCAAAATAATCAGTACACTAAACAAAGACGCTTTTTTTTCTACATTTAACATTAGCGAAATGGGGCATTCTTAACATTCACACCACCACAATTTAAAACTCCTTCATCCAGTCTCACAGAGAGACAGTGTTCTCCCGCTCATTTATTTTCTCCTTTGGATTTAGTCTTACCAATAAGCGGCACAACTATTATGTATGTTCCACACTGAAGGAGTTTCTTCAACCCTCCCAAGTGGTCAATGAATCCATTTGTATCTGGAACCAAAAAGTGAGGCCTCACTTCCAGCTCGAGCTGTCCGCTTGTCTGCAGCACCGCCTGCAACACACACGTTAAATCGGAATGTTTATTCTCTTAACATATAACAATTAAAATATGTGTCGTTATGAATGGATACTTCCGTTTTACCTGTATTTTATCTCTACGCTTCTGTTGCTGAGCCAGTTTGTTCGTGAGAACGTTGCGTCGCGCCTTGAGCTGTCTTATGTCGTTCTCACTGTCGCCCGCCTCGTCCTCCCCTTCTGATGCGGAGAGCGACGACTCTGCCTCGACTATGACATCATCCGCCTAAAAAACAGACACAGGGAAGACACATTGACACAATTTTGCTTCCACTATTTAAGATTAGATCAGTGAGTCTGCTCTGCCTCTCTCCAATATCAACAGACCATGATGAAGTACAGTAAAGGTTCCATTTACACAATTCCGAAAGAAGTCCAGTCACAGATGAAAACATGGAGGGAGCTCAAGGAAGAGAAAGACATTTTCGAGGAAAAGGAGAAAATAAGTCACCTCTTTCTCTGTGAGAGAATCCTGCCTGCTCCTTGTATCCATTGAGTGGGCAGGTGGAGATGTTGCCACAGAGATGTATTTGCCTCCCTTGAAGGCCAACAGAGGCTCTTCCTGTCCACACAAAGCCTCCAGAAAGTACTTCAGCACCGTCACTCTCTTACAATTGGCTGCTATTGCCTATGGAAAGAGAACGGAAGCATTTGTGTAGGACTGAAAGAGGACAATTAGTGGTGCAGGTCCAATCTGGCGTGTTTAAGTTGACGGAAGAATCATCTTTTTCTCGCGCGCGAGTTGAAGAATGTACCAGGGCCGAAGTGTTCCTTCTTTACTTTCCACTCACCACGTCTGTGTGTCTGTCGGAGTAGCAAGGCTCCTGTGGCGCAGCAAGCAGCGGCACAAAGCCAGCAAGCAGCTGGTCCTCCTTTAATTGCAGCACGGTCAGCTCCTCATCTCCCTCAACTTCTTCAGTATCGACTTTGTACAGCGGCACTTCCTCGTGGTCGACGCGTGCCAGCATGTTGCACAGGTCGGCCAGGCACTGCCAAACATCAGGGCTGCCACTTGGAGAGAAAAAGCCAAAAACAACTTTAAAGAACTACAATCTGAAGAGTTGGTATGTGTGGTTGGGAAGCAATGTAATACACAGAAATATGTAAATGTTGTGTTCACAACTCGTTTCCAAGGCTCTCAGGTGGCCTGCAGGTTTAAAATGCTCACTCTATAGTGCAGGGTGGTGGGTTCCACTGGTCTGGTTGCCCCAACATCCAGTCGGACCAGACCTTGATACTTGGTAGTAGTTCTTTAAGGTCTAGTGAAAAGGCAGAGACCCGCACCATACCCTCTAGCTCCTCCCCTTTACCCTCCTCCTCCTCCTTTCCGTCTGCCACGGGAACTGGTTCTAAAAGAGAGACATGGACATTTTTTAAACAAAAAGAGAAAACTTAGACCCAACTTCTGTGTACCTGAATTAGGTATGACTGAAGAGCCTCAACATTAAGAAATGTGATACTCGTGGAGCTTTTCTGTCCCCCAACCTGCAGGAGTGTTCCTGAGCAGCTCTGTGCAGCGCTGCACCAGCAGTGCGAACATGCCGAGGCCCAGCGCGGTGCTTTGCTCTTGTAAATCGGACCGCACTTCTCCAACTTCACCTGAATAACAGAAACAAGAACTTGAAACAGTACTTCAACACCCTTTATATAAATATTAAGAATGACTTGTGTGCAGCTACAGCACGTCCCTTGAGTTCCCAACGTGTTTTTATTCTTTGGAGTCAAATTTTTAGCAATAAATTGAGTAAATTCAGATGTTATCCAGAGGCCATGTTTATGATTTAATTAAGTAAGTAGATGAACACAGTAAATGTAAGCCTTGAAGTAATATTTGTTGTCTGATAATAATAGTAATTACAATAATAATGGTGTTGATGTGCAGGCATCACCTCTGCTGTGGGCGTTGCTTATGGTGAACATATTGATGGTGATGATCTGCAGCATGTGTGTGAAGCCCAGTGGGGACGGGCCATGCTGCAGCAGCGTCTTAAACTTCTGCAAAACTCGGCTCGCCACTTGAGGGAAAGATTCCATGCTGTGTTTCCAAGACATAGATTCAAAAGGATTACATACAGAAAAAAACAGACAAATGGCACACACAAAAATAAATAATTCATAGGCGCATTCAGTGTGAATTAAAGAACTGGAATACAAGAGACAAAACTCACCCCACTTTAGTAAACAGCTTTCCATGAGCATGCAGGAAGCTCAGAATGAATCTCTTATTTAGCTGGAGAAAAAAAAGACGGATGAGTTATTCCCTTGTTAAGGAATCAGCCAAAGATGAATGCACGGTGGGGTACTGGATACACGCATGTAAGACGACACAGCCAGAAAAACCTACATCTAGATGGAGACGGTTTGTCTCATTTATTTGCCACAATGTCACTTGGCAGGCATTGGCATACTTATTTGCATGTATACATGTGAAGGAATATGACACATGAGGATGTACATGCGAGTAAGAAAGAGAGCAAAGAAACAGGTTCTTACATCACTGGTGCTCATACTTCCCAGCTCTCCATCCTGCTCAGAGTCTCTGCTGGATTCACTCCCTCCCCTCTGAGAGGATGGGGTTGCTGCTTGTCTCCGACACCAAATTTCCACACGAGCTCCATCTTCCCCTCTTCCTCTTCCTCTTACTGCTGGCCCCCTCGAGCCTCCTTCGTGCTCCTGCCTCCTCCTTCGCTCAAGCTGCTCATCCTACAAGACACAAAGTCTGAACGAGAAGCACTTGCGCTACCTACGTTTTTGGTCAAAGAAAAGTGGTAGGAGATTTATGCCGTTTATGTCTGACCTTGCGCTTAGCTTCCTCAAACAGACTCATCAGGCTTTCCTTCGCAGTCAGGATGGGGTTGGAGGCTGCTAAGCTGCGCATGTAATAATACACGGCATCCAACTTCCGCTTCTGTAAATGAGAAGCGTGAAAGCAAGTTAGAGGAGGAGGCATCCTCCAGAAGGATGCACACTGACTGGGTGAGAACAGAACATTACTCTTTAGGCTGTATTTCTCACTTATCCTGTAGACATGACAGGCAAAAATGCAGTGACAAAAACACAAAGTTATTTCATTCAAGCTGTCAAATTTTGACTGCAACAAGCTTTTTTTAACACCAACATACCATCCCTACATTAACTACACATCACTTACTGTATAGACCGCCAGCAGGGCCAGCTGATTATATGGTCGGCCATTTTTGGGGGCAATCTGCTGGGCTTTGAGGTACCAGCTGCATAAAAATGAAAATCATGGGCTATTTCATCACAGACTTCTGGAATATGTGGACTTTCAACATTTCCTGCTTCTAAATTCAAGCCAACATTTGGTCTAATTAGTAATATTCAGCAAGAAAGGAACGTTGTCTAATCTCAAGACTGAGAAATCCCCAAACGATATCTAGACGTGAACAAGAATTTTCAAAAGTAATCAGGGCTGAATGGAAATTGGTTGCACAGGAGCAATTATAACGGTGTAAAACTTGCCCCATTGCAAAAAGGCTAGCACTGACTACGGACTCCTAGTTAAGCAATTATTACAATGTAGCCCCCTGACTCAGTCGAAATATAATGTTCAATGACAAAACACATTGTGTGCTTGTGAACGTGTGTTGAATTACTGCCTACCTGCGAGCCTTGCCATAGTTGGCCGAGTCACTGGCTTGTTCCCGGTAACGTGCAATATCTCCCTGACAAATCATGCACCGCTGAGCACTGATCAGAGCGTACTTCACCTTAAAAAGATAGAAACACAACAGAAACTTTCAATTAACAACATATCAGGCATTTATTTGGGAAATATATCCGATAATTTTAACATGCATGAATGATACATCTTTCCACCTATTTAAAGTTCACACACAACCAAACAAACAGACTAAAAGGATTAATGCTGTACCGTTTTACGTAATGGCCGAGCCCTGATTGCCATGCCGTCCATGTAATCCTCTAACTTAAACTGGTACACTGTCTGCAGCTTCTGAAGAAGCCCATCATAGAAAAGTGCCCCCTGTAAAACACAAACAATGAGCAACACAGACAATATACATACACAGACACACACACATTAACCTACATGCTGTACTCATAATCAATTATCCAGATACTAAGGTCACAACTAGGCCTCGGTCTTGATCGGTTGCAATGCTAGTTGCAGTAACCCTACCCGTTCTCACCTCATCCAGCAGTGTGAGCAGCAAGTTTCTGATATGAGGAGTGTTGTCACATGTGGGGTCTTTAAGTAGCTGCCGGAAGCGCTCTATGACCTGGTAAAAGACATTCTTCCACAAAGACTGATCCACGTTCTGAGAGTCTGAGAAGTCGATGTCTGTCAGGATGATCTGCTCGTACACCCCCAAAAGGTCAGCTCTAGAACACAGGAGGGCATATAAAGGAAGGAAGGACCACACTAAAGGAAGAAGGCCAATAACACATCTTTTTCCGTCCTCACCTGAGCTGGGTCATGCGATCCAGTCCGTCAGCACTCACTCTGTCCCTGGACAGCAGGTTACTGAGCTGGAGCTCCTGTGCATCTGCACCCCTCAGCAGCCTGCCGAGCTCTCCTCTAGCTTGTTGCTGCACCTCTTCAAGTGTCAAACTACCTCCTGCAACAGGCTGCGCATAACCTGCTCCCCTGTAATTCCCACAGAACTGACCCACACCAGCAACCGGATACATACCATTAGGGGGAGTCATTTGGTAAGGGCCCATGCCATAAGGATATGGATAGCGCTGGTTGGTGGCGGTGCCAGGACTATGTGAGTTGCTGGTGGCCATAGGGTAGCAATAAGGGTTGTCAGAGTTTTGGAATTTGTAGAAGGCCATGGCAGCAGCTTGCTGGGTTCGAAAGTGCTCCCCCTGTGGGACTGGAGGACTGCCCGCCACCTCATCGTCTGTGTCCAAAAAGTGAAGTTGGCCGTATCCAGTCCCTGTCTGAAGATATACAGGCTGTTGGAGAGATACATGCTGTGAGGATTGGGTACTTGAAAGGGCAGGTTTCTGATCGGGGTTATTGGGATCCCAGAGTCGTCTCACTCCTCCTCTGCCTCCTCTGCTCCTGCAAGTGCCTCCTCCCCTAATACCACCGAAAAGAAGCCGTTGCCCAACCTCAGGTGAATTGGAGATGTCTGTGCGTGCTGGAAGCACAAGGATACCCCCCCCTCTGCCACGAGGAACCAAGCCTGGCTTGCGTTGTTGTGACGTCCCGCTGTGTGACGCAGTACCAGAGGTTTGTTCAATGGAAACCCTTAAGATGCCCCGACCTCCACCGTTGTTTCCTTTTGGTCGGTTCCTTTCCTCCCTCCGTCTCTCTGCACTTAGGTCCCCCCCTACGCCTCTTCTCTTCTTTCTATCTTCTGCTTTGTCACTCATCTCACTCCCCTCCGGTGATTCCGTGGATGACTCCCCATTGGCTGTCCAGCTTTGTAAATGACTCCTTCGTCCTACTCCACTTTTAGAAGTCCCCTCTTTGTTATTGTGCATCAGCGCCAAGCGGGTACTCTCCACGACCATCCCCAGACGAGGACCGTCCAGGCTGGTCACACTGCTAGCGGAGCTACTGCTGTATGTTCGATTCCGTGAGCGCCGGATATCTGATTTGGAATAGCGTTTTGAAGTTGGCGTGGTGACGTTCACATTGGATCTGTGTCTATTGCCTTGTTCGACAGGCAGATCTGCATTTCTTCCTGCCGTAGCATCTTTCTCTGCGGCTCTGGATTGGTGGTTGTTGTCCCCTCCTCTGCGATTCTCTTCTCCTTTATTTAGTTGTGCGACTCCAGTCTGACCAGCTTTGTTATCCCTAACTGCAGTTCTCCGGTCTCTTTCCATCTCAGCTTTCCTCTGGTCGCTCTTTCCTGCACCACATTTTTCATCTTCTCTCCTTCTGGAGTCCTGATTCCTCTCCTTTTCCTTATCCCCTCCTCTTCTCCTGCGGTTACCCCTTTCCTTTTTCTTCTCCACCTTTTCTTCCTCCTCTTTTGTTCCTCCCCCTTTGTCTCTTCTTTCCCTATCAATTGTCTCCCGTCTCCTGCCTAACTCTTCAACGACTTGGCCTTCACATCCCACTTCATCCTTTTCTTTCACACTGAGTTGTTCTACTTTATTACTCATTTTATCCACTGAATCATCAGATGGTAATGGGCTTTCTTCTACACCTTGGCTCCCATGGTTTCTGTTTGCTACAGTGGATTTAGACAACTTTATGTTTTCAAGTAGCCCTTTTACATCTTTGGCTTTCCCGGCCTGCTTCTGTATGGGACCGGTTTTGTCACTCCCCTTTTCCTCTGTACTCAAAACGGATTCTAGCTCAGTTTTCTGCTTATTATGCAAGACGGGAGGCATTTCCTCCTCTTTTCCAACTCCAGAGTCCTTTCCCTGGACACTCCTGCGGCTCCCAGGTTGATAAAATTCTCGGTCTGGTTTGCGTGCTTTCCGCGTTGGCTTGGCACCTCCTGCAGCTTCCTCGTGTTCTCTGTCATTTTCAACAAACGCTTTCTCTTTATTTGCTTCGGATTTAGACAATGAGTGAAAGCCCTTTCTACAGTTCTGAGTGTTGCTACCGTCACCTCTCATCCTATCCTCTTCCTTTTTGTTGGCGTCCGCCACGTCCTTTGTGCTCCCATGATTCTCGAAGACTCCCCTTTTCTTACTCTTCGATGGCTGACGATGATCAGGTGAATTAGAAGCCAGGGGATCACTTTGGCCAGTTTCTTCCCCTTCACTGTCACGGTGGCACCTTCCATTTCTACCTACCGGATGGCAGCGCTGCACCTCATGACGTTTTCCTTTACTTTTCCTATGCTGCTTGTTTTCTACATGCTCCTTCGGCTCCTCTGCAGAAACAAAAACCACAATCAAAAAGACTGAGTGTGGGTGTATGTCAATAAGGCCATTGCATTTAAAAAAAAAATTATGCCACGTCTCTCAGCAACCCCGAAACAATACTTGGGTCCTCTGAAGACGTCGAAGATGTCTAATTGAACCTTTTAAATATTCAAAATAAGAACCTAGACGGTACACAAACAAGTGTGCTTATTTATTGATGATTTAAAAAAACAAAACGTTATCTTCGGGGAAACAGTAACGTTTAAAGATGTATGACGTCGGTGACGTTGAGTTATCAGACGTAAAGCCTTTCACAGTTACCGTTGCATTCAAATATAATGTATTCGTAAGACTAATCAACTTGAAGTTAATGGAGTAAATATAATGACCAGTACGGTTATTGGAAAAGGGGTTAACGTTACGTCATGGAAGCAGTCGCTCATGAACTCTCTGGTGTCATTCTGGTTAAAGGGGGCGTTTGAAACAGTCCGCGCGGGACCAAAGAATGGATAGGCAGATAGCTAGCTAGCTAGCTAGCTAACAACATTAGCTGGTTATAAACGTAGCAATTCCGCAGGCTACTTCGAGCTTACTTGTAATTCCTCTTTACTTGAATTTATAGAATTTTCCACAATTACAATACCATCGATTATCTGCTTTACTTAATCTCACCTTTGTTACAATCGGGGATATCGACTGAATTCGACGCTAAAGCTCTGAGTTCCGCAGCTGAGATTCGTACTCTATCCAGCTCGCTCGCCATCTTTGCTTCAACTGAAACAACAAACACAACAAGTATGGTGGCCCAACTAGATCAAACATTACCATCGGAAGTCATGAAAGTAAAAAGAGATTTTTTTTTCACTCTCAGCTTTTTTGTTCATTTTATTAATATCTGTATATGAATTTAATATGGACAGAATCTTCGTTTATTTTTCTATTGATGTAGGCTTTGTTGGTTTTGGGTATATCAGGGTCTTGATATCCTTTATCCTATTAATACTTTACAATAAAATGTACTCATTTTATTTTAAACGCCTCTTGCTTTCAAATGTGTTTATATGGACATATGTTAATTTATTATATGTTATTTGATTGATTAGTTTTCCAACCTTAACACTGGGCAAAATTATTGTTAGATCTCTAGTTATGATATTCATTTTCTGTTCTAATCTGACAAAATGTTTGTCAGTCTAAAATGTTATGTAATGCTTACGTAGGCCTTAAACTACATACAAGGCCTGGGAAAAAAGAATGCTCAAAGGTCGTATCGAGATCCTATATACATACATACCCTCAATTCAACCAAATAACCACTAGATGTCAGGATTGACATCTAGAAGTTCTTATTTAACTGTTTTGCTTCAATGTCTTGTAAACCCTTGGATTAAATAACTTTCTCCCATCTACTTTTGCTTTCTGTCACATTTAAGTGAATGAAGCAACATGTTCTCCTTACCACATCTTTTCTCTTATGTCTTCCACTTAGGACTTTGATGGGAACTAACCAATTGTACAAGAACGTCAATTCCTGGAACTGCAGACAAGAGAAACATACACATAAAGAGTCGGAAATTCACGTGTATTTGTGTGATTGTGGGTGAAGAGCACAGAGAGTTCAGGCAGACATCATCGGTCGGGCTGATCCTAGAGTAAACAGCTTCATTTCCCTAGCAACACCAACTTAAAGGGACAGAGACTTGTGTTCTTCTCATAAATCTCCCACACACGATTCTTCATACATGCTCCTTTAACCTGTCACTAAATAATTCATTCCAAGTGCTGGATGACTCACTTCTTTGACGTGGTAATCAGAAATGTCTACAAATGCTTGTATGTGTGGTTATAAAATCATTTTATTTAGTCCTAAATGGTCCATTACAGTATACCAACATATCACGAAACAGGCAGTGAACCATTCAGTTGGGTTATTTATACAATTTTATAGACCATGTTTTTACCTACATTGTTTGCATTTTCGGTTTTGATTCAAAATGTTGCTAATGGCAGAAGTTAGAAGTAGTAGTAATGGTAGAACAAAAGTTGTATTTTGGGTTTTACTATAATTTTATTATTTCATAAATTTTGTTGTCTATTACCCTTTTTTATTCATGTATTTAATATTTTAGGTAGAGCACCTGCAATGCAAACTTAAATTAAGATGTTGATCATGAGTCTCATGATTATCAATGGCCTATTCTTTCACTATTTCTCTGTTTTTCCATTTTTTAAGTACGCAAATATGTTATATATAGGTATAAACAATAAGCCACATTGTGTGTGAGCAGGGTACAGTTTCGATCTAGTGCTGGCAGTGTCTTTTGACGAAGCTCTTGCACACCAGGGGTTGTAGAATGTTTCGTGTCTGCAGTGAAGAGGTGTGAGAGAAGGAGGGGGGGCTGCCGGAAGTGGTGGGCGTGTGTCTCCCTGTGTGTGCGCCAGTCTGTGCGTGTGTGGGAGTGAGTGCTTGCGTGCATCTGCGTATGTGTGCAGAGTTCTGATTGTCAATGCTGCACCACAGCGCAGGTGGAGCAATGCAGAATGATAAGAGACACGGAAGGACAGAAGGGAGGGGGGGGAGGCAGGAAGATGGTGAGGGAGGGAGACAGAGAGAAAGAGGAGGCGAGGAAAAGAGGAGAGGAGGCATGATGCAGGAAGAGAGAGCGAGAGGGGCAGACACTGTGAATGCAGATGAGGAGAGCGGGGGAAGCAGGGAGTTTTTTGCAGGTGAATTTCTGACACCAGGGGGTTTCACCAGCTCAATCATTTCTCAATGTTTTCTGCCCCCCATCTCATCCCCCCCTCTCTCTTTCTCTCTCTTTCTCTCTCTTTCAGTCTGTCCATCCGTCTGTCTCTCTGCCCTCCTCTCTCTGTCCAAAAAGAATAGTCACAATCTTAAACAAAGAAGGCAGAATTACTCACAAGTTGTAGCAATGAAAACTGTTGAGCACTTGATGACCTGATTCCGTAAAAGTTCTATAAAAACATTAATTAAAGACAAAAGAACGATTTCACTTTCACAACATCTGTCACGGCCCGGGCGTGTGGGTGGACACGGAGCCGTCTTGCAGGCAGGAAGCGAACACAGGCGGGGGAGGTGACGACGCGGGGGCGAGAGGGGTTTCACTAATAAACACCTACACCTTTAATACCTCCACCTCCCTCCGACACACGGCCCCACCACCGTCACACAGACGCTCCTCCTCCTCGAAGGCTCTCCTTTGACAGCAACCTCATTATGGGCACGTTTGGGCCTCCTCCGCCTCCTCCTCCTCCTCCTCCTCTCCCTGCCTCCATCCCTCTCTGTTTTTTTTGTTCATTTGCTCATTCTCTCCTGCCCTGCTTAATGCATTTGAGCCGGCTTTGCAATCAAAGGGAGAGGAAACACAAATGATAGCTGAGGGCTGGTTTGTGTGTGTGTGTGTGTGTGTGTCTGTGGGGGGAGTGGGGGGGGAGAAGGCTCACTGGGATTTCAGTGTGAGTCAGAATGGGAGCAAGGGAGGTGGGAAGGCAAGGTAGGCGGTTGTAAGGGGAGAAAATAGTATATGGGAGGGATGAATTTCTGTTTCTGTCGTCTCTGTCGTTTGGAATACAGATGAGGATACAGAAAGTGAGCCAACAACTGTGCAGGACAGACAGATGAGAGACTTGGACAGGAAATCACCTGCACCTGACTCATAATCGAGCTTCCAGATGCAAGCCAGCTGAAAGTTGATGTGAGATAAAGGTGTCCTCTGCCTGAGGACTGACGTCAAAACAAGAAGCAAAAGACGAGCTTCCTCGAGGGATGAAAGAAAGTTAAAGAATATGAAGCTGTGTAGCAGGTTTTTTAAGTCACCGTGAGGCCAGTAACAGTGTACAATTAAGTCGGGAGTAAGAGAGGGGCTATACTTCATTGACACATTTTTGGAATTTATCTCCCCTCTTGCATATTCAGTCTTTATTTTTCTCTAACAAACAACGCAGGTGGTAGAGTCATCGGGAACAGACGTGGTGAGAGAACCGGTGCAAGGCGAGGTAATCCCATTCAGGCACAGTCGGCACCCGGAAATCAGTCCAAGAGAAAAGACCGGCACACTGCGGAAAACGACCTGGCAGCGAGTGAGTGGGTGGGTGGGGTCTAAACGCTGAAGGGAGCGAGAGGGGTAGGCAGGTGAGTGTGATTGGGCTGGCGAGGTGGATGTGACTATGGGGTGCACAGAAGGAACTGATTATGCTGAGTGAGAGGTGGAAATGACAGAGCTGTGAACAATGTACTTTGATGGAATTTTTTCAAAGATAGAGACGGGAAACAATGAGCGATAGGGTTGTGGCTCACAACTAATTACCTTATGGTAACATGGTATGAAACATCTTCAGAATGTTGATACCTTGGCTGTAGGCATATGACGGAGATTGCAACCGTTTGAGGATCATCTCTGGTGCACACGTGTTTTCTCAAAGTTAAAAATCAACCTTCAAGCTCCACAGGTGAAGGTCGAGGCGCCATGTGAGCGACCTGAATTACAATGAGCGACATGGTTTGTTCCCTGCCCTTTGTACCAAGGAGGAGTCAAAGGAAATTAATTGACCGAAAATACAAATTTCATTTTCGGTGCATTCTTTGCTACTTCCTGATATTGTATAGTTGCTGTGTCAGAAACAGGTCTACAGCTCCAAAAATATGTTTAAAAGCCAACACATTGGATTAAATGAATCAATTGAATTAACAAAGACGCAATTTTACAAATTACAATATATGTATGTTTGTACACACCAAAAAGTAGGAAACAAAAGAGAGATACTGAAGAAACATCATCTTCAGCCTAATATTGCTTTGATTTGGACGTTAAATGCAGAGTGGTATCATTATGTAGCTTTCTAATGAAATCTATTGTTGGTGAAACGGAATTCTGATTTATTCAGAAATGTTAAAGGATCTGTGTGTGTGGGTGTGTTCGTACGTGTGTGTGCGTGTAGGTAGTGATAGATCATTGTCCACCTGGCTACTGTTGGGAGGAGTGTGGGATCGTATAAGTTTTCTCTCAACTCATACAGTTCTAGACCACGTGCTTCCTCAACTTATTGAAAAAACACATAGGGGCGTTTAAGTCCTTAGTCCAAAGAGAAGACTAACCTATAGAGGCCGTTGACGCATAACGGTCTCCCACGAATGTATCATCAGCATGGTCTATGAGCACGAACGCCGTCACATCTCAGAGGAGTTTACTGCTATAAACTGAGTCGGATAGTTGGGTGAAGATTAACTAATGAAGTAACTTTGATATATTACAAAAATGCACTGGATCAAACATGTCCAGTCGCAGCAGCAGCGATGATTCATTGCCTCATTTATACATAACGATTCAGTCATCGTTATCATCATTTGGCAAACCGATTTTGAACATATTCGTGTGTTATCCTTGAGACCTTTTTTCTTTTTCCCAATAAATCTACTGCATCGAGAGAAATAATTGGAACTACGGCTGTTGTGGGTTGATATATTTGAATGATTTAAACAGTTTTCTTACTACTTGTGAATATGTCAAAGTATGTACTTGAACCGACAAACAACTATATCCAACAGAAGCAAAAAATACACAATCTGATAATTATGTTCTAAATAAGCCGTTATGGGAAAACGATTGTCCAGATGAGTGACTTCAGAGACCTCAAATGTCTATAGGAATATTCCTATAATATAAAAGCTTTAATATTTGACATTTGCTCATAAAGGGCCACATACACAGCAAACATGGTATTTTCATCATTCCCCTTTCCAGGTGCACAATGATGGAGGCAATACTTTCCCTCCCCTTTATAAATAGCTGCGCTCCTTACAATGACGTGGGACGCGCACGTACATGTGTAGGTGAATCTTTGAATGAGCTCTCCCTCTCCACCTTCCTCCCTCTCTCTGCCCTCCTCCTCCTCCTCCCCCCCGCGTTCCCTCCACGAGTTACTACGGGATCTCTATAAAAAGCCTACGGTTGAGGGGAGAATCCGGTCTGTGTGGAGAGCGACTTAGGTGCGTGAAGACGGCATGGCACCGATTTGATAGTTTCATTTTGAAGAAGAGAACAAGTTTTTTTTTTTTTTTTACAGCAAGAAGGCGCAGCCATGGGCACAGAGGGAACTTTGACGGAGGTAAGTCAAATGACTAATCTTACAGACCTGGTTTTGTGTGACTTTATCTGGGCCCTGCATGGGGGAAAAATCCCCTCTGATTAAGTGCAACCTGGAGAGAGGGAGTATTTGACTTGCTTAAGTAGCCCTGTAGTCCGGTTTGACTGACGCTGTTCCCATTTTTACTCTCCAGTTGGAAGTTGGTGCAGTGTGACTCATTTTCTCTCCCCTGCGGGCAGAAAGAGAAGAAGAAATGAAAAGACTAAACAAACTGCGCGTCCAGAATCACCTTTCGAATGGGTTATTTTCTGCCAGGTTGTGGCTCAATCTGTTTAAATAACCCACGGGACAAACACACATTGATAGCGTCATTTTCTTTCTCCTCCATCTGTCAGACAGATTGAAACTGGTTCACGATTAAACAGTTAGTCGCTGTTTTCGTTTGCCACCTGCCTCTCAGGCATCACCGGATCCTCCGCTACTGTCCATCTGATCTTCCCCTAAACACCGAGGCGCACATGCCTCTCCTGTGTGTGGATGTGCATGTTTTTTGTGAGGGGGGGGGGGGGGGGGGGGGGGGGGTGCGGAGGCGGGGGTGTTCCTCACCAACCTCTCCACATTCTTGGGAGAGCAGCACCGGGAGGTTTCCGGTGATAGTGATGACATTACAACCATCACTTTCTTCCGGTGTGGCGTTAAGCTCCTCGCCACCGCCTCTCCTCTTCCCCTTCTTCCTCCTACTCCTCCTCCTCCCTCCTCCCCTTCGTGGACTTCCGGTCGGCTTTTCCTTTAACTTTTTTTTTCTTTTTTGGTCACGGTACTGTGACGTCGTCAACTGGTCAGCCCTGCGTCATTCTTGCGCACTTTGCAGATGATGCGCAGTCACCTCCTACAGCCCTAATATGGGCATAGCCCTCACGCGCTCGCGCACGCACAATGCGGTGAGATCCTCTGCTGTGCCCCCGCAATGGTGAACGCGCAATGGTTGAGGCTCGTGTGCGAACAGTAGGTGGGAGGAGTGGGTGGAGCGAGTCAATGAAACCCCTTGTTCATTCACAACTCGTTGTTGCGGCTGCTGTTGCACTGACGTTGATCGGGCAATGTTAATTCAAGCTGGGCAACCTCAATTATTTAAATATTCTAACAGAATATGCAGGGTATAAAAATGAAACGGCTATTAATACATCATACTGCAGTAGGATACCAATCTTGTTCATTATTATAGTGATTGTTCTATTTTAGTGTGATACAACAGTGTAATACAGTGCTAAAAATATTGAGTATTATAAACGGGTTTTTTTTTTCAAATAAAAAAAATTAAATACAAATATCCCCTCCAGATACAGGCTCAAGCACGGCTCACTTTTTTTATGGATCCGTGAGTATTTCACTGGATGCTCGTCAGATTCAGCAGTTTCTCCCGGCTGCCATGGAAACCGAGTCAGACCAAGCAGCTGCCTACGCGCTCTGATAAGCCAGGTGGCAGAATGGGACGTGAGCCGATTGGTTTTCTTTTGAAGTGACGTCATCTGCCCGTACACTTAGGCACGTGACTTGTCGAGCAGTGAGATGCGTGACGGTACTCATCGCCAACATCTATTCGTTCATGACATCAGAGACTGCGGAGCCTGTGATCCACTTCAGATGCGGGTAGTTGACGAAGTTTAATCAATCTCTTGCAAAAATACAAATGTAAAAATGAGACCTTTTATGTTGCCCCACTGCCGTCAGTGTCGTCCAACTTCAGCACCGCGGACAGCGCCGATGAGTCGCTGTCCAACCACCGAGGTGCTGAGACACATGACAGGAAATCGGTTGCATAAAACACTCAAAAATGTTTAACGTGATAATTGCTTTTTGGATTCAAGTTCATCTTGATTAGGTGAAATTAATAGATTTCTTTTACGTTTCACCATACTGGTCAAAGGCCAGTTAAAAAACCACAGTTGATGTGTGTTGAGGGGACAAAGGAGGGAAAGAGTTAGACAGATTTAAAAATTCTTATTCAACAGTTCTTTAGTCTTTTACTCTTATTTAGGTGACTTAGTTTCATTATGTCAAAATAGTAAAAAAAACTGTACTCTCTCTTCCTCCTTCTATTTTGTTGTCTCTCTGCCTCACTCACTCTAGCTCTCCCACTCACACACTCACACACACAAACACTGGCATACTGGTGGATAATGCCAAATGGCAATCTTGCTTATGGTTTAGATATTATGGGTAAGATATTACATTCAGATACAAATATGAGATGGATGATTTGTTTACACCGATTAGCAATCCACATTGAATGTAATGTTCAGAAGATTTGTTGTTTAGTTTGATTTATTTCTATTTTCGTATTTACTTTGTTTCCGTCTTTGTATTGCTTTATTGTTTCTCAGAATTTCACTTAAAAAGCACCGCTGCCTTTAGCATGCAGGATCTTACTCTCCCACAGTTACTATCTAGGTCACTGGGATTCCCCTGGTCCACAAAGACTGTATTGATCAGCACCTCCTGGGAATTGTTACAGGCTTAATTCCAGTAATGTTATACCAATATCCTCTTCTCTTCTTGCTGACGCAGGTTTCCACTACGGGAGTGTTCGCCCTTCTCGCCATATCTTCCCCCCCTCACATGGCCAGAGCATCAGCACCTTGGCTTTAGACTGCTTACTGCTTATACAGTGTCACAGTACAGTAACAGTCTACAGTCATGGCTACTGAAGCCTGGCAATGCAGCAAAAGGAGACAGCATGGACATGCAGAGGCCGTGCTGTAGTGAAAGAAATAACATCATGGAGATACTGTTCAGTACGGTGTGTGTTTGATGTTAGATGTTCTCTCTCCTGCTCTGTCTCTATTCTTCTGCTCAGTAAGGAAACCTGTGTGGGCTTGCATTGGGGGAGTCCTACACCATGTAAGTACGTAATATCCACGAGCGAACCAATGAGACCTGCGGTTTCTAGTTACCATGGCAGTTCTGGCTCTCCCTCCACCCTGCTGTCTCCATGGCGACCGTGGCTTTAGATTGTTACTCTAGCAACAGCAGCATGGTAACAGTCTACAGCCATGGTCGTTAGGGGCAGGCGACATCAGGAATGTAAAAAGTTGCAGGTAATAATTGAGTTTGTTGGTGATTTAAGATGTTGAAATGTTCTCAATTTAAAAGGAGGTCACTCACCCATCTACAGACATCACTGTCTGTAGTAGGAGAGTTGACATATTGGCATGTTTATTGTGGCATCTTTCCCTTTGATAATACATCAAAACTGAATTTATACTGTGCATATATGGTGTTGCACTCCCATGTAGTATCACAATAATAAAAATGATGGAATCTTTCCAACACCAAACACAGTTTAACAATTAAGTTTGTAATGACACAAATGGACACAGGTGGCTTTTCACTTTCACTTTATTAGGTTTGATTTTAAAGCATAGTAATAAATGCAAGGAGCACATGCTGAACGAATGAGTCAGCCAGCTCCAGCACCTGTTCCCCTCTCTACTTATCAGACGAGAACAGACTGATTTGTTTTTGCGAGGAATTCCCAATAGGTAGCGCTGTAACACAAACGTACTGGGTACAATGCTAACCAACATATATGCATGATCACATGCAAATACACACCTACGGCACGCTCACAATAAACACACACACACACACGCACAGCAGCAGTACTCTATTATATTAAGGCCTATTCTGCCCTCTAGAGGTAAGGATTCGTCTCTTCGAACCAGAGCTACTAAACTTTTTCCTAGATGAAACATCTGGGAGCAAAATGTGCTTGATGTGATTGAATAAAATGAATAAATATGCCAGTGTTTGGGGAATACTTGTTTACACACGTACCTTTCAATGTAACACTAAACATAAATTCAGTCTTCACAGTTTGCTACTGATTTAAGGGCTGAGTACAACGAAGGTAGATGCTATTTGAGTGGCTCCAGGAAGGTTGATCTGTCTTGTGATGTGTAGCAGCTGTTCAAACTGGATACAGCCGAGGTTCTTCAAAGGTTTTTGGGGAGGAGCGGGTGTGGATCGTTGGGGAGGGGGGTTTGATAAAACCAATAACACCTTTCAGATCATGGCTGCATCAGGGTGAAATCTATTTTACATATGGGACACATAGCGTCGTCACAGGCTACAAAGCATAATAAAGATTTAAAGAAGCTATTGAGAACTATCACACTCTTCACTGCTTCCTCCACTATAACATTACTAGTATACATCATTTCCTTTGTGTTGGTAAAATATTCGCTGTGTGCTGACTGACTGAAGTAAAGCAAAGAAGAGAGAGGTAAAGAAAAAAAAGCCAGATGAAGAGATGTTTATTCTCTTCCTCCCTCAACCGTAAAAGCTCATGTGCTGACAGATAAACAACAGCACATAAACTCTTACTGTTCAGGGTGGGGAAGTTCAAAGTCATCTGGCATACAACTACACACATACACCTGTACATGCCTGTACACTGTACGTTCAACTGAGTTTTAATGATTTAAGTGATGGGAATATGCAAATGTCTCCCAGTAATGAAAGCATTGTTACATTTCCTTTTTTCCCCTGAAAACAAGATTGCACAACTGGGCTCACATTTTTGAAGCTATGTGAGCCAAGACATGCCTCTCTCTCTCTCTCTCTCTCTCTCTCTCTCTCTCTCTCTCTCTCTCTCTCTCTCGCTCTCTCTCTCGCTCTCTCAATCTTTCTCTCTGTTTTGTCCAGAACATACCACAGTTCTCCTCCACAGTCACGATGACTAATATTTACCCCAGCAGAGTCGGTTAGTTAGGCACCTATAAGGACAGCCAAACCACAGCTGTCCTCGCCAGGGCCCAGCCACTGCCTCTAAAACAGTTCGGTAAAAAGCACACCAGCAGACAAACGACTGCAGATGACCTCATATATCAAATGGAGGACCTCAGCTGTGTCCTTAGTTCACCTCTTCATCTCCCAATTCAAGATGCCACACAAGCTCTGAACATACCACCCATGAAATGAACAAGTTGAGTGGTCGAGCACTTGCAGAATGTGTACTTTTTTCCGAAATCAGAAATCTGTGCGAGGGACTGGAAAATGCTAGAAAACAACCACAGCGTCTTTTAGTACTCACAAATGTAAACCTAAATCACACAAACACAGATAAACACAAAGCAGAAAAAAACCCTAAATGAGTAAGTATGAATTAAATATCGAACAATCAAATCCTAACAAAATGGAGGCAGCGAAACATGCAGCTGGCTCATGGACTGGCAAACTTAAACAGCCTCTTTGCATTGTTTGCTCCTAGATTATGCACAATTATCACTGCAGAGTAGATTTCTTCACTGTGCAGTTTCATGTCATAAGCTGACACCAACTGAGTTTTCTTGCCTTTCTTTTCTCTGAATAGCAATTTGACCAACAACTCTAAATATACTACCACTGTTCCCTCTTTCATACGTCAACACACGGCTCAAACGCGCTGCATGTTTCTGTGCAAATTAAATGCACATGTAATCACAAACGCACCAACCCATACACGTAAACACAGGAAGTCAGGAAACATGACTGAATACTCAGGAGACAGGATGCAGGACATATCTCTGGAAAACCTCCAACATGATATTACATCACATCCATCGCCATACCTACGCTGATAGCGCACACATTTTTCTTCCATTCAATTTCAAGCTTAAAATCAAAATAACACAACAATCCCTGTGTCTTCAGCGTCCTCTCTTTGTTGGTATCAGAGCATTGTAGAATACAATGGTGTCCTAAAGTCGAAGGCCGGGTGATCAAATCTCAAGTCCTGCGCTGAAAAAGGAAAAGTTGGTCAACTTTTTTCCGTGTCTCGGGGCGAGCCCGAGCCACTGGATGACCAGGCTCTTTGGAGTTCAAGTGCAAGTATTATATAGCAACCTTCACCACGTGGCCCCGCCCCTCCGTCCGTCTCCCATGACAACCCACGCTCCATAATCAAAATAGAGCCCATCTGTGCTGCGACACACCCCTCTGCTCCATCCCCCATTCTCCACCGAGGGCACAGGGAAAAAGTGATCTTTCAATCGCAAGCGAAAAACTCGTACGTGCCCTTGCTCTCCCCTTTTAACCGCAACAGCCAAACACAGGCTTAGTGGGGAAGGGGGAGGCGAGAGGCTGATAGGCAGAAAGCACCACCCCCCCCCCCCCCCCCCACGCCCCCTCCTCATCCGCCTCTGTCTCTCGTTCCATTATTTCCCGGCTGTTGTGCAACAAGGGGAACGGATTCCTGAGATGGGAGTCACGGCTCTGTTGTAAAACTTACTGGCAAGAGAGACCCTCAGTGTTTTTCTTTTACTGTTTGCAGCAGCGGATGATAAGATGTATAAACAGGTGAGATGTTTAGAACGTGTAGAGCGATTAGGGAACGAGGGTTTTGTTTACAAGAGATGGAGTTGGCGCTCAGATGTTTTGCCGTGGAATTGAATGTCAGCAAAGCGAATGACCACCCACGACATACCGCGGTAGTTTATAGTCTTGAGATCAAGAGTGGATTGCCCAATATCCAGATGTTTTCCACGTCATAGACGCAGCAGACGTATAGCCAGGTAAAGTACGTTGCTCATGACGCACAGGTTATGAATGGGAGGAGGCTGTTAAGAGTTCGAAGATAGGTTGAAGGAGATAGAGGTAGAGGAGAGTGCACATCTGGAAACAATCTCAATAGTGCGGACGTGCACATGTGCTTCAGCTTTTAAAGAACAACAAGTCCTCAAAGTTGTGCATGAACCTGTCTATATCGTTGCCACATGAAAGACCACCTTCTTGCATCCTTTTCAGTAAAACACGTCCACTGGTCACTGAGATTCATGCCTATGGATGGCAGACCAACTCGTCATTTCTCTTCACAGATAGTTTTGCAATGTCCACCTGCGTGAAAATCACTCAGTAACCGAATGAAAAGGACTGCAGAGGACTGCAAATTGATCATTTTCCTTTGTATAAACTCTGAGTTTAGTACCCATTTGTTACTGTATGACGTTCTGTTGTTACAGCCGCCACAAACCTGCACAGAGCAGTTTTGCGAAACTACGTTTTGACAAAAATGTCAGACTACTTAAATGAATGTTTCCATTCCGGCTTTGAACATTTCTGTTACAACTTCCCATAATCCTGATGGTGATGACGTCCAAAAAGCATTCCCCTGATGATGTGGCATTGCTTGTATGAGTTAAGATTCATACAAGCAAAGCAAAATACATTTTCATTGATTCCTATACAATTATAACAACGACTTCAAATACACTAGGAGTCCAAACCAAGCGCCTAAATTCCCTGATTGCTCTGCTCAGACCGGACTTTCCTCTGTCTAAAGGCATCGGTGAGCTTCAAATAAAGCACTTGTTGGATCGGCTTGCAGCATTTGCAATTCCATTTATACTGAAAGCCATCATGATAGCTTCAAGTCGCTTGTTTTCTTGTGCTGTGAGAAATTCAAATGCATGTTACAAATAAAAGGTAATGCATTGGCACTGCCTCAAGCAAGAGTCTTAATAAAAGAAAGATTTCACAAAAGAAACCAGAACACATTCACACAATCGTCACTTGATTTTATTGTCCGTCACAAGACATCTTCGCTGAGAAGGACAGCAGTCATTTTACTGTTTGGAATAAATAAGATCAGAAAGGGGAAAAAATGGCTATGGCGGAAACAGAAGACATTACTCAGACATGAACTTGGCATTTATGGCCAAAGAGTATAGCATCACAACATTCTTTGGTTAATAATCCAAAGTCTTTTGTCTTATTTGAGTGCTTGAGTAAGTGTCACAGCTCTTCACTTATTCAGTACAAGATTGAGTTTTTGAAACTTGCAACGTGCACTAGAACCTGTTGAGAAAGTCCTGGTAGGTTTGTCTGTGAGCCGATGCAGCAGGGACGAAATGGCCACCAGGATGTGTCAAAACCTGAGGGCTTTGGAAGGAGAGGAGGAGCTCCCTGCTCATGTTGTCGGGGATGACTCTGTCTTCCAGTCCAAACACATGCAGGGAGGGGATCTGAAGCAGCGAGCTATAGAATCGCTTGTGCTCCTCACATGCGCTGCGGAAGCCGGCGACGAGGATAGCGAAGCGGAAGTTGAATTCTGGCTCCAGTTTTTGCTCTTGAAGGAAGCACAACATGGCCACAAAAGCTGCTCCCTGACTGAAGCCCAGGACGCCGTCGAATGGACCTTGCAGCCGCACAGCTTCTCTCACGGCCTTCACACTCTCGTCGAGCCCCAGGCTTTCCTCACACTGCTGCAGAGCGCTGAAACTCCGAGCCTGGACGTCAGAAAACCACCACCCCCTCGAGTCCGCGTTGCCTCCGGGTCCATTCTCTTTCTCTGGAGCTTCTGATGGGATAGAGTAAGACAGTGGTTAACAGTGGGCCGAAGCATTTTTATTCTCTGAAAAGCGTTATTCTTAGCATTTTTGTAGAAATTACAACATGCATGATTCATTTGTTTGCACAGATTAGGAATGAGTTAGATTCATTTATTCCTATTTCATTATTATTAATGATTAAGTAACGCTATACGCGGCAATCCTTAAAGGGAAAGCAAGCCTATCCACCCCAACACTAACGTTTGCCATCTCGGCCTGCACCAACAGGGTGCTTCAGGTTGAAGGCAGCGGCAGAAACTGACTCACCTTTACCGCCAGCCTCCTGCACATAGTGCGGTGCGTTCAGGTAAACGAGCTCCGCGTGTTTCTTCAACAGCTTCCGCAGAGCTCCCGTCTTCTCCCGGAAAGAGCCGCCGTCCTGGCGGTAACCGTGGACGCACAGGACACGGAGAGGTGCCATGGAGGAGTTAACGTAGGTTAATGTTAGCGAACCTAAAGTGGGTCAAAGCTAACTAGCTAGCCAGGGGAGGACGTTTCAATCGCAGTTCAGATAATGTTAACTTTAATACCGGTACGTACGCATAACAATTCGTTGTGATACAACAAACACATTTCACTGGCGCTTGGGAATTAAAACTGAATTTGAAAGACGAAGAGTTGCGTAGAACGACACAAGTGCAGCGTTAACTCCTAAAGTCAGCCGGAAGTAAATAAAAAGTACTTCGGTATATCATTTTCAAAATAAAAGTTTCTAAGGTGACTGGGATGTTGTATCTCATTGCCAGTGTGTTACAGTTTTTTTCTATTGTTTACACGCAATTTTGAAAACCGGGTTCTTTTTTTCAAAATATAATCACAATTATCCAAACACCACACTCAATTTGAAAAATTCCTAGATTATTCGCAAAATGACACACTTCAGTCAAAACATACACACTTTAGTCAAAACATACACACATATTTGTGAAAATGCTATTAGTTTTCATTTAACCAACACAGTCCTCAATGATTAGACACTATTGCAGCCAGTTTCACACTGCTGTGATGAATAAAAAACACATTTGTAAAAAACCTTATTTTAGGAAATAGCATGTGCTAGATTTTTGGCCAGACGTTATGTAAGGGATCATTTAGATGAAATAAAATAGTGACAAACCCACAACATGTGGTGAACTCACCTGCTGCCTTTTATAGCACACCTGAGTGCTGTGTTTTTAAATGAGCACATCTGTGCTTCCACACCTGGTGGATGTGTTTATCCAGTTCGTTCATTATTGTGGTCATTGGCAATCCGGGGCTTTGTAATTACAAGAAAGTAACCTCACAATCCTTATCTGTGTCTAAGGTGTGAAAATGTGTGTAGAATTTTACAAATCACTGTGTGTAATGTTTTCCCAAAAGGGTGAAGCAGACATTGTGTGTAATGTGCAAATCTGTGGAGGTGTTTTGCTCATTGGAGTAGAATTTTGCACGTTGTGTGGAAATTTTTATTTTAGTGTGTAAACAATTGTAAAAAACTGTAAACAAATAATACAGTGAGAGATGAATACATAGCAAATTACCTGAAAAATATTTATTTTATTTTGTAGTCGGTTCGTGTTGACTCTGTCAAAATTGTGCCATTGAATATTTGAACAGAAGACACCTGCATGCTTGACCCCGACATGTGGCCAAACAGCCGTCAGTCTCGTTCCCATCAGGCACACTCAGTGACTGTATGGGCTCAAAGAGTCTCAAAGTTTTTTCCTGTACGTTACGGTTTGCCTGCTCTGCTTTTCCTACCGCAGCAGCTCTGATTAACAGATTGCTAAACATATGGCTGATCCTTTTGATGCAACCATGCAGCTAAATAACTGTACTCTTGTGAATGGAGCTTTAAAGACATGATGTTCTCACAGGAAAAAAAATATTATCTAGTGAGACATTATATTACATTTGCATTCTATTTTTGAAAGATTTGTCAATTAATGAAAATGAGAGTTGAACGTGAAATAAAATATCTGTCTTTGTGTATATGTACATATATATTCTCTTTGGTGTATCTTAGTCAGAAATATTTGGACAGATGTTTAACCATTAGTATTTTTGCTTTTGTATGATAAAGTTTGACTCATAGTTTAACGGCTCACCTCTAAAGACTCAGATGAGAATGTCTCTTGTGATTTTTCAGGCGAGCCAGGTGATACAGAGCAGCTATGGAAATTTCCATTAGCTGCAACAACACGAAAGAAAAAAAACTGACAAGGAACTTTCTTTCCATCGCAGAAAAAAGTGAAATGCTAATACCTAGCCCCAAGAGTTTACTTATCAGACTCCTTTTCTGTTTCAGTGGCAGCCCTCCCAAAGGACTCTGCAAAAAATACAGACATCATCTTTGATCCAGATTCCCTTTTGACAAAAATAGAAAGGCAATATCCCAAACATCATATTGTCACTTCAACATTGTATGCAGAAGTTGGCATTTAGCCGGTGCTCCTGCGGTTTTATGGAGGGCCTAAAGCAGTAGCGATGAACTAAAAGAATAGATGAGAGTTTAATTAGATTCGGCCTGCGTTGATGTATCATGCATCTGCCGTGTTTCCCTGGGATTCCTGACATTTAAAAATGTTGACTCATCTTTAAAATGGCCTACTTTGCTTTTCACTGACACAAAAACAAATAATAAATGTAGCTCTGAGGCACACCTCCTTTGTTTACCGAGATATTTTGTGAGCACTTGTGTGAAAGCGCTGCAGGGTCAGGGTTTACCAGCTGGGATATGATATTAAAGCTAAGAGGCTTGCTACAGTTTCATCTAATTCAGGGACACGGTTTCCATTGCTTCTTTGTCAGGGTCTTTGACGATGAGCGCTAGCGTACTTTGATGGTGTTTTTGGAGAGGTCTCTCATACAGGCTTCCTCAATTAGGTCTTTTGTAGCCGAAGGAGTGCACGTGTTGCCTTGCCGTGACGCACATGCTAATTAGGGAAAGTGTCAGAACACCCAAGAGATAAGGCTCCTGTTGATGTTCTCCTGCACTGGTGAGGAGCCATGTGTCCTTCCCCTAGGGAGGCACAGAGAGACAGAGACACCTTTGGTGGTGGAGAAAACTGCTCCCCTGTTTCGTTTTGTATTTTTAATTCCTTCTAGTATTGGTTGCATCATAATTACTCCTTGGCTGTCCAGGCTCCACGCCGGCACATCTCACTACAAAACTCATTTTAGAATGCAACAATATAACGAAAAAAAAAACAAGCAGCATCACATCCTTACATAAGATAAATAACTAGCAACATGTTGAATTTCACCATAAATCTCTGTATGCATGATCTTAATTGCAACATGATATAATGTAGAACCCCTAGGATGTAATGGCAACATAACATAATCTACATTATTAGTCTATAATATGAGGCTACAATGCAGATTTTAAGATACCTACATCACTTAAATGAAACATCTTTGAGCCCTGCATATGATCAAAGAACCCTTTAAATATCCATGTCAGATCAAATTTGGATGAAAATGTTTGAGAAATTAAGCAGTGATGAAAATGTTGTGCAAAACTGTGTTGAACTTTGAGTGTGACCACTGACGTGTTGTGGGGTCAAATCAGGTCTCCCTTTATGTAGCCCACAGGGGGGCAGTGGTGCACTGTGACTTCAGGGTGTATCACACCTGACTCGCCCCCAAATATTACGAGCAAGCCAAAACTACACAAGAGGACCAATCCACAGTAATTACACAGAATGATGATTGAGGCGGTAGTCATGCATAATAATGAAAGTATTTGGGAAATTCAGAAAACCCTGAAATGAAGAACCCTACGTTAATTATCACTATGAAGTCAGCTGCATCTCACGGGGTGAGAAAAGCCTGCAGGTTTTGTCCTCCAGTGGAAGATCTCTGCAGCTCTCCTCTACAATGACATTGTTAGAGACCCTGTCATTCTGCCATGTGATCTGTGAATTGTGTGTGCACATAAAGGGGGACAGAGAGGAGTATGACAAATGTCCCGTCTGCTCCGGATCCTCTGCGGAGCTGCTGATGTAGGCCATACACCGTGTGAATGCCCCTTGGAGAAAAAGCAGATGGATGAAATGAAACTCACTTTTATGCTCTCTGCAAACTGTTCATTTTTAAGTTATGTTTGGAGAGATACCACCATGAGTCTTATCAAAACAAGCCTGCTGCAAAAGGCCGCTTTGTGGTTTGGTTGACAGGTGACAAATGTCAACACGTGGTTGGTCACCGGTGAGGGGGCGGAAATGTATTGTGCATGGAAATGTGAGACATAGTTGTCATTTTTTTGCCCTTTAATCATGTTTAGGAGTGTGATACTAATGTTTTATGGTTAATATTACTGTTGTGCCCCACTAGGCTTCATTGGTAATGTTTTTTTTTGAGGCCTTAAATAATTCCTTCTCCTGTGTAGGAAGGAAAACAGCTCCTTATCCCAGGGAAACATTTTTGCGTTTGTAAAAAGCTACACAGGTTATTCTCGGGTTTATGTTTCAAAAGTATCCACGGATGTATCATTGGTGGATTACCAGTAGTTCTGATGCCTTTGGCTGCAGGCTTCCATCCAAAAAAAGATCAAAGAGATCAAATTGATGAGATTCTAGACGAGGGAAGAAACCATGGCTCTACCAGTAAGTTAATTTTATGATCAGACGCATGAGGATTCAACATTGAACATGGGAAATCCCCCTCTTTATCCTCACACCATCATCCGCTCCGCATGCTGCTAAATTATTTGATTTCGTGTCACTAGCATTTCAAGATCAACTAACCCCTGCATATGTCATTAAAATGATATACTATTGACTCATTGCATACTGTATGTATATGATAGGTATTTCTGTTACCCTACGTAGGGGTAATTCTGTTACCTTAAAGAGGCGAGAACAAACCACAGACAAGTCGTACATCTTTCACTTTGCAAAGGGGAGCCCTGCCACACATGCAGTGTCGGTCTTCACACATAGACAAGAGCAGGGTGGAACATACGAGGGTGGGGCATCTCGAGCCAGGTGACGAGGTCATATGTCCTACAATGCAATCATTTACTGTGAGTCACTCAGGAAACCGGTGACTTGTCCGAGTCCACGAGGACATTCTATCTAAACAGAGGGATCCACAGATACCTTGATTGATCCGTATCCTGTTTCCCATCTGTTAGATTAGTGATTGACAGGGCGGTATTAAGGAAGGATCAAGGGTTGCTTCTTCAACATTTGGGGTTTTTCCTGTTGCTTTGCAAGGGAATTCCTGACCTGTAACCACTCGCCAGCTGCACATAATAGATTAATACAAAACTATGGACAAAAAGCATAATAACCACCTTCCGGGCCCTATCAGTATATTAACCCGGTCTGCTCTTCTTTGCAATGGCTGCAGTGTTTTCAATGAGGTGTTTCTGCCGGGAAACATTCAGAGAGACAAACGACCCTGAACTTTCACAGAATTGTATATTTGGGAATTTGGGTTGTATTAAGAGTTTTCACAGCTCTTAACGGAGGAAGCTGCAGCAGGAAAAGTGTCCAGAGGGAGAGATAAGGGTGGACACGTCAGGCACTGCAGATGAAGATTGAAGAGAATCACAGAGAGGTAGTGTATCAGTGCTCTGAGAGAGACCATGGAGAGAGACATCCCTGTCCAACCTCTAGTGAAAGGTCTACTGGCGTTTTAATTGCCTTGAGCAAATGGAAACCTAATCGAGTGTCGCAGGAGAAGCGTCAGAAGAGTGGCACTCTATACTTTTTCACATTTTATTGGCACCTCCCTAACAACCTTGTTTTTTTTCTCCACTGCTCTGAATAGATTCTCAGAATTTTCTAAAAATGCGAAAATGAAGGACCAAGCTAAAATTTGACTTTTTATTCTCAAAATCATCACCATCTGTGAAGATTTTTCTAGTTGAGAGGTTATATTTTCTCCGTATGGCTTTAATTGACTCCTCTCTACCCTGTGTTCTTCCACTGTGCCTGTCTCGGCCTGTCTCAATATGTTTTCTGCACTGTTGGATAAAGTGAAAATTATTCATGAAAACCAAGCCAGCAGCATCTCTATTGTATTCACTCAAATACTGCATTGCGACTCCTAACTCCTGCAACGTTAGCTCTGAACTCTCACAGACCCAGAATACAATACTAGCGAGCGTTACACGGTACATTCCTGTTTTCTGGTGCCAAAACTGGTTAGGAAACATTCTTCTACCCGCAGGAATCCGAGAAGACACGGACAATTGTTCACCTCAAATGAATAAAATATGTCAATTCCAAAAGAAAGTGTGAAGAAAGCTACAAGGATCTTTGATCTCATTTTCACAGTTTTATCTTATCCATACCTGCGATAATAACAGCATTCACCACCAGAACAAAATACATTCTCCTGTTGTATTTTTAACAGACATTTGTCATTTAAACAAGAAGACATGTATCTCTGGCATTAACAGGGAAATCAAGAGCAGGTAGTTTTACACCAAAATTGGTGTAAATTAGGCAAGAAATATGTTCTCTCTCTCTCTCTCCCTCTCGCACCCCCTCTTTTGTTTTATAACCATCTAACCCAATCTCATAGCAACTAATGAGTGTGATTACTTTGGAAGCTGCTAATAGCTATAGCTAACCCCCCCCCCCCCCCCCCGCCCCTTTCCCTACCCCGTTTCATTTTATCTCACTCCTCTCCTGCATCTCTCAGCTTTCTGACTTTGCATGCCATTGTTATTAAATGTGTTGCCCCTGATTCCCCTCACCCCCGTCACCTATCATCCATCACTAATGATGGGAGGCAATGTTGTAAATGTTCTACTTGAAGGGGAATTTGTTGGCGTGGGTGTGTGTGCGTGTGTGTGTGTGTGTGTGTGTGTGTGTGTGTGTGTTGTAAAAAGGAGCGTGTTAATGTTGTGCCGTTCTCTAGGTGAACACACACCTGAGTGGGAGTCGGGCCGGTTGACCCGTTAATGACAATTTGTCCTGAGAGAGCATCACCAAAAGTGACATTCGCTCTGTGGCAACGTTTTGAGTCCTGGTTTCTTTTCATTCACTTTCACCATCTTGACAGAAAAAGAGCAAAACAGGTCACTCCACCAATGCATGTTAAGAGCAAACTTCCGGGATATCATATAAAGTAGCAGGTCTGACTCACAGAAAATAAATGAAACAGAGAGTCTTAAAATGAGAAACTGAGTGAATAAAGAACTCACAGGGTTTATTCACAAATAAAGATGCGCATGCATTTGCAAATGCATGTCAAAGTGATGTGTAGGTGCAGTTTGTAGATGTTTTGCTGATGTGTTTTACTTATTGTTTAGACACTGACATGGTTTTGGCTGATAGGGATGTTGCCCCTTTGACCGACTTGTTTGTCTCAGATGTACAAACACACATATACACACATTTGTAAACCTCCTTATTCTCCTCTTGCTCCCCTTTCTCAGCCGCAATATTATAATAATTCTGTTCCTCATCAATCACAGTGACAGGAAAGAGCCACATTACACCTGAGTATAGGATCTCCCCACTTTCTTCTCCCCTACCTTTTTATCTCGCCCCTCCTCCCCCCTCTTATTTGCTCTCTCTCAGTGCCTCCCTTGAGGATCGTCACATGGCTCCTCATCAGTACGGGAGAACGTCAACAGCATGTCCCCTGGGTGTGTTTTTTTAACTCTTGCTAATTGGCCTGTGCACCACAACACCACATAAGGCCGATGTGCTCTTTCACTGCGACAAAAATACCTTAAATAAACCCAACCAGCCTTTTTTTTGCGAAACCTCTCTTAAGCCAGCGTCTTATGTGTAAAGAATAGAACAACAAAAAAAATCCAGAAGGAATTCAATCAGAGACACTGAGAGGAGGCAGAGGGACGGAAAACACTTCTGGGAGCTTACTTGCCATGGAGCAGGTCCAGAGAGCGCACCTATTAACCAGTTGCCTCACTAGCAGGTCCCAGCTGCTCAAAGACTATCTGGTCACATATGTCTGTCTTTAAGGTTATTCACTTTTAAGAACGCCATCTTATGCTCCACTCACCACTAATACATTTATTTGAGAGGTATAGCTAAGAGCTTTTTTAGAGATTCAGATTTGCCAAAACATGATCAATAAATGAAAAATGCCCCGCATAGTTATATTCAAACATTCAAATATCACATGTGTTTGTATGATTATGAACAAACAATATAATAGACATAACAATATCCTCAGTGGTGATTACTTGTATTTTTGTACCATTTTTAAAGACAATATTGTACATTGCTAACATGTGTGATTTAAACACATGTCTTATTTTGGGACAAACAATGCTCCCGACAGGCTCCTCCCCTTTAATAACCTGATCGTATTCTGTCACAAGAGAAGATGTGAACACAGTATGTGAAACAGTAAGGAGGACCCATTGCTTAAAGAGTCACTGCTGGAGGCTTTAACAACTGCTCCCGTATGCTCATCTACGCTCACAGTGCACTCTGGATGGAAAGCAATGTGTTGATTACATTTAATGTGAAACAGATCTGGTGCCGTTGCCACTGGGTCAATACAACTGACGAAAGAGAAGGCTACAGACTTGTGTTTCTGTTTTCAGCTCACTCAGCACGTCCTTTGAGCCTCAGAAGCCTCATTACACCTGATATGTAAAGCCTTATCGCCACAGCACCACTGTGACTATCATACTTTTACCCAATTAAAAAGGTACTATATTTAACAATCAACACATATAAATCACTTTCCATCGGCAAAGCGCGACTGGATCGAAACATAGCTTTTTAAAAATGGTGTTTTTATGTAAAAGAGAAAAATCCAAAGGATTTGATGTGTATGCCCGCTCCCAGGTGCCTTTACGCTCCCCATTTACCCCACAGCACCAACGCTGTGTAACTACACATTCACCACACTGCATTCATGCTCTTAATGGAATTATCTCTCTTCACATCAGGCTTTTTTCTCGAGGCCTACCGATCATACATAATGGAAAAAGCGATCAAGGTTGAGGGAGGAGGTGTTGCAAACACAAAGGAGACAGCCACTAGGACGGGGACAGATGGGCACGAATGATAGTGGATGAAAATGAAGACGAAGATGACTTGAAATTGACTTGATTCAGTGAGCAGGGGCATGTTCGTTCTAGCCGCAGGGGCAACTGCTCCACCACACACACACACTTAGTTTATTGCTACCAGCTAAAGTCAGTAGCAATCGCTCAATCCCAAGTTGTGTCACATACTGTTTCTCCGTCGTTACGTGTCCCCACCTAAACCTGAACCAACCGTTATCCCAAAGTCACAGAGGGGGCAAAACCTGTTTAACAGAAAGGAATCCATTCAGTAATTGATTTATTGCCACTGTTCTTTTGACTAATCTTACTTACTTGTCTTTATGCCCTTTGCAGGGTCAATTTTCAGTCAACAGTCTCAATAAAAGGTGGTTGAATGTGTTACATTCATCTCCTTCAATTGATCATCAAACAGATTGGCAGAAAAATGATGGGCTCTCAGTAGTCAAGGATGTGACTGATAAAGTTAAATTTGATAGCTGTGTTTTGAGAAATATGTTTATTTTGTTTCTGGCTGAGAAGATCGACAGACTCCTCAGTCCTTCTGCCTGATAAACAACAAGCTACCGTAAGAAGATGTTTAGCAGCGACGTGAAGCCCACGGAAACTGCCGACTCAGCTCTGTTCAAACAGGACTAAGTCCTAGACTAAGCCTGACATGGCTGCAGCTTTGTGTGTGATAGACAAGAGGGTGGCATCAATCTTCCATCTAAATCTCATCTAAAAGGAAATCAAATTAACACATTTCCAAACGAAGATCTTTTTCATAAATAGCCTTCTATCTTGTGGATCATTTTCCAGCATCCTCTTAAATGCCCACTCTTTAAAAAAAAAACCTAAGTACTACTTAAAAAAAGTAAGGGGGATACTAATAGCTTACGGGTATTTTAAATTCAAATGGTAATATGTAAATTTCATTAGGAAGTTCTGCCAAACATAATTTATAAACAAAAGATTTTCTGTTTATTTGTGTAATTTTATTTTTCAAAAGCCGACAAAAAAACAGTAATTATTAACTTCCTCCAGTTCTTCTAAATCTTGACAAAATAAGGATAGAATATGCAAGGAAAACAGCGCTGTTTTCAGGGAGGTTAGTATGTGTTTGGCTTGTAATATCCCTGTTGTATTCAATTAAACATGATTTTATTCATCCCTCTGCTTTTGAATTAATCATGAAGCTTATTACTGCTGAAATGTTTGAAAGAAGGCCATTATCTTATTGGGTAGGAAGTTTCATGTTTGAAATAGTTAAATGTTAAGAATGAGTGGCACAACTTAAAACTATTGGTGAGACAGAAATAGCCTAATTGTTCTGTGAACTCTTATCTCCCTCCTCTGTTAACTAGTTGTTTGCTCTCATCTGTGATATTTTGCTGTTTATTAGTTGAATAAATGTGTTGAGCTGAGCGCTCGCTTGGCTAAGAAAACTCTGCACCCTGTTAACTGGCAGTTTTCATAGCAGTCAGATAATTGTGTTGTCCAAGCAGAAGGGGAGACTCACACATACAGTGTTTTTACCAAGTGCTCCAGACAACAACAAATAAAGACAACGTATACTAATTAAACAGCACGGGTGGTGATACATACTCCAGATAAGATATAATCACTTCAATAACAACAATTAAAGCATTTACTTCAGTCTGAGTGGGTTACTGTTGTAAATAAAACCATATGCCTATCTTTTTAAGAAATTAACCTGTGTATTTGCGACCTATTTTTAATGACTATTATTTTGTATTTTTGTCCAGCTGACGAAGTCCAAAAGTAGCAATTATGCTACTAAATACGTAACTATGTTCACCGGCAAGTAGTTAATAGGTTTTCATAGAGCTTTCTCTTTCACTTCGGCTATCTGCACTCATCAAAATGAGGTCAATATCCCGGCCCTGTGGTGGTAGGAAAGGCTTCACGCTGCCTGACCTTTGTCTCGCGGCGGCATGCTGGGATGAGAAACATCCCCGTGCAAATGTGCAGCCTGAGAACATCCACCCGACCTGCAACCAGCCCCCCCCCGTCTTCAGGGTCTGTGTCCGGGATGCTGAAGGGGGCATGACGAAGGCCGGGCAGTTAAAACGATGGTGGAGACGGCTCACTGAGCCCAGATTTGTCACGCCCGGTGATCATCACTGCAGCCAGAAGTCCCGGTGAATCACGTTATTGCCGTCAACATCATCTGCAGACGAAGCCGGTGCCTCAGCAGAAAACTGAGCCAAAGTGAGAGTGTGCTGACCGCTTGAGTGTCGGTAACGCACGGCCTGCGCGTAAAGATACACATGTGTGTCGCCGGGCAGAAACAACAGCTCACACGAGGATATGTATTTAGATGGGCTTCCTGAAAACATACGTACTTCCCCCCGAGAATTGAATGTTTGTATTTGAACAATGAGCACTACTCGAAACCCAGAGACCTTCAAGGAACACTTCCATATTAAATTGCAGAAATAATAACTGACTTTATGATAATTTATGATTTACAACGTGTAGGCCTCCGTTTGACTTAAATCACTTGTGCCAGTGTGTTCGCATGAGCCTGTTTGTCTGCACGTGTGCACTTCAAGGTGAATGCCAACCAGCTCTCCCACAGGAACCAACAGGCGCCGTGAAGCTGCACAGCGGACACACCACTTTGTCTTCCTCTCTCCCTCTCACTCGCTGCCCTGCGTATCTCATTTCCCCCAAACACTGTAAAACCAGATAGACAGTGATAAAATACAACAGGGAGAGAAAGACAAACGATAGGACAAGCGAAAGATATGGATTGGAGGAGATAAAATAACTCCTTCATTTGGGTTGAGTCTTGGGAATAAATGCAGTGTGTGGGCAGATACTGCTGGCAGGTCCCATCCCAGCCTATAGGAACTGCTTTATGTAATCTATGAACATTTCCATCTGCAGCCGTGGCACTGATGCCGCCTGAAATGAAGTCCTGAGCTGTTGATTGACAACATTGTGATAGGCGTGGGAGTTGCTGGTCTTTGTATTTTCTATATTCTCTGACCTGCCTTTCTTTTCATTCATTTCATAGAAATGTACTTCTTGTTTACTCACAAAGTGAGGCACTGCCTTTTTGTGATAGGCCTGGAATTACGGTAAGCTGTATAAAACAGGCAAGGAAAGACTCAGTGTGATGAGAGCAGGTAACTGAAGGAAATTAGGAGTAATTGAACAGGCTGGAGTCCTCAACTAGGACACAGTGAAACGTGAGAAAACAACACTACAAATTTGCTGTGGTTAACAACACGGTGGTCGATAAGCTTCATCGTGTTTCCCTTCAGAAGCAAAAACGGGAGATTGTAGATGGGCTGGTTGCGGCGAAGGGTCGGATTTTGTGTGCGTGTGTGTGTGTGCTGCTGACTTCGGCTCATCTGCAATGAAGGTGGCAGAAAGACAAATGTATGAAGAGGGAAAGCAGAGTAGCGAGCGGACCTTTCCGCTGAAAAGGTTGTCCGAATAGCTCCAATTTCCAGGCTAATCAGAGAGCGACGTGTTGGACACCAATCGGCTGGTCAGAAGGTTGTGAAAGGTCACTAAAAGGTTGAAGAGGTCACATTGTCCTGGCACAGATCACCTGTCCGTCATCTTTGCGAATGACCTATTCTTGCAAGGTGAGCAAGCAAGCGAGAGCGAGAGGGGTTAATTAATGTCTGGGTGTTGTATACATTTGGCGTTGGGGAGACCAATAAAAATAGGTTCATCTGCTCGAGAAAGAAATTAGCCTCACAGGAGCAGATGACAAGGAGGACAGCAGGCAGTTTATAGCGACGATGCAGGGACGCTGGGAGGACGAACTGGAGGGACAAGGGGAAGAAATGTGTTTCCAATTAAACAAATTAATTTATATTATGCATCATCATGAAATATGAACAGGAGCATACCGAACTGCTTATTGCAGTCAGATGGACGATGTATCATTCATCTTCATAATAAAGAATACACAAGCGACTGCTGCAGTTCACAATCAAAAGCCAGCAGTTCTCTATTTCCTGGTGTTTACTAAAGGTTTTGATTTTTCCACCCACAAACCAGTTTTAATCCTGAAATACAATCCACAAACAGCGGCTGGTTACCTGCCAGAACTACCCGCAAGTCGATAATACTAAACAACAATGGGCAGATGAGGGCCTGGATGGACAGATGGTGTCTGACCGGCGTTGACATCAAAAGCAGGAACAACATGTTTCTTCCCAAAAGTTTCACACACAGAGGTAAAACTTTGTTTCTAACGACAGACAACAGGAGGTGTGAATATTATTGATTAACGGTGAGAGGATCTGTCAGATTTTGCAGGCTAATGTTCCTCTGTTAGGTGCCAATAAATAAAGGATGGTCCCTTCCGGAAATGTTCAAAGACATTTAAAAATAATATGCCTTGAATAACAATTAGTGTCACCTGTCCTTCTCGTTCTGCATCGTTTAGAAACACGGAATGCAATGAATATGCAAATTCTGTTTATTTCAAAAGTTAAACTACTGTCCCTCAATATACTTAAATGTTTGTGTTGAAAAACCACAGTTGTGATGTTACAAAATGATCCTCCTTGGTGTTAAACTGAAGAGCCCTTCACCAAACCTCATAAATTACAGCGTGACACACTTGCATTGTTCTGGTGGCCTCACTTCTTTCCAAATCCACACCGTCAGATTTCCTTATTTTCAAACGTTTAGACCCCGACCGGATTATTCCGTAACATTGAAACAGATAACGATTCTTTTTGGTGCACATTGGACAATCTTTCAAAGGCAACACCTTGCATTAGAGGTGATACTGTGTCACCGAAAAAGGAAAGGCTCCAAACAAATTAGATTTACCATAAAATAGGGCAAAATGCCTCTTTGGATAGTAAGGGTTGCCGACCAACGGGGCTCTATGATTGGTTAGTTTATGCAGTAATTAGTCGTCTAGTCCCAATTAGAGACATTCATTATTGTCACAGCCTGAGTTGGAGGTGCAACTATGTGTCATCAGCACATATAAAAACACAAAGAAATGTTACAGTGGAAGATAAGTAACCTTTTCTTCTGAAAGATGTTGATGTTGAGCAGGAGCAAACGTCTAAAAAAGCGATACCCAGAAATCTCAGCAGTTGCTATTGGTCCGAAGGGAGATAACAAGGTAGGAATAGGCAGAGTGCAATCAGTGAAAACACACACACACACACACACACACACACACACCTTATTTGTTAACTTACACATGTTTTTCGTTAAGTTCCATGTTCTTTAATTCCAACGTAATGGTTCCGGAATGAAAAAAAAAACAATGTGTGAGGGAACAGACGAGTGTGATTCACTCAATTTGGATTTGACACATCTTCAGTGCAGAAAGAGACGGGGAGAGAGAGAGAGAGAGCGAGATCTCATTTTCAACTGTTGTTTCCTGAAGTCTTAACCCACAGAAATCAAGTGGCCGCATGGTAAGGTAATTCATTTGTTGATGCTTTTTGTTAGTTAGCTCAAAATAGAATAAAGTCTCTCTCAGTGACACGGGCGTGTGGCGGAGCCAAATGCAGCACAACGGCACAGAGTGTTTGGTTAGCGCTTGTATTACACACGGCCTCACGGCAGGCGTTCGGGCACGATGAGCGGCAGGGCAGAGTTCGATCCTCAGGATCGGGGAGGAGATGCCGGGAGACAGCTGGTGCGGACGTTGGGCCGGTCGGGGATCCGGGGCACCGGAGCAGAAGCGCCGGGCAGTCCAGGGGACCGGCAACAGAAACCCGAGGTGCTCAGGCAGGACTCGTGGTCGGGGACAGAAGGCAGACGTGCACACCGGGGCGGAGACAGACGAACGGGTCGGGGACAGGCAGGGTCGAAACCGGGAGATCAGTTCAAGGTAGAGTGCTGGAGAGACTTGCATGACGCGAAGAACAATCTGGCAATGAAAGGCTGGGTGTGCAGTGCTTATGTAGCGGGGCTGATTGTGAATGGGAAGCAGGTGTGGAAGGCAGGAGAGTGACTGATTGTGGATGCGGGGCAGGTGTGGAAGATCAAGCTGGCAGGTGAGTGTGACACTCAGAGGTTAAAGTCATTATAAACCGTTAATAATTTACTTGTGGATGTGCATACGTTTAAGTTTAATGTTTACTTCAGTTCATTTGACATTCAATAATAAAAAACAGACATTTTGGTCTAAAGAAAACCACCAAAAAACATACACACAAGTAATTTCATCCTTATATCGATATGGTTGCCCAAAAAAGGATAGTGTGCGATGGCAGGAATCTAAATAGGCCCACGTGTTTACGTAAATTCAGAAAGATGCCTTTTAACTAGAATAGATTAAACCGAGTTTGTAACCATTTTACACAGAGTTCATGTGATTATTCTTTGATTCAACCAAATATCAAATGTGTTGTGTTTGGCAGTTGTTTTGAGGTAAATACATAGTATAGTATAAATATATAGTCTGATAAAAATGTAATCGGAATATCCACTCGTCCAGGATAACAAGACGCAGGAAAAAATAGCAGAGGCCAAAAAGAAGGAGCCTCCCTTTGCACAAAGCGCTGATGGCGGTGGCTCGGGGGCCACCGAAGGAGGGTCCACCCAGACATCCCTGAATATTAAGCAAAGACGTGCCTATAAAAGGACATTCAAGGATGTGAATCCAGGGGGTATCAGACGGTAAGGGTTGCATCACTTCCCTACATGGATTTATTTCTGCAATAGTCATAATATTCCAACGGTTTTGTTTAATACAAAAGGACACAGAGCCTTGGCCCTGAAAAAAAGAAGAGAAGAGTGACAAAAAACAGCACGAGCGACAGGGGAGACAAAGTGGAGCAGGATTCAGAGGAACCCAGGTAGCTTCTCTCAAAGCTCCACAGCAAAAAGGACTCATTTTTAGAAGGAATGTTATGTGAAGTTTTCAATTAGTACCTGATAATTTTTTGGAAATATATCTCATGAAGATAAAACAACTTTAAAGTGTTATACATATATAAAGCTGTATTAAAAAGTAACTGAAGAATCTTAAAAAAGACACACAGGACACCCTCTTCACCATGTGATGAAGACCTGCAGGACTCATAGAGCAGCACAGGACACTGGCTCCTTTTACAAGTCTTTGTGGAGAGAAACTGGACTGAATAAGAAGAGCAGCCGGCTCGATGTCGCTTCACACCTTCTCACTGAAGAGAGCGAAGTGGACGGAGAAACCACAAACAACCATCACCGTCAATGATGAGTGAAACATGGCTGCTTCCCCTCCATGCGTTTGTATTTATCAACGGCCGGTCTGCTTTTTATTGTGTTGTTATTATTACATCAAATGTATTGCGTAATACTATATCATAATGTATAATAATTAAGTGCATGGTATGCTACTATATTATGCTACTATATTATTATTACATTGTGTTATATTGTTATTAAATACCATAAGTTGATATTCTCTGTATTCCTATCTCACAGTTCATTTTTAATCTAAAGATGCCTCCCTGTAATTTAAGTATATGTATAACGTGAATTATCATCTCAATCATTATTTTGAATTGAATGGATTTCCTTATTCTACTTGGCTGGATTTCTTGGTAAGGATATTATAAAATGGACCCAAAGTGAACTTTTGAAATGACATGTTATTTAGCTGACAACAAAAGCAACTTACATAGCATTTTTTACGTTTTGCCCGGGGAGCCATTATGGGTTGGGTGTCTTTCTCAGGGACACTTCGACATGGAGCAGCCAGGGTTCACACCATCAACCTCTACTCCGCGCGCCACCGTTGAGTTTAGAAGTTGAATGCTTTCAGCCCTAAAGTTTATACCACATAAAAGTAAAATGTTAATGCTCGGACTAATGATAGGACTTTTAAAACTATTTTTTCTTCTGTTCTTAACATGTTTTCAGAATACATTTGCCACAAATACCCCCCAAAAATAAAAAGACATTGTAAATTGCTTTGAAGGCATTTTGCCTTCATAGTTTGAAAGCTACTGGTTGACCTTTAGCACAAGTAAGTTCTGTTTACATCACAGGTTCATGGTTCATACAAGAGTGCTCATAATCCTCTGAAAAGGTTTCCTTTACAAAGAAACAACAAACCAGAGGAGCAAAAAACATACACACACACATATTGTCAGTCGGGGACGGATCAGTCACGAAACCACAGCACAACACGGCATAAGTACAAAATAAAACACTATTGTGCTCTAAAACAGTACATTTTTCTGGTATTGTTTATTTTTTGAAGTCACAGACGGACGCCATCTTTTGAGGTTTCCTCTTCCTCTGCACATTTTTTCAGCTTTTTTTTTTTGTCAGCATATGTTGGGAGAAAAGTTCACGCATTTATAAATATGACCTGGTCAAGAAAACCTCATGGACCATCAAAGAAAGGTAGGACATTGATACTGCTGCAACGTCACAACACAGCCCAACATACTACAGGTCCATTCCCAATGACACACGCACAAACAACACGCAACATCATCCCACACTCTACTGTTCCATCTAGTGGTTCCAATACAGGTAGTAATTGTTCGGGCTTTGCTGCTGTACGTGTGTTTGGAGTTAGTTTGCAGGAACATCATGAATGCAAATATGAGAGCAGCTGGGAATTCGGAGGAAGCAAAGAAAGTGGTAGATTTAAACAGAGGGAGAGATTTTAAAACGCAATAAAACTCACAAAGTCAGAGTGAGCGAGCAGAAGGAGGGTAGAAGGACCGGACGCGGAGACAAACCTGGCAGCAGAGAGAAAACAGGATGCAGTTCTGTCCTTTCTGCCCTCAAAACGCTGCGACAGAAAGACATTTTCTGCTCAACTGCAGGAAATATGAACGAATAAGAGGCCAAAATTTCTTTAAAGAAAGAAATGCCTCTTCTGACCAAGTTAATAAGTAACGCCGCCGGGAATAAGGAATCCTCCCCAAAGACAGCTAAAAAGACTCCTAACACGGTCATATTGACTCTGTTGCACATAGAAACACATAATCAGGAGAACTCAACATCACTCATCTCAGAGTTAGCCGCGGGTAATTGCTTTGGCAGTTTGATTGGAAAGTTTGCTAAACCAAAAACAGTAATAAAAACTTGAGAAAAGTGGGAAAGAATGATTGATGGCGCTCTGAAGGCCTCACACCATCTGGACCGAGCAAATGATATCCAACAATAAAAGAGAAGAATTTCAAACGTTGAAAATCATCAGCGATTCACAGAGTGAGCTTTAATGCAATTCAGCAGCGAGCGAGCAGCAGAAATATCTGGACAAAAGGACACTTGGTGCTCCCTTGTGGTCCGCATTAAGAGAACAACCATGTTCAGCCTGGAACCTAACATCTGCTTGGAGAAAAAATTAAATGAAATGAAAAAATGACTACAAAAGCCACACGAGAGAGAGAGAGAGAGGTTATGGATATGTTCACAACTTATTTTGCCATATGGTATTATATTAACATGCAAAAAAAATCCCTCTTGTTGTTTGGATTCCGAAACATCAGAATGGCACATTGTCCACCCTGCACACAACATTCTACGGCAAAAGCGTACTTGATTTGATCATTATTAGGTAAAGGACGGCAGTGTGCGTGAATCGTAATTGAGGCTTTGGTCAAAATTGTTTATGCAACGTTCGCCTCCATAAAGCATGCTGCATTGTTGACATTTGATCGAGAGAAAGAGATAATAGGATCGGAACACACGACCGACATGAGTGAGGGGGATGCAAGCTGAATAGAGAGAGAGGGAGCGAGAGGAAGAGGGAGAGAGAGAGAGAGAGAGAGAGAGAGAGAGAGAGAGAGAGAGGGAGAGCGAGAGGGAGAGAGACAGGGAGGCTTTCATCACCCACATCGCTGTGGGAGGGGGAAGGAGGGAGCAGCTTGCCTCGCAGCTCTCCCGTATCGGACTCAGTGGACGCACCGACTCACACGGACGATCCGATCCGCGCGCAGCAGATTTGAGACACTTGGTGACCCGCGACCCGGAGGACGCGGAGCAACTTTCCTCTGATCGAGCCGCTCTCGACGGCCCGCTTATCTTAACTTCGATCGGAGAGGACACAAAAAGTCACAAGGCTAATCCGTATTGATTCACAAACAGCAGATGGCGGTGAGTTGAAATATCGTTGAGACGCATCGGAGTGTGTTGGGACGGGACCGGCTTGTTTTCTCTCCACTTCGCTCATAACAACTGCGGATGAGATAAAAAAAAAAACACACACACACCGAAAAAACTACTTCGTTTCTACCGCTGGCGGACCTTCTATTTTCGTCTTGTAGCCTATTCTATTTAAAAAAATACTCTGCATCCCTCAACCCACTTGATAAAACAACAGACTGCCGGCGGTCAAAGGGGACCAATGAGCCAGCGGCCCGGGATCGGACCTCTCGCCGGGATGCTGCTCCAGCACAGACTCCACTAGACGGTCCAAGAGCCGCTGCCAACATGTTCATGCGAGGTAAGACAAAGAGGAATCCACCTGTTTCTGTTGCTGATGGCGTGGAGCGCACGTGGCTGCACGTGCGGTTTTACCGTACGTGTGCGATCGAGTGCATATATGCGCGCGCTCGGGCGCGTGGGATCCGGAGTCTTGGAGCGCGCTGGCGTTATTATTGTTTCGCATTTGAGGAGTCGCGGAAGAGCGTCTCTCGCTGGCGTCCTAACAACTTACCAGCTGTGCTTCGTGCGCCCCGGCGGCCGCGTGCGCAGATCTGGGGAATTAAATATTCATCCACTTCGTGTGAAAAAAATGATTCCTAAAATAGCGAACTGCTGCCGCACTGCAGTCTGGGGGGACTCAGCCGCGCGAGCACGGCTAGAAAACAGCTGAAGGAGACTATCAAGGGAAAAAGTTTGCAAATCGCGCTTTTTGGTCCCTAAAAGTTTTTAACTGTTTTGGGCGCGTTTCTTTGGCCTGGGAGCGCGAGCGCGCGCTCGTGTAGCTACCTCGGATTGTTGTGAAAGAGGCGCGCGGTCACGCCTACAGAAGGATATTTGGGCTTCTGGGAGAGGAAGGGAGAGGCTGCCTAAATCGGGGGGGGGGGGGGGGGGGGGGGGCAGGAGAATAGCAGCACGCAGCCCAACACCTCGCTGTTCAAGCTGTTTTGGTGAAAAGGGATATGAGGTTGTGATGACCATGATGACCTTGCCTCTGTACGCGTTGACACCCCCAGAACCCCCACTTGTCGCCCCACTTCTTTGAGGATGTGGGGCAGGAACGTGAATGATAAACAGAAGGTCTAATGATCCTCACTTCTGACAGTGATGATGATCCAAGTTGAATGAGACCACACATTTTGTCTTCTGCCAACACCCCCCTTCCCCTCCCCCGTAGACTGCGGCTACTGCAAAAGGCCGATCGTCAGTTTGTCAATGAGAGGACATGACTGACTGGCCCCTGAGAACGTGGCAGAGAAACATCCGTTAAAAGAGACACGCGGATGTCCGTCGCTCGTCACATCCATGCAGGCCAAACCGAGGACGGACACGACGCGCGTACATCCATCCGAGCACGTCATCCTCCATCAGCTCACTCAGTTGGCCCGAGCCGGGCGACCTCCTCATTAAGGGTGGGACGTAATGGGCTTGACAGAGGGCTGATTAGCGCTGTCATCGTTTGTTTGTATGTGTATGACAGAGCAAAACAAAGACAGAGAGAGCTGGCTGGATGGAGGCAAACAAGCTTTCAATTTCGTCTCGCTGTCATCTCAGATGGATTGCGGCCACGTGCACGCGCGCATGCGCACACTCGACTACAGTGGTAATGGCTGATGCGCTGGGCTTTGCATCTCCTCCTACAAATGCGTCGCTGTCAGTAACAATAATACAATTCGCGGTAATTGTGCACAGTCTGTCTGAGATACAGTTATCTGTTTCTGTCACCTTTACCCACAGCATCTCTCTGAGGTGGGATGAAAATAAAAAGAGAGACAGGGAGGAGAAGGGTGAGAAGGGCTTTTGTGTAATGAAAACTGTCTCTCTCTTTCACTCTCCCTCTCCCTTTCTCTGTCTCTCTCTCTCTCTCTCTCTCTCTCCCTTTCTTTCTCCATCTCTCTGCTCGGCCGCCTCCCACTTCCAGCTCCAGCACCGAGGCCTGGCAGGCTGATTGGCTGCTCGCTGGTGGCTTTGGAGAGCTGCCGAAGCTTTGTTTTCCCGCTTGTTTGAAGCTGGATTTGTTTCCCTCGTACTTTAAGATGCATCTGTCTTCATTCGCAGTTTTTTTACCGTCACACACTGCTCGAAGACAAAACGTGAACAAAAGCTCTTTTGTTGAGGAACACGCAAATGAAAGCCTTTATTATGCTCGGTCACAGTCTGTGGGCTTTTCAGCCATGACTTCATCTAACGACTGCTTTTGTTTGCAATTATTCGCCTCATTTGAGACGCTAGAATCAACAAATATTTAGAGTTTTCGTTTGAACTTTTTTTTTAAATGATCAATATGGCTGCAGATGAATTGTTGATTAACTGTTCAATTCAATTCATTTTGTTTTGAAATAGGCAAAAATCGCAAATTACAAATTTGCCTCAGAGGACTTTACGGTCTGTACACATGCAACATCTTTTGTCCTGAGACCCTCACATCGGCACCGGAAACCCCCTTATACAGATGTACATACATGTTGATGACAACGATCTAAAACGTTTGTTCACACTTTTACTAAACTTATAAATATAATATTATTTATATATAAAGCCAGTTTGTGTCTAATAAAGACACACAACTTCAATTTATATGGGAGACAGCATTCACTTTAGATTGTTGCACCGGTTTGACCAGATGGTGATTAATGTGAATGACGTGTGTAAACTCCTACTTCTGATATTGGAAACTTGAACTCCTAAAAGGCGCAACACTACCTCTTCGTCTTATCTTTTCTTCATAATTTGATTTTGTCTGTGAATATATGGAAATCCCCTAGAATGTGCAATATCTGAAGAGTGTTCTGAGATATTACCTACAGCCATGATAATTTAAAGCTATCTTCAGCTCCGCTGATCGATATCAGTGCACCGCACTGTTCAATCTGACATCAGCCTCAAACTCGCTCGAGGGCCAACGGCTTTCTCCGGGTCCAAATGTGAATAAAATCTGCCCTGATTAGGAAACTTTGGCAGGTTCCCGCTTAACTTGATCCTAAGCAAATGAAAACATTCCCCTGGTTCAACCCAAGGATTTCCCCGTATGACGATCCATTAGAAACGTTGACATTTTAATGAGCTATATATGCTAATTAGGTGGAAATGCGCCATGAAACCCACATTCTCCTTTTATCTGATGGCTTTGTGACAAAGACCGACGGCACATCCCTACCTCGCCTCTCCGAGCTGACAGTTGCGTTGGCTCACACGCGTACACACACACACAAACACACACACGCACACTTTGCCTGCAGGCTGTTGTCAAGTCTATAGTCAAAACAATTAGAAGCTGCAGTAGCTGTGTGTGTTTTGCTCGCTTGCCTGGTTGATAACCTTGGTTGGATGATAATAACATATGGATTAGTGAGAAAATGTTTATTCGGGTCGTGAGGCAGCAAATGGCGGGGGTAATTGAGTGCTGAGATTGATCCAAATTCTTTTTTTATTGCAGTAACGGCATCCTGAGGCAGTGGACAGATTTTACAGACTAGGCAGGGGCACGCGATGTAGGGAATGTGACACTTTGTGTGAATTCTCTAGACGTATCACATTAGAGAACTGAATCATCGTGGGATTCGATGACTCGAGCGGAATCGTATGATAATCAATTACATCTGTAACGCGAGTCACAGTGCGGAGCAGCCGGAGCGCCTCGCCACACGCGGCGAGCGTCCGTGCGATGGCCCTGCATATCAATGACCTCTGCAACGGCTCCTTGTGCTTGATCTCAAGGTCACTCACAGACTCCTTTCTTCTGCGCCGAGCTCCGTGTGCCGAGCTCCGTGTGCCGAGCTCCGTGTGCCGAGCTCCGTGTGCTCCGCCTGCTACGCTTGATCATTCGCTTGCACATTTTCCCTGGAACGTGCGTACCGCTCGCCGTGCCCAAATGCGTTAAAATAATTACGGGGACTGATGTTTCACAGCTCCGAGCTTCTGAGGCGACAAACTCTCACCAACACGATGCAAAAAAAAAAGGAAGAATAAGAAATGCTAAAAGAGCAACTGTTCTGATGCGAAACAAACGAGTGGAAATGCTGCTGCGCAGAGCATGAAATGCCTTTCACAACGGCCCTGTGCTCATTCATTCCAGCTCTCGCCCCAAACCAAGCTCCTCTCATTATCTTTAAAGACAAACATACTATTTTGCTCTTTCAACACTTGAGAGAGCTAGCTATTGCACATTTCATTTTCTTAAAAATAATAAAAGCAGTAACCACCATCAGGCGGGCCACATGGAATGGGGATATTTATGGACTGCTGCCTGCGGCTGCAGTCGAGTTGATGCTGGATTGTTTGTAAATATGGTGCACTAATTTGCTTATGAATCACACCGTTTCACTTTGAGAGTGAGAGACACAAACACACACACACACACACACACACACACACACACACACACACACACACACAGCGGGAAGGTCCTCTGTGAATAGAACGGCCAATCAAATGAGACATTCCTGCCCATCAGAAGCCCTGCCGAGGCCTCGGAATGCAGGTTCACTTTGATAAACAGAGACAGATTTAGATGCACGGGTGTGTCAGCACACGTGAGCACGAGAGTTTCTGGATGAAAGGGATACAAATGCGCACGACCACATAGCGAGAACAGTGATTACAAGTGTGTTAGTGCACGGGCCTCAGGAAGTTTTGTGTAAATGTCGGAACTGGAGGACTCGAGACGAGCAGAGAGAAAGGAAAGGCAGAGTAAAGTGTGATGGACAGAAGGATGGACAAAGGGAGAACATTTGGATGAAGGAATGAACACAGAAAGAGAGAGAGAGAGAGAGAGAGAGAGAGAGAGAGAGAGAGAGAGAGAGAGAGAGCTGCTCTGGCTTTCATTATTCATAGCGCTGTGGGAGGGGGATTGAAGCGTCCAAGAGAGAAAGGAAGAGATATAGAGAGAGAAAATGGTGGAATTGTGTGTGTGTGTGTGTGTGTGTGTGTGTGTTTGTGTGTGTGTGTGTGTGTGTTCCACACTGATGTTCAGTTTCTCCCTGTTTTGGAACTGAAACTCTGATATTTCCCCGTCTCCAGAGGGAGAGACAGGTGGACAAACCAATCGCTTGCAGCAGCATCCTACTGAAGTGCATGAGCCACCACGTTAACGTTGTTACGTCTTATCTCATAATATTAGATAAGGTCAAATAAGCCTGCATTGATCCCCACAGAGGAATATCAGGTTTTTGCAGCAGCACCAGGGCATAAAAATAAAAAATACTTAAGAGAAACAGTTCAAACTTGTTTAAAACTGAAAGTGTAAAAGTAAGTTCAGTGCGTTGTGAAATATCCAACAGCCTTGTATTTGACAGGTTGTGGACAGGAGTTGGGATTCCTGACATTTTAAGCCATAAATGAATAATCTCAGGGAGGTTACAAGATCAATATCATGTCACACGCTAGGGTAGCTTAGTTTAGCATCACAGCTGGAAGTACGGGTAAACTGTGCTTACAGACATCGGTAGCTACACAGTTTATACATCTGTGAGCGTTTGTGACCGTACGGGGAAATCAAGTGCTTCAGCTACTTCATAAAAGTAGCTGATCGCAGGTTGCGCGGTTACTCACGTATCCAAATGCAGACTCCCTCTGAATCCACGACCGGTTGTTTTTTTTTACTTTAATCATGCATTTATTGATCAAAAACCCCAAACGTACAATTACTGAACTTTAGAGGTTTCGGAACTCTCTGACTTGTTCAGCCAAAATTGATATTGATATTTTCCCCTCGTTCTCAGACAGAAAGCAACAAAGCATGTTACCCCAAGATTCCAACTAAAGCCATTAATCAACTGACACTAGACTTAGCGTTTCACATTAGCTCGCTGCTGCTGATGTGCTAGTGGAGCGGTGACACCACACGGCACATTTATCAGCACGTTGGTGGAATGAAAAAAGGAAATGGAATCCTCTGGGTCTCACTCCCATGGACCCCTCCCTTCCATCCTCCACCCCTCCCATGTCTTCTCTTCTGTAGCGGGTTCGCTCTGTACCTGTTGAATAATTGATAGCTGTTTTGGTTTCCGATAGGCGTTAGGGGTCCACAGCTCTCAGTATGAGCTCGCTGCTTTTCCTCACGGCAGATCAGACGGCTCGGGTCCATTTTTCTCTCACTCTATCGCTCTTCCCCGTCTTCACTGTGCCTCCCTCTTGTTTTAAAAAGAAAAAAATCTCATCTCCTACTGTTCCAAGATATTCTGACATGCGCCGCTCACATTCTCTGTAAGGTGTTTGGATGCATGTGCTTTATTGTAGACAACAGCTCCTATTGCAGGCTTTGCTTTCGATGCGCTCTTGCTATCCATCTTCACCTGACTACAAACAATCCTGCAAACATTAAGGAATACATTCTTTTCTTCTTATGGAAATGACCAGAACATGTAGAGACTGACAATTAAGTAAATAGGGTACCTTCTTTATTCTGATCCACACGCTGGCTGATACTGCACCATCCCCACTATCAAATGCATATTTTTGAGAGTCTCCACCTTCTGTTTACAGCAGGACAGCAGATTATACTCCATGTTTGCCAAAGAATTCAACTTTGACGTCTCTAGTCTACAAGTGTTTGTAATGAGGACTCTTGTGCGAATTGGTGGCATGCCAATGATCATCTGACTAGTGCCATGTCAGGCCTTATAAGCCGGCGATAAGGCTGATCTGGAGACTGTCATAAACTCATTGAGCTTTCCTGGATCGTATTTCACTGTCTCACATACTGAAAGACTACACCCTGCCAACGCGGCCCGTCTTTTTCAGCAGGGCTATTGTTGATCTGAATGCTGCTCATGTGGCCATAGTCTGACTCACTGGCTTTAAGTATACCACTGGTTGTGCATTTCACACGGCATCCATCTCACTTCCCTTATTTGCAGTATCTATTTTATAAGAGAAGCCTCACTGCATTCCAGGATCGGCGTTGCCTAAGTGGATTGTGTTTGGAATGAAGAAATTCAAACAAGGCGGAGTGTCTTTCCCCCCCCACATAACAGAACGAGGATGTGTGGAGCCAGACTTTTCTTTAGCACTCACACAGTGGTGCAAGACTAATGTGGCCTTTGCTTATCTAATGAGAACCTCTGGTGATGCTACGAACTGTATATTGTTGTTGAAGCGCAACAGCAGGGGTGGGATGGATAGCTTGGTGAACGGAGGGCGTGACTTTTTTTTTTTTTGCTCATCATTTCTTCGCAAAACAAATAATGCTGGTGTATTTTATCCATTGTTGGCAATCTTTGCCGGTCGAAGTGGTTCTTCTTTGAACAATGACAACGCCACCCGAACTACGGTGATGGTGGTTGCTTGTGATAGTTATCTGCGGGATCTGGAATGCAATGATGATGATGTGGCCCAGATGTGCAGCGGTTTGGACTGCGCTTGACAAATTCATTGAACCTCATATAATCCATTAACAATTAAAGCTATGTATTTAACTCTTTTGAAATGTACTATTTATGCTCATTTGTTGGTTCTGGCCTCTGAGGCCCTGTGCCTATCAGCCTCTGTCTTGATCTGTTACCCGTGTGCATCAAAGTAGTTGCAGCGCTGTATTCCCGTTGTCCACTGAAGGAGATCAGTTAAAGAGGGAGATGAGTTTATGAAAGCCAAGACAATGAGTCAATTCCTCCTGATATACCACACCCAATTCCCATCTGTCCCCACGGGGGTTCCTGCAGACACACAAACACACACACTTACCCAAACCACGTGTGTGTCTGCACATATATCCAATGGTTACTCACAGGTTCTCTTTTACATTTCCTCCCTCTCTCTTCGTACTGCGGTATGGACGGACAGTAGCAGGTCTTACATAACAACACCGCTGCATTAACAAGACCATCTGCCTCTTCCTGGTGCTTAGACTTACAGCTCCTGCATGCACACACAATAAAAGTGCACAAGATATAAGACCACCTGAACTGCCCCGAAGTAGACTAACCATGTGAACCCAGGCTTAACGCTGTGTGCCATTGTTGGAAAAAGTTTCATTTTGCCCTGTTGCACTTTTCCCGCATTGCTTCTTTTTTTCACCTCGGTCTCTAGCTAGAAAAATCAATGACTTCACAGAGTGACAGGTTTGCTTAATTAATAGTTATTTTTTGAACTGCCATATGTTTTCTAGTTCAGCTGCGTCTTTTTTGTTTGTTTGAAGACATTGCTTTGTGCTCTGGGATCTATTTTCTCTCCCCAGTGTTGACAAATAGTCAAGGGATTAATGCACACAGGTCATTAATTGCAGTCCCTAGAATTCATCCGTGCTTTATGGGGGTACTGTGTTGTAGAGCAGACTCCTTCCCTGCCAGCGCTCAAACACACACACACACACACACACCCACACACACACACACACACACACACACACACACAGACATTTGCCAGGACCTACTAGTTTAATGAAGATAATTTTGTCATCCATTTTTACTGATGCTAAATCCAAGTCTCGACTAAATTCCTAATTTAGCTCGAGAACAAATAGGGAAAAGCCAAAAAACGACTTCACGTCACGGAGCCCACGCAGAGGTGCACCGGAACACAAAGACACTGACGCATGAAATGGCTGAAAATTGGGAGAAGCTTCTACTTTGTGGTAGCGTGTGTTTGATGCGTGCTTCAGAGTGATGACAGGAAGTAAAGATGGAGTGATGTGAGAGATCAGGAGATGAGGGACGTGTGAGAAAGTGTTGTTTGTCTGCTGCCACAGCTTGTTTGTGTCTTCAGTCTGAGCCTCATTAAACCATGGAGGCACTTGTGTGTGTGTGTGTGTGTGTGTGTGAGTGCTGTGTGAGTTCATGTGGATTCATATGTGTGTATGTCTCACACTTGGTCTTGCATAACATTCCGATGCTCAGATGGAGACACCATACAGATGAATCCCAGGACAGCCTTTTATTGGATTTATTGAGGGTATTTTTTTGGAGCACAACTTAAAAAGTAATCAGAGACAAACTGGAAAATGTATAAATGGGTATCTGCGTCATCATTATACATCGCTGCACAGACCTGCAGTCATTTTCATGACATCACATGTATATTTTAAGCCCCACTCATTTCTACGAGTCAGTCAGAATACTTAGGGTCGGCTTTTAAAAATGTTGTTACAATCTTCCTCCTTTTTTTGCCACATTGAAGTAAAACCTGGAAATGCTGTTTTTGTAACTAGAAGTTAAATATGTTAGAACCTGTGTTAAACATATCAATACATTACAATTACTAAACCAACTCTGAAACAGGGCTCTGCAAATTAGTAAAGGATTCATTAAATGCACTCAAGGTACTGGCTGCAATAATCCACAGGGAGTTTCCATTTATGTAGCAAGCTTTGATTTGATGTCAGAAAGGCTCGTTAACATCTGTACAAAATATTTGCCTTTGAATTATAGGGTTATTATCATGGACCAAAATGCTCAACCAGAGCGGCAGGTATTGAAAGAGACGGCATTAGATATAGAGTGATGAGTGATGTCCAGCTGGGAGAGCCGTTGTTGATGCAGCTGGTTTATGGGCACGTGAGTGGTCTTTATGGGAGACGTGTCCCTGCAGCCTGTGTGTCGGAGGATAGAAGCGCACTTGATGTTGAGGGTTAGGGTCTGTTGGAGGAGGATGATTGCTAAAATGCAGACACCAATGCACGGGCGCTCGCGTTAAAGCAAGCGTTACCGCGGTGACAGGGAGAAAGGGTGAAGGCATCCACAGTGCACCCTCCTTGCTCCCTCTCCCCCCTTTCACCAAGAAACTGTCAGCGTGACCTGAAACTGACGATGCACAAGTGCGCAGAGACGAGGGGAAACCCCCCCCCAAGTAGACAGCAGCTAGAGACAAATAGTGAGTTTAGCTCAGCTTATGGCGATCATAACTGAGTTGTAGCACCATCACCGCGGCACAACTCAATCCGCGCTTTACGAATGGCGCTTACCTCAGAGGTTTCTGCCGACTCGTAAGTCGGTCCGAAACTCTGCTTGGCGTGTGTTTGCGTGTGCATGTGACCTCCGCTGGAACCAGTTCGGCCTGGAAAGCAGACTTTCGAGGCCTTTTGCATTGTCATTTTGTGGTGCGATTGTCAAATGTCACAAGCGTCACAAGCTCAGAAGTTAATGTCAGTTCACCCACACAACACGAGACACTTGCGCGGTTACGCAAGTGCGAATTATCGAAAGGTGAAGAAACAATGTGAAGCGAAATGCTGTAACGCTGCGACAACGTGTGAACGAGCCAGGGAAGAAAAAAAGTGACCGCAGTAGAAGGAACACGAGCTTCATAAGTGGTAAGCGCTGGATTGTTACCCATTTGCGGCCACCTGTTGTTTAGCGAAATAGTGATCCAACAACGACGAGATAATGACAACACAGAAAATTACGACGAGAAAACGTGACAGATTAGAGAAGCGGCTTTTGCAAAGCGGGAGGAATTGGACGCACGAGGGGAAAAACACAGAGACGTGGCGAGCAAGAAGTGGAGAAAAAAAGTAAACCCAGGAGAAGCCTATAAACAGTAAAGGTGGGGTTGAAGGTGAGGGCTTGGAAAAGAGTGATGGCGAGCGGGACAACGTGAGGAGAGGAAGGGGGGACGGCGCTGAAACGTCCTCACGCTGCGGGAAGATGAAAAGGACGAAGAGTGAAAGCGAGACAAAGAAGACAATGAAGAAGCGTTGGGTCGATTCCTCAGCCGGGCAGATCAATACTCCTGCAATCCGTCCTGTGATGGTTAGAGTGGTAAGCAACCGCACAGAATGCAGAGCGAATTCAGCAAGTAACTTCTGACAGTCTTTAACCACCCGGCCTTGGAGGACTGACTGCAGATTAAAGCGCTTAATGAACCGCATGTCGCACTGAACTTTGAACTGAGGATAAGAAAGAAAACCAACATCGGTGCATCTGTGTCCTTCTCCCTGCGCTACCTGCCCATATACCAAACCATCAATCGTCCTCTTATGCCTTATCTCTCACGCCGCTGTCCCTCTGAATATGTGTGAATAACATCATGTCAGGTGGCAGATCACCTGTCCAGATCTGATGCTGGAAGTTAAAGTGAGTCATTGGCCTGACTTAATCAGTCAGAACTTTGTAGTAATCATAATCAGGTTCAATAACAGTCTTTGAATCAGAATTAGGAAAAAAATAATTGATAATGGCCATGAAAAGATTACAAACTACAAACTAAAAAAAAGCAAAAAGCAAGCTAAATAAACAACGAAAGTAAACATGGAAAATGTAATCAACTTAAATAATAGATTTTTGAATCCTCATGAAATATAAAATTACAATATACATATGCTAACACAGGTTTCCCGCCTACTTCTCCAGAGACGTTCCGGTCTGTATTTCCCTACCGGCCCCTTTTCTTTCCCATCTGTCTGCGCTGCGAGTCTTCGGGACCTTACACGCTCCGTTCTGCTGCAGATCAAGACGAGCTACATCAAATATCATTTCGCAAGCGTTTCCCCAGACACGTTGATGGCAGAGGTTTTTCCTGTAGTCACACGTGTGCTGCTGCTTGTACAATGTGTGGGAGTCGAGTCTACTTCTCGGTGGCCTATTTTCGTCTGAATCAGCCGCTGTAATAATCGTTATTTCTACCGTTTATGTCCTGATTGTGCTAAATACATTGCATGTTTCCACCATAAGAAGAAATGCAGGACGTTGAGTAAATAAAGTGTGTCGTGTTGTTATAGTTGGAATGAGATAGACAAACATATTTCCTCCTAAATCCTTCTAAGATGTCACCGGAAAAGAGGGCAATAACCTGTAATCCACTTTTTCAACTTGATGTTCATAATAAAGACCGGCACCCTCCAAAGAAGATGGATGTATTGGATAAAAGGTAACCGGCAGCCAACGGTGCAAACGGTGCAAACCGTGGAAACCGTGGAAACAGTGCAAACAGTGCAAACCGTGCAAACAGTGCAAACAGTGCAAACCGTGCAAACAGTGCAAACAGGGTAAACAGGCCACAGTGCTGACAGCGCTAACCTTTTCTAACTGAGTGGAAACAGGAAGCATTTGGACGAGGCAGCTTTCTAATTGGGCATTCTCGCATGCACTAATGACACCCAGCTATGTCCTCAGAAAAAAAAGGAGAAGCTCCAATTAAAACTACACACCAAGCAAGATGCAACTCAATTTGCTGCTCAAGTAGACATTTTCTCCAACTGCCGTAGCCGATAGTTAAACGCGTTAACCCAGCAGAGGCTCGCCTCAACCAGGTAGCGTAGTCGTACCTTCTGGAGGGGGAGTCGACCGGCCCGGCCACGGCGGAGTTAAAGCCTCGCTCCCATCGCATCAAAGGGGATGGGCCGTCCATAGGGGGGGGAGGAGTGAGCAGAGGAGCTGTCATATATTCCCTTTATCGCTGGGGATTTTATGGTCCAGACCCGTGATTCTGAGGGGAGTTTTATGGGCTCACAGAAGATGGCCAGCTTCAATTCAAAAGTAGAGCTGTCTTAGTGTGAGTGGGAGGGGAGAGGGGGGGGGGGCAATTTGTGCTAACCTTAACATTCTTTACTTTGAAGTCATGTGTCATTGGAAAACATATTAACACTATTTTGTTTGGATGCATTTGTGATGTTTCACGGGTAGATGATCAGATTTTCAAGCGATTGTTTGTTGAAGCCGCACAGAGGACTGACGTGGGCAACGTGTGTCATAACGCGGAGGAAACGCTCCAGTTACGTTTGCATTACCGAAAGATGTTCTCTGGAGATTATTCACACTCAGTTTTAATTATGAGATTGTCTCACTACACAAAAAGCCTCTTATCGGACTGTGAACATCAGTTTATTTCTAAATGAGCTTCTGATATCCAAAGCACAGTGCGTTCCCACAAAGGTGTGTGTGTGTGTGTGTGTGTGTGTGTGTGCTACCCCAAGCAACCCCATCAAACATATACAGCACCTAATTTCACCATTTATCTTAAGAATGACCATTATTATTAGCCCTCGCAACCTTTTTTTGTTCAATCAACTTAGTATTTTATTGTTGTTTTGTCGTTTGCTATGTTTCTGAACTAGGATTCCTTCTCATTTAGACAGGAATATTTAATAGTGTATAGAAATAACAAGATTTAATTTGTCAGGGGCTTTATACATTTTTGGGGAAAGATGACACAGAGCTTTTTATGACAGCTAACAAATCCGTCATTTTTCTTCATTTAAATCTTTACTGCCACTACAAGATTTTTTCAGAAATATTCACGGTGTCTTTATGAGTGTCTTGTGCAGCATTTGCATACATAAACACGCAACACAGTGACTGTGATCATTGGGGTCACAGTGCACTTCTTTGTTTTCTACTTGATGAGTCATTAGCACATGTTGGAGTCATTTGATTGACAGCTGTGACATTTCCCTGCATCACCAACAACAACTTGCTCAATTGACTATTTTTAAGTCCTTCTTCTCCAAACACGTGATATTTTTACAGATAAACTAAAAAATTATGAAAATAAAAACCAAGGACAACACATACTGCAATCCCGTTTCCACTTTCCTATTCTTCACATATTAGGCCCACATGCCAGGCGTCATTCCTCCCTGGGGACAACCTTTTTTCTTTCACTAGTGCAATTAGGATCGAGAGGCAGCTGCAGAGCGCACGTGTGCCTTTTATTTATAGGTATACATATCATTTTCATACAAAATAGGTCTACCCAACGAGCAGACGAAAAACCTGAACTTGTAGAAACACCTGAAAAATAGCTTAATTTTGCAGAAAACCCCAGAGACTGTAGAGGAGAGATAATAAGCTCAGACTGGGCGGAGTACATGTCACATCCCCCTGTAGGAACCCATGCCATTGAGATCTTTAACAACTCACATTGCTTTTTACAGGAAACAAACTCAGATTTTCTTGCAGAACTGGTGTGGCATAAATAGGGCCTGTCTCTCGCACACACACACACACACACACACACACACACACGTTGTATTGGCCGTATTTAATGAAGCTCATTCTACCGAGGACGTCCTTTGACGGTGTCCCCATGGATTTAACGATTGATTCCTACCAGGAAGCTAGAGAGGCACCAGGGTCGTCTAAAGATTGGCATTATGCATTATGGACGGACCAATTTAGAAAGGCAGACAGCACTGTGAGGCCAAAATACAAAAATGTGGGAAGACGCGGACACAGCTACTGTGCATGAAATCAGATTGATGGTGTTGAACAAGGCAAGATGGAAAAGAGGGATTCTAATGGAGGAAAAAGAAAGCGACTCACCATGCCGACAGGAAAAGATCGATGCAACGTCCAAGGGGAGAGCGTTTAGCAGCAGAAAGTGTATTTATACTTTTTTCGTTCCTTTTTTCGCAGTCATATCTTGGTTCAATAACTATCACTCATCCAGCAGATAGGGAGACGATGGCAGAGTGGAGCGGATAGCGCCGCTTTAGAATATGTAAGCACAGCTATCGCCTGCAGCTAAAGCAAAACGATTGCAGCTTAACTCCGTAACATTTGCTCCTCTGGGGCCGGCCAGAGCACAACACTATCAAATACCTGAGAGAGAGGATGTAAAGGCGGGAAGTGAAGCAGGCCAGGGGTCCTTTACGCCGGGTCATTGTGTGCATCCTATCCGTGTCACCTCCGTTCCGGGATCTCTGTCGTTGTCCCACCTTCCAGAGGTGGAAACATTAAAAGCAGGAGGGGGGCAGCGGCGGCAGGTGTAAAGAACTGGTCTGGCGTGAGCGCTCGTGCATTTCTGGTGTGTGAAACAAGGCTTTGGCCTCATTAGAAGCTTGCTTGGTTAGAAGGGGGCATCGCTAGCGTGAGAAGCAGGATCAAGAGGGAGCAAAGAGGAAACTTTAAGTACAGCGGGGATTGAAGTCAGATTGAAGGCTTGCCTCTGAAAAGGCCGCAAGTCATCAAAGAAATACAAAGTTAATAGGCTCACTCGTATGTGGAGGGCTATTCATGTGGGCTTCATGTGCCGTCAGTGGGAAAAGAATAGGGAGAAAAGATGGTTTCATGTATTAATCCTGGTCACGTTTCCCATGAAGAATTAATGAATTGAAATAGCAAAAAAGAGGGGGGGGAGGGTGGGTTTTCTAGGATGCGTACGTGAGAACGAGAAGAGTGGGTGTGAGTGTATTTATGGAAATACCGGAGGAGGCGTGTTGGGGGCTTGGTTCTGCTCCTGAAACTACGCTGATTAGCTTCAACAATTAGAAAAATATAAATGAGGATCATAGTGAGAATCACTAATATATTATGAGTTGTGTTTCATTTATTTTAGGGAACTATTGCTTGAAAATACATTTGATGGAAAAATTCGAAACAACTTTTGTTATTTGGGCCAAATTACATCCATAATGTACTGTTTGGAAAAATATACCGTGTGGCTATTATTGCAATTGTAATCAAATACTACTATGATATTAACAGTAATTGGAATGCGTTTCCGATAGGATCAAATTCAAGCATTTTTTAATATCAAAGGCTCAGTAGTCTTGGAATCACACGTGTAATTAGGAGCAGAATTGATGTGTGAAACGACATGGGGCTGAAGAGGATTTGGTCTTTTCAGACAGCGTCCTTGACAGCCAACAGGACAATTATTTTTCTCTTATTTGATCCGTGACTGTGGAAAGTCTACATACACAAGTAGGAAACTAAAAATAAACACGCAGAAGCAAGCTGATTCAGTGTGGAGCTCTGGTTCCTCTCCAGGTTCGTGACACGGTGTGACTGGGTGGCTGCAGAGGTGACTCATCCTGTGTATTCAAATCCAGCTTTCAAAGGAGTTGAGTACTCTTAGCTTTCAAATTTGTGTTTACATCGCTGAGACCCACATCCAAAGCAGCTCGGCAGCAGCATCCGTCTCGCCTACCTTAGAAGCATTTCATTTTTCCTCATCACGGTCACTTTACATACTTCCGTTTGAAACACAAAATCCCCCATGCTTTTCTAGCACAGAACAAATGCATGTTACAGACCAACAGGTGGACAGAAGAAGGAAAACAAACCCTCTCTCGTCCACACAAAAACAAGCAGACCTAAGGAGGTCACAAAGGACGTGCTGCTGATTACACCGAGGGGATTTCATAACACCGTCCGGCGGCACAGCGCACAGAATTAGAAGCAGAGTCTGTGGGGCTTATGTTCTGAAGAGCAGGATGGACACAGAAAAGAATCCCCCGTTTCTTGATTGCATTTTTGTCCACGAAGTTCAGCAGAGGTCACGCTTGTATTTGGGTCGGGTATATCAGACGACGGAATTTAATCAAATATATCTACACGACGCAACGTTGGAAGAATCAATGGGCATGACTGCTTCATTTAGAGCGACACAAAACCACTTTATTTGTCACTCAACCCGAGGCACTGTGTCAATATCGGATTACCAGGAGATTTGCATCAATGTGACCTTTAAAGTACCCTGCAAAGTGTTGGGCCACCAGCGCGTCTCTGGAGCACTAACTTTACGCGAGGGTTTGACATTCTGGGCTCTTTTCTCATACAAACACACGCTCGCACACACACACACACACACACACTCCTATATACATGATACAAGCACATTGCTGCCAAAGGTATTACATTATTAATGTATTTGACAGGTTGTGGTAATGCCGGAGAATTCACAGCTGGCAAAGGCAGGCAAGAAGATGACTGCTAGTTTCAAATTTATTAAAAAATGTCACATGTTTCATGAACAAGGAAAACCGTTCTAAATTGTTAGAAGATAAACAAGACTTGCGGTGCAATCCACTGTGTATATTGGTGTGTGCCGGAGAGCGTGATGTCTTGTAAACAGATGCTTAACTCGGCTCAACTTGACGGATTTCTTCTTACGTAACTGGGTTTGATATTCCACACTCTTCCATTTCAGGCCACATAAACGTTAGATGTGCCGGACATGTTGAGGAAGAAGAAAGGAGGAGAGGGGAGGAGGGTGGAAGGGAGGAGACGGCAGTCACAGGAGTGGGCTGAAGTGGCTGAATGAAATACCCGGGCGTGAAAAACAGACCCAGGTCAAACAGTATTTACAGAAACTTTGAGATGCCAAATTTAAAGACTTAGGCACTTTAAGGAAAGAATTTGAAATACATTCCAGCCTGCATTTCCCTGACTGACTTCCTACCTGATTTGACCTGACAGTTTAAACCCACACATCTGACGAGGTTAAACTGAGTACATTTTTTATTGACAGGCTAACGTGATTTTTTTTTTTGCCATGTCCGTAGGCCTGAAATCCCATAAAGACACAAGCAAGGAAGAGGCACAGAATCCAAACCCACCGCGAATATTTTTCAACTGTCGTATTCATCAGATTCTGATTCTGATCCCATTTGAAAGGATCTACGCCCCAGGAATATAATCTCACAATAATCTCGCTATCTGTTTATTATCACAACTACTCCAGTATTTGAATCAAATGTGTTTTGTCTAAAACAACAGGATGGACTCATATTTTATTTTAGATGCTAGTGTCCCTGTTCCAATCAAAAACAGTAAGCAGTAAGTGAAGCAGTTCTTCACCTGTTCATTGGATATTTAATGCCATTGTTGAGATGCGTTCTCATCATTTTTTAAGTCTACATCGCCTCTGGGTTCACATTAAATAGTTTTCCCATAGGCCTCAGACAGCAGCCAAAACACACACACACACGCACACAGAACACAATATAATCCTCCTTTATTGTTCCAATCCCCATCTCCTCTCACAGAGCCCTAGGAGGAAGGCATTTATGCTAAACAGGCCCAGTGCACTGACATGTATGAAGTGTAAGGAGCTGAGGGGAACAATACACAGACAAGTGCATTCACCAATATATATTCTTTCACTCAGAGATACCGGTGCCAGATGAAGAGGTGCCAATTAATACAGGGATTTTATTTACATCACTGAATTTCAGACTTGTTTTCCCTTCCGTCATAAAAGAGTTTGCTTTTCAATCAGCAAACTCGAGCACACTGACAAGCTATGAGAGGCACCGCCAATATAAATCTGTCCAAACATGAAATGGCCACATACCACAGAGGCACATTCACGTGCAAGTAGTGCAATCGCTCAAGAAAATCTTGAGTCACAGAAGGCACTGGCGTATGAACAGGCATGTTGTGTGACTCTGAGGAAGACAAATGTTCGCAAATTCACAATTTGACAACAGGTTGCGAAGGTGCGCCGCACCACAACCCCTTCTGATGCGGAAAACAACACAATTAAAACAGAGAGAGAGCGAGAGAGAGAAGACGGTGTGCAGTCACTTACAATCAGAGGCAATTGTAGTGTCACAGACTTAAATTATAAATGCCATTTTCTCCCCACCGAGAAAAAAACTGCACTGAAAGTACAAAGCGTCAGGGACACCTTGCTGATTACAAGCTGCAGTCACATTTTAATTATCCGAATCTCTCGACTGTTTGTCGTCAGGTCGTGTTCATCGGCCTGTTTAACATCTTCTGTTTGACTTCATGATTGAAATTTAATAACAGAACTCCAGAGATAATGGTTTTTGCCTGGATCCCCTCGATCGGTTGACTTGATGGAAACGGCTACCATCCCTAATGTTTTGCACTTGCAGTGCACAGCTTCATAACCTCAGTGACATTTGAAATACACCGGGAGCCCGTCAGCGGTGCCCCCCCCCTCTACCCCCCTCCCTGCACATCTCCGTACGTCGCCGATTCACACTCTGGAAATCCTCTATTACTGCTGACCAATGAAACTCATGTCGAGATTCCCATCACTCTGAAACAGACACACCAGTCCCTCCTTCATCTTCTCCCCCTCCCGCCCAACAGGCGGTTTTCACCTCAGTGACAAACCTCTCCTGTTCTGAGATCAGTTAGATCTTGGCCACTGACCGCGGCAGCCCGGTGAGACGTGAGCGGCCGCCCAATGCTGTCGCGACCTCGACCACCCGAAGCGCGACGCCTCCGCCGGCAGCCGGAGAAGAAAGAGAATTGCTGCAATTGAGATCTGCGTCTGGGTGTGTTCTGCCATCCCAAACGCTCGCTGTCACGCGCAGCCTCCGGCAATCTCTAGCAAACACGGAGCCGTTTAGAAGGGCCGTTAATGCCTACCATGACTAACTTTACACATTTCCACCGATAAGACTAATCTACTTAAAGAGTTAAACACAGCGCACAAACTGATCTCATTTGCTGCTGGAGGAAAACCAGGAGCAACGAGTCCAATGTACAGTGAGTCCACAGTGAATGGGGGGGGCTGCTGTGCTCTGCACCGGTCGGCTGAGGAGTGGGAGGTGTTAGGACCCGGGCTGAACTTTTTAACAGCGGAGGCGGTTCTGCCGAAAAACACTAAAACATTTAGAGCTCATAAATATCTTAACTCTCTGCACTGGTTCCTTAAAGCTTAAACTGAGGTGACAGGCCATTTACTATACTTCCATTCCCTCAAATAGACTACAGCAAATGAAAGCTACTGAAATGAAAACACTGTATACGTATATACATGCATATATATTATTATATTAATATGTTATTATATTATTAAGTACATGGCATTCTGAGTGAGCTGTGACAGTATTTGGCGATAATTCCTTTGCCATTGAGAATGACAATGGATGACATTTCGAGATACAAAAGGAAGCCTATTGCAAACAATCTGTTATTTATGGTGAAGAAATACGTATCTTTCAGCACACAGCTAGTGAAGCACAGGGCAAACCCTTCTGAGGATCTACCAGGCAATTTCAAAACCACCTTTCCAGAGCACAACCACTTTTCAAGCTCATGAAACCACAAAGCCTACAGTGGAAAAGCCAAAGCAAGCAAATATAGACCAGAGAAGCTCAACATTTGGCGCGACCAGTGTAGACCCAAAAGAAGAATCCACCGGACATCACTCTGCCTTTTATTATCACACAGAGCCGTGCAGAAGGGGAAGTGACCGTTCAGGTCATTGACACCTTTAATCAAATTCACGAGCAAATGTTTGAGATGCTGAACTTGTAGTAAGTTATAATCATCTTGCGGATCGAAAAGCAGCTTTCCTTTTATGTTTTGGTCGGTTCAGATGAGCACTACAGTACAAGGTTGTCCGAGAGCGAGGTCCTATCTTTTCTGTTGGACAGTAACACTGCCATTAAAGGAATTATCACAGTGCTGTTGTTAAGGAAAAACCAGTTGTTACATTTTTTCGTGGATTCAGAGCTTGTATTTTCTTATGAACAAGCTATTGTTTATTTATCTGCATCTTGAGTTTAAACATAATTTTGAAAATAGTATTTTTACTGCAATAATTATTATTGAATTGAATGCAGAAATGATTTATTTCGTATAAAAGGTTTGATATTTAGTGACAGAGTCCACCTATCCAAACAGTGCATGGCTGCAGCTTGTAACTTAATCTCATTGATGCCTCCCTCACTGTTTGCAATAAGTTCTTATCACAATAGTCAAAGAAAAAGGGCTAATTGCCAAATGTTTTTGTGGAATACAATTCACGTTATGCGAGGCATTCAATGCTTTTAATATGTATATATTTAATATGTATTATATTTAATATGTATATATATATATATATATATATATATTAAATTAAATTAAATTAAATAAATTAATATATATATACATATTAAATTGAACCACTTGAGTTTATTTGGTTGCACTGGAACCACACACACCTCAACCTTTCTAATGTATTTGTGAGATTTAGCTGCTCAACAGGTGGTGTAATGTGAAATCCCATTAAACACAGAAGCCACGGCTCAAACTGTGAGAGAGTTGCGAAAGCTGTTACCGATACAATTAAAAAGTCGTCGCTGCATGCTAATGCGTGTTAAAGTTGCATTAGGACTCAAGATGTGGGTCAGCACAGATGACAGTAACACTTGAACCAGAAACAGCCAGAGAGCCACGCGGGGCAACTTCTCCCTGATGCACCATAGATGTTTTTGAACAGCACCATTTTCTTGCAAATTACTTCAAAGTTTTGTGTCAACGGATGGTTGAAAAATTGAACAGTGAGGAGCGAGCGCGACTAGACGATCGACATCCAGACAAAATCGAACTTGTAAATCAGAAGACGTCAAAGTGTTCTCATCAGCATCCTACAGTACTTTGGAAAAGGCCACCACACAAGGGTGTTATGACAGCACGAGCCCCAAGTGCACATCCGTCTCAGGCACAGCCACAATTTCTCCCCTTTATTGTAGTGCAGCTGGACTATTTTGGGAATTTCAGAAAGCTGTCTTAGTGCTGGTCATTTGGAACGCTTGCAGGAGGCGTCTCGTTAACTCCAGCAGCCCCCAAAAAACCCCACTAAAGTTGGACAACCTTGACACAACAGTGAAAAGGAGTCTTTCATATAAATAAGCCGTTTATAAATAGAGCTTCATAAAATGGCCAGGTTACCCAACGTTGATTGAGAGGCGCTCTGATCTTTGCTGCTTTCACACACGTGAGCTCCATTGATCCTGCGTTGATGAGGCAGAATGCCAATCAGTTGGAGAAGGTCCAACAGATCCTTAATCCTAACAATGTACCGTTCCATTTTGGTTTATAGCGTCTCCTGCTGAGTTGGATGATTGAACAGTGAAAAAGAAGCAGCCCTTTAAAAAATCCTGATGCACTTTTGAAATCCCTGCATGCTGCCTCTGATGTTCAAAGTGGAGGTTCCCCGGCCACCTACACGCTAGAGTGTTGCCACACAACCATGTCTTCATTTTAACCATTTCAAGAAATCTCATCTGATATATTTGCATAAATCTGCGCTTATGCATTCTAATCTCTTCTTACAAAGGGTACTTCATCAACTATTAGTTGAGTCTGATTGGGAATCTGGGGGGAGATTCATTCTTGTACCCACTGGATCTCTGTCCATAGTCCAACGACACTTGTTGTTGCAGGTGTACATGCTAACTAAACATTGTCTTTTCACACTAGCTGCACGTACCAAACACAGTTCTGAATTCATTAGGCATATTGAAGTGGGACCACAATTACTCATCAACATGGCAGCAGAATGTTGCTTATGAATCATGTGTGTTTTGTAACGGGCTCTTTGTGTGAGCCTCTGTTGACGGCTCTTTTTTATTGCTTATTGCATTATATAAAGGGAAACCTTGAGCTACAGAGCAAATAGCTCAAATTCATCAGTAGAATGGGAGGCGAATGTCCTGCATGAGCATTTGCAAGTAAAGAGATGTTTTATTTCACCTTCTTTTTTTTCAATATCAAGTTTGCCTCTCTGTGTGAAAACACAAGTCCCTCAGGGACTTAGCTGATTCAACAGTTTTACCATGCACCATAGATGTCCTGGTTTTGTGTCTGTGACAGTGGTCTCATGCCGAAGCCAAGCCCCCTGGGAGGAAGAAAAAAAAGGGTGTAAATAATCTGTAAAAATGGCCCTCGTACAGTCTTGCCTTCCTTACACACAAAAGCAATCACACAGTTACAGTTATCAGATGGGACTTTCTAAATCAGCTGCTCGGCCACGAGGTACCGCAGTACTCTCCGTCCGGGCCGTGCATGAACACTGCGTTTAGTACTCTCAATGCTGCTGTAAGCCCTGACCTTTTTAAGTCTATTTCCATCCTGTACATCCGTATCCAAAGTGGTTAGTGTGCACGCCGCGTGAAGCAGACTCTCTTTCCCCGCAAAAAGGACCCATCATTGTCCTAACGGTGGACTTTGGAATCTGTTGTCACAAATAGTTGGGCTTTTGAGGCAATTTTAAGTTAATTTTATCTTAGTTGAATTCATTAAGATGTACAAAAAAAGCAAAAAACAGTTATTTTGGGAAACTTGATCCCTTTTCCTACTGTGATTATGATCCCAGCTGTGTTTTCCTCGCCGTCACAGCCGCTCCTCTGTTGACGTGAACACTGCACCTCTGTCTTCCCTTCCCATCTCTGCCTGCTATCATCTCTTCCTCCCCCCTCGACTCCTGTCCTGCTATTGTGTCGGTCTCCCTGTTGCCCCTCAGCTCTTAGCACTTAGGTAGACTCATTATATTTCAAGGCCAGCTGGTAATTAGTGGTATTTTAACAAGCTTGTGAATTGCTCCCAGTCCCACTCCTCTTCACCTCTCTCCATTCCGCTCACCAGCTCCCACCCCCCCCCCCCCCCCCCCCCCCCCCGCTGTCTTTCTCTTGTCCTGGTCGATCTCTTGAATAACAATCTTCACGTTACAGCAGAAATCGCGGCGTGGCTGAGCCCCGGCACTGCATGCTGATTGGCCGATTTGCATGCTACCGATGCTACAAGAGCATCTAGCAATTAGTGGGGGATTTTCATCACATCGGCGGCGTCACATCATGTCCCGGTTTTGTATTTGTTCGTCTCATCTGAGCCACCGAGCCCGGCGTTCATTTGGCCGCATTTCTTTTCCGTTTAGATTGAATCTAATCGCCGCGGACCATTCTAGGAGTTGGCTCATCACCATCATCATCATCCACATCATGTCTCCCCGGACTAGTTTCTTCCTCCCCACCTCGCTGGGGCTACTCTATCATTCTGCTTGCTATGCCGCTCACACAGACCTGTCTAATTACAGTGAAAAAAGGGAGAAAGAAGAAAGAAAAAGACACATCCCTCTTACCAACCCTCCAGGCCTCCTTTGTCTTGTTTTCTGTTTTTTCTTTCTTTCTTTCATTTTCTTTTTTCCTCTCAACCTCATGTCTTTACACACACACACACACACACACACACACACACACACACACACACACATACATAAACGCACACATCGTCCAGATGGGCGAGGAAGCTGTAGACGTGAGCTGTCGCCATCAGCAGATTTGACAGCGGGTTTAAAAAAAAAAAAAAGGAAGCCAGTGATAGGAGCACTGCTCGTCTATGTTTGAATTTGTTTTGAATATTTACAATACACTTTTGTCAGAGAACACCACGCACACACACACACACACACACATACTGAAGTGTGCTTTGGCAAGACACTGTCAAGGAGCTACAGGGATCCTGATCAGTTCTCCAACCTGACCTTTCTTTGCAGAGAAAAAGGGAGCGTAGTTTCCCTGCAGGAGTGAACAAAACGCACAACAACGCGAGCGACCGAGACGCCGCCGTCGGCGGTGTTTGATGACGGACGCAGGTGTCCAGGCTGAGTGTGAGCAGCTCCATTAACTTGGCCTTTGTCTCACATGGGAGACTTCGATTAATTTATGCGGCTCGGCCAGTGCTCGTTGCCATGCCAATGATCAAATCACAGCGGTGCTTTTATAACCTGTGTTCTTTTCGTTGCTGCCGATGCATTACATTTAGCCTGACGGCCGGCGGTTATTGTGTTTCTCTGCCTTTATTTGCAATGAACAGACACAACGTTCTCCTTTATAATGCGGCTTATTAGTTTCACCTGGGAGGATGGATACTGTAAGAGAAAGAGGGAGGAGGCTGCATGAAATCAAATGAGTTTTTTTCTCACCCTAAACCCAAGCGGAGCTTGTTGATGAGCTAATTGTGGGCTCATTATTTTGGGATTTTATTTTTCAAAACAAACGATCATTGGGGAAATGCACGGGAGTTTAACTGTTTAGTTGAGTGTATTTAACGAGGCATTCTAGCGCAATCAGAAAACCCATTTGCCTACTCTTATCATTTCTGTCTCACTTAACAGTGTGCAGTGAACAGTGTCTTCTCACAGAAGAATACCGAACAAAAGTGTAGATTCTCAAGCAGCCGTAGAATCCAAGTAGAAAACCCTTTAACGGAATAGTTAAACATTTCAGAAAGCGAGATGTCAATTATTGATTTTGCGATGAACCACGAGGATCTTTTTTCGACAGTTTAACGATACATGATGCAAGACAGGTTGGTGAATCTGGCAAAATATTTAAACTTTAAACTAAAGTACTGAACTACCAGCTTCAACGTAGGTGTCCAATGAAGGTTGTCATTTCCCAAAATGTTCATCTATTCCTTCCAACCCGATGCACTCAATGACCCTCGTGAATGGGTGTGATAGGAGGAGGTGTGTCATCGTGTGTGCGATAGGAGGAGGTGTGTCATGGTGTGTGTCATAGGAGAAGGTGTGTCATCATGTGTGTGAATCTTCTATAGAATTGGTGCTATAAAATGAAAATTATTCAGGCCGCCTGTGGCGTTATCATTAACGGTGCCGGGCAGCACTGATATGAGTGTGTGTGTGTGTGTGTTTGATTTTTGGATTACAGCGAGATGGCAGAAGTGCTGAAGAAGGAGGTTAGGGTTGAGCTAATGGTCGTTAAAGGCCCAAGTGTTTATCTTGTCCCCGTCAACATGAAATATAATTCTCTCTCTCTATCTCTCGACGTCTGCTCACCTCTGAGAGCCAGATTCGTGTGTAGCCGCCGCAGCGGATCATTGGGAAATTTAATTACCCGTCTGAAAGGTCTTTCAATCAGCCAGATTACCCGCTGCCTGAGCGCCCCTGCATTTATGTCTGCGCATCAGGGTTTGTGTGTGTGTGTGTGTGTGTGTGTGCATGTTTGCCGGCGTAAATGGTCAGTACGTATGCGTGTGTCAGCACAGGCCGCCCGCTGAGCACCACTCTTGGAAGTTGGAGCCCGGCGGGACAGTGAGCGGGGTGATAATCAAAAGCTCTTTCTTAGTGCTCATGGAGGGAGTCGCTGTCTTATTCTGGTTTGAGGAGTGAAGGTCAGAGGGAAAAGCAGAAAGTGCCCACCAGGCGGACACAAATCTTATAAGACACACCATGCAACACGCTTTGTTCGTTATGTTTACATTGATGTTAGGAGACCACACATGGTCTGTGATTGGATCTCGTATTGCAGCGGGAGGACCTGCTCCTCCTCGATGTCAGTTTAGCGCCAATAGAATCGTTTCTTCTATATCCAACAAGAAAAACAAAACATGGTATTGTTCTTGATGTTAGTCAGTTACTACCTTTGAAAACGCAGCGCTGATACTTTACCTGTGATCTGACAAATAAATCTACCAGAAGGTGTTTTTTTCCCAAGTATCCCCAACCGGCCTTCCAGTTTTAATCACTTTCAGAGGGAAGAAACAGTTTTCCTTTTTGTTTCTCACACAAGCGACCTCACGATTAATAGAGGGGGTATTTGATCGATTTTTGTAAGGCAGAGAGATTCCTCACAAAGAAAATAAAAATAAAGCTGAACCTTTGATATTCTTAACACACACTCAGTTTTATTTAATAAGTAGCTCACAAAAGCAGCATTCCATAACTTGGGAATCGTTTTTATCACCGGTACGATGTATGAACAATAAGTACTTTTTATGTAATCTTTTTATTTTGAGAAGTACATTGTAAAGTCTGTTCATTATAAATATCAACACTATAATGAGGATTATCTTTCTGACATATTCAATGTGAAGCCAGAGGTATCAAAATTATTATCATGAGAAATGTCAGGATCCGTGTACATTTCAATTTAGGAAATTATTTTATTAAATTATTTTTGTTTTGGGGCTTTGTCACCATTCTGTGCACAAGAAGTGTTCGTGCAGGCCAGCCTGTTGGAGAAACAGCGTTTGCGATTGCTCTGACAGCATTTAGCTGCGTGGTTTAACCCCCTGCTGCACAGCAGACCCTTTAATCCCACACGAGCGATGCAGCGTCGACTCCACAGGCTCCTTAGCTTTCATAAGTCAAAGACAAAAGGTGACCAGGTTTTAGCTTACAGAGCCTCGGAGCTTTCAAAGAAGTTTCATTATGATCTCTATAAAAAATTGATCTGGACGTTTGATGAAATTGCACTTTATTTCTTGTTCTTTTGGGTTTGTATCCGTATGGTTGAAATGCACTTATTGTAAATCGCTTGGGATGAAAGCATCAGCTAAATGACATGTAATGTAATAATCTATCCTCTTTAAAACTGGAAATGTGAGAATCTCGTTCCGTCATCTCTTTCAACCACTTGTTTTTTAACTTTGTGATGAGCTGTTTTTATTTTTCTAATTCCAAGATATCTATCTCCTGTTAATCGGGGCTTCACATTTGGAGTTCTTTCTAGGCCTTTAATTAATGTGAGAGCAAAATGGAAACAGTCAATGGCACCTACACGGTAGTTGGATTAATCAGCGTTGCTGTTGATTGTTTCTTGTAAGGGTTTAAAAGACTAAACTGCAGTCAAACGGATCCACAGTTTTGAAGCAGTGTACTTTTGTGTACAAGTGCACTTGCAATGCTTTCAATGGATGAGCAAGGTAGGGGGGGTTCAATTATCCGAAGACACTTTGGCAGGACCCACTGTGGTCTAGAAACAATGTGTCAGTTGCTGGATTGGTGGCTGTGATCGGCAAGTTACTCCGTGTAGCCGGGAAGCATAAAAACGTGCAGGAAGTCCGTGTGAGCGGAGATGGAACGGACATGCTGCATGCCGATGAGAAAATAAATCCACACGGTCACTGGCTGCACTACAGATGAAAATTCAGGAATACCAAATTTTTTCGCTGTGCCTGACTGATGTACTGTTTGCCTGCTGCTTTGCATACTTCTGTTGCCTCGGGCGCACACAGAAAGCGCGCGGATCAAAGAGAAAGCTAATGTGCGATGTCGCAACAAGATTTCATACAAGATTGTTCGTGGCTTATCGTTCGGACTCCTTGATTAAACACTGTCATCTTATGATACAAAGAGCCCGAAACGCACTCGGAGCAGGTTGATAGACTGACCTCATACATCCACAGTGTGATCGACACAGTAGAACATTTGATTCAACGGTTTAAAATAAATAACGTATAAAAAAACGTTCAGCTTATGTTGCATTAATGAAACATTTTAGGATTTCTAGTAACGGATGTTCGCATATAATGGAGGCTATGATAAGCACAAGTCTCTCAAAGTTAATTAGGTTCATTGTTAATAATTTGATGCCAAATTTAGAATCTCCCCCTCTCCAAAGCTCCTGGAGGTACACTTACCCCAGATTGGGAATAGTGGTGCTGTAATACAATACTCTCTCCCTCCAAAGATCCAGAGGCCTCATTGTAGATTCTCACACACATGTTGTGCTTCCCAACACGGTGATTCATGCCGCTTACTTGCCAATTCCCTGACTTAAATTCTCTCAACGTGTCAAAAGTTCCCCTTTTTACACGGAGCTTCTGCTTCACTGTTGTTCCATTCCCAGAGGGCACAGGTAGAAAAACAAACAGTGGCCTAGTAGCGATGTGTTTGTTTGTGCCAGGATGTTGTGAAAACGGCGTTTCTGTGGGATGGATGCATAAAAAGAGAAGAGGAAGCGTTACTCCTTTTATTATAATCATCCATTCACCCCCCCAAAAATCATAATATTTCAAAATGAACGAGTCGGATGTGCCTGAGTGACAGAAATGTGACACGAGCGGGTAAAGCCGGAGTACGCAGAGGGCGAGCTGTAATAGAGACAGAGAAGAGAATTGTTAAGAAAGGGATTTTATCGAATTATCATTGTTCACAACATGCACTGCTGCATAACGCACGAGTCAACGCTTTGATGCCTCCGACTGCTGTGCCTTAACTTCCGGCACTGAAGATGCTGTCTTTCAGCTTAAAACAGTATGCAAATGTCCTTCTGGGAATGCAGTGCTTATTTCCAAAAAGAAAAGTCAGACTTATTCTGGTTGAAGCCTGCCTTCATTTTGCACTTGAATTCATTTTCCCCTGAAACCTGTCTTGATTCCTTAACTTTACTCTAATACAATAACCTATTAGCATTGTGGTCATTTCAATATTCATACCCTCACGATTATTCTCCACTTTCCATAATCATCACTGTTACAGAGGAATTTTCCTTTGTCAATATTCATGCCGTGGCATTTGCCTGCAGCACTTCAGTTCTACTTCAAGTCCTGGATGTATAATAAGTTGTTTTGAAATGTTGGGCATATTGGAATCGTTCGCACATACAGTAGCTGTATTTGCATGCATTGTTATTTAAGTGTGAACGTTGTTTATGTAAATGCTCCACTGCTTTCATGTGACCCACAGGAGTCTGCATAGGAAGTGGACCTTCATTTCAGGGATGAACTTTGATGATTATTATTTAAGTGAGACGGGTATGGATGAGTCGCATCACTGCTGGTTCCCAAGCGAAGATTACAAAATGCATCCTTCCGACCCATTTTACTTTTTATTTTTGGAGCCATGAAGAATTGATTCACAAGAAAAACATTCTGAAAGACTTGTTGTGGAAGAAATACATTTGAAACCTGCTTCTTCACGCTTCCCGTTGCTTGCTGCAAACTCCACTTATAAAAATAATAAGTACACGTTCAATGGATTTGACAAGGACGATGTTAACATGCAGATGTTTATCAGGTATAACGTTAACCATGTGCAAGACAGCATACATGATGATGGTAATTTCATTAGTTTGCACGCATTTGGTCATAAATACAATATCAATCTCTGGGGAACATTGATGCCTATAAGTGCATCCTCAGAACTGCTGATGTGACCGTTGTTTGTGCTGCAGTCAAATTGCGCTTCCAACTGTTCCTAAATGAAGTGATCCGGAAGTATTAAGCTGCTGCAACAGCTGCTGGAATAAACAAGAAACAATCATTCCACTAACCAATTTACTTCAGGAAGAATCACATAAAAAAAGCATCACTTCAAATCTTGCGTTTACCAGCCATATATAATTTAAATAAAACCTTTTTTCCTCAACCTCAAAACGTAATCCGTCAAGGTCGATGAAAAGAGAGTGTACTTATTTAACAAATGCACTGAAACAGCCGTAGATGCGATGCTGCAGCCATTTGCATAAAAACACTTCATCCTGGTTACTTGTCTGTGACACAAACATCTCTGGGAGTTCCTGCTGCGACATATGGCACACGGCTGCGCTTACTTTGACCTGAACATCTCTACTGTGGAGCTGAGCTGAGGCTCGAGCAGCGTTATTAGAAAAAACACATGTTTCTTAAATCCCCACAGCGATGCAACATTATCATATTCTCTTTCCACGTCACCGAGTGTAGGCTGAAACTTTGGATTACGCTCGTACTGTATGAGCATTATGCAGCTCAGTGCCTCGTCGGTAATGACTTAAAGCGCACTCAAGCATGTTTTTTTTCGGGGCCATATGCCGCCAACACGTGCACACTCACACTGCGAGGTTGACTTTTTGTGAGTCTCGTTAGGTCTAACGCTGTGAAACTGACCTACCATGTTAGAAATACGTGCTTCTCTCCCCCTCTCTCTCTCTCTCTCGCTCTCTCTTCACCTCTCACCTCCTTGCTACAGGACCATCCAATAACCAATGACACGCTTCATTAAGTAACCATTTGAGCCTGTGAGGAAGCATCTCCTGCTCTTCCGGGCCCTGTTTGGTTTGACCTCTGCTATGGCCGACATTGACCACTGAGTCAATCTCATGAGCTCAGAGTGAGAGACGCGTTTTTGTATTTTTCCTTTACAAAGTAGGTGTTGACGTAAACTGGTGATGACCTCATACAGTGTCGCTGTATGGAAAAAGGTACAAGACAGTTCCTCGTACTCCACTGATACCCAGATGCACCAACTATTATTATATCCTGGCACATGATGCAGCCAGCTTTGGATGCCATTTGCGAGTTCATTCTAAGTTTCCAAGTGAGAAATGTACAATGTCTTCTGGAGTTGTACGGTATGATGACTTCATCAACTACTACATTTCTGTCTGTGCCTGTAAAAATCTGCCGTCTGAAGATTCCTCTCAGCGAGTTCTGCGTATTCATCTTGCTGTAATTCCATCTGCACCTCGTTGAGGGTAGAAAAACATCCCCTTCTAAATCCTATTTTTTTTGTTCTATCCTCGATAACCTTTGACCTTGTCTAATCCAGGGAAAAGCCCTCTGGGAAATTAAACACAAAGCTGGTTATTTGATGCCTTTTTTTTTACAGATCCCTGCACACTTACTTTCAGACACCCTCACACGCACATTTTAACACACCCAAAGATACAAGCGCCGACCTGTGCAACTGCACGGATACGAGACGAACCGCTTAACATGGAGAGGAGCCTGTGACCCTGAAGTAACAAGCTGACCGCGGCCAATTGAAAGTATTGATGTTGGTCTTTAGCTGATTACTGTGATAACGTGAGGCTTATGAGAAGAAGACTGTTTTCGGGGGCGGGGGAAACACACAAATTCATCCCTGAGGGGAATTGTTCTGAGAGGGGGGAGAGATGAAGCGTCACGTTGTGCTGTAACACAACTGTTTGAGAAATGGCAACCCATTAATGGCTCGCGCTCCCTGCAGCCCCTCACACAGTCACCTCCAAAGCAGCCGAGTCTGGTGAAATGCAGAAATGAAGCAACAAGCGCATGTCCACTTTCTTAACAAACTAAGCATTCAATGTGGTTACTCTGTAGTCGCCCGCAGACAGAGTTCAGAGGTCACATTCATGCAGGACAATGTTACCCAACCGCACTTTTTATGTCGACATTAGCCGCAGCGACAAATGAACTTCCCGTGACTGCTGCGTGCCTGAAGATATAAAACATGTTTGTTGTTATAAATAATTAAATAGGAGCTTGACTGCAAATATCAAGCCAGTTATGAAAATGTGTCTTCCACGTTGCCAAGCACTACGTCCAAAAGATTGAGTTCTTTTAAACAACATACGCTAAAACTAACAATTTGTTCATGAAGCGAAGTGCTTCCCTCCGCCAAAATGATTTATTTCTATTTAAAACAAAACATTGCCTGTTATTACCCTCATGTCTCCTTTGTGTGTTGCGCACTGTGCTCTGGAAACATGACTCTCTCACCTGCAGTACATCTGTCGGGTGTGACAGCTGTGTGAGATGTGCCACTCATAGGCGCACGCTAAGACGGAATCAGTTTATATTTTGGGTTTAAATATCAGGATTGACAAGTTTGGTTCAGAAGAAATTATTTATCAGTATTTGAATAAGACATCCAAACAATCACAAACCCTGAAATCTAGTCTCTGATTAACTGTGAGCTCAGCGTCGCCAGGGTGCAAATGAAAATAACATCTTTGTTTTTTCTTGTTTCCAGCTGTGGGAGATGCACGCACGTACTTACCTACTCACACACACACACACAGACACACACAGAGCTTATGGTGGTGTCGTACTTAAAAAGTACGACAGCAAATAGGCCGCATGAGTACTGTTAGCCTTGAAATGACTCATCTGTGGGACCACTTTGACTGGGATGTGGACATCCGATGCCATTTTTTTTACTCAATCTCACATTCATGCTGAGGTCGGCTTTGATCATTACCATTTTCTAAACAGTTTTTTTTTGCCCATAGCCATCAAACTGAACAAGGCAGTATTAATGACTCTCCTCCGCGGGCCAGGGCTGTGTCCATCAGTCTACGCTCAAGGTAACAACATTGTCGACCGCAGCTTGAAGCATTCATCAGTATCAGTTTATGTAGCATCGTCAGTCAGCAGCATATTCCTCCTCCTCTTCTGGCAGACGCCGCCTGCCTCTCATCACCTGTGGCCTCTGCGCCAAGCCAACACATCCGGATTTCTAAACTCCACTTAGCTGTCTCAGTGTCAGGCTCCTGGTATCGTGGCTTACTGGGACACTCGACTTGAATGGATTAGTAACACCTATGCTTTTCCCGCTTGTCGATGCTTGTTTATGCTTCCGAATTTCTTCTATCCAACTGTAATACAACGACAATGTAACACACAGCTCAGCGATGATGCTGGTGTCGGTCAGAAAACAATGACATGCCAGCTAGTCGGTGTAGCATCACGGATATCGATTTTATTTACACACACTTTTTAAACATTGACTGTGCAACAGTCACTTTGAAAGAATGTCAATTTTTCACGTCTCCCGTGTGTCTGATTTTCAGGAAGACTTCACCAGGGTTTAGGCCACATGTTATCATGTCTGTCTGTGTGCATATCCACACTGCTTACACGTATCTCCTCAGCCTCGTCCCATCCTGCCCTCCCCGCTGCAGCAGCGGGTCAAATAGATAATCGATAGCCTCGCGCGGCTTTGTTCCCCTGTATGCTAGATAATGGTTAGCGTTGACAGTGTGCTGAACACGCCTCATTAACCACTGGTTGCAGCGGCTTAGCGTTTCCAGTGCAGCGCCGGCCCCTCGTCACAGCGGGACGAACGCGATGACACACGTATCTCAGCCCGGTCGCCACTTGATGCGCGCCGGCTCTCATTGAACCTGGACCGGCTCCGAGTCGGGTCACGGAAAACGTCTCACATCTTTATTTACTGGTCTTTTTGTGCACACATACGTGAATAAATAAAAGCACGCATATGGCTTTCTGCGAGTGCGTTTCATTAACACAAACTGTATGAAAGTGAATACGCAGCGAAATAAATGAGAATGGGTGGTTGTGTGACTCGTAAAGACGGATGGAGAAGCTCAGAGATAATCCAGAGACTGTTGTCAGCAGTTCTGCCTCAGTGCACGTGTGTGTGTGTGTGTGTGTGAAAGACTTGTGGTGTGTTTTAAAGTCACCCATGTATGGAGACACACCTCACCTGAACAGTGCTTGCTCTTCTGCAACGTTGACTTTCTCCTTTAACAAATCAAAACATTCATTTTCAAAGGGAACCAGTCATGTCTCATGTTCTTTGTTGTTACATATTCTAGTGCCGCATGTCACACTCCTGGTCACAGATCAATACGTACAATGCAACGAACAACGACTCGCGGACAACAATAATAATTATCTACAGCATGGGCTAGTTTATTTATATTTTAATACTACAATGCAAAAAAGTAAAACATCTCCATCCGTGCCTCCTCTCGTCGCCTCTCTGTTTTTTTCTTTCTTTTCCTCTTTTTTTTTTTTTACCTCCTACGTATTTTCTACCCCTTTATTCATTGGAAGAGCTGCATTACTGGAGATTTGGATTGGCTCAGGGCTTCAGAGAGCATTGTTGCGCCGTCTGTGTCATAGAGACGAGGCTGCGGTGTCTATTCCAGACACTCATGTAGATGCACAAAAGTGTGCACCTTGCATGTAGGCTCACACAGGCTAATTATGCTCCTCTCTGCACCCAAACACTCCAATGGTATGGTATTGATTATACATAATTGAAACGGAATCATATCTGCACTATTAATGAAAGTATTTATGTGAAGCAGAAATGGAGATTGTGTGTATCAGGTCCATTATGTCATCATGTTAGCCATCTTGTTCATTCCATTCCATTTCCTACAAGTTGTGACATTTTAAACTCACTGCTGTCCCTCGGCATTGCAAAAAGTCGAGACATTTTTGTGTCACTCCAATGCCATTATTCGTTTGGTGAAATCGCCAGAGGGAAAAATAGACCAAATGGAGGTATGAAATAAAATTTTCATGGAATGATCTGATGATTTAACTCCCCCCTCCTCTGAAAAACACCTGTCAAAGCACAGACAATTTAGTGTCCATTATTAAACATGTCTGCAGTCCTATTGAGCGCAGTATAAAAGGGGTTATTTCAGTCACAGCAGTCTTTGTATTGTGCAAAACTAAATGGCTGCAGCTTCTGGATTCATTTAACACACAGACATGAGATTGAGTCTGTATCGATCTTCGTATCTACATCTCAGACGACATCAAATAAGCACACTGACAAAAATGTCAGGCTAAAACCGTCAGTGCGTTTTGCATGGGTCGAAGATTAAAATCCATATCGCAACATCAATAGAAATTTGCTTCTACTAGTGACGTTTACAGTGATATGGAAAACCTTACAAATACTTTAATTGATAAGCAACACAATGAACTATTTTCCACTATAATGCATTTCATTAATGAAATAGGTCAAACAAAACCTTCCCTCTGCCTTTTAATTGCACTTTGCTTGGAACCAATGTTAAAAACATTCACTACATTCAATGTGCTTGTGGCATCACAACGATGTACCTGCAGTGATCGGTTTTACTGTAGCTGTCAAATCAAACTAGGACTCAACATTGTGCAATATGGAAGGGAGAAAAAAAAAATTGAGTACATGTATCCAGTGGCTCTCTTTAAAATTCTTCACATTGACTGTTTTTGGCAGAGGTATGCGCTCTGGCCTTACAGATGTCAGCTTCCCTGCTAAGCTAAATTTACAGACACAGCAGATATAAAAAAAAAACCTGAAATAACAAATTCCACTGTAGAAAAACCACAAGCAAATTATCCCAAACATAATACAACTTTGTCCTTGATGTGTCAAAAGCAGGGATGCTAGAGGCATGTTCCAAATTGCAGCTCTGCGATTTAGTGATTTTAGTCATAAAGAGTACAAATAAGAGCTCAGCAACTTTGACAGAAAAATAAAAGGAAAGTAAAACGACAAATTATTTTTACACTTGAGTCCTTTGAGGCAAAGCTGAGAATACCTCACTCTAAAAAAAATAAAAAATAAGAAGGAAAACAAAAGAAAGTTGGGAAAGGATATGAAGAAGTTTGAAAGAGTGACAGTGAAAAAGAAGATAACTGTGATTTGGATTTTAATGGCAGAGGTGCAGGAAGAAAGACCAGATGGAGAGTAAGAGGGCAAAGCTGCGTCAGGAGAGGATGAATATTTCATCAAACTAGTGAAGACCTAAAAAAAAATAAGGGAAGAAAAAAAAGGCCAGCGGGAGAATGAGAGAGGGAGATAAAAAAGGAAGGACGTCCAACATCCAAAGACGTTAATAGGTTCACACCGGAGTCTGGTTATAGCAACACTGGACCTTCGTCAGAGAGACCAGACGTCTCCTGTGCGAGGGACATTTTCTCGTCAGTCGTTGGTCACATGACACGTATGCGAATATTCATCTGCAGCCGTGAGGTTTAATTTTGCAGGAGAAAGGAGAGCGAAATCCCTTTACACCTCCTGCATGCTCGTTTTCCACCACCATGACACTCCCTGCTCACAGCGTCACGACTGTTTCCTGCCTCCCCTCAGCCATCCTCTCTATCTATCGCTCCCTTTGACTCCACGCTTGTTTTTCTACTCCTCTCTCTCTCTCTCTTTCAAAAGTAGTTTTCTCTTATCACCCCTGCTCGGTCTTGCAGGTTTATTTTTAGTCCCGTGGCTGTTAGTAGCGTACGCCGGTTTTCGCCCTCATCCCCCGCCGCGTCACTCACGCGCCCCCTCCCTCCTCCCCTAACTGGCCCTAATAATTTCTTTCCTGATAATCTTCATCTGGGCCATTTCTCTCCTGATCATCTTTTTTACCGCCACTCGTGTGCCAACTTCCTCTTGTTTTTCTTTTTATCTCTCCCTCCCCCCCGCCCCCCGTCTTCACTCTCCTCTCCCGGTCATTTGGGGGCTGTATTTTTAGCGGAGGCAGCGTACGTTTTGGCATTAGCCTTCGTGGCGGGGTTCATCAGTGCCAGAGTGTGAGGACTCAGCCTGAGAGGTTGCGTGGGGGTTACTGCCATTGTGGAACTATAATTACCTCAGCTGTCAGTCAAACAGCAGTGTGTCGGTACACACACACACACACACACACAACTTGTGAAGTCAGTGGGACAGTAATTGTAAGGTTCGGATCTTTTACTTTATGTCGGAAAACGCTGCTGCTTTTGTCCAGCATCCTGCTGCGTCCCAGTTCTGGTTCCAACAAAGCTGACGTGCAGCCGGTGACTCAAAGAAGAATGATTTCCCGCGTGACGTGTAAATGTGGGCCTTGTTTATGCATCTGGAAAAAAGAAGAAGAACGCATCGTGTGTTGATCGCCGTGGGGGAATTGTTCTCTGCATTTGGGCCACCCCCTCAGCGTGGGAGCAGTCAAGGGTTCGGGTGTGCTGCTCAGGGACACTTCGACACGAGGACACAAGGACAACGCTCTCTACTCCAGGCGCCACGGCCACCACGTTTTGCCTTTACATGCCCCTGCTTCATTGTTAGCCTTTATAATTATGCTTAAGCCTTGCGCAAGTGTCTGTTTCAATTCGTCTTCTGCTACCGATCGCGTCGCTTGAGGAAGCGTACTTGGAGTCTAGTTAATATTTCTGAAGACAGTTTCCTATAAGGCTATGGTGGGTGAACTACAGTGTAAAAACAAAATATCTGTAGGCCAGGGATTTGGTATTAACCTAATGATGTGAAGGATTTCACACAGAGAGACATCTTTGGGGTATGGCAACAGTAAATGGAAGAAATCTACAATTTAAAGAAAAACCATACATTTCAAAACAGATTAGGAAAATACCCTGTCAGTCACCCAAAGAAAGATCGTAGCACAAACTGCAAAAACATCATCCTCATGTGGTTTGAAATGAAATAACACCATTCACTTGTCACTAAATTTGAGTGCAAAACAAACCTAAAGCCAATTATTATTTCATCCGGCAGTCTACAAAATTGACAAGCGCCTGTATTCGCTGTCGCTGGAATGTAACGGCTGAAACAAAGTCACATTCATCTCAAATCAAGTTTCGACCCCGTAAACCTCGGAGAAAGCCAGAAAGTGTTGGCCACTGGAAACGGCGGAAACCACATCAACGTTGATTGGGTTGTGTTCAACTGGCCTGCATTGTGCCGCCTGAATGCCGAGTGCGAATTCAGGGAGAGCAGCGTGGAAGGTTTCAATCCGGAGAGACTCCGGAGGGACTTGTTGAAATTTGAACACCGCTTTACTATCGCAAGCATGAATATTGATATTGCAATGTGTTTGGGGCTTTTACGCCATCCTGCCGTAGGATAGACCAGGGGCCGGGATGCTGAGCCGAGATGAGGCACATGCCCCCCTTTGGGAGATTTGCTGTATCTTGGAGGTGTCGGGGTGGTGGCGGGTCGCCTTTGGTGCGTGCTGAAATGACAACTGAAAGCAAAAGAGAGAACAGCGTTTACGATAACGTCACCCACGTCTGGTTGGTTGGTACTACTCGACCCCGCCCCCAATCAGCTGGCCGTGTGCCCCCCCCCCGTTTCCCCCAGGGAGAGGAGACCTCCAGGGTCCAGGGTCTTCGTGACTGAATTTTCGCCTAAGCTTCATTTATTGATGCGGGTAACATGCAATAACAACAAGGAAACACGTGTTTGTTCCCTTTTTCTTTTTACTTGAGAATAACTGCCGTTTAGTGTCATTTGAAGTGAAGCTGTTCATTTTGGATCCACGCTGACCCCCCCACAACACCGCTGAACCAGAGGGGAATCGAGTGGATGTGGGATGTGATGGGGTTCCCTCTCAGTCTTTGCTGGATCTCACAAACCGATGGCGTAGCCGTGGGTAGAGCTGGTGCATTTTTTATTATTCTTCTTCGCAAGTGAAAACATTACAGTGATAAGGAAACTTGGCCTAATAAACACCAACAAAAAGTCACCCTCTCGCTCTCTCAAGGGCCTCCATACCACGGCCTGCCACGGCCACGCTTCACTTCACATCAAACAGAAAACCCCTCTCTCCTTCTGTGAGGAGGTTCTCTCTTATCAATCCTAAGCCCCTCCCATCAGGCTAATTGACGACCTTTGGCTAGTGATTGTTATCTAAACTGATTAGTGTGTGTGTGTGTGTGTGTGATTGTGTTTGCTTGCTGCGTATGCACATGGGGAAATAAATCCCCTCAGCTGTTGCCGGCTTTAAACTCTCCTTTCACACGGTGTCTTTATTGTGTTTACGCTCACCGTCAACGTCACGGAACCGGCCTCCACCAGAATATGTACGTTTGTACAACATCAAAATCCAATAACAAGCAAGAAATCCAATCCACGAAGAAAGAGCCCCTTTTTCCTCGCTGCCGGCCTCTCTGCCGCATCAGTCTCAAATACCGGCACACGAAGCGGCCAGAGGTTGAAGAGGTTTCCCCGGCTAATATTTCCGTCTTTCTTCGCCGCGCTCCGTTTCGTTGAGTAGAATAAACTTATCAGAGGAGCACCGCAGGAGGTCTGTGGCACGCTGCGAGTGGAACGGTGGGGAAGGCAGCTTAGCAGCTTATGGACAAACAACACAGCTGTTACTGGCAAAACCACACCGCGTCGCGCTCGCTGCCAAGCATGTAGCCATCACACGGCGTGGCTTTCTCCTGACAGGTGCAAATGTTTAGAAATAAACAAGAAGAAATAAACACGCGGCAGGAACGGAGGAGGTGTTCCCCTCTACTCGCTCTGTGATGTTCTCCGTCTTTTCCCAGAGGCAGAGGAGTAGTTTTACCATTAGAAAGAACAGAGGCTACGATAAGTTATTGTGTACAGCTGTGTTAATGATTCGCTGCGTATTTCTAATGCATCATTTATCCCTTTTCTAGCTTGTTATTGGCCAAATGTTGCACCTTGGAGTGTCTCTCGCCGCTTTTGCAGATTCCTCCTTAACATTCTTGGAAATCGTTGAGTGTTTACTTCAGTTCTCCAGTCATTTTTCCCCGGCCTTCCCTCTCTCCCTGTTTTACGTCCCCCCCCTCCTTCCCCCCGTCCTCTAATCGGACTTTTCGGAGAGGGAGCGAGCAGAGAGAGACCGCTCCAGGAGATTTAAGGCCCATAAAGCAAAGCGGCTCTCTTCCAAAGGCAGCTAAGAGGCTCAGGGGAGGATGGCAGTCGCCTTCTGCCAGAACATGTGCCTCAGAGCAGTGACATGGTGTCATAGCGTAGAGGAGCAGAGAAGCAGCGAGGAAGAGACAGAAAGAGACCGAGAAAGACAGTGAGAGAGAGACAGAGAGAGAAATAACTTTGTCGACCTGTCATACATTATAGATTGCCTATTATTCATTCAGGCCAGAACGCAACTTTTTTTTTGTGCTATTCTCCTCTTTGCTCTCTTACTCAATCTTTCTGTTGTTGTGTATCTGTCTCCAGGCAGAAAAGCTGCCTCGCGGTATTTTAGGAGCTCCATTAGTAAAGCGGGGCGCTGTGCACGTCCAGGAGCACACGCGTCCCGAACACGTAGAGCACAAGCTCTAAGAGAGAACTCATGCAAGAGAGAACTCGTGCAACGGAAGAACATAAATCCACTGATTTGGAAAAGTGATGAATAAATGCAGACTTATTACAGGAATGTTTCAATCTTAAATTGGTCCCATTGGTCCCATTGTTATTTTGTAGCCGCTTTTCATATTTTTCTGACAACGGATGTCACACGTAGACTTGTTACATGTTTTAAGCGTGATTTTGTGCAAAAATAACAAATTTAACAAAATTCAGTGTGAGTAAAACACTTCTACAATCTAACTCAAAGCTCTGGCATTATTACTTTTATGGATTTACAACCCCGCAAAGAAAAAACGTTCCGTTTTCTGCCGTTATTTGGAAAAAGACAAATGTTCGCGTCATGTTCCATGACGCGATGCGTCCCATCCATATTCCAATTAACGTAAAGGGTTAATCACCCTGATTATGTAAAAAAAAGTGAAGCATACAATATGAACTATTGTATCGAACTATTGTGTTGCTTTTTCTATATGCTTTCTCAGCACTGCAGGGTAATGGTACAATGAATACAAGTCAGTTCAACTTGGTTTGTAATACTGTCATTATATAATGTTATTTATTCTGCACTGATCATCAGGGACATGTGTCTTTAACGTCAGTCTTATAGCATTTTTAATAGATGAGCCATTTTACACTCATTTTACAAGATTTTTTTTTAAAGAACATTGAAACATCAGCTGAAAACGTCTTTAAGGCGACACCCGCAGCTTTTCAATAAGCGTTAGCAGTTCATTAGCAGCTAAGCCAGATGAAGATATTATAATTCTCTGCTGTCGACAACAAATGAATCATATTAGGTTAACTAAGGTCAATATAAGGTGGTGTCTTCCACTGTGAGAAAAGAAGGCATGGCAGTTTATTGCATGTGCATATTTGTGTGTTTGTGTGTGCACTTGTTTCGGAGGTTTGTCTCATCCTCCCAGCTGAGAAGCATTGCTGTTAATTACTTAGTTGTTGATCGTTGAGAGAGTGATCCCAACGCCTTATGGGAAGGAGTGTAAATACCAGCTGAACGCAGCAGGATGTTTGTGCGAATGTGCATGCTACATTACCAGTATACTGTGTGTGTGTGTGTGTGTGTGTGTGTCTGAAATGTTAATGTGTGTTTTGCAAAACCAGGGTGTAATCGCTGTGTACGTTTTGTGAGGGCCAACCGGAGAGAGGCAGATAATAATAGTGCGCTGCACTACAGGTAAGACCTCCCAGTGCAGGGAACACATTGAGCGGCAAAATGGAAAAGTGGCTTCAAAATCCCATTTCCCAAAACTGCTCTACATTCAGCAGGGAATATTTGTTACTTAATGTAAGTTAGTATTTTTTTTATTATTATTTATTTCTACTCGTCCCTCAGCGCATGCGTCACACTGTACTTTGACCACTGAAAAGCAGAGGTCAAAAGAAATGTTGAATTAAATATGAATATGAGGACCGTGTGTACATCTATACACTGATGAATATATTCATGTCTCATCCAAGGTCTGCATGTTTCTGTATGCATGTCTGTGATACTGTAAGGTTATACACGTTGATGGATGTATTGCTCAGAACGCTGAGATGTGTTTGTGTGTGTGTGTGTGTGTGTGTGTGAGTGTGTGTTCCTCTATTCTCAGCTCTGCAAATGCTCATTTATGGTTTTCCAAACATTTTTTTTTTAATCTACTTCACTTCAAAGGGGCACATGGAGAGCTACGGGCCTTCTAGCATATGGGCTCTAATTGAAGGAGAGACATACAAAAAGAGAGAGAGAGAGAGAGAAGTGGACAATGTGAGGATGTGTGTGTGTGTGTGTGTGTGTGTGTGTGTGTGTGTGTGTGTGTGTGTGTGTGTGTATAAAGGTTGTTCTCAGTACAGAGAGACACTGAACCATCATGCAAAACCCTGCAGCATAGAAAAAACACTGTGTGTTTGTGTGCTTTGTGTCTCCAGCGCTGCCATAAGCTGGCAGTAGAAAGTAGTATTTGTAAGATGTATAAAAACATAAACACACAGACTAATATTACTGGCATTGCCTGCTGGTCCTCTGCTCTCTCTCTCTCTCTCTCTCTCTCTCCCTCCCTCTCTCCCTCTCTCTCTCTCTCTCTCTCTCTCTCTCTCTCTCTCTCTCCCTCCCTCCCTCCCTCTCTCTCTCTCTCTCTCTCTCTCCTCTCTCTCTCTCTCTCTCTCTCTCTCTCTCTCTCTCTCTCTCTCTCTCTCTCCCTCTCTCTCTCTCCTCTCCTCTCTCTCTCTCTCTCTCCCTCCCTCCCTCCCTCTCTCTCTCTCTCTCCCTCCTCTCTCTCTCTCTCTCTCTCTCTCTCTCTCTCTCTCTCTCCTCTCTCTCTCTCTCTCTCTCTCTCTCTCTCTCTCTCTCACACACACATTTTTCAATCAGAACTGATTATAGTTTGACATTTCAAGGCAGTCACAAATGTTGATCCCAAGACATTTCTACAGGTGCCAATACAATTTCTAAGTCGCAAAATCAATACTAAACAATCGTTTTTAAACTTTTGTTTCATTTTGGATTTCATCCACACTAATGTGTCTAATGAACACTCTGATGACTGTTTTCTATTTCATTGTTTATTTTAATGAAAGAAATTAGTTAAACGTTCCATTATATTTCTCAGTTATCATGACAAGTGTCCTGATCGTTTTGCGTTCATTTCCAAACATTTCACGTACTCCGATATGACCGTTCGTGAATATTAAAATGTCGGGTTAAACAATCCATCGCAAAGCCTTAACATGACAAAGACAACAAACAAATCTTCACATTTACCAGCTCATATTGTTTGTGAAAATGATGCAAAAGTATTGATCATCAAAACAGTTGCTTATGAATTACTGTTCGAATATAAAAGTTTGGGCACTTCATATTAGCAGTAAAATGAATTATCCGTTGCTTCAAACCTTTCTGTGATCATTCATTTTAAACGTCAATGTATGAAATTACATTGCACAGCTGTTGTCTTTCAATTTACAGTCAGGAAATCAAGATTCGATTGACGGTAGCAGAAACTAGCAGCACTGTGCACGATGGCTGCCTATATACAATATAATATTAATGAGACAAACTACATTGTGAGTTCAGCTGTGTTAGAACAGGAAGAGGTGATCATGAGACAAGACCGAGCTTTAACCAAACCGGCGCTGTGATACAGTTTAAATGTTTGCAAAAAAAGTGCAGAACAAAAGGATTCAGCAGTTCCCCCAATGTTTGAGAATGAAAAAAAAAAAAAAACACCTTAAAAAACACAGAAAGCGTGTTTGAGTTCACTGGCTCTGAATGAATCACATGGACCAGGAACCTTTAATCAATTCCTTACAAATTCTCTCTCACACACCAGACAGGTGTCAAAATGAAGCATCCGAATTCAAAGCCACGATGCCTGGGTGAACCCTCGCTCGTTTACAAAGGCCCATTCGGAGGGAGGGAGCGTACAGTCGGAGGGAGAATAGGAGGAGGAACAGGAGGAGGAGGAGAGGGGTCAGAGGAAGGTGATACAAAGCTGCAGAGAAATTGAGGATTATGTAGCCAAGGTGAAGGTGGATTGAGTCGGGAATTCATAATTCATTTCCAAGCTGTGTGAGGTCTTTCGGTGCGATGCGCGACGTGTGCGTGCGTCGCGTGGCCTGTTCTTCGTGGAGGCAGAGATGTGTGCGAGCCTCTGAGCGTGTACATGTGGCTGTAGCGGCTGATTCGTTTGCGAGTGTTGCAGGCCCTTGGTGAACGCCTGCTTTTGTGTTTCTCAACGTGTGTGTGTGTGTTTGCGGGCGGGTTTGTCGCTTGAGGAAGAAAATCCAAACATTTATGGCGTTGTGATGAGTGCAGAAGGAGATCAGGGCCGCGCTGCACCGTGGGCGCGCCTCTGTCTGTGCTGCTCGCCTGGGGTGAGAGACAGAGAGGACTCTGCCTGGAATACAATGTTTCAGTTGATTTCAACATCACCAAGATGCCCTTTGTCGAAGAAACCTTGTGTGTGTGTGTGTGTGTGTGCGAAAAGAGATGGAATTACTTTTGGAATCAAAATAAAAAAAAAAAAGGTTGAAGGGAAACTGTAGCTTCTGTAGACCCAAACTAAGTCATTTCACCTCCAAGAGTTGTTCACCAAAATCAAACAAAATATTTATATATTTCATTTTACATAATAACATATTTCTCAGTCACCCGGTGGGAGTGTATCTCCTTCCAGGTAGTTTAATTTTATTTGCCACGGCTTTGATGTTTCCTTTTCTGACACCTTTGTCATCCCCACAATCAAGTTGTATTTTATGATGTTCACAGCACTGAAACATGACTCATAGAAACCTCAATGGTGACATGTCTTCTTAGAAACAGTGTCCCAGTAACCCAGGGATAATCCGCAGACCTCCCTGTGCACTGCTTTTAATCAAGACAAGTATGTAAGTAAGTTTCAATGAACCGAGGGCTGCTGCAATCACAGCAATAAAGCGTAGAAAGAACCAGGAATCGCGGAAGCATCCAAATGTAGACGCAAGGAAACAAGAGGGCAATTGAAACAGAAAGAAGAGAATGAACGCTGCCCAACAGGAAGGAAAATGAAGAGGAGCCGAGCCGCTGGTGTTCAGTTCCTGGATGTGAATCTTTTTCCAATGTGCCCCACGAGGACGGCCGTTCTCGAGGCCCCGAAAAGCCTTTCAGTTCCCACTTTTGACAAACACCAATTGAAGAAAACCATATGAAAGCTAAAAACAACTCTCCAACGTCTAGTACACCCTTCTGCTCCATTTGTTTCACTCGCCTTTTTAGGATTGAAAACGTCTAATGAGCTCTTATTTTAATCTCTCATATTACACTTCAAAAAGGAACCTCCAGATTATTTTCAGAAATATCCATGCCAGTCCGCATTTCTTTTTTTTTTATCCGTCTTCTTCGACACGACAATGAGGAACATTCGAGGAAGCCAGTAAGAGGTTGGAGGATAGAAAACGATTGTCCACTGGTTTGGACGGCTTCTGTGAAGCTTTGGACACAATATGAGATGGTGAGTCATCGCCGGAGTCCACTGGAACCCCTTTTTGGATGCAGGCGGCGCACCTCCTCCCCTCCGAGGAGGAGCAATCTCTCCGAGGCGGCCAGAGGATTAACGCAGGATCTCTAGAAATAGAAACATGGTTCACGATCAAAATCAAAAGGAAATAGAGAAAACGAGCAACCGTAGCATATCAAAGCAGAAAGCAGAAGACAAGCGAGACGAGACGTTTCCCAGATGATTCCAACCTTCACAGAAGCCGAACACTAAGACTGATGGCGGAGTTTAACCTGACGTGCTCTTCTCGCTTCCTCCATCTCTCTTCAGCTGATGGAGCAGAGCTGTGACGCCTCCTCTTCGCTGGCCGAGCACCCTCCTCCTCTCCCTTCCACTGCCCGTCTCACATCTCCTGACTGATGCCTTCGCTCGGCCGTTCTCTGCCGCGCCGCCCTGAGCGTATTTTCCGCCGGCGCCCCAGTGTGAAACGTCTCATCAAGAAAACAGCGGGCCAAACACGGAGGCAGTGAAGCTCTTTGCCGCCACGCTGATGGTGTCGTGAGGACGCCTAAAATGGCTGTCGGCTCCGAACTGTTGGAAAAGTTTCAGGCCGACACTGGAATTTAGATAGACAGGGTTGATCAGGCGATTTCACGCCCGCCTCGCATACTGTATGTGAGATGTGCTCTCGAGTCATTAATCATTCCGTTGCACTGGGTTCCCCGATCGTCAGCTACCAGATAACTCACTTTGGAACGGAACTGATCGCATCAAGCGCTGACAGCTCTATAGTGCTTAAAATCATTCTCCACGGGGAGCCTGTTTAATGAGAGACCCCTGAAAGCCCCCCCCACTCCCCCTCGTGCTTGTTTTTTAGCCAATGAGTCTGAAGAACGGCCCGTGCCCGCCTGTGATTGGCTCAGACGAAGGCGAGGCCGCACTGACCGCGTGTTATCGAACGCAGAGTCAGACGATCCCTCGGACGTGTCATTGCGCTGAAACCGCTCACTTCGCTTGTCACTCTGGGTCTTTGCCTTGTAACCATTCATCTTTTCTCCCCTCTGTTATTTTTTTGAATTCGCGCGTGTGTCTGATTTACAAGTGTAATCCACGAGCATGGCGAAAAACGTCTTGCTCGCGGCGCCTCAAAAACAAACGGCGTGGCAACGGGGTGCAACAGCGCCGACAGTCATCGCTGACGAAAAGATTTCTGCAATAATAAGTCCTGATGCACTTTTAGCGCTCTTTGTAATGGAGACAGATGGGAAACTAAGCGAACAACAGGGGGGGAGAGCGGAGGAGGGTGACAAAGGGTGATTCATACCTGCAGCATGGAGCACGCAGCGGCCAATGGTGTAGACACAAGAGGAGGATGAACGATGCTCCCTGTGCTGCAGGGAATTGCACAAACAGCCATTAAGAGAGGAAGGCGCTGCGCCGCACTTTTCCCGCCTTCTTCCTGCTGGACGGCCTCACATCTATCTATTATAACCTCACTGTATTCGTTTATAATTTTCACTATAGCAGTATAACGTGACATTTGTGCCAATAATCTTCTAGCACAGGTGACTGTGCGTGGTGGGATTGGGGCCCCCAAATAAAATTCTGCTTAGGGCCCCCAAGAGGCTCGGGCCGGCACTGTACACACACACACACACTACGTGTGCTAGTCAAGCTACGTGGCCTAGCTTCATTGTGAGTGTGTGTTTGGGTGTCACTTAGCATCTGTATGTCGGTATGTTGTTAAGAAATATTATTTATGTTCCGACGCACCCAAATATTTTTCCATCTGTCTTTGAGAAGCCAGATTATAGTTCAGCGCTCAGATGCAGCTAATGATCAGATTGGGAACCAGTTTATTTAGTCAATAAGCGGCTGCTCCTGGATTTTGGGTTTTCTTCGGGTTTTTTTTGTAATGGTCACGTGGTTCCCAAGCGGTGCGCACATGTTGTTCCAGTGAGGAGCGCGTGAGCTTGCGTGTGGGAACGCAATAGCGTTTGATGCGCGAGGAGTCGGCGGCACACCTCCTCATCAACGTCTCACCTCGGCCCCTCGTTCGCCTCGGCCGTCAGCGTTTGCTGGTTTCAGCGAGGAAAGACGAGAAGGAGAGCCGACGTCATTCCTCCACTAACAGGCAGCAGTTAAGTGGGGGAAAACTGTGAGCTGCATCTCCTGATTATGCGTACGGGAGGGAGGTTTTTCTGAATAGAAGAGCTTGATTAGTGCTGGGATAAGCTTACCCTCTAAATGATCCAATTACTGTGTGCAAAGAGGGTCGAGGTGATGGTCTCTCTGTCTCTTTAACCACTCACAGACCCAAACCACACGCCGCACACACAAACGTTAGAGAGTCTGCTCTTTCCCATTGTTATTATTATTATTATAAACTGATGCGCAGTCCATAAATAATTTAAGACTATCATCAAGAATGGAGAGATCTGAAAAGTAGTCAGCTGTTTAAAAAGAGAAGAAATGAAAGCGGCGCCGCCCCGAAATGACGGACACGGATCACAACCGGGATATAGCTCGGGTTTGTTTCGAGAAATCAATTGGCTCTTGAGCTCTGCCGGATTAGCCCGGCGTTTGTGTTCAAGCTTGCTTGAATTTCTTTGTTTGGAGTCACAAAACAAAGCAAATTAAAATAAAAGACTTTAGGACAACAAAATAGTCATTTCAAGGTCACGTAGGATCAGTGGTGCAGAAACGGCAATGTTGACCTGGTTTGTGTCTAATATCAGGATGGGTGTGATGGCTATGTACCATATCACATGAGCGGAGGATTATGTGGTGCAGATATTTTAGCTGTGTCTTTGAGGTTGATGGCGCCATTTAAGTCTCTCATTAACTCTGCCGGAGATTTATCGCCATTTGAATGAGCAACACTAAATGATCTTTGGGATTATGCTAATCTGAGTCAGCCGCCAACCAGAGAAGAGCAGCATCCACGTTGGATGTGTGAGCTAGCCGTCGATCCTCCTGTCTCACCTGTCTCACTCTCTGCCTCCTCGTTTGGCTAAATGTCCCTCTTATTTCTTTCCTTTCTACTGCTTTTTTTCCTCTTTCCTTTTCAAATTAAACTCATAAATCTTTTTCAGGTGAAACTGCGGCTTAATTATGATTGATGACCCGTGTGTCTGTGCGGGTGTATGCACCCGCGGCCTGCGTGCACGTGCGCGTGTCTACTTCTAGAAGACACATGTGATTCAGCGTGACAACACGTTTTTGTTTTTCCTCCCTCTGGAAGTTGAGTATGTGTGTGTGTTAATCAATTTGCAAGTGTTGCATCTGACTCACCTCACAGAATTCATTGGAACACACAGCTGCGTTGTGTGCAGGGCAGAGAGACATTTAGACACCTACATGTCTATGTCCCTGTCACCCCCATCTTCCCTCAGTCTCACGCGCTCTGCTCTCTTTCCCTCCCACACCACCACGCTATGCCTCTCTTCTCTTTGCCGCTGCTTTCATGTGTAAGAGCTTCTCATTCTCTTTGAGTTGGATATTGAATCCCCCCCCCCCCCTCCTCCCAACTCCTCCCTTACTGGCTCCCCTCCTCTCCTTTCCTTTCCCCACCCTCTCTGACATCCCACTCTGTTTCTTTTCCCCCTGATGTTCACCGGGTTGAGTGGCAGGTGTCTTTCCTCCAGAAGCCAGGTTGTAGTTGGGAGGCAGTTGCGGTGATGACCTGACAAGCATGTGGATGTGCTTCTTTTTTTCTCAGTGTGTGCGTGTAGGGAGGGAGATGGCTCTCGTAATTGAACCCCCGGTTGTGCTTGATGAAGCTTTCAGCTGATATCTTGTCTGGGAGGCTAAAGTGAGAATTTAGACAAACAACCCAAGGGGAGCAGACGCAGAGGCAAAGAGAGCAAAGAGGGACAATGAGAGAGAGTTGTGATTAAAAAGGCATCGCTTGCTGAAATGGAAAACTACTGGGGTAAAGTGAAAGCCATGTATTTATGCCAACCTAAAAGACAAAAGGACATCGGCACCAGTGTGATTACGATTCAAGCCCGCTGGAATTTGAACAATAGAGCATATTAGACTTTGCGGTTCAGTGGACGGTGCTCTATCGCTTCCTAAAAAGTAGATTGGGCCTCACTCTTTTTGCCATAGTGTGTAACTCGCCATATAAAGCAAATGAAAGCCCATGGTTTATGAATAAGAAGATTATTAATGATGTGTAGACACTCAGGGGTCCACATACTTACTGTACATAGAGACTTTTCTGTAATCCTCAGGTAATATTATTACGGTATTTTGTGCATACAAGATGAGGAGTGAAGGAATTATTTTATTGCCTTGCTGCCTTTTTACCTTATACATATCATGAGCTCTATAGCAGTCTATCGGGTTTTAATTGTAAAGGTGCAATTAAAGTTATTCATATATATTATTTTCAAGTAATCAAATTGATTAATTGGCAAATTGATTTAGGTGAAGCCAACATACTGTGGTGAGCAGAGCACCGTGTTGATTAAACCACAACAATGACTTAAATCTTCGGTAGAAGGTAGCAGGTACAATACCAGTCCAACGTTTAGACACATTTTGTCTTTCAATTCAAAGAAAAAGTGATTAGCTATAAAACATTAAACCGTTTCAACAGAGATTCACAGCGGGCATTAATGTTCCTATGTAACAGCACTATGAGAATATGACTCATGAGGAAAAACTAGTGGAACATATTTTCATGTACCTTTAATCTCCATAGTAGGAGGTCTGACACCAATTACTGAATTTCAATAATTAGCCATGTGTTAATCTGCTGCTTTGGAGCTCAACGGTTGCAAAGTCACTGCTTGCTGAGAGCAATACATTTAAAAAACCACTTATGCATCATCCAAACACTTATACTTGAAAGCTTGAACTGCTTAATTTAAGGTACTCCATAAAAGCAGACAGACAACATACGTCTATTTAAGACCGTGTCCTCTCAAATGACAAAATGACTGGATGCCGGTGGGAGTGTCAGAGCCATACGGCATCCCAGTCTGCAGCTGTAACAACTGATCACATCTCTCAATCTGAACATTTTAAAACACCCACAAGTAGCCAGCAGGGTTGTTAATGCATCTGCACACATTTCGCTCAGATGCACCGTGTACGACTACAGAGGGACGTACACAGTGCACAAAAGGATTATTCACAGGATATAATGGGAAGGAATAAAAGAGGCATTTCGGAAGATGAGGGAAGTCAGATATAGCGCAATGATGAAAAAAAAAAAAGACTTCAGGGGTAAACAGAAGGCAACAACGAGGCGAAAGCGATTGGAAATGCAAACTAACACCGGAAGCACAATCGCAAGCGCGTTGAGACTATACTGTTGACAATTTGAATGAATTAAATAAATAATGGGTGAGGTGGGAATACCCAGTTGGGGGGGTTTAAACATGTAAACTCTACCCTGAGAATTGACAATCATTTATCGAAACCTTTTGTTGTCCCATGTAGAGCGTACTTTTCCAAAGACAGCAGGACCGTAAGATACACGAAAAGCGAAATATCATGACCATGTCAATATACACAAAAAGAAACATAAATCAAAAAGACATGCAGACAGGCAAATACAGTCCAAGAGGCTCTGTAACAAGTGGACATTTTATCGAGTAGTAAATAGCAGCTTTGTACCTAATTAACAGATAAGCAGGCGGGGCTGAGTGGCATGTGGGGATAAGAAGAAGCAGAGAAGCAGGAAGCAAAGGGCCAAACAGATGAACAAATAAAGTGCACTTGAGTAGAGAAGAGGAGGAAAAAATAGAGATAAAATAACTTTGCATTACCCTCAGAGGCTGAATACACGCTGCATGTTACAGCTACTATATAACATATAACTCATGGAAGTAAAAGTGAAAATGTTCTAGCATACGTAACATACTGAAAGAAGGCTACCAAAAGTAAATGTGCTCATTATGCAGCCAAGCGGCCATCACAGAATTATATAAAGTATATTGTAATATCGGTACACAAATGTTTTCATCACGTCATGGTATGAGTTCATCATGACTACTTCATAAATTGCTGGGTATTTATTTCTGTAATAATAGATTAGAATGGTTGTTTAGTGGTCATCCCCTGCTTTTTCACCCATTATGTAAGGTATGGTGAAGACTTCCATGATGCTGCTCATGTTCATGCTCTGAGACTATAAATAACATTCTATGGAGAAGTTGTTGACATATTTCCGACATTTTTAAAAATTCCTGTACGTCCCGTTCCCCAGGGTATCTCTCTTTAACCATCTTTAGTCATAAACGTCAATTCAAACAGGTTTAAAGAGCACTGCACAGGAGACATTTATCGGTATTGGTGTTTTTTTTTATGAGAAGATCAGCCTTGTCAAATACAACAAACAGTTCCCTCACAATATGTCCCAGATAAACGTCACGTGTGTCACTGAAAGAGAAAGCAGAACAGAAACATACAAACCCGTGCGGCCTCGGTTACTCAAGGGCACACTGCTTTACAGAAACTCAATACACCTCCGTCCAATACCGCCATTTCAGAACATGTTGTCCTTTACAGAGCAGCAGCGTCCCAGGCAAACTGACATCTGTCCATCACATCTGTCCATAGACACTCACGGCTGGACGCATGACGACGGACAGCAGATGATGTTCGTATCGCATCGGAACTCCGCGGATCAGCATGTTTGCATCCTCATCACCTTTGGCGCTTCTCTCTCTCTTTTTTTTTTTTTTTACCTCTGTGGCCACAATAACACATCACAACTGGAGACGAAGCAGGAATTAAAGAAATAAATAAATAAGTTAGTTTCTTAGTGAGACGAGTCTCGAAACAAAAAGCAATATGTACTTCACAGGCGCGCTGCAGATGTTTCCCGCTTCATCCTCCATCTCCCCGCTCTCACCTTCCTCGCTTTCCCTTATTGCAGGAATGTATTACAAGTGTTCTATTGTAAACAACATAACCATTGATTTTTCTGTTGCCTTGAGAAGGTAACCAAAACAGATACAACTGTGCAGCGGTGCGGTGTGCGCTGCATCGTCAAGATGGATCCCAGAAGCACAAAGATGATGTGACAGACATTAAATAAATAAATAATTAGAACTACACGTCTCTTGGTGTGATGGATTTCCAAGGCTTTTGCCAAACGGGAAGAAATGCTCCCCTGTTTGAATTCAAGATAAGAATTGAGATTGAACAGTAAAGGGAAATTGAGTTTACGGCTTTGGAAAAAATAGGCTCTTATAGGTCGATACGTACATGTTTGTGAGTGCACATGTGTGTCTTGCTAAAGATTTGCGTCACATTGTAAATTCAGTCTGCACTGAAACCGTCAGACCGATGGAGAGTTTCATTCAAGGTGCGTCTGATAACAGGAGTCCTTCTGCATGACTTCTGCTCCTCCTTTTTCTCACGCTCTCTTTCCTTTGTTTGCCTTTCCCCTCCCTTCCCCTCTCAGGTTATGGTGGGGTGGAGTTACTGCTGGTGCTGTGTGGCCTGGACCTCTCTTCGCCTTGCCCTCGCCACTGCATCTGCTACACCTCTCCCAGCACCGTCTCCTGCCAGGCCCACAACTTCCACGCCGTGCCTGAGGGCATCCCTGCCCAGAGCGAGCGGGTCTTCCTGCAGAACAACAAGATCCAGCGGCTGCTGCGCGGACACTTCTCGCCCACCACCACCATGTTGTGGCTTTACTCCAACAACATCTCCTACATACAACCCTCCACCTTCCACGGATTTGATCGCCTGGAAGAGCTGGACCTCGGGGACAACCGGCACCTGCAGGCCGTTGCCTCGGATACCTTCCAGGGGCTCGGAAGGCTACACGCTCTGCACATTTATCACTGTGGCCTGGTCACGCTGCCTTCAGGCATCTTTGCGGGCCTCAATAATCTCCAGTATCTCTACCTACAGGTACATGGATAACAGCCTGCTTTTATCTCTACTGTATATTACATCTGCCACCACAGTCACATTATGGTGCAATCAGGCTGGCTCAGCGCTCCCTGCATATTCTGATTTATGTCCACTGAACAACAAACAAATGCCAGCTGTTATCTTAAGTTTGGGGAAAATGGGACAAAGCAGCCGTTACAAAGTAACCAATAGAGCTGAGATCAGCGGATCTCAAAGTTTTTATGAATATAAACACTTTCATTAGCTACTGAGCTCTGGAAGCAGAAGAGATCATTCAAAATTAAAAAAAATATATGACTTTTAATTCCTTACATAGCCAAGCTACTATTTGCACTTAATGTGCTTGGTCAACACATTATGGGCAGAAAGGCCAACCTATTATTTACATAGTATGAATGTATGTAAGAAATCTAAGCTAAAATCTGCACAAGAAGGTATCTCATACAATGTCAAAGTGGTGTTCAATGCACCCCATTCTAAGCTTCTTTTTATTTGTCTCCCCTCCGTGCTGGCAGGACAACCAGTTGGAGTTCCTGGAGGACGATCTGTTCATCGACCTTCTGAACCTCAGCCATCTCTTCCTTCATGGCAACAAGCTCTGGAGCCTTCGGCAGAACACCTTCCGTGGTCTGGGAGTCTTAGACCGCCTACTTCTACACCAGAACCGAATCCAGTGGGTGGACCGCCAAGCATTCCATGACATGCGGCGCCTCACCACCCTGTACCTGTTCAATAACTCCCTCACTGAGCTATCCGGGTCCAGCTTGACCCAACTGCCGGCCCTGGAGTACCTACGACTGAACGACAACCCGTGGGAGTGCGACTGCAAGGCGCTGTCGCTTTGGGATTGGCTGCGCAGGTTCAGAGGCTCCACCTCCTCTCTGATGTGCGTTTCGCCTCCGGAAATGGCGGAGAAGGACCTGAAGACGCTGAAGAAAGAGGAGCTGCCCAGTTGCTTGGCGGACGAGGGTCGTCCGCACGGCGGCCCGGGTGGGGACATGGACCACGGAGAGTCTTTGAACCACCTGAATCGTCACAGGAACCATCACACCCACCATCAGCGGCCGTACTTGCCCCATGGCGATCAGTACAGCTTGCCTTCACCCTCGCCCCTACCAAGGCCACCCAAGGGAGGCCGCAGAAACTGCACCCGCCGGGGCCGCAAAGTGAAGGGGGGGCTGAATGAGGTGCAGGTACTGCGGGACGGGGGTGAGAAAGACTACACTGCAGATGGAGGTAAATACGATCCGTCTGGAACTGCAAGGAGGAAGAACAAGTGCATCCCCAGAACTTCCGTCGGCCCACCGAGTGGGGTCCAGAGAGCCACTAATAACGCTGGGTCACACTTTGCAGACTTCTGTTTACTAACAGCTCTGCTGCTGACACACTCAGCTCTGTCGTCCTACGCTGAGACAGGAAACAGAGACTTTTCTGCCGGGGATCCCACCTTGTGATTCATTCCCCCGAAACCGCTCTGTCCTGGCTCTTTGGATGAGGCATAACTGTGTGTGTACATGACTGTTTGTGACGAATATTGTTCAATATCTATGTCAGAGTATCAAGGGAGGAACTTCCGTGAGTCATTTACAAAACATGGGAGAACAGGGAAAACTGTTTATATTATATTGCTTTGATGATGTCACCGAGGGAAACAGCAGGAAGTGTTTTTGTCACTGTGGCATCAATTGATTCACTTAATGCATTTTATTACAGTGAAAGAAGTTATTGCAACCACATAAAATAACGAGCCAAGTAACAGCGAGAAAGACGCACAATAAGGACCAGAACAGTTCAGGGTTCTGCTTCTATGTTTAGCCCTCCACACAATAATCCTCTCTCAATGCACCTCATCTCGCTCACTGAGATGAAATCATTCACACTGGTCACTCATCTGCACCTTAAGATCCAGTAAGTAAGATGCTAAATATACAGGTGGCAGTAATCACCGTACTGCTACAGCAGTAACAACTAGAATCACTGTATATCCAGTAATAAAGCGATTTGACTTGCATGTCTCACTAGAAGGTGAACATCCCTTGATGCACATCTTGACCTTTAAAGATGCCTGTTGCAGGATCAAATCTACTTAAAAGCCATTCAGAACCAACCTTTCATTGTGAAGAGATGAATTGGTCACAGTCAGTGTAAATGAGTGAGGGAAAGATTGTCTCTGTGACTGTATCGTTTAAGTGTGCGTCCACTTGACAAATACAACGACAAAAAACTAAAGCCATGCGGGTAGAACAGCAACAAGAAGAGGATGCCTAATAAGGAACAAGTGGCAAGAAGGACCCACTGTGGACGTAACGCGGTGGCTTTATTCACTTTTCAAGTTCACTGGCTACAAAACGGAGGCATCTGCGAGCCTGAAAGGTCCACACAAGCAGTCTAAGCCTGACTTCCACAAACTGTTTCGCGCCTTCCTTCGTAATGCCGCCGGCGCTAAAAAGACACTACAGACAATTCAACCCAAATTGGCACAGGAAAACATCAGGGAGGAGCGCTGATGATCACCACAACTCTACATATACATATATTGCAGTGGTCTGAATAACGGCATACGAAAAAAAAACCTGCTGAGAATATGTGTTGATCACCACAGGGGCAAAGGGACTGACAATCTCCTTCTGCTTTCCTGTCCTTCGTCCTCCCCGGTTTGTTTGCTGGACTGCAAAAAAACCAAAGGACTCGACAATTTGCAAGCACTGCAGAGCGGACAGCTGGACATCAGCGCTGCTACGTCCGAGGAGAACGCCGCTTTCACGAGGCTTCTTTTCGGGAACTAAGAGGGACAGAGAGGACTGTGGGACACGGTGTTTCTGTACAAAGTGGACCCGTTCAAGCACACACGACCCTGAGGAAGCGCGATCACCTTCACGGCCTTCCTGTCACACTGGAAACTACTAACCCGTGTTACACCGGGGACTTTGATTCCCAGAGCAGAGCACAACAGGTTGCGACTTCGGACCTGAACTATTTCAAAGTGATCCACGTAGTCTCAAGTGCACAACTACAGTAGGTGAACCCTGTACAGACACGCACGGGCCATCTGGGTACCTTGACTGACCAGTAATGCTAAAAGGCTTTATTTCTTTTAGCATTGCACAGTTATATATTCTATTTTAAGAAAGGAGATGCCCTCGTACGCAAAAATACGACGGCTAAAAAGACTAAAATCATGGCATGCTGAAAAAACGCACAAGAACTTATCAGTATGGTTTGTTGGCAACCTAAACACGTGTGGTTTGGATGGGAACCAGCGAGCAGGCGGCACCCTGGTTTTCTGGTGAGCCCCACCTCTTTATGTCTATCTATCTAAATGTTGGGGACGAACAGAAGCTCACTGGTGTCATTCTTCTGACACGTAGGATTAGAAACCCCCTTCTGGTGAACTTGTTTGTGCTGCTGTGAACCCGGAGGTGATGTAAATTGTGTCTGTTAATCCCGTGAGGATGATTTTTTTTTTTCTTTTTGTATAGAAAAAAAAAGGAAAAAAAAGAAAGTCTCCATTGTGTATCTATAGTTCCCTAAAAAAATGGAACTTTAATTTTTATTAAATAAGATTACAATTATTTCATTTTTTTTCTTTTGCTGACTCATTCAAGATACGGTACAATAAACCCCAGCACCGATCCTCCTTTATGCTTTTCAATCCCCGTATCTTTCCCTCTGTCCTCCCTGCTTGCATCCCCCCCCCCCTTCTCCTTCTCCCCTTCTCCCCTTCTTTCTCTTACATCCTTGTTGCTCCCTTCTCTATCTCCTTATTCTTGTTCCCTCCTCTCTTACGTTGTGCAACCCAAAATGTTTTGTATGTGGTTATCAAGCAATGCCAGACTCAGAAGCTGTTTATAAATAACATTAAACAGAAAGTGTCCTCAAACGGCGGAGGTGGTCTGTGTTTGTTCACCTCGCTTCAGCAGAATGCACATCTGTGTGTGTCCATGTGCGTGCTAATAGACAGACCTCCGTAATGAGCCCCGAGGCTGACTGATGAGACGGTGACAGGAAAGAAAAATTGTTTTACAGTAAAAAAAAAAAAGGCTACTGGAATAAGTGTGCAAATGCATCTCCTGCTGGGAGAGAAACACAGGCACATTTAACCAGGATGTATTCTGGCCTCCTTCGTGCCCTAGTTTCACTCATACGCTCCGCAGCCTGATATAAAATATGCATCAGAATGACTGTACGCACCAGTACGCACACGCCAACTCCAAAACTCCAGCACCTGTCGAGCTGTATCAGCTGCAAAGGGGGTGGGGAGAGAGGTGTGTGTGTGTGGGGGGGGGGGGGGGTCGTGTGTGAAGGTGAAGGTGAAACGGAGTGCGAGCGTGTGCTGCGTCCACTTTGGTCGTCTGCACGGTGTTCACGTTCAAAACACGAGTGTTTGCGCGTGGTACTGGGGGGAGAGGGGGGGGGTTGGTGTGCGTGTATTACATATGTGCGTGTCCACCGGTGTACCAAGTGTGCCCCACTGTCACAGCAGATCCAGCCTGACAGCCGGCCGGGGCCAAGCAGGAGGCGTGCCTCGGAGAGACAGTATCACTGCTCCGTTTGTAAAACCGAGCGGACAATCGGGCGGGAGGGAGGGTGGGAGAAAGAGAGAGTGACCAAAGCACGGGGATTTGAAAAAGGAAGAGCGGTGGAGACGTCTTCTGAGGAAGCCCGTGAAGCATCAGCACCAGACACAGCTGGGGCCGAGGGGACAGGGGAGCGGGCGCAGCATCACCCCCCCGAGGCTCGTCCGCCAATCACCGCGTGCGCCTCCCAAACAAAGGCCCGGCTGCAGTGTGCATGCGTTCACCCATGTAGAGGCAGAAGCTAAGGAAACGGGGAGTTGCAATAAGAGGGATGCGCGGGGAAAGACAGAAATCATCCATAGAGACACATGTAGAGAGGCTTCATGATCAAACAGAAGTACAGCTCATCCACTAGTTTGTTCCCCAAAGCTGAGGATCTGAAATAGCCGCATGTGAATATTTATATATGCCTGTGTTCCCTTCCAAAGGCAAAGAGGCCAAGCAAAATTGATTTCTCTCTGTGAATCCCCGAAGACGTGAGACTCAGCCAGTGAAAAAAGCAGAAGAGAGGGAGGGAGAGTGAAAAGAAGGAAATAAAGCACTGCTAGAAAGAACAGTGGGAGATTTTGTGAAACATGCGGAGGAACTTAGACATGAGAAACACCTGCAGGGGAATGCAAATGTATGATGTTTTCCGCCAAACTGATGCGTACCCCATTTGTCCCGTATTCTCTCTCCCTCCAAAGCTGAATGTCCCAACTACTGTACATGATTGGATTTTCGTTGCAATCGGCATCCAAGAGCATGGCATCCATCACGCACCAGCTCACATGGCTTTCAGCTCCTCCCTGCAAGCACCATTTAACACCAGCTCCTCTTTTCAGCACCATAAGGCCATCAGGCGTCATTACACTCATTACAGGCCGATATCGGATTGTAATTAGGAGAAAGGTCAAAGTGTGGGTCTGTAACGGAGGCAGCGACGATGCGCATACAACATGTGGAATAATGGAACCCGTGGGTTCCATTATTCCACATGTTATTGTTTTATTTTTTTTAAAGGGTAACAAAAGTTCATGTGCACATTAACAAAAACGGGGACACAGCTGGAGCTGAAGACATTTTAAACCTTCTCGCAAAAGAGATTTGCAGCATGAAATGGTAGAAATGGCATTTGAATACGTCTCCGCTGTCTGCCGTGCATACTGAATCCAACTTGCCCGTGTTTTTTTCTGCTTGCTGCGGCTTCATGAAATGTTTCATCATCGTGGATTCATGCTCTTACCAACTGAACGTCTCTGTATCTGCACTGTAACATGTGTGGTGTCAGAAACAATATTATTTAATGCAGCGTTCCTTCATCCGAACAATCTCAAAAAGAGATCAAACTAATCCTTTGAAGCTCATCTACAGAGAAGAGACAGCTGAAGAACACAGATTTAGCAGACTCGACTGAAACGTAGTTGCCGGCCTAAATAAATCATTTACTGCGGTGAGCCAATCAGAGACAGAGGTGACTGAATGTATTGACATTGCTTAAGCACTTTAAGGCTTAATGCAAACGTCAGCATCCTAAAATGACTGACACGCTGGTAGAAGACAAGTGGGAAGAAGGGTCATTGAAAAATACAGGGATCACCAAAGTCAGTGAGACTCATTTTGTGGGTGAAAAAAAAAGCCAGTGCAAAAAGCCATTGCAATTAAACCAGTAGTTTGGAGATATTAAGTAAGTGGAGCAAACGTCTGAAGCCATGAATGAAAAGACATTTAGGCTTCAATAGTTGAAGCAGCTGCACTTGAACATAGAGTTCTTTTGCAGTTGTGAGCTTGGCCTGTTTGGACGCACACTGGCTGCCCACAGGCGACTGCGCAGGGCCGCCTGAATGAACAATGGGCCGAGCAACTCGCCCGCTGCCTCGCCACAAACGCTGCTTTCAGTGCAAGTGAAAAAAAAACGCCTAACTGTCCCAGATTATACACACCGAGACCTCAAATCGGGTCGGACAACACAGTCAAGGCTGGTGCCCAGTGACCTGTGCAGAAGACTCACTTCAAGATGTGTGAAAAAGGAGCTATGGTATGTATTCACAGCTCCTCCCTCTGAAAATATTCCCTGAGTGATACCATTCTTTTTTTCTTCCTGTATTTCTTCCTTTCTTTTTTTTTGTAAAATAAAAAAACAGAAGTGGGGAACATCCCGCTCGCCCTCTAATGGGGTCCTATCTATTATTTCTCAGTGCTTTGCCTGTCATCTAGATGCCGCCCCGAACTAATTCATACACCGTAAATCCATCTATGTGATTAATAATTTGCAGCTTTTAAGCAGTGACCCGTTTTGAAATTTAGTTTTTTAAGTTGCCTTAGCATTATTTATTTTTTATCATTCATCACTAACCACGTCCCAACATCTGAGCTCAGGTTCCACAAACCTCCACACTTTGCTTGAGTGATTTACTTACTGCTTGCTTAGTGGGGAAGCTCTACGAACCTGTCGATCTAATCAACGTCCACCTTCATGGCTCAACTGGATGCAGCAAGATGTGTGACAGGTATATGGCGAGCAAAAAATGCAGTTACCTTTGTTATAAAAGCAATGAAGAGATGGTGTTGTGTACGTTTAATCTTGTGGGGAATTCCATAAAAACTGCAACAACGAATTTGACAGTTGCTGCGGTTTGTGATCTAGACCTGAACTATTCATTTTAAACTGGTGCTCCTAGACATAAACACGCCTCTAGTATCACTACACAGTCCAATACACAGTTAGATACACATTGAACTGGTGGCTCCCCAAGATCAGCACAGCAGAGACCGATCGCACGGTGATGATAAACTTTCCCCAAAAACCACATTATAGATGCAGAGCTTTGATATTTTGTGAACGTGTGGTGATTCCACTGGAAGAGCAACTCCAGCCAGAGCGGGGAATATTCTCATTAGTACACCGATATGGATCAATCCAGAGCCAGTGATCCACTTGATTTGCAGCAGCAGCAGCAGCAGCCAGGCAAAAAAAAAAAAACGGCACCCTCGCTGACGCAAACACACGGCTTGGATCAGACGATTGGATCCAAGCATGTGAACAAGTTAATGACATTCAAACATCCCAATCCAACACTAAACCGACAGGAAGCGCCGTAATGCAAACAGCAATTCAATTTTTAAAAAGAAAGTGATGATAGTGGGTGAGGCCAATAAGAAGGATGCTGACATAAACACATGACAGCTTATAATGCTTAAAATGAGGTGGTGAATTAACTGGTATGCACTGAGCAGATCAAGCTGTGTATGTTTGCCAATAACCAATGAACCTTGTGACAACGACAAAAAAAATACCCAAGCACAAGCAAACACAAAATGAGCCGATCCCAAACTCCCACGCACCTCTGTCACGTCATTCCGTGGTTTCGGTTGCAGGTGTGTGTGTCTGTCATGAAAGGAAGGAGGAGAGCTGCTCTGAGGATGCGCCTGTAGGCCCGTGATGTCGCAGCGAGCAGCGGAGCCGAAGGTCGATGTGGGAAGTAACCACAAGTTCTACTGGCAGAGTAATAACAGCCCGCTGTGGGTATCAGCGGCCATGGACTTGTGTCGTGTGAGCTTAATTGCGTTGGTGGGTGAGAACTTTGCGTAGTTCGGTTTGTATTCGTGTTCTCGGTCAAAGATAGTTTAACAGGACGCACCACTGTGTCAGGAACAGGAACGAATGTGTCACTTGTTTACTACAAACGATTTGCTTACTTTAAAGTTCTAGCTACTGAGAAACATTCTTCATTACGCATACTATTGGATAAATGAAATTGTAACATCTAAGCAGCATTGGTCCAACATGTTGGTCAACAGGGAGCTAATTTGAAATGGTTTGTATGCTGTATAGTTTGTTCTGTATTTCATATTTCATTAACTCAGTTTTTGTATAAGAAGTCTTGAATTCGAGAGTAACTAGCAACTTCAGCTATTGTGGAGTATAGTGGAGTGCAATAATATTTATCTTATGGGGTATTAGCAGGCAATGGCTAATCCTCAATGTACCTCTAAATAATATTTACTACCGGAGGTTTTTCTCTAAATAATATATATGTACATATCATTTTGAGTAGCTGTGTTACAGCCCATTCCTTCCTGAAAAGGAGGCAGACTTGACTGTATTTTAAGAAACTCTCCTTGCAGCAGCTTTAGCACAGCAGAGAGAAGGACAGGCCAATGCACCATATGGAACAGAGCAGAGTACATTGCACCAAGTCAAGGTAACAAGGCCTAAGTTATGAATAATACTGAATCAGTAATCAGCACACTGTGCTATGTTCACTTTTTAATCCTCTTAGTCCTCGGTGCGAGGATCAATACTGCATCAAATCATTGTGAACTCTCTCATGAACTTGGCAGATCTTACTAATAATGCACGTCTGATAAATGGCTGCAGAGTGTGAGAAATTCTCCAGTGGCTCTGGATGTGAGATTGGCATAAACAGAAAGAATATATAAGTGTAGATTCCCAGCCGTGGCAGCTAACAGAAGAGAGCTGAGAGTATCTCAGAGTGCAGTAGGCCACTATACAAAAGGGCCAATCAGGCCTCGGAGCACACAATACTGAGACTGTCCTTCTTAAAGTCTAGAATGACTTTCGTCTGGCTGCGGATGATGTTCAGCCGTAATCCTCTTAGCCCGGAGGGCAGGTTTCGACTCAGCACCGCTCCATTTTGATCGTCTGTGTCAGAAACTGTCCTTAAGGTTACTTACATGGCTTTTCTCGGGCCAGGGTAAATCACACAAGGTCAAGAGGCCAAAATGTGTTTTCTTTTTATGTGCGTCGCATCACGCAGATATGTCATCTGAGATTTGAGGCATTTGTCCCACAGTATTCTTCTAAGAGTCAACAGTGCGGCGCTGTAGTGCAAAAGTAGTGTAAAGCGTTGCGTTGCATTGCAGAGAAGGAGAAAACGGAGCAGTCCTCCGGAGCGGTACTTCCTATTCTCAGGAAGGCTTTCAATTAAGGGATTCTCTCCTTCTCTTATTAGAGTAAAAGCAGTTGGAAAGGCGAAAGGAAAAAGAACAATGAGTCAAGTGTAGGTGTCTTGCGCCTTGAGCGTTTTGTGTGAGTGCTCGCACATCTTTAGTGTTCACATAAAGGAAGACAAAACAGTCAGGGGGAGGGAGAGAGCAGGCGGCAGCACAGCTCGAGAAATAACGGAGAAACAAAAGAGCTTCTTGTCATAATCATCCTCATCTTTTTCTCCACATATTTATCTGACTTGTGTTGCAGATGCATAGATCCATCATGGTTTAATCTGTTTTTTATGAGTCTGTCTCTGTGTGTGTGTGTGTGTGTGTGTGTGTGTGTGTGTGTGTGCAGCAGAGGGCTGGTTATAGCAAAGAATACCGTGTTTATTTGGTTATTATTCATTCCAATGTCTTTAGAGTCTGAGGCAGGGTTGCATTCATGTGCGTCCTCAAGGCACGAATAGCATTGACAACATGTTGCAATGGTATTTATTGACACATCCTTTGCATGGGTGATTAGCACAGAATTTATCATCGCTGCGAATAACAGTTCAGAGACAGACACTGAAACATGTAAGCAAGCATAACAAAACAAACAAATAAACCACATGTGTTGCTCCTGGTTGTTTTTATTCATTTAAACAAACCGGTAAGAGTAAAGACAGAATTGTTTTAACGTTAATTTCCTCCAAGGGGGCCGCATAACACACAGCATAAAGAGGAGAAGCGCAATGCATGCGAGGGAGGGATTGGATTAAACAATTAAACTTCTGAAAGGTTGTAGATCTCGCAGTTGACCCTGCAAATAAATTAGAATGCAAAACCTTTGACTGAGAGAATTAAGGGAAGTCAGTTCTAATACTTACTTGAATTTGACAAGAGTAATTACCTGCATGCAATTTCACACCAAGGGAGCCATATATTTATATTAACCCCTCAAACTGTTGGGTCAGTCGTTAAAAACCCATAGAACGTCAATCTCAAAGTTTCCAAATATATCAGGGTCAACTTGACGCTGACTAGTTCCCTCAAGCGTAGACATTATACAATTAAAAATAATAGAACAAGCTGATGGATTAGATGGCTTTTTCAACCCTTGAAAATAAATACACAAAAAACATTATAGAGGATCTTTGTTGAATTGTAGAGCTCGCTCACGCTGCAGGTAAACACTGTTGGTCCTGTTGACACTGTGGTTTTGCAATGTTATCACTGTGTTATATCGCTTAACGCTTACAAACAAAATTGTTATTAGTAACATGTAAAATTCAAAAGGGCAAAGAATTAATCCATTAACAATCAGTAACAGAATAAGGCGTAACTTAGTAGGTGGGTTTAAATGTTATTGCTGCACAGCACAAGTTATTGTAGTTATAACATGCCTCATGTATGCAACAGAGTGAATCAATTCAAACAATAAACAATCAAACAATAAATTCCAGAGGGAATCATGGTAAACTCAATAGATCCTACACTCATTGTCACTCACTGTTTCCCACTTAAGCTTTCCTCAGCTTTCCACCCCAGAGCCCTTTAATATCAGAAGAAAACGTGTTGGGATTGAAATATTTCTTTTCTTTTTTTTCCCTTTCTTTGCTGGGCAGAACACCTGTCAGCGGATTATGTCGGAGGACAGCAAGTTGACAAGATTTGTCAGTTTTCTTTCTCTCTCGCTCTCTCTCACTCACTCACACAGGCAGGGACCGAATGAATAAGGCAAAACAAGTGGATTTAGATGTTTTACATGTTATTAGCCTCTCTCTGCTCAGCATCCCTACCTCACTTACTGCTTTTTGTCTTCCTCCATCAAACCCTATTTACATTTGGGTTTTCTCCCTCAGTCCGTCCACGTTTGTCTCCCTCACCCACTCTCTGTAACTGCCACCTCTCCTTATGTCTCGCATCTCAGCCCCCGTTCCCTCCTCCCGCTCATCTTTCCTGCTCGATGATTCACATTCAAAGTGTTAATCCAGCCCTTCTGCTCGCTTTCCATCCGCCCTCTCGCTCTTACCTCATCTTCACGGCTTCTCCCTCTCGCTCAGCTGTGCTTCTCTTGCCCCCCTCCCTTACCTCTGCTCATTTCTTCATCCTCCTCCCTCCTCCCTCCTCCCTCCCCCTAACCACGCGGATAACCGTCTTCGCCGACACTTCTGTCACCGTGGGACGGATGGGGACGTAAGTGTGTGACACGAGTCCATGTCGCCGTCACGCTGCGAGGATCTCCTCCCCTTCACTTTGTTTCTCATGAAGGCTGCTGTACAAACACTGTATGTGGTTCACGTGTGGTTCATTAGATTCACCGAAACCAGCCGGACAACTGCATAAGTTCCTGTTCTTAAAACAGAGGCGCATGACACATCAACTTGAAGTATGTTTAGCTATAATCTTGTTGCGTTGTCTCATTTGGACTTTCTAACCTGTAGTTGTGTCTTAAATTGTTTGTGGAAGTGGGGGGCTGTAGATTGAAGAGGCTACATGAGCCTCTGTCAACGTTTCTGGCAAAATAAATGTCTAATTTTACCCGAGTCTACCTTTCAGTGGAGACACAAGGTGGCAAAGAATAGGAAACATCTAAAATGTGTATTATTCAATTCAATTCATATATAGCCCAAAATCGCAAATTACAAAATTGCCTCGGAGGGCTTTACAGTCTGTACACATGCAACATCCTCCGTCCCAAGACCCTCACATCGGCACAGGAAAAACTCCCCCAAAAAATGAAAAAAAAACCCTTCCAGGGAAAAAAGGGAAGAAACCTTAGGGAGAACGTCAGAGGAGGGATCCCTCTGCCGGGATGGACAGACTGCAATGGATGTCATGTCACAGAATGACTCATACAGATGTAGAATACATTCAATATCTTAACAGAAATTATTCAAAGAATTCTAAGTAGCCGGCCAGATGTACGACAGGACCACTGCAGGGGCCACCACCATCAGATCGAACCACCATCCACAGAAGACTGTGGGGAGGGAAAGCAAAGATTTTAGGAAAGGGCAATAGTGATATGAATCATATTTAAAATTATGATGATGATGATGATGATGATGATGATGTTGATGACAGCAGCAGCAGGTGCCAGCAGGGCCACGGCCGGAGTCAGGACCAGGGTCCTGACGGAACTACGATCTGCAGAGACCTGCTCGGCGAGAAAGCACAAAGAACTCCCGGGAAGGAGCTGAATTAGTCATGTGCATTAATGCAACGTGGATTTTAGTAAAAGGGGAGAGAGAGAGAGAGAGAGAGAGAGAGAGAGAGAGAGAGAGAGAGGAGTTTGGTGTGTCCTAAGAAGTCCCCCGGCAGTTTAAGCCTATAGCAGCGTAACTAAGAGCTGGTCCAGGCAAACCTAAGCCAGTCCTAACTATAAGCGGTATCAAAGAGGAAAGTTTTAAGCTTTATCTTAAAGGAGCTGACTGAATCTGCCCCCCGGACTGAAAGTGGAAGCTGGTTCCACAAAAGAGGAGCTTGTTAACTGAAGGCTCTGCCTCCCATCCTTTTAATAACTCTAGGAACAACAAGTAACCCAGCATTATGGAGCTGCGTATCTCACATCGGTCCCCCAATGTGTACCAGTCCCATGTACATCCTTAGGCATTTTGACTAAACCCTGCTGATTGGATTCTGTACTGTCAGGTATGCATAAACATGAGAGCAGAGGTTCAATCCGGTGACAAACCCAGTGAGAATCATCCACCTTCTCTGCATCTGCCGTAGCGCTACGGAGCATTTTCTAACTCATTGTTTTGGTGTTGCAGCCTCGTCTCTTCGACCTCGCATTTGATATGATTTTTTTGTCGCAGCCGCCAGCTGCTTTCAGAAAGAAAATGCTCTCCGCGCTACACCTGACAGACCGCGAGCAGCTGCATCAGGTAACGTAGCGCAGCATCTCAAAGCTCAACAGCCTGATATTTCTCTCAAAGGTTGGAGACCAAAAACCGAGCTTAAAGGGAGAATATTTGCCAGAAATATTACATGAAAATACTCAGTATTTTGTGCAAGATATTTGTGTAGTTTTGCTCTCACCTGAGTAGAGCTTCATTGTGTGCGCATACGTGCTCAAGTGTATTTTGCTATAATAACAAAAGAAGCATTCACAACGCCGATGTCCAGGCTCAAAGATACAATGTAAAAATTGTCTATACGTTTCATATTTTACTATATTATTGTATTTATTCAGCAACTACAGTTTAATTTCTCATGCAAAGATTATAGAATGCTAGAATGCTGGAATTACACTTTAATCGACTTGTACGGACTTCTCCTTCGAGAGGAGCTGCTATGGAGTCGTATGTAAGTGTTCTTAAAAGTCTTCTGCGATTAATTCTGGCTTCGCTAACGAGGTCGTTGGTGCGTCGTTTTATGTGTGGGGACCCTGAGCAAGCTACTGGCGAAGATTGGTGCCGTTTTGAACAATATTACTGGTCGAAAAAATGCTATTTGATTTGCGATTTGTGGCTGTAGCATATTTGGGCATAACTCTGTATTGGTTAATTGACGAAAAAAATACAGTCTCCACGGCTTATTTGACGTGTTTTAATGAAGAAAAAAAAGCTTTTGGTTGATATAAAACGGGCTGATCTGACGAGCCCGCTCCCTCGTGGAGGCTGCTGAACCATGTTCTGTAACACGCTGTTCATAAGGCCTTCAGTTCTTCGAGATCAACGTTTTCAACACTAATAAACATTCCTCGATTCTTTGCGTGAGAGAAAACTGATGGCAATCTGACCCAAATTCTTCTTTCACATAACAAAACGCAGTTCATTAAAAAGTCAGACAAAAGGCTTGCAGCATCAAGCGAAGCTCCATCCGGCTGCGTCACCCGGTCCTCATTACTTCTGCCGGCCCAGCGGACGAGCACCACACACACACACACACACACACACACACCATTACAGATGACAACTAACTCACTCCACAGGCCCCGGGAACTTTTGCCATTTCCTCGGACTTCGTTCTCCCTCTACAGTGTGAACCCACATGGTCCTGTTTTTTTTTATGACCTTTGGCGCTCTGTCGTGGGTATCAAAGGAAACCCCGATGTTTGCATAGTATGTGTGTGTCTGTTACAAAAGTGTATAGAAAATATCAGGGCTAATATACTACACCGTAAAGTAAGCGCAACTGAGCTGCAGTTTGTGTTGATCTCCACATTAATACAAACACATCAGCGCCTTAAGAACAGCATTTATAAAAAACGCCATCTTCGCAGCATTCAGCAAGCTGCTGCCAGCGTCGTCAGTAGAAACGGCTTTGTTCTAATGACAAACAAAGACGAAAGGACCACTGCAGCTCTCAAATCTTACTGGAAATTAAATTTGGGACTATTAATTCAAATCTTAAACTGTACTTGTGTTTTGTGTGCATTTTCCGTGCACATGACCAGGTGAATTTGCTTTTTGGAATAAAAAAATATAAAACTAAAGCTAGCATAAAATAAACAGTGGGATGCAAGATCAGCAACAAATGATTGGATGCTGGAGTTTTGTGCTTTTCGGTGTTCAAGGAAGAGCAGGTGGTGCAGGGTATGCACTGGACTCATCACATGCTTGTGTAGCCTGGGAGGAGGTGTGTGCTGGACTGCACAGAATGAGGAACCGAAATCACTGCCGCACTGTCCTTGTGTCTGTTACTGCAACCTGAGGTTTCGTCCTGCGTACCCCTGTGGTCACGTACACAAACTCTCTGATGACATCAGGACGGCAGAGAGCCTTTACAAGCTAAAGACGCACCTCTTCAGACTCTATCTTGACAAAAAACACTAAACACTAGCACTTAAATTGTACTTATAATGGATCTCGTCTATAACATGCAAATCGGCTTATTTGATGAAATAGCACTGTGTTCTTGTTCTTTGACTTTGTATCGCTATGGTTGAAATGCACTTATTGTAAGTCGCTTTGGATAAAAGCAATAGCTAAATGACATGTAATGTAGTGTGTATTTTACAAACACACACTGGTGTGTCACTAATTAAAGCAGTTTGTGCTTTTTGAAGTTGTGTGTTTTTTTAAAAACAGTTAGTAGCTGCAATGGTTTAGTTTTAGATGAGCTTGTATGCAGCATGTTTGCTTTCTAGCTCTATTCGTCCTGCCTTAAAGGAGCAATGTGAATAGTGTCCTCCTGCAGCCTAACACAACACAATAACTTACGATTCCCCCGAACACCCTCACTGCGAGAGCATAAGTAATGAAATATGTCATTATTCCTTTGCGAAACACATCTTTCAGCTTCCACACTATGATAACCTTCCCTCCAATTATACCCATGCTTCAGTAACACGCAGCGAGGAGAGTTCTTTTTGTTCAAGTAATCTACTGTGACTCTCGAACGAGGACAAAGAAAATGGCTGTACTTAAAAGAAGAAAAAAAAAAAAGACAGGCAGAGCGAAAAATCACTTTTCGTATGAAATGAAATATCCTTGTGAAGGAGCGCAACATTTCATTGGTTTCCAAGTGAAATGAGATGCCTGATTAAACCCAACTGATTAGCAGAAGGTACAGGATAAATGGGAAGGCGAAGAACTGAGAAGAAAGGCTTTCAAATGAGACTGAAGACAAAACGACCGGAGAGGATCGCTGTTATTAGAAGGACATTTATATTTAAAAAGGGGCTTGTGCTTGGGCTTGTAGGATTGGATCACATACAAATGTACGCTCTCCTTTTTTAGTGTCAGTTTCTATATTTAATTTGATGGAACAACCAGTACATTTTGTCGGATTTAGCTGCCTGCTGCAAACATTTCAGTTAAGGTTTGAATCATTTATTGATACAATATGAATGCTTTACTATTCATTATTTACTATACGTTTGCAGCCAATGCTGCTTTTCTTTGTACTACAACTAATTTACTCATTGCATGAATCATTCATTAATGGTGTGAGCATTTTATAAAGTGTCACGTAGTTGCGGTTTTATAAGACAGAATAGCACATTCATGTACTGAGAAAACATCTGCGATATATATTCAAGATAGCAGCCAATGTTATTGATCATCTGTCATCATTAATAAAGTGTATTTGAGTCAACACACACAGTTTGATGAAGAAATACAACCACTGCAGGTAAGTGCTGTTGAATCACACACACCTTGGACATCAGTTTTTTTAAATGTCTCATTAAAACGGGTTCCTGAGTATTACATATTTGGTGTAGTGTTTTTGTTATGCATCCAAACAAAACGAATTATGTGAAACATCTGTTTTAAAACTTTTTTTTTTTATAGTCACCTTGCAGTTTTCCCTTCAATATGCATCCATGTGCTGTGCAGTGCATTGTGGCATCGCAGCACATGGACATATTAAAATGTGGACGTTGGTGCTCATACAAATACAATGTCAACAGCGAGGAAGCAAGGGAAATGTTCATTTACTTTGCCTTTAAAGTGCATTATCAGTCAATGTGCTATATGTAGTAGCCACTTTGTAGAATGACTTCCTCAATCTCCGCTTAGGGTTTAGGGTTTGGAGAATGGAGGAGCAAACATTTATTTTTTGGGGGGACAAAGCAAATCAGACGCTCTTGCACAAATATTGAGACATTTGTGCTTTGACAGGACACACCCCGTCTGTGACTGGCTCTGTCACACGAGTGCTGTAACTGTTTGGGTAAATTATGAAGCAACATGGAGTCCAAGGCAAATTTTCCTACAGGCACAATTAAATACTCCTTTAATGTAGCTAAGAAATGCCCCTGCAGCTCAGTGTTGTCTAACGACAAGAAGAGATGCTACACCTTATGGGCAATCCGGATAGATTTTTAATTGGGTTTATTACTATCATTCCAGTTTATATTTGTGTGTTTTTCATTTCCACCTGTGTTCTGGTGTGAAATCCATGAAAACTAAGCCGGCAACAAAGAGACATGAGCTATGATGCTCAACGAAAAAAAAAGAAGACGTTGAAATGAGTGCAGCGCATCAGTTAGATTTATAAGTGAGGTTTATTCTGTGTTAATAAATAACCGCTCCATGCCACACGTAGGTTAAATTTGCAACACAGGATGCGAGCAAGTTGAATGTAAAGGAAGAAAAGCTCATTTTTACACATTAGCTCCTCTCTGACAGCTGCTACTCTCCAAGCCCCTGTTTAATATGAGCCTGTTCGCCTTTTCTATAAAAGGTAATTTAATACAAGGTGGCAAAATTCCAGCAATCACCACCTCCTGAGGTTACGCGGTCAGGAATGTGGTCTGCAGCATCGCTGTTCTCTACATCCTGCACTGATAATCTGGCTAAATTACAGCCTCAGATACGCGGTGCATGTGTGATTAGCCACGTCCCTCCGGGAGGAAGCTTTATGAGCTTTGAGCTGCATGGTTTCATTCTCGGTCAGACACCACGTGTTGAAAGCTCAATACATGTGTTGCTTTATTTAAGAGATATGTTGCTTTATGCTCCCCTGCCTCCCTCCGGTTTGGATGTTTCGGTCATTCATTTTTATTAATCCTGCATCAACGGTAATATTTTAGGTTTGAAGGAAACACTTCTAAACAGCTTCAGAACTTCTTTCAACCTACCTGTGAAAATTCACACACTCGGAGGAAAGAGCCTCCTCACGTGCTGCAGTCTCGACCTGTGAATCTCCGTAGGGGTGCAATTACGTTTGTGGTGTACACTGGGTAATTAGCCGTGTTCCCACTTAGCTCTGCGTTGGAGACGTGGTGAGGTGCGAGCAGACAGCGGCATCACATCGTCTGCAGACTCGGATTCCGTGGCGGGCTGATGCAATAATACAAATCATTACAAAACGAATGCAGGCATAAAGAGAAATATCCACACGCTGCAGAGACAGTCACCACAGCTCACTTTGGTGTTTACCCCTCCCTCCCCTCCTGAAGCGCCCTTTGTGATAAAAGAAACGCACCGAGCGAGGATTTCTCCTCATCCATCCACGGGATGTGGATGTGAGACTTCGAAAAAAACACCACGATGGCAAAATTCCAATAATCTTCAATAAAATATATCAGATTTAGAGATTTAATTGGATGCAGTTGAAACAAAGGACCAGCAAGCAGACCGTGCACACCCAACCCCTGTACTTTGATTATTTCATGAATGATTACAAATGCCTAAAACAAAAAAAGCTAATCATTTATTCATTCTGAATGGTTTGAATAAACAAGTGGCTTTGGGTTGCTCTGAGGGGTTTTGTGATGCAAGGCCTGAACAAGTTAAACTCTTGACATGCACAGTAATGTGAAGGTAGAAAGCCACCAGGACACCTCTTTCTGACATGATAATTAGAAAAGTAGAATAAGCATCCTAGCAGGTGTATCTAATTCTGCAGATAAGGAAGGCAAACAAGGGGGAGTTCTAGATGTCATCTCTCTGAGATCAGATAAGAGGTTCTGCAGATGGAAGCTGCACTCATCCTGAAGTGCACACAGAGATAACATCACAATGATTGCCTGAAACATGTGGAGCCACTGCACGGGTACAGCAGGAGGATTAACTAACCACTCTAAAGCTAAATGGAAGCATTTGGAAATATTCAACAGCTTGCCGTCGTCATGCTTCTACACACTGAGGGTAGCTGTCAGCCCGGTGAGGCGGGGGACTTAAAACCTAATAAAAAAAATAAGATAAATGTATAAAAAAGGGTACCAGCAACGCCACCTAGTTGCGGAGTCTAGGTCTCCATAAAAACCGGTTCTTTGTTCATCGAAGGAAGAACAGCATGGGTCACAAGACTTAAAAACGTGGTAAAAAGGAGGATTTTATTATAACTAAAAGCCCATAAATAACTACAATTGTAAAAAGTCCAGCTGGAACAAGGTGCTAAAACAAGGTTTAAAATTCAACCAGCCACTGATCCGTCCGGCCCTTTCTCCGAGTTTCCGGTTGTCCAGTGAGGTGCCCAATCCGTCTCGTTCTTGTATGCACCCTGCCTGCTCGTCCGTTGCCTTGCCGTCCTCCACTGCTTTACTCCACTGTGGCTTCTCCTTCCTGTGGCTTCTCCTTCCCGTGGCTTGGTGTCCTTATAGCAGCTGGGGTGATTGGAGAGGGGGAGGTCCTTTCTCCTAGTGCAATATGGTTGGCCAGGGCTCTGTAGTTGATTAGTCCCTCCAGGTGCATGTAGTTGACTAGACATTGGTTTTACAAGTAAAAATGTAATAAAACAAACCATGCTAAAATGTGATAAAACAAACCATGCTAAAATGTTATAAAAACAAAACATGCTAAAATGTAATAAAACCAATTATGCTAAAATGTTTATAAAAACATGCTAAAATGTAAAACCAAACCATGCTAAAATATAACCAATAATTTATTAAACCACAATGTCCCCCTGGTGACATAGCGGGTGAAACAAGGTGCAGCCGCGGAGGCAGCGAGCGCCGTCAGATAGGAAATCTCTGAGGGACCCTGGTGGACAGGTGAGGAATCACACTCGTACCTTCAGACAGTGATGCTTCACGCAAGTTACAAAATAAGTTATTTAGGTTTTGATTTTGTGTTAGTATGTGCGTGAACATTTGGATGGGTTAAAGGACAAACATACAGCCACGACAACAACTGTAATGCTGCTTAGTATGTTCTTTATTCTCCCCCCAAAACTACCTTTATCACATATTGAGCTCTAGAAGCAGAGACCAATACTTCAGAATAGAAAGAGGGGAAAAAATAATAATTTGATGAACGGCGCGAGCCTTCACCACATTCTGATAATACATTTCTCTTAAACGCACCCGGTTTCCAACTTCGATTGTTCCACAGGCCTGCAGCAATGAAATATCTAAAAGTCAGCTGCCACAGCCTGAATGCAGCCTTCTGCACCGATGATTCTTTACAGCAGAGCCCAGAGACACCAATTTGTCCCACGACTGCAGCCAGAATAGACAAACGCATAATAAGCTGTTGTAACTAATGTCCGCTGCTTTTCAGTTTTCTCTTACGTTTCTTTTGCATTTATGATTCTCCTATTCTCAATAATGGCAATGCTCCCTTCACTGACATCGTGAAGGTTATCTTATCCCCAACAGAAGGCCTTCCGGGAAATCATTAACCAATTCAATACTAAAGGCGTGTTAGACATTATATTCACCAATTCATTGATTCACTTTGGCAATAATATGAGAATAAAAACAATTATCGTATTTTTACCATGTGCTAGGCCACAGTGCGGGATTGTCTGGGTAAAGATTGTCTTGAATAAAGCAACAAAATGAGTAGTTGGTCGATGCAGATGTGGTGCTGATAAGGTTTTTTGTTTTTTTCATCTAAACAAAATTATTTTTTTTCTATCGCTGCATCCTCAACGTGAGGTTTACAGAACTGCTTCCTGTGGATGAGGACTTATTGCAACTCCCCCGCCCCCCTTCTCTCCCTGGGGGGAGGCCCTTCTGCTCACCCGACCCCTCCGGAGACACAAACCATGTCCCTGGTTCTTGTTTACCAAGCCTTGTGGGTGTGATGTTTTTGCTCTGTTATCACCATTCATATCTATGCAACCATTTGCAATTGTTCACTACAGCACAACATTGTTTACAACCGTCTCCATGGATATATTGTTCATTTTCAGCTCAAACTGCACCAACTTTGAAATGTAAAAGAGAGTCCATTTTTAAACCCTGTAAACATGTAATGGGAAAAAACACGTTATATTTTAAATATTAGTCCCGGCAGAGCAATGTTATGTTCATAAAACTGTCTGAGGACCTGTTATCACAGAAAAACTTTCACACAAAAAGTGTGTTAACTGGTGTGTACAACAAAAACAACCCACCACTAAATGATTCCTGCAGCTCATAGACCATGACAGACTCATGACCTACAATATGAAATCTCAACAGCAAGTTCCCATAATGGGATAAAGTGGCAAAAACAAACTGCACCTGCCTGCAACCTGAACGGTTTAAATTTTCAAAAAAGCATGTCAGGAATATGCAACGTTTACATAAGAATGGAATGGAAGAAATACCAAGCGCATCAAGAAGTCTGTGGCAAATGGCCGTGACACGTTTTTAATGGTCTGAATGTAAATGATAATTTTCCGTAAACAATAAATTGCCATTATGACATTTAATTTAACGCTGCGGTTCCCTCTGATGCCACTCAAAGTCATCCTGGCAGTTTTTTTTTGATCCAATTATCCGTTTACTAGGTAGCACGCCTTATAAACGTGCCATCTGCCACTTATCCGGCTGCCACTGTGACTGTAACGTCCGGCTGAAGCATTATAAGTCATTAATGCATCCAATCATTTCCCCATTCAAGTTATGAGCCATCGTGTTGCCTATTCACGTTGTTCACAGCTTTACGAAATGCCAATTCAAAACCTCTCCATCCCTGCGGCGCCATCAAGCATAAGGTGCACATAACGTGCACAGTGCACGCTGGTCTTGGTGTTGGCACGGCCTCAGGCTCAGGTTGATGTCCTCGGGCCTGATCTGGAGGGGGTGGGACCGGTGGTGGGACGGAGAGAAACAAAAGACGAGAGGCAGCGCGGAGCAGGGAAAGAAATCAATGAGCTGAGGGAGAATGATGGCGGCGATGATGGCGGACGGGAAAAGAGACAGATGAGTAGAATAATGCTGGGAGGAGGCAAACAGGAGAACAGCCGCCTCCAAGAGAGAAAAGTTAAGAGCGAGAAATCTTGGCTCTCTGCCATGAACATGTAACATGAAAGCTCTTGAATACCTGACTGAGGGCGCACACACACAACCACACACACACACACACACACACACACACACACACACACACACACACAACCACACACCCACACACACACACAACCACACACCCACGCATGCAGGAGACAGAGCTCATAAATATCCTTGGGAGAGAGTCAAGTGTCCTTGATGTCACTGCGAAATCTTTGAGCAAAAAACAGTCTATCAAAATGATGAAAGGACGAGCAGAGATTAAGTTCACAGTCCGTACAGAGGTTTGAGGCAAACACAGTTTCTTCTTCCTTCCTTCCTTCCTTCCTCCACTTCCAGTGGGTGCATGTTTGGGATGAAACAAGCATCCTTAAGTAACGCATATCCAAGCACAACATGAAGATTGTTGATTGGATGTAATTCTCACTGGCCGAGTACAGATTCTTTCCCCGTCATAATTTCTTCACATCTTTGAGAGTCTTTAATCCACGATGACATGAATGGAATGGGGTCGCACTTGGATCCACAGATCTTTCCCTGAGCATTTGGTAAAGATTTTGAAATAGATCAATGTGAGCGCATACTACCCACAAACCGCTGCAGACGAACGCTAATGTTGCTCTGTCACTGCTAGAACTGGTAGCTAATGGTTTGCTAAATCTACTTCGATATTCAGGGTTTCCTGAAGGAGAATCTATTCTATCAATTTCCTGTGTTTACAGTGTAAGCTTTGTTAGCTAAACGTGGCGTTATCTTACACAGGTGTACTTCACACGTTGTGTCCAGTGCAGGTATAGTTAAATCTGTTCAAGCACTGAATGATCTCGATGATGATCTCGACCCAGACACACACAACAGTGTTTTGAAGATAAGACCACATTCATAGAGACCGTGATCAGGCCTACGACCTCCGTGATAACCGCGGCTCATTTCCATTCGCTGTCCTTGCAGCCTCACATTGTGCAGACAGAGGCAAACTGCACACTCGCCACACTGCAGGTCCCACATTCCCAGAAAGACGATACGGCAACCGTACCGGCAAATCCGTTCACTACTGCTTAGCACATCACATTCCGATAAAGCGCTGTGGGTGAAAATGAATTTCTCTCAATCTTTTCACTGTGTTCTCCGCTATCCCATAATGCCTTGGGGCTGCAGACCGACACGTCTCCGTCTTAAGTCTCAATCACTAGCAAAGCTTTAAGTTGAAAATGACTTCCTGATCTCAGGCACTCCGAACACGGAACAGCTGCACCTGCTTATGCCAGAGCAAAACCCCAGAGGTTGTCGTCATGACAACTGTTGTTATGTGGGACCATTGTCCTTCTGTTCATCAGTGGCACATGAATCAAAAGCGTCAGTTAATCATTCACTTAATTGCTTCTGAACTTTTCACTTTAGCTTTGAAAAGCACTCTGTACTATTTGACAGGGCAGCGCTTTGCACGCTTGGTGAGAGTTGTTGGGGACAAATAGAACCCTTGGCATCAGAACACCGAACAAAGGATAAGACATACAGAGTGGAGAAAGTAAAAGCGAAAGGTGACACTGGGATGAAAAGATCCCCAAACCTCCACAGGCCGCCAGGAAATGGTAGCGAAGGCGCTCAGAGTGAGAGGAGGAACGTGTGATGGCCCTGAGCCACACGGCGAGCAGAGGGACGCCACACGGCGAGCAGAGGGACGCCACAGAGGAGCGGCCCTGCTGCCCCACTCTGAGCAGTAAACAGAACCGGGTGGAAAATTAAATACATTTCATTTGACAACGATTTGTGTGCACTGCATTTCCAAACTTTTGATTGGTACTGTATATTAAATCAATAGATAATGAAACTTTATTAGAACAAATTCATTGCCCTTTAAGCACCGTGCTATTGTAATACAAAAGAATAATAGAGACCAACACCATTTTTGTTCTGACATCTTTTTAATCACTTCTTTTTTTGGACGTGCCGCAACAAACCAAACTCATAATTTTTTGGATACATTCAAAGTAATGATAAAGTAATAACTTAACTCAGTAAAACAGTTCAAACTAATGCTTACAAGTTAACCTCCCACACACTTTGGCCATCTACGCCCAACTCAACCGACAGTGATTATGAACAGTTTAAAAGAAAAAGATGAATCATTCGTATTAAAAGCAAAGCTAAATAAAAAAGTGGGAGCATGTAAGATACATGATACAATCGAAATGTGTGCTGATCTCACAGTTATGTGTAATTAAATACAAATAAAATAGGTTAATGCCATATGAATTATATTGCAGCGTCTCACAAATGGCACGTTAGAGTAAGAAACCAAGCCTTTGTTTGTCTGTCTTTAATTCAGATGAATCGCTGACCGCCCGATGCTGCTGTCAGATATGCTCAATGGGGGAGAAGAGCAGGACGGCATTTATAGACCAGTCAAAGAAAAAAAAAATAAAAATGTACCGCCAGAAAGCGGTTTGGATGACTGGAACGCCACTCAGCTGGCCAAATTGCGGATGATACCCAGGAGCCTCCTGCTGTATTCTCTGTGGTCGACTGGCAGGACTTCCATGACGGTTACCTTCACTCGACTCTCATCCTGAGGAGAGAAGGAAAATGTCGAGTTAAGTGCACCAACATCAGATGAATAGACATTTCAAGCCTCTATGATCAGCATCATTCATGCACTGAAACCATTGGAGTGAGCTCCTGCTGGTGAGTTACTGAAGGGCTTTTCAGTAACTCAGTAATGTTGGCTGGTTTTTGGTGTCAGATCAGAGGTCCCACTTCTTGTTTAATAACGAGATGGGGAAGGTAAGTCCTTGCCTTTTTTTAATTTTACACCAAGTTAGGGAAAGCAGGTCTTCCCAACATCTGCATCAGCCTCTCTTCCAACTAAATAGGGACAAATCTTTCTCACTACATTTGAAAACTGACAAGTATATTACGGTACTATGACCAACTATGACCAACGGTACTATCAACGTTGATATTGGGCTATTTTTTGTCCCTCTGTGGTGACTCCATAAAATCAATTATTTTAATGTACATACAGATTTACCATTAGAAAGCTAAAACCACACTAATCCGTGACATTCAGTTGCATGTAGCAACCCCTCTGCGTCATCAAACAATGCAGAGGGGTTCCCATGAAGACGGGACGCCAAAAGCCAATTCGCTTTATAATCCCGGGACAAATCATTTATAAATTTCAATTTGCATCTACACGAGGATATCAGAAAACGAAACACTTGACAGAAGATGACATCTTATTTAAAAATAATGGTCTTCCGAAGGACGAGAAACTGTGTGAACGACAGCTGGTTTATATTAATATTCCAATCACATCTGGAGAAAACAATTACTCGGGGGCCCAAACATTAGACCCCTATTTGCCAACTCAATTTCCGATGGTGAGGTTTTCCTTGAAGAATTAACACAACGCAACTACTGGCACAACGCAGCTTCGGAACCATCGTCTCCATTTTAATGACTTCTTTTTCCTTTGTGTTGAAAACTTAAAACCTAGCAACATCACTAAATGTGACAAAACAAACAGTTGATCAAATGCAGAGATGGCACGCGTTACAATACAGGAGCCTAATTTCGATTTAAAGAGCCACGAGCCTGTGAGCTTCGTCAGAAGTGTAATGGAAGGCCGCCGTATCGCCAAGTGTTTTTGTTCATTTGTTCACCTGCCCGTCATCGACGCTCACTGACAAGAGCTTTACAAGAAAGTGACGGAGCCAATGTGTAGATGTTCATCATATTTGTAAGTCCCGAGGTGCCGCATTGAGGTAGAATATAATAGTCGGTAGGGAGGTGGAATAGTTCTGTTTATCACTTGCACCTTCAGCCGACACTTCTCGCCCCCTTTTCACACGCACAGACCCGAACTGTGATGTTTACAACAACTTCCAAGTGTGTGGTTTGTTGAGGAGGTAAATTGAGTGTGTTAAGTGTGTGTGTGTGTGTGTGGGGTTTGCACACACGCCTGACTGACACTAATGTATTCACTGAGACTAAATCCATACATTTCGCTTCTGTAACATTCTCCAGCAGACAAACCTTCCAACTCTTCATACATTATTAATTAAGCACATTTCAAACAAACAACTATTCAGCTCAAAAACCAAACACTCACCAAGACTGAGGCTCTATTGATCGCATTTAGTTATTAGTGGGAGATCAGGTAAACTTTTCAAGTCAATTTGTGATCTTTGGTAGCCTCATATGAGCCTTGGGAGAGCCTGAACTGCTCCTGCTTCCCCAAACAACAACAACAACATACGGTTGGCATCCCACGATAAAATTGCAGTAAAACACACATACAAAACCTTAAAATTTAACAATTTACATGAGTCAACAGGTAAATAAGAGGTTTATCGGGAAAGATTCAGCGATCAGAGCTGGGAAAATTGAATATTTTATCATCTCCTGGCAAAATGATTGATAATCAGCGTGTTGCTGGTGGTTACCGCGGGATTCAGCGACTATCAAATGATATTCTTTTTTTAACAGACGTCTAGGAGCTGCTGCTGAAAAACAATCCCTTCCTGTGTGCGACATCAAAACGCTACAATCTGCCGCGGACAGCAACCCTGATAAGGGGCCACTACGCTTCAGCGGAAGTGCTGGCTGGATGGCCGAACACCGGCTGAAATCCTCCCGCTGTGCGCCGTTCTGACGCTCGAGTCGGGGGGGTTGGCTGCTTGCATTGTTTTTGGTATCTTTTCAAAACCGACGATAAGACAATCAAGTCTGCTGCACGCGAGGTTGGACGGAAGTGAAAAAGTGAAAAAAAAAGCAGGCACGGAAATTGGGACTTTTCCATTTTCATGCTTTCATTTGAACAGCTGAGCGCAACAATATGAATACTTTGTGTACATTTTAGTGTTACAATTTATCTTAATTGCAACGCAGTGGAAGTCTTACAAGATCACCAACTCTTGCAGCTTAAGTTTATGTTTGATGGCTCCGAACAGAAAAAGATTTGAGTGCATTGTGTTCGTTAAGTGAACAATTGGTAGCTCTGCCCCTAAAATAATTAGGACTTGAGTTTCTATGGCAGGGAACCAATGGAAACTTTAAAATAAGCTCCCGAGTGGCGTTACGTTCACCTTCTCTTTGTTACGAACAGTCACAAATGTTGTTACTGCATTAATCTTGGCAAGCGCTGACGAGTCTTTACTTTGTTCTATTTTCATGAAGACTCTGTGGTAGGTGTCTGATCTTTTTTTGTCTTGTGTTACACTCAAAAGTCTATGTGAAAGAACTGACGATGAGGCAGAGAGGCGCACGGTGCAAGTGGATCACATCCTCGCTCTTTCAGAAGTTTTGAAACCAAAAACATTAAACTTTGACTGACACCTGCTGTTAACGAAAAGCCCCGCGTAGATCAGGAATCTGCTCCGACTTGATTATTTATTTTTAGGATACTAACTAAAAGATCAACTTTTCATCAACACAAGGACATAATGGCAATTCATTAAAGGTAAAAAAAAAATCAACAGATTTTAATTTGTACCAGTGTTGAAAACACTTTTTCAGCAGTCAGGTGTTTGGTGAACTTCTGATCTTCATCTTTAATGTGATTAGCAGCTTCATTATTCAGAGCAGCAGCATAAATTAGACAACTGGCACACATATTTTTTACAATTATAGTTTTAGATTTGGAAGGGGTCATATAGCTTTAAATAATACACCTGTCTCACTTTTTCTGCATCATAAAGCAGCCTGCACTGCAAAATACATCAATTGTGCTTATTGTCTATTCGTCAAAAGCAAAGAGTCTAGAATTCTTTGGGATCCATGGGAAAACATGAAATATGATGTTCATGATAATGTATTTATGGGTGCACAATATCCTGAAACTAAGAAACGTCTTTTTCGAGAGGTTTAACTTCTCGCTTCCCTCCATTTCCATAGCAGCACAGAGCGGACAAACCAGCCGTGGCTTTAGGTCGTAAAAATTGGAGGCGTTACGTTAAACTCATTCCCACTTACTTAACTTGAACAGTGTAGACCTGGTCTAAATTTCTTTACATTTTTTACTCTTTTTCACCTACGGATTCACATTTTGATGTCATGATATCCATGGAAATTCGAGGTGGATGCTCATGTTGCTCAGGGGATGATTTACAGAGAACGTCCCAACCTCCCTATAATGCAACCGTGAATACACACCGCGCTTTAAGCTCCATCCTAATCTTCTGTATGCCGTTGTATGGTCTGACCAACACTTCTTTAGTGCGGGCTGTAATGAAAATCGCAGCCTCGAGCATTAGCTGAGGCTTCGGGCTTTTCTTCCTCACAGTGAGTCGCAGCGGTTTGCTGACATTTACTGTAAACACACATTCAAGGCGCTTTCATTTTGTGGGAGAACATTCCTCCCAACGCCTGCTAGGCCTTTGTGTGTGTGAAGTCCGAATGTCAATACTTGCATTGTTTTCCAGACTATGAAGAATGATATTTGAGCTTGGCGTAGTGTTCCTTGGAGGTTTTCTCGAGGTCGAGACACAGCTCATCCTACATTTCAATCATTCCACTCAGACTCTCGGCATGTGCCCCCAGTATCAAATTAGCCACTGAATAATTAAGCTAATTAGGCTTAGACAGACACTAGCCAAATGCTAATTAGAGTCTAATTAAAAGAAAGGAATTCACAGCTCTATTTGTTTTCTGTTACCTAAAGTGCACTGGTGGCTAAATATCAACCCTCACTGTGAAACTAATTTAAAGGAATTTTGTTGTGTGACTCGCACTGCTTTATGATATTATTGCATTTTGCAAATCTTATTTTGTGGATGGCTCATCTTTATGCTCAAAATAAGGTGAAGCATCGCATGAAACAATACGTGTTTTCTTTGTAGTATTCATTGTGAAGATTTCATTAAGAAACTGCAACTGCTGCCGATCCATAAAATGTCGTTCTGACCAAAATACAAAATCAGCCAACAGGAGCCTGCTTTACTTCCACCTCCTCCTCTAACTAAAGACCTGCATTAGTCACCAAAAAGAGAATCTTGTACGATGTACAAAACATTTTTCCAATTTCCAAACTCAAAAAACCCGTCATAAGACAACCGTTGGTAAGAGACACAGACTAGACGCATGCAGAGATCATTAAAAAATGTCGTACAGCTTGCAGGAAAGTGATGCGCACCACTGTGCGTCATTATGTTCTGCGCTTTCATTCCCGCCAGACTAAATTGCTTTGCATTGTATCAAAATTCTATTGTGCTCGTGTTTAATACGACTTACGTTGTACGTCTCCAGCTTGACTCGGTTTCTGAAGATGTGAGTCGTAAAGTTGGTTTTCTGAAAGACTTCATCGAACGCAGTTACGTCCTAACAAACACACACACACTAATATAAATACATAGTCAGGTCAAACAGGACATAATGTGTGAAAGCGTTTATATGTGTGTGTGTGTGTGTGTGTGTGTGTCTCACGGTGTCTCTGAGCTGCCCCAGTGCTTCTGCGCTGTGACCTAACAGGACCTCAGCTGTCTCCTGGAAGCACGTCACCCACTGGTTATCCCCGAAGTCTGCTATGTTGGCCTGCGAGTCGGACGGAGAGGGAAGATGAAAGGGTGAGAGATTAATAATGCGCGTCCGTTCGAGTGTGCACGTGGGATCACGTGAGTTGCAATTCTCCTCAAAGTCAGTGGCTGTGCGCGTGTGACAAACCGGCGTTAATGATTTGCACTGTGTGCACTTACGGAAAGCAGGAGTCTGTATTTGAAGTTGGGGAACTCTCGGTTACACTTCTCACAGCGGTAGAGTCCGTTCTGCTGGTCGACTACCTTCTTCTTGCAGTCTGCAGACGGACACGCCTGGTACAGACAATTCTCCTTACGAATGTACAGCACCGATGCCAAACAGGTGAAGTAGTCCGCCTGAGAGGAGAGAAACAAAATGGGTGTGGATTAAAGACAATCATGCGAGTTAGAGGTACGAATACAAAACTACAGTATTATATCGAAGAAGCTGTAGTCATTTTACAGGAGCTTCCCCTTTTGACGGTATTGTGCCGAGGAGAAATCTATCCTGCAAATCACGTTACATAATGCAAAGTCTACCAAAATGGATCATAAACAATGATTACAATTATAGAACTGTAATCATCGAAAATGTTGGTGCCACAGCACTTCAGCGGGTCGAAAGGACAACTCCGTAGTATGATTCACCAGCTAATTAGCATTGACCTTCAAAAGAGGGAAAAGGGACGTGATGATGTAGAAAGAATCAGGGAACCAGCGTTGAGGATCATCACGTTTGTTTAACTCTCAGCACTTGAATGTGTTGCCGGTTGTCGGAGTACTGACGACCAGACGATAACTGCAGCGGCCCTCGTGCTGCATCAGAACGTACCCATCTTATTATTCCTTACTGTTTTTAAACTTAACTGAAAATGGTTGTTGTTGTTTTGAGTGACAGGAACAAAAAAGGAGGAGAGTTTTTTTGTATTAGGAAAAACTGACGCTAAGCCAGATTTCTAAAAATGTTATACAATGAATGGACAGAGAGAAGAGACCCCAAAGTGTTTGACATTTAGGAGGCTGTATATTTATTAAATTAACCAGACGCCACAGAGCTGAGGCTGAAAGAACAAAACGAGGTTTCACTTGTTCCAAGAGTCAAAAGATCCCAAAGCAGTAGCTGGAGGAATTTCAGCACACACAGTGCTTTAAATGTATGTTATGCTGTGGTACAAGAGCAGATTAGCTGACCTGACCACAAGACACATTTTTGGTTGGTGAAGAAAAAAAAAAAAAAAAAAAAAAGACAACGTAACTACAAAAACTGTCGTCTTATTAACCGTAGTTCCAACAAGTTCAGACAGGTGCATGAGTAATGCTCAGCATTGAATAGTAATAACTGTACAGGACATTCACGTTCATTACGCTGAGGTCACTGTGAAAACGATAATGATACCATCAGTACATAAATTGTACAGCATCTGTTCATGACAATGCAGTATCAGTCAAAAGTCAAACACTGCAAAACATCAGAGAGGAATTTACTCTTCAAACCTTTGTGTGGATGCTCTGTTTTCAACAAAATGGTATTGTTGCATAATCACGATAGGAATGCTTATATCATACCTTTCCAGCACACAGCAAATGTCATGCAAGCAAAACCCATCAAACGGGAGCAAAAAAAAGGGAAGATGAAAAACAGCTAAAAGTTGTGCTAGTGCAAGAAGGACATCCTTCAATAGTCTTAACAATGAGAATGAAAAAGGAGCTTAGGCCGTAGAGTTATATACTGTAGGCTAAAATAGATGTATTAAATGAACATTTAAAAAAACTTGGTATTATTGGTAAAACTGTTGCAAACCAGTCAATACAGCTGCTAGATGCATGCTGTTTACACATCTCTTTTGGACTACTAGACAATGTTGGAAAGCTTTAAAAAGAGTGCAGGGACTTTGAGAGTTCTATGCATATTAAATGCAAGCTGAGACAAATCCCTTTCTCCCTCTTTAACAAATAATTGTGCCACTAGGTGTACGTGCACACATACACAAACACATGACTATGCAATGTTATATGCAAAGACCAGAACTTGCACAATGGTTTAAACTTCTTTCAGTTAAATTAAAGTGTGAACAATTAACCAGAATCAGATTCAAATGCAGCGCTGTTGCTGTAATTTAAACAGATATTAGCGCCTCGAGCGGGAGACCTCAGTGTGTAAAATCGACATTTATAAAAAAGGAAAGAAATGCAAACTCTAGGGGGGAAAGATGCCGGTTTATCATCCTGTGGAGAAGTACCGCATTTAATTACCATAAATATAAATAAAAAGAATGCACATAGCAAATAGACACACATGGCTGCATGCAAAAACCCTCACAAGGATATAAACAAGCACAACGGAGCAAACACGATGTACATGTAAGAAAAACACAAAGCTCCTCCAAAAGGTATTTTTTCCACCAGGAGAGTCGGCCCTGAACAAGATGTTTGAGTTACAGCCAGCATTTAAAATTCATTCTAAACAACAACTACAAGCAAGCGCCGGGCCAGACTCATTACTGATGTTGGCCTAAATGAGTCCATCAAAGACTCTCTCTAGGACGCTGGCCAAACACACACACACACACACACAGTTATACAACCCACACTTGTTAAGTGTTCAATAAGAGTTTTGAATGGCAAAAGGCCGCCGTGTTCTCTGCGTCCCCTGAGAGATGATTGATGTTGTCCTATGTCCCCTGCGACCTCAGCAGATAGTGTCAGTCAGACTTAGAGCTCTCTGACACTTTCTTCCCGCTAGCAAACATTGACTCACTTCCTCATAATCTGTCCAACCATCTATCAACCCGGTGCCCATGCCACACAGCAAGAACCCCCCCCCAAGAAACACTGCCTCAGAAGGATCTTTTAATTAGGAGAATTTCTCCCGCTAGCAACAGCCATCGCCCTCTCAATCCCACAACACTCCACTCCCATGTTTCCGCCTGCGTGCCTGCCTCATCACATTTTGCGCGACTTGGGCAGATTAGAGCGCTCGAAGGCTGAAGAGGCGGTAAAGCGATGGGTGGGAAAGCTGGTAGGAGGGCGGACGCGGAAGAAAAATAAAATTATTAATAAAAAGAAAACATTCTTCTGTTGAGGCCTTGTGACGTATCGAATTGCGGAGATCAGCCTGCGGGATCAAGACCACAGTCCTTCCATCACCAGCTCACCACTCAAAATGAACCCCTGCATTTGTCATCAACTCTCCCCCCTCTGTATTCCGGTGTGTACGCCGAAGCCTTGAGGCAAAGTCTTAACCCTGAGCACACAGAGAACCTCAAAGAGCAGCGTCAGCAACGCTGCGTGCACACACACACACACACACACACATTGAAAATAGTTTTCATTCTTATTACACCAAATCCCTGTGTCACCTTCTGGCACCTAAATGCAATTAAAACCTGAATGTGGAAGGGCAACCAAGTGAAAATTTACTTCACATAATTGACGTGGCTGCACATGCAAAATGTAATGCTAGTCCCCAAAAACCTGACAGACACACCTTGCTGCATTAATTAGAAATGGCTTGTGTATACACAAACACACACAAACACACGCACACACACACAGGTAGAATGACAAATTGGATTCCGTGAAAGTACAAGTACATGATTTGGATACCAGTACTACTATCAAAGCTGCAGCCACGGTTTGTAATAGACAACCCTTGACGTTATTTTACAGAATCGGGGAAGGGGGTGGGGGGGGGCAGGAGGCAGCGAGAGAAAGAGGAGAAGACGGAGAATAAGTAATTCTGATCTTTAATTATTTTCGCTTTTCTTTCTTGGTCACCAAACTCTTGACTCAATTTTAGGTTATTTTTTCCTGTGGCCTTGTTCTCTTCTAGGGATGGAGTTTAAGCGCCGGCATTTTTTGTACATATTTAGATAGATTTATATATATATGCACTGCACCTTCTCTCCATGTCCCAAGTTTTCACTCTTGACGTCACTCAGCGTTTTCCAGTTCGTCATCGCTGCGCTGCCCAGTGACCTCGTCTGCGTCAGAGATTGGCTGTCGATCGCGTAGCCTCCCTGGTCGTACCTACAGCGTGCACATTTAAAAACACACACAACTAATTAGCAGATTCTTTGAGTCCAATAAAAAAAAACGGAGCACGTTAGAGAACACGATCCCTGAATGTGGAGGTGATTAAAGTGCAAAAGAGTACGACCGCGTGCGTGTGTTCATGTATGACGGATTGTCACATTCACAGTTTTCCTATTAAGATCGTTTTTTTTTTTGAGGGAGATTCTGCACTGTATCTGCTATTATCTCAAAGAAACCTTCGTTCAACCATGACATGATTACTCCTTTAATCCCTTAACTGATTTACAGCTGCGGCGCCTGTACCCAGCTATCCATTTCATCAGACGCATTGCTGTCTATCGTGGACAAATGAAAGCATTCCTCAATCAGCTTTTCACAGAGTTACATCATTGTTCGTCCATGAACAGCATTTCTTTGCAGATGCAGAGACAAATAATGCTCGCCTGTCATTCTCTCTATTCATTTATGTATTTTTTTTTTAACATACCCACTAAATTCCTGCTCGGTATTCAGGCCGCGCGATCTAATCAAGTCATTAACCAAATTCATCAGTCCCCTTCAATTATGCAAGCGGGCCTCGTCAAACAAGAGTCAGACGAACACTCTTATCAAGTGAAGACCTACATCCTAAAAAGGAGCGTCTGCTGTGAAATAACATCGTTTGCCATCCATTCATCGCTGTGACGTTGAGAGAGGAGCAACCAGCAACAGATGAGAGGTAAAAGTCAGGGATTAGAGAAGGATGCCAAGAGAAATGAAAGGAAAGGGGGCACTTATTTTTAGGGCGTCACGGTGCGATGGTGTATTGACCAGAGACTAATAAGATCAAGATTGAATCAACGGAACCCTTCACTCCGCTCTGTCAAATACATACAAACATACATACATACAGCAGCTATAACCAATGCAACACACGCACACAACAACACTTATTAATCATTGAGCAGTTCCATAAACCAGTCCTTAATGCCTGAAAGAGTCAACAAAGTAAAGCCCACAGGTCCTAAAAAACGAAAATCTATATTTACTGTATTGTATTTTTCTCTGTATTTATTCTTTGTGTGCCTTGTCTGGCGCACTATTCTGCCTTGAGAACAGCATTTAAGCATTGATATGTGTACACACACACACAACATTTTTCAAAAAAGGTGGCCAGAGTCGTGAACAAGCCTTAATGAGTGAATGAGTCATAATTTAAAATCCCTCTACGGGAACTGCTATTATGAATTCAGTTCACCGTGTCCCTTCTGTCTCTGCACATACAGCAGCCGTTCAGATGCAAGTACTTTAACAATCCAGAAATACCTGTGAGCCGCAATCCTGTCTGGAGTCCTGCTGGGACTGAGGGGGCACATGCCACCAGTCTCCCAACACGTGTCTGTGCATCAGTGAACCCTGGGTTAAGTATTCTTTACATACAGCAAGAAGAGGATAGAATCTCTCCATCTGTAGTGATTTGTCCTTATGGCTATACATGTGTCTCGTGGGGCGCTAGTGATAAAGTGACTGGCTACCGGCACGAGTGAATCATTCTGAACACGTCTCTGAATGTGCGTGTGTGTGTGTGTGTGAGAGCTGGTGTTTGCTTGCACACCAGAGTGACTCACCAGGCCCGCAGACTAAACGCCACCGGTAAGTCTGGGTTGACCATGACTGTTGAGCTGAACAAAGCAGAGAGAGATCGGCCTCCAAAATCAGACAAGCGAGCGCCTTTGATCGCGACCACCGGCTGCAGAGAGCCGTCAAACTTCTCGGCCTGGAAAAACAACAAACTGGGTCAAAGACAGTAATCGAGGAGAAAAAGATGGAGACTAACAGTCGGAATAAGCAGATGTGTGTTGTCTCTAATACGTCAAAGTCAATTTCCGCAGTACGAGACCGGAGTGTGGTGTAGTCTGCTCTTATAATTGGACAACCTACAAGTTCATTTGAAAGTAATTTCTGGATTTTGGCAAAGAGGAGGGATTAGCTCCTGCAGATTGAATGGGTTTAGTGAATAATAGTTCCATTTCATGCACATTCAGGGGCTATTTAGCCTTCAGTCTCAAATCAGGAACTCTCGTCCAAAACACTCCTGAAGGTCACAAGGGTAATTTGACCGGTCGAGATTTAACAACCCATAAAACCCAATCAAAAAGCCCCTGTATGCAAGAGCACACACAGAGACACGTTACGCATAGATGGATGTGCACTTACATAAACACCCAATTACTGGCAGGATATCTCTGCAAACAGACTGAAGAGAGAGAGCGAGTAAAAGAGGGAGATGATGGTCCTTACCTCTTCTCCCCACAGCGTGGCAGTAACCTCTTTGCCAGTGGTGTCTATCAGGTGCAATGCCCTCTTGGAGACTTCTCTGCTTGTCTTGGTGGTTATACGAGATACATCCTCCGCGCTCTTACACACTCCAATCACATCTACGGAGAGAGTGAGTCCCTTCACGTCTCCATCTATTCCCAGCTCATGAATGCAGGCACACAATCATCTTTAATAAGGTGAGGAGAGCTCTTTGAAACGTCTCAATGTGGTGTTGAGCGTAAACATGAAGTGGTATCAGTATTAAGGAACACGGCGGAGTTGACACTCTAGTGACGTTGCCGAGTCAAAGCGGACTGAGACAAACGTCATGACAGGCACACTCAACCCTCATTTGTGTTTCCTGTCATGCGCAAGGCCTCAAAACCTCATTCAGGATCACCGCACTGAAGAGCAGTCCTTGCTGAGGTGTAAGCAGGTGTAGCGAGACTAATAGGAAAAACTCAAATCGATCAAGTCAAATGAATTCATTCAGGTGTTCAAGTGCTTACGCACTACAAATGGGCTTCTCACAAAGTTACTGAATACAGAAAAATAAGATGTAATCAGGACCGTTTGTAAATAGGATTAATGCAACACTATAACATAGATAAATGTTTCCTTTTCTGACTAAACTGTATAAACCATTTTCATTTATTTAAAATCGCTAAATGTAAGAAGTTGTAAGCAGCAGGGGGTTCTCCATTTCGCTTGATAAATAACTTAACGGTCGCCCTCTGGAGTTTTCTTGTAAACAAACAAAGTAGTGTAAACCCTATATACTCTCCAAAACACACTGTTTGGGACAAATGTTGAATATATCAATGAAACGTTTGCTAAGCAATGTTTTAAATGTTGTGTTGTTTCCCTTTCAAGTTTTCAAGCTAGTAGGCTTGTCGCCGTTGTGAAACATGAGGCAGATACAGAATTAATTACATGAGGGTTCTTAATGCAGTCCTGAAAAAGCAGGGCTCCCCAGCACTACTAGTTGCCACCAGTTGCATAACGCCCTTCCAAAAGGCTCAACGTCATCACATTTGTCACATTTGTTCATTTTCCGTCCATCATCTCTCGGAAAATGAAAGAATGATATGATCAAGTTTACAAACCCAGGCAGTCATTCTCTGAACATCATCCTCCTGCATGCTGCTGCTGCTGCTCACCTTTCCCTAAACTGCTGCCTCCTCCCTCCTCCGCCAACGCTCCTCTCTTTCTCCGTCTGCGCTCTTTCAGCCCTCCTTAATTCCATTATGATTGAGACAATGTCACCCACCTCTGAACTCTATTATCGCCAGAGGAGCAGGCGGACAGTTCTCATTACCATGTCATAATCCCCTCTTTAACCAAAGGGGGGAGAGCGAGAGAGAGAGAGAGAGAATGCAAAGACAACAGATGACACACAGGACACGTAACAACCAGCAGCCCTCTTGTGCTGCCCTAGGGCAGGCTGCTGGCCTGATGCAGTACTGCACTCAACTACTGGCGCGTGAGATCACGTGTGCAAACTGTGCTCATGGACGTGGTTTTACTCTTTAGGCCAACTAGAGAAATGTGAACGAATATTTATTCTGGGATCAGATATCTCCGGGGTTGGATCAGACTGTGTACCAAATCCGGGAAAGCATGTAAATGTGCATTTGTCAAGCATAAGTAACGGGGCAGAAAAGGTTGATTTGGTATTTGTACCTAAACTGAGGTATTGTATTGACTCGAGTAACAAAAACAATAGAAATTCCGAAAGTCCAAAGCTGTAACATGAAATGTGTCCTCACCCATAACTTGCATAAAATATCCATGACCGCTTTTCATACTAGATAGTCATGGGCCGCTTTGCTTTAGAAAGCATTTAACTTCACCTCAAACCATTTCCTCTTCACTATTAACACCGAACTGCTCTGACAGCTCATAGAGAGTTGTAGTGATTCATATATTTTTTTATATACATTATATGAATATTCTGGGTTTGGTACTTATTTTTTTCTATTATTGCAAGAAAGAAGCCAATGTTGTCAGAGGTCTTGATCAGTGTGTTTGTATGTGCGAGTCTGAACTATGAGAAAACCGTAATGTATAATATTAATTACAAAATGTATGAATGCTAAAATTGCATGAATACAATGCATATTTAGATCAAACAACATAACACTTTACCAGGACATTTCAGAGGTGTACATTCATGTAAATGCACAAATCTCACATATGCGCTGGAGTTATCTAGCATTCCAGTCTAAGTGAGTCAATTGAGTTAAGTGAGGCATGGAGCAAAACATTAGTCTTTTTAGTCATCGTACGGATACCAACGTGAGCCTTTTATCCACCTGACTCTGCTGATGATTTTCATAATCTATGTAAAATACATGACAGCAATTCAGCAGCGTGGCACAAATGTCTCTGTTACTATCCCTAAGAAAATCCATATATTAATACATTTGTACCAAAACATGCAAAACCATTTTTTACAGTTTGTTTAAAAAGTTTGGAGCGGCAGGGATTTGTATCATCATCCGAGCCCTGATTGCAGAATGTTGATTGGGGTTGACACAAAAAGATCATCCATGTGTCTGAGTCTTTTTGCAAATATGAGCATGCAAAAATAAACTTAAAGCCCTTCAAAGTGCTACTTGCTCACTCACGGTTACAGTTTAGATCAAATCACTGGAAAAATATGACCTGCACTTGCATTGGCTAGTACCAATCAGTGTCAATCTATAATATCATGACATCCATCCAATCAAGCTGCAACTTTTCACGACGAGGCGGGCAATTGTGAAATCCCTGGTTACTGTACACCACTCAAATATTCTGTTTCACTGGGTAATGACTCAGAGGCTGAGGATGCGGCACTTTCTATTCTGCTGGGACATTAAATTGTCCTTTCAACGGTAAAAAAGTTTTAAAAAAGTAAAAAATTGACAAGTCTCGCAGGGGAAATGTCGCTTACCAACGACGGTGTCCTTTTCTCTGTTCTCCAACTCAGCGATGGGCACAAAGTCACAGAGCACAGCGGGGATGCCTCCGCTGTCGTCACATGGCACGATGGATGAATGAGCCTGCAGGGTCATCTCATAGTCGTTCTTCAGTGTGGTGTACTGTCTGTTGGCCACCTTCAGCGTGGCCTTGGTGATGAAGTACACCTACCGAGAGGGAGAGCATTAGAAAGTTGGACCTAATCAGACCACTGTGAGGGATCAAATCGGGTCCTGGAGAGGAATAATTATTGCGACAAAGCTTCTGTTCCGCCATAAGCTTCTAATAAGAAATACAACTGTTATACTATGTATCTGTTGGATCAGGCCCATCACCTCTCTATTTCAGGGTAACATAAGTAGCAGCTGAGAGCAAGTCAGCTAAACCGCGCAATTTATACTCAATATGCGAGGCACACACACTTCATTTGCTCTTCCAACTCCCCAATATCCTCTCCCTCTCTCTCTCTTTCTCTCCCCCTCTCTCTCTCCCCCTCTGATTTACCCCACACAGAGATCGGAGCATGAAACTAATGTGATAAGAATTCCGCCTGCTCACAGCCAGTCACACCCACTCGCTGTTCCGTCAATACTCGGCTAGCGGAGGGAAGACCGATTCATTCCTTCGTTTATCTTCGGAGGGCAGAGGCCGCAAATTGGAACTGGGGCTGGTTTGCGAGTCACTGCGAGTGGCTGATACCTGAGCCAGGGGACCAACAAAATGATGGCCGGGGTTAATTGAGTTATTAAGCTCTGCGGGCCAGAGTGAGTTGAGCAGGAGCGTTAACATATAGGAACATGTAAAGGGCATGTTCTAATCGGGAAGCCTGAACGCCGCCCCCTATAACCCAAACAACAGCCTGAGCGAAGTGCTTACTGGAAAATGTTGATATCTCTCACTATCTGCCATCACCTATCTGCAAAAAATCATTTTACCAACGGCCTTTTTATTCATTTCACCACTTGGATGCAACATCTAGCGAGTACTCCACTTTGCAAATGGGAAAGCATTACCTACAAGCTCCATTTGACGGCAGCACTTGTTCCTTAATATTCATGACGATATGAAGGATCCTACTGCATAAAATGATCAGATCAAATTTTATTTGGAGGTCTCCAGCAAGGTCAGAATTCAGCATTGCTGTCAGTTATCTAACAGCAGATGGAAGTTTCTTTTTCAAACGCACAGTGAAGCAGATGCTCACTGACACAAGGTTTTCAAAAAGCAGCCTTTGGATGAAAGACGATTCATTAACAACAACTACCGTCGAGGTTCTTTCAAGCGTGCCGAATTTGATATTCAGATCATCAATATAGCAACAAACATCCATTTGCTGTGTGAAGATGTTGTAGAGAAATGTGCATCCAAGCAGCGAGTGAAGTCACTCCACCTCTGTTAGTGTCCTCATCCCAGCTTCTCTGGGTTTGTTGACATAGGCGGACAGCTGGGCCCCTTAGTGAATATTACTGTGTGTTCCAAAATGACCAGCTGATGGCCGCCGCTCTACACTGCTCCCCTGAGGCTGTTAAAGCTGATAAGGTCGCCCCGACCAAGGGTGCAGTTTGAATGAAATTCCCACTCAGACAGTGTCTTCTTTTATAGTAGTGCCTGAGGGCCACATCTTGGTAGTTACATTGCTAAAAACACACCACTGGTTTTAAACCTTCACATGACCACCACCAGGATTAAGATACCGAGTTATATAGGCTTATTCGGATTAATGCTATCATCTTTGGCCAAACTCAAGAATGCACTTTACCATGGGAAGAATATAATTTAAATTCCAATATCTTCTAATATAAATACCTACAAATGGATCGCTAGAATTTCAGTAGGGAGAGGAGGAGTGATTACAGGGACCCATACAAATCTAACCTTTGTATCAATTACTTATCTATAAACCCGTCCACCAGGGAGGACACAGCCTGCGAGACTGGCAGACATTTCCTATGCATACAAATAGCTTTAAACCAACACTTAAACAGCAAAACAGTACAAACCCATCCGAAGTCTTCTCACACTGTTCCCTATAGCATACTCGATGCCTCATCCAGCCACTCAATATTTACTTCAGTAAAATATGAAAGTACTTAATGAGTTCCCTCCACAAAATCCTCTAATACTTGCCTGTGGCTCATTCGCTACCCAGAAGTCCTGCAGGCATGAGAGGATTTTACAGAAGGGTTTATTATGTACTATTTTTACCTAGGATACATTTATTCGAGGCGTTATGTGTATACAAAATGGACGGCTGAGAAGGTTACTCTGCAAGTAATTTGTTTATATATTATGGAAGTTTTTAGATATTTTCTTACTTGTATCCATCTCATCAAACAAATGATATGGTGCAAACATTTCCTTGGAGCAATCAAAGATATTGGAAATGTAATTCTTTCTTTTTTAGTTCTCAAAGAAGCTCTTATCACAGCAAGTCAGGAGGCATATGGGTGAGTGGGATTTGCTCACCTTGCCCTGCTCCACTAGAGGGAAAAACTTGTCCACTTCATCGTTGAAGGCTGTGATCTTGATTTCTCCCTGTTGATGAGCACATTTCCATGAAACAACTTTTCGCTTTTTCCGGGCAAAACCAAACATAGCCATGTGTGACATATGTTGTTGACATGCATGCACATGGACAGATATCCAGGCCTCACAACTCCTTTACTCACACTCTCATCCACTATCTCAAAGGAGAAGAGCTTGCCCTCTCCACGCGAGTTACTCCAGGTGCGGATACTGGATTTGTTGGTGACGCGTGCTCTAATGGTCCACCTAAGGGTATGCGCAGCAGAAAACTGTTAAATCAATCAGTGCTTACAAAGTATGTGTCAACCAAACAGGCGACACAACATGCTTTAAATGATTTGGGTTGTGATTAGTGGGCATATCAAAAATGTCTACTTGTCTACTGTGTTTTCATTTTCCTTGTAAAGAAAAGCATTGAGCAACTTTATTTCCAGAGAGTGAACCCTGTGTGGTGCATCTGCAAACTCCTAGTTGCATTTAAAATGTGCTTCTTGTTCGGCGGTTTATGCAGCAATGAGCTTTTTGACTGTGGTGATAATTGAGAAGCGGAGGATATTCATACCATAACTTTGCCTGCAATTAAATCCCCTATCACGAGAGCAGCTGCTGGCCCAGAGTGAACCCCATCCCCTGCTCGGTACGGATAAGAGTGCTACACCGAGGTTTATGGCAGCCAAAAGCCAATTATAGTCTGCTCTAGATGCTATTACTTAACACTGGCAGTGGGATGAGATGGACGTGCAAACAGCCATCAAAAGCCATGTGAACATACGCAGCAGCCTCATATGATCCACTCTGCTGAACACTTTGTGTCACACACAACCGCACTTTACATTTCCCATTTAACGCAAACCTACGTGGAGGAACCACAGCTGCTGAAGTCATCCGTTTTATTTTCTGTGGTTACTCCCCAACTTCAAAGTTCAGTCACCAGTTTATTACAACACCTCCACATTATCAGAGCCCATACGAGGAGGGAGAGTTGACAGGGTAACTTTACTCCAATCTGGAAAACTACATCCGAGTCTGGCCAAATCCCCAGCGGGAAAAATAAAAAAATCATAACCTCAGCAGCAAAACTTGAAGACCCTGCAGTACCTTCCCATGAAGTGTAATTTCTACGGTCATTTTATGTCTATAGTGATGGGCGAACGTATACACACACAAGAAAAGGCAGCAAACATGCAAGTGGAGACAGGAAACAACTCAGCCGATGAACAAGCAGAGAGACGAAAAACAGCGTTAGCTTAACTTTTAGACACCAGCGCTTACACTTACTTGCTTTGGTAGGGGTTGAGACTTGCAATAGGCATCACTTTTGCCAAAGAACTTGGAGAAGAACTTGACGCCTTCGCGGGGGACGCCTTCGCGGGGGACGCCTTCATGGGGGACGCCTTCATGGGGGACGCCTTCATGGGGGACGCCTTCATGGGGGACTTTCCCACAAAATCTTTTTCATGGCCTCGGGGAGAAGGAAGAGCTGCAGAGAAAAAAGGTGAGATACTTACTATATACGAGTACTCAAAGTTAACAAGGTGACAACAAAATGGTCAAGTACATCTATCGATCTACTTTTTAGGAAATGGCCACTAAATTGATCCTTTCAGCCATCTTGGTAGCGACTGTGGCCTTGAGCAGAAAAGACAATAAGTTGTGACATTCTTTAAACAAATTTCTAGTTCAACTGTATAAAAGCTTTACAAAAAAACTGATATTTTCCCAAATCTCAAGCAAAAGGTTCTCAAGAAGTTGGGGAGGACAAATTAATTGTCATATCTGATAGGGCACCCAACAGTAAGGTAGGCTCTACAAACTTTAGAAAAAGGTTCCTGCGATTATAAAACATTTGTCACAGTACTGGAATTTGATTGTGTAAACAGCTGCCAAAAGAAAGTTAAAAAATAAATCTCATAAATCTCCCTGTAGAGTTAGTAATTTCCCTGTTTACATTAGTTTGTGCCAACGAATTAAACTGTGTTGTTCTTCTCGTTCCCAACCGCCAGTCAATTATTAATTTCATAGGAACTGTACATTTATCTTCTGGGCATGGAAAAAAAACAACCAAAAATTGTTTAGGATCCAGACATTCATTTGTAAATATTTATATCTTGCCAAGACGTGTGCTAAAAAAAAATAGTTAACTTAAAAATAATAAGAAGACGTTTCCTCTGTTTCAGAAACAACTGATTACCTTATACATTTCTTTTACGGATGATAATGCTGGAATACTTTAGGAGTTCCAACCAGTACACTGAATCCCAAACGGTTATTCTCACCTCCTTCAACACAGTCACATCAGCCCCATCGGCGGCGATTCAGGCCAAAATAACTGGCTGCTGTCAAATAATACAAATCATTCTGGCACAATCGGGCCATTTCGTGGAACAGCATGTGAAGAACAAAAACTTTTGCAGGGATAATGTGACACCAACGACGACTAAACCTCAGAGGGCCTGACTGTCAAACTCCTGAAGTTCGCGGACGGCACAGAGCTCGTCTGCCTGAGGGACGGTGACGAGGCGACACATCGACAGTGTGGTCAGAACAAACTACTGATGATATCCTCCTTTGTAGCTGTATGCTATGCTAAAGTTTGTGTGTGCGTCTGTGTGTGTGTGTGTTTCATGAGCACTTTCCTTGGGGAAATTACAGATTGAACAACTTCTTTCAGGCAAGGAGTAATTAACATCAATATTCATACACACGCAATCCGGATGGAGTGCTTTAGAGGGAGGAAGGAGAGAAACACATGATGGCTTTTAAATTGTGTGTGTGTGTGTGTGTGTGTAGGGGGGGCATACTATAGAAAGAGTGAAAATGTGAAACATATTTGATGAAAAAAAGCTAATAACTAGAGAAAGTGAGAAGGAGCAAGGCGGCTGGTGTGTTTACGAGAGAGACACAGGCAGGGAAAGAGGTGTAAGGACAAAGGAAAGCTGCGGAGAATAGTTTGTGATGAATAATTCATTTTTTTTTTAACTGCACTTTAACGAGTGCAGTTGTCCTTTTGGAATTTAAATATCATCAGCAGAGCAATTTGAAGGTGGTCTATTTCAAGGGTTGCTGCCGAGGAATATTTAGAACACAGAACCGTCAGTTACTACTGCGTCATGACCGTTGGCTCTACACCCAATGCTGCAAGACGGGATGGTTCCAATGCATTTTACAATACTCCTATTGTGAGCAGCATGTTGGTGGTACATTGTTGCTTGCGACTTAACGGAGCATCCAAGTCAACAATAATATTCGACAAAAACATTTCAATTATTCGTTCAAACTCTGCTGTCAGCAGAGGAAAAGAAATAACATTCTTTGACCACCTCCTCCCACCAACGATGACAGAGGTCAGGCTTTACTCCAGAGCTTTCCTGTCAGCTAATTACACTTCCTCCACTCCTCGCTCTCCCGTCTTACAGCCCCTTGACCCGTGAAATCGACAAAGATGATAGGCTTCGGAGAGAAAACGAGACACGTAGAACCACAGGTGTATCCTGTGTGGATTTACACCGTCAGATTCTGTTCAGTGTTTAGTTGACTCATCTGATGGGAAAGAAAAGGAGCGGAACTGAAATGCTCCTGATTGAGTAAACTACTCGTAGAAACAAAACAGCACCAATGTCGGCTGCACCCTTGTAATATTTATCCAGGGAGTAAAACTGATTAGATACACGCTTAATCACATCTGATTCGTGAACAGCATTTTCAGATTTAGGGGGATCTCTGCTGCACAGTGGCAGTTTTTAATTGGTCCTGTGATGTTCAGGCTGAGCCCGGATGGGACAGACTTAATGTACCTGCAGTCTTTGAAAAGACAACTTGATGATGTGATAGCAGCATCTCGTCTTTTCTGTTCTCTCAGCAACAAAATACAGTTATCTATTGATGTTATTCCTATCACGCCCTGACGAAGCAATAGATCTGTAAATTGCTATTGGAGCAGCAGGCATCAGTTGAGATGCCGTGTTACATGAGTAGAAGCCTCCTCTCAAAAAGGGCACGCCGAGTAAGGACGTCCCGTTTGGTGAATACAGATACTGCCTCTGCATCCCCGCGGGGAAGAGCGCGTCGCACACGTTTTTAAACAGTGAGGTCCATTAAGCCTTCCCGGTCATCGGAAACACTTGTTGTGTAGCACGTGGTAATCTTGTAAATGCATACCAATTTATTAAAAATGCAATTCACAACTAGACAGAGAAGTAATTCTAAACATTCAGCAGGACAAAATACTTTGAGATGTTAAGGATCCTGCTGGTTTTTAGCTCTTAAAAAGGAATGGAGGACCACCGTTGACCAGACAACAATTAAACAGGACAGCAGGTTGTTGAGATCTGGAAGGATCTCTGAGGTAACAACTTTCAAATGACATAAACAAGGAAGCAGTCTGGCCTCATCGTGGCTCAGTCAAATGATCACTCACTCAATCACTACGAAGAAATTCAACCCACAATATTCATGAAGCCCTGGATCGGGAGAATCATCAGCCTACACAAGCTCCCTCAGTCACAACACACACACACACACACACACACACACACACACACACACACACACACACACACACACACACACACAGACACACAGACACACAGACACTTATCCACCCACACGGCTACATCCTCCACTGAGGACTACTGGGTAAATTTCTGCCCCATAACAAGAATCAATGTTGATACTGAGAGCGTTTGAGGGTATAAAAGAAGTGAGCGAAGCGAAGACTAAGCCAATAAATGAAGACCCAATAAAACACTGGCTACTTTAGGCACGATTCATGGCACGAGACATTTTGGCAGAAAGCCATCCATTGTTTGAAGGTCCTAGTCCGTTATAAAAAACGGCTGGTGGTAAAACAGTGAACGGTGCGAGTTATGGACTCAAGTAGCCGCAGTGGCCGGTGGGCAGGATAGTTTCCTGCACTGACAGCGCGGCAGTAAGTTTGGTTAAAGTGCACATTGTCATAAGAAAAAAAAAATCATGCTTCAGTTGAAGGAAGTGCCTCCTTGCATTCATTTGGCATTAAATCTAGTTCTGAATTCACTCCGACTACATGCCTTTGAAAACTGAAGAGCAAGGATAATCAAAAGGAATGAAAAAGAAGTCCACAATGCTGGTTAAAGTGTGGTACGAGGAATGAGATTGAAAATTGAACAACACTACGTTGGTCCAAAATGATGGCTGCAGAACAGTATTGAGGAAAAAGATATGCATCTCATTAATCAGTGCACTCCTCTTGAAAAAAAAAAGGTACATGGCTCCCTCTGCTGGTTACAAGACTTATTTATTTCAATTGTCTTAAATAAATGGGCCAAAACGTACCATCTAACAAGCTCCTAAAATGTCCTGTCATTGTGAAACTATCATTAAATTCTGACTACATTGTTAAAAACTGTTAATGAACAGTGTAAACAATCTAAATATATTATGTTCACTTCTGACAAAAGAACAAACTCCGAGAAGAAGCAGAGCTCAACAGGAAAAGACATCATTTATCTAACCGTCAAACTCATATGTCGATCGAAATTGTGTTCAATTTACACATGGTTACTAATGGTTTTTGCAACTTCATATTATTAGTCATAATAATATTAAAGAGTTCCTTTGGCTGTGATGTCTAGTCAAAAAAACTGTAGTCGGCTTGAGCAAAGCGTATGTTCAGTACTTCTAATTTTGCCAAATTAAGCAATCTGAACTTGTTTTGGTGACTTGTTTAGTTTTAGTGACGTATTTAATTGCTTTAATCGGCACAGCAAACAAGCACTATGCATCTATGACAGATAAGCCTTAAGCCCTCTGGGTTTTACTGTGTTTAAAAATGATTTTTTCTTTGTATATCAGCCTCATAGTACTCTCCTGTACACATAGAGGACTGGATCAGCTGAATATTCTTGCTATAAATAGAATTTTAGTGCAGTAATAAGTCTGTGCTTGAGAGATACAAGTTACATCCATTGATCTAACAGTTATTGTTATTATTATTATTACAATTATTATTAAATGTAACCGCTCGTAACCGCTTACAAAAATCTTTGAAGTGTTACTCACTGGTGTTTTTCTTATTGGAGGATGTGGGTACTGCCGCCGACGGAGGGGATGTCGTGACAGAAGGACCTGAGCTGGGCTTCTGCGGAGAGCATTTCTTACCTGCAAGTTGAACAACCACCATAAGAGAACTGCAAAAGCTCCTTATTACCATTCCCAACTACATGCATGTGCATTTTAAAAATAATAATACCAGTTGCATCATATACAGTGGGATTCCCAATCCTCCCTCCAGTTTCCTCGGCCGATTGCAGTATCTCCATTTCCAGCACAACCACCACACACCTGGAAGAAAGTTACAATAATGCCAAAAGGGGATTAGATAAAACAAACAGCGCAGGGGACGGGAGCGGAAAGTAAGGACATCCAATTGAAAACACATACCTCCCATCTGCCAAAGTGTTGTTGATGGTCTTCTTCACGATACACACGCAATTAGGTTCCAGGAGGTTCTCTTCCTTCAGATGGTTCATTTGTGTAGCCAACAGGAAGGCTACATAAAAACATATACAAATGTGTTCATGCACAGTTGTAAAGGATCAACTTATCTTTTATTGGTACTTGATTTATTTATGAGGAGCAAGTTTGCTTAGCACTACTTTTGCTCTTTGTAAATTATAATCTTACTGGTGTTTCATTCAACACATTTGTTGGTCAAACTACTACTAAAAGGACAAACAAAAGGACAACATTTTATTGGCTACTGCAAAATACTCACAAGGCGAAGAGTGCTGGCCATCACTCATGAAGAGCCGGAACCGGGAAGGACCAGAACTATTTGAAAGCTGACGGATATTCTGACCACCACAGAGGGAAGGAAGGATTTCATAAGCAAATGACCCCGGACAGTTATGCCTATTGTTCATTGAGGAATAGGACATTGTACTCCCTTGTCCATGTACCACACATACATACACAGTAACATTAGCAAAAGAAAGGCTAATCTTCATATAATCCTCTAACTTTCATTTTTATACTTGACAATTTTTCTTTTTCAAGTGGACTTTTAAAAATCGACTTACCAACAATTGCAGAACGATATGACTGTCCGCTTGTGGACTGTTGATCAGTGCCTGTACAACGACACACAATAACACACACACACACACACACACACACACACACACACACACACACACACACACACATTAGTGTCTACTGCCTGGTCACTTTCTGTCCCATCACAATGGCATAACATGCTATTAACAAGTCGCTAATATAAACACAGTGAACACAGTAACGGTCGGTTAAAGCCAACGTTCGTGCGGATTCAGCTGTCAATTATCTCATTAGCTCGCGTGGCTAACGGCTGAAATCGGCTAGCAGAACTGCGTTGCTAAGTACTATAAGCTGGTATTTCAGGCAGAAAGCGACGCACGGTTTATATTCAGTTGTATCTATTGTTACGCTTACTTCAATTGCTCCCTTTGTGAGTTCAACACTCATGTCTCCCGGTAGAGTAGTTCTCTAAGCAAGCAGACTTTGGCTTTATTTATGTTTAGTCGAATTTAACGTGGTCAATTTATCGCGAGAAAAGCGAAAAAACGTTATTTAAGGGAATCACTTTAAAACCGGATATGGCAAATCCATGCCTTCAAAATAAAGGAGCAAATAAACATGGAAGACATCTACTCGATGAAAAATTGGAAAAGTAACTTAAGTCCACTCGAGGGTACAAATGCAATTTTATAAAACACTCAGGGTATATTTTTAAGGTTGTGGTGTCAAACTCGCTTTTCGTTTACGCTAACTTTCCCGCGCGCTCCTTGGACGTGCAACGGAAACTAAAGCAGCAGTGAGCACTGCGGTCATGTGGACCGCATTTCAAAAATAAATGCACCTCTATTATGGGCGTTACGGTAAAAGGGCTTACAGCCTTAGAGGCACTGATCTTGGCACAATCTTTGAACTGCCTTTAAACCAGGTAGAAGCCGGGGAACGCTTTGCTCTCACTTGATCCTGGTTCATGTGGACCTCTTCTATACTCATGTACATTCTCATCAAATATTACTGTGTAGTTTTTGAGAAAAGTAAGATGAAATAGCAATAATGGCATAATATATGTCTTTTCTCAATCTTTGAATTGCCCTTAAACCAGATAGAAGCCGGGTAACGCGCTGCTCTCACTTGATCCTGGTTCATGTGGACCTCTTCTATACCCATGTACATTCTCATCAAATATTACTGTGTAGTTTTTGAGAAAAGTAAGATAACATAGCAATAATGGCATAATATTCGTCTTTTCTTGATCTTTGAATTGCCCTTAAACCAGATAGAAGCCGGGTAACGCTCTGCTCTCACTTGATCCTGGTTCATGTGGACCTCTTCTATACCCATGTACATTCTCATCAAATATTACTGTGTAGTTTTTGAGAAAAGTAAGATAAAATAGCAATAATGGCATAATATTCGTCTTTTCTCGATCTTTGAATTGCCCTTAAACCAGATAGAAGCCGGGTAACGCTCTGCTCTCACTTGATCCTGGTTCATGTGGGCCTCTTTTATACCCATGTACATTCTCAGCAAATATTACTGTGTAGTTTTTGAGAAAAGTAAGAAAAAATAGCAATAATGGCATAATATTCGTCTTTTCTTGATCTTTGAATTGCCCTTAAACCAGATAGAAGCCGGGTAACGCTCTGCTCTCACTTGATCCTGGTTCATGTGGACCTCTTCTATCCTCATGTACATTCTCAGCAAATATTACTGTGTAGTTTTTGAGAAAAGAACGATGAAATAGCAATACAGGCTTAATATTCGTCTTTTCTTGATCTTTGAATTGCCCTTAAACCAGATAGAAGCCGGGTAACGCTCTGCTCTCACTTGATCCTGGTTCATGTGGGCCTCTTTTATACCCATGTACATTCTCAGCAAATATTACTGTGTAGTTTTTGAGAAAAGTAAGAAAAAATAGCAATAATGGCATAATATTCGTCTTTTCTTGATCTTTGAATTGCCCTTAAACCAGATAGAAGCCGGGTAACGCTCTGCTCTCACTTGATCCTGGTTCATGTGGACCTCTTGTATACCCATGTACATTCTCAGCAAATATTACTGTGTAGTTTTTGAGAAAAGTAAGATGAAATAGCAATACAGGCTTAATATTCGTCTTTTCTTGATCTTTGATTTGCCCTAAAACCAGATAGAAGCCGGGTAACGCTCTGCTCTCACTTGATCCTGGTTCATGTGGACCTCTTCTATCCTCATGTACATTCTCAGCAAATATTACTGTACAGTTCCCTATCAGGGAACTTTGAGCTGCGTGAAATTTCTGTGGGAACGCCAATAACCACTCTGCCATACGAGCCAGTGTCCGTCGTGTGGAGTCAAGGCGATAAATCTCACGAACGTGTGCGGAGAGGACCATCCCGCCGCAATACCAACGTTGTGCAGCGCTACAGGAGGGCTATAAAAGCCGCCATCCACCTGGTAGAGACGGCACGGACAGCCAAGGCCCGGCCGACTGAAACAAGTGAGATGGTCTCAACCACCCACTTGCTTATCCTCAATTTAAAACACCGGACCCCCGATGTCAGGTGGTCCAAAGTACACAAACAGCTGTTTGTCTGCACAGGGCAGTTCTGTGGACGTAAGCGTCTAAGGCCCCAACCGGGCAGAGGAGGTTCAGCTTCATCTGGTCCGACGTCAGAAAAGGAGGAGGACAGAAGGCCTGCAGCAAGATCCAATGGGTCCAATAGTATTAGTAGGAACCTTAGGAATATAACCGGGTGAAGGTAGTAAGAACGCCTTCACCATACCGGGTGAGAATTCCAAGCAGAAAAGAGACACGAGTGGGCTTGCAGATCTCCAATTCTGGAAAAAGGAAAAATATTGTAAGCAGAAAGGTCGTCTTAAGAGCCACCTCTGCGACCTCCTCAAAGGGCTCAAACGGAGCCCGGGAGAGACCATACAGCACAACGGCCCGGCTCTCCCAAGAAGGTACTCTCGTGCGTGCTGCTGCTTCAGCCTCGGTGTGCCACGAAGAAAGCTGGATATCAGCGGGCGTCTCCCCAGAGAATCCCCCTCAGCGGGGCCTGGGTCACCGAATCTTCTTCTCTTTTCAAGGCCGCCATGCATGCATTTCCTGCTGCGTTGGAATGCAAAAAGCTGAAATTAACTGAAAGAATTGCTGAAAATATAGAAATAAGCTGAAAACAATGTGAAAGGATTGCTGAAAATATAGAAAGAAGAAAAGCTAAAAACAATTTGAATTGATTGCTGAAAATATAGAAAGAAGAAAAGCTGAAAACTATTTGAAAGGATTGTTGAAAATATAGAATCAACAATCCTACAGTTACAGTAAGAACTCCCTTCATGGTAAAGGTACAGATAATCATTGAGGCTTTTATTTTGTAGTAATGAAATTGGGTGGTGGGGTGGGTGGGGGCAGAATGTTAGTTATTCAACAGTTTCGAGTTTTTACGCGATAGGCCTCATCTAACATTACAGTAATAACTCAGATAATCATTGAGGCTTTTATTTTGAAATGATACAATTGGGTGGAGGGGTGGTGGTGAGGGGGGGGGGGGTGGGTAGAATGATTGTTATTCAAGCCAAGTGTTTACTCGATAGTTCTTACTGTAATGTTAGATGAGGCCCAAGATAATAATTGAGGCTTTTATTTTGAAATGATGGAGTTGGGTAGGGTGTGGTCGGGGGGGAGGGGGGGGGGGCTATTGAGAGACAGAATGTTATTTAAACTAAGAAGTTAGAAAAAGACAGAGCGAGGAAGAAACAGACACAGATTGATTATGAAGGAGTAGAGAGAGGAGGGTCTGCGAGTGCAGGTGTCCGTAGCCGTGGCAACGGGTGCACCTGCGTTTAACGAGCCGACCAGAGGACACAACGCGATTTCAAGTGATTTAAACAGAATCCACACCTCAAACAAATGCCCAGTAGCGCAAAACTATTATGGGTTTCAAAAAAATAACTGCATGATGATACCGAAGCATACGTCATGCGTATGATACGTCAAGCATACATGTCTCTAGAGTTTATAATATGGCTGTATTATCAGTTTCAAATTCATGTACCTTCTCTTCTTTTTTGTTAAGTTCGTCACCAGATTAGTATTGGAGTCAATGGGGCTTGAGACAGACTTTGTCTCACTCTCAAGCCCCTCAGGCAAAAAGCAAAGAACTCTGGGATTCCATACCCACGTCATTCCGACCAGCACAAGCACGGCATCATTCTGATCTAAAAATGAAGCTTTTAAATGTAACATTGTGGTCGTGAGTGCAAAAGATCCATATTTTTTTACCCGATTCTCACGCAGCCGTACACTCTAAATTTGCATACGCTCACTCTGAGGCTCCACACACACACACGCATGTAAAACTCAGAAAAGGAGGGCAAAACTAGTGAAACATAATCAGTGATTATGAAAAAAGTAAAATAGATATCAAAAAGCTGTAAAGACTAAAGAATTCTCAAGACCTGTGTCTACTTTCTAAAGTAGACACAGGTAAATGGTGTCTGTAGCTGAAAGATTGAAAAAGCTAGAAAAGTTGAAGAGGTTTTTAGAGGATTTATAGATTAGCTCCATTGGAAACCATGTTAAAAAAGTTTTAATTTATATAAAATCAATTATAAGAGATAGAAAGCTGAAAAGTCATAACACCCTTACCTGAAACGAGCTGAATATTTTAAAATTTTAACGTTTTAAATAGCTGAAAGTGTGAAGGAGTTGAAAGGTGCGGCAGAAGAAATAGAAAAAGATGCGGAATAAAGATTAGGATAACAATACTTGGAATGCTTAAAAGCATTTCAGCAATTAGTGCGGACGGGGATAAACCTGTGGAAAAACTTTCCTGCAGGAACACCAGTACTGCAAACACCGGGCAGTTAAACTGGGTCTAGTTGACGTTCTCCACACCAAGAGGTGAAGAGTTTACACCTAGCGGCCTACGCTCCAGCTCCAACTTAAGAGGCGGGCCCCCACAGTTTCCATAGCTCCGGGCGGGGGTAAAAGATCGACCCCGACGCCTGCGAGAGCAAGTCCGTCCTGGTCAAGATCTCCAAGGGAGGACCGACGAGGAGAGAAACTAGGTTCGCAAACCACACTCTGGCGGCCATTACGGGGCTACTGGCAGTAGACCGACGCCGTCCTGGCGGACACGCTACAGAACTCCTGGGAGCAGAGAAACCGGGTGGAAAGCGTACAGGCGTGACCTCGGCCAATCCTGTACCATATCATCCACCCCTAGACCGGACCGGATGGTTCAGGGAGAACCAGAGAGGACAGTGTGCCGTCTTTCTGGAAGCAAAACAGGTCGGCCTCAGTACGACCAAAGTCTCTCCAAATGGAGCTCCAATCCCCGAGCCTCGGGCCCTGTCTCGACAGGGCGTCTGCCCCTGCTGGTTCCCCCTCGGGGTGTACAATTTGGCTCTGAGCCACCACTGCACCGGTCTCATACACAGCAGGCCGCAGGGAATCACATTGGATGCAGCTGCCAGCAGACCGTATTGTCCCCGCTGCAGACCTATGCAGCAGGGACAATACACTTTTCCTGGCGCTGAGTCTCAATCCCAGACGGTTGATGTGCGTGAAAACAAAATCTCGATGTTGAACCGCTAGCTGCTCCGACGGAGCCCAAAATCAACCAGTCATCGATGTAGTTTTACAATGCGGATGCCCTGGAGATGCAATGGCAGCAGGGCTGCATCCACGCATTTCTTAAACATACGGGGAGAGAGAGCTAGGCCGAACGGAAGAACCTGATACTGGTAACCTGATACACAGGAACTTCCTGTGTTGTGGGAGGATAGACACATGAAAATAAGCGTCCTTGAGATCTATCGTGATAAACCAGTCCTTGGATCTGATCTGTTTGAGCGTGAGCATCTTACAGCTGAGCTTTGCTACTGCGTGATTCAACACGACGTAGATCTATTATAGGACACAACCCCCCATCCCCTTTGGGATAATCGGGCCTGCAGACCCAGTGCCCTGTAGTTGCACACTGGCAGGGAAACTCTCTGGCAGCCCTGGACTCCTCCTCAGAGGGGGCGAGCAGCCCTCGGGCCCACGCTCACTGGGACTCTGCGCAGGAGGCGAGCGGCCCTCGAACTAGTGCCGTGGAAAGTAGCTTGACCCATTTTGCTTTTAGGGAGGACCGAGAGTGCAGGCCGAGGCCTGTCTCTCCCGGTGGGGATCAACCTTCGCAGGGGCCTTCTTGGAGGAAGCGACCGTCCTCGGTCCAGCCCTGCCCCTGGAAGACCTAGCCTGAGTGTGCCGCGTCTCGGCCCAATCTCGACGAGGGGGAGCACGAAACGCAACGCTCTCTCGCTGTGCTGCCAGGTGAGCCGCGCTCTTCGACGGCTGGGGCTGCCCCCACCCGGCAGCCCCGGGGACGCGGCGTCGACGGGGAAGAAGCTTATTAAAAGCCGCTGCCTGTCGACTCTTCTCATGGAACCGCTCAATGACCACGTCAATGGCGTCCCTGAAGAGAGCTGACGGGGCAAGCGGCGTGTCCAAGAGGAAGGGCTTATCCTTCTCTCTCATATTAGATTGGCTCAACCACAAGTGCCTCTCTGTAGCCCCCAGGGCTCCCATAGAGCGGCCAACTAACTTGGCAGTCTCTTTAGTGGCACGCAGAGCCAAATCTGCAGTCTGACGCAGTTCTCAAACTACGTCAGGATTTAATTCCTTACCCTCAGTCATGTCTGAAAGCAAGTTTCTTCTTCTTCTTCTTCTTCTTCTCGAGAGCTAGCTGAGCATGGTCCGCTCCCAAACAAACAACGCACAGTTGTGCGTATACTGTACCGTAATAAAGTGGGTACAGGGAGACTTTTAGCACACTGAAAGAAGCGCTTGTTCGCCATAGTACAAGGACTTTTGATTCACACAACACGCTTAATGAAGGCACAGAGATGAAGGAGCCTGTGTTTTGGTCTTCCAGGTCGTGACGTCACCCGCCTATGACGTGCCGTCTCGCCATTGGACTGATTTCACGCGGGCTTCATGACGCAGTCACGCAGGCCGTTCCCACAGCGTTTCATACAGCTCAAAGTTCCCTGATAGGGAACTGTAGAGTAATATTTGATGAGGATGTACATGGGTATACAAGAGGTCCACATGAATCAGGATCAAGTGAGAGCAGAGCGTTACCCGGCTTCTATCTGGTTTAAGGGCAATTCAAAGATCGAGAAAAGACGAATATTAAGCCTGTATTGCTATTTCATCGTTCTTTTCTCAAAAACTACACAGTAATATTTGCTGAGAATGTACATGAGGATAGAAGAGGTCCACATGAACCAGGATCAAGTGAGAGCAGAGCGTTACCCGGCTTCTATCTGGTTTAAGGGCAATTCAAAGATCGAGAAAAGACAAATATTAAGCCTGTATTGCTATTTCATCTTACTTTTCTCAAAAACTACACAGTAATATTTGCTGAGAATGTACATGAGGATAGAAGAGGTCCACATGAACCAGGATCAAGTGAGAGCAGAGCGTTACCCGGCTTCTATCTGGTTTAAGGGCAATTCAAAGATCAAGAAAAGACGAATATTAAGCCTGTATTGCTATTTCATCTTACTTTTCTCAAAAACTACACAGTAATATTTGCTGAGAATGTACATGAGGATAGAAGAGGTCCACATGAACCAGGATCAAGTGAGAGCAGAGCGTTACCCGGCTTCTATCTGGTTTTAGGGCAAATTCAAAGATCAAGAAAAGACGAATATTAAGCCTGTATTGCTATTTTCATGTTACTTTTCTCAAAAACTACACAGTAATATTTGCTGAGAATGTACATGAGGATAGAAGAGGTCCACATGAACCAGGATCAAGTGAGAGCAGAGCGTTACCCGGCTTCTATCTGGTTTAAGGGCAATTCAAAGATCAAGAAAAGACGAATATTAAGCCTGTATTGCTATTTCATCGTTCTTTTCTCAAAAACTACACAGTAATATTTGATGAGAATGTACATGGGTATAGAAGAGGTCCACATGAACCAGGATCAAGTGAGAGCAGAGCGTTACCCGGCTTCTTTCTAGTTTAAAAGCCGTTCAAAGATTGAGAAATGACATTTCAAGCCCGTTTACCGTAACACCTTAAATAGAGGCGCATTTTATTTTGAAATGCGGTCCACATGACCGCAGTCAGTGAGCCGTCACGCGGAGCTCGTGTGGTTTAACGTCGCTTGTTAGATCGTGGAGAACGTGATGGATTTTCCTTGCGTTCAGTGGCAAGATCATGTGGCACAGAAATGGATCGGACTCGACCCCCAGCTGAAGGAAACGTTAACATCCCAGCTTGAAATTGATGATCTTTTCCAATGTACTCTTACTCTGACAACGTGAGTAGCTAACGTTAGCTTACTTCCAGCTTATCTGAAACAATCTGGGAAACAAGGGCCTTTTTTCTAATTAACTTACACCACTTGCAGACATTAACTTGGCAAATATGAGCAATGGTTCGCACAACTTGTCTAGTAATAAACCGGCACGCATTAAACCCAAGCTATCCTGCTGCTAGGAGATTTTTTTATTTTTTTTTAACACTTCCGTTGTCGTCCACATTTCCGTTTCATAGCCAAGATGATCTGGACTTCGTGGAGTCGATTTCTTCAGGATACTCCGTACAAAAGGACGCAGAGCTGGCAGCCGAATGCAGAGAGAGGGGCAACTCCAACTTCAAGAGCAGAGACTACGCTGCAGCCGCTCTGCACTATTCACAGGTCAAATGAACATATCATTATGCAAACTTCAGTGAAGCACTGGATCGTGACAGAGGCCACTGTTTAATTGCATTAATTCAAGGCATGAACTGTAATTATAATATAACGTTAATGCCATTTGGATTGCAAAAGCAGTGTGATTTAAAGCCCTAAGTAGCCTACTATGCACTAATACTCAGCTTCTCTGTGTCATGACAGGGCATATGTTTTGCTCCTCAAGGTTCGGATCAGGTGCCTCTGTGCTACGCCAACCGCTCTGCTGCGCTCTACCATCTTCAGCACTACCAGGTTACACAAAATCACACAACGTGTTGTGCTATTGGTGTCGTTAAAACCTGCTTCTTATTTGTTGACTGCCCTGTAGACATCCAACGGAGCGAGTTCCCAATTCATCGGGCGTTTTATACTGGCATTAAAGTGCATTATTCACCAGGCCAGCTTGGTAATATAAATTTAAAGGACGGAACCTGCTGTGTCTGCTAACACTGTGTGTCAGACTCTTTGCCCAGAGGACATACAGGATGACTATAGTTTGGCTGGTTTTCACAGCATCCCCTTTCTCCAGGAACCCATGAAATGTCATCTATAATTCCACATTTAAATGAATCATCTCGGCCACAACTTAATTTCACCAATGAATCTCTTTCTTTATCCGTGCGAGTGATTTTGCCCTTTAGACGTAGTAGCAACACGTCTTAAAGAATCTGGAATGTTTACAGATAATACTAATGCTACTTATCTAATAGATGGTTTGGCTTTTGATTGTTTTACAAGCTAACTTGCTGAGTACGTTTTGAATAAGTCATCAAATTGTCAGTTGTCTTGGATCTTGTAGTCACTCACATTCCAGTGTGTCTGTTTTTTTTCTCTCTCAGGAATCTGTTAATGACATTGACCATGCTGTGAAGAATAGCTACCCCTCTCATCTTTTACACAAACTAGAGGGCCGTCGCACGTCATGCCTCAAGCACATCTCTGTAGGTCAAAGGGCAAAGGGGGATTGTCGCCATCCTGCCTCAAAGAATCCCAAAGCTCCAGACGGAGTAGAAGGGGCATCCGTTGGACTTCTCACTTTTGGGATCTGTCCTCAAGCGGCTGTTGGCTTCAGTTCGGAGAAAGGTCGACACCTGGTGGCTGCAGAGGGAGTAGCAGCTGGGGACGTGCTCCTTCATGACAGGCCGTACGGCTGTGTCCTCATACCAGGGATGGAGGAAGTAAAAGGGAAGGGAGGAGGAAGGCGGCACGCGGAGACAGCGGTGTTGTTTGGAACCGAGCACAGGCGCTGTCACAGGTGTTTGAGTGAAACGCTGAGTCCCGTGCCGTGTGAGGGGTGCTGCTACAGCCGGTACTGTTCCGTTCCCTGCCAGCGAGACGCCTGGGAGGAGCACCACCGCTGGGAATGCCCGCTGGGAGCGGATCTGAAGATGATGGGTGTGATGTCACAGCTCGCTCTGAGGATAGCTGTAAAGGCGGGGTTAAAAAACATCAAGATTGCTCGGGTTTCAACCAGAGACGAGCACGAAGAGTCACAGCAGAGCTCTCCCAACGGAGAGTCCAGTGGTTCCGACTCGGGCCACCCGAATCAATCCGATCCTTGCACCTCGTACCACGGGGACTCTTACCCGAGCGTGTTTTACCTGCAGCACCACCTGAATCTCCACAGCCCTGAAGTGCGTTTCCTCTGTGCGGTTACCGTAGCGACACTTTTCCTAAAGCTAAGTCAAGCAGGACCCCCGCCCGCCTCTCGGGACCTCGGTAGACTCTCACCAGAGAAGGAGGGAAGCACCGCAGATTGGAGCTCAAACGCGTGGCTGCTGGGAAGTGCAGTTCTGAGGCACGTCCTTCAGCTGAGGTGTAACGCCCAGGCCATCCTCATGCTGCAAGACACAGGTGGCTAAATTCACAAGTGTTATAACTTTGCTTCAATTTGAGTTTTGTCACGATAAAAAAAAACACAACTAATGTCAAATAAATAAAAGCTGCTGTAGATCATTTTTGGGGGGAGTTATTCATTTAGTTCTAATTTCATATGGTACATTCCACTAAAGACAGTTTCAACCAATTTGTATTTCTATGCAACAGCTTTTCCAATAATTCAATCTTTAGCTTTGAATGTTCTTGAGTTTTTACTTTTACCTTTTTACTTTCTTATTCCTCCACTGTCCAGGAGCAGCAAATTCACCAGTTCAGTCCAGCAGTGAAATCCGCATTGCTACGGCAATATTCCCAACCCTGAGTCTTCTAAATCACTCCTGCTGTCCTAACACCAGTCTGCGGTTCAGCGCCGGAACCAGTGAGAGTGTGACTGAGTACGGAAGCACGGCCCGCGGAGTCACGGTGACTGTCAGAGCATCCAAAGCGATCCCTCCTGGACAAGAGATCCTGCACTGCTACGGTAAGAAAACAGGCTAACCGGTTACTTGTGAAACAATCGGGTCGAAATGGGTTGTCTTTCTACTCGGACTCCGGTTTTGCATCTCAACTCTCGGATTGGGATGTAAACAATGAGCAGCTCAGAACAGAGAACAAAGACGTCTGGACGTCTGCTGGCTCCACTGTGAGCCCAGACACGTATGTCCTTGCCAACTGAGGCTGTGCCGCCATCAGACCCGTAGGATTGAGTTTAATCCTGCTTAATTGTGTCTGACTGCAGCCCTTCCAGACATCACTTTCCACTTCAATGAGTTTCCGTTGCTTCCAGCGGTGCGGTTCAGTTACTTTTTCTTATGTGAGTTATTACTCGTGGCCCTCCTCCCCCGCTAAGGTCCTCACAGCAGTCTGATGGCAACCCGAGAACGGCAGCGTCTCCTGCAGGAGCAGTACTATTTCCTGTGTCAGTGTGAGGCCTGCACCCAGCAGGAGGAGGAGGAGGAGGAGGAGGAGGCGGCGGCGGCGGCGGAGGGATTCGAGTCCGGACTGCAGTGGTCGGCTGTTGGAGGTGGACTCGTGTGTGGAAAGTGCAAAGGATCTCTCAAAGTACGCGCCCATCCATATTTATGTGGATATTTCTTCTTTCAATCACACATGATTCATTGTAATACTTCAATCTTGCTTTCTTTCCATCTTGACCTTAAATGATTGTGCAGCAAAGCAGCGAGGAAGGAGCCAAAGGATTCATATGTTTGCGGTCATCCTGTGGCCGCCGCGTGTCTGCACCTGAAGTGAGCCGCAGGCTGCAGGAGATCAAGGCGGACCTGGAGCAAGCTGTTGACCTCCTGGAAAGGGGGCGACCAGGTGCTGGTGAAAAGCTACATCCAAATGCTGATGCAGATTCATCAAAGCGTCATTTTTATTTGTTCAGAAGGTCTTTTTAACACCCCCCCCCCCTCCCTCAGATGAGGCCCTGAGGCGGTTGATAAAGACCCAGAATCAGCCTGGACGGATCCTTGCAGAGACGCACCCAGTACAGGGGGAGCTGGCAGACGCAATAGCAAGGGCCTATGCTACCATGGGTAAGAGTGATGATGCATGAGCTGTATGGTTAATACACCATAAATACAAAGGGTTTTGTGTGTTTATGACACGCTTTTTGATTAGTGAACATCGATCGGTTAAGAATGTCAACAGTTAATTGCTGGTTCAGTCGCCACGTGTATTTCATTTCTCTCGACCAGGATCAATGTAATGCAGGAGATGGCTCACTACTCAAACGCTGACGTGCAGGAGAGAAACGTACTAATGGGTTGAGGAAGACTCACACAAAGTTTAACTGTGATAGTAGTGTGTTATTTTATACTGTGGTTGTTTTTTTAACAGGCACATGCTGTAATGCCAAATCCAGTTTCAACTTGCAACATTAACTTTGAGTGACGTTTTCAGCAGTTTTCCAATAATGTAACCATTATTGGCCCTGGAAACAATATGACTGCTAATTTTTACATAAATATAATATAATAACTACCCTTAAGACCTTTTTGAAAAGGGTTACTGGGTTGTACTGCTTTCACAGAAGAGGCCAAATGAAGGTTGTGTGGCAGCATTTCATGTTTAATTCCAGATGCATTATGTGGCCGAAACCAATGAAGTAATTCTCCACTGGCTCTATAAGGTCAGGGGCTTACAGTTTGGATTCCAGCCGTTCTCTCACTGCTTCTTCTCTTTTCTGCTGTTCCTGAAGGTGACTGGAATAATGCGGCGTCCCATCTGGAGAGAAGTGCTGTTGCTATTGGCGCCCAGTATGGGGAAGACAGCATTGAATTGGGTCGACAACTCTTCAAATTAGCTCAGCTGCACTTCAATGGGTGAGTTGTACAGGGGCCATTGTGAGAATTAATGTAGTAATAATAATATATACACATATTGTGTTATGTTGACTGGCATTATCAGAGGAGATGAGGGGTCTGTCTCTTTCCTCTCCTCCTCACAGCGGTGCCAGAGGCCCGGCCCTCTCTGTCATCCCCAAGGTCAGGCGCCTCTTCTGCCTTCACGGTGGCCCTCTCTGTGACGAAATACAGGAGCTGCAAGCTATGGAGGAGTGTCTCTGTTAAAGAGTAATGCTTACATGGGCACAAGATTTGTATTTTAACTGAAAATAATAAAAATACACAAACATTTCTAAATGTGAGCACTGATTATAATTCTGATTATAAAACACCTGTGTGTTTTATATAATGGTACTATTATTCAGTTTAAAATGATACTGTTTCACAGGTGACCTGCAAGTCTGCACAACCACCAAACCAACACAGGAACACGTGCAGTAAATTCTGGCTCCCTGACCTCTCGTGTCCGAGTGTATCCATCAATAATTTCAATTTCATGCTCCAGTGCTTGCCCTGAATTGTCAGGCAAGTTTTCCGACAGGTACTTCCTGGTTAAATGTACCTCTCTGAATTAAACAAGTAAATGTGGGATTTTTTTTGAAGCCATTCATGGTTTGCACTGAAGAACTAAACTTGTGTAAATACCTGCAGCTACTTCATACACATATACATAAGTAGCCCTTTGACCTTTAGGTGGCAGCAGTTATCCCCCCAAAAATTCAATTTCATGCTCCGGTAACTGCAAAGCAAAATGTTGCCCTTACGTTTATACCTTCAACTGTAAAGGTTTTATGACTCATCTTTATGTCATTAAATCTTTATCATTTGGCAGGAATAACTGTGAGGTTACCTGATCAACAGAATAGCTGATGCCCCATTATTCAGACTATTGCTTTCAAAGTACAACAGTCAAGGAAGCGCGAGCTAAAAAAGCACAAAAAAAAAACGCAAAAAAAAAGCAAAGAGCGCCAATGCAGTTGTGCAGAACGTGTTCACCTTTAAGCTCCTTCTGACATGTTAAACATCTTTAAATGCTTGGGATTATCGTTCGTGGTCATCATTTAATTACATTTTGATCAACCTGCAATTCTCCTATGCAAACTGCTTTGGAAGGTCTCGCCTTCACCTTGTTCTTCTTTCCTTCTTCCCGGCCTGATGTAACAGGAGCCCTTCACTTCCTGTGTGAGAGCTCCGACCCCCTCGAGCTCTCCGATGGCAGCATCTGCCTTTAAGTGGATTCAATCCTTTGGTCAGTCTCCTCCGTACCCGATCTTTGAGTCCTTCTTTCCACAGCGGAGGACATTTGATACATGACGCTGACGATGGTAATGTGGCTGGTGCTCACGAGAAAATAAAATACCAGTCAATCTCTCACACACTTAAGCTTATTACCGACTATTATGGAAATGGGGGCCAGTAAATAATATTACAAGTTGAATTATGTATTTAAAACAGGTGGGGAGGACTCACTCGTTCTTGATTTGTGTTCCAGCCAAACTGGAATTTATTAGTTCTCACTTGCTCTTTCGGGCTGAAATGGCAACTTCCAATTGATTTTAAGAATTAAAGACAGACACCCAGTGGGTTGAATGCGAGTTGCAAACCAAGTGTTTGAGCGCTGGTGTAATTTCATCTGCAGAGAGAGGCTTGCTTTCTAACTTTGCCACAGGTGCATGTGAGGCGTGTGCACTGTGGACAAGGTGAAGGCCGGCACAACCAGCAATAACTCTCCTAAAATAGTCCGTTCACTTTGCTGGAGCACAGCCACACACACATCTACGACTGAGCGGCCCGAACCATTCAAGGTTAGGGATACATGGCACTCCATCGTCTGTACGTTAGCCTTGTGTCTCTGGGGTGGTTCCTCCCTTTGACCACAAACAAAATAATTGGAAAGGTTAAAACGTTCTCGCACTTTGGGTTATGTCCAAATACCTGCAAAACCAATGACATTCCCATCAACATCCGCCGTTCTTTGTGTTAATTGATTGTTACCAGCTGTTAGAATACTAAGACGCCAAAAGATGGAGCAAGTTCACGTTGTGATTTTGAGTTTGTTCGGATCCTCTAGGCTATTTGGTTAGCATGCTGCAGTTTGCATTTAGCTCAAAGTACACTGTGAAGCGTCACAGCAGTGCCAGCAAGTTTTAATTCAAATGAATTGCTTCGTATACTCAATACAAATATAAAATAACAGGAAATTGTAATAGGAATTGAACATCACACAATTAAAAGAAGCGTAACACACATTTAACAGTTGAGACTATTGGAATAAACTTAAAGTTGAGTGGTTTAACAACAAGCTATAATTAATTTGTACATTGTTGTACATTTTGTGTTTTAAGAGAAGATTTAAAAGTGAAAACAGCGTCAGCAAACCTAATACTAACTGGAGGACGGCTGCAGAACTGAGGTGTCAGTACAGCAAACACTCGCTCACTCTTAGACCTTAAGGTGCACTGTGGAACCCAGCGGATTGGAGGGACCATTAGGACAATAGGGGTTCATGGTCTTAGTCAGCAGTGTTGCTGCAGAGTTCTGCACAGTCTGTAGCTCAGCTCTATCTCGGGCACTGAGGCAGGTGAATGTTAGGATTTTAAGTAAATGTGCGGTGAACAAGGACTCGTTCAGTCTTCATGAAATAAAAGCACGCATTGTTTTCTCTTCATTGCTAAAAGGAAGCATTTCTCTGATCTTAGAGTTATTCCTGAAACATAATTATAGTGTTTTCTTTGGCTTATGTCCGAAGCTTAGCTTACTCTAGAAGCGGAAAGTTAAGTTTATTCTCCACTGGTCTCGTGTCATTTAAATCAGCAATTTCATAAACTTGTATTTACATGGGAGCTTTTTTTTAATTTATCATGATATTAGTTTCACTGTCACCAAAGGATCTCCCAGAATGACTGTAGATGTCGCTGAAAAACATGCGGTGTGCTTCCTCCCACCTCCTGACTGCTCTCATGTTATGATGTTCCCAGATATGAAAGCTGAATAATGCTGACAGTATCAATTCACTCCAGAGAACAATAACCTGGGTGTATTTGGTACTTTGAACCCCAAAAAGTAAATAAGAAACATTGAGGAATAGCAAGTCGCCCTGGGGTAAATGTTTTTATTTATTAAATTTATATTCTGTGGCGTCGGCATTCCCAGCTGTCGCCCGTGGCGCTAAATATATTAACTGACATATATGAACTGCAACTCAGTCTTTTTCACAACTGCTGTGAAAGTAAACCCCTCTGACAAAGCAGTGAGGCAGGTATGTTGTGCGTTTGATAACGCAGTAGTTTGGCAGGTTTGGAAGTCAGAAACAGATTCATAGAAAACTGTAGATCTATCTTGTCGACCACCCACAAGGGTAAAGGCTAAGAATAGGCCGCCCTTTCTCTACTCTCCAGATAAAAATAATGACCTCCCCTTTTTAATAAGCTCCACCATGATAAATGTAAGATAATCTCGTCCACCGCCTCCTCCTTCATCCATCTTGCTTCATTTTCTGTTGTAAATGTCGCGCTCTGTTTCGAGACATAATGGCCAAGTATTTTCAGCCACGTGGTGGAACGTGGATGGATGATGAAGACAATGACTGCTCATCAACTATGTCTGCATGTAATCTAATGGGATGATGCATTGCTTTCTGTAAGAAAACGTACTTTTCACTTTCTCCCTTCACAAGAAGAACGCAGGATTAGCTGCGGATCACGTAGGTGTTATTTTGTGTTCAAGGACACTTAGGCAGGGATGTTAGTGCTGCTCCTCCAGTTGATGAGAGGAGTGTAGTTGCAGCTGGTTTGAACTACTTCAAGCTTCAAAGTATCACTGCAATAGGATGATTATTAATGCAAGGGAAAAAAACAGCCCAACAAATGTGTATCCATGGACTTTTATTTATATTTCTTGGTTCAACGTTTGTCATTTAAACTCAACCCACTCAGAAATGTCTCTAACCGTTTACCAGAAATTAAACCATATCCAATGAAAAGTATATGAGATAATAATAATAATAATAATAACAATAATACATATTTGAAGAAGAGTATGAAGTTTGAAACCTCTGTTAAATGTGATGGAAAGAAATAGAAACCAAACACCCCAAATCGTACTTGCTAACCACCTTCTTTCAGCCGCACATCTCTCTGCAGCCACAAATACATTCATTATTAAATAAATGAGAGGCGAGAGCGCCAGACTCTGGCCCCCTGTCGTCCAGCTTCACAGTGTCTTGCTGCCTTCGATGCAGAGCAGAACGGAGGCACTTTGCCTCGGAAGGTTCAACCTTGTGCAGAAGTGATGAGCAGTCTAGTTGTTGACGGATGGAGGGCACCACTGCTCTGACTGCCCGGCCCTGATGAACATAAACACCATCTCTAACTTCGCCCCCCTGGGACAGACCAAGGTCTATTGAAAGATGTTGAGGGAGTTGTATCAGGCTGGCTTGGCCACATGTAAAGTCAGTGCCGGCCCGAGCCTCTTGGGGGCCCTAAGCAGAATTTGATTTGGGGGCCCCCCTCCCACCACGCACAGTCACCTGTGCTAGAAGATTATTGGCACAAATGTCACGCTATAATGTTATAGCGAAAATTATAAACGAATACAGTGAGGTTATAATACAAAACTAGGGCTCCTTGCAGCACTGAACGGGCCTTAGCCTCCCCTCGCATGTCGGGGGGGCAGCGGTCAGCCAGACGTGGTGAAAAAGTGAAAAGAGAAAAAAAAAGTCTGGTGCCAGACAGGAATCAAACCCAGATATTTGGCTCCCTAACCAGACACCTTATATCTAAGCTATCATTCACACTTTTCAATGCATGCATGTGAGCCGGGTGCTTCCGCCGGCTTGCAGCGCGCGGTTCGCCGGCAGCTTGGGCCGGCTTGTGGCCAGGGGGCCCTAAGCAGCCACTTGGTTCGCTTATGCCTCGGGCCGGCCCTGTGTAAAGTGTTTTTCCTTTTTAATGTCCTGCATTCGGATCGTGTGCTCGTATTGAATGATGAGGTGACCAATGATTGTAACTTATTTCTTTTCCCAATTCCAAAGCCGCACCCTGGCCCTGACTAATGTTAACTGTGACCTAGGTCCTGCTGATGACTAGAATTGATAGACAGACCTGTTACTGACAGCGTGTGGACATGTGGTAGCAGGTTGAGTATCAACATTGAATTGCGTTAATAAAATGTGGCCAAAATGTTTTTTTTGTTATAAGAAACCACCCGGCTATTGAGCCCAAATCAGTGACTGCATTTGTACCAAAGAGAAGATATCGTACACTATTTATAGTGCATCAATCTACTAGACAAATGGAAGGAATTCTCCGGCCAAACATAATATACGTTCAGTGGCAAAAAAACACGGAACTGATTGACTCCTTCTAACAGGACTGGCAGTGCGCCATGGGTCTTGCCCTGGTTCTTTTTCCAAGGTGTCACTGATACACTTCAGCCTTCAGCGGGAGCGTTTTAGCTGCCATGGGTATCTCCGAGTGGTCAGTCAACGGCAGCTACAAGGACAAACAGCCGTCATTGAACATTCGATATCTACCGTTTTGTAATTCAATCTAAATAGAGACATTACGAGCCAGGTATCCGTGTCAATCGTTTATTAGGGGATCGTTAGAAACGTAACTTTATTTTGGAATAAGAGGAGACTTAACTCTATCCCGCTCATACTAACATGGTAAAGCCATAGACACTTGGAGGTTTCTAGAGGTTAGAAAATAAACATACAGTTATAAATATATGTTGACATAAATATCACTGATTCACGGACTGTTATTTTTTCATATTTAAGACCTTAGATTCTAAAGGAACTATAAAAAACCTCTTTGACCAAGACAATGTCATAAAACGTAACCTCAATGAAACATGCTGTGACTGTAGATTGTATTTCAATCTTAATGTCCTCTTAGAAGGTCAGTATCCACGGAAAATGACAATGTGTGAATATGAGCTTTGAGGAACCATCGATTGCTGGATAATAAAACATCTAAACCAAAGTTGGGATAAAAACTATATATATTTGCAGGTAAGTTTGGTAATGGAATATTTTATTAGACCCAATAATTCAAATATTGTCACATTATAAATATTCATAAATATAAAAAATTGCATGTAATGTTATGACAAGGACCCAGTGATCCCACTGATTACTGATAGTTTTCCACACAGAGTGATCAACAGCCAGCTAACTCCTCTGATTGAGTGACTTGGCTTTGTTTGGCCGGTTGCGTCCGTCTGTCTGCGGCTCACTCCATTACAAATCTAAATGACTAATTAATGTTGCCGGGACAGTTGACACCAGCTCCTCAAGATCCATTTACAGCGCCATACGCGAAGGGCTCCTCCACTGCACTTCTTCACTTCTCCCTAACCGATATCGTCTCCTCCCTGATCACCTCATCTATTATCCATCTGGTGGTAGAGTCCTGCTTAAGGAGCAGGTCTGCGGATAGACCGGTTCAGGTTGATCAGACGAGGAGAGGAACACTTTAAAATCTTTTGATGGGAGGGAGAGAGAGAGTTAAAAAGAGTGTGGTGGGAAAAGTGTTAATGTCTCTTTCGCTTGTGGGTGCAAACCTTTTGGTTCCCAGTTGCCACAAAGTCCTTCATCGGCCGAACCCGAGCCATCAAACATACGCCTCATAGTGCAAGCAAAGAGATTAAGGAGGGATTTTAGATTAAACTTCTGTGACCCATGAGCACCGTGTTGTACGGCCCTCAGTATACCGTGTGTGTGCCTCCAGCCAGTAATGATCCTGCACATAGAAGACTCTTAAAGGGCCTGGAGCTCAACGTTTCTAAAGCGAGGGAAAGTCACTCTCGGGTTAATTAAAGGTTGTCTTCAGCTTTTTGTCTGTTTCTTGTGAAACTTTAATGAACATTGCTAATCTGTCAAAGATAAGAATGACCTGTGGCAATGGAGAAAGCGGTTTTATATAGTTTTTATTTTTTTTAAAGAAACCTGCATGCAAAAGTTACAATTTTAGAGCTGGTTTCTGACTGCAAATTGAACACAGGAGGAAAAAAGTGTAGGCCAGCGTCAACTAAAACAATATACTGTACTGCATTATTTTAGGCCTGCAAACTTTTTAATGTGCATCTTATACATAGTGTCCACCCTGTATGGCACTGTACAAGAGAGATTGCTGTGGTGCTGTGTTGAGTTGCATGTCAGGAGCTCTGAGCTTACACCTACTGAACCAGTTTGTGCATCGTTATACCCGCAAGCCCTCACCCAGATGACTCTCCAGTCAAATTGTATTATATCTAGGTCTCTAATATGTAGTCAACGGTCCTGCATGCGTCGGTTGTGTACCAGCTGGAGGGAATCTAGTTGCCGAATCTTAATGGCAGACGAGGCACACAGGCGGGATGAAAGAGGAAATTAAAATGTGGCGGTAGAATTTTCAGCGGACATACAGTTCCACACACAGTGCACACATAATGTAATAATAACATGTACATACTCATCCAAAAAACACCATGCCGCTGCTAATTTAGCCGGTGCACCGTAGCTTTCCTAAATAATAATTAAAAAAATAATTCCTGAGGATATGCGGAAAACTCAACTGCCAAGTTTATTGGCAACTCGTTACAAGTTCACACGTGAACACACACACACACACACGCTGTGGTCAGGAGATAGGGATGGGCCGCCTTAAGTAAATCAATGACACGGTTCAGTATCAAGTTGAAGGTCGCGGGGAGGGCACCATAACAACACACCGGCAACAGCCTGTGAACAACAGCCTTCACTAAATCAGCACGCTGAACGGGCAGAGAGAGCAAACACTTGTGGAGTGGAAGGTTCCTAAGAGAAGAAGAGGAGGACTAAGCAGATACCCCTGTTTGTTTGGAGGAAGGGATACTATCCCATACGCCGTAATGGGCAAGACAACAGACATTAATATGGCCCTCTGTGCTTATCTGCAGCTCCAGCAGGAAGGCCTTTCCCCTTCCTTCTCTATTGCGCACTGTGTTGTTGCCACTTTGTCGCACAGTGCCTATATTTATATTGCCACCCAGGCCGTTTTTGTCTACCCGTTCCAGATTTAGTGCTCTTGAGAGTGACAGCGAACTGCAATCAGCTCAAAACTCCCCAGTGTCATGGCCCCTGTTAAATACACACAGACAATACGACTCATTGTCTTCTAGGGTTTTTCTTTTCCTTTAAAAGAATACTTTGGCATTTTACTACTGCTACTGTAAAACCCAACAGCGAGGTTCCATTTAATGTTTTCGTAAATCACGAATCCAGAGCAGGGATTGGTTGAACAGGGAAATGTAAAAAAGACAAATACGGGTATAATGTTTTTGATTTTCACACACGTTCAGCTACATAGGACACCTGTGTAGACATCTGGCCATGTGAATTAAGCATATAGGATAGATACTGTGGGTATAAATTGATCACATTCCTTTCAGATGATGCCAAAAAGCTGTAGAAAACTGAAAAGCCTAGCACTTAAATACAAGGACTGCAGAAACACCTATGTGTTTACCACGGCAGGACACACACAGCTCTATGTGTGTGTTTATTCAGTAAACAAACAAAAAGAAGAACGGACCCGAAGCCTTGCTCATTGTGACAACAAGTCAGTACCGACTAATGACAACTTACTGTTACTTGGCATCTGCTACAATTAATGAAATCCCAAATGGTTTGATTTGAACGTGGTTTGTAAAGAAGTTATTTCTGTGCCCAATGCCATTATAAATGGGACCACACGTAACAGAGAGTGGTTGATACTTGAGTAGCTTTAGCCTTTCATTTCTACTTTCATTAATCACATATTCTTGTGTATTCCATGGTTCTAAGCCTTTAAAAACATTCATGGCTTCTCCATGTATTTGTATTTCTTTGTTTTGCTTCTTTTTTCTTTGGTCAGAAATGTGCCGACGTTTTCCATGGTGCTGAACCCTTCTTCTTTGCTGTCGTAAATTTCTTTTTCTTCCTTCTGCTCACGTTGGTTGTCAGGAAGAAAAAACAACAGAGCCTTCCACCTTTCTTCTTTTCACTCTTACATCTTTCCGTTTGCAGGATACTTCTTGTGAACACAAAACAACTGTCACAAATTCTCTGCCTTATCCATGTTTTCATCCTGCCTGCTTGTTTAATTAACTCTCCTGCATTCCAGATATTGTCATCTACACCCTTATTCGTCCCTCACTATTTAGGTTCACTCACTTACTCTTGCCCTCTGCCAATTGTCTCTTGTGTTATTTCCAAGCTCTCCAGCGTAACCCGATAGTGTTCCTGCTCTAAACTGCCTGTCTACTCAACATAGGATTTTTGCATGACCCCCTGTTGGGGTTTGTTTGCTGGACTGACCTGCTGGTGTTGACCCTGCCTGAACACTATAGAACTCTACTTGCATTTCTGTTTCAGAGGTGTGCTTTAGGGCTTTAAGTACTTCTCTGTGGAGCTGTCCATAGTGCTGAACCTCTATTTCGCTTTCACTGGCCAATGACATACTACTTAAATACTTTATCAAATAGATACATTGACGGTGATTCTGGCTTAATAATGTGTTCTTAATTCTGCTGGTTGGTGGAGGGTAGAGTTAAAATATTGTCACTAATTGCACTTAATTAAAAAATGAAAGATCTCCCAAAATTTCTCCTAACCTTTTATAGCTCGATTAGAGTGTCATTAATTTCATCCCATCATGAATGCAAAAGTCTGAGTTTCTGTAGACGTGGGAGACGTGAGCAGCTCTCCAAAAGTTAAGATGACATAAATTAAGATTGGACGTGATATGAAAAAGAAACAACAGATTCTCTTGCAGTTTAATTATTCTGCAATCTTTCAGCTCAATTAATAACTAAAGGCCATCTTTTTTTCGTTTAAGGATGTTAAACGCCCCCCCCCCCCCACCTCTCTCTCTCTCTCTCTCTCTCTCTCTCTCTCTCTCTCTCTCTCTCTCTCTCTCTCTCTCTCTCCCTCTCTCTCCCTCTCTCTCTCGCTTTCTCTCTCTCACCGTGTGACAGGCGTCAGAAATACCACCACGGCAGCGCACATCCGCAGCTCTCCACTCAGCCACACTGTTTTCCAGCGTACCGATGCATAACATCCCAAGGGAAAAAAAAATCATATTTTCCAACAGAGACACAGAGCGGACTGTGGAAAAGGCGAGTTTCTTTCTTTCTATCTCTCCAGATAGTTGGAAGTAACCAAATACGGACTGAATCGACTTCACATGCCTGGTAGGATAGCAGTCGGTTACCTTCTTTCCAACCCACTTTGGCACAGCCTTGCTTCGAGGCTTAAATAAGGGACAAGATGAGGACATTTTGCGACAATTCAAAGTGTATTTTTCCCATTTGGAACCAGTGGTGTTTGTATTACGCAGCAGTGGTGTGTTTGTTGCTTTCTCCCGTCAGGACGGATAATGCTTGCCCGCCATCCTGCATCTGTGCCAAAGACTCGGGTACAGTGACCTGCCGCGATGGGGAGGACACCGAGTTGCCGGGAGACATACCGGAGTGGACGTCCACCTTGATAGTCGGTGGGAGAAACATTTCAACTTTACACCGTGGTGCGTTCATGAGCAACGGGACAGAGTTGCAAATGACGACACTCTCGCTGTCCCATAACGGGATCCAGGCGATCGAGCCTTACGCCTTCCTGGGACTCCCCCGATTGCATTTGCTGGATCTGAGCCACAACCAGCTCGAGTACATCTCCGCCAGGGCTTTCCACGGGCTCCTGGAGCTTCGCTCTCTCTACCTCAATCACTCCGTCTTACCTGCGGCCACGGAGCAGCTCTCCAACGCGCTCAACACGCAGAGTCTGCTTAACCTGCACAGACTGGAGTTAGCGGGAAACGCGCTGAAGTCAATCCCCCCGCTGCGATTAGACATGCACAACCTCCACGCGCTGGTGCTGGTCAATAACTCCATAGCGAGCATAGGGGGAGCAAACGTAACAATGTTGTACCAACAAAAGCGCATTCGCGTCTACTTGGCTTCAAACCCCTTTCGGTGCAACTGCGAACTGGAGGCATTTTACTACTGGTTGAAGAACTCCTCCCAGTGCCCGGACGCTGGGCGGCTGCTGTGCAGCGAGCCGGAGGCCAAGAGGGGGGTACCTGTGGAGAACCTGCGCGAGGAGGACGTGGATTGTATGAACGAGAACCTCGAGGCGGTTTCGTACGTGTTCCTCGGGATCGTGTTGGCTCTGATCGGGGTGGTGTTCCTGATGGTGCTGTATCTCAACCGGGGAGGCATCAAACGGTGGCTCAACAACATCAGGGACGCGTGCCGGGACCAGATGGAGGTCTACCATTACCGCTACGAGCAGGACTCAGACCCGAGGCTGGCCAACGTGGCTGTTTAACCTCCTGAGACATATTCGCCCCCCCACACCTCTTCCTCCACACCAATCGTTTTTAAAATCAGTCTCGTGTTTTTCAGCCGCTGGCCAATAAACTGCATGTGGCATTCCACTCTCACTGGCATATGCACACAGCCAAACACAGTTCTAAGACTTCAAGAGACTGTTGTAGTTAGTGACGACGGATATTTAAACATTAAGCACTATTGTATATATTGTTTGGACTTATATTATTCCCTTTTCCTGCATCATTTTCACATGCACATTCTAAAGCAGCTTGCCTTAGAACTTAGTTTCATCTTAATAACACGGTGACAAATCAAGGTATTATAGAATTTGTGATTTAAAAAACAGTAATGAAACAGTGAATCAATGGAATTTCTGAAAACTGCAGCCCTTTACTAATTGCTGCAAACAAGTGGCCTATTTATAAAAGTCTCCAGTGGCAGAAACAGGTATTTGCGTTTGTAATCTACAGCGGGGGTGCGTACTGTAACAGGCGAGAGAGAAACGTGGTTGAGAAGGAGACTTGGGCAGGTGAAACGAGGCAAGGAGGCAATGCTTGAGTAAGTCAATTTCATTATCAGGAACATGGTTAACAACACGGCCTTTCAACGGTCTTTGATCTCTGAAGATACCTCTGACACGTGTATCATATGACACATGGTCAGTTTATCTGTGGAGGGTCAGAAGAGGAAGTGAAGGACTATTGAAGGAACAGAAAAGCAAACCATTAATAAAAAGTCAAATAAAAATGGCAAGTTAGAAGTCTTCCTTACGTCAGTGCATTTTATCATCATTGTCAGGAGTGTTGACTTCATACAGTGCCAGACATTAAACACAGCAAGTGTTTCCTCATCATATTTTGTAAAAACGTTTTTGTAACATTGATACGGGTGTGAATGAGTGTATTGCCTCCACGTGAAGTTTTACTGAACTTCAGTAAAATGCCCCATCAGCAGCACTTCTTCCTGCCAGAGAAGGTATCGACTACCTCGCCTGCTTCTTTTCAAAGCTCCAACCAGTTAGGCAGATCTGCTGCTTGAAGGATGTACAGTATAACAAAAAGGCAATGCCCGACATCAACAGTGTTAATCGCATTAGCTCTGCAATAAACCGTGAGCATCAAGCCAAGTCAGTATCTCTCTGCACCCCCAGGCTCATCAACCGTCCCAACGGAAGGTCAAACATAAAAAGCTGGAAGACAGCAGGAGAGCAGGAATATGTGTGTGTGTGAGAATATTAAGATTCTTTTTGCTCTGGATCTGTTCCCTCTTGATTGAATCCAGTTATCGTAAGTTGCTCTGGATAAAAGCTTAATCTTACCTAAATAATGAAGGTAATTTAGTCCAGCTTTACAAACAAGAGTTGATTAATGTGTTTGTGCATCGGAATAAGTGGCTGGATAAACGGAATCAGTGTTATTTCTCCTGCTTTCATGCTTCTATAAATCATAATAAAGTGATTATTACAACACATTTTAGGACAACGAGGCAAGAATTTATTCTTCTTTAATAAATAGATTATTTTGAAAACAAATGCTGGTTATAAATATGCGTCTCTGTTCTCAAGCAAAACTTAATTAGCATTAGACATTTGTAAATAAACGTGGGTCAATGGATGATGTAGATAAATAAATCAACAGATACAGAGATAGATTGACATTAGGTATTCATTTATGAGGCTGTGATTCAAACTAATAAAAGCATAAATAAAGCATACTTGAGTGAGAAATATTTTGTGAAAGCGTGCATACAGTTTTTTCAAGTAAAATGCTAACATCAGTATGCAAACTGTCAGGATCGGTGTCGTCGACGAGGTGCGTACCGGAAGACGGGTGAGACGCAGACGCAGGGTTTCCAAAAACAAAAGGAGTTATATACTCAAAAGGGCAAACACAGGATTCCAGCAAGGGCAAACACAGACGAGGCTCGAGCCCAGGATCAGGAAACATCTCTGACAAAGCCACTCTTCGAAAGACAATGACGCGACAAGGTACCACAGACTCACAGGGTTTAAATACACAGGGGAGGTGCAGGTGATTGGAAACAGGTGGAAACAATCAGACAATCACAGGGGAAGACAGGCCAAGGCAGGAAGTGAAGTTACCCAGGGACACACAAGGCACGAACTACAGAATAAAACAGGAAAGGGGCCAAAACCGTGACACAACCGTACAGTAACAGTAACACCTTGTTCTGAACATTTCTCTTTTTTTTGTGGTTCCCCTGCGATCTGGCTAAATTCTCCATTAAAAAAACAGTTTCTGAAAGACTTGCTGCAGGACGTCACACGCCGCCTCTCTCTGACTATTCCCTTCTCTCGCTCCCTTCATCCAGGTAAATTACTTTATCCAGTTGAGTGACTTTGCAAAGGACGCAGAGACAGAGTTTAAGCTGAGCCCGGCGAAAAAGAAAGACCGGAAAGAGACAGATAAAGAAAGGGGAGGTAGAGAAAAGATGTGTTTGAGTTCTTTAGTCCAGACACCAAATGTCCTTGACTTATGTGATGACTTAAGCGATGACTCATCTTCTTGGCTCGGGGTGAATGCACAAAGCCTGACTGCAATGGGGGGGGATGTCTAAAATTAATAAGAAAATATGATCTTCATTGTTGAATGGCTGCTGCTTTCAAATTATTTAATTATGTCTGAGCATCTGAACTTCGGGCAAGATGTTTTAATGGCCTCCACCGATTGTCCGTAGCAGCACTTTCACCCTGATGTCTCATTGCGCTGATGGCATATGAAAAACATATGAAACATATGAAAAAAGTGTTCATATGAGTAAGGCATTTTTTAAGTGTAAACATCAACATTTTCAATTTTCAAAACTATGTAATGGTGAATTACATGAAACTTAATTGGTTTGGCATCACAATCTACTGCAACTTCCTGTCAAATATCGGCTGATCATTTGTTAAATGAAATTGCCTGACGAGTTTAGTTTGTCTACAGCTTAAGCATAATAAATAGTTAATTTCTGTGAGTGGCCATTGAACATCTGGTCAGAGTCTTATTTAGTTAATCTTAGCATTTCCTCATCTAAATATGACCTTGCTCATGTATACTATGTACGTAAAGGAAATACTGAAAGAGCACAGTGGACTCCAGAGAAATATGCCTCTTTAATGTCTGTCATTGTCCGCTGTCTCTCTTAGCCCTTGAAGAGGACTTGTCAGATGTACCTGTGATATAAAACTTTAGCATTTTTGTGGATTGGAATTAAAGTTGTTGCCTACAAGGAGAAACTGACCAGGGATTTGTGTGATGTGTCAGAAAAAAGTTGATGATTTCCCAATTACCGTGGTTACTTACAATCTAATGTCAGCTATTAGGACCAACATTTATAACTCACAATTAGCGCGCAACCCCACATATTCCCTTCCAGTTGTATTGTGTACAGCAATTATGTGCATGCTTAGGACTTCTAACAGGTTCTTATGAGATTAATTAAGTTTAATTGGAAAAATAAAGAGGTTGTTTTTTCCAGCCAAGGTCGTTAACCGGCATTCAGTGATAATGCCGTCATAATCGGAGCTCATTAGAGAGACTCCCGGGAGTCAAAGACGAAAGAATGAATCCCTTTGTTTGGGGTCACCCTGCCCTGTTTGTTCATAAATGCACCCTCAGGGAATACTTGACATTTGGCATGTCATCATATTATTTAGACAACTTAATTCAAATAGCCAAAGTTCACACACAGTAAGATTAGACCGGTAAGGAGTTAAACACAGACTATCATACAAGTATTGGACAAGACAAGAAAGAAAATGGTGGCATCCCATTTTTAACTCCAGACTACTCCAATCAATAATTCCATTTTTGGGCTACTCTGCAGGGAAACTACAAATCATGGGCACCAATATTCTCGAGTGTAATGTTGTAAACGTTTGTCTGGCCTCTTAGATCAGAGGTCGTGGGTTTTGATTTGAGCCACGTCGCGTTTTAGAGAGGAAGACTGCGTTCCTGGCCTGAGTTTTGAGTAGTGCCGGACCGTGGATAAATGCAGTTGACTGGTCGATTGGCTTTTGAACTGGAGGACAGATTCGGTGGTAACAAGCCGTCCAACTGTCTCAGATCTTTTCACTAATTAAACTCGTTGACTTGTCTTTCAATTCTCAAGCAGAAGCATAGGATCAGCTTCTTAGAGGCAAACACGGAGAGAACGTTTAACCTTAATACCGCAATTTAGGGTAATGATCCATTACTAAAATGTCACACGTTATTTTCAATCAACTTCTTTCAAGCGAGATGCAGCTTTTGTTGGATGTCATTAACTTATTAACAGGAATCCCATAGATCCTTCGCATCTCTGCAGCGGCGTGGTCGGGAGCGCCTGGAACAAGTCATGACCAAGAATTTGAGGGGATGAGATCGAGTTAAAACAAAGACTAAGGGATGACAAGACTGAATCAAGACCAGAGCGGTACAGGCCCCACACCGCAAGACACACGAAAAATAACAAGTGGAACAGGTAAACCACAGTCACTCTTACATTTAATGTGAAGGATCCACGTTGATTTTATAACAACCTAGCTCCCTGCTTTCATTAGCATACACTGTATGTGGCGTTCCCTAGAAGAATTTGATAAGTGAGATATCCTTCCAGTTGTGGGCTCGACTGGTCTTGATTTTTAGACCAAGACAAGGGAGAGTGAAGACCGAGACCGGATATAATCCAGGAAGCATAGCTGTCTGAGAAATCCAACTAATGCCAATCAAAGCTGTTTCTCTAATGACTCACAGACACACTTGAACTCACGGCCCTGTCATTTCATACACAGTCTATGTTGCTGATTACTTAACACGGAATGGGCAAGTGGGAAAGCAGAAACGCCTCAATCAATACATTAATTAAAAATGCGATCTTAGTCATTAGTTTTGTTGATTTGTTAAGCCCTGCTCAGCCGCCCATTCGAGTAACAAAAAAATGTTTGTTTCAGTTTGAAACCCATTTTTTAATGATATCCTAAAGACAAATGACAGATGTTTATTGATCGATTCCAACCTCATGTGATAACATTAAAGATATACTGCAGTCATCTAAAGATAATAGCATAACTGCATCACTCAACATTTGAGAAATTCACGTCTAATCTGATGTGAAAAATACCAAATATGGGTATTGGCGTGCTTGTGTTTCCAAATAGAATTATTTCAGAAATACAGCTCTGCATTTGTAAAAAAGAAAATTGTTTCCTCATTTTTTCTGCAGCACAGGTGACATTAGCCCACAACTTGCTCTAATTACCCCACACAAATATTTCAATTTGTTATTTTCTAATTATAAAACTGACAATAAAGCATATAAATGCCTAATGACAAATAGTCACTCCAAGTACTAATTGTTTGCTGTTCATTAAATCTCACTCCCATCAATCAAAGCAGCATCTACCGGAGCTGATCTGTGATCTGTGATCAGCTCCAAGCGGTTCCGTTTGAGCAGCAAGTGTGAGTAACAGGCGGCTTCTTGTTCAAACGCCCGTGAAAAACAATTGAAGTCTCAGCAGTTTGAATATTTCATGTTGTTCTTGCCGATCCTCCGAGCGGTCACATTGGCCCGTTGCCTCAGAGCAAACAGCATGTTCTCTGACGACCGTCATTTCCGGAGCTTTTGACGAGCTCCCTCCAATCCACAGTCTCAAGCCGACTATAACAACCTGAGTTCACTTCCTGTCCTTATTTCTCATTCACTATACTAGTGTCCAATGACATGCCCCTTGTTTTTCCACCTGCCGACGCCACTCACGTATACCCCCCTGCTTTCCCACCTCCGCTGTGTTCATCCTCTTCCCCCTCGTGGTAGTTATTTTAGTTTTGGATTTTTCTCTGTTCCCAGATTTAGGATCCCTGTCTGCTTTCTGTCGTATTGGTTTGCCTCTGCTGACTGACTTCACGTGTATCGCTTACTAGCCGAGTAACAATCTTGCCCACTGCCTCCCCTCGTTTCCTGTGTTTTTTTCCTCTGCTCATGAGTCTGTGCTCCGACCCAGAACCTTTACGTATTCAAGCTGATTGAGGGCCCAGCCGTCAAAGCAGAAATGCACGGATGAGGTCTTAACAGACTTGCCAGTGAGTTTATTGTATTGTAATTGGGCCAAATAAGATGAATTAGGCTCAAGTTAAAACAGTAAAAATGTTTGTTTTCTTACAGTTGGTCCATCATGGACCGACAGGCTCTCAGAAATTAGTCCCATTATGAAAGTTTAATGGATTAAAAATTAGGAGATCATTGTTTAATGTCTGAATTATGATTTTCTTCACATATCACAAGTTAACAGAAGATTGTTTAAATACCATTCCCTCATAATAGAGTTTCCGATTTGGGGTAAACTATCCTGTTTCAAAGCCTTAAGCTTTAAAGCTTTAAATTCATGTACTCACAATCCACTGTTAGAGCTCTGTGCTCCATCAATTCTTGGAGTGTTTCTTGTTCTTGCCACATAGACATAGTGACATAGTGACAAAAGGATCGTGCCTAAGAGTCTCTCTAATGAATCCCAGTTGGGGTGGCATCACTGGGGAACCACACATAATAACCTTGCCTGTAAACAAACAAACCCCCATTGAACTGTTTGAATAATTAATCTCTTCCCTCAGTCATTAAAATGTAAGGGAAAGTTCTCAGGCAAATATTTTAAAGACACATCATTTTGATGAAAACTGTCTGATTTCAGTTTGTAAAGTCACACTATGCAGGTTATTGTCTCAGTCAATGCATTTAGTTGGGATGACATCATTCGACAGAAAATGTCAACCACAGAAGCCCAGCAAGAGAGTCGGACAAGACCTGTTTATTTGTGTAGCACATTACAAAAGCAAGGCCATTCCAAATGATTCACATTAAACCACTCAAAGAATCAAAATGTTCATTTCAATCCTCATGGTGACATCGGAGGATTGAATAGTAGGTTGATTAATGCGGGAGCCTCTTTTAATTTCACTATTTTTCAGACATATTACTGTTTCAAAGTGACAAATTTCCGAAAGCTGATTTTACCTCACTTTAAATACCCAACATTGGATGGTACATTTATTGATAGATTAACAGGTACATCATTGCTTGTCATCACTCAGCCTTCTGATTATGTTTCTTCTGATTGCACAGTCATTTGTTTTAGTTCAATGCCATCCCAGCAAATGACTATAAAAACATTCTAACGTTTAATTAAACTTTTATCACACTTCAAATGATAAGAAAGGCAACTTAAGCAAATGTGTCAAGGGCGGATCGGGGCTGAGCTCGCAGGCCGATCTCCTAAAGTCCAGAGAAGAGGTGACTCTCAGACAATTAGCGGGTTCGTACTTGAGCTCGTCAAGAACACTTTCATATCACCCATTACACTCAGGTTTTGATAGCGAGGGGGCAAACCCTTCTAAGAGATGCGGAAGAGATTAATTAGGCTTAGTCCGAACATTAAAAGGTTTGTCTGTTACAGGCAGATTCATTAACCAGCATCATTTGGTGATGACATCACAAATAGATCTCATTAGCACGGTTCCCAGGAGTCAGAGGCAGGAGCGAAGCCTTGAGTCTGCGGCGTCCTGCTCGATGATAAAAACCCACCCCTCAGGTTTATACAAAGCTTTCTTTCTTTTTGAATACAAAACAGTGAATCAATTAGTGTTTGTTAGTATATTGGGCATAGTTGAATATGGGAGACAAAAGATGGCAAAGATACAGTGTGAGTATAGTGAGAGAAACAAATGAAGTGGGTTTGTGGTTTTCACAAAAACATCCCATTATTAATCATTGGTTGACTACCTAGATGCAAAATGTATTGTGTGCTCACATCTAAGGAGGCCAGTGAGATTAATTAGACAAAGAAGTAAACAGCCAAAGGTTTGTTTGTTACATTAACCAGCTCATTAACCGGCGGTCTAGAGTGATGAAATCATAAGCTGGGTTCATTAAAAAGCCTCTCAGGTGTAATATGTAGCAGAAAGTAATTTCTTCTTGAGTCATTATGCACTTCCCCAGTGAGGATTGCATTTTCCCTCTTTTTAAATCCAATGTTGATATATCTTTTGACACTGTCACATAGTGAACCTGCATTCATTCAAATTAAATGATCTATTTCACCAGAAATGTGGTGCAATAAAATTGGTAGGTAGGCCAATAAAGCTGATTCTAGTCATGATTCGGATTAAGTTGGTTTGAGAGTCGCGTGGACCAGGCAGGAGTCCTAGATGTTGGTTGAAAAACCCAATCAGCAGACTGCAGAGGTCATGTCATGCCGCTGACGCTTAACTTTCCTCTCGTGTTGCCTTTCTGTTACCATCTCCTGTGACATGGGTCTGTTTTGACCCATGTCTTAGATCAGCTGTAAAATACACTAAAAAATATTATCTATCTTGCTATTTGCTTCTCATGATAATATGGATTTTACATCTCTCGTTTAGGCCCTCCGGGCATTTTCTGTGTCAGGTGGTGACTCTGCAAATCCTCACCTGTATACTAAATAGACCTCACATGGTCGTCTTTGTTTGTTTTGATTTTGTTCAGGTATACTAGACAAAACGGCAAAATGAGGATCCCCCAAAGCTCCCATGATACAGAGAGGAGCTGGCTGTCAGTTCATTGGCTGAAAATGCACTTATGATTTTAGTTTTGGCTCTTATTATTGTAACTGGGTCGAAACCAACCCTAACAACACAAAGGTCATAATTTCAATCTCCTTTCATGCATTTAAAACCTAAATCGGGTCGGTGAGAGGAAGGTCGGAGGGGGAGTGGGGAGGTGGCACATTCCGATCATGTCAGGATTGGATACATTTTGATGGGTAAAGGAGTCCAGTTGCTTGGACGAAAAAAGTGAAGAAGAATTACGGCCCTTGTGAGGGGGGAAGGTTCCAGCTGTAGTTGCAGGAGGAGGCCAGGATACTGCTCTTCATCGGGGCTTCCTGCATCGTCTAGCAAGCCCATGTCAGCCCACTGTTTAATAACTAACACAGTGCTGTCTTCTCTGTTGTCACAAAATATCTGCACGGCCTTGAAAAGCAACATTTCTAGTTTATTTTTATGACGATTGGGAGACGTGAGGCTTCTGACCAGGTTTCATTAATCAGTTTCCATTTTGTCGTTGATTGCAAATAAGATCTTATGAGCACAGTGGAGGGAAAAGGACTGATTTTGTTTTCGAAGGATTTATGTGGTACCAAGATTTACTAAATGTGTTGGCATATCCTCCCCAAATCAGGATCACAGTTATATTTTGTATAGCAGTATTTTAAGATTTGATTGTCTACCTCTGAACTCCAAACTAAGATAACTACAAATAAACAAGTATGTTGCCCTAAAAGCATGTGTGCATCCCACCAACAGACTAATTACATTTCTAACTATTGGATGTTCCTTAAAAACCTGATACATTAAAAACAGGGGTCACACCCACCCAAAATTCATTGACAGGTCTCTCAATACATACCCCTCAGAATGTTGTCTGATGGAAATAAATGTAATTGCTTGTTTGTTGCTATTCATTTTAAACTGCATGTTTTCCTGCTCTTCAGCTGAAGAAGACTGAGGGGCTCAACATTTCAAAACAATAATATGTTTGTTTGCCAGGAAGAAAAATTAGAAGACACGGCAAAACCTTTGATTTCAGGCACTGCTTGTAATTCTATTGTTGATCCATATATTCTTAATGAGATGACTGCATGTCATCTCTGGAGACTGATCGATGAAAAGGTTATAACTTCTAAGATAGGCAGATTAGACATGCAGACATTCGGCTACTTTTGGAGTGAGCTAGATCTGAAGCTGCAGTGTGTAAAACGACTGGGGAGTCCATTACAATGTGAGTACATTACATCCAGCATTATTACAATTATCACACAGTTGGCATGTGCATGCGTGTAATGTTGAAGTATGTTTTTAATTACTTGTTTTTTAATAATTCATGAATATAATAAATTGTGCATTAATAACAAATTCATTTAAAAAAAATGTTGTCTCTTTCCGATCAGACGCTGTCCTAGTCCATGGAGTTTAACTATGTCGTCTATCAGCACTGTTTTAAATGACTCTGTCATCATTCATCCTCCAGGATTTTATATCATTGCATTTCAAACATTTCCCTACATTAGTGTCTACATGATCTTTCTTGCTTTTGTCTATGTCGTCACGCTAATGTTCAATATTTTATTGATCTCCATAATTGCTCGTGATCACTGCTTACATACTCCAAAATGTATGGCTGTTGTCAACCTTGCAGTAATTGACGTAATCTTAAGCACATGCACTATTCCCAGCATGATTAAGGTTTTCCTCTTTAAGGACAACTTTGTTCCATTCAACCTCTGTCTGGTACAAATGTATTTCTACTATGCTGTTTTATCTATGGAGTCATATGCACTCGCTATACTTGCCTATGACCGGTTCATTGCGATATGTTTACCCATGCGTCAGAACTTATTCAACACACTGCCGATCATGTTTTGTATTGTAGGCGCGACTTGGGTTTACAATATGGGCAGAGTCGCACATAGCACGACGATCATGACTCGACTGTCATTTTGCAATTCTGTCCGAGTGAACAGTTATTTCTGCGACTATGCGCCTGTGTTCAGACTCGCCTGCAATGATTACACATTGCATTGGTCAATAGCTTCAACTTCTAGCATGGTGAATCTTATGCTCCCTTTTACTATTATTATTCTGTCTTACCTCAGCATATTGGTCACTGTGTTCAGAATGAAATCTGTAAGCAATAGAATGAAAGCTCTTGCCACTTGCATTGAGCACCTAGTCCTTGTTGCTGTATTTTACATTCCAATATTCAGCATATTCTTAGTGGGGCTCTACATTCGATCCATTGACCCCGACCAGCGTGTCTTGAGCCTGTCACTTGCCACTTGCATCCCACCCTGCATCAATCCGATTGTATATTCTTTGAAGACCAAAGAGATTAAAGCCAAAGCTCTGGCACTGGTTCAGAGAACTAAAACAAGCCCTTGACAAGTTAAAAAAAAAAAAGAAATCAGAGTTATGATAGCAAACATTGCCACTAGAGATAATTGTGCCAATAAAAGGACACATTCCTTCATGTGAAAACACAGTTTGACTTCTGTTTCTTTTTTTTTCATGCCTTGTTTTATGACTTGGAAGAGTGTGTATACAGAAATGAACTGTATTGATCACAGATATGTACGGTTTTATTACGCTGTCACTCTGTTGGAAGAATATTTTTGTTTTATGACATTTTATTTAAAAAAATAAAACTAGTAAAACTGGATAATGCCCTATACGTAAAAACGGGATGAATGGATACTAACTGCTTGAACTGAATGTTTTTGTGTTGCAGTTCACTGTATGTCCTCTTGAGAAAATATGGGCAGGTGGATGATAAGTTTGAATAAATTACAATCACAATATTCACTGAAATAATGTGTATAATTTAGACATGGGCTTAAAAAGCTAACAAAGAAAGTACAGTAAACACTGGATTCAAATCAGTTTAGAGTCTATATGGACGATGGTGTTTGTTAGTCCTTTAAGATGTCTACAACTGAGAAAACAAAGCAAGACTATTAGTTGAGGGCTTAAACATTTTATTTATTGAAACAAGATAGTCAGACAACGGTTGGTGGAGTGCCAAGGAAACGACTTCTAGCATTTCTCTTGGGGCCCTTTGAAAGCAAGTGTAATTTCCCCTCATTTTTAATTGTCTTTATTCCTTGTAGGTGCAACTGAGATTAATTAGTCTGAAGTGTGTACAGTAATAGGTTTGTTTGTTGAAGTTAAGGTAATTAACCAAAATTCTCCTGTGTTGGCAACACAAATTGGGCTCATTAGAACTACTTTCCTTTGGCTCACCACAGGCTTTTTAATTTTAAATGAATCTTCCTGGAACATTGCGCAATAGAAGAGTCATTAAATGTATTTGTCTTTACTTGTATAAACACAAAGGAGAAGCAGAATATATCTATATCTACTAGACTCTACTTCATGCAGCACTGGGGATAAACAAGTTAGAGGTCAAACATAAGTGACCAACACAAATCAGCTCCTGTGTGATGTGAGTCATAATATTTTCCAATAAATGGTCAAAGCATTAAAAAAAAAGTATTTCTCTTAATCTCCTTTGAAACATTTGCTGCATGCATGAGTTGGTTTTAAGATGATCTGAGATAATAGGCCTACGAATAATAATTGATTTTTTGTTTGTTTAGATTTTGGTTTGCAAACTCCCAACATTATAAACTACTCAATTATAAACTACTAAATCATTTTCTAACATGATTAAATAATTAGTGTTAAGGGTGCTTGAACCACAGAGAACATTATTCAAATACGCATTGTAGAACAACATATATAAGACAGGCTATCGATAAGCGAGAGAACTTGGGCATGAAATATTGTCGGGGTCTGTCATCTAGAGGCTTCAATGTGTATGTTTGATTGGGACTTCTGTACTTGGTCCATGAAGCATCTGCATTTCTTTAAATATTTGCTATGAACAATATTTTCATCTGCACGTTTATTGATTCATAGATTTATTTTAAAAAACGGCTTCTTTGTAATTAACTTTCTGAAGCGGAACAAGTATCGACGGAAGTATTTTGCCGTTACACTTACGTGCTCTGCTCAAATGTGTCCTCCGCGCAGCACTTCCGGGCCTGCCTCCGAGGTTGTTTTAACAGAAGCAGGTTATGGAAAACGTAGTTTCAGCGACAGACCGATTCCCCCAGAGAATAAACGGGTGAGAGCGATGGAGGGCTTGCGTTTAAACGTGTACGCTGTCCTCGTGTTCGATAACGTTAGCTAAGCTAAAGTTAACCCATGTGACATTACTTTTCAACTGGTCGAGGAGGAACTCATTTTAACTGCCGACATTCATTCGATGTTTTGTGTGTAAAGTCTAAAATCTGAAAAAGACTCGGCTAACTATATAGACGTCAAATGTTATATAGTTAATGCAATAGTTATACAACGCAAAACAAACACTTTCATCATTTACAGTCCACACCTTAAACAACAATAAAGAGTAATACAAGGCGATGATTACAATGGAAATGTAACACACACAGACTTAAGTGTGTCTTTTCAAAAGTTTGACCTAAAGGAATAAACCACTTTTACAGCCAGAGATTTAGAGATGTTCTTGTGTCCAGGCGCTAACAGCTGGGAAAGTTGCATGTTTGTTCATGAAACTGTATCATCCCCTGTTTATCATGATAACAACATTGCGTGTTGTCCGTAAACAGGTCCACTAGAGTTGGCACTGCTTATCAAAACCTGATGGCGTCCCCTTCACCCCACGACCGCAGGCGTAGAGATGAGGACGAGGACGACCCTGTTGAACAGATGATATCACGCACCGGCTGTGCTGAGCTGCACTATGCTGTGCAGGAGTGCATGGCTGAACACCAGGACTGGCGTCTGTGTCAGAGCCACGTCAAGACTGTCAAAGACTGCATGATGAATTTCCAAATCGCACGAAAACAACAGTTGATGAAGCAGCAGCCGCCAACCGCCAGCAAGTCTGCACCGAGCTGAACCTACCGGACCCTCTGAAAAAACTTGGCCAGATGACTTAATTGTTGTTCAGGAAATACAAAGTATGATAGGTAGCAAAAAATCCTGACCCGGGACCATCATTTTCTATATTTGCTGATAAGTAAAATGGGAGTAAAGAAATGATAAAGACATGTTAGAGGTGATTTAAGAACATTGTCTCATAATGGTTTGTCCACCAGAGAGCTGTGAAAGGTTCATTTGCATGCAGTCAGTACATATCTTGGTCACCTGTGTATTGTTTATTTAATAAAGTCAATTAAAGGACAGTCATTTTCTTTGTGATGTATATACATTTTTGTGTGTCAGGACTCACTGACTCCAACAGCTGCGCTGTAGCAAAGAACGTTACAGGAAGTCATTCCTACCCACTGCCATTACACTACACAACAACTCTCCTATGGGCAGGGAGAGGTGACTCAATATGTGCAAGTAAAACATAATTGCACATCCTTTCACACATTGCAAATTGTAAATATATTTTTATATTTATTCTTATTTTAGAATTATTTTATAATAATTTTATTTTATCTTAATTTTGTAAAAAATGAATGTAAAAGCGCAATTCTTGTTTTGTCTCTACTTTCTATTTTCTTGTATTCTGTGTCCTTTTTGCTGCTGCAACACTGCAATTTCCCCTCGGGGATAAAAAAAAGTTTTATATCTGTCTATTTCCAGAGAGAGGGAGAGATACTTTCATGTAACACATTTCTTTATTTTAACTTGAATATTAATCTGTGTGACACCCTGTCTGCCCTCGCAAAATGTCATTGTGCGCTGTGTGGCGGAATAATAATATTTGACTGGTTTCTGATTCATGCAGCTTTTAGTTTGATGAAGTTATTGTGTTTATAAAATTATTAGTGCATTGCAATGCTACAGCAACATATCCATGCTCCAAAAATCATGTCAGCAGCTGGTATACTTTGGTTTAGATAACCTTTAAGGAATCCGTATTTTAAAATGAGCATTGCACGATACTCGACTTCTTAATTTGTCAAAATAATGCTCTGTTTTGTTCTGATGGATCAACTATTGCATCAATAGCCTTGTTAAATGATGTCCCCTGAGCAACAGCTGAAAACTTTATCTCAAGAGATCAATGAGGAAAGTATATTTTCACCGTGCACAGTTGAGACACCTGGACATCCGTTTGTTGCTCTTAGACTGAGCATCAAATCAAGCAGCTGCTTAACAATCATTGCGAGAACATCAGGTACGACGCACATGCTGATTGCTTTTTAGCACATGTAGATATATGTGAACTTGCTGGTATACCTGTTGCATATTGCCATATTTTCAATTTCTTAGGAAAGTAAAACTATCCATGTGGTTTGTTGTCACTGTAGAGGTTTAATGTGTAATAACTATTGATTTCACTGTTCTGTAGACTGTGGAGCTTTTAAGCAGAATCCTTCCTCCAGTTCAACTATGTCTTTTCTCAGGACTGCTTTAAACGACTCTCTCATCATTCATCCTCCAGGCTTCTACCTAATTGGATTTGAGACATTACCCTTCGTCAGTGTCTACTTCATCTTTCTATCGTTTGTTTACGTGATTACAGTGCTGTTCAACAGCTTGGTGATCTATGTCATTGCTTTCAACCACTGCTTACATTCTCCAAAATTTCTGGCTGTGATCAACCTCGCAGTAATTGATATAGTCCTCAACACGAGTACTATTCCTAGCATGGTAAAGATATTTCTAGTTAAGGACAATTTCATTCCATTTAACTTGTGTTTGGTACAAATGTTCACCTACTATTCCTTTGCATCACTAGAGTCATTTGCGCTTGCTATACTCGCCTACGACAGGTTGATTGCAATATGCTTCCCTCTGCGTCAGAACTCAGTGAACACTTTGCGGAGCATGTCTTGGATTATCGGCTTCACTTGGTCTTTTACTCTGGGAATAATAGCATTTTCAACAGGTATAATGACTCGACTCTCATTTTGTAAATCGGTCAGAGTGTTCAGCTATTTCTGTGACTATGCTCCTGTGTTCAGACTTGCCTGTAATGATTACACAATGCAGTGGTCTGCAGCCTCTTTTCTCTCCGTCATGATTCTCGGAGGACCCTTTGTTTTTATTATCCTGTCTTATGTCACTATCCTGGGGACAGTGTTCAGAATGAAATCTTTAGACAGTCGAGTTAAAGCTCTCGCCACTTGCGCTGAGCATCTCATCCTCGTTGCTGTATTTTATGTTCCTATCATTACTATTTTCACTCTTGGGTTTTATCTGCGTCTGACTGACCCGGACCAGCGTGTGCTTAGCCTGTCTTTGGCCTCTTGCATCCCACCCTGCATCAATCCCATAGTCTATTCTTTGAAAACCAAAGAGATCAAAATCAGAGCTCTGACCCTGGTAAGAAGAAATCAAATCGGCACGAACCAACGTAAGAGGAAACTTTGGCGAGATGTTAAACTGACTGTGTAGAATTAATTGGTCATTTTGCAACACCACAGCGCTGGCATTGATTAGAACAATAGAATAATTTGTCCTTGGCCTTTCTTCGGTATTAGGTAGTTAAAAAAAACATTCAGTGGGCCAAATCTGAAATTGATATTAATCGCTACTTCACAGATTGTTTGTTGATTTTACTTGATATAATGCATTAAATGTTTGCACCTTTAAGCTGTATGTTCTCTTTTTTTTCACACTCAAGTGCCAGCAACAAATCTGTAACGGCTCCACTCAAGGAAACAAATAAAACAACATGTTTGTTTTTATTCGGAAAAGGGAGTCAAATATTCTCTCATTTGAAGGAAGCTACAACTTGCAACAGTAAAACTACTTATCATTCGCTTGTGGCGCTTTGCTAGACGGGGCAGTTTTAAATTATTATCAACATCAAAAAACAATATTAATGTACACAATCATCTTTTACCGACTGGAATTAAATAGGATGGAACTAAACAGTAAATGTTTTATCAGTATTTTTATTTATATAGCCCAAAACACAAATTTGCTGAGGCTTCTACAATCTCTACAGCATACGATTCGCTCTGCTCTTTGACCTTAAATTCTTGATAACGTCCAGAAAAATGTTAACAGGGAAAAAAATAATGGAGTATTTTATATAAATTCAGATGTTTTTTTTGGTAAAGTCATTAACTACCTCTTACTGTCGGTGTTGTTGCAATTTGGACTTATTTAAATCATTTAGTTTGGGCTTTCTGTTGCCTGTTCAACAATAAATCCATCCGCAGTGGACAAACACTGTTCAAGCTATCGTATTGCAATGATTATTCAAATTTTTTCAAGCTGAATTTATAGAATAGTCCTCTGTGTTTCAATACATCGTCAACGATACCACTGAGACACATATTCAGGTTACATCCTGTAGATACCATCTGAACACCAGATATGCTTTAAATGATGCAACCGAGGTCTGTGAGAACTGTGTGGGATCCAGAAGTACAGCAGACTTTAGATCTGTTAACAATGTATACGCTTAATGATATGTTCAAACATTATAAACTACTAAATTATAAACTATTACATCATTTTCTAATATGCTTTAAGAATTATTGTTACTTTAAAGGGTGCTTAAACCACATTGACATTATACAAATACGCATTGTAGAACAACATATATAAGACAGGCTATCGATAAGCGAGAGAACTTGGGCATGAAATATTGTCGGGGTCTGTCATCTAGAGGCTTCAATGTGTATGTTTGATTGGGACTTCTGTACTTGGTCCATGAAGCATCTGCATTTCTTTAAATATTTGCTATGAACAATATTTTCATCTGCACGTTTATTGATTCATAGATTTATTTTAAAAAACGGCTTCTTTGTAATTAACTTTCTGAAGCGGAACAAGTATCGACGGAAGTATTTTGCCGTTACACTTACGTGCTCTGCTCAAATGTGTCCTCCGCGCAGCACTTCCGGGCCTGCCTCCGAGGTTGTTTTAACAGAAGCAGGTTATGGAAAACGTAGTTTCAGCGACAGACCGATTCCCCCAGAGAATAAACGGGTGAGAGCGATGGAGGGCTTGCGTTTAAACGTGTACGCTGTCCTCGTGTTCGATAACGTTAGCTAAGCTAAAGTTAACCCATGTGACATTACTTTTCAACTGGTCGAGGAGGAACTCATTTTAACTGCCGACATTCATTCGATGTTTTGTGTGTAAAGTCTAAAATCTGAAAAAGACCCGGCTAACTATATAGACGTCAAATGTTATATAGTTAATGCAATAGTTATACAACGCAAAACAAACACTTTCATCATTTACAGTCCACACCTTAAACAACAATAAAGAGTAATACAAGGCGATGATTACAATGGAAATGTAACACACACAGACTTAAGTGTGTCTTTTCAAAAGTTTGACCTAAAGGAATAAACCACTTTTACAGCCAGAGATTTAGAGATGTTCTTGTGTCCAGGCGCTAACAGCTGGGAAAGTTGCATGTTTGTTCATGAAACTGTATCATCCCCTGTTTATCATGATAACAACATTGCGTGTTGTCGTAAACAGGTCCACAGAGTTGGCACTGCTTATCAAAACCTGATGGCGTCCCCTTCACCCCACGACCGCAGGCGTAGAGATGAGGACGAGGACGACCCTGTTGAACAGATGATATCACGCACCGGCTGTGCTGAGCTGCACTATGCTGTGCAGGAGTGCATGGCTGAACACCAGGACTGGCGTCTGTGTCAGAGCCACGTCAAGACTTTCAAAGACTGCATGATGAATTTCCAAATCGCACGAAAACAACAGTTGATGAAGCAGCAGCCGCCAACCGCCAGCAAGTCTGCACCGAGCTGAACCTACCGGACCCTCTGAAAAAACTTGGCCAGATGACTTAATTGTTGTTCAGGAAATACAAAGTATGATAGGTAGCAAAAAATCCTGACCCGGGACCATCATTTTCTATATTTGCTGATAAGTAAAATGGGAGTAAAGAAATGATAAAGACATGTTAGAGGTGATTTAAGAACATTGTCTCATAATGGTTTGTCCACCAGAGAGCTGTGAAAGGTTCATTTGCATGCAGTCAGTACATATCTTGGTCACCTGTGTATTGTTTATTTAATAAAATCATTAGTCATTTTCTTTGTGATGTATATATTTTTATTTTGTTGGGCAGTGTGACACCCTGTCTGCGCTCGCAAAATGTCATCGTGAGCTGTGTAGCGGAATATTAATACAGGTAAAAGCCAGTAAATTAGAATATTTTGAAAAACTTGATTTATTTCAGTAATTGCATTCAAAAGGTGTAACTTGTACATTATATTTATTCATTGCACACAGACTGATGCATTCAAATGTTTATTTCATTTAATTTTGATGATTTGAAGTGGCAACAAATGAAAATCCAAAATTCTGTGTGTCACAAAATTAGAATATTACTTAAGGCTAATACAAAAAAGGGATTTTTTAGAAATGTTGGCCAACTGAAAAGTATGAAAATGAAAAATATGAGCATGTACAATACTCAATACTTGGTTGGAGCTCCTTTTGCCTCAATTACTGCATTAATGCGGCGTGGCATGGAGTCGATGAGTTTCTGGCACTGCTCAGGTGTTATGAGAGTGGCCTTCAACTCTTCTGCATTGTTGGGTCTGGCATTCTGCATCTTCCTTTTCATAATACCCCACAGATTTTCTATGGGGCTAAGGTCAGGGGAGTTGGCTGGCCAATTTAGAACAGAAATACTGTAAAGCCCTCCGAGGCAAATTTGTAATTTGCGATTTTGGGCTATACAAAATAAAATGAATTGAATTGAAATACCATGGTCCGTAAACCAGGCACGGGTAGATTTTTACTGGCTTTTACCTGTATTTGACTGGTTTCTGATTCATGCAGCTTTTAGTTTGATGAAGTTATTGTGTTTATAAAATTATTAGTGCATTGCAATGCTACAGCAACACATCCATGCTCCAAAAATCATGTCAGCAGCTGGTATACTTTGGTTTAGATAACCTTTAATGAATCCGTATTTTAAAATGAGCATTGCACGATACTCGACTTCTTAATTTGTCAAAATAATGCTCTGTTTTGTTTTGATGGATCAACTATTGCATCAATAGCCTTGTTAAATGATGTCCCCTGAGCAACAGCTGAAAACTTTATCTCAAGAGATCAATGAGGAAAGTATATTTTCACCGTGCACAGTTGAGACACCTGGACATCCGTTTGTTGCTCTTAGACTGAGCATCAAATCAAGCAGCTGCTTAACAATCATTGCGAGAACATCAGGTACGACGCACATGCTGATTGCTTTTTAGCACATGTAGATATATGTGAACTTGCTGGTATACCTGTTGCATATTGCCATATTTTCAATTTCTTAGGAAAGTAAAACTATCCATGTGGTTTGTTGTCACTGTAGAGGTTTAATGTGTAATAACTATTGATTTCACTGTTCTGTAGACTGTGGAGCTTTTAAGCAGAATCCTTCCTCCAGTTCAACTATGTCTTTTCTCAGGACTGCTTTAAACGACTCTCTCATCATTCATCCTCCAGGCTTCTACCTAATTGGATTTGAGACATTACCCTTCGTCAGTGTCTACTTCATCTTTCTATCGTTTGTTTACGTGATTACAGTGCTGTTCAACAGCTTGGTGATCTATGTCATTGCTTTCAACCACTGCTTACATTCTCCAAAATTTCTGGCTGTGATCAACCTCGCAGTAATTGATATAGTCCTCAACACGACTACTATTCCTAGCATGGTAAAGATATTTCTAGTTAAGGACAATTTTATTCCATTTAACTTGTGTTTGGTACAAATGTTCACCTACTATTCTTTTTTATCGCTAGAGTCATTTGCGCTTGCTATACTCGCCTACGACAGGTTGATTGCAATATGCTTCCCTCTGCGTCAGAACTCAGTGAACACTTTGCGGAGCATGTCTTGGATTATCGGCTTCACTTGGTCGTTTTCTCTGGGAGTAACAGCATTTTCAACAGGTATAATGACTCGACTCTCATTTTGTAAATTGGTCAGAGTGTTCAGCTATTTCTGTGACTATGCTCCTGTGTTCAGACTTGCCTGTAATGATTACACAATGCAGTGGTCTGCAGCCTCTTTTCTCTCCGTCATGATTCTCGGAGGACCCTTTGTTTTTATTATCCTGTCTTATGTCACTATCCTGGGGACAGTGTTCAGAATGAAATCTTTAGACAGTCGAGTTAAAGCTCTCGCCACTTGCGCTGAGCATGTCATCCTCGTTGCTGTATTTTATGTTCCTATCATTACTATTTTCACTCTTGGGTTTTATCTGCGTCTGACTGACCCGGACCAGCGTGTGCTTAGCCTGTCTTTGGCCTCTTGCATCCCACCCTGCATCAATCCAATAGTCTATTCTTTGAAAACCAAAGAGATCAAAATCAGAGCTCTGACTCTGGTAAGAAGAAATCAAATCGGCACGAACCAACGTAAGAGGAAACTTTGGCGAGATGTTAAAGTGACTGTGTAGAATTAATTGGTCAATTTGGTCATAGAATATTTTGTCCTTGGTCTTTCTTTGGTATTAGGTAGTTTTAATATTTCTTAACGACTGTAAAAAAAACATATTCAGTTGGCCAAATCTGAAACTGATAATAATCCCTACTTCACAGATTGTTTGTTGATTTTACTCGATATAATGCAATAAACGTTTGCACTTTTAAGCTGTATGTTTTCTTTTTTTTCACACTCAAGTGCCAGCAACAAATCTGTAACGGCTCCACTCAAGGACACAAATAAAACAACATGTTTGTTTTTATTCGGGAAAAGGAGTCAAATATTCTCTCATTTGAAGGAAGCTACAACTTGCAACAGTAAAACTACTTATCATTCAACATTAAAAAAAACTATATTAATGTATACACAATCACCTTTTACCGACTAGGATCAAATAGGATTGAATTAAACAGTATATTTAATCAGTATATTTATTTATATAGCCAAAAACACAAATTTGCTGAGGCTTTAACAATCTCTACATTATACAATACGCTCTGCTCTTTGATCTTAAAATCTTGATAACGTCCAGAAAAATGTTAACAGGGGAAAAAAAGAATGGAGTATTTTATATCAATTCAGATGGTTGTTTTGGTAACGTCATTAACTACCTCTTACTGTCGGTGTTGTTGCAATTTGGACTTATTTAAATCATTTAGTTTGGGCTTTCTGTTGCCTGTTCAACAATAAATCCATCCGCAGTGGACAAACACTGTTCAAGCTATCGTATTGCAATGATCATTCAAATTTTTTCAAGCAGAATTTATAGAATAGTCCTCTGTGTTTCAATACATCTTCAACGATACCACTGGGACACATATTCAGGTTAAATCCTGTAGATACCATCTGAACACCAGATATTAGGGGTGTAACGATTCAGCTGTTACATCGATGTATCGATTTATATTCCTCCGAGCCAACTACATCGATCTGTGCTCGGCAAATTGGCCTTATGAACGACATATATCAATCTAACATTGTTTTAAAATGTAATAAATCGTTTGTATCGATACTAGGAAATAACCCATTGGATTTAAGCACGTCAGACTTTTTTCTTAGCACTTTTAATGATAAAGGCTGTCACGGACTGAGCCGTAACCCACCGCCGTCCCGAGCTCCGATTCAACTTCCGGGTTTCACAGGCTAAGCCGACGGGATGTTCCAAAAGGGTTGAAATAGAGGGGTGGTTTTGCGGGGGTTGGTTGGGGGAAACCATTATTGCAGGGGTGTTTTTGTGTATATCATTAATACGGGTTTTTTTTCTGGTACACTGCTACAGTAGTGTTTGCAGTTTATTCAAATAAAATGTGAATGCATTTACCATTCATTGTTGTTTACTTGTTTATTTATATTCATGATTAATTGATACCTGATAACCTAACCCCTAACCCTAACCCTAACCCTAAGAAACAGCAGGAATCTAGGAAATTTATTTCAGTCACAATGGTTGAATTTTTTGATAAAAAGTTACTGAATCTATTTCAAGTCACTGAATCGTTTCGGATCGTATCGTTCTAAATGAACCAATATCGTCCTTGAATCGTATCGACAACCACGAATCGTGATACAAATCGAATCGTTGTTAAAACGAATCGTTACACCCCTACCAGATATGCTTTAAAAGATGTAACCGAGGTCTGTGAGAACTGTGTGGGATCCAGAAGTACAGCAGACTTTAGATCTTTTAACAATGTATACGCTCAATAATATCTTCAAACGTTATAAACTACTTAATTGTAAACTATTAGATCATTTTCTAATATGCTTTAAGAATTATTGTTACTTTAAAGGGTGCTTGAACCCAGGGCCGGCGCTAGCCATTAGGGTGCCCTAAGCACAAATGTTTGGTGGTGCCCCCCCTCCCAACCAACGAACCAACCAACAACCACCACCAACAAAGTAATAACTCCAAGACTGCTTTCTGTCATCTCAGAAATATTTCTAAAGTTAGACGCTTTATGTCACAGTCAGACTCTGAAAAGCTTGTTTATGCTTTTGTTACCAGTACAATTGATTACTGCAATGCACCTTTTGCTAAAGAACAAAGAAAGTGTTAAATAATTTTTATTCAGAATGCTGCAGTCTTAACCAAGACCAAAATGTTTGAACACATGGCTCCTGTCTTAAGGTCTCAGTATGCTAAGCTACGCCGTCACTCCTACGGCGTCGTTGCCGTTTTATGCTTCTGCATCGGGTTGCATTGCATTTCACCGTCAGAACGCAAGGGGGGTGTGGGGTTTGTGAATCTCTCTGCTAGTTTGTTTTGGTTCGGCTGTAATAGCCCGACTCCCTGAGAGGCAGAACTCGTTCTATAGCCCCTCTTCGCAGTAGAGACTGTACCTCCTGCTCCATCACCAAAGCCTGCTCGGGGCCTACCACTGTCGGCAGAACCCCTCTGAATCGGGGTGGGCGAGCCCTGCATTGAATTACGTAGCCCGTGTCGATTGTACACAGGACCCATTGAGATACATTGAGGAGGGCTCGCCACTCTACCAAAAAGTCTCTTATAGCCCTTTTCCACCAACAAGAACCAGGTTCTCGTATGGAGCCAGAGCTAGTGCCGGTTCAGAGTTGGTTCAACTGAGCAGCCTCCAAAGAACCGATTGCTTTTCTACAGGCTAAAGAGCCAGCGCAGAACCAGGTCCTAGGTCACTGTTACGTGGGGGGGTGAGGGGGAGTCGGTTTTATTTCCTGGTGGTACGGGCCGGGCTGACCGGGCATATACGCGCCGTTAGCAGTTAAATAGCAGTTGAGACCGTACAGTTTTCTTTCCGGTACGCCGTACCGGACAGAAACCTCTTTCACCTCTGCTGTTACGTCTCATCTTTCAACGTTAGCGCGGCGGCGCCCAACACAAACACATCATCAACAATGGCAGACGTTGCTTTGCTATTGATGTTCATGGCTTTCCGGACCTACATCGGCATCCAAACACGGCGGATCCAACGTGTTTGCGCGGCTCGTCTTTATTCGTAGACGGAGATTTTTAAAAATGGCGGTCAAGGTTCTCTCGTCTGACGGTAACCCCGCCCCCGGCCGCTGACGTAAGCGGTTCTTACTTCTAGTGCAGCAATAGACCATTTACGCAAAAAAAACGTAAATACGTCACAGTAGCGTTAACCCACTTCCGTTGTATGCTTTGTTGATGGAGAAATGGCAGCTAACAGTAACGTTAGTTTTTTCGACAAGCCTGACTTCTCTACCAAAGTTCACCAGCGCCGATGTGGTGATGAGTGTGGAGATAAATTCGTCCACTAAAGGCAACAAACTCGACGAGGGATATAAATTCTTCCACGAAGAGTGAACCCTACCACGCTATCGGTTGCCAGGGGCAACATTGTACGAGCGAGCGACACAGAGACGGACCTGGAAATACATCGCGGAATTATAATAACTATTAAACGTAGAAATCACGAGGAAATTAGTAAGAAATGGAGAAAAAGGCAGCGAAAGAAAAGTGAACTTGCAGGGAGAAACTTGCAGCGCTAAGCGGAGATATTTAGAGAAGCTGGCTGATATTGACAACGTCGACCCATACGAGCTGCCTGCAGCAGAGACCTCCATGTAGGTACAAGGTGGCAAAGAGTATAGCTAGACTCTTTACCACCTTGTACCTACATGGAGATTGTTAATTACTTGTTTTTTGGCATCAGTTACTACATTATGCAAGAACTCAAAAGCATTAAATCCTTGGAAAGCTACGAGACGTTCTGCTGCGGCTCGGTGCAAATAATCTTAAGCCCGCAAACACGGCATGATTTTATTTTAGCTAGCCTGGTATGGTATGGTGATTTCTCCTAATTCGGTTATTTAAGGCTTTAAGATCAATTCCCAAATTGTAATCCTCTTTTTAGTAAACGTTAGCATGGGTGTATTCACTTATGCCTAGCTAGCATTGTAGTTAGCTAGCAGGCTATGCAACAACGTTAGGTGTACTACTTGGCTTTAAGAGGCGACAACGTAAACACATTTAAATATATTTTAAGAGAACTTAAACGAATGAAAATGCAGAGAACGCACTCTCATCGACGGGGAGATGCGGTCGAAGGTAATGTCCTTTAATTGCAGCTACCCAAGAAATCCGTCACATTAGAGACATGCTGTCCTTCATGCTGTTTCCATGAAGGGATACGAAAAAACACATAGTGCCACATAGAAAAGAATGAAAGGAAAGGTAGGGCTGTTTGTGGGTGGAAGACGAACAGCCTGGAACACAGCAGAAATTGCGGCTGGTCGACTGTGCCATTTTTCGTATCTGCCGCTACGATAACAGGAAGTTCTACTACGCTACAATGACGTATTTCCGTTCGAAAAATGCGGAAGTGTGTAAATGGTCTATGATATGGTGCTAATTAAGAACCACTTAAGCACCACTTAAGAACCACAAAGCTAGCGCTTTGCCGGTGGAAAACCAATGAACCGATTTGGAACTAGGCTCTGGCTCCGAACTAGCACCAGCTCTGCTTTAGTGGAAAAGGGATATCAAAGCCTCTTTTATGGCCTCTGCTCTGAAAATGGCATAACCATAATAAAAAGGTGAATAACTTTGTAAATACTAAGTCTATTTGGACAATTTCTGTCTCTGTAGGATAAAGGGTTAAAGGGTAACCTATATTAGTGGGAATATGTGAAATATCTGTATATTAATTAATAAATGAATGAAAATGCAACTTTTTTTTCCGCCTGGAAAAGAAAATTTAATTATTTTGCACTTAATGTGAACTTTCTTATGCAGGTGATTATGCATGCATTAAATATATTGAAATCTGTCCATCCTGGAAAAGGCTTTCTTCCAATCAATGTTGTTTGTGTGGAGATTTAAATGGCCTTTTAGCCCCCAAAACACAAGCATCTAACCATGCTTTTGAGGACATACATAGGACAAAAGACAGTTTATCATATTCTTAATAATAGGACGTGGTGGGTGGATATTGTGTGGCAGGTGGTGGGCCAGGGTCATTTCCCAGGCGTCGATCAGATGAACTTTCAGTCCTTTGAACATGGCTTTGAGCACCTTATCACACTGCAACGAATACCAGTCGCTGTTGGTTAGGGACACTCGAAGGCTCAAAGCTCTAGAGTTTGCAGTCCGGATGATAACCACCGTGCCGGGATTTGTGTCCAGCAGCTGAACCACCGCCCTACGAATGCTCTGTAGCCTCCTGATGTAGATCTCCATGGGGAAAGTGCTGAGGTGAGCCCAGATGCCAAGCACTACAACGTTGTTGGGGCCTGCGTTCAAGTCATCTAGCTCATTGGCAATGTAACGAAGCTCTCTGGTTGCGATAGTGATCCAATGAATAGGAGGACCGTGACAACGGTACCTCACAAAGATGTTGTTTTCATAGTCTAAGGATATAAAAGGTCCAAGTTGGCTCCGGCTGTGTATGTCAAATTCCTTAAGACCTGAAAGCATGACATGGGTAAAATATTAAACTGCAGTCAAAACAAAATAAAACAATGACTGAAATCCCATTGGATCAGCTACCTGGTAGAACGGCGTTAAGAAATTCAAACCACTGCCTGACTGTGGAGTCTCCATACATGTGAACTGCTTTGCCTTTCAGACACTGAGTGATGGCAGACTTGTTGAATAGGGAGACTGTGGTGCCTCCTAGTGCTCGCCACACACCCTGGTAGTAATAACCCGATGGTAGAGATGTCACAGAGCTGCTCTTCATCTTCAGCTGACCTGAGAGGAGCATAATAAGGCTTGCTTTATCCCATTAAAAAACAAAACTAAGGTTGAATGTATGTACTTGTGAGATATATTGCTAAACTAAGAGATAGCTATTCGTAAAATCTTTCTATACCATCCTCTTCTGGCAACACAGCGACATTGGATGGTCCTCTAGCCTGAATGGAGACTTTAAGGTTAACACCACTAAAAAAGAAAGCAAAAATAATAAATTCAAAATTCAAAACTCCCTTTTGAATAAAACCATTAGCTAAATAAAAAATATAAATGTTTTTTGATTAAATGAATTCAACCAACATTTGACAAACTCCACATCTATACATGAAGGTTTGTTGTCGAAAAAACGTACTTCATTCAAAATCAAAGCAAAGTGGCAATTAATAGAAGGAATCAATATAGAACTTGTTATAAAATACACACAACAAAAAACAATAAGGTTCACCAAGCCCTGCTCCAGCATAACAGCATCTGAGTTGTGGCAAAGTACAGCAGCTTACATACTGTTCAGAGCAACAAAAGTGAGCTGCTAAGGAGTGTCTAGAGCAGGGGTCATCAACTATATTTGCCAGAGGGTCAGAATTTTACCAGACAGTCTTCTTGGGGGCCGGACCCTTAAATTAAATAAAAATAAAATTTTGGTATAACATATTGATTGATGTTTTTTGTTTATACTTTTTCCATTTCATTACCAAACTGAAGGCCTTTGTGAGTCAGTCTCCTATCAACTATACCACAGACAACCACCAGGGGTGATAAATATTTTTCCTCAATTAAATCAACTTTACTTATAGAGCACTTGAAAAACAAACACTGAGGAAGTGACAGGAAGGGGTCTCTTAACAGAGGTAAAATAACTTAAATTAAATAAGTTAAATTATTTTACTTTAACTGATCAAGAGAGAGTAACGTGTGCATCCCTGCAGGCTGCTGGCTGACACCTATACAAACGCGACCAATCGCATGATTCTCTTTGCAGAGAGAGTATATCTTGTTTTGGAACAAGATTATTTTTAATGCAAATATTATGGGGTCAATGTTATCTCCCTGAGGTCACAAACCTCTATTCCTCTCATGATACTCTGTTCACTCACCTCTGAAAGAGCTTCTCCTCCGTAGCTGGGAGGTTTTCTTTGAATGCTACCCTGAAGTGGTTGATCCTGGTATCACAGCTCAGGTTCTTTGGCTTGTAACAGAACCACGGCTCGCCTGTTCGGAGGTCAGTGTAGTTACACAGCGGCTGTTGGGTTGGCCGTAGGCAGACGTTACAGATTGTGGTTTCAGAGAGTGAGCCTGAGCGGTAGAGGCTCTTGAAGTAAGCCCTGTCAGGCTGTTCTCTGTTTAGCCTTTTCAGCACTGTGACTGCTTCACTAGGGTGAACCAGAGTCACCTGTCTGGAAAAAGTACCAGAGTGCTCAATAGAAATCTACAATTCATGGCTGGAAATTAAACATTGCTTTTGTATGAAATTAAAAGGTCTAGTCCAGGGGTGTCAAACGTACGGCCCGCGGGCCGGAAACGGCCCGCCAGGTGGTTCAGTCTGGCCCGCGGGATAAATCTGTATTATTGAAAAAAAAAATAAGAATTCGCTTCATTATCTATAAAATCAGCAGTTCCTATATTGTCCACTAGTGGCGCTGTTTCACGTCTATCGCTTTACCCGCATTTTCTGTTGACCCTGGCACCCTCTTCAGTGAAATTGAAAAGTGGACACAGTGTCGGATTTTTCAAGAGAAATGGACCTCTTCCTACATGTTCATGGAGGTGAATCACAATCACTGTGATCAGTTTTTATGCATGATGCACTTAAATAAATGTTACACTGGGTGAAAATGTTGTTGAAATAGCTTTTCTTAAAAACTCTTAGGTTGTTGATAATATATTTATTAAAAGGACAATTCATTGCATATAAAGATTTTTATAATTTACTTCTTCTCTGCACTAATAGAAAGAAGAAAGTGGACTTATTGTTAGTTCTATGTAATTTTGGAATGAGTTTACTGGTCTGGCCCACTTGAGATGCGATTAAGTTGTATGCGGCCCCCAAACCAGAATGAGTTTGACATCCCTGGTCTAGTCTGTCTGACTAGTTTTAATTACAAGCTGAATATTAAGAGTACAAAAACTGAACGTTAACAGGGATATCAACAGTAACATTGGCAGGGAAGACTTTGTGATCAATGATTTTTTTGCTATGTCAACGCAATAATCTCTCTCTTTCATCTTCAACTGGTCGGGTCACAGGGGGGCCATTTTCCAGCAGGGTACACAAACTTCCCTTTTCCATGCCACATGCTATCAGCTATGGTTGGAGGTTCTAATGCATTCCCAGGGCAATGCGGAGAGGTCATCTCTCCACCTAGTCCTGGGTCTTTCCACGGGTCTTTCTTACCAGACATCTCAACTGACTTCTAAAAGCAAAAGCTGTACTTCGAGCTCCTTAGGGATGACTGAGCTTCTCACCCTATCTCTGAAAACCCATTTTGGCCGCTTTTGTCCACGACCTGGTTCTTTCCGTCATGAACCATCTTTCGCTAACCGTAGGTGAGGGTAGGAACAGAGATTGACTCGGCAGATCGAGACGGTGCAGTATTGAGGTATCGCTACTCCTATTTTCAGGCCAAACTCACACTACATCCTCACTCTCGAACGGTTTCCCGCAGAGAAGATCCTCGTCCCGACCATTTTACAGTCTGCTGCAAACCGCTTTCGTTCATGAGGTCCCAGACCGAAGAGGCCATCAGAAAAACATAATCTGAAAAAATCTACGATGAGAACTGCAGCACCCTGGACTCTAAAACCTCCTCTCCCAGAATACGCCTCAACAGCCTAAACATATATATCACAAACAGGATTCGGGGAGAGTGGCAGCCCTTGCGAGGCCAACCCCCACCGGTAACAGCTACATCTTACTGCAGAGAACCCAAACACAGATTGGATGGCGCTAAGAAGAAACCACCTCGCCCCATAGTCCCACAGCACCTCAATGTTCCTGTGAACCAACATTAATGTTCATATGAGACTGGACGATGGAACTATTTTGTAAAATATTATACTATTCATACCGAATGTGACTTTGTTATTGTATTGCTTCTGTTATTGAATTCTTTTAGAATTTTTAAACTCAAGCCAGTTTAATCTCTTTGACTTTGCATCTCAGGCGAGGTTAAAGGGAGCATTCTGTCATTCGAAGTTCAGAACTGAAGAACTGTTAAGAAATAACACGCTTCTTCAGAAGACGTTTTTTTAACGAAACACTCTCTCTCCCTTTCTGAATTGTATTTGTAATCACTTTATTTTATATCGTTGAGTGAGAACCACTCAACGATTTAACGCTTTAACGTTAGTTTTTTGCATCACCTCAACCTGCGCGTCTCCTTCCCAGAGCAAAGAGAATACAGCAGAGTAGCTCCCATTCAGATGATCCACAACTTTCCCAGCAACACCTGCTTCAAGCTTCCGGTTGTGCAGACGGGCGGTTATGAAGTCCCCCCCACACTTCTTGGCGCGACTGTGGAAGTCAAAGGTTTGTATCATAACCTCCAGCTGGTCCCCTACATGCCACTGCCCCCCTTTCCTTCCTGGGAGAATGGTGAAGTTGCTATGGGCTGGATCAGTGGTCTGATCCAAGGAAACAGGAGATGGTAAAAGTGGAGTTTCAGGCCAAGTAATGGAGTCTAGTATGAGGCGTTCCTCCAAAGCGTCCTGGGGGGACAGCGGCTGGAAGGTGCAGAAGCTGCGGTTAACGATATGATGAGGGGAGACTCTCGGCATGATGATGGTGGAGTTGACTTTAGGCTGAAACTGGCAGAGGGTCAAAAAAGAGGATGGTGTCAAAATACATAAAACACTTGTAGTGAAATTATTAACCATATGAATTAAAAAGGCAAAGATTCAAATAACAACTATTTCCTATTAATTGACCCATGGCACAATTTGGGGACAATTTTTTGCTTTCTCTTTTGCACAAGCCAAGATTGTACAAGTTATGTTTTCTGAATAATCAGAAAGATTTATAACTGAAAGATCTGTTGGTTTCAATGAAGCGTGATGGTTTTATGACAGTTTCTCCTTTATTTGAATTTTTTGTTAAATTGCACAGCCTTTTGAGGGGCAAGGGTTGAATTGTTGGATAGTGCTCTATATCATGGTCTGCGTCTCCATACTGCAGGTGGTTGGGCCAGTCGGCCAAGATTTATACCCCAGTGAGAACGAATGTAAATACTTTGTGTCTGGACTTATCTAGGTAATTAAGTAGTTTGTATTATCCACCTCAGTTTTTACAATGATTCCAGTTTTACTTTCACACTCGCCATGCACATCTCTTGACTACCCCGCCCTCATGTCTTCCCAGTGTCTTGATTCTACCTCCCCTTCCCGATTGTGGCCACCTGTGTCTTGTTAACGCGCCTTCCCCTTGTGTGCAAAAGTGAAGTACTCTGTGTTGTTTGTTGCAAGTTTGTCTTGTACCGACCGTTAAGGTTGCCAGCACCTGAAGGCCTTCGAGCCTACTAAGTGATTTACTGATAAAGTTTACTACATTCACTGGATTCTGGCTCTGCCTGCCCCTGTTAAACTTCTGCCTTCAACTATTACTACTACAGTAATTTACTAAATTTATGAATATAAACTTCTACTGTGACTTCTACATCCATCTCAAGAGTTGTGCACTTGAGTCCTCCTTTGGCTATGCTTCTCAGTTATAGAATAGTGCCTGTTTCATTCTTTGACTGCATGAGGCAGTCAGGAAGTCAAGGTGCAGGATTGAGAGGGGAAAATACAATTTTAATCATATTCCATTCATTTGCAAAAAGAACATTTAAACACATTTTAAAACTGTCACAAAGCCTATGCCTATGACTAATATTAAATCATTTAAACAAAAACTACTTTTAAAAAAAGTTCTTACTTGCAGAATGTCCATGTGACGTAGCACACAGATCAATGCAAAGACCGTCAGAAAGAGGAAGATGGCGCGGAAATCCCTTTTTGTACAATATATGGCCTTCATGGTTACTTTCAGCACAGCACGTACTCTGGAACTGTATATAAAGATAAAGATTTGTGTAAAAAAAACAAAACTGTCAGAAGAAAAAAATAAATACCTGTTAAAAAAAATGTGATTCAATAATCGTGATTTTTTTTTCTTAAGACTAAATCGTTTAACACCATCTCAAGAATTACACCTCAGGAAAGCTAGTTTAACAGTCTTAATAAAGGACCCAAGGCACGCAGATAAATCCCTGTGGATAAGGCAAAGACATGTTTTTAGAAATTAGCAATGGATTTTACTTTATTTTATTTAACAGAACCAAGCAAAATAACAAATAGAACGAACTGAGAAAAATAAAACAGCAGTAAGTAATTTAAAGCAATCTTTCTGCAACCGCTCTGACAAACATTTGACGCCGGGCCGGTTTGTGAAAGTTGTTTGTCCCTTATTCAAGTCAAACAACTTTTCTGAATGTCAGGTTACCATGCATTAAATAATCTGATCTAATACACTCTTTAATTACCTAATCTTGTTGAATAAAGCTTTGCAAACTTTATCTTTTACATTATTGAGGTATTTGGTCTTTTCTGTCAAAATTTGTGAGAGATCTGATTAATTTACGAGGAACAGGGTAAGAATGTCGTGTCACATGAGAAATGTGGAGCAGATTAGTTAAAACCACTTTAATTTTCATGGCGTGTGGTATTTTGCCAACGCCCCACGATAACATAATTTACTACTTAAAAGCAGAGGTCTCACGTCTACACTGCCCAAATTTGAAAAGAATCAGGTTTATTCTCTGGAAGGAGTTCTGTTGCAACTCTAAAAAAAGATAAAAATGGGCAAAACATACAGATAAAAAAATACAGATAATAGCTTTATATGATTTGTGATGACATTGAACCCACATTTATTCACAGAAAATCTTGTGAGTACCGGAATTAGCGTTTAGGAGGAGTTGGCAAAAGTGTGTTTTTTACAAATTCAAAAACGTAGTGGGCGCATATAAATGCCACGGTCAACTTTTTTGTAGAGCATAACCAAGAGCGCATGTGCGGTAAATTTCATGTCAATTGGGCATCAGAATTAAAAACTGGGTTAATGTCTTTCTTTTCAAATTTCTAGGAGGCGCTAAACGTATCAAATTTGTCACCAGTCCTGATGTGCAAGCCAAATTTACCAACGTTTTGGATATGATAATAAAGCCCGCAAATAGATAAATGAACTTTGAGAGGATAACAATAATGACAATAATTATTACAGCTACTTAAATAATAACACAATTGGATAAATGTAGCGTGATGTACCAAGGACAAATTTCCCAGTGAAATGTGGTGAAGCAGATTTAGTAAAATACAAAGTCACAAATGTACAGAAATTCCAATACAAATGATCATTTTGGGTTAAAATAAACTTCATCATTATTTTGTTTAAGCGTCTCATGTGACTTACCTGAGCAAAGAGTCCTTTGGAGATTCTAACTATCAGATTGTGATCAGTCACTTTTAACTGGTTTACCGACTCAATGTTCTCTGTGCTTGAGTGATTTGGGAGTGACTGCAAACTGCTTTGCAGTTGCATCCTGAATCTACGTCACAGTCAAAAACCAATACAGGAACCGTATCATGTTTCATGTTAACAAAACCTCCTTTTTGCAATTGCAATCATGACTGCAGATAGCAGTACGGCTAGTTATTTCAACCACAATAGTTGTATATACAGTGCAAGTTTCTAAAAGCTGCAGATAATTGATAACGATCTTCAACTTACACTTACTATTCTTACTGGATTTGCTTTGATTTAACATGTTGTGTTAACAGTGTTCACATGGTTGGACCTCTGGAGTCTGACCTCGTGCTCCTAGTTAAGACCTCCCCAAGCACCTTTGATCATGGGCAATATTAGTCTTTACAAACTTCACTAGACACTAGCTGGTATACATTTAAAAATAGATGATTCACTCAAACTGTCAGACAAATAAATAATAGGCTGCTCACTGCAGAAACCTACAGACAGCTCAATGGGGAAGGTGAAGAATTGGGTTGGACCTGAAGCAAATTAAATGAGATACAAGGGTGAAACACACAGCAAACATGCCTCCCCTTGCACATTACAAAGAGACCTGCCAAAACATGGTAATCTGCAGGGAGAGATAAACATTTTTCTTATTGTCCAACATATATTCTTGTTATAGGTCAGCTGTAGAGAAATTGGGTAAGTAGGGTGTCACGTATGTTGTGCGGCTTGGACGCCGACAGAAGACGCATGAGCAGGATGTAACAAAAACAAGCTTTAATCCAAAGGCAAGACGAGGTAACACACGTGACATGCGACAAGAACCAACAAAGGACTCTTCTTCTTCTTCTTTAGAGTTTATCGGCAGCTTGCATCCAGCAATCTTCCGGATTTACTTCTCTATTTCATATTCTTTTCATCAGACCTGTTCTTACTAAAAAAATAAAAATAGTTTCTCTACATTGTTCATTCTCCCCACTCTCTAGCATTTCCTTCACTCCTGCCCCTCTTACTCCAACTTTTCCTAACTCCCATCATCGTTTTCCTATGCTCCTCATATTGTTTACACTTATAACAACTTATAATAACACATGCTCTGTTGTTTCTACAGCCTGACAAAAACCACAAAAACCGGTTGGGTTCTTCCTTATAATATAATGTGTGCTATTCAAATTACTGTTCCCTATCCTTAATCTGCTCATAATCTGCTACTTCTTATTTCCTATTCCTTCCCCTTTTCTTCACAACCCCAACTTTATTTTGAATAGCATACAAATGCCTTCCTTTAGTTTCCCTAGCCCACTGGTGTTGCCATTTCCTAATGGTTTCTTTCCATATTACACTCTTTCCTACCAATTTTGACAGCTTAATATATGTTTCAATATGCTCTTTTTTAACGGCTTGTTTAGCTAACTTGTCAACTCTCTCATTTCCCACAATGCCAATATGAGCAGGAATCCAAGCCATTTGAATCTCACAGCTCGCCAGGACAAGGCAGGAAGTGAAGTTACCCCATGAGCACCAGACACGTGAAACTACAAAATAAGACAGGAGGTGAACCCAAACCGTGACATAGGCAAGGCAAGGCAATAGGGAACATAGGGATATAATGATATTAATATATCCCTGTAGATGAGTTAAGATAAGGGAGAAGCTAACGGAAAGCCCGTAGACAGATATTGTGAGACGCGAAACTGGGAAAGGTTGTAAAGATATGGAAAGACAGAAGTCATCGTGACACTAAGGATGGAAAAAGGTTTAGGACAAGATTGTGTAAAGACACCATCTAGGGGACAACAGCTCATGTGTGTGTATGTAGATGCTAAGAGGAGAACGGAGGGCCAGCAAGATCGCGTTAGCCGACCAGACTGAGCCAGTTAGTCTACCATCAAGGCCCAGATAGAGGGGAAAGTGAAGGACAAGAAGAAGAATATAGTTGTAATAGTTATTGTTCAAAGAATAAAAGTAGAAATAAAGAAAAAAAGAAGAAGCGTTACTTTGTGATTATGGATTGACTTTTGTTTAAAAATAAATAAAAAGTGCGGGGGGGACACTCTCCATCTGCTGGAGATGGCGCCAGAGAATGGCGACATGGTGCTGCTCTGGTTACTCTGGCTGTTAATCCACCTCTTCAGAGAGGATGCAGTTGGAGAAGGTGGTGCATTCTGCATCCAAAATCATTGGACATATCATCCCATCTGTAGCCTCTATCTATGCCACTCGGATAAGCCATAAAGCCCAGAAAGTACTAGGTGACCCCTCCCACCCTGCCAAGTACCTTTTCCAACTACTGCCCTCTTGTAGGAGAGTCCAAAGTCTCATGGGTAGAACATCTCGCTTCTGCAATAGTACTTACCCTGCCACTATCATAGGCACGTTAGAAAATGCACAAGACACTTTATGGAAAGCTTTAGTCTTTGAGGAGAGAGCCACGCCCCTTAGAAGTTAATTAAATCGTAACCAAATGAGATATCATTAGTGATTTTGTTATTATAGTATATTAACAATATTCTTATTTATTTGTATTTTGAATGTTATGTAATGTTATTGGTTGTAGTATGCACATGGAATTTGAAACGTTGCATTTCTTATTATTCCAGGTTTATTACCTGGTTCCATTTAGAAAAACATAAACTAATGTGGAATACTGAGTAACATTCTATGTACGCTGGGTTGCCCTTTCCGTGGGGAGAACAGTATGTTATGTATATGATAATATGCATACTGTGTAAATACTACAATACTGTCCAAATATCTATTGTTTCCTATTAAATCTAATCTGAAATTGACCAAATGTAGTCTTGTGATAGACTTTGAAGGAAATTGACTCATGTTTGGTATTTTGAAAAGTCATCATTTTGGAATCAGAATGTCCTGATTATCACCGAATGACACCTTGGGGATGTGTACTCTCTGCCTGAAGTGTAATGATCATGGAATGATCAGGTAACTAAAATGACCAGGAGTTGGCTGGTGATAGAAGTGGGTGTCATATATCTTTGGCCACACGGCGCTGTGGCCGGCAGCAGCATTCACTTACTTATCATGCAAAGAGTTACTATGTCAGTCAATCCAGGTGATTTAAGCAGATCAAGGTGATTCAAGCAGATCCAGCTCTTCGGCCCTTTCTCAAAACCTTAGAAGGCGAGAACGGACTCCCGCAATAATAGACTTAGGAGACGGACTTAGGATGACGTCACCACAGTCAGCTGTCTTGCTAATATCTTTTAATCAGTGTTGGGACTAACGCGTTACAAAGTATTATTTTCTTGAATCCAGTAATGCAGTTACAATTACTAAAATGTAAATGAGTTTGTTACTCGCGTTACTCTCGAACTGAACATGAAAAGCCTCCCAGTCCGACTTTATGCCTTACGGCACTTGCTCTCCATGGGCGCCGCCGTCTTTGTTTACGTTATGTTCATACACGTTCCCGGGCGGCAGTTTTGGTGGCTGTTGGTGGCTGTCATAGACATATACACTAGGGCCCTTTCTCAATATGCGTTCTTGTGTGGACTTTTGTTCTCGTGGACTCGTGAAACGTCATCAGTCACAGCCCGAGTACTGTTCCAATTCTGAATTCCGCATGTGGGCGAGAACGGCCATAATACCCAGATGTGGCTCAGCCCCGCCCATTTACCGGGCATGCATCGGAGCAGGCTTGTCTGTTCTTCTGAGAGAACGCAAGCCCGGTCTTGGCATCTTGAGAATTGAGAAAGGGCCTAGATGTCGCATTCGTTACGATTGCTCATTGCCACGAATACGTCAATAGAGCCGCTATCTTGCCACTAGCCGATCCGTTTTCAACGCCCCAACGTCAATGAAGGCACCGTAAATAGTCCGAATCTAATGAGATTTTCTAGTTTTTTAGCACCAAACAATGTTTAATCGCCATGTATGAGTTAACAGACAAGGAATTTACATAGGCAGGAAGGTCCGGAGCTGAGACAAGGGCTTCGGTGCGGCGCGGTGTCTCCCCCGGATAAAGTGATCGATTTTGGGACACTTTGGGCAACTGTCCGGGGTATGGAGCTTTTTTTTTCCCCTTTTGGACAATTCTGTGTCTGACCGACGTGCAATCGTGACCCGTAAACCCTGGAATTCATTCCTTTCATTAGAACACCCAAAGGCAGCTCAAAAGTCTGGCATAGTCCATTTAAAAGCATTGAGAGAACCCCGACGTAAGATGGCGGCGGTTTTGACGTATGCTTAGAGCCCGAATGCAACATCTAGTGTATATGTCTATGCGTGGCAGTAACTCACGTTTCATCTCCCCTCCTAGACTGTCCACGGAAAAACGCTGTCCTCCCAGCACTTGAACCAGACGAGAATATTCATACTCGTTGCCCTCCTCCTCCTTCTTGACATAAAAGCCTCTGCCAAAAGAAGGCTCCATCTCCACCAGAAAAAGCGTCCTCCAAACAGAAGTCCGCTGATGCCCGAGCGGTCGACTACGTTATTAAAATCCGTTATTAGAAAGCCAGAAGTTTTCTTCTGACACCAGTTGTAACGTTCTGTGCCAATAAAGACCCAAAAACTACACATTACGCCGGAAGGGGCAGTACCCCAACCCTGGCTAAAGTAATAGAGTAATCAGAACCATATACACATTTAGGAACTTAAGACACGCTACAGTATTTTCAAGGTGGAGATATAACCACTATTTCAAATTCATTGTATCCAGGAGCAAAAACTTTGTCGAAATCTGTTGTAAGCAACTATAATTTTTTAACAGTAACGCAAATAGTTACTTTCCCTGGTACTGAGTTACTTTTGTCGTAGAGTAATTCAGTTACTAACTCAGTTACCTTTTGAAAAAGTAGGGAGTAACTATAACTAATTACTTTTTTTAAGTAACTTGCCCAACACTGCTTTTAATACAGTTCTTGACAGTTAGGGATTTTTCTAATATCAAGCTTTAGTTTCGTTTTCATTTAAAATTATAAATGATATATATATATATATATATATATATATATATATATATATATATATATATATATATATATATATATATATATACATTAAACATTTGAAGTGTAACACCCTGTCTGCCCTCGCAAAATGTCATCGTGAGCTGTGTGGCGGAATAATAATATTTGACTGGTTTCTGATTCATGCAGCTTTTAGTTTGATGAAGTTATTGTGTTTATAAAATTATTAGTGCATTGCAATGCTACAGCAACATATCCATGCTCCAAAAATCATGTAAGCAGCTGGTATACTTTGGTTTAGATAACCTTTAATGAATCCGTATTTTAAAATGAGCATTGCACGATACTCAACTTCTTAATTTGTAAAAACAATGCTCTGTTTTGTTTTGATGGATCAACTATTGCATCAATAGCCTTGTTAAATGATGTCCCCTGAGCAACAGCTGAAAACTTTATCTCAAGAGATCAATGAGGAAAGTATATTTTCACCGTGCACAGTTGAGACACCTGGACATCCGTTTGTTGCTCTTAGACTGAGCATCAAATCAAGCAGCTGCTTAACAATCATTGCGAGAACATCAGGTACGACGCACATGCTGATTGCTTTTTAGCACATGTAGATATATGTGAACTTGCTGGTATACCTGTTGCATATTGCCATATTTTAATTTTCTTAGGAAAGTAAAACTATCCATGTGGTTTGTTGTCACTGTAGAGGTTTAATGTGTAATAACTATTGATTTTACTGTTCTGTAGACTGTGGAGCTTTTAAGCAGAATCCTTCCTCCAGTTCAACTATGTCTTTTCTCAGGACTGCTTTAAACGACTCTCTCATCATTCATCCTCCAGGCTTCTACCTAATTGGATTTGAGACATTACCCTTCGTCAGTGTCTACTTCATCTTTCTATCGTTTATTTACGTGATTACAGTGCTGTTCAACAGCTTGGTGATTTATGTCATTGCTTTCAACCACTGCTTACATTCTCCAAAATTTCTGGCTGTGATCAACCTCGCAGTAATTGATATAGTCCTCAACACGACTACTATTCCTAGCATGGTAAAGATATTTCTAGTTAAGGACAATTTCATTCCATTTAACTTGTGTTTGGTACAAATGTTCACCTACTATTCTTTTGGATCGCTAGAGTCATTTGCGCTTGCTATACTCGCCTACGACAGGTTGATTGCAATATGCTTCCCTCTGCGTCAGAACTCAGTGAACACTTTGCGGAGCATGTCTTGGATTATCGGCTTCACTTGGTCTTTTAATCTGGGAGTAACAGCATTTTCAACAGGTATAATGACTCGACTCTCATTTTGTAAATCGGTCAGAGTGTTCAGCTATTTCTGTGACTATGCTCCTGTGTTCAGACTTGCCTGTAATGATTACACAATGCAGTGGTCTGCAGCCTCTTTTCTCTCCGTCATGATTCTCGGAGGACCCTTTGTTTTTATTATCCTGTCTTATGTCACTATCCTGGGGACAGTGTTCAGAATGAAATCTTTAGACAGTCGAGTTAAAGCTCTCGCCACTTGCGCTGAGCATCTCATCCTCGTTGCTGTATTTTATGTTCCTATCATTACTATTTTCACTCTTGGATTTTATCTGCAGTCTGACTGACCCGGACCAGCGTGTGCTTAGCCTGTCTTTGGCCTCTTGCATCCCACCCTGCATCAATCCCATAGTCTATTCCTTGAAAACCAAAGAGATCAAATTCAGAGCTCTGACCCTGGTAAGAAGAAATCAAATCGGCACGGACCAACGTAAGAGGAAACTTTGGCGAGATGTTAAAGTGACTGTGTAGAATTAATTGGTCATTTTGCAACACCACAGCGCTGGCATTGATTAGAACAATAGAATAATTTGTCCTCGGCCTTTCTTCGGTATTAGGTAGTTAAAAAAAACATTCAGTGGGCCAAATCTGAAATTGATAATAATCACTACTTCACAGATTGTTGATTTTACTCGATATAATGCATTAAATGTTTGCACTTTTAAGCTGTATGTTCTCTTTTTTTTCACACTCAAGTGCCAGCAACAAATCTGTAACGGCTCCACTCAAGGAAACAAATAAAACAACATGTTTGTTTTTATTTGGGGAAAAAAGTCAAATATTCTCTCATTTGAAGGAAGCTACAACTTGCAACACTAAAACTACTTATCATTGAGCTTGTGGCGCTTTGCAAGACGGGGCAGTTTTAAATTATTATCAACATCCAAAAACAATATTAATGTACACAATCATCTTTTACCGACAGGAATTAAATAGGGTTGGAATTAAACACTAAAGGTTTAGTCATCATTTTTATTTATATAGCTCACAATCTCTACAGCATACAATACGCTCCGCCATTTTACCTTAAATTCTTGATAACGTCCAGAAAAACGTTAACAGGGGGGGAAAAAAGAATGGAGTGTTTTACGTGAATTCAAATGGTTGTTTGGGTAAAGTCATTAACTACCTCTTTCTGTTGTTGTCATTGCAAATTTGACCTATTTAAATCATTTAGTTTGGGCTTTCTGTGGCCTGTTCAACAATAAATCCATCCTTCTGAAACATACAGTTACTAACCGGGGCGGAACCCAGAGGGGAACGCAAGGTCATGTCCATACAGTTGTGAAGGAAAAACAAATACCATAATGTAGACTATTTCATTAAACCGCTAATTGCCTTAAATTATTTTGTATTAACTGGTGCGTGTCAACTGAATGTTGGGAAATCAGAAAATCCACAATGCTCTGAGCACGATTGACACCCCGCAGGGTTAAAAAAAAGAAAAACTGAGTGTGTGTGTGTGTGTGCGTGTGGAAAGGGGGTAGCGAATCCCAACCAGATTGTTCTGGGGGGAACTCAGTTAGGTTGGGAACTACTACATTAAAGACTAGTATTATGATAATTGCCTGCCCTCTAGTGGAAACATGTGGACATTGCAATGACAATAACAGTTCATAAAACTGTATTGTCAATTATTGTGTTTAGTACATAGTACTTGTAAATGTCATCTGTTCGACGACTAATATCATCGGACTTCAAAGGCAATGTTAATGTTAGCACTCAATGCGGCTCCAACCACGCAAAATAATAAAAAAATCCCTCTACTTTGCTGTGGATTTCATGTCACTCAGTAGTGAGCAGTACAAGTTCAACAAACATCAATACTAAGAAAGATAATGCATCCATATGGAATCTGTGACTTTACACATGAAAGTTAAATCATGAGATACTTTTCTGCATAAGTAAACACATCCTGTGTCTCTTTTGTATGTACAGTGGATTTCAACTGAAATCCATTATACCCATATTCTCCAAGTACAAACCACTAGATGGGGCAAGCCAACCATGTATATTTGATTTTTTAACCTGGAGAGATTACATCATAATAATTTGTCATCTTTTTCCAAGTTTTATCTTTTAAAAAATGATCCACTTAGATGTGGTTACCTTATCTTATCCACTACAAGGGTTTTTTCCAGTACGTATGTAAGTAAGTTAACAATTTATTCATATTACTATTTTCACAGACAACAATCACAAAGTAAAAGTAAAACAAGAGTGGTATTTCAAAGAAAACATAAATAATACACTGTAACCATACAATCAACAAAATTGAAACAAACTGTTTTTAATGTATTAAAGATGTATTAAAGAAGGCACAATAAACAATAGAATACACATAGATCATGATTTTTACTTAAGTTTGTTTTAATATGGGACGGTCTGCAAACAATCCTGTAAAATATTTGGAATCTTGCTTGAAAATAGCAAGAAGTCCAACAAAGAATTGATACTAAAAATATTGGTGGATTCATTTTCGATTGCCTCGTTGATTACTCAACTGATCACTGCAACGGATCAAACTCAAGACAGGACTCCAAACTACACACCATGTTTATTTAAACTCACCAAATCTCTCACATCTCAAAATTATGTGTACACTCTCTCACAGTTGATAAGAGAAAACACATCCTAATGATGTTTTGAAAGGGAGATTGTTGTATAGTTTTGCAACTGAAATAATATAGAATACAAACAACTAATGTAGTTTGGTCCCATTGCAATATACAGTAAATGATTACACCATTACCTTTCATAATAATAATAATAATAATAATAATAATAATAACAGTGCCTGTGAGTGACAGGGAAATAGTGAAAGGTCATAAAAGTTTATTTTAACAAACCTGCATGTTTCATTAAAGCAGTTATAACGAGTTCACCATTTTGTCATGTTGTTGATCCTACTTCTTTTACAAATCTTCTTGATAGAGATCATCACTTCTTCTGTTTTTAAAGAGTATATAATAGGATTGAGCAGAGCTGGTATGATGTGTGTCAAAGATGAGTTTATGATCCTGGCATTGGGATGGATGTAGGAGGTCACTGATGCTATGTTGGTGCCCATAATTGGTAGGAAGAAAATAGCTACAAGAATCAGATGAGAAGTACAAGTTTTGGACGCTTTGAGTCTTTCTTCTCTAGTTACAATCCTGCTAAGTGCTACAGAAATGCAAACATATGTCAATGCTATTATTATTAAAGGAATACAGAGGACTAGAACAAAAGCAACGTACGCCATTATGTAATTAAAAGAAATGTCATTACAGGCCAGAAGAAATACTGGTGCATGATCACAGTAAATGCTGTTTACCACAACAGACCTACAAAAGGAGAGGCGATCAATAGACCTGACAACAAATACAAGTAGAATAATAAAGAATGCCCACAAAAACAGCAGCATCGCAGCAATACTTGGCTTAGTCACAACACTGTGGTATCTTAAAGGAAAGCAGATGGCTATGAATCGGTCATATGCCATTGTGACAAGTGTCCATGACTGAATACATACAAAGAAAAGAATAAAGAACATTTGACTCAAGCAAGCCTCATAGGCAATGTATCTCCTGCCAAACACCAGTGTGTCTAGAAGCTTTGGGATGAGAGCAGTGCTCCCACACAAATCTGTAAAAGCCAGGTTAAAGACAATCATGTATTTGGGAGTGTGAAGAGTCCTGACAAGGTAAATGATTAACAGAAGGAAGCTATTTCCAAGAGCGGTTATGATATAGGAGAAACAGAGGAAGACATAGTAATACTTTATGTGAGGGACGTTTGAAAATCCACTGAGATAGAATTTGGCCGGGCGAAGAAATGTGTCATTAAAATTGGAAACAGCTTTGTCCTCCGCAGTCATTATGAATATTTTTTTTCCTGGATGTAGAAAGAGAAAAGAGGGTTAATAAGAGTATGTAATGACGGAGATAAACAAACGGAAATCAAACTCACCTCACACGGCATCAAGTGTGCAGCGTCACCAGAGTGAGTTGATCTGTGAGAGACCGGTCATTTATATCGCTCTCAGAAACACAGGATGGCTGTATCACGTGTTCAGTCACGGACTGACTCACAGTTTGGTCATTTATTGGGTTGATGCGGTCGACTCGGTTAACTTAAGTGGCCCGGATAACTGATTACTATGATAAAATAATATGTTTGTTTGCACAATCTATAATTAGTATAGGAAAAAGAATAATCCAGAACCCATGGTCTTTACATTTTAGCCTGGGGAGAAATTATGGGTTAGGTGTCTTGCTCAGTGACACTTCGACATGGGACATGGAGCAGATGGGATTTGATCCACCAACCTCGCGGATTTGCAGCAAACCCTCTCTACTCCATGCTGAAATAACTATTTATTACTTCATTAATAGATGGCATGTAATTTTAACTTACGATTCTGTGTAGTAGAAGACAATCTTAAAACATACTGCAACATTTCGTCTTTTCTATTGTACTGTGGGAAGAAGTCATCCAGACATGTCATCCAGTCCACTGACACCTTGTTGACATGTTGTTACATTAGGTGGGGGTTTTATTTATAATGTCTTTTTTATTCTAATCTTTGATATTTTTAATTAAAAATTCAAACTTGATGTTTGGTTGGAGCTCAAAGCATCATGCTTAAATTCAGTCTCACAGATCAGGTAGCATGCTTCAATACAGTCAGTAACAGATACAAAATTACATTCTAGAAAGGACACTCATTGTGATGCAGAATAACGACAACATTTTTGTTTTTGCACATAAATAGTTTCAGTCTAGACTGCTTTTTTAATTCTGTAATCTCTCAGAAAAAAAAATCATCAAACAGATGTTTTTCTTTATAATAATTACCAGCATATATATAAAACAAAGCTCAGTAAAATTATTGAATGAACTTTTCCAGGTATACATATTTTCTTTTTTCTACTATTACATTGGTAGAAACGAGTGGATTTTGTTTGTGTTGATTACATCAATGACTGGTCTAACATTTCACGTCCAATTTCCAAAAATATGTATAACATCAGTAATAAATCTGCAAATAACTCAGGTTGGGGTTCATTTCTTTATCATTTTGGATTTTTCTCTGATTTTTAATAACCTTTTAACAGATTTTTTGATTTCTTGTGTCTGCAGAACATAAATGATTGGGTTCAAAGTCGGGGGAAGAATAGAGGTCAAAGAAAAGTTCACGATCCTGGCATTTGGATTAATTTTTTCCATCAGAGTAAATGTGATTAACACTGGAATGAAATATATCGCCACCAATGAGAGATGAGCTGTGCATGTTTTAAAAGCTTTGAGACCTTCCTGAACAGTTGCCACTTTAGCCAAAGTGCAGCCAACATATAGATAACTTAACAAAATAAAAAAGAATGGAAGCCAAAAAATTAGAACAGGGAACAGACAACTAATAACATAGTTGGGGAAATTGTCATTGCAGGCCAGCCTGTATATCTGACCGTGATCACAGAAATAACTGTTAATAGACACAGACCTGCAGATGGAAAGTCTGGTAAGAAGACCAACTGCAATGAGTACAGCGGTTATAGCAAACACCCAGAAAAAGGCAATCAAAGACAGCATGAACCTGTGGGTCACCTTCACTTGATAGTGCAGCGGGTGGATGATGGCAATTAATCTGTCATAAGCCAATGCAAGCAGATTAAACGACTGCATGCAAAGACAAGTGTAGCAGAAAAAAAGGAACGTCAAGCAGTTGTTGTAGGAGATGTAGCGATGGTCAAACAGAAATATGTCAATAAGCTTCGGCATCAGAGTCGAGCTGCCCAACAAGTCCACAAATGCTAAATTAAAAACTGCAACGTATTTAGGAGTTCTCAGATTAATATCCAAGTATATTACTGCCATCACAGTTGTGTTTCCCACCACAGAAACAATATAAACAAAACAGAGGAAGACATAGTAATGTTTCATCTCCGGGATGCCAGATAAACCACTTATTAAGAAATATGCAGGACGCACAAATGTGATGTTTTCCCTGAGTGCCGAGTTGAATAAGGTCATTGTAAACTTATCTATACTTCAGTGGTACATGTGGTAAAGTTACCTCTTCTGAGCTCAGCACCCTGTTGCGTCTCTTTCTGTGTAGGCAGAGCTCTGTCAAGCTTTAAAGGATCATCTTGTCTTAACTATTGCAGCAGGAGTGGCCACTTAAAAAAACTCCTTTCCCCTGTGTCTATTGTATGTGAGCACCTCATCATTAGACATCAAAACAGCTTGATTCCATTTTATCAACTCCAGTTCACTAGAGCATATCCTGTACAACAGGGGTTCTCAACCTTTTGCAAGCTGGGCCCCCCCAAAGCTGGTTCATGGTAATCGGGGCCCCCCTTCCCGCCGCCATCCCCATCCCCACTTCACTACCTTGCATAGATAGATAGATAGATAGATAGATAGATATCCCCCATGGCTATTATTTTTAGGCCCACACATTAGTTATTATTATTTATTATTATTATTATTATTGTGTTTATCCTCAGTAGCGGTAGGTAAACCTATTATCATTACTAGGCTATAATAATTGGGAATTGGCACCAGACCTCTGATATGAATGTATTATCTTCATTTTTTACAGAAGCTTGCAGGTAGGCAAGGTTAATGTGAGACCTGAGCCTGCTTTGCCTTGCAAAGGATCCTCAATTCTTGGTGCAATGTCTGATAAACGTCAAATCATCCTCGATTTGCGCCCAATTGCGGTATTTCGTTTTGAGTGCTGTCATTTTTGGGAATTCTGCCTCACACAAATATGTCAACGCGAAAGGGAGGAGAATCTTCAAGGCGATGTCACAGAGTTGAGGGTATTGGTGCATCATTGCTGCCCAGAATGACGAAATAGGGCAGGAGGTAAAGAGTTCCTTTAGCTTGCTGTCACTCTGCAGCTCAATAAGTCTCACGCATTCAACCCGTTCACGCGCTCACACGCCGCACATTGTATTTCTCACGCAGAGAAATCGACTTTGGTCCGAGCCGCATAGGTTCCTCTTCCAACCGGCGGCCGTAGCTTCCGCCCACAGTCGACCATATAACTACCCGCCCCCCCCTCTGGTTTTCCTACCCCCCCCTCTGCTAAATTATTTTTATCGCAGGGGGGGACAGGGATTTCCCCCCCTCTGGGTTTTTTTTTATCTCCGGTGGGGATGAGGATTTCCCCCCCTTGATAGCTGTCACGGGAATCGCGAGGCTCGTTGGCTGAAAGAGGACGCATTCGCAGGATTTCCAAGAGTAGAGGCCTTATACCAAGCAGGGCACACAGAGACTAGAGACACGGGTGACAGGCCTTGACATGGAACAGGAACAACTGACGCCACGGGCGACAGGCAGCAATGTGTGACAAGTAACAACGACCGACAAAGGACTCACAAACACCGGGGCTTAAATACAGACAGGAGGTGCAGGTGATTAGAAACAGGTGGGGATAATCAGACACTAACGAGGGGAGCCGAGACAAGGCAGGAAGTGACAGTAACCCAGGGAGACCAGACAACAACACAAGACAGCACCAGACCAACCGTGACAATAGCGATGAATGCAACTTAACTGCTCGCCTACTTAAACTCTTGAAATCTAACGATCTTCAGTGTTGATACATCAGAGCAGCTGTTCAGCAGCCTTCTGGCAGATGGCGCATATTTCTGAACGTCATCGAACATAAACACATTTGGTTCCCTACGCGCAACGCGTGATGTGCTTGTGCGGATGCAAGTTCTGCGAACACACGACAATAAATGTGTTTCTCTGTAAATCTGTTATCTGAATCAGAATCAGAAATCGATTTATCGCCAAAGTACGTCAGACATGCAAGGAATTTGACTTGGCGGTTGGTGCATGACAACAGAACAACAGACGATAATGGACAACAAGACAACGGACAACATAATGCAAGGAATAAAAAATAATATACAATTTGATTTGACATTATTAGCATAACACTTAAGTTTACAGTTGGACTGTTAATTTACAGATGATATCTTTATTTTTACAGGTAAAATTTATAAAATGATTTTTTTTTTCTCTATAAAATTGTTGTGAATTTATGGTTCTCACACTTTATTCGAATGAAGTTATTTTACTTTAATTTAACGTTTTTTGTTTGGCAGCCCTTGCTGCCAGTCATTTAACCGTTTTTTTACATGATTTAAATGTAATCTAAGAATACAGTAAAGTACTCTAGAATAATAACAGTATTTCAAAAAATAACTTTAAAGTTATTTTCCGTAAGAATCTTTTTTCACTGTGTAATGGGAAGGCGAAGGCACGTTCATCGCTGCTCGCAGCTTTAATTGTATGTGGTTAATTAACAATTAACCACAGATATTTTTTATTACTATGATTTTACAGCCTGTATATATTTTGACCATGGTTAGGGAAAATATATTCTTTCTCTCCACCACAGCCCATAGACCTCTCCTTATTCAACACGACAACCGATCAAGGTTTGCATGACATGGATACATATCACTGCTTATCATTTAAAAAAAATGTTAAATACACAAAAAACATTACCACATGTGCCCTACCTAATCTAATTAAATAATCGTATCATCACATACATACAACATTGCAACTGCTTCATATTATTAGTTGCAGATTGTGTTTGTCAACATGTTCTTATCTGACTCCTTCGTTCTGTCACATTAGTTGACCAACAAAAGGAAACAAAGAGTGACAGTTTCTTTGTTACGTTCTGAAAAAAGACAAGAAACATTTTGTGTAAGTCACATGTTGGATTTATTTAGGCACTTTATGGAAAAGTAATAAACATGTTTTCAGACACTTTAATTGTTGTTTCAGTTCAGACAGAAACAGAAATGTTTAAATATAGTAATTGTTAACTTATACATGAACATTGTGTTCATTAGCCCAAACAATGTTGGGAAAAACCAGGGAAGAGTATGGACAAATTCTCACATTGTGGTCAGTTAAATTGTTATTTTAGACTTCCTTGTGAATCTTAGTAACCTTTTCAATGCTGCTTTGATTTCTTGTGTCTGCAAAACATAAATGATTGGGTTCAGCATGGGAGGAAAAGCAGATGTCATAGAAAGGTTTATGATCCTGGCATTTGGATGAATGTTTTCCATCTGGGTGTATGTAATCAATATTGGGAGGAAATAGATTGCCACGAGTGAGAGATGCGCTGTGCAGGTTTTAAAGGCCTTGTATCTTTCCTGAGCAGTGGCCACTTTAGACAAAGCACAACCAATACATACATAACTTAACACGATGAATACGAGTGGAATCCAAAGACATGAAGCTGTTAAGAAAAGAGCAACGGCATAGCTGGGTGTGTTGTCATTGCAAGCCATCCTGTACATCTGGCCATGGTCACAGAAATAACTGTTAATAATCACAGACCTGCAGAAGGAAAGTCTGGTAAGAAGACCAACTAAAACGAGAGTAGCAATTATAGCAAACACCCAGAAAGAGGCAATCAAAGACAGCATGAACCTGTGGGTCACCTTCACATGATAGTGCAGAGGGTGCATGATGGCAATTAATCTGTCATAGGACAGTGCAACCAGATTAAAAACCTGCATGCCAAGGAAAACATAGCTGAAAAAAAGAAACGTCATGCAGTCGATGTAGGAAATGTAGCGATGATTAAACAAAAAGATGTCAAGAAGCTTCGGCACCAGAGCAGAGCTACCCAACAAGTCCACAAATGCTAAATTAAAAACTGCAATATATTTTGGAGTTCTCAGATTATGATCCAAGTATATTACTGCCATCACAACTGTGTTTCCAAGCACTGAAACAATATAAACAAAACAGAGGAAGACATAGTAATACTTGATATTAGGTATGCCTGAGAAACCGCTTATTATGAAATAAGCAGGACGCACAAAAGAGATGTTTTTCCCGAGAGCAGAGTTGAATGAATTCATTGTAAAAGCTGTCAATTCTGTTCTGTCCTCAGAGCAGCAGTTGATCTAGTCCTCTTGAGTGTGTCCGTTCTAAGTCATCTATGGTCCTGCTTGTGATGATGAAACGCTGTTGAGCTTAAATTTTTTGAAATGATTGGCTTATAAATCCTCCTCTGATTTCATGTCTAATAAGGTCAATGTCTTATCCCACGTGTCCATCAGACACTCGGGATCAGACCAACTCCTTTTTCAATCTTAAAAACTTATCGCACTACATTTACACAAACATTTAACTTGCTTCCCAGCTGACCTGCTCTGATTACTAACAAAATGTTAAGATAAGTTATTTATTTGAAAGGCACATGTCGTCTCCTGCATTAACACTCTCCGCCTGAAGTGTTATTGATGCTACAGCAGAGGGCATTTACTATACAGCAGTATTTTCGCCAGGGTTAAAACATTTTAGTGTGAATGCATTATTACTCCTCTGCTGCTAGATGAGAATCCTATCACTTTCTCTCAACACAACAACACAACACAGTTATGTAAACTAAATATAAATGTTGTGTGTTGGCGACTCGGCGGTGCGTGTGTGCATGTGTGTACGTACACAGTATATTGCAGTACAGCCGAGCAATACTGGTGTATTATATTCATGCTGTATCGCCAAGTCTTGCCTCCACAGTGCACACTGTGTGGAGCAGTCCAGTGCAAGTCATGATAGTCAGAAAAGTACCACATGAAGTTAGTCAAGATTTTGTTTGTGCACGAGCTCAACAGGAAGCTTTGGATTAAGACAAATTGGTGGTGTCTAATGCCAAAAAGATGCTGCAGTGGACCTTCATGGTAAAATGGGATTCAACAGTTTAGTTTTGTTCGAAGTTACATCTGTTGTACTCTTGACCTTCAAGCTACTAAGCAAAAAGATAAGCACCGTAGTGGAGTAAATTGCCATCAGTTTGTGTTACTTTCTCCAAACTGAAGATCATAACTGTTCATCCCCTTCACCAGACAAACGCAATTTTGGAGACGAAGCTTGGGATTCATTCTGCAGTGGACCTTCATGGTAAAATGGGATTCAACAGTTTAGTTTTGTTCGAAGTTACATCTGTTGTGTCTTTACATTCAAGCTACTAAGCAAAAAGATAAGTACCTACTAATTTTAAACTTATTTTACCATGTACGTGTTTTTCAGAATATGCTCAATGAAACGATGTGTACAAACTACTGTGTTTATGATTTTTTTGATTCTCGCAGTCCTCCAGAGTGAGAAGTTCACAACTGAAGTGTGCTGCTCTCCCTGGAACATCACAGTCTAATGAGGCTGTTAATGAGTTGTTGGTCGACTGCTCTTGCTCTTGCAGGATGGCAATGGACTACGTTGGTCGGACATTGCTGCTTCAGTCCGGTCACCAATGTATGCTTTGCCCGGTTCTGCTGTGCGTGCAATACAATGTAACGTTTTGTTTTCGAACTGGTTTGCTAAAAAGCTACATTGCTAACAATAACAACAAGTAGCCTGCCACGGCCACCGGTGGGTCAAGAAAAATGCGACTGCACTTGTTATAAAATGAAATAGGCGAAAACGGCAAAATATTACTGAAATGTAAGACTTGCAATAATGAAATTACTTAAAATGTCAGTGTTTCTGTAATACCACTACATTATCCTAAAATCGCTATAGGATTTCTATAGTAGTTTTATAGTACTTCTCTAGTATGTCCAACAATACGATAGTATTTCTATAAGATGCCTATAAGATTACTATAGTATTTTGTCAAAAACGTCCAGCATCGCTGCACTGGTGGCGTCCATGTTCTTTCTAACTCGTCCTGAAGCAAGACACATTTGGAACACTATAAGTGGTACGAGCCAGGCAATGACGTCACGTTCCAACTCGGGCGACGGATTTACGAGACAACTGGAAAGCAGCATAAGCAGCAGGAAAGTTACCATCACAAAACACATCAGAAGAAAACGGCACGTTTCAAAATAAAAGCAGAACAAACCACAAGGTGGCATTGTAGAACTAAAATATCTTGTTAACAGATAAATATAATATTGTGTAGGAGAATAATAATGCAATTTATCAGACATTTAGAGAAGTAGGAAACGTACTTCCCGTAACTATATTACAATATGAAAGATAAGTACAAATTAAACTGTAATTCACTAGCTAAGACCACGGCATCCAACTGGAGGCGTTTAACATGAGTGAATGTGTCGTCGATCGATCGATGTTGGTCGGATGGGTTGTGGGGAGCTTCATCGGAGAATCCGCCGTGCTCCCGTTGCACGGCGAACCCTTTCAGGGCCCTACGAAACGTTGGAAAAAAAGATGGAGAGAAAGAAAAGAAAAAGAAAAGAAAAAGAAAAGGGGTTGGGAGGGTGGGGAATGCGTACCCACGGACGCGAAGAGAGGGCTGAGCTGTATTTGTAGAAATACTGGAAGAAGCGGGTTGGAGGCGTGGTCTTGCTCCTGAAACTACGCTAATTAGCTTCAATAAAGAACAAGAAGGCAGTTTGCAGAGACAAGATGTCTAACACTCGTCATTTCAATAAATTTGTTTGGTTTTCTACTGAAACAGTAAATATGTTTACTCGAACTTAAGCTTTCATCAATAATGATTCCTAAAAATGTTGTGGATGACACTTAAAACATCCATTGAGTAAGATTTTTTGCCAAGCTTATTTAATTTGAACCATGTAGCATAGGTATTTCAACATTGGATTTCATAATCAGTGAATTAAAATTTGAATGAGAGAGAAATAGGGTTGTTGTGTCATCTGCAACATGCAAACATTGTCGAAAAAAGGTCTTGTGACACATGGGAAAAATCATCAATATAAATCAAATCAAATCAATATAAATAAGAACGGACACCTGAGAAACCCCACATATTAGTCGGGTATTGTTTGAATAACGACCTTTAACACAAACAAACTGTCTTTTGTTGACAATAACTATCAGGACGACACTCTAATCATCCTGATATGTTTATTTAAATGGAGATGTCCGTTCTATTGAAATTTCACTTCTATAAATATAACACAAACTGAAAACTGAAAGAAAAGTATTTCATAACAATCTGGCTGCTTCATAGCAGCCTTCCAGTGAACAATAATAATGTGCATTAAGGCCCACTGCAATGACATAATTAACAGACAAAGAGCCTTACAATTGGTTATAGTATAGTCAAAACTAGATTCCATACATAAATGACAACCTCTTTCTGCATAAACATGTCAAAACATTTGTAAAAACTTGCAACGCTCATCTTTCTCAGATGAATATTTCTCAATATAGGGTATTCAGCTTCAAAAAATCTGCCATTTCTGTAGGTGCAACCATTTTTTAATAAAAATGTATACGTCCATGAATGGTTGGAGTTGTTTGATCTGAAGGAAGGTTGTGATAAAAAAAAAATAACCGTGGCTCATAAATGAGAAATATTACATTTTTATCTTAATGTACAAAATCACGATCCTCAACACAAGCCCAAAAACATAAACAAAGGTTGTCAATTGATGATGACTTTCTACACTTTCATTTAGAATAAAATTCTGACTTTTAAAATTTTTTTCACAGACGCTTTGATTTCTTGTGTCTGCAGAACATAAATGATTGGGTTCAGCATGGGAGGAAAAGCAGAGGTCAGAGAAAGGTTTATGATCCTGGCATTTGGATGTATTCCTGAACTCATGGTAAATGTTGTTAATATTGGGATGAAATAGATTGCGACTAGTGAGAGATGAGCTGTGCAGGTTTTAAAGGCCTTGAATCTTTCCTGAGATGTGGCCACTTTAGACAAAGCATAACCAATACATACATAACTTAACACGATGAATATAAGTGGAATCCAAAGAATTAAAGCTGTAAAGAATTTAGCAAGGACATTGCTGGGTGTGTTGTCATTGCAGGCCAGCCTGAACATCCGGCCATGGTCACAGAAATAACTGTTAATAACCACAGACCTGCAGAAGGAAAGTCTGGTAAGAAGACCAACTAAAAGGAGAATAGCAATTATAGAAAACACCCAGAAAGAGGCAATCAAAGACAGCATGAACCTGTCGGTCACCTTCACATGATAGTGCAGAGGGTGCATGATGGCAATTAATCTGTCATAGGACAGTGCAACCAGATTAAAAACCTGCATAGAAAGACAAGTGTAGCAGAAAAAGAGGAACGTCAAGCAGTCGTTGTAGGAGATGTAGCGATGGTTAAACAGAAAGATGTCAAGAAGCTTCGGCACCAGAGCAGAGCTACCCAACAAGTCCACAAATGCTAAATTAAAAACTGCAATATATTTTGGAGTTCTCAGACTATGATCTATGTATATTACTGCCATCACAACTGTATTTCCAAGCACTGAAAAAACGTGAACAAAACAGAGGAAGAGATAGTAATACTTGATATTAGGTATGCCCGAGAAACCGCTTATTATGAAATAAGCAGGACGCACAAAAGTGATGTTTTCCCCAAGAGCAGAGTTGAATAAATTCATTGTGAAAGCTGTCAATTTTTTCTGTCCTCAAAGCAGCAGTTGATCTAGTCCTCTTGAGTGTGTCGGTTCTAAGTCATCTATGGTCCTGCTTGTGATGATGAAACGCTGTTGAGCTTAAATTTTTTTAAATGATTGGCTTATAAACCCTCCTCTGACTTCATGTCTAATAAGGTCAATGTCTGATTCCACGTGTCCATCAGACACTCGGGATCAGACCAACTCCTTTTCAATCTTAAAAACTTATCGCACTACATTTACACAAACATTTAACTTGCTTTCCAGCTGACCTGCTCTGATTACTAACAAAATGTTAAGATAAGTTATTTATTTGAAAGGCACATGTCGTCTCCTGCATTAACACTCTCCACCTGAAGTATTATTGATGCTCCAGCAGAGGGCATTTACTAGGGTTGTAACGATTCAGCTGTTACATCGATGTATCGATTTCTATTCCTCCAATCGAACTACATCGATCTGTGCTCGGCGAGTTGGCCATATGGACGACATATATCAAAAATCGATTTAAAATGTAATAAATCGATTTTATTGATACTAAGAAATAACCCATTTGATTTAAGCACGTCAGACTTTTTTCTTAGCACTTTTAATGATAAAAGCTGTCTCGGACTGAGCCGTAACCCACCGCCGTCCCGAGCCCCGATTCAACTTCCGGGTTTCACGGAAAAGCCGAGGGGATGTTCTAAAAGGGTTGAAATAGAGGGGTTTTTCGGGGGTTGGTAGGGGGAAACCATTATTGCAGGGGTGTTTTTTTGTGTATATCACTAATACAGGTTTTTTCTGCTACACTGCTACAGCAGTGTTTGCACTTTATTCAAATAAAATGTGAATGCATTTGCCATTCATTGTTGTTTACTTGTTTATTTATATTCATAATTAATTGATACCTGATTCTATTACAAGAAACAACAGGAATCTAGGAAATTTATTTCAGTCACACTGGTTGAATTTTGGGCTAAAAAGTTACTGAATCGATGTCAAGTCATTGAATTGTTTCGGATCGTATCGTTCTAAATGAACCAATATCGTCCTTGAATCGTATCGACAACCATGAATCGTGATCGAATCGAATCGTTTTAAAAAACGAATCGTTACACCCCTATGATTTACTATACAGCAGTCTTTTCGCCAGGGTTGAAACATTTCAACTTTAGCGTGAATGCAGTATTACTCCTCTGCTGCTAGAGGTGTGTACGTACACAGTATATTGCAGTACAGCCGAGCAATACTGATGTATCATCTTCATGCCGTATCGCCAAGTCTTGCCTCCACAGTGCACACTGTGTGGAGCAGTCCAGTGCAAGTCATGATAGTCAGAAAAGTACCACATGAAGTGAGTCAAGATTTAGTTTGTGCACGAGCTCAACAGGAAGCTTTGGATTAAGACAAATTGGTGGTGTCTAATGCCAAAAAGATGCTGCAGTGGACCTTGTACTCTCTGTTGTACTCTTGACCTTCAAGCTACTAAGCAAAAAGATAAGCACCGTAGTGGAGTAAATTGCCATCAGTTTGTGTTACTTTCTCCAAACTGAAGATCATAACTGTTCATCCCCTTCACCAGACAAACGCAAGGGAACAAAACACATTCACGCAAACTTGCTTCTCAGCTGACCTTCTCTGATTACAAACAAAATGTAGATAAGGTATTGTGGCGAAGCTTGGCTAGAAGAATGAAGCAGGAGACTAGAATTGCTTTCACTGCCTTTCCCTGTGTTTCATATACCGCAGAACCCCAGGAGACAGACAGACTTTTATTACAATGTCCCCATTGAACCCTATTCACAGCCACACCAAGTTAAGTGACGGTACACACACTCCCGAACATCAAGCCAACAGCAACACCAAACACAACATAGTAGAACCCAGAAGAACACACACATGCACCCAAACATAAGAACTTCAACACAACAGATGGAAACCAACGGCATCCCATGACTTTCCCATGATGCACCATACCCACACGGCGCAGTCCAAGCGAGCCTCCGCTTCGCTCGCCACAGTATATTCTTTGAAAGGCTCATGTCGTCTCCCTTCCTGCATTAACACTCTCAGCATGTAGTGTTACTGATGCTGATCAGAGACCATTTTACTATACAGCAGTCTGCTAGTCATGGGTTCGACTGTGGGTGAGTGCTGAGCACAGTCGTCCTCCAATCAGAGGGTTGCCATCAGGACGACATTAGGCCATATCACTGTGCAAGATTGGTTTGTTGCTGTTAATCATTTTTTTCATATACGTTTAGCACAGTTTGTTTTAGTGATTTTAACATAGTTTGTTTAATTTGCATGTTTTTGTAACTTACCATTTTGACAGGCATATGTTGGACACTATTTTAACCTTCACAAATAGATTGTAGTCAATGAGATCCTGCACCTGAAGCAACCTATTTACGTTATAGGAAACAATTACACTTATTGGAAGAGCGCAGGACAGACAAGTGGCTGAACTGGGGCCAGCCGGTCCCTGACGTAACCTCCAAGTGGCCGGCTTTTTACCTGGTGTTGAACGCGTTGTATTTTTTTATACTTTTCCCAGCTTCATTTTTAATAAAATAAAGGCAGTAGTTTTATGAATTTTTGTTGATAATAAACATATTTTAATCTGAATTGTATGTCTGTGATCGATACTGTTCTCCCCTGAGTACAAAATAAATTGTTTTCATGGAGACCTAGACTCCCCAAACTAGGTGGAGTTGTTGGCAACTGAAAAAATATTTAATTATTAAAAAACGTTCGCTGTAAAGATTGACATTTTTTTACTTGGTCATACTTAATTTAATGTCTTCCACATTTCTCACATAATGGCCCCCTTTAGCCTGAAAAAATCCATATAGTTTTTAATCCTAGTCATAGCGCTATCTAGTGGCAACAGTTAAATGTTTTTCACTTTTCCCGCTGCTTCTCATATGTTAATCAGATCCCTCTAAAAATTAATAAGAAACGACTTAAGACCTTGATATGTTTTACCAGGGTGCGATTTGTGGGGGGGGGGGGAGTGGATTTCCCCCCCTGTTTTTTTTTTAATCTCCGGGGGAACAAGGATTTTCTCCCCCCAGCGAAAGCGATGAATGCAACTTAACTGCTAGCCTAATTAAAGTCTTGAAATCTAACGAATTTTCAGTGTCAATTTCTGAACGTCATCCAACACAAACACGTTGTAACATTTTAGTGTTCGCAGGGTGTGCGTGCGCTCGTGACGCGGATCGTTTTCCCCTCTTTGTGCGCCGCTCGGCGCTTAATTCTGCTTCCTCGTATCCAAACCGTCCGTGCGCGTGAAAGTGAGCGTCAAGCCAGTTGGACTTTAATTGCGCTGATGGGGTATGGCGTTGTATTTGTGCCACATTCCTGAGCGTGTAATTTTAAGTTTTGAGCACAGAGAACTATATTTTAGCAAAGAAAAACATTCCGTGCGTGCAGTTTACTCAGGTGCCCCCTCCAAAAACTCGTTTTGTACGCGCAGGCAGCCGTTGCTGCGCTCTTTTTTTATCTTTGAGGGTGGTGTGGAGATCCGGGTTTGGGCTGTGGGTCTGTGTGAAGTGTCCGATTTAGGCGATACTTTTTGGGGCACAGTGTGTCCAATGCAGGTGCCTAAATGCTGCAAACTTCCACAACTCGCTGTAAGCTTCCGCGATGCTGTAAAAGTTCTACTAGCAATTTTATTGGAGACCAACAGCCAATCACAATTGACCTTCTTTAATTCTCTGATTGGTTGGTTTTGTGGCACAAATGTAACGCTGCTGCAAGTCGAGCGAGCTCGTGAGTGAAACGTCGAGCGAGCGCAGAGTGAAGAGGTGGAGAGAGCGCAGCAACGACTGCCCGCGCGCAGAAAACGAGTTTGTGTAGTTCTCTGTGCTCAAAACTTAAAATTACGCGCTCAGGATTGTGGCACAAATATAACGCCATAAGGGGGGGGTTGGGGCAGGGATTCCGTAGCAGAGAATAGGAACCAGCTATTTAATAATACGAGCAGTGCGGAGCTGCATTACTGTCCCAGATTTGTTGGTGCCCCCCCAGGCATTTGGTTCCCTACGCGCAGTGCGTGATGTGCGTTTGCGGAGCGCCGACACTGAGCATATCATCTTGTCAACTAAATTAACATTAAAAGTGTTGCCATGTTGTGATGGGGACTAATCCACGGACCCGAAAAAGGACCGGTCTACCCTTTGCGTTCTTCTCCCTAGTTATGCAAGCTAAAAGTCCAATGTCCAAAAAAACCAAAACATCCCCCCCCTCTGCTTTTTTGTCAAATCGCACCCTGGGTATATAGGTGATAACATTGAAACAAAGTAGAAACTTTAAAGTGTCAACAGACAAACAGTCTAACTGACATATATAAAGAAAACAGACCACATGTATATTGAAAATAAAACTCTTACATCACCACAAAGTAGCCATGAAAAAAGCTATTATTAGCTTTTTAGAAGTGGAGTATTAATATTCAACAGCAAATTCTAGATTTTATTTCAAAACCTTCACTCGTGTGTCATTTGTGTACGAGTTGCCTTAAGTTGATCTATTCAGAGTAAGTCAGTCCGCTACAAAAGGCACAGTAGACATAAAGAACGGAATATTTATTTAAATAGAAATGTCCATTCCATTGCAAATATACTTCTATAAATATAACACAAGAAGTCATGAAAACTGCAAAAAAAGTATTTCATAGCAACCTGGCTGCTTCATAACAGACGTCCAGGCAACGATAACAATGTGCATAGATGCTGCAATGAATAAAAAGTCTTACAACTAGTTGAAGTCATTATTAGACTTTTCACCTTGCCGACAACCTCTCTCTGGGAAAATATGTCTGTTGTGGTACTATTAAAGGCGTTATGTTATGTTAAAAACTTAAGGTAGGCAAATATCAGTTTGGCCGCTTGTCATTTTGCTTAGCGCTTTCCTCAAGCTCCGGGACCTCCTCAATCGCAGGAGAAGGAGCCCTGGCAAGAGGAAGCAGCGCACTCTCCTTCCTGTTCCCGTTGGGCCGCAGCACACCTCCTTCTGCGCTGGGCCGCAGCAACCTCCTGATCCCGTTGGGCCGCAGCACACCTACTTCTGCGCTGGGCCGCAGCGACCTCCTGATCCCGTTGGGCCGCAGCGCACCTACTTCTGCGCTGGGCCGCAGCGACCTCCCGGTCAGACTCCGGCTCCCCGTGTCCTGTTCCTTTAATTTAATGTGAAGGAAGGTTGTGTTGAAGTGAGCCAAATGCCATTACATTTAGGTTCTTCGCTCATCGCTCATCTTTGAATATTTCTCAATATCTTAGTTATTCAGCTTCAAGGAATCTGCCATTTCTGTAGGTGCTTCACAACAAAAAAATGTAATACAAATTGACATGTCCATGAATGGTTGGAGTGGTTTAATGTGAAAGAAGCGGTTGTGATAAAAAAAAATAACCGTGGCTCATAAGTGAGAAATATTACATTTTTATCTTAATGTACAAAATCACGATCCTCAACACAAAGCCCAAAATATAAACAAAGGTTGTCATTTGAAGATAACTTTCTACACTTTCATTTAGAATAAAATTCTGATTTTTAAAATTCGTTTCACTGATGCTTTGATTTCTTGTGTCTGCAGGACATAAATGATTGGGTTCAGCATGGGAGGAAAAACAGAGGTTAACGAAAGGTTTATGATCCTGGCATTTGGATGTATTCCTGAACTCATAGTAAATGTTATTAATATTGGAATGAAATAGATTGCCACTAGTGAGAGATGAGCTGTGCAGGTTTTAAAGGCCTTGAATCTTTCCTGAGCTGTGGCCACTTTAGACAAAGCACAACCAATACATACATAACTTAACACGATGAATATAAGTGGAATCCAAAGAAATAAAGCTGTTAAGAATTGACCAAGGACATAGCTGGGTGTGTGGTCATTACAGGCCATCCTGTACATTTGGCCATGGTCACAGAAATAACTGTTAATAACCACAGACCTGCAGAAGGAAAGTCTGGTAAGAAGACCAACTAAAACGAGAATAGCAATAATAGCAAAGACCCAGAAAGAGGCAATCAAAGACAGCATGAACCTGTCGGTCACCTTCACATGATAGTGCAGAGGGTGCATGATGGCAATTAATCTGTCATAGGACAGTGCAACCAGATTAAAGACCTGCATAGAAAGACAAGTGTAGCAGAAAAAAACAAATGTCAAGCAGTCGTTGTAGGAAATGTAGCGATGGTTAAACAGAAAGATGTCAAGAAGCTTCGGCACCAGAGCAGAGCTACCCAACAAGTCCACAAATGCTAAATTAAAAACTGCAATATATTTTGGAGTTCTCAGATTACGATCTGTGTATATTACTGCCATCACAACTGTATTTCCAAGCACTGAAACAATATAAACAAAACAGAGGAAGACATAGTAATACTTGATATTAGGTATGCCTGAGAAACCGCTTATTATGAAATAAGCAGGACGCACGAAAGTGATGTTTTTCTCAAGAGCAGAGTTGAATAAATTCATTGTAAAAATGTCAATTCTTTTCTGTCCTCAGAGCAGCAGTTGATGTAGTCCTCTTGAGTGTGTCGGTTCTAAGTCAGCTATGGTCCTGCTTGTGAGGATGAAGCCCTGTTGAGCTTTAAATGTTTGGAAATGAGTGGCTTATAAATCCTCCTTTGGCGTCACGTCTAATAAGGTCAATGTTTGATCCCACGTGTCCATCAGACACTCGGGATCAAACAAACACCTTTTAATTCCTTTAAGCGTATCGCACTACATTTACACAAACATTTAACTTGCTTCCCAGTTGACCTGCTCTGATTACCAACAAAATGTTAAGATAAGTTATTTATTTGAAAGGCACATGTCGTCTCCTGCATTAACACTCTCCGCCTGAAGTGTTATTGATGCTACAGCAGAGGGCATTTACTATACAGCAGTCTTTTCGCCAGGGTTGAAACATTTCAACTTTAGCGTGAATGCAGTATTACTCCTCTGCTGCTAGAGGTGTGTACGTACACAGTATATTGCAGTACAGCCGAGCAATACTGGTGTATTATATTCATGCTGTATCGCCAAGTCTTGCCTCCACAGTGCACACTGTGTGGAGCAGTCCAGTGCAAGTCATGATAGTCAGAAAAGTACCACATGAAGTAAGTCAAGATTTTGTTTGTGCACGAGCTCAATAGGAAGCTTGGGATTCATTCTGCAGTGGACCTTCATGGTAAAATGGGATTCAACAGTTTAGTTTTGTTCGAAGTTACATCTGTTGTACTCTTGACCTTCAAGGTACTAAGCATAAAGATAAGTACCTACTAACAAACTTATTTTACCATGTACGTGTTTTTCAGAATATGCTCAACGAAAGGAGGAAGCAGACACGATGTGTACAAACTACTGTGTTTCTGATTGTTTTGATTCTCGCAGTCCTCCAGAGTGAGAAGTTCCCAACTGAAGTGTGCTGCTCTCCCTGGAACATCGCAGTCTAATGAGGCTGTTAATGAGTTGTTGGTCGACTGCTCTTGCTCTTGCAGGATGGCAACACATCCCAAACAGTTATGTAAACACTTTGTTCCCAATAACACACCTGACTTTAGTCCATGAACTGGGGTCGTATGGATTATGTAATGGTGAGATTTGAATGTTGAGGAGAAAATGTAATGGATAGATACCCGAAAATAAATTCTGGCAATTAAATGCATCACATCATTGGTTTAGGACTTCCTTTAAAACCATTAATCAAAGTTTCTACATTCCTTAATCCATTTTTATATTAAACAAGCGCAAAATCACAAGGTTATTGAGCCAGTTCTAAAATGTTGATACTTGCTTCATATGTTTTGCATGGGCAAAAAAGTTCCGCAAATATTATTCTGGCCTGCCCTGATCACTAACAAAATGTAAAGTGTAGATCACTCTGGTGAATGATTATATTCACGCTCTGTATGCACACTACGAGACACTGTACTCTAAGTGCAGGTGCATAGTTTGGTTCGGGGGTTCAGTGCGTGCACTTCCCGCTAAGTGGAATTGTGTAGCCTGTAAAAACACGACTGAATGCAAGTCCAATGGTTTCTAGAAGTTTGTGAAATAAACACCCAGCTTGGATCTAAAGTAAGAACTCCTCACTCATTTCGACATGTAGATAAAGTTTATTAACGGAAAGTCTCATGTAATGGATTAAATTGCCATCAGTTTGTGTTACTTTCTCCAACTGAAGATCACAACTGTTCATCCCCTTCACCAGACAAACGCAAGGGAACGTAACACATTCAGGCAAACTTGCTTCTCAGCTGAACTTCTCTGATTACAAAGAAAATCTAAATATAAGGTATATTCTTTGAAAGGCTTGTGTCGTCTCCCTTCCTGCATTACCACTCTCAGCAGGAAGTGATACTGATGCTGATCACAGACCATTTTACTATACAGCAGTCTGATAGTCATGGGCGACTGTGGGTGACTGCGGTGCACAGTCGTCCTCCAATCAGAGGGTTGCCGATTAGATCCCAGACCTGGCTGGACCGCATGTCGATGTGTCCTTGGGCAAGTCACTTAACCCAATATTGCTCCTTTAGCTGCGACTAGTTTGTGAATCTTAGTTACTGATGGGCAGGTGCCACTGTGTATTGCAGTTCCTGTCATCAGTGTATGAATTGGTGTGAATGGTGAGTGATCTCATGTTGTGTTGAAGCGCTTTGAGTGGTCGGAAGACTAGAAATGCGCTATACGAGTACAATCCATTTATCATTACCATTACTTAGCATGTTCATCTGGCACACTCAAACAACAGTGATCATGTCACACGTAAGGAACTTGTTTGGAGCATCAAAAATAACTTGTACCATCTTGCGGGCAGTGAAACCTACAAGCCTTGTAAGAGACATTACAACTGACAGTCAAATTGAAGGGCTGGATTCAACTAAGGAGGAATCAGTGTGAACTATATGATGTCAGATACCTTATTGGACTCTGAAGATGAAGGTATGAGTAAGCTGCTATTGTTATGTAGTGTAATTGAAAATGGTGATTCATAAAAAAGGTGATTCAGTTGACATGGCAACTGATCCTACACCACATCACACCAAGACACACACCGCCAGTCACAAGCATGCACAATGAGTTAGGTAAGAAGTTACACTGCACTTAAAGTCACTGATGGTGGAAGTGAGCCAAATGCCATTACATTTAGGTTCTTCGCTCATCGCTCATCTTTGAATAATTCTCAATATCTTAGTTATTCAGCTTCAAGGAATCTGCCATTTCTGTAGGTGCTTCACAACAAAAAAATGTAATACAAATTGACATGTCCATGAATGGTTGGAGTGGTTTAATGTGAAAGAAGCGGTTGTGATAAAAAAAAAAAAACGTGGCTCATAAATGAGAAATATTAAATTTGATCTTGATGTACAAAATTACGATCCTCAACACGAAGCCCAAAATATAAACAGAGGTTGTCAATTCATGATAACTTTCTTCACTTTCGTTTCGTAGCCCTTTCGGGCTTTTAATATTTTTTTCACTGATACTTTGATTTCTTGTGTCTGTAGAACATAAATGATTGGGTTTAGCATGGGAAGGAAAACAGAGGCTAGAGAAAGATTTATGATCCTTGCATTTGGATGTATTCCTGAACTCATAGTAAATATGATCAATATTGGGAGGAAATAGATGGCCGCTAGTGAGAGATGCGCTGTGCAGGTTTTAAAGGCCTTGTATCTTTCCTGAGCTGTGGCCACTTTAGACAAAGCACAACCAATACATACATAACTTAACACGATGAATACGAGTGGAATCCAAAGAACTAGAACTATTATGAACACAGAAAGGACATAGCTGGGTGTGTAGTCATTGCAGGCCAGCCTGTACATTTGGCCATGGTCACAGAAATAACTGTTAATAACCACAGACCTGCAGAAGGAAAGTCTGGTAAAAAGACCAACTAAAATGAGAGTAGCAATTATAGAAAACACCCAGAAAGAGGCAATCAAAGACAGCATAAACCTGTGGGTCACTTTCACTTGATAGTGCAGAGGGTGCATGATGGCAATTAATCTGTCATAGGACAGTGCAACCAGATTAAAAACCTGCATGCCAAGAAAAGTGTAGCAGAAAAAAACAAATGCCAAGTAGTCGTTGTAGGAAATGTAGCGATGGTTAAACAGAAAGATGTCAAGAAGCTTCGGCACCAGAGCAGAGCTACCCAACAAGTCCACAAATGCCAAATTAAAAACTGCAATATATTTTGGAGTTCTCAGATTGTGATCTATGTATATTACTGCCATCACAACTGTATTTCCAAGCACTGAAACAATATAAACAAAACAGAGTAAGGCATAGTAATACTTGATATTAGGTATGCCTGAGAAACCGCTTATTATGAAATAAGCAGGACGCACAAAAGTGATGTTTTTCCCGAGAGCAGAGTTGAATAAATTCATCGTAAAAGCTGTCAATTCTTTTCTGTCCTGCAGCAGTTGATCTAGTCCTCTTGGGTGTGTCTGTTCACACACAAGTCATTTATGGTCCTGCTTATGATAATGAAACACTGTTGACCTTTATATGTTTGGAAATGAGTGGCTTATAAATCCTCTTCTGACTTCATGTCTAATAAGGTTGACGTTGGACACGGGTGAACATTGGGCAATAAGCCTTTTCCGAATGGCGAGAGCTAAAAGAGAAAGAAGGCTGAGCGGACCTCGCGTTTCTGCTGATGCGATTGTAAGTAATATTGGAATGGTTGGTAGCGGTCGCTAACCTCATAAACTCTGCATTCACCCGCCCCGAACCTCTGTGTTTACTCGCGCAACGTTAGCAGTTGTTTTGTCTTGCTGAAAATGCAATCTTTTTCAGAGACCGTGTAGTTTTCTTACAAGAAAGAAACTGAAGCCGAAATACGGTTTAACAATATTCATTACGGATAGGTGTAATCCAATCTCACATACACCGACACATTACAGGCTCTGAGCGCCCCCGAGATACCCTGCAATGCACCGTGGTCCAACCCGCTTAAACCGCACAGCACACCTGTGTATATGGCCAACCACGGCAAATCACGGCACAACTCTGCAAACAAACCCCCCCTTCAGTTCACACTAGGTTAGGGGTTTTCCAGAGCACTGCTGGAAGTACAGCTTGGAATCTAGGGGAAGTAGGGGTGTAACAATTCAGCTGTTACATCGATGTATCGATTTTATTCCTCCGATCCAACTACATCGATCTGTGCTCGGCAAGTTGGCCTTATGGACGACAAATATCGATCTAATATCGATTTAAAATGTAATAAATCGACTTTATTGATACTAGGAAATAACCCATTGGATTTAAGCACGTCAGACTTTTTTCTTAGCACTTTTAATGATAAAGGCTTTCGCGGACTGCCGACCCACCGCCGTCCCGAGGCCCGATTCAACTTCCTGGTTTCATTGCAAATCCGACGGAATGTTTCACACGGGTTGAAATAGAGGGGTGGTTTTTCGGGGGTTGGTAGGGGGAAACCATTATTGCAGGGGTGTTTTTTGTGTATTTCACTAATACAGGTTTTTTTCTGCTACACTGCTACAGCAGTGTTTGCACTTTATTCAAATAAAATGTGAATGCATTTGCCATTTATTGTTGTTTACTTGTTTATTTATATTCATAATTAATTGATACCTGATTCCATTACAAGAAACAACAGGAATCTACGAAATTTATTTCAGTCATACTGGTTGAATTTTTGGCTAAAAAGTTACTGAATCGATTTCAAGTCATTGAATCGGATCGTATCGTTCTAAATGAACCAATATTGTCCTTGAATGACATCGACAACCACGAATCGTGATCGAATTGAATCGTTGTTAAAAACGAATCGTTACACCCCTAAGGGGAAGTGATCAGAAGACCAAACAAACAAACAAAATTAAAGTGGTTAGTCCGCTCTTACATCTAAAACACGCTAGAAACAAAATACAATGGACCACTAACCTCAGAAAACAAAAAAACTAAACTAACGTAGGACAGCAGGAAAATAACTGAAACACAAGAATACACAATTACCAACAACAAACTATTCATACTTTTAAAAAATACTTTAAAACCCAACCTACCTGCTGTGTCAAACTCTCACACCCATTCCTTCTTTCTTTGCCCGGATCGGTGCCTCTCCTCCCGATCCTGTCATGCAAAATCCATTAAAATCTACCCCCCGTACATATGAAAGAATAAACAGAAATATATTTACAAAGCGAAAGAGAACAGGGATTTCTCCCCACTGCTGTGGGTCCAACCATACTCTGGCCACCCAACAGGAAACTGGCACTTCATGGCAAAGTGCCAGTTCCCCTTTTATAGGTGCACCACCTTGACCCCACAGCACCACCCCAACGGTGTCACTTTCTACATTCCTCCCCATAAAAATGCATGTACAGAAAACCGTAGATCCTAAAACCACTTATCTAATCTAAACAGATTGAGGCAATTTATGAGGGTTTGAGTGCTGCCCTGCAGTTTTCCTCGCTGACCTCCTAGGCTCGAACACTACGGGTCTACCAGTTAACTTCATGGGTTCCTGAGCCGGAAGATGTACAAAATCAGATGCACCCTTCTCAGGAATGCCATCCTTCTCAGCCTCCAACACCAAACCTGATCCAGGTTCAGCTAAAATAGGGCCGCCATTCACATCCGTTTCCATAAAACTATTGTTCTGAACCTCATCTTGAATCTCTTCCTCAACCCTTCTGCTCTCTGGTATACTTCTCAGTTTGGCCCTATGAACCAGCCGTAGAGGCACGTCCCGACACGCAGGTGCTATTGAATACACCAGTCCTCGTTCCGGTGGTGAACGGACCACATGATAAGGAGTCGAATCCCCAAAATTCTGGATCTTGTTGCGTCCCCTATCGGAACGATTCCTTGCATATACCAGGTCTCTCTGCTGAAAATCCGGGCCATGCAGAGGTCTTGTTTCTCCATATCTCTCTGAGAAATCTTACTCTCCACTCTCTGCTGTACAGACTCATAGGCTGCCACTAACGACTTTTGATGCTATGCTACTCACTCTTCTAAAGGAAGGTCCTCTTCCCCTTCCCTCCCTACCAGAAAATCTACTGGCAAATGTGGCTCCTTGCCAAACATCAAAAAGTATGGAGTCCTGCCCGTAGTTTGATGGACCGTGGTATTATATGCAAATATTACCTGAGAAAGATGGCGAGGCCACCTACGTTTCTGTTCATGGGGAAGAGTGCGTAATAAATGGTGCAACGTGCGATTAAAGCGCTCACACTGACCATTCCCCTGAGGATGGTATGGGGTCGTGCGACTTTTCTCAATGATATACAATTTACACAGTTGATAAACCAAGTTACTCTCAAAATTTGCACCCTGGTCTGAATGAATGCGGCTAGGGACACCAAAAAGCTGGAACCAGTTCTTCACCAATACCTCAGCGACTGTGCTAGCCCGCTGATCTTTTGTAGGGACCGTCTGTGTGTACTTGGAGAAGACGTCCGTCATTACAAGAACATTCTCTCTACCATCTGTCGAAGACTCCAAGACCGTGAAATCTATTGCCAGAATTTTATGGTGCCGAGATGCCTTAACTGTGCCCATAAAAGTCTTTACCTTTGGCTGCACTGTCTTTGACAACACACATCTTTCACTGGTTTTACGCCATTTCTCTACATCGCCATACATGTTAGGCCAATAAAACCGTGAACGCACCAACTGCAGCCTTAGCTCAACCCCTTGATGACCCTGATTGTCATGTAGGGAGTGTAGGATGTCCTTATGCAAGCACTGAGGCAGCATCAGCTGCTCCATCTCAGCCTGCTCATCTGGGATATGAATACAGCGTTAGAGGACCGAATCTCGCTCCCTAAGATGCCCCCATTGCCGTACAAGATCTTTGCTGCCTCTAGGCAGCTCGTTTCTCTCCTTAACGTCAGGCATCCTACCTCTCTCCCAATATTCCAATAATGGGCCATTATGTGGGTCCGAATGTTGAATAACACTTAAATCTGAAGTTGACATCCCTGCCAACACACCAATCTCCTCCTGCACCCCAATGACCCGTGCACCTATATCACATTCTCGGTCTGAGACATATAGACGGGACAATGAAACTGCATTAGTATTTTTAGAGCCTGGATGATATTTTATTGTCATGTCAAACACTGCTAATTCAGAGATCCATCTTTGCTCTGTAGCTCCGAGCTTTGCTGTAGCCAAATGACTCAATGGATTATTATCGGTAAACACAGTGCACTTGTTGCCCAATAAGTATTCTCTAAACCTTTCAGTTACAGCCCACTTTAACGCAACCAACTCCAACTTCATAGAGCTATAGTTATTCATGTTACGCTCCGTGGGCTTTAAACTACGGCTTGCAAATGCTAGCGGACGCAACTCGGTGCCACTTGCTACATTCACAGGTTTACAGGCATTAATAATAATGTCCATACATGCTGCATTGAATTATTAGAAAGACAGAGCCTTAGAATCTGTTATGTTTAATAACATTAATGGACATACCTTGATGACAACTTCTCTATATATGTTAAGCTTTTTTTTTATTCGCATATTTCATCTTTAAATATTTTGAAATGTAGGTATTTGTCTGACTGCTTTACAACAAAGTTCTTTATTATAACGTTGTTACGTCCCTGAATGGTTGGAGAGGTTTAGTGTAAAGGCAGGTTGAGATAAAACAAACAAATATCCACTGTCCATGAAATGAAAACAAATTTGAACATGAACATGTTGAAGATGAAATTAAAACTACATACATGTTTTAATTTACATTGAACATGTGCAGGTTAACAAACGTAGCACCCCAGCACAAATTAAATGTGTTCCCGGTATGTATTTTTTTAGGAAGAGTGCCTCGAGATAGGTCATCAGGGTTTCACAGTAAAGTGGAAACATTGAAGTGTCGACAGTCAAACAGTTTATCTGACATACAGAACAAAAACAGACCACATGTGAATTGTAAATCAATAAAAGCCTTAAATCACCAGATATTACCCATAGTCAGGTTGTTATTAGTGTCACTTAGAACACATTTAAATTCATGTTTAAATATTAAAAATATGAATAATATTTCATTGTAAAAATATTGCAATCTTCAACACAAAGCCCTAATATAAACTAATGTAAATTCCTTCACATTAATTTCGAAACAATATACATGTTTTAATGTACGGTAAACATGTGCAGGGAGACAAATACAAAAGAACACCAGCACAAGTAAAATGTGTTAATGAATTTTCTTTAGGACGAGTGCCTTGAGAAAGGTCATCAGGTTTTCATAGTAAACAAAATGGAAAAACCACACGTAAATTGTAAATAGTAAAAAACCTCTTAAATCCTAAGGAAGTAGCCATGGACAGGTTGTTATTATCACTTACAACACTTTTAAATTGATATTTTTAATTAACACAAATATCTCCTAAAATTAATATTTCAATGCAAAGAAATGCAATCTATTACATTAAGCTGAAAATATAAACAACAATAAATAAATAATATATACAATAGATATCTCCTAAATAGTACTTTAAATTAAAAAAATCACAAGACTCAACACAAAGCCCAAAATATAAACAAAGGTCATTTTATGATCATTTTCTTCACTTTCATTTTGGATTCCTTTCTAACTTTTAATATTTTTTTCACTGATGCTTTGATTTCTTGTGTCTGCAGGACATAAATGATTGGGTTTAGCATTGGAGGAAAAACAGAGGTTAAAGAAAGGTTTATGATCCTGGCATTTGGATGTATTCCTGAACTCATAGTAAATGTTAATAATATTGGAATGAAATAGATTGCCACTAGTGAGAGATGCGCTGTGCAGGTTTTAAAGGCCTTGTATCTTTCCTGAGCTCTGGCCACTTTCGACAAAGCACTAACCAATACATACATAACTTAATACGATAAATATGAATGGAATCCAAAGAATTAAAGCTATTAAGAAATGTCCAAGGACATAGCTGGGTGTGTAGTCATTGCAGGCCAACCTGAACATCTGGCCATGGTCACAAAAATAACTGTTAACAATCACAGACCTGCAGAAGGAAAGTCTGGTAAGAAGACCAACTGCAAAAAGATTAACAGTAATTGCAAAGACCCAGAAAGAGGCAATCAAAGACAGCATGAACCTGTGGGTCACCTTCACATGATAGTGCAGAGGGTGCATGATGGCAATTAATCTGTCATAGGACAGTGCAACCAGATTAAAAACCTGCATGGAAAGGAAGGTGTAGCAGAAAAAAAGAAACGTCAAGCAGTCGTTGTAGGAAATGTAGCGATGGTTAAACAGAAAGATGTCAAGAAGCTTCGGCACCAGAGCAGAGCTACCCAACAAGTCCACAAATGCTAAATTAAAAACTGCAATATATTTTGGAGTTCTCAGATTATGATCCAAGTATATTACTGCCATCACAACTGTATTTCCAAGCACTGAAACAATATAAACAAAACAGAGGACAACATAGTAATACTTGATATTAGGTATGCCTGAGAAACCGCTTATTATGAAATAAGCAGGACGCACTACAGTGATGTTTTTCCCAAGAGCAGAGTTGAATGAATTCATTGTAAAAGCTGTCAAGCCTTTTCTGTCCTCAGAGCATCAGTTGCGCTAGTCCTCTTGGGTGTGTCGCTCTATGACATCTATGGTCCTGCTTGTGATGATGAAGCCTTGTTGAGCTTCAAATGTTTGGAAAGGATTGCCTTATAAATCCTCCTCTGACTTCATGTCTAATAAGGTAAATGTCTGATCCCACGTGTCCATCAGACACTCGGGATCAGCCATATCAAGACAGTTACAAAATCAGCCTACTATCAACTAAAGAATAGTACACATATATGTGACACAAACACATTGGTGGGTGTCAATGCGTTTTGTTACATTTTCAAACAATATAGTTTGAAGTGAACAGTGTATTTTATAGAAATGTTATAACTTGTATAGGGAACTGCAATACCTTAAGTTGTATGAAATGTGCATTCCACACTGTAGCCAGCAGGGAGCAGGGTGGCGCTCTATTTTGCTATAGACAGGCTTTACTGTTGGTGTAAGGATTTATGACCACAACATTGCCAGTGACGTTTCCTCATTCTGCGGAGCAAGGCGCAATGACCAGACATGAAAGAGCTGCGTGTCATTTGTGTGTCCTGTTTACATAATCATCTCATCTGCCTACTGGGCACGAATCCTGGTACCTGTAACACAGGTAAAAACACAGTTTGTTTTTTAAATGATCAAAACTTTGGGCCTGTGTTTGGCTCCAAACAGGTCTGCTGAATCCCCTCATTCAGGGGTCGGAAACATTTTTGACTGGGAGAGCCATAAAAGCCAAATATTTCTAAATATATTTTATTGAGAGCCATGCACTGGAGGCGGACACTACGGCCGAAATGGGGTGGGGCGCGGACGATATGGTCGTCTCAGGGCAGCGCGCCACGGCCGACGGGGACGGGAAAGAAGGGGCACGACGATTGAAGAGGAACACACGTGGCTCGGAAGTCAATTTCTCTGCGTTAGAAATACAAGGTGTGGCGTGTGCGCGGGTTGAAATGCGTGTGTCGTACAAATTTTTTCAACTCGGTGGCATCATCGAAAGAGCCACAGGTTCTCGAACTCTGCCTTAGTTGTTTTGAATCCAGATTCAAGACTTTTCTGTTTCCTCCTGTCTTTAATTAACCATTTCTCCATTACTACACTACACATTTTCTTCTATTTCTATTTTTTTTTTAACCTTGTCTTTTTTATATTTGAATGACTGTTTTATCTTTTGTTTCAATCAATGTTCTTAACTGTTTTTAAATCACTTTGCTTTATTTTTGAATGTTTTTATGTAAATCTCTTTGAATTGCTTTGTTGTTGATGTACTATACAAAGAAAATTGCCTTCAATTTGGCTGACTTGCCTTCCATTTACGCAAATATGTAACTTTCTTCTCAGCTGCCCTTCTCTGATTATCAACAAAATGTAAAGATAAAGTATAATGTTTTAAAAGGCTCATGTCGTCTCCCTTCCTGCATTAGCACTCTCAGCTTGAAACTCGTGCTACAGCAGAGACCATTTTACTAGACAGCAGTCTGCTAGTTAGCATGTTAGCTTGTTGATTGTGCCATGCTTTATTATTAGAGTAGGTACGGAAAATGCGAGAAAGAAACCTTACAGTTCATATTTGTTTTGTTTCGAGGGTAGCATTTCGCCCTTGGCTCTGCGCCTGGATGCGAAACTGCAGGCTTTATTTGCCTCTGTGAACATGGTGAAAGTGCTTGGTGACACTGGAATACTCGCCCCTGACTCTTCTCCTCTTGGATGAGGAGGGAGAGAAACTGAGGGGGGGCCCCCTGGAGAACTGTGAAACACCAGGGCCCCTGAACCACAAACCTCGGGGCTCTGCTCTACCTCTCCAACCTTCCTCCTCTTTGTAGGTGGGACGGAGGGAGAAGCTGTGGGGGTTAGGCCGGCCGCTTCTTCTTCCCCTCACTGGGGTGGGAGTGGCAGCTCTTTGCTGCCGCAGCCGCGAAGGAGTGTTTCCCCCACGGCTTGGGATTATCCGACCGAGACTGCTGGCTAGACTGCTGACCAGCAGCTTGTCTCTGTGGCCTTGCCGCCCCTTGCTTCACCTTTGCTGCCGCTGCAGCAAAGCCACCCCTCTGCCCCTGATGGGGGCGAGGCGTGTGTTTTCGGGGTAGGCAGAGGTCAAAGGCTTCACCCTCCTGTTTTCTGAGGGTGCTGGCCTCTCTCATCGTCTCCAAGGCTGGACCAAACAGACCTTTGGTGGGGTTGTATGTTGCGTCCATAACCTCTGCCTTCTGTGTGTCGCTCAACCACAAGGCCCTCTCACCTGCGACTGCGAGCCCCATTACGCGGCCGCAGCCCTGCACCGCACCACGTGAGGAGCGCAGCACTGGGTCCACCACACAGATTTCATCCCAGAGGACCGGGTTGGGAACCCCTGAGTCCAGCTGACGGCCCATCTCGGCCTGGTACGCAGCCAGCAGTGTCATCGCATTGAGGGAGCACACTGACTGCGCCGCATACCTGTACATCCTCTGAAACATGGAGGCGGTGAGGCGCTCCGTTTTGTTGGGAAGAGGAACGCTGTTGGAGGCTGAGAGAGAGCGGCGGTTCGAGTGGAGGTGATGAACCACAGAAGGCTCCACCACTGTGGGTTCGGTCAGCCCCAGTGCCTCAATCCCATGAATCTCCAGCTTAGAGCATCCCTTGGCTGGGAGTCTGCTCTTAAATGGGCTGGACCAATACCGGCTCATCTCCTTCATGCAGGCAGGCACCGCCGGCAGAAGCTGCTTTGCAGCAGTCTGGGCGGGTGGGAGCCTCTTGCCGTCGTAAAGGTCTCTCTCTGCCCCCTCGGGGTCCTGGGCTGCCGGCCATTGTATTCCCAATTTAGCCGCTGCCCGCTGACAGACCTCGTACAAGCTGCTGTCCACAGGGCGTCGGTTGCACTGAAAGGCCTTGACGGTGGAATGGGGAATGTGGAGTCTTCCTCCTCGTCCTCCATCCCATCCATGTCGAGGATATCAGAGGTGGCATCGCCCTCCGCGTCCTCGCCGCCCAGCCCCACTTCGAGGAGGTCCTCGAAAAGTGGAGGCATGACAGGGGACTGCTCATCCATCATGTCCGCCCAGCTAGGTGTAGCTCGCGGCTGATGGGTACTGCTTGTGGCTTTCGGGGTGGCTCCCAACAGACGTGGGTCATGACTGTTGGCCACGGCCACTCTAAGCCGCCTTTCCAGCAGTTTCTCTGGCATCGATGCTCAGTGGGCGCACGACTGGGGGTCCGCCAGCGCTGCTTGGGCGTGTTTAGTGGCCATGCAGGCTATGCACATCGGGTGAGGGTCCCTGCCTGAGATGGATGCCCCGCGGGATACAGCCTCACTAGCCCTCGGCTCCGGCCCTTCGGCGGGGGCCACTGTTGAGGACATAGTGCTGGAAAAGAGGAAAAGGCGGTTTAATACACAACCAGTGGGCTCGTCGTAACACGTTAGCCTGTAGGCAAGGTTAGCACACTGGGTTTAGCCCGAGCTAACGTTATGTGTATACCGAGAGAGTTAGCTCGTCGTAACACGTTAGCTCACTCCAGGTACCCGGTTCGGTTAGCAAACTAATGCTAACTAAAACCTCGCCGTAACGTGTTAGCCACAGGGTACCAAAGTTACACAACCAAGCAGCCGATGAACAAACACCGGTCAGCCTAGCAGACAGTTTGCCTCGACGCGGACACTGTCTCAATCGTGTAACTACAAGGTACTTACTCAGCGAGAATCCAGACTAGGTCGGGAACTGCGTTCGGCGACGTAGTCCTTAACGGCCCGTCTATGAACTGTTAGCAGTGACCAACCAAGCTAGCCCAGAAACGCTGAGGGAGCTTAGTTTTCTTCACAGGAAGAAAGCGAGAATAATTTGCAAGGAGCCGGTCGACTGTGAGTATATGAGGGGGCGTGGCCCTAGCACAGTTCGACCTGTCTGTCAGGGACAGACGTGGTGTCATTGGAGCTTCCTTAGTTGGTCACGCCGAGGCGATTCCCATAGTGAACACCGAACAAAGTTAGAAAAACAACGCTTATTATGAAATAGGAAGGACGCACAAAAGAGATGTTCTTCCCAAGAGCAGAGTTGAATGAATTCATTGTAAAAGCTGTCAAGCATTTTCTGTCCTCAGTGCAGCAGTTGATGTAGTCCTCTTGGGTGTGTCGGTTCTAAGTCAGCTATGGTCCTGCTTGTGATGATGAAGCCCTGTTGAGCTTTAAATGTTTGGAAATGAGTAGCTTATAAATCCTCCTTTGGCGTCACGTCTAATAAGGTCAATGTTTGATCCCACGTGTCCATCAGACACTCGGGATCAAACAAACACCTTTTAATTCCTTTAAGCGTATTGCACTACATTTACACAAACATTTAACTTGCTTCCCAGTTGACCTGCTCTGATTACCAACAAAATGTTAAGATAAGTTATTTATTTGAAAGGCACATGTCGTCTCCTGCATTAACACTCTCCGCCTGAAGTGTTATTGATGCTACAGCAGAGGGCATTTACTATACAGCAGTATTTTCGCCAGGATTAAAACATTTCAACTGTAGTGTGAATGCAGTATTACTCCTCTGCTGCTAAATGAGAATACTATCACTTGGTCTCTAACCACACAGCGCAGTTATGTACACTAAATACGAATGGTGTGTGTGCGCGCATGTGTGTACGTACACAGTGTAATGCAGTACAGCCAAGAAATACTGATGTATCATCTTCATGCCGTATCGGTTCTTAAAGGACCTCTCCTACCTCCAGTGGAGGGAGTTTAAAGGTACACAGGGCGCAGATTGGGGACCAAAACTCTGACATAACCTACAACAGTGTTTGCAAACAAATGGATGAGGGAGTCAAAGAGGGGTTTTTGGTGAGACCGAAGTGACTCGAGGTGTGTTAAGGATCATGCTCATCAATAAATATGAGATAACTATTAGTGAACTCAAGGGCTTTCTCAGATCACACTTCGGGGTCAAAGGCTGGCACTGAATTGTTTCAGGAACCAACTGTGTACCATAAGGCTCAGATAACTGAAAGCACTGTTTTGTGTGTGGACAACTCGAGCGTTGTCTTGCAGGGATAGTGCCGTTGCTGTTACTACCAGTTGTAATTTGTTTCGTGTAGTTTAGACTGTTGGGAGTTGACTTTGTTTTATGTGAATTAAAGCAGAAACGACATGCACATGTAAATGAATGCCTCATTTCATTTTTGCTGCTGTGGTACCATTCCTGGGACCATGCCATTCTTTAAAGGGGCGCTATACAACTACATCAGTATTTCTTGGTTGATTTTCCAGCGAGGCTCCCCCAGAGGCCGAAAATAAAAGTGCACTGTTGTAAAGACGCTCAGCTGTTCGTCAAGCAGAGGTAAAGCTAAGCCAGTACTGTCCGGTGCGGCCGGTAAGCTCATGTTTGGAAATGATTGCCTTATAAATCCTCCTCTGACTTCATGTCTAATCTTACGTGTCCATTAGACACTCAGGATTAGACCAACTCCTTTTCAGTCTTAAAAACACATCGCACCACATTTACCCAAACATTTAACTTGCTTCTCAACTGACCTGCTCTGATTACCAAAAAATATTAAGGTATTCATTTGAAAGACTGTTGTCGTCTCTCTTCCTGCATTACCACTCTCAGACTGAAGTCTTGCTTTTTACTACACAGCGGTGTAATAGTTAGCATGATAGCTCTGCGGGTAAATTTGTCAAAACATAAAGATGTTCGATTTCTGTAGGTGTTTTACAGCAAAGTTTGTTAATAAAAGTTGGAATCCCATGAATGGTTTTTATGTTAAGGAACATTGAAATAAAAAATAAGTGGTTCAGAAATGACATATTATATTAATTTAATGTACAAAATCACAATCCTCAACACAAATACAAAATACAAACAAAATTGGACATTTTATAAAAACTTTCTTAACTTTCATTTTTGATTCCTTTCTGATTTAAATATTTTTTTCATTGATGATTTGATTTCTTGTGTCTGCAGAACATAAATAATTGGGTTCAGCATGGGAGGAAAGGCAGAGGTCAAAGAAAGGTTTATGATCCTGGCATTTGGATGTATTGCTGAACCTGCAGTAAATGTAATTACTAAAGGAATGAAATAGATTGCCACTAGTGAGAGATGCCCTGTGCAGGTTTTAAATGCCTTGAATCTTTCCTGAGCTGTGGCCACTTTAGACAAAGCACAACCAATACATACATAACTTAACAGGATGAATGAGAGTGGAAACCAAAGAACAAGAGCTAATAAGAACAGAGCAAAGACATCGCTGGGTGTGTAGTCATTACAAGCCAGCCTGTATATCTGGCCATGGTCACAAAAATAACTGTTAATAATCACAGACCTGCAGAAGGAAAGTCTGGTAAGAAGACCAACTGCAGCAAGAGTAACAGTAATGGCAAAGACCCAGAAAGAGGCAATCAAAGACAGCATGAACCTGTGGGTCACCTTCACATGATAGTGCAGAGGGTGCATGATGGCAATTAATCTGTCATAGGACAGTGCAACCAGATTAAAAACCTGCATGGAAAGGAAGGTGTAGCTGAAGAAAAGAAACGTCAAGCAGTTGTTGTAAGAAATGTAGCGATGGTTAAACAGAAAGATGTCAAGAAGCTTCGGCACCAGAGCAGAGCTACCCAACAAGTCCACAAATGCTAAATTAAAAACTGCAATATACTTTGGAGTTCTCAGATTATGATCTATGTATATTACTGCCATCACTACTGTATTTCCAAGCACTGAAACAATATAAACAAAACAGAGGAAGACATAGTAATACTTGATATTAGGTATGCCTGAGAAACCGCTTATTATGAAATAAGCAGGACGCACAAAAGAGATGTTCTTCCCGAGAGCAGAGTTGAATGAATTCATTGTCAATTCTTTTCTGTCCTCAGTGCAGCAGTTGATCTAGTCCTCTTGGATGTGTCGGTTGACACACAAGTCATCTATGGTCCTGATTGCGAGGATGAAACCCTAGCTTTAAATGTGAGGAAATGAGTCGCTTATAAATCCTCATCTGACTGCAAGTCAAATGAGGTCAATGTTTGATCCCACATGACACTCGGGATCAGACCAACTTCTTTCCAGTGTCAAAAATGTTTTGCACACATGCAAAAATGTAACTTTCTTATCAGCTGACCTGCTCTGAATAACAACAAATTATTAAGTTATTAATTTAAAAGGCTCATGTCGTCTCTCTTCCTGCATTACCACTCTCAGCCTGATTTTCTCTGGCTTTCTATAAGTAGAGCATTACTATGCCACTGCTCAAAAGGGTCCTCACTATGAGTAGCTGTAGAGGAACCTGTATTTCTAGAAATTATTATTATTTCATTTTATATTATATTATATTTTTTCCCTTCATTTATCCCCAAAGTTTTAAAATTTTACTTGTATCTCCATACGTGAAAAATCTGATATATTTGGGGTCTCGCATTTGAGTAAGAAATGTCTCTATGGCTTCCCCTAGAAATGTGTTACACATGCACTTCATTATTATGCAAAAGAGTTAATTGTGGCATTTAAATGGGCCAAATTTCATTTTCCACCCTTTACAATTTTGTCTGCCAATTTTGCCTGCTCCACATTACATTACATGTCATTTAGCTGACGCTTTTATCTAAAGTGACTTACAATAAGTGCATTTCAACCATAAGGATACAAACCCAGAAGAACAAGAAATTGCAATTTCAATAAAAAAAGCTGATTTACAACTTGGTAATTTTGGAAGGTTAAAGACCAGTCGAGCTGCTGCATTCTGGATGAGCTCCAGTGGTCGAATAGCGGCAGCAGGGAGCTCTGCCAGTAGGGTTACAATACTTAAGGCGGGAGATGATGAGAGCCTGAATCAGTACCTGCGCTGCCTTCTGAGTGAGAAGGGGTCGTATTCTCCTGATGTTGTAAAGCGTGTATCCAGAGGATCAGGTTGTCGCTGTAATGTTTTGAGTCAGGGAGAGTTCGCTGTCAAGCGTCACACCAAGGTTCTTGGGTGTCATCATCGGCTTAGCTGTGGTAGGAAAAGCCATGCGAGCAAGTCAGTTCGTGTAGAAAGAGAAGGGGACCCAGGAAGGAACCTTGAGGAACTCCGGTAGTAAAAGGACATGGTTCTGACACAGATCCTCTCCAAGTTCCCCGGTAAGTGCGGCCGTTAAGTTAGAACGGGAGAAGGGAGAGAGCAGAGCCTGATGGTACGTCCACACCGAACACGTCGCTAGTGTTTTGCGCCACAGGATTAGATACAAAGTCTATGCACAGACGCGATGGCGCTGGAGGGTGGAGAGTGAATCTGCGATTGAGCGGCCGTTGTTTGGGTTTCAGATCAGTCACTGCGCAAGCGCAATCGCTTCTGACAGACGAGAGGCTCGTTGTGTGTTTTGCGCCCTCGGTATGTAGAGCTGTTGTTCCGCTTGGTTACCGCCAGGGTGCAATTTGTAGGGGGGGATGGTGGGGATTTCCCCCCCTCTGGTTTTCCTATCCCTACCTCTGCTAAATTATTTTTATCTCCGGTGGGGACAAGGATTTCCCCCCTTGGTAGCAGTGAATGCAACCTAGTTGCTAGCCTATTTAAACTCTTGAAATCTAGCGATCTTCAGTGTCAATACATCAGAGTAGTTGTTCAGTAGCCTTCTGGCACACGGCGCATATTTCTGAATGTCATCGAACACAAAAACATTGTAACATTTTAGTGCGGGAACTCCGCAGGGAAAACAGTGCTGAACCCAACATGAAATGCGTTCAGAGTAGCATATCGTCTTACTTTACAAGACCCAATAATAAAACAACTAAATTAACATGAAAAGTTATGCCATGTTGTGATGGGGACTAATCCACGGACCCGAAAAAGGGCCTGTCTACCTTTTGCGTTTTTCTCCCTAGTTATGCAAGCTAAAAGTCCGATCTTCTTGTCTATGAATTAAAAAAAAAACATCCCCCAATCTGTTTTTCTCGTCAAATCGCACCCTGGTTACCGCTACTGCTCGTATTATTATTATTCGGGCGAACTGCCCAAGCTGGAGGGGTCGGGGGGGTAGATCCGAAAAAGTTGAGGGGACCCTGCGTTAGACCTTTTCGAGGCAGCAGCGCCCGCTAGAAAATGACTGTGTCGCCCCCATAACGACCGTCCACGCGCTTGTGTTGTGTTCAAAGATAAAAAAAAACTATATACATATGTGCAGCGTTATTAATGCAGAAACAACACAAGCCTAAGGATAAAGCTTTAATTTAGTTAATCAGGTTTTCATAGTAAACAAAGTTCAAACCTTTGAAGTGTCAGAAAAACAGTCGCCAATTGTAAATAGTAAATCAATAAAACCTTTAAATCAATGAAAAGTAGCCACAGAAAGGTTGTAATTAGTCTCATTTAAAACATGCTTGAATTCAAGTTTAAATATTTTTAAAATCCTGATCAACACAAAATATGAAAAACTGTCACTTTATAAAAACTTTCTTTACTTTAATTTTCAATTGTATTCTGAATTTTAATATTTTTTTCACTGATGCTTTAATTTTTTGTGTCTGTAGAACATAAATGATTGGGTTTAGTATGGGAAGGAAAACAGAGGCTAGAGAAAGATTTATGATCCTTGCATTTGGATGTATTCCTGAACTCATAGTAAATATGATCAATATTGGGAGGAAATAGATTGCCACTAGTGAGAGATGCGCTGTGCAGGTTTTAAAGGCCTTGTATCTTTCCTGAGCTCTGGCCACTTTCGACAAAGCACAACCAATACATACATAACTTAACACGATGAATGAGAGTGGAAACCAAAAAACTAGAACTATTATGAACACAGAAAGGACATAGCTGGGTGTGTAGTCATTGCAGGCCAGCCTGTACATTTGGCCATGGTCACAGAAATAACTGTTAATAACCACAGACCTGCAGAAGGAATGTCTGGTAAGAAGACCAACTAAAATGAGAGTAGCAATTATAGAAAACACCCAGAAAGAGGCAATCAAAGACAGCATGAACCTGTGGGTCACTTTCACTTGATAGTGCAGAGGGTGCATGATGGCAATTAATCTGTCATAAAACAGTGCAACCAGATTAAAAACCTGTATGCCAAGAAAAGTGTAGCAGAAAAAAAACAAACGTCAAGCAGTCCTTGTAGGAAATGTAGCGATGATTAAACAGAAAGATGTCAAGAAGCTTTGGCACCAGAGCAGAGCTACCCAACAAGTCCACAAATGCTAAATTAAAAAGTGCAATGTATTTTGGAGTTCTCAGATTATGATCTATGTATATTACTGCCATCACAACTGTATTTCCAAGCAATGAAACAATAGAAACAAAACAGAGGAAGACATAGTAATACTTGATATTAGGTATGCCTGAGAAACCTTTAGGTTACTTAACGTAACCCCGGTTCTTTGATAACAGAGTGAGGTGTTTCACTATGGGAATCGCCTCCGTGTGACCAACTAAGGAAGCTCCAATGACACCACGTCTGTCCCTGACAGACAGGTCAAACTGTGCTAGGGCCACGCCCCCTCATATACTCACAGTATATGTCTGGAAACCTATTCCAGACAGGTTTCTTTCCGTGTCTATGCAAGGAGGGACGTGTTGGTGAAACACCTCACTCTGTTATCAAAGAACTGGGGTTACGTTAAGTAACCTAAAGTTCTTTTTCTAACTTCGTTCGGTGTTTCACTATGGGAGATATAGACCACTCCCGGATTGCCTGAAATCTCCCGAAGCCAAATAACATTGACCCGAGAGTCACGCAAACCCCGGCGCCGTAACCTACAGCACAGCCTGTGCCAAGGACGGTCCGGAAACATCGAGCCTGTAAAACCTCACAAAAGTGTGAGGCGTAGCCCAGCTCGCCACCGCACAAATTTCCTTCACGGACACACCTTTGAAAAGGGCCCATGAAGTGGCCATGCCCCTTGTGGAATGGGCTCTCAGACCCTGCGAGGCCTGTAAACCTTTACACTCATAGGCCAACGAAATGGCCTCCACAATCCAGTTGGACAGCCTCTAGCGGGACAATGGTTTACCCCTGTGTGGCGTGGCACAGGACACAAACAGCTGATCCACTTTTCTGAACCCAGCCATGCAGCTCACATACATGTGCAGCGCCCTGACAGGGCATAGCATGTGAAGCCTTCGCTTCACATGTTATGGAGGCGGGTGGAAGGCCAAGAGCTCCACTGAGGGGCACCTGTAGGCTGACTCCACCACCTTCGGCACAAACGCTGGGTTGGGCGCAAACAGACTTTAGAGAGCCCTGGGTAAAACTGCAGACAGGTAGGCTGAACAGACCAAGCCTGTAAGTCACTTACTCGTTTTGCCGTGGTCAAAGCCAAGAGCAAAACTGTTTTCCGCTGTAAAGAGAGCGGGTGGACGCAGCGCCTGCGCTTTGAATGGTATCAATGACCCTTTCCGGGAGGCTTGATGCATTCAGGTTCCACCTCTCACGGGCCAAGCCCAGAGCGCCATCCGGTCTGGGAGAGAAGGTCTCTGCGAATGGGGAGAGGCCATGGCTCTCCCGCCAGGAGCTGCATTATCTCCGCCACCTAATGCTTGGATGACCACCGCGGCGCTATCAGGATTAGCGACAGGCCCTGAACCCTCACCCTCGCCAGGGTGGGGGAGATCAGACTGAGGGGCGGAAATGTAGAGAGCAGCACGTCTGGCCACGGGTGGGCTAGAGCGTCCACCCCCAGCGGCCCACTTACGTCCGCTAGAGAGAAGAACATAGGACACTGTGTGTTTTCCTGCGAGGCAAAGAGATCTACGTCGGCCCGACCGTATCTCTGCCAGATCTGTCCCACTACCTGTGGGTGGAGAGTCCACTCCCCGTACAGAGGGTTTCCCCGTGACAGCAGGTCTGCACCCCTGTTTAGAACACCTGGCCCGTGTGTTGCTCGAAGAGACAGCAGTCTCCCGCTGCTCCTTAAAAGCACACTGCGAGCCAACTCGTGCAGCTGCAGAGAGCGGGCCTCTGGAGCAGCACTGCCGTGACGTCACCCCCTGGGAAGGAGGGGGCGGTTCGCCCTGGGAGGAGTGTGAGCTCCCCACGCAGGCACCTGACAGTTCATATTTGTTTTGTTTCGAGGGTAGCATTTTGCCCTTGGCTCTGCGCCTGGATGCGAAACTGCAGGCTTTATTTGCCTCTGTGAACATGGTGAAAGTTCTTGGTGACACTGGAATACTCGCCCCTGACTCTTCTCCTCTTGGATGAGGAGGGAGAGAAACTGAGGGGGGGCCCCTGGAGAACTGTGAAACACCAGGGCCCCTGAACCACAAACCTCGGGGCTCTGCTCTACCTCTCCAACCTTCCTCCTCTTTGTAGGTGGGACGGAGGGAGAAGCTGTGGGGGTTAGGCCGGCCGCTTCTTCTTCCCCTCACTGGGGTGGGAGTGGCAGCTCTTTGCTGCCGCAGCCGCGAAGGAGTGTTTCCCCCACGGCTTGGGATTATCCTACCGAGACTGCTGGCTAGACTGCTGACCAGCAGCTTGTCTCTGTGGCCTTGCCGCCCCTTGCTTCACCTTTGCTGCCGCTGCAGCAAAGCCACCCCTCTGCCCCTGATGGGGGCGAGGCGTGTGTTTTCGGGGTAGGCAGAGGTCAAAGGCTTCACCCTCCTGTTTTCTGAGGGTGCTGGCCTCTCTCATCGTCTCCAAGGCTGGACCAAACAGACCTTTGGTGGGGTTGTATGTTGCGTCCATAACCTCTGCCTTCTGTGTGTCGCTCAACCACAAGGCCCTCTCACCTGCGACTGCGAGCCCCATTACGCGGCCGCAGCCCTGCACCGCACCACGTGAGGAGCGCAGCACTGGGTCCACCACACAGATTTCATCCCAGAGGACCGGGTTGGGAACCCCTGAGTCCAGCTGACGGCCCATCTCCTCGAGGATCTCAGCCTGGTACGCAGCCAGCAGTGTCATCGCATTGAGGGAGCACACTGACTGCGCCGCATACCTGTACATCCTCTGAAACATGGAGGCGGTGAGGCGCTCCGTTTTGTTGGGAAGAGGAACGCTGTTGGAGGCTGAGAGAGAGCGGCGGTTCGAGTGGAGGTGATGAACCACAGAAGGCTCCACCACTGTGGGTTCGGTCAGCCCCAGTGCCTCAATCCCATGAATCTCCAGCTTAGAGCATCCCTTGGCTGGGAGTCTGCTCTTAAATGGGCTGGACCAATACCGGCTCATCTCCTTCATGCAGGCAGGCACCGCTGGCAGAAGCTGCTTTGCAGCAGTCTGGGCGGGTGGGAGCCTCTTGCCGTCGTAAAGGTCTCTCTCTGCCCCCTCGGGGTCCTGGGCTGCCGGCCATTGTATTCCCAATTTAGCCGCTGCCCGCTGACAGACCTCGTACAAGCTGCTGTCCACAGGGCGTCGGTTGCACTGAAAGGCCTTGACGGTGGAATGGGGAATGTGGAGTCTTCCTCCTCGTCCTCCATCCCATCCATGTCAAGGATATCAGAGGTGGCATCGCCCTCCGCGTCCTCGCCGCCCAGCCCCACTTCGAGGAGGTCCTCGAAAAGTGGAGGCATGACAGGGGACTCCTCGTCCATCATGTCCGCCCAGCTAGGTGTAGCTCGCGGCTGATGGGTGCTTGTGGCTTTTGGGGTGGCTCCCAACAGACGTGGGTCATGACTGTTGGCCACGGCCACTCTAAGCCGCCTTTCCAGCAGTTTCTCTGGCATCGATGCTCAGTGGGCGCACGACTGGGGGTCCGCCAGCGCTGCTTGGGCGTGTTTAGTGCCCATGCAGGCTATGCACATCGGGTGAGGGTCCCTGCCTGAGATGGATGCCCCGCGGGATACAGCCTCACTAGCCCTCGGCTCCGGCCCTTCGGCGGGGGCCACTGTTGAGGACATAGTGCTGGAAAAGAGGAAAAGGCGGTTTAATACACAACCAGTGGGCTCGTCGTAACACGTTAGCCTGTAGGCAAGGTTAGCACACTGGGTTTAGCCCGAGCTAACGTTATGTGTATACCGAGAGAGTTAGCTCGTCGTAACACGTTAGCTCACTCCAGGTACCCGGTTCGGTTAGCAAACTAATGCTAACTAAAACCTCGCCGTAACGTGTTAGCCACAGGGTACCAAAGTTACACAACCAAGCAGCCGATGAACAAACACCGGTGAGCCTAGCAGACAGTTTGCCTCGACGCGGACACTGTCTCAATCGTGTAACTACAAGGTACTTACTCAGCGAGAATCCAGACTAGGTCGGGAACTGCGTTCGGCGACGTAGTCCTTAACGGTCCGTCTATGAACTGTTAGCAGTGACCAACCAAGCTAGCCCAGAAACGCTGAGGGAGCTTAGTTTTCTTCACAGGAAGAAAGCGAGAATAATTTGCAAGGAGCCGGTCGACTGTGAGTATATGAGGGGGCGTGGCCCTAGCACAGTTCGACCTGTCTGTCAGGGACAGACGTGGTGTCATTGGAGCTTCCTTAGTTGGTCACGCCGAGGCGATTCCCATAGTGAACACCGAACAAAGTTAGAAAAACAACGCTTATTATGAAATAGGAAGGACGCACAAAAGAGATGTTCTTCCCAAGAGCAGAGTTGAATGAATTCATTGTAAAAGCTGTCAAGCATTTTCTGTCCTCAGTGCAGCAGTTGATGTAGTCCTCTTGGGTGTGTCGGTTCTAAGTCAGCTATGGTCCTGCTTGTGATGATGAAGCCCTGTTGAGCTTTAAATGTTTGGAAATGAGTAGCTTATAAATCCTCCTTTGGCGTCACGTCTAATAAGGTCAATGTTTGATCCCACGTGTCCATCAGACACTCGGGATCAAACAAACACCTTTTAATTCCTTTAAGCGTATCGCACTACATTTACACAAACATTTAACTTGCTTCCCAGTTGACCTGCTCTGATTACCAACAAAATGTTAAGATAAGTTATTTATTTGAAAGGCACATGTCGTCTCCTGCATTAACACTCTCCGCCTGAAGTGTTATTGATGATACAGCAGAGGGCATTTACTATACAGCAGTATTTTCGCCAGGATTAAAACATTTCAACTGTAGTGTGAATGCAGTATTACTCCTCTGCTGCTAGATGAGAATACTATCACTTGGTCTGTAACCACACAGCGCAGTTATGTACACTAAGTACGAATGGTGTGTGTGCGCGCATGTGTGTACGTACACAGTGTAATGCAGTACAGCCAAGAAATACTGATGTATCATCTTCATGCCGTATCGGTTCTTAAAGGACCTCTCCTACCTCCAGTGGAGGGAGTTTAAAGGTACACAGGGCGCAGATTGGGGACCAAAACTCTGACATAACCTACAACAGTGTTTGCAAACAAATGGATGAGAGAGTCAAAGAGGGGTTTTTGGTGAGACCGAAGTGACTCGAGGTGTGTTAAGGATCATGCTCATCGATAAATATGAGATAACTATTAGTGAACTCAAGGGCTTTCTCAGATCACACTTCGGGGTCAAAGGCTGGCACTGAATTGTTTCAGGAACCAACTGTGTACCATAAGGCTCAGATAACTGAAAGCACTGTTTTGTGTGTGGACAACTCGAGCGTTGTCTTGCAGGGATAGTGCCGTTGCTGTTACTACCAGTTGTAATTTGTTTCGTGTAGTTTAGACTGTTGGGAGTTGACTTTGTTTTATGTGAATTAAAGCAGAAACGACATGCACATGTAAATGAATGCCTCATTTCATTTTTGCTGCTGTGGTACCATTCCTGGGACCATGCCATGCTTTAAAGGGGCGCTATACAACTACATCAGTATTTCTTGGTTGATTTTCCAGCGAGGCTCCCCCAGAGGCCGAAAATAAAAGTGCACTGTTGTAAAGACGCTCAGCTGTTCGTCAAGCAGAGGTAAAGCTAAGCCAGTACTGTCCGGTGCGGCCGGTAAGCTCATGTTTGGAAATTATTGCCTTATAAATCCTCCTCTGACTTCATGTCTAATCTTACGTGTCTATTAGACACTCAGGATTAGACCAACTCCTTTTCAGTCTTAAAAACACATCGCACCACATTTACCCAAACATTTAACTTGCTTCTCAACTGACCTGCTCTGATTACCAAAAAATATTAAGGTATTCATTTGAAAGACTGTTGTCGTCTCTCTTCCTGCATTACCACTCTCAGACTGAAGTCTTGCTTTTTACTACACAGCGGTGTAATAGTTAGCATGATAGCTCTGCGGGTAAATTTGTCAAAACATAAAGATGTTCGATTTCTGTAGGTGTTTTACAGCAAAGTTTGTTAATAAAAGTTGGAATCCCATGAATGGTTTTTATGTTAAGGAACATTGAAATAAAAAATAAGTGGTTCAGAAATGACATATTATATTAATTTAATGTACAAAATCACAATCCTCAACACAAATACAAAATACAAACAAAATTGGACATTTTATAAAAACTTTCTTAACTTTCATTTTTGATTCCTTTCTGATTTAAATATTTTTTTCATTGATGATTTGATTTCTTGTGTCTGCAGAACATAAATAATTGGGTTCAGCATGGGAGGAAAGGCAGAGGTCAAAGAAAGGTTTATGATCCTGGCATTTGGATGTATTGCTGAACCTGCAGTAAATGTAATTACTAAAGGAATGAAATAGATTGCCACTAGTGAGAGATGCCCTGTGCAGGTTTTAAATGCCTTGAATCTTTCCTGAGCTGTGGCCACTTTAGACAAAGCACAACCAATACATACATAACTTAACAGGATGAATGAGAGTGGAAACCAAAGAACAAGAGCTAATAAGAACAGAGCAAAGACATCGCTGGGTGTGTAGTCATTACAAGCCAGCCTGTATATCTGGCCATGGTCACAAAAATAACTGTTAATAACCACAGACCTGCAGAAGGAAAGTCTGGTAAGAAGACCAACTGCAGCAAGAGTAACAGTAATTGCAAAGACCCAGAAAGAGGCAATCAAAGACAGCATGAACCTGTGGGTCACCTTCACATGATAGTGCAGAGGGTGCATGATGGCAATTAATCTGTCATAGGACAGTGCAACCAGATTAAAAACCTGCATGGAAAGACAGGTGTAACAGAAAAAAAGAAACGTCAAGCAGTTGTTGTAGGAGATGTAGCGATGGTTAAACAGAAAAATGTCGAGAAGCTTCGGCACCAGAGCAGAGCTACCCAACAAGTCCACAAATGCTAAATTAAAAACTGCAATATATTTTGGAGTTCTCAGATTTCGATCCAAGTATATTACTGCCATCACAACTGTGTTTCCAAGCACTGAAACAATATAAACAAAACAGAGGAAGACATAGTAATACTTGATATTAGGTATCCCTGAGAAACCGCTTATTATGAAATAAGCAGGACGCACTAAAGTGATGTTCTTCCCGAGAGCAGAGTTGAATGAATTCATTGTCAATTCTTTTCTGTCCTCAGTGCAGCAGTTGATCTAGTCCTCTTGGATGTGTCGGTTGACACACAAGTCATCTATGGTCCTGATTGCGATGATGAAACCCTAGCTTTAAATGTGTGGAAATGAGTGGCTTATAAATTCTCATCTGACTGCAAGTCAAATGAGGTCAATGTTTGATCCCACGTGACACTCAGGATCAGACCAACTTCTTTCCAGTGTCAAAAATGTTTTGCACACATGCAAAAATTGAACTTTCTTATCAGCTGACCTGCTCTGACTAACAACAAAATATTAAGTTATTAATTTAAAAGGCTCATGTCGTCTCTCTTCCTGCATTACCACTCTCAGCCTGATTTTCTCTGGCTTTCTATAAGTAGAGCATTACTATTCCACTGCTCAAAAGGGTCCTCACTATGACTAGCTGTAGAGGAACCTGTATTTCTAGAAATTATTATTATTTCATTTTATATTATATTTTTTCCCTTCATTCATCCCCAAAGTTTCAAAGAATCCCCAAAGAATCTGATATATTTGGGGTCTCGCATTTGAGTAAGAAATGTCTCTATGGCTTCCCCTAGAAAGCTGTTACACATGCACTTCATTATTATGCAACAGAGTTAATTGTGGCATTTAAATGGGCCAAATTTCATTTTCCACCCTTTACAATTTTGTCAAAACAGATTTTTGCCTGCTCCACATTACATTACATGTCATTTAGCTGACGCTTTTATCCAAAGTGACTTACAATAAGTGCATTTCAACCATAAGGATACAAACCCAGAAGAACAAGAAATTGCAATTTCAATAAAAAAAGCTGATTTACAACTTGGTAATTTTGGAAGGTTAAAAACCAGTCGAGCTGCTGCATTCTGGATGAGCTGCAGTGGTCGAATGGCGGAAGCAGGGAGATCTGCAAGTAAGGTTACAATACTTAAGGCGGGAGATGATGAGAGCCTGAATAAGTACCTGCGCTGCCTTCTGAGTGAGAAGGGGTCGTATTCTCCTGATGTTGTAAAGCGTGTATCCACAGGATCAGGTTGTCGCTGTAATGTTTTGAGTCAGGGAGAGTTCGCTGTCAAGCGTCACACCAAGGTTCTTGGGTGTCATCATCGGCTTAGCTGTGGTAGGAAAAGCCATGCGAGCAAGTCAGTTCGTGTAGAAAGAGAAGGGGACCCAGGAAGGAACCTTGAGGAACTCCGGTAGTAAAAGGACATGGTTCTGACACAGATCCTCTCCAAGTTCCCCGGTAAGTGCGGCCGTTAAGTTAGAACGGGAGAAGGGAGAGAGCAGAGCCTGATGGTACGTCCACACCGAACACGTCGCTAGTGTTTTGCGCCACAGGATTAGATACAAAGTCTATGCACAGACGCGATGGCGCTGGAGGGTGGAGAGTGAATCTGCGATTGAGCGGCCGTTGTTTGGGTTTCAGATCAGTCACTGCGCAAGCGCAATCGCTTCTGACAGACGAGAGGCTCGTTGTGTGTTTTGCGCCCTCGGTATGTAGAGCTGTTGTTCCGCTTGGTTACCGCCAGGGTGCAATTTGTAGGGGGGGATGGTGGGGATTTCCCCCCCTCTGGTTTTCCTATCCCTACCTCTGCTAAATTATTTTTATCTCCGGTGGGAACAAGGATTTCCCCCCCTTGATAGCAGTGAATGCAACCTAGTTGCTAGCCTACTTAAACTCTTGAAATCTAGCGATCTTCAGTGTCAATACATCAGAGTAGTTGTTCAGTAGCCTTCTGGCAGACGGCGCATATTTCTGAATGTCATCGAACACAAAAACATTGTAACATTTTAGTACGGGAACTCCGCAGGGAAAACAGTGCTGAACCCAACATGAAATGCGTTCAGAGTAGCATATCGTCTTACTTTACAAGACCCAATAATAAAACAACTAAATTAACATGAAAAGTTATGCCATTGTGATGGGGACTAATCCACGGACCCGAAAAAGGGCCTGTCTACCTTTTGCGTTTTTCTCCCTAGTTATGCAAGCTAAAAGTCCAATCTTCTTGTCTATGAATTAAAAAAAAAAGCATCCCCCAATCTGTTTTTCTCGTCAAATCGCACCATGGTTACCGCTACTGCTCGTATTATTATTATTCGGGCGAACTGCCCAAGCTGGAGGGGTCGGGGGGGTAGATTTTAAAAAGTTGAGGGGACCCCTGCATTAGACCTTTTCGAGGCAGCAGCGCCCGCTAGAAAATGACTGTGTCGCCCCCATAACGACCGTCCACGCGCTTGTGTTGTTATAGATAAAATAAAAACTATGTACATATGTGCAGCGTTATTAACGCAGAAACAACACAAGCCTAAGGATAAAGCTTTAATTTAGTTAATCAGGTTTTCATAGTAAACAAAGTTCAAAACTTTGAAGTGTCAACAGAAAAACAGTCAATTGTAAATAGTAAATCAATAAAACCTTTAAATCAATGCAAAGTAGCCACAGAAAGGTTGGAATTAGTCTAATTTAAAACATGCTTGAATTGTTTAAATATTTTTGAAATCCTTATCAACAAATAATACGAAAAAATGTAGTCATTTTATAAAAACCTTCTTTACTTTGATTGTCAATTGTATTCTGAATTTTAATAATTTTTTCACTGATGTTTTGATTTCTTGTGTCTGTAGAACATAAATGATTGGGTTTCGCATGGGAAGGAAAACAGAGGCTAGAGAAAGATTTATGATCCTTGCATTTGGATGTATTCCTGAACTCATAGTAAATATGATCAATATTGGGAGGAAATAGATTGCCGCTAGTGAGAGATGCGCTGTGCAGGTTTTAAAGGCCTTGTATCTTTCCTGAGCTGTGGCCACTTTAGACAAAGCATAACCAATACATACATAACTTAACAGGATGAATATGAGTGGAAACCAAAGAACTAGAACTATTATGAACACAGAAAGGACATAGCTGGGTGTGTAGTCATTGCAGGCCAGTCTGTACATTTGGCCATGGTCACAGAAATAACTGTTAATAACCACAGACCTGCAGAAGGAAAGTCTGGTAAGAAGACCAACTAAAATGAGAGTAGCAATTATAGAAAACACCCAGAAAGAGGCAATCAAAGACAGCATGAACCTGTGGGTCACCTTCACTTCATAGTGCAGAGGGTGCATGATGGCAATTAATCTGTCACAGGACAGTGCAACCAGATTAAAAACCTGCATGGAAAGACAAGTGTAGCAGAAAAAAACTAATGTCAAGAAGTCGTTGTAGGAAATGTAGCGATGGTTAAACAGAAAGATGTCAAGAAGCTTCGGCACCAGAGCAGAGCTACCCAACCAGTCCACAAATGCCAAATTTAAAAACTGCAATATATTTTGGAGTTCTCAGATTATAATCAATGTATATTACTGCCATCACAACAGTATTTCCAAGCACTGAAACAATATAAACAAAACAGAGGAAGACATAGTAATACTTGATATTAGGTATATTAGGTAATAAGCAGGACGCACAAAAGTGATGTTTTTCCCGAGAGCAGAGTTGAATAAATTCATCGTAAAAGCTGCCAAGCCTTTTCTGTCCTCAGTGCCCTCAGGGCAGCAGTTGATCTAGTCCTCTTGGGTGTGTCGGTTCACACACAAGTCATTTATGGTCCTGCTTGTAATGATGAAACCCTGTTGAGCTTTATATGTTTGGAAGTGAGTGGCCTATAAATCCTCTTCTGACTTCATGTCTAATAAGGTCAATGTTGGATCCCACGTGTCCATCAGACACTTGAGATCAGACCAACTCCTTTTCAGCCTTTAAAACTTACTGCAGTACATCAGGTGTCTTCCCACAAACCCTAAAAAATACAGAGGTCTAGTTTAGACGCAGCAACATTGAAAAATCGTAGGCCAATATCAAACTTGCCTTTCTTAATTGAAATAATAATATAAATTTTTTTTAACAGCTAAACTTCTTGTTTGACACAAATAATGACTTTGAGGGCGTCCAGTCAGGCTTTCGATAACACCACGGTAATGAAACTGCTTGATTACAACAAGATCCACTTAAATACAGACAAAAGAATTTCAGTCTTGGTATTACTGGATATTAGCGCAGCATTTGACACGTCAACCATTAGATACGTCTATATTGACTAATAAACTAGAGGGGACTTTCTGGCACAGCACTTAACTGGTTTGAATACTTGAAAGACTGAGAATAAGTTCTGTAGCTAATTACAAATTACAAAAAGTGGAAGAAAATGTGGACATATGTGAAAAACCATGAAAGACATATGTGGTATTCCAAGGTTCAATACTGGGGCCCCTTCTGTCCAAAATGCGCATGCCTCCATTTGCTTAGATTATGAAAAAGAACAAAGTTAGACAGATGACACACAGATCTATATCACCAGGGGACTACAATTAAATACAAGGGCTGAATAAATCAACAACTGGATGTGGCAAAACTTTCTTCAATTGAACAAAATATAAAACAGAAGTAATTGTTTTAGGTGCCAAAGATTGAAACAACTTTAAGACAATTAAAAGTCAGCTCTGAGCTTTAACTATACTAATGTTAAAAACCACAAACAAAGCCAGAATTGTTGGCGAAATTATGGATTCGGACACAAATTTGATCAGACAGTTACCACCTAAACAATTTAACAATGATTAGAGGACTTCTAACAACATTTGGAAAAACTTGCATTTAGTAGAGTCGAGTACAGTAATGGTGTCTTTACAGCCCAAAAATATGTTTTGTCCACTTAGTTTAATTGAAAAACAAAACAATGAATGTTTATAACCCTTTAATTTAATTTGCATAATGATGTGGAACGCGGTATATATTGTAATATATTTATTCTTTAATATATTCATTGTATGACATTTCTATTGTATATTTATAATCGTTATGATATGGTAGTTATATCATAATATTCTTAATATTGTTTTATATATATATACATATATGATAATGCAGAGTTAGAAATCCAACGTTTCATTGTCACATTGGAGACATGCAAACACAAACAATGAACACATGCAGCTCAAAATGGCGGAAGGGGGAACTCTATGGGCGGGGCGCTGTGCCGTGACGATACCTCCTCATTCTCAACAGCAATGTCATGTCATTATATACGATAAACTGATTCTGGAACAGATCTGCGTCTTCTTGTTAAAAAACATGTTTCAGCAGTATGTAACCATATTCCGTCCGTTCGGAGAAAAGTTACACTAACGTCATTAGCTAACATAAACATATTTTTGCTAGCCTACCTGCTGCAGAATTACACAAAGACAAGTAGAGCGATTGTATCCAGTGTAATTGATCACTTACCACTATCTTGTATTTTCTTATGCTCCTCTTCATTTCTCTTCTTCCTTTATGGCTTCCTGAAGCACAATTCCGCTTCATGATGACTGCCGACCGAGGATGTTTTGTATTTTTCCGGCAGCAGAGATTATGAGAGAGGCCCCTTGAGGGGGATCCCGATAACAGTGTCATTGCACTTTACTGCATTAACTATCAAAGGGGCGCTCACACAGTTTGTCGTTGCATTTTATTCTTAACCAGTCGTTGTCTTGGGGCCCCTGGCCAGCTCGGGGCCCCAAGCAATTGCTTGGTTTTCTTGCCTGGTCGCCTTCGTCCCCTTAAGGGCAGCCCCCGTGCCCTGTCGCGCCAACAAACCCCCCCCTCTCGCAGGGGCGCCCGTCGAGCCGTTATTTGCGGACCCGGCTGCCGGTGGACTACTCGTCTCACTCGTGTTGACCGGGTTACGCGTGCCTCTCGAATCGGGTGGCCTCGGGGTGGGCAGGGGCAACGCGACCTGTTGCGCGGCCTACCGGTCCGTCGGTGAGTGTGCCTCCGTCCGCGGAGCCACGCTACAACTCATCCGACTACGACCTCAGATCAGACGAGACAACCCGCTGAATTTAAGCATATTACTAAGCGGTGAAAAAGAAACTAGCAAGGATTCCCTCAGTAGCGGCGAGCGAAGAGGGAAGAGCCCAGCGCCGAATCCCCGCCCGGCGGTCAGGGATTATATCGATTTATACTCCAGTGCCACTTATATATGTCTTTTCCTTCTTTATTATGCATTTTATGGCTGGTGCGACTTGTACTCCGGAGCAATTTATAGCCCAGAGAATACGGTACTATACAAATAAAATAGCCTTCCATTTACGCAAATATGTAACTTTCTTCTCAGCTGCCCTTTTCTGATTATCAACAAAATGATCAACAAAAAGTATAATGTTTTAAAAGGCTCATGTTGTCTCCCTTCCTGCATTAGCACTCTCAGCTTGAAACTTGTGCTACAGCAGAGACCATTTTACTAGACAGCAGTCTGCTAGTTAGCATGTTAGCTTGTTGATTGTGCCATGCTTTATTACTAGAGTAGGTACGGAAAATGCAGAGAGACAAATGCAAAAGTACACCAGCACAAGTAACAGGTGTAATTTTTTTAAAGAATGAGTGCCTTGAGAAAGGCTACCAGGTTTTCATAGTAAACAAAATGGAAACATTAAAGTGTCGAAAGACAAGCAGTTTAACTAACGTACGCAACGGAAAAAAACACACGTGAGTTGTAAATAGTAAAATACACTCACAAGGAGGTAGCCATGGACAGGTTTCTTATTATAACTTAGAACACATTTAAATTCTAAATTCTCTGGGCTATAAATCTTTAAATACTAAAAATATATCCTAAAAATAATACGTTAATGTAAAAAATTAAACAACAGTTGTCATTTCGTGATAACGTTCACATTCATTTTAGATTCCTTTCTGACTTTTAATATTTTTTTCACTGATGCTTTGATTTCTTGTGTCTGCAGAACATAAATGATTGGATTTAGCATTGGAGGAAAAACAGAGGTTAAAGAAAGGTTTATGATCCTGGCATTTGGATGTATTCCTGAACTCATAGTAAATGATATTAATATTGGCATGAAATAGATTGCCACTAGTGAGAGATGAGCTACGCAGGTTTTAAAGGCCTTGAATCTTTCCTGAGCTGTGGCCACTTTAGACAAAGCATAACCAATACATATATAACTTAACACGATGAATACGAGTGGAATCCAAAGAATTAAAGCTGTTAAGAAATGTCCAACGACATAGTTGGGTTTGTAGTCATTGCAGGCCAGCCTGAATATCAGGCCATGGTCACAGAAATAACTGTTAATAACCACAGACCTGCAGAAAGAAAGTCTGGTAAGAAGACCAACTGCAACAAGATTAACAGTAATTACAAACACCCAGAAATAGGCAATCAAAGACAGCATGAACCTGTGGGTCACCTTCACATGATAGTGCAGAGGGTGCATGATGGCAATTAATCTGTCATAGGACAGTGCAACCAGATTAAAAACCTGCATGGAAAGGAAGGTGTAGCAGAAAAAAAGAAACGTCAAGCAGTCGTTGTAGGAAATGTAGCGATGGTTCAAAAGAAAGATGTCAAGAAGCTTCGGCACCAGAGCAGAGCTACCCAACAAGTCCACAAATGCTAAATTAAAAAGTGCAATATATTTTGGAGTTCTCAGACTATGATCTATGTATATTACTGCCATCACAACTGCATTTCCAAGCACTGAAACAATATAAACAAAACAGAGGAAGACATAGTAATACTTGATATTAGGTATGCCTGAGAAACCGCTTATTATGAAATAAGCAGGACGCACAAAAGTTATATTCTTCCCGAGAGCAGAGTTGAATAAATTCATCATAGATGCTGTCAATTCTTTTCTGTCCTCAGTGCAGCAGTTGATGTAGTCCTCTTGGGTGTGTTGGTTATTTGGTAGTCATCAAGGTCCTGCGTGTCATGATGAAACCCTGTTGAGCTTTAAATGTTTGGAAATGAGTGGCTTATAAATCCTCCTCTGACTTCATGTCTAATAAGGTCAATGCCTGATCCCATGTGTCCATCACACTCGGGATCAGCCATATCGAGACAGTTACAAAATCAGCCTACTATCACCTAAAGAATAGTACACACATACACACATTTGTTTTTCAGACTTTGGGCCTGTATTTTGCTTCAATCCTGCTGAATCCTTTAAATACAGATTAAAGACATTTCTGTTTACTGCTGTCGTTACTTAGCGCTGAAGCTAAACGTAAAGAAATATGGCGGCGCCCATGGACAGCAAGTGCCGTTAGGCATAAAGACGCTGAAATATGCGGGGAAGTCGGACTGGGAGGCTTTTCATGCTCAGTTCGAGAGTAACGCGAGTAACAAACTCATTTACATTTTAGTAATTGTAACTGCGTTACTTGATTTAAGAAAATAATTTGTTACAGGCTCGTTACCGCTAAAAGTAGTGGAGTTACTGTCAGTGCCGGAGCGGGTGCGAAGGACGAGGATGCAGAGAAGTCAGGACTGCCAAGGATTTATTACAAACTTCCTTCGCTCCTCAATAATCCAATACCATTATGTCTTACAATACCATACGATTACAACTACCAAGATCAATACAACAATACCTACACCTCTTTCGTGGGTGCGAACATGCATACAAACACGACACACTGGCACAGGACAAGGGGAGACGCAGACAAGTATCCATGAGGGAGGTGAGGGAACAGGTGGACACAATTAGGAATCAGGGGAGACAATTGACAGGAGGCACATGAGGAAGGGCAAGACACCTGAAACGAGAGGAGAATTTAGCCACCGCAATAAAACAGGACACAAACACCAGTTTCACCAACATGTATGACAGTTACTTTGTAACGCGTTAGTCCAAACACTGGTCTCTGGTGCTTCCACACGCATACAAACTTGGAAGAAAAACCATCCATGCTGTTTGAGTGAGATACGGGTTTTATGAATCGATCCTGCCTTCAGCCTCTGGGTGAGCTGTTCAAAATTGCTGTTCAAAAGTTTTTCTACTTCACAAGCCTAGATATTTGAATATTCCCACCCCCTCCAGTCCTGTTTTCCAATCACAGCCCGCCGGCGCAGTTCTTGAAGCAGATGATTGGCTTTCCAGCGGGAGGGGCAAGACATGTGTAACAACTTCCAAACTGAGTTGTATTGAGGATTGAGGAAGTCATATATAGTATCTGGTCTGACACAGACGCACAGGCGCCACGTCCGCAAGCACTAGCTAGTTTAGCGCTAGCGTGGCATTAGCGAGCATGACTAATGATAGTAGTCATTATTGGAATTTATACATTGATGAAAACCTCGCTATGGATATATAAGTCAGAACATTTGTAAACTCATGCTTTATCATGTAAAATCATTTATGAAAAATTGCATGGTTCATCTTTGTATATTTTGAAATGTAGGTATTCAGCTTCAAAAGAATCTGCCATTTGTGTAGGTGCTTCACAACAAAGTTCATTAATAAAAGTTGGTACGTCCATTATTGATTGAACGGGTTTAATTTGGAGGAAGGTTGAGCTAAAACAAACTTTACAATGGATTATAATAGATAGGCAGAAAATCTATCAAGATACTATCGAATTAAATGAAATATCAGATATTTTGAATGTGTTGAAAGATAAAATGCAAACTATATACATGTTTCAATATACAGTAAACATTTGCAGGGTCACAAACGCAACAGCACAAAGAAAACATGTGAATTTAGTTATTTAGTAGGGGTGTAACGATTCGTTTTTAACAACGATTCGATTCGATCACGATTCATGGTTGTCGATACGATTCAAGGACGATATTGGTTAATTTAAAGCGATACGATCCGAAACGATTCAATGACTTGAAATCGATTCAGTAACTTTTTAGCAAAAAATTCAACGAGTGTGACTGAAATAAATATCCTAGATTCCTGTTGTTTCTTGTTATGGAATCAGGTATCAATTAATTATAAATATAAATAAACAAGTAAACAACAATGAATGGCAAATGCATTCCCATTTTATTTGGATAAAGTGCTGTAGCAGTGTAGCAGAAAAAACCCGTATTAGTGATATACACAAAAAAAACCCTGCAATAATGGTTTCCCCCTACCAACCCCCGAAACCCCCCCCCCGCTATTTCAACCCTTTTAGAACATCCCCTCGGATTTGCCGTGAAACCCGGGAGTTGAATCGGGGCTTGGGACGGCGGGACCTGCTGCTTGAGCACGTCACGGCTAAAGCCTTTATCATTAAAAGTGCTAAGAAAAACGTCTGACATGCTTAAATCCAATGGGTTATTTCCTAGTATTGATACAATCGATTTATTACATATTAAAATTGATTTTTGATAATATATGTCGTCCATATGGCCAACTCGCCGAGCACAGATCGATGGATCGGAGGAATAGAAATCGATACATCGATGTAACAGCTGAATCGTTACACCCCTATTATTTAGTATAAGCGCCTTCAAATGGGTCATCAAATATTCATTAAAAAATAGTGGAAACATTAAAGTCTCAACAAAAAACATTAGTCTAACTGGCATATTGAACAAAAACAGACCACACGTATATTGTGGATGGTAAATCAATGAAACCCTTAAATCACCAGAAAATATATATTGACAGGTTATTATTAGAGTCAGTTGAAATAATATTTGAATTCATGTTAAAATAGTAAGAATATCGCAAAAATCGCAATCCTCGACACAAAGCCCGGAATATAAACAGCTGTTGTCATTTTTTTATATTTTTTTTCACCTTCATTTTGGATTCCTTTGTGACTTTTAATATTTTTTTTAAGGACACTTTGATTTCTTGTGTCTGCAGAACATAAATGATTGGGTTTAGCATGGAGGGAAAAATAGAAGTCAGAGAAAGGTTTATGATCCTGGCATTTGGATGTATTCCTGAATTCATAGAATATGTGGTTAACAATGGAATGAAATAGATTGCCACTAGTGAGAGATGAGCTGTGCAGGTCTTAAAGGCCTTGTATCTTTCCTGAGCTGTGGCCACTTTAGACAAAGCTAAGCCAATACATAAATAACTTAACAGGATAAATACAAGTGGAAAAAAAAGAACTATAACAATTAAAAACAAAGCAAGGACATAGCTGGGTGTGTAGTCATTGCAGGCCATCCTGTACATCTGGCCATGGTCACAGAAATAACTGTTAATAACCACAGACCTGCAGAAGGAAAGTCTGGTAAGAAGACCAACTGCAACAAGATCAACAGACATTGCAAAAACCCAGAAAGAGGCAATCAAAGACAGCATGAACCTGTGGGTCACCTTCACATGATAGTGCAGAGGGTGCATGATGGCAATTAATCTGTCATAGGACAGTGCAACCAGATTAAAAACCTGCATGGAAAGACAAGTGTAGCAGAAAAAAAAGAACGTCAAGCAGTCGTTGTAGGAAATGTAGCGATGATTAAACAGAAAGATGTCAAGAAGCTTCGGCACCAGAGCAGAGCTACCCAACAAGTCCACAAATGCTAAATTAAAAACTGCAATATATTTTGGAGTTCTCAGATTTCGATCCAAGTATATTACTGCCATCACAACTGTGTTTCCAAGCACTGAAACAATATAAACAAAACAGAGAAAGACATAGTAATACTTGATATTAGGTATGCCTGAGAAACCGCTTATTATGAAATAAGCAGGACGCACAAAAGTGATGTTTTTCCCAAGAGCAGAGTTGAATAAGTTCATTGTAAAAGCTGTCAATTCTTTTCTTTCCTGCAGCAGTTGATCTAGTCCTCTTAGGTGTGTCTTCGGTAAGTCATATATGGTCCTGTTTGTGATGATGAAGCCCTATTGAGCTTCAAATGTTTGGAAATGAGTGGCTTATAAATCCTCCTCTGACTTCATGTCTAATAAGGTCAATGCCTGATCCTATGTGTCCCTCACACTAGGGATCAGCCATATGGAGACAGTTACAAAATCAGCCTACTATTACCTAAAGAATAGTACACACATACACACATTTGTTTTTCATATGATGAAAGACTTAGGGCCTGTAGTTGGTTCCAATCCTGCTGAATTCTTTAAATACAGATTAAAGACATTTCTGTTTCCTGCTGTCGTTACTTAGCGCTGAAGCTAGCTACACGGCCCGTGGAACACTGGCGCCCGGGAACGTGTATGGACGAAACTTAAACAAAGATGGCGGCGCCCATGGACAGCAAGTGCTGCGTTACTGGATTTAAGAAAATAATTTGTTACAGGCTTGTTACCACTAAAAGTAGTGGAGATACTTTGTAACGCGTTAGTCCCAACTGGTGCTTTCACACGCATACAAACTTGGGAGAAAAACCATCCATGCTGTTTGAGTGAGATACAGGTTTTATGAATCAATCCTGCCTTCAGCCTCTGGGTGAGCTGTTCAAAATCGCCAAGTTTTTCTACGTCAAAAACCTAGATATTTGAATATTCCCACCCCCTCCAGTCCCGTTTTCCAATCGCAGCCCGCCGGCGCAGTTCGTGAGGCCCGCAGACTTTATGTGCGACCATATGGACACGTGCAAGTTTATGCCCCCCCCCTCCATTTGGCATGCTAATCCTCCAGCAGCGTTGCTCGCACATGCCTCAATATTCATCAGTGTTAGGCTCATCGGGAATCAGGTGCTTTGACTTTTTTAAGAGAAATTTCCGCAAAATCCTCCAAGACCGAGCCAAAATGCTCCATTGGAATGGATGGATTTTTTTTTAAACGTAGCAAAACATTGAAAAAAGTCTTGACTCTATTGAGCCAAAAGGGCATACACACAACTCCTACGGCTTTCTTGTATTCACAGTTCAAGTTTTTGAAAAATCTGAGACCGTTTCTGCGTTTAGAACTGGTGTATCTGGCGTAGCTTAGATCGCGTGGCATCATTGCAGAGGGAGGAAGACCTTGAAATCTTGTAAAATTATATTTGTAAATCGCTGCCGTGTCCGCAATTATTACTCCTCATGCGTCATTTTTGCATAAGAAGTTTGGTAATACTATAGTACACATTTGACCACAGAACCCCGAGAGTAGACAAAGTCCAACTCTCCCTCAACAGGGACTAATAAAAATCGAGTGGTATATTTCTCAGAGAAAGCAGAAGGTACACGTTTTGGAAACTGTCATTAGAGCCGTGTTCATGACCCGCTGAGACATATAGACTATATCATGTCAGGGGGCTGGTCGTCGTGGTGCATGCTGCGAGAGGACAGGCCGCAGATGCAGAGTTTGGCAAAGAAAAATACATTAATAGTCAAAATTCCCCCAAAAAACCTCAAAATTCCAAATGGGGCAAAACGTAGACCACAGGTGTCAAACTCAAGGCCCGCGGGCCAAATCCGGCCCCCGGTGGGGTCCAGTGCGGCCCGCCAGATGAATTGCTATTTTGAGAATTTCAAAAAGACATAAATTGCATTTCTATAAAAGTAGCTGCTATTTCTAAAGATTCCACTGGGGGTCGCACTTTGTGAGTGAGCGCATGCGTTAGACCAGGGGAATTCACTAACGCAGTGCTGGTAGATCCCCTGCCATTGGCAGATCGCTTCCGACAGACAAGAGGCTTGTTGGGTTGTTTTTTATATTGATTTGTTTTGCGCTTCCGGTATGCAGCGATGTTGTTCCGCATTATTATTGCGGGTGAACTGTCCGAGCGGGGGGGGGGGGGGGGGGGGATGCATTTCACCTCAGCAGGCTACAATGGAAGATGAGTCAGCTGCTGTTCCAATTGCGGAAATAGCCGCTCTCCGTTCTCCCGTACCCGCGAGTTTAGACTCCCGAGTCCGTCTCCCGAGTCTATTCTCGCGGGAGCGCAAGCCCGTTGCCGTCTTGAGTATTGATAAAGGGCCTCTGTCTCTCCCCTACTTGAGTCTGACCAAAGTCCTTTTAGGCAAGTCATGCCACTCGCCACCATCTTGGCAACGCCTGCGGGCAGCTATTTTCGCTCTAACAAGACCAGGCTCCTATCTCAATCAATGGCAAGCGAGTCAGAACTGCACTTTCACGGGTCATCGGGACATAAAAACTGCATATATAGAAACAACAGTAGAATATGTTCAAAATCGCTGAAAATGTTTGATGGCTTTGCCCCAAAATAAGGTTTAAAACGCCTTTTTCCCCACAGGGTATACTGCTCCAGCAGAGACCTTTTTACTATACAGCATTCTGCTAGTTAGCATGCTAGCTTGTTAACTGTACCATGCTTTGATACTACAGTAGTTACAAAAAAATAAGCAAAAAAAAGTTATCAGAGAGGGTGAGGATAAAACATTTACTTTGTTAATATGACTCTTTTACTATGGCTTTTTAGAGGTGCAGCATTAATATTCCACTGCTAAATCTAGTTGTTACTTCACAACCTTTACTAGCGTGTCATCTGTGTGGAACTCGCCTTAAGCTGTTCTAATCAAAAGAAGTCAGCCAAAAGGTCACATTGGCAACAGTACACATAAATAACGGACGACACTAACAATCCTGATATGTTCACTTAAATGGAAATGTTCTAATTTAACGTCTAGAAATATGAAAAAGCAAGCTATGAAAACAGCAAAAATGTATTTTATAACAAACTGGTTGCTTCATAACGTCCTTCCAGGCAACAATAATAATAATGATGACATAATAAAAAGAGACTTACAATTTGTTATAGTCTTTATTGGACTTCATACCTTGATAGACACCTCTCTCTCAATCAATATGTCAAAACATATGTGAAAATTTGCATCACTCATCTTTAAATATTTGAAATGTAGGTATTCAACTCAAATTAACCAGCCATTTTTGTAGGTGCTTCACAACAAGCTCTTTAATAGAGGTTGTCACGTCCATGAATCGTTGAAGGTTTTATGTGAAGGAAGGTTGAGCTAAAACAAACTACAACCTTTCAAAAGAGAGAAGCAGAGAGAACCAGATGCTGTTATTTAATAATATGAGATATTCATTGTCCCTGAAATGAAATTGAATGAAAAATCTGCTTTTTTTAGTGTCTTGAAAGATGGAATGAAAGCGATAGACCTGTTTTAATGTACGGTGAACATGTGCAGGGAGACAAATGCAAAAGCACACCAACACAAATAAAATTAATTCATTTTTTTTAGGATGAGTGAGAAAGTTCACCAGGTTTTAATAAACAAAATGGAAATATTAAAGTGTCGAAAGACAAGCACTTTAACTCACGTACAGAACGGAAAACCACCACACGTGAATTGTAAATAGTAAAAAAAACTCACTAAATCACGAGGAAGTAGTTATGGACAGGTTGTTATTATCACTTGAAGCAATTTAAATTCATGTTCATATACTACAAATATCTACAAATATAAATAATATTTCAATGTTAAAAATTGCAATCTTTAACACAAAGCACAAAATATAAACAATGGTTGTCATTTCCTGATAACTTTCTTCACTTTGATTTTGGGTTCCTTTCTGACTTTTAATATTTTTTTCACTGATACTTTGATTTCTTGTGTCTGCAGGACATAAATGATTGGGTTTAGCATTGGAGGAAAGACAGAGGTTAAAGAAAGGTTTATGATCCTGGCATTTGGATGTATTCCTGAACTCATAGTAAATGTTAATAATATTGGGATGAAATAGATTGCGACTAGTGAGAGATGCGCTGTGCAGGTTTTAAAGGCTTTGAATCTTTCCTGAGCTCTGGCCACTTTAGACAAAGAATAACCAATACATACATAACTTAACACGATAAATACGAATGGAATCCAAAGAATTAAAGCTGTTAAGAATTTACCAAGGACAGAACTGGGTGTGTTGTCATTACAGGCCATCTTGTACATTTGGCCATGGTCACAGAAATAACTGTTTATAACCACATACCTGCAGAAGGAAAGTCTGGTAAGAAGACCAACTGCAACAAGATTAACAGTAATAGCAAACACCCAGAAAGAGGCAATCAAAGACAGCATGAACCTGTGGGTCACCTTCACATGATAGTGCAGAGGGTGCATGACGGCAATTAATCTGTCATAGGACAGTGCAACCAGATTAAAAACCTGCATGGAAAGACAAGTGTAGCAGAAAAAAACAAATGTCAAGCAGTCGTTGTAGGAAATGTAGCGATGGTTAAACAGAAAGATGTCAAGAAGCTTCGGCACCAGAGCAGAGCTACCCAACAAGTCCACAAATGCTAAATTAAAAACTGCAATATATTTTGGAGTTCTCAGATTATGATCCAAGTATATTACTGCCATCACAACTGTGTTTCCAAGCACTGAAACAATATAAACAAAACAGAGGAAGAGATAGTAATACTTGATATTAGGTATGCCTGAGAAACCGCTTATTATGAAATAAGCAGGACGCACAAAAGAGATGTTTTTCCCAAGAGCAGAGTTGAATAAGTTCATTGTAAAAATGTCAACTATTTTCTGTCCTCAGAGCAGCAGTTGATCTAGTCCTCTTGAGTGTGTCGGTTCTAAGTCAGCTATGGTCCTGCTTGTGATGATGAAGCCTTGTCGAGCTTTAAATGTTTGGAAATGAGTGGCTTATAAACCCTCCTCTGACTTCATGTGTAATAAGGTCGATATCTGATCCCACGTGTCCATCAGACACTCGGGATAAGACCAACTCTTTTTCAGTCTTAAGAACGTATCACACTACATTTACGAAAACATTTAATTTGCTTCTTAACTGACCTGTTCTGATTACCAACAAAATGTAAATAAACAGTTTATTATTTGAAAGGCTTGTGTCGTCGCCCTTCCTGCATTACACCTCTAAGCCTGAAGTGTTACTGATGCTCCAGCAGAGGCCTTTTTACGGTACAGCATTCTGCTAGCAAGTTATGTTATTAATTGTGCCATGCTTTAATTCTGTAGTAGTTATAGAAAATAAGCCCAATAATATCGTCACTCATCTGGCTCCAACATTGTGATTCTATGCAGTGACAAGAGGGTGATGATGAAACATTTAGTTGTTTAATCTGACTCTTTTACTCTGGCTATGTTGTGATTGACAGGCGACTTCTACCATTGTTGTATTCAGCGTCTCTATGACTACTCATCTGCCGTCCAGATGAGAACCCTGTCACTTCTCTTCACTTGATGCAAAGAAAAACAAGATGGCCAAATCCATGATGGTTTGATGCCAAACTTGAGGATTCAAAATCATACTTCACACAGCGGTGGTTGCCGTCACGACAACTACGATGACTTCTTTAACAGTCTATGGGGTAATGGATGTAAAAAGAGAACTGGATACAGTGTCAGAGATGGTTTATTCCTATTAAAGTTGCTCTGTGGCGCATGAAGCAAAAATAAATTAAAGACTGAGTGTGTATAGAATTCAGATGTACGTAGCCTGATCCCTTAGCTGTTTTAAAGATAAAGTGTATTATTTTAAAGGCTTGCGTCGTCTCCCTTCGTGCATTACCACTCAGCCTGAAGTGTTACTGACCTTTTTACTATACAGCATTCTGCTAGTTAGCATGCTAGCTTGTTAACTGTGCCATGCTTTGATACTACAGTGGTTACAAAAAGATAAGCCAAAAAAGTTATCAGTGAGGGTGAGGATAAAACATTTACTTTGTTAATATGAATCTTGTACTATGGCTTTTTAGAGGTGCAGTATTAATATTCCACTGCTAAATCTAGTTGTTACTTCACAACCTTTACTAGCGTGTCATCTGTGTGGAACTCGCCTTAAGCTGTTCTAATCAAAAGAAGTCAGCCAAAAGGTCACATTGGCAACAGTACACATAAATAATGGACGACACTAACAATCCTGATATGTTCACTTGAATGAAAATGTTCCAATTTAACTTCTAGAAATATGAAAAAGGAAGCTATGAAAACAGCAAAAATGTATTTTATAACAAACTGGTTGCTTCATAACATCCTTCCAGGCAACAATAATAATAATGATGACATAATAAAAAGAGACTTACAATTGGTTATAGTCTTAATTGGACTTTATACCTTGATAGACACCTCTCTCTCAATCAATATGTCAAAACATATGTGAAAATTTGCATCACTCATCTTTAAATATTTGAAATGTAGATATTCAACTCAAACGAAACTGCCATTTCTGTATGTGCTTCACAACAAAGTTGGTACGTCCATGAATGGTTAGAGAGGTATAATGTGAGGGAAGGTTGTGATTTAGAAAAAAATATATATATAAACAAAGTTGGTCATTTGATAGTAACTTTCTTCACTTTCATTTTGGATTCCTTTCTGATTTTTAATATTTTTTTCAATGATGCTTTGATTTCTTGCGTCTGGAGAACATAAATGATTGGGTTCAGCATGGGAGGAAAAACTGAGGCTAGAGAAAGATTTAAGATTCTGGTATTTGGATGTATTGCTGAAACTGCAGTTAATGTAATTACTAAAGGAATGAAATAGATTGCCACTAGTGAGAGATGCGCTGTGCAGGTTTTAAAGGCCTTGTATCTTTCCTGAGCTGTGGAAACTTTAGACAAAGCATAACCAATACCTATATAACTTAACACAATGAATATAAGTGGAATCCAAAGAATTAGAGCGACTAAGAACACCCCAAATGCATAGCTGGGTGTGTAGTCATTGCAGGCCATCCTGTACATCTGGCCATGGTCACAGAAATAACTGTTAATAACCACAGACCTGCAGAAGGAAAGTCTGGTAAGAAGACCAACTGCAACAAGATCAACAGTAATTGCAAACACCCAAAAATAGGCAATCAAAGACAGCATGAACCTGTGGGTCACCTTCACATGATAGTGCAGAGGGTGCATGATGGCAATTAATCTGTCATAGGACAGTGCAACCAGATTAAAAACCTGCATGGAAAGGAAGGTGTAGCAGAAAAAAAGGAACGTCAAGCAGTCGTTGTAGGAAATGTAGCGATGATTAAACAGAAAGATATCAAGAAGCTTCGGCACCAGAGCAGAGCTGCCCAACAAGTCCACAAATGCTAAATTAAAAACTGCAATATATTTTGGAGTTCTCAGATTATGATCCAAGTATATTACTGCCATCACAACTGTATTTCCAAGCACTGAAACAATATAAATAAAAAACAGGAAGACATAGTAATACTTGATATTAGGTATGCCTGAGAAACCGCTTATTATGAAATAAGCAGGACGCACAAAAGTGATGTTTTTCCCGAGAGCAGAGTTGAAAAATTCCATTGTAAAGATGTTCTCATTCTTTCACCATGACAAAGCACTGTTAAATGTAGAGAGTTACTAAGCATCAACCCTGTGTTCTGTTAAACAAAGGGGAGTTTTTATTTATTTGCGACATTGAAGGTCTTAAATGCTCGAAATGCTCAAGTCATTGGCTAAAACCCCTTGAGTCTATCGTATGTAAGTCAACACGGGGCAGTGGCCAATCACCAAAACAACAGTAACTTTTCCACACCAATTGTCAGATAACCTATAGAGTCGGAGAGAAAGTTTTGGCTGACTTGTAACATCCTTCACCAATCAGAGAGAAAGCAAGTTGTAGCATTTAGACAGTGAAAAAAAGCCGGAACTGTACACACACTTCACTATCTGTAATTTCCCTACTGGTTGGTATCATTCAAATATTTTGACAATCATTTTTAAACTGTAAGATACAGATTTAAAATCACAACAGATCCACTCCAAAATCTCCAAAAACAAAATCTCCCAAAACCTGCAATACCTTTAATGAAATTGATTTCTGTATATCTGCCTTTATTGTTTAACATTTGTATTAATACTAACAAATAATATTTTTCTTCAATTCAGTAACTGTCAGTGTTTCTTTATTTTACTACTGCTATTACTGTTTGGATCTTATTTTTTTTTGTATTATGTGTACACCATGAGTGTACATTACCCCTTTGCTGCTACCTGTAGTTTGTATTAAAGGATTATCTTACCTCAAGCTACTGGGGGAACAAATTTTGGTCAATTGATTGTTTGAAGTTAAAAGAAATATAAAAACTTCAAAACAGAAGCAGGGCAGATGTGTGTGTCCGCTTTTCATTTAACTGATCCGCCTAAAAGGTTGGCCCACCTTAAGTGAACCTGTGTAGTTATCACTAGGTTCAGGACTTAAAAGCGGAACTAAAAAGCAAGTCAACAAGTGCCTTAAAGCTTTGGTGTATCCACTGACCACCAGGGGGCAACTCCTCTTGTGACAAAAGATGTCCTGATTGTATAAAAGTCCAAAAGAAAAGAATATAAACATGAGTTCATAATATCCACACTTAGCTTCAAGTCTTCTTAAATACATTATATAGTTCATATAGTCAAATCTGGTCGCATTTAGAGTAAAATAGTTAAAGGGAAAGTTGTAGGGCGTGGCTACATTGTGATTGACAGATGATTTCTGCCATCGTTGTGTTCAGCGACTGTACGACTACTCATCTGCTGCCCAGATGAGAACGCTGTCACGCCTCTTCCCTGGATGCAAAGAAAAACAAGATGGCCAAATCCATGATGGCTTGATGCCAAACTTGAGGATTCAAAATTGTACTTCACACAGCGGTGGTTGCCGTCACAACGACTACGATGATTTCTTTAACAGTCTATGGGTTATGGATGTAAAAAGAGAATTGGATACAGTGTCAGAGACGGTTTATTCCTATGAAAGTTGCTCTGTGACGCATGAAGCAAAAATAAATTAAGCCGCGTTCCCACCGAAATTACCAGGAACTATTCGTCCAGGAACTTTTTTCACAGGAACTTTTTTGCCCCATACCGGTTGCTTACTGCGTTTACACCGGGGTCTAAAGTACCGGGCAGATTATGTAAACTAGTCTGTTGACGTTGAACTGCGTGCGACTGCTCCTCCCAGTCCCAGTCTGCGACGGACAGAAAGCGCCCAGCCAATCCGATACCACGTACTTTAATAGAAATAGGAATCCATTAACTAGTTAGCTCCATTGACATATACATATATATAAAGCTCTGACATCTCTGACACCGTTCTTCTTCGCCGCTTTAAAAAAAGTTGCACTGCCGTCAGCAGCTGCTTGTTTTAGAGACGCGAAGAATAATTTTTGACCTGGCACCTCCTTAAAAAGGGGCTAACCTAGCTAGCTAACCACCGACATGATACGCTAACGTTAACGATGCGCTAACGTTACGTTAGCATCATCGACTAACGTTAACGATGCACTAACGCTACATTAGCATCATCGCTAACTTAACGTTAGCATCATGTCGGCGTGAGCTCCACCAATCAGCGTGTGCAGCGCAGTTCCTGAACTCTGAGAAAGTACTACCAGAGTATACTAATATAAAGAAAAGGGGCACTCTCTGGTTACTTCCGGGTTCTAGACGGGCTAAAAATCTGTGAAAAATCCGTGAAATGCTGATTGGTCAGTGACGGATTGCGACCGATTACGACCAGAGACCCAGTTTGATGGCAGCTGAAGCTAAAGCAGAAATACAAAGTTTAGGAGGACTTTCTGTCGAAGTTTACCTCAAATAGCAGCTTGAGTTATCGTTGCCGATCATGTTGCTGATGCCATGAGAAAGGAAGCCATGATTCGAAAGTGCCGAAGAGATCGCCGAAGAAATGCCCGTAAAGCAGCACCTCCGGCAGTATGAAAATATGTGACGTTATCATATTTTTTTAACGGATTTTTAGAACAGATGAGTGAACTTAAAAATTCAATTTTCACCTAAGTGTATTATTCTAGCCCCCCATTTTGAATGCAAGTTTCAAATTGCTTGACAAAAATTATATCCTGAGAAAAGTGGAATTTAGGGAGTGAAGCCCCATAGAGTCCAATGCATTCTGGACTCGCCTGCGAGTGCCCTCGCATGGACAGAGACGTGTTACTGCAGCCCGTCCAGAACCCGGAAGTAACCAGAGAGTGCCTTCATATTAGAATTTCTCTGGTACCTCTGTCAATATTTGGTGTGCATGAGCTCAACAGGGAGCTTTGCATTCACAGACAAATTGGTGGTGTCTAAAGCCAAAAAGATGCTGCCCTGGACTTTCATGGTAAAATAATTGTTTAGATTTGTTTGATGTTAAGTTATCAGTTGTACTCTTGACCTCCAAGCTACTAAGCAAAAAGAATAGTTACCGCTAACAAACTTATTTTACCAGCTACGTGTTTTTCAGAATATGCTCAACGAAAGGAGGAAGCAGACGAGATGTGTTATTACAAACCACTTTGTATCCATTAGGTCAGAAGCATTAATCAGCATATTGTTTTATCATACTTTCATTTTTGGATTGTTTTGATTCTCGCTGTCCTCCAGAGTGAGAAGTTCACAACTGAAGTGTGCTGCTCTCCCTTGCTGAAAGTTGCAACATCGCAGTCTAATGAGGCTGTTAATGAGTTGTTGGTCGACACTCCTCTTGCAGGATGACAACATATTCCAAACAGTTCACTTCCCCAACTTGTGAAACTGTGAGATAACAACTCCGCATTAAGTATTCACCAATGAAGTAAACCTCTTGTTAAGATCAAAATGTTCCCTTATTCAATTCCCCATGTCACAACACAACTAACTTCAGTCCATGAACTGGGATTGTATGGATTATGTAAAGGAGGGACTTGCATTTATTAATGTTGAATAAAAAATGTGATTGATAAAGATACCAAAAATAGATCCTGGTAATTCGGCACATCGCAACATTGGTTCCTTTAAAAGGAGAATCCTGTAAAACCAAAAAGTAAAGTTTCTACATTCCTTAATCCGTTTTTATATTAAACAAGTGTGACATTACTCTCACCGTGTTAATGAGCCACTTCTAAAATGTACAGTTAAAACATTATAACTGCTTGTTTGTTCTTGCATCACATACATTGCATGGGCATAAATATTTAGAGAATAGATTACATTGGATTTTCATCTTACTGTATGGCCTTGCTAAGTTGCCACATAATATTGCATCATTAGTTGGACTTTGTTTTCCAACTAAATTTTAAGTGGAACAATAGCGGGTCTCACAAGAGACCCAATTAAGCAGCATGGGTTCACATGGGTAACCTGAATTAGACATGGCTGAAATCTGTCTAAGTTGTCAATTCATTTTGAAGGATAAATAAATCAAAGGCCAAGTGAAAAAATAAAAAAATAAAAATAATAATAATAATAAAGAAAAATTAAAAACGTGTTAAAATTCCGGAAGTAGTACAGCACTACGTCTGTCTGTATACACAAATTATACTTTTACAATTGAAAATGAAAACTAGCATCATATAAAGCATCATAACTAGCATCATATATCTTTATATGCACTATAACTGTACTCAGTTATTATAAATATATACATGTTTGGTAGAGTTAAAGCAATATGGAGAATGACTAAACCCTAACTCCTACCTCGGAGAAAGACGATTCTATATTCCCCGGATATTTACATTGATAACTTTCATTCATTTCAGCTCAGTCTATTGGGTCTTAAACAAGGGTATAATCCAGAGAATATTAAAACACCAGAGCCACGAGAGATCTTACTTTAAACTATTACTCACAGTATTATCTGTGGGGATTTACTATTAAGATATTGTCACCAAATAAATACAATTAGCTCCCTGGGTATATTAAAGGTGTTAATAATGTCCCAGGGAGAGAAATGTCATCTGATGATACATAACAAAGAGGGTTAAATGACAGGACCCCCCTCTGCCTCAGGCCTGCAGGGAACGATTCTTTACACTACTTCAAATTCTGCAAAGAAAAATAAATTAAAAAGACTTGCAAATTGGCCTCCTGAGAGAATCCACCACAGATACAGTAAGGCAACTACTAGCTAAGGATTTTATTCTCATCAATTTATTTTTCACTTAATATCTCCAACAAATCAATTGACCGTTTCTCCTGCACAAGATGACAGAATGCGATAAGTGGCCAACTTCACTTTCCCTTCACAAAGTCTTGGCATTTTTATTTAAGAAATGAAGAAAAAAAACAAAAACACACATTTACTGGGACTCAACCAAATACAGTAATTATTATTTTACTTTTAAAACTTCCGACTTTCCTCATTAGAAAACTGTCAGTTGTAAATTGGTGACTCAGGGGAATCCGCCCATAATGCCCCCCCACCTCCCCATTTGCCCTCATTGGGGACCTGAACTGTTTTTCTCCTCCTGTGTCTCAGAGGATAAACGTGTTATGACCAAACTGACTAATTGATCCTGAGAGAGTCCCCCCTCTCTCCCCAGATGAACAACGACACAAATATTTATCACACGAATGACGCAGCTTATTGTTGATCAAGTACTTTTGTCTCTGTAAGTAACTTTTTAAAGTTCTAGCTGAGCTGCGTTTAATTTAGTTTTTCCTCAACGTGTTTCAGTCTCTTGTGAAAATATTTAAGATCATCTATTCTTTTTAATTTTCCATGATTTCGACACTCCTGTCCTATATTAGAGAGATGAAATGAGGGTCAATGCGACTGGGTGTTTAAGTTAAGAGGGCTAGTATTCATCGGGAGGAAGAAAAACATTTTACTCTTCAGCAGCAGCACTTCTCACAAGCGGCCGGTGTTGCCTTCTTCTCCGTATCCGGTTATGGCCATTCATAATCATACAAGATCCGTGAACATAGTGAAATGGGAAACACACCTGGACCAACCGGCACAGGGAATGGTGGAGGGGGCGGGGGAGGAGGTGGGAAACGGACAATTTTTGGGGAAAATCCAAATGTTCAGAATGTGAAAAGTTTAGCTTCTTCTGTCTTCAAACGTTTGGCGCTTTATCTATATCAGTTATAGGCGTTGCGTATATTACAGACTGGAGTATTATAGATCTATTATAAAGGCAGGGTATATAATAATATATACTAATAATTATAATACAACAATAAAATCACCCGTTATCGTGACTTACAAAGTCCGCTCGAACGTGATTAATAGAAGAAAGAATAAATCGATGAACAGGAGTCAGTACTCAGACTTCTCAGCATTTACATGGAACACACAGAGCTCCTTTGCACGGGGCCCCCATAACTGTGACAGCAAATAACTTCCAAAGAAGAAACTTGTCTATAAGGAGCAGGCTTTTACGTCGCTTCATTTTAAACCAACAGAAATTCATCCAGTTTCCCCATTATTGATGATGAGGCACCTTTCTCTTCATGTGGACCTCCCACAATAACTGATCCAACATCTGCCACCATTCCTTAAGCCCCTTGTGTATCCGGGTATTGCTGAGTATGGAGCAACATATGCCTAATTCAGTCATTTAATTGGTCATTTAACCCCCCTGCGTTCGGCCACAGTGGTCAGTATCTGGCCCGGAACTGAAATGAGTTTGACACCCCTGCTTTAGATTTTAGCCCGAGTAAAGCCCAAAGGCAATTGAAGCCATACATGGAAACTGTGAAACTTAAGTGAAATATAACCCGTTAGTTAACTAGACATCTGAGGCAGTCTGAGTGAAAGCAAAGCCACAGTTTTTCTGAAGGGGCACATATGGCAGCTGCTCCCTGTTAAGTAAACACAAACACCCATGCATGTTCAAACCAGTAGGTTCAAAAACCACTTGGGACGTAACTCTTCCTGTCCTGCTTTTTATCAACCTATACAAGTATAATCATGCTTTAATTCCTAAATATAAAATATGCTACGCATTCAGCGTCATTTTCTTGAATATAGATGTAATATAACAATCTATAAGTCTTTTGCAAAATTGCAAAATGAACTGTGAGATGTGAAATACAGCAGGAAGCGAGGGAGTGGAGTTTTAGACTTTTGATTTGAGAATACATATTTCTTACGTCATTATTTAGCAGCAAAATGTGGCTGCTGTGTTTGGACTTGCTGTAAGACACTGACAGTATTGGGAAGCTGCAGGCATACTAAATACAGCCTGTTTAAAACTAACCATAACGGAAATGCATTTATGTTGCACAAAAGAGAAAAATTACGTTGAAGGAAAAAACATTTCATACAGAAGGTGTAGTGAAAAAATCAGTCTTGAGAGTCAAAACACAAACACGTTTCAGCTGTTTGTCCTCGCACCGCGGAATTTGAATTTGGTTTAATTCAGAAATTAGATAATGGCAACAGAACAGCAGGGAAGTTGTTTTTATGGAGAGACTTCATGCAAATATCATTGTCCTTTGAAAAGGAAATGTGTGGAATTCAGCGCATGGACATTTGTTGCATTGATAGTTCAAGGCAACATTCAAGGCCACTTTTTCAGAATAGTTCATCCTGAGCGCCCTCTGCTGTCCGTCTCCAGCACCGCTGTTAGAGCTGCTCTGCACGTATTCAGCCACAAGATGGCGACGTCCTCAAACCTGACACATGGGCCAAATGGTCCAAATAGATAAAAGGGTTTGTCTTATGTTTATGTGATAATATCCCATAATTAAATGGCTTCATGATCCCAAAAAATATTAGTATTAAATGTGTCAATGTTTTTTTTTGTGGGGCGTTTTGTGCTTTTTCGTGCTCATTTTTACATCCTGTTATAGCGGGACAGGGCCGGCCCAAGGCATAAGCGAACTTAGTTTGCTTATGCTGCAAGCAGCCCTAGTTTTGTATTATAACCTCACTGTATTCGTTTATAATTTTTGCTATAACATAGCATGACATTTGTGCCAATAATCTTCTAGCACAGGTGACTGTGCGTGGTGGGAGGGGGGCCCCCAAATAAAATTCTGCTTAGGGCCCCCAAGAGGCTCGGGCCGGCACTGTAATCTGTCATGCATGTTTGCAGTCTAGCTTTATATCCCCTTATTGTTGATAATATAACATATATCTAAATAATACATTACTAATGAAGACCCACTACCATTGACACAATAGTGTGCCTGTACAGAGAGACTGGTGTACTGTTCAGAAGCCGGGCAGCAGCAAAACTGAGGGGCTCAATGTCACACAAAGAGAATGTGCAGTTGTGAATGGTGTTACTGTAACCACAATCCTCTCTGTCTCTCTCGACTTTTAAATAGTATGAATGCATGCGTGTGTGTGTGTGTGTGTGAATACCAGGAGAATAGTTGCATTCATGTCACTGCATAGACACGGCATGGTTGCAATGAGAGGATGAAAAGGGAGCAGTGAAAAACAACACAGGAGTCAACAGAAGTCCAGTCAAAGTAACTACAGCTGTCATCATTTATTAAAATGACTTTTTTTAACCACTCAAAACACTCTTGAGTGTGTAAGAGATTAATTTCCGATTTTTTTAATTGGGGGAAAAAAACATCCTGTGGTAATGTAGCATCACTGTTTTTTGTCGATCAAAAACGAAATAAAATGTGAAAAAGTTATTTCCGGAGTGGCAGGCTGAACTGTGCTCCATATTCCTTTAGTCCACTCTTCCTTCTGCTGCACTTTGCCCAACTGAATGTTGTGAAATCTGGACAAGTGACTTAACAGGATCACATAGTTGTCACAGAAAAATTATGCAATTTCATTTGAGTCTTCCTTGCTTTAGGTTTGTCAGTTTGATTGAATAGTGAGTGAGCGTATAGTGAGAAGCACTGCAGAGTTTCTGACGGCCCATCAGTGATTGTCTTTCATGTAAGTCGACTGTCAGGTCTTAACTGACAAGCAACAACGTTGACGATGGTCGACTTTAAGGCGGTGTCGTAATTACTTGTCAGAATGTAATGACAGCCAACCCACGAGAGAGAGAGAGAGTGCCGCACACAAAGCCGCTCTGCATGGCCCCTTTAGCAAAGTACAGTTTTACTTCTACTTCATCGTATTTTAACCTGAACTTGACAGCTAGAGTTACTTAACCGATTAAGACTTAAAGTACGCAATTATCTTGGTGGAATGTGTTCAGATTGTGTTACATCTGTGAGATGGTGAAATGTGCCAGAAAAAAAAAGAAAAAAAGAAAATGAGCTATTTTTTTAACCTTAAATTCAATAACCAAACAATCACACAAAACACGACTGGAGTGAAATAGGGGGGATTTATTTAGGGAAAATTTACACAAGGAGGGGAAGGGGAAATTCAGCAACCAATCCAAAGTCCACAATCCGTTCTCGTTGTCCTTTTCCGTAATCCAGGGATATCCAAAAACCCAGGTCCTCAGCCAAAACAGTTCGGTACACAGCGGGGTTTGTCAAACAGTCCAGGTCACAACAGGTACTCACACAGATAATATTCGCTCTCACTTGAAAAATGTACTTTTGATTCATCCGCTACGTTTTACTGACCAAACTGTACTTTATTTAAGTGGCATTTCTTTGTGCTGCTTTCATAATGTGTCAACCTGGGGAATGAACAGTACCCATGTGTTTTGTTGTCTAAACGACTATGAAGAGTAACTTCGGCAAAAAATACTTCCCAATCCACTTCAACGTGGTCGTAAAATAAAAATGTTGATGTTATTGATCCGTCTGTTGAATACGTTATTGATGGGAGGCTGTTGTTGTTCAAATAATAAAGAAGCAGCGGACAAACAGGAGACATGTGAATGAAGTTCGAATCAAGAGTATTTATTAAAGAACGAGCGTTACGGTAAAAAGATGGCATCTCAGCTGAGGAGCTGCTGGTCTCCGGGCGGCGCTCCCTGCCAGGCCCTTGTGCCTGTCTCGTTGCTTCCCCCAGTGCAACTCGCGACCAAAGGACTGTGCCGACATTTATGCAGATCCGCTAGAGGTGTGGAAGTCAGTGTCCACGCCCCCTGGGAGTGCTCTCCAGGTGATATTTAATGCAGCTCTCAGGTAAAATGCATACGTTTCGGTTGATCACACTACAACACAATCACAGCCGTACATGGTTATTATTCTATTAATTACAGTTTCAAAGTTAGTGGTCATTACAAAATTGTCTTTATTGATTACATATTTCTAGAGCAGGGGTGTCAAACTCATTCTGGTCTGGGGGCCGCATACAACTTAATCGCATCTCAAGTGGGCCAGACCAGTAAACTCATTCTAAAATGACATAGAACTAACAATAAGTCCACTTTCTTCTTTGTATTAGTGCAGAGAAGAAGTAAATTATAAAAATCTTTATATGCAATGAATTGTCCTTTTAATAAATATATTATCAACAACCTAAGAGTTTTTAAGAAAAGTAATGTGCAATTTCAACAACATTTTCACCCAGTTTAACATTTATTTAAGTGCATCATGCATAAAAACTGATCACAGTGATTGTGATTCACCTCCATGAACATGTAGGAAGAGGTCCATTTTTCTTGAAAAATCCGACACTGTGTCCACTTTTCTCTTTTTTGACAAAGACATTTCACTGAAGAGGGTGCCAGGGTCAACAGAAAATGCGGGTAAAGCGATAGACGTGAAACAGCGCCACTAGCGGACAATATAGGAACTGCAGATTTTATAGAAGCGTATTCTTATTTTTTTTCAGTAATACAGATTTATCCCGCGGGCCAGACTGAACCACCTGGCGGGCCGTTTCCGGCCCGCGGGCCGTACGTTTGACACCCCTGTTCTAGACCGATGGCAGAGTACTGGTGCACACTAGATGTATTTTTATTAGTGGTTAATTTGTGAACCCGGTCGTCAAATTTATTTATAATATCCTACACCGTCCAAACCCTCGAAAGATTTATAAATTCAGTCACAACAAAAAGGCACTGCACTTGAATAACCTTTATTTAGTTTACAGATGTATTCATCTTGGAGTTTGGAGGGGAGCAGAGGGGTGAAGTGGGAGGGGGGCATAACTGCTATTTACAATTTGTTTGAAAACATTTAGCTCTGTACATATTTTAACCCTGATCAATATAAACAATAGTTTTTTTAAGACCTAGTGCTGTTACATAGCGATTCTTTAAAGCAAAAAAAAAGCAATGAAAAAAAAATAGGATTACATAAAATTATACACAAATGCAAAAATAATAATAATAGAGCACAGATGAAAGTAAATAAAAATACAGTCCGTTGATGATTATGGAAGTGTTGCTGCTCTTAAGCACGAAACATTGTCAGCGAGTGACTGTGAACGGGCTAGAAGCTAACCGTATACACAATCATAGACTACACACCAATATACTGCGTGTCAACAAGATTAGATTGATCATGTTCTCTATAAGATTCTTATTAAATATACTCTACACATTACCATAGTGAGGAACGATAGTTCCATTGGAAAAATATAAAATAAAACAATAAAACTTTTATACATATGTTTTAATCTGATGAAGGAGCAAATTAAGACAAATGAGGAACATTTAGATTCCGAATTAATTCCTTGCCGGGGCAGCAATGTTTCAGAGAAATCCTTTACAACACTTTATTCTTTTTATTTTATTTTTTTAAAAAGGAGCAAAATTCGAGGAACGGTGCATCAGGGAGGGGAAAAAAACTGACACGATGTTTTATTAATCACAACACTGGTCGGTCAGTAATATGCATGGACTGTCAAAACACAGTCACAGATATCGTGGACAAACAAATAACGAAAACCACCAACACGGGTTGTTTGTCCATTTGTTTGCCTGTTAGGCTTCGTTTGGCTCAGTATGTGGCGACTAAAAGACGCATTCAGCCTTTACAGCGCTCAGCAGGAGAAAGGAATCATTTCTCTCTTGTGACCTTTCAGGGCCCATGCAGAGGAGGGCAGTAAAAAGGACAGCGGTGTGTGTGTGTAGGAGAGTGAGTGTGTGTGTGTGTGTGTGAGTGTGTGTGTGTGTGTCATGGATTGAGTTCTCTGATCAGGCACGTCTGAGCTTTGTCTGCTGCACCGAGGGAGATCACACAAGCACATCTGGTTGGATCTGTAGACAGGAAGTCATAGTGTGTGTGTGTGTGTGTGTGTGTGTGTGTGTGTGTGTGTGTGTGTGCATCGTGTTGTTAGTGGTTAAAGTTCTCAGCGGTCTGAAGGAGAAAACAAGGCCACACACACACAAACTTGGGCACTGCATTACTATGATAATCAGTATGAGAAGCTTTAAACAGACCGACTGAGGATGGTTGGACACGTTGTTTGTGTATTGCAGGTGCGCGTGTGTCTGTGTGTGTTTGTCTGTGTGCCAGAAGGCTTAAAAAAGGTGTGCATTAAGAAAAAAAGAACAAAAAGGAAAAAACACTTCCAAATCCAGTTCATCCACTATTTTATCAGTTGAGACAAAGGAATCAACGCTAAAGTGAATACATTTCCTGCTCCCTACGGTGTGTCCCCGAGCAGCATGAGCCTGCTGTCGTTCTAAATATGTGTGTGTGTGTGTGTGTGTGTGTGAGGGAAAACAAAAGGAAAAAAAGGTGTGTGTGTTTGTCTGTATGCCGATTCGCATTGTGGAGTTTCAGCACAGGGGACCGAATCAGTGGGTCCAAGATGTCGACGCAGGGAACGGAGGAGAAGGATGGAGGGACGTTGGCGGCGGCGGCGGCGGCGTGTATTCACAGAATGACACAGCAGTTACTCTCCCCGGTCTTCTCTCTATTCCTCTGACCTGAGAACACAAACAGACAACGTCATTATCCAACAAGGTGTCATGTCGGCCTATCAAATAGATGCAGGGACACATTCCTGGTAGATTTACTCCAATGATTAAAAGATAATACAGATGTTGAATGCTGTCTCACTGTGCAGCATTTGGTGCCTGATACTCAGACAAGACTGATTTAACACTTGACGCTAAAAACTTCAAGGTAATCAAGTCAAGAGCTTTGATCCTATTTTTTAACTTCATTTCTAACTTCAACACACACACACACACAATTTGTTTGGTCAGTCAGCTCCGGTCTCTACAAAGATCGACCTTCCACTACACGGTCACACACAGACCTGTGACCTAATATGATTTATTTCGGCTGCATATTCTACACAAAGTGCAGTATCTTAGGGACACACATAAAAGGGGGCAGTTATTTGCAGCTGTTCCTGACACAGAAGACCTGCATAGTGTCTGGGAGCAGCTCAGCGTGTGAAAAGGCCCGCTGAAAGGGAAGAAGGGACGGTTACCTTGGGAATTTGGCTCAGGCAAAGTCTCTCTGGCAACTAAATGCATCACTGTGGTCTTCCCCAAGGGCAGTTTGAGAGCTAGTCGGGGAGATGAGAGAGAGAGAGGGGGCAAAAGGGACAGGATGCAAAAGGTTATTCAGAGAGAATCAGTACATCCGTCTTTACAAAGTCATCTAACAAATAATAAAGCTATGGCTCGGGGCATTTTGTGGCAAAACAGTAATCTCTTCGCCGGTAAGGAAAGAGCCTGACAGGGGAAGATTAATGTAACCTTCCAAAAATAACTCATTAAGCTGTTTAAGAGAAAAGAAACCTTGCAAAGCGTTTACTTTCAGTAGGACCGGGAGACAAATCAATATGTGTGTCGATGACGCGATCATGTTATTCATGGTGTCCAAATCGAAGCTCGTCAGAATCAGTTATTGACAGATGCCGTTTTCAACAGGAAGAGCTCGGGCTCAAATTGGAACACAGCAAATGCTTTGAGCATTACAGATGCGACACGCATCGTCCCTTATGTGATGCAAATATTCCTTTGCATATCTGCAAATCGTTCTTTAAACTCTGACACAATGTTACTTTGACAAAAATATAATCGAGGACGTGCAATTCATTTAACCCATACGTTTTGATATTTTTAAAATAGCACTGTGATATTTGATGGAAAGCTGCTAAAAAAATGTAAAAAAATAAAATCCAAATGAATGCAATTGTATTTAAAACTGGATCCACGCACTGCATTGAAGTTAATATGTGGCCCCGGTTCTTGTAGCTCTGTAACTTCACAAAACTGCTCATCAATCACCATGCGGCGTCAACGCGAGACGCGATGGTTCTCGTCTCTTTATTGTGCCGCTTTAGGTCTAAACTAAGACGTCGGTCTAATGCCCCATATCCTGACCGCTCTCTCCCCTCTTGTCTGCGTTTCCGCTCTCCTCCCTCTCTGCGTCAAAGCAGACTTGTCCGGAGCACTGAGGTCCCTCTGTTCCGCCGCTCGGGCAAAGAGACGAGAGCAGCAAAGAACTTTCCGGTAGCTCCCGGCTGTGAATTTGTGTGATGAGGGTTGTTGTTTTTTGGGGAGTTGTACGCTCTGTGCTTCCTCACCTCCTAGTGTTACGTTGCCGTGCAGAAACCGGCCCTGGTAGATCAGCCTCAGGATGTTAGGACTGCTGACCTGCTCTTCCTCCCAGTCTGAAAGAAGAAAAAAAAAAAGGGAGTTTGGGGGCGAAGGGTTAAATAGACACATCGACACGGAGGAAGACAGAAGACGAGCGCGATGCACTACGGAAAGGGGGAAAGCAAAAAACAAACATGGGGCGTGGCTTGGGAAGAGCTACAGGACAGAAGAATGAAGGCATTAAATAAGAGCGAAAACAGGGGGGAGGGGGAGGATGGGGGTGTGTTGCACAGCAGCAGCGTCTGGCAACCAGATGTTTGTCTGCAGCTAACGGAGTGTATCGCTGCTGACTGAGGGCCTGCTCGGGGTCTCACCGGGTTCAACTGTTTGAGGGGGGGGGGGACGACACTGCACAAAGATCTTCTTCAAGTTGACACATATATATATATATATATATATATATATTTTTTTTTCTTTTGCAGTGAATGTGGCCCTCTCCAAAATGTGGTTCTAACGCCGGGGAACCACATTTGGTTGGAATTAGTCGTGCGGAAGTGGCACTACAGGAGGGAGGTGGGTGCACTGAGATCATGATCAGGCCGAAAGGAGGCGCTCCCTCTAGTTACCCCCCACCAAAGATTGGCACGTTCTCACATTGCTACTTTGACCTATATGCAAGTCACTGGCGGCGGGTTCGATTGGGCTCTGAGAGCGAGAGCGAAGCCCTCAGCTGATTTCATCTTTAGCTGTAACAACAGCCAAGATGAATCAGATCAGCAGGCTTGATGCTTTAGCAGCTACTTGTTTAGTTATTACAGCTTGTGCAGACAGACTGCAGCTGTGCTTATGAGAGGATTTGGACTATATAATTTATCTGTACAATGGGGGGAAATGGTGCAAACGTTCCAGTACGTTTAACTAAACCTCACACACCAAAATAAGTAGTCAGTTGAACAAGCATTGGACAGTCGAAATGGTGAGTTTGAAGATGTGTGTCGGTATTCCGCCCTGTGAGACTGTATCAAATGAATAGTGAAGAGGTAAAACTACGTGGATATAGGAAATGCAATGGCTGGATGACCTCAGGGTGATTCAATTAGCTTTGCATCGTCACTGTTGCAACGTCATTCATCAGCTGCCAGCGGCAGTGAGGAATCCACACGGAGATACTCACCCATCGGCCAGTTGTCGTAGACGTGTTTGGCAATGTCGGCTGCGGAGTCGTTCGGAGAGAAGAGGAATTCTTTCGTCTTCCCGCTGACTAAAATGAGCCGCAGGTTTATCTGCAGAACAGATTTAAAAAAAGGGAAAATGTCCGTCAGAAAGGAGAAAAATTAAAGGAACACAAGGGACATTGTGACATTTAACACGGTGGAAAAAAACTCAGGAAGCACACAGCTTCAAGTGAATTCATTTAGTAGGCTGTAGGAGAAGGATATGAGGACCCTCAGGAGTGTCCTTCCGCAGGATTTAGTCCCAGATGTCTCTCTAACTTCCTCCTCAATTTTCTCTCCAACCCCTCGAGGTCTCCTTCATTGTCTTTGATTCACAGTTCTCCGACTTCACCACTAGTTATCCAGATGTTTTTTATTCTGGGGTTTTATCAGATATACTCTATTTTATGAGATTCCTCATGAGATAAAGATTGAAATTTGCTCATTTTACTGTAATTTAGACACAGTATGCATGTATTTATTTTTATTTTTATTTATTTCTTCATTTTGAATGCCATTCATTTGATTTCTTTATCGCATTTTAAAGTTGATTTCCTGGGAAAGTATTCAAAACTAAAAGTTTCCTGGGAACAGTGTGGACTTCAGCTACACTGAGTCAGCGTACGGAAACCGGTTGGACTGGATTACTTAGTCCAACCGGTTTCATCTTCAACATGCCAACTGAAAAAAGAAAAAGGAATCACGTGTAATATGCCTTTAAAAGCACACACACACAAACATCACAGAACAGCGGTCTGTGGTGTGCGTGTGTTTGACTTGGCTGTCTATATCCATGTCTGGCTTGCATTGTATGCACGAAAAACCCGCCTCATTGTTTCTACCGGGTTCCCTTGTGCTAAGCGTCCGTTGGCCCTCCTGCCCCACTAAAAAAAAACACTCGTTGAGCAACACAAACACGTACAGACACAAACTCGGCCACATGGTCGCCGATGTAACAGAGCGCAAACACCAACGGATTGAAACAGACATCACTGTAAGCGCGTTAGCAAATCAGCTTATGGGGTTAAAAATAGAAGGGCCACGCAGAGGATCTCGTACGATCACACACAGCGGCGCTAAACATTGACCCAACAAATGCTCATTTAAAACGAGTAAAGCCGCCCACTCGATGCTTCAGACTTTATATTTATAAATGCAGATTTTCCTCCACCTGAAAAGAGCCCGCTTCATGCAAACGCACGCAGCCACGCAGGGACACACATGATCTGTGATATGTGATCTCTGTGTGTGTGTGTGTGTGTGTGTGTGTGTGTGTGTGTGTGTGTGTGTGTGTGTGTGTGTGCAGACCAGAACTGAAAGAAATGACCAAAGAAAGCGGTTTACCACTGTGGTTCACAAGGGAAAAGTTTCAACCATAAAGGCTGGATGCGGATCATAAAGCGGGAATTAGCGGAATGCAGGCGGTTCAGTGGCCGTACGGCGAATGTGCAGCAAGTCGCCAGGTCTGCTGCTGGCGGTCCTTCACGAACACGTCGCCCTGAGGACGGACAGCACTCGAGACAATGATGACTGCGATGGAGAGGAAGAGCCTTTATCGAAGCAGTAAGTCTTACTCCTTCCCAGTTGATCACTTGGTAGTTAGCCTGGTGTCACCATGGTGACAGCCGCTGTCAGTTTTGTCTTCCTCTCTTTTCCATCTCTCTCAAGAACTTTAACAATCTTTTACGCTGTTTTTTCCCTTTCGATTGTCATCCTCTGAGATCATACTGTTGAAAAGTCTTCATGGCATTGGCAGTTTGCAAATCTTATGGAGAACTAGAACATGGTGAATGGATCACTTCCCTAATGTGTGTAAGTATTTGTAATTCTGAAACATCTCGGTGAAGCAGCAGCAGCTTCTGTTCCCACCCACATCTGTGGAAAATGAAACCTACAGAAACAGGCTTCTTGTGAATGAAAGAGGGGGCACAGATCACTGTGGGCATTCTGGCCCCATCCACACGTCACGTTTGCATGTTATGATCTTTGTTTCGCGTACATGTTTCATGATGCGCCTACTGGATATCCTGGATATTTGAAGGCACAATCTTTCTTTCTTTCTTATCTGTGCTTATTTTATTCTGCACAAATTCTGCGAAGTTCACAAAGAAGCTTTAACAACTTTAATTGGAAACTGCTCTAACGTAAACTTGAGTGAATACTAAAAATGTTCTGTAACTAAGCAACAAACAGCAGAGTAAACAATCCGTTTTCCTGATGACAAGGGCCAGCACACGAGCAGTTTACACGTGTTGTCATGTGTTTCCAGGTGTGTCATTTTAGAGACATCACTATTCCAACTAAAACAAAAAAAGGTTGTGGGATCTTTTTATTTCTAAAACAAAGAAACAACCATGTGACCCTGCCTCCAAGTAGTGCAAACATGAGAGGGAGGCAAACCCCTCTCGGCTAAACACTGTTGGCACACGGTGGAGAGCAGGAAATTCAACGCCATCTATAATTATTCCTACCCGCGTACCACTCCCGACTCTTCAATGCACTTATAAACGCAGCGCGTACTCGAGGAAGAGTATTGCTGCACATTGCAGCAGTCAACAAATAATAGAGACAGAAGCCTTCCTGTGGGAATGTATTAGGGCGGCTTTATATGTAGCGTGCGTAAGGTTAGCCGCTGCCCGGCTGCATGAATGAGTTTGAGGGAGGAGGTGGGTGATTGGTCGAAGCCAGCCTTCTTCAACTTGCCTATTAAACCCAAGAATGTAGTTACGCTATTACAAACCCCACATGAATTATCACTTGTTGTTTTGTTATTTTTTTAATTACTTGTAGGCGCTGTTGAAAAATGAGAGATGTATCGGGTATGTTGCGGCTTGTTGAACAAACACACATAGACAAAAGAAGAGATGGAGAAGGGCAGCCAGAAAGACACTCCTTGGATTTTCTTCCTCAAACAGCCTAATTTGGGGTTTGACATATTAAATAAGATTATTATTATAGCCAGAACTAAGCGGTTGTGGTCTCAGTGTGGTTGCGAGTATGTGCGTCTCCCAGTGTTGGGGCAGTGATTTTTGCTTCATGGGCTTTATCAAACTTAATTTGTCTTATTAGCGCAACAAAAGCTGTCTACCTGGAATTAAACAATTATAAGGAGGTGCTGTCCTTTGGATTAAATGTGACATATTTTGATGCAAAATAAACGCAGGGACGGATCGAAGGAAAAGCAAAGACATTGCTCTTAAAATCTTCTCTTTGGAAACTTGTGAGTGAGGCTATGTCCATGCTTTTGCATTGATTTGCAATTTCCTTATGTGCCGTCATGTCCCACTAAGCACTTCAATATCAAACACGGTCAAACATCTGCGTCACTGAAGTCAGCCAAGGGACGCAACCAACCTTTTCACTGCAGTAATGATCTCAGAACAAACAGAAGGACCTTGACCCAGCTGTGTGTTTATTATTAACTTTACCATCTTCTTATGGCGCTTACGTACTATGGCTCCTGTGCGTCATTGTTTGTTTCGGCCCGCATAACGAACCGCTTGTATTACACAACATGCATCATATGCAAAAGGAAGTAACTATCGTAAAGCATGTGATGCTGGAACGTCTCGGACATAAAACACAAACCTTCCTCTTAAGGCCAATAATCACATGAATCATTCAAGAAAGCATCTTCTGTGAGAGGGGCCGTGGAGGCCAACGCCAAATACCCTTATCCGATTGGCACTTCCTGTGGCACAGGCTGCTAATGGCTACATTTCAGCTTTATCAGGGCTGTTAAATGAAGGCGTTCTTCCTTCAGAGTAGCATCAACACATCCTGTGGCCATTGACTTGGCAAAAAGCAATGAAACGCTCCACTTTCAGCTCTCGAGCAAAAATATAATATGCATTTATGCCATTATCATCAGGGAAAAGTAATTGCTCGACGTTGGGGATTTTGATATCATCAAGTCCTCTTTTCAGACTTTAAGTCTGACGTGACGTGTTGGTGGTGCAGCGGCAAAAGTCTCTTCAGAACAATGGCTGGTACCTCTCGTTGCACACAGCTGCCTTATCGTTCCTCATCTCGCAGTTTCTCTTTGTTCCGTTACTTAAAAAGACCTCATCACAACCGTCATCTTGCCGCGCTGCCCTCCCCTGCTCTCCCTCCTGTCAAACTGGCGTGATCGGCAGTTTCCTACGCTTCGGCAGTCTCTCTCTCTCTCTCTCTCTCTCTCTCTCTCTCTCTCTCTCTCTCTCTCTCTCTCTCTCTCTCTCTCTCTCTCTCTCTCTCTCTCTCTCTCTCTCTCTCTCTCTCTCTCTCTCTCTCTCTCTCTCTCTCTCTCTCTCTCTCTCTCTCTCTCTCTCTCTCTCTCTCTAAACAGACAACCTTTTCATTAATCAGCTGATGCTCCTCATTCGAAAAAAACAGGTAGAGCGACCTTTCCTGCCGTCATCCCCCCTTTCTGGCTTTCTCCTCTGAAAAACACGCCACGCTTGTGCACACCCGCTGCAGCATTCCTCTGCTGACAGGCGCCAGGTAGGTGCCTCTGATCACACCTTTCTCCCGTCGTTTCCTCTTTGTGATCGGTCGTCTCAAATGGCCGCCGGCTGCCTCTCCCTCTGCTCGCCGTCTCGCTTCTCCACGTTTCAAAATGGCTGTTCAACACTCTCATGGGAACAATGAGTCGAGGTGCCACTTGTGAAGTTAATTACTGTAATGTGTCACTATCACTCACGCACGCACGCACGCACGCACGCACGCACACACACACACACACGCACACGCACGCACGCCCACCGCGGACAATAATTGTTGCCTGAATGTGAAGTTAAGCTACTGTTAGCTAATTAGAGAGAAGATAAAAGTTAGATGTGACAGTTTCTAACAAACACTCTGGGAAAAGGTGTGTCAAAACAGAGATGTATTTCCAAAATGACAAAAGAGTCCTTGAGCATAAAACCTGTTTGGGTTTCAGCATTTGCAACAGTGAGAGCGGATTATAGATCATTAAATGAACAAAATGTGTTTTAGGACAGACTAAAACAGGCTTGACAGATTGTTTTGACATCCAAGGTTACACCACAAGTTCCTCATTTGGCTGTTCTGCCACACACACACACACACCAGCAGATGCTTGTGCACACGTCTCAATGCTTTCCCCTTTGCATCTGAAAAAAATAAACATTGTACTACATTTTAAGCCCCAAACAAGAGGATCGTGGATCCAACGTTACAGTATTACATCTGCATCTAAACCCGTTACTAACCAACTTCCAGTTGTCTGGCATTCCTAAATATTCTTTAACTCAAGCCAAATGTATTTATGAATAGCTGTCAGACAGGACAGAAAATTAGGGATTTCATTGTAAGCTAGAAATTGTTTTTCAAATAACCACCAAGCTGCTGACTTTGTTACATGTTGCTATGTTTAGTATGTCAATATATCCCCATCTATGGCAGGTTGAAGTCCTTTACCTCGGCAAACCGCCTCACCTGTCCTCATCTACTGGATTGACTGAGAATATATTAGAAGAACGCACGGTTTGCACTTCTTAAGTACAGCCCACTGCCACCACAGACACCTGCCTCCTGCTCGTCTTCACAGCGACAACGTGTGGTGAGAGGTCTGGAAACACATCACCTTTACTACTGCAGACGGGGCGTCTAAACGAGTATCCTCAGGTATGAAGCTGCTCACCACCAGCCACCGTTCTTCAAGACGCACGCACACACACATTCACACACTTCCCCGATGGCCCCTCCTAAGGGACCAGAGAAGACGAGACGAGGAGGGAAACGTAGTAAAAGTGAGATAGAACCAAGAAGGTGTCGTTGGATTTAATTCCACCGGCAGCCCCTTTCCCACATCGCACCCCAGCTGGGGAAGGCGTCGCTGTCCTCAATTCGTCAGGGGGAACAGAACAAATACAAAGAAAATATAACCCAAGGATTGACAAGAAACATTTTTTTAAAGGGAACAAGCGGAAGGGACCGACATACAAGGAGAATTCAGAATTCAGAGTCCTGCGTGATGATGCTGTACGGACGCCCTGACAGTGATGACGAGGTCTGATGCTAAAGGGGGCACAGAGGAAACGCTGACGTGTTTTGGATGCGAGCCTGTGGAACTGAGGGGGGGGAAACGAGAAAGGGGAGCTCAAAGAGGATTGGAAGATTGAAAGAGGGAACGCCGAAGGTCAGGGAGAGAAGAGGGAAACGTGAATGTGAATTCTAGTTGGTTCCTTCAGGTCATCCGCTCACCATCGGGCATTTGACACTCGCACACGTTCGCTCGTACATGAGCAATAAACACAATGATCGCAGAGGCTCGGGGTTTGAAGCCGTGGGACAGGACGTGAAATCGCCCTCGTAAGCTTAAATCGATTCTGCCCCTATCCCTCAGTCAGCGTCTAGACCGCGAGTCCCCTTCTCCCAGAGACCTGAAATAGCATGGAGAACAGTGTATGAATGTCATAAGTAAGGGTGTGACGGACTGTGGTTGTTTCGTACAGATACCCCTTTAACCATCATAGAGTGAAAATAATGGTTTTGCTGCATATCATTTCAATGTGCAATCTGGATACTGTATGTGCTCAAAATCAGCCGGAGGACAGGTTAGCAGCATCGTAGCTAACGGCTAACATTCAAACATTAGTCTGGCGCCGCTATGACACAGCCACATTTTCACTAAGGATCTCACAATTGTTAAACAGCACAATCCAAATAATGATACAAACTAACTAACTAACTTTTTCTGTTTCTTCGGGCTCTGCCGCTGGAGACACCGACCCAAAAGGCGGAGGAGGCACGTGTCGGTGTGCCGCTGGTGTGAAGGGACCACACAGGGGGCTGACCATCCCCGATGAAAGGACCTCCTGTCCTCGACCTCCTTCCATTTGCTCTGCAGCGGCCCCGTCTGCTCCTCCTCCTCCTCCTCCTCTCACTTCCGTCACAGTGTGTCTAACTAATGTGACTATCTCCCCCGTGTTTTCCCGACCCCCCCCGGGTGTGTGAAAAGCGCGCATCCCCCCCCGCCCCCCCCCCGTCCCCCTCCCTGAGTAAAGTTAAGCATCCCCATGCTGTTGTCACCCCCCCCCCCCCCCCCCCCCCCCCCCCTCTCCAAGAGAACCACATCCACTATGTGGTGACCTCTTTCCTCCCCTGTCTCCCCCTCACCTCTTTGCTCCCTGTCCAGTCCTTTTTCCTAGGTGGTCCCCCTCGCCTCCCCCATGTGTAGCTAATGCCCTGCTGGAAGGATGATTTCTTACCCTTCTGGTTTTCCTTCACATCACACTAATCCGTGTAGTTCATGTGCACATCCAACTAAACATTAGAGCCATTATTGAAACATATTTCTTGTTTCCTCATTAAATGATTTAATTTGTTTGTCGCAGCCCTCCCATACACAGTTAAGAAAAAAAATCTGTTACTGAGGACAATGTCAAACAAGAAGAAAAAGAATTGCTGGCTGTTTTTTATTCGCTGGAGAAAGACAATGTCCGTGTCCTCAGATCATATAAAGGCTAAGCAGACATGGTATAAACTGATGTAACATGGAGAGAGAGAGAGCATCATCTTGAGAGAAACGGCTGGGAGACATCCAGTTACATCCACCACACTGCATTTCCTTTATCTCCCCCAGAAAACAGTACTGCCCTGCAGTCACAACTCACGTGATGAAATGTGTGTGTGTGTGTGTGTGTGTGTGTGTGTTTGTGGCTAACAAAATGAATGTCTACATGAGAGTGTGTATGTGAGAGAGAAGCCAAAGACTTCTGGCAAGCTAAAATTCCCCCCGGTGCTGGAATTTACCAGATGGCACCGGACAGATTCAACTACTACTACTACTAACAACACGCGCACACGCACGCGCACACACACGCACGCGCGCACACACACACACACACACACACACACACACACACACACACACACACGCACACACACGCACTTTGCCTATTCAGGAATGAAGAAGCATGCAGTGACAGGAATAGATGCAGGTTGACATGCAATGAAAGCTTCTCATACAGTCTTAGGGGGAACATGTGTAAGAAGCAAACAGTAAAACATCCAATGTATTAGACGCATTGTCAATAGTCGTGTATGGTCAATATACAACTCAAAATAATAATAATAATATTAATTAGATAATAGAGCACAGGGAACAACGCAGTTCTGCATTACATCATATAGTGTGATCATATGCAACAGTCCCAAAAAAACAAATAAAATCTTGGTGAAGTCTAGAAAGGTCAATTTATAAAAAGGTGTAATTTCAATGAGTTAATTTATATGCTGCACTATATTCAGTTGTAGGTTTAACCATCTAATACACTCCGTCGGGAGACAGTGGAGGCAACAGTTCACACGAGCAACAACAGGAAGGCTCAGGACCAAGAGGAAGGGGGCTGGAGGGGGGTTTGGGCGGGGGGGGGGGGGGGGGGGGGGGTTGCACCCGGGGACCCAATCAAGATCTTTGACAAACATTGTTCTTCTCCAAGATGTCATAACCGGCCAAAGGGTGGTGTTTAGGAGACGTTGTGCAGACATAATTAAGATGTCTACAGCCATGTTAGATAGTATGATTACTTAGTATGATTACTATGATTTACTCCTCATATTTCCAACAGCTTGCAGCTTAAAAAAAAAGGGTCAAGACCACTTAAGCTGTGTTTATTCAACACTACATTTTAGATTTAAAAAAATGTAACTGAACTAATGCACGTGCCATCTATGAGCCATCGGGGTTCTGGTGAGCCACTCAACACAGCTCTATGAACTGTAACCGCGGCAACGTCAGCTGACTGAGCTATTCTGTGACGGGCTAAATGGAAGTCAACCCAACTCCGCTAAAAACGTGCCAGCCTTGTTTCGTGAACAAACAGTGCAGCTTTCAAAACCCAGCTCTCCTAGAATGCAGCGCGTAAGGGACAGCGAGCGCCGCTGTTGTTGTTGTGGTTACCGTGTGTTTAGCCAAATGATCTCTGGCCCAGAGAGGCCACTTGACAGAAATGTGCAATAAAGCTGAACAATGAGTCGATTTGATGTCCTCTCTCCGAGCCAGAGGTCTGCTGTTTAAAAAAAAAAAAAGAAAAGTGCTTCCTCATTTCAAGAAACCTAAAGAACTTGATAAAAAATGTTTTAAGAAGCCTTTAAACATTCCTGTGCACAATCCGATGCTTTATTACTACTAGCTCACACACACACACACACACAAACTGGGATCATTAGATATTTATAGTCAGATTGCGCCACAGTATCTTAACATGCAATGATACATTTGTGCAAGACGGTATGAAGTCCAAATAGACCCTCTCTATGCTCGCCTTTTCATTCACACTGACACACTCTTTTATTATTGATATCCTCCGAAACATTTGCAGGATTATTAGTGTCCACACAGAATGTTACCAAATCCCTGAAAGCTTAAATACTAAAGCTGACTCACGTTATCAGCTGAGGAATAAGGCTCTAGTTTAGTTAGTTCTTGGTATATTTGACACACAGCCTTCGCCAGAATTACTTCTGGAGATGGTTACCTAGCAACAAATAGTCAATTCATGGGGTTGGGAAGCCTGAAGAAATGCTGGTCAGTTTTCTCACATTTCTCAGCTTCCCTGGATGATGAAACCATTTAGATCCATGTTATGGTCTCTCGTTTCAATAACATTCTAAAATGTCAAGATTTCTTGCTTTTTGCTAGTTTTGTGTCACTCAAAATTCAATATCCTTTGGTTACATTGAACAAGCGTAAGGACTCGGAGACTTTTTTCCTGACATTTGAAATTGTAATTCTCAACTAAAATGAGCGGATGAATTGATCATTCAAGCACCACAAGTAGCAGCCCTTATAGCTTTACAACATGAACAATTTCAAATATTCCATATGGATGAGTGGACGTACACAGACGGTCATTCACACTTTAAGAGCTTTATTAGCTCAGCTTGCTGAACATCCCCAGCAGAGTAAAAGTCCGGGTTTAAAAAGGCATATAAGTGCGATCCAGAGGCCCGCTGATCCTGTTGGAAGAGCCGGTCGATGAGCCCTGACCTTTGGATGACTGCTCCGTCGCTAATGTCCGCCCTGTCTGGGACCTAAAGACTCTAAACACTGACCCTCTGACCCCTGCCGGATGTATTGTCCGTCTGGCTGCGCTGCCACGAGGACATACGGATACGGAGACAGATTTAAGGACTCTTTCATAAATGGCAGCCTTTCTCAGAATGTATGGGGAAGAGAGACAGTTTATTCTTGTTAGCTGGCGGCGCTCGTCCCCCCCTCCTCCCTCCTCTCGCCTCACACACACACACACACACACACACACACACACACACACACACACACACACACACACACACACACACACACACACACACACACACACACACACACACACACACACACACACACACACACACACACACACACACACACACACAGTCTGTGCTGGCAAAGGCGACGCATTAATATAAATGTCCCCTCAGCTGGAAATTGTTTCCAGAGCAGCTGAAAGGCTCCTTTTATTGAGCTGGTCAAACACCACCCCTCCCCATCCCTTGATTCTCCTCCATGCCTTCGATTTCTACTCAACATTTAGAGGGAGAAGCAGTGTTGTCACATTTATTCAAATTCTATGTGGGGAAAATGACAGCGTACGGAAAGACGCCATCCTGAAACCTCACAATAGAATAAAAGACTATCTGACTGGCAAGAGTTTTTCAATTAAATGAAACCATCTCAGTGAGAAGTTATTTAGTAAAAGGATCCATTAGTAAACTCATTATGGAAATAGGAAACGGGTGACCCTGAAGTCTTCTTCAGGGTCACCTGTTTCCTATTCTTCCAATGAAATCCTTTATGAGGGAAACTTAACGCTTCATGCAAAAGATAAATGAGCCAAAAAGGTTAAACTTACAACTGTATCAAAGTGAATGGTCAGTACAGTGAGCTTTTGTTTGGCCGTCCACCTTTCTGCAAACTTTTTCTCAACACAAATTTCTTTTCCTACTTTTTCAATTCAACCGGCACGCAGCCTCCTATGAGATCATTGCTTCAGTGGGTTGGAAGCGGTAATTAATCTTCTCATTTTTCTTTGGACCAAAATGTTCTTGCTGGGCTCATTTGGTTTAACTTAAGAGTCAGGTATGTCTTTGGTATAGTTTAGTATTCATTTTTGACCTTTCATAGACATCCACCAGAACCACATCCTGGTAATGTACAGATGGTTTTAAACAGCACATTGGAAATACACAGATCAACAAGTATAATTTTAAACAAATAAACAAAAGCAATCGTGGGTTTACGGTTAGGGTCAGCTTTTTGGTGAATAGTATAACAGATGGAGACCACAGTGCTACACTGCGCCCTTATGCGCAAAACAACACCCTTGAAACCACAGCTCTCGTTCTTTGTCACGTGCGCTCTTCCACAAATTTATGGGGAAGTCAAAAATGCAAATACATCGCACTAAACAGGAAAAAAATGCTGCGTTCTTTTTTCGCGCCATGCAAATGTCCATAAACAAAATACTTCAAACGTGGCATAGAGGAACCTGCTTGTCATGTTAGTGCTCACACTCGGACTTCAACCGAAGAGTGTCCTCCCTTTGCTTCTGTCCCCAAGTGTCCAGCATGTAAGACAAGGCACCCAATGATCAGGAATTCCATGACAGAGCCCTGGTTTGGTGCTCATTACAGCTTCTCGTCACTGCTTCTAGGATACCAACGTCCAAGGGCCTTAAAACGAGCGTCTGTTCACGGTCAAGAGGGTGTAGGACCGTAATCAAAGGGCGTAGTCCACAAGCGTTGTCGTTAGCCAGGACCTCGGGAGCCCCGAAGAACAGTGAAGCAGTTCAACGCATTCTTCCACTTGAGCAAAGCCATACCTGCCAACGATGACTCCTGAAAAAAAGGGGAGGGGGGGGGGGATTTCCAGGCAGAATAAGCCCTTATCCCAGCACGCATACACTGAGGTTTCTTTTCTTAGAAACCCTCACAGACCCATTCAGTCTTGTAGCTGGGCGGATCAGAAATAGAGACCAACCACAAAAAGGAGGTAGGCTCGCACTTTTCAAACCGTGTGAGCGAAATCTAATAGCTAGCTTCATCCTAAAGATTTGCTTTGTGTGGTTGCCAGCAGGCGAGGTGAGGGGGATTAGATTCAAGTCCGATTCCAAGGGCACCGATGCTATTATGAAACAATTATCAAATCATCCTTTTTATTCAAATTTATAAAATAGACGAGTTCACTTCCAATATTTCAGAGGCAGAGATGTGTCGACTGGACGGTTACACTTCCAAGCATTGCAAAGGAAACCGTCAGAGAGGAAACGGGCCTGCAGCAGCAGAGTCATTTGACATAACAAGCTTCCCCTTTTCACTAATAAATAATGATATAGACAAATCCCCTTGTTATAGGCAATGGCCATTCGGATTATTCGAAAACAACCCCTTAGGGAACGTGTGGTAAAACTAAACACACAGCCACGCGGTGCACATTTACGGTAACACTAGATTCTGTGTTGGAGTGTTATCTGAGCCGACCGGATGGTATTCTGTGGACGCAACACAATGCAGCGACATGCTCGAGCACATGTCTGGCGACATGACAATAATAAGAATACTAAGCTGAACGGGTCGAGCTCGGAGCAAAGAGGATGTCAGAAAGTGCTGATCATGCAAGATTCACACTGATAAATACTTCACAATAATAAAACCCCAACTTGAGCAAATCAGGTATATTGTATTGTAGCTTTGCACTAAAGTAATTTCAATGTACAACACACTTTCTACACACCGGCTGCTTTCCCATGATCCATCATTTAGGCCACCGAAATCAAATGATGATTAAAGCTGTCGACTTACAAAGGAGATCGTTGAGGTTTGTGAGCAGAGCAGGAATCAGGTCACAATTGAGGAATTCACAGTGAAGCAGTTTGGTTTATCTGCATTCGTCTATCCTACATAAACGGCATGTTTAGGCAAAAACAAACATGAACAGTCACGTTACAAGAAAGGTTATACATATTGTGTCTTGTACATTTGATATTTCTGACACAGCAATCTTCACCATCGTGAGCGCTATGACCCTCAAAGGAGACCGTTGACAGGTACGTGCAGCAGGTGTCCCGTTTCATACGGGACATTGCACATAAGCACAGACACGGGCCCCAGTGGAGGCTACGCAGGCACACATACGCAGTTACATGAGCAATCGATGGGAGAGAGGTTCTCAATGGGACTTCCTGTTGGTGTGTCCGACATTCATCAATACAATTGAATTTATTCTACACGTTAACATAAGGCTGCCGGACAGAGACATCGACAAAACGCCAATGCTGAACAACACGTCGATACAAATTATATATACTTTGCAGCATCAAATTTGTTAGAATCCCATTCATTTCTTTATTATTTCAGCTCTGAATCATCAGTTTCCTGATCTGCTTGAAATGAATATGTGAATAGTCCGAGGACGACTCGGGCATCTGCAGAACTGCATTCAGAGCTTTTTTTCATCGCTCGCGCAGGCCTACGTGTGATATACTCGAACCCGGCACCCGGTGATGTAACCGTGATCTGTGACTCAGACCTGCGACACGCGGCGTCCGCTGCTGCGCACATACATTCGCCGGCGTGCCTCATCCAACTGCCGCGGTTCTTTCCGGCACGCAAGAGTTTCAATCAGAGGCCCCGTTGGCAGCTCCCGCAGGAGGCTAACATCCCGCCCACGCCATCCTCTCCCTGTCTTGAGCTCCTCGATGTCACAAGTGCTGCGCTCGGCTTAAAGTTGGGAGGAAGGACGGGGAGCGCCGTTTCCAGCGGAGAGGACTCCCCAGCTGCCGTTCTTTCATATGTAAGCAACACACTGCTGACCTCCGACCCCCAACCTTTGACTCCTTTGTGTGTGTCTGTGTGTGTGTGTGTGTGGGTGGGTGGGTGGGTCCCCCGGGGGACTCGAACAATGTGGGAATGAACTATAAACTGCTTTCAAAGCACCATCAGGATAATTAGCCACACACAGATTAGCAGAGGTGAGCAGCTTAAAGCCACATGCCGCTACCGAAAGACACTCTTCTGAGTAGATTTATAAATATAAAAAGGTTGATACGATTTAAAGTCATTTTTGGCTTATCTGATATGAACTCTTGCTGCGTTTACTACACTTTACTACACTATTAATACTACACTGACATTTAAAAATACGTCCTTTAGGCTTTAGGAATTAGTACCAGCTTCTTTTTTCTACAAAGTCAACGTTTCCCACAAAAAGACACCAGCAGTATTTGGCTACAATCATAATTGACCCCACAGGCCTCATGTGGTGCAGCTGCTGACTGAACAGATGAATGATGAGGGTCCAAGGACTGAAATATCAATAATAAAGAGGGAGTACAAGTGATTGATGCATCTTTTACAAAGCTTTGGTTCTTCCTCGCTCATGATCCTACACACTCGTCAATAAGACCTAATGGTGTGCAGAAAAAAATTCAGAAACCATTTTATTTGACATTTGAAGGGTTCATTTGTTCAGAGTATTATCGTGAGCATTAGGGCTGCGATTTCCACCTCAGATTAACAAACATCCACCGCTGGACAACGAGTGTGTATGTGTGGTAACAGTGCCTGTTTGTTCGTATCATATCATTATCAAATGTTAGACAGTAAACACTTCCCAACAGGAGGAGACGTCACAAAGTCATGGTGTTAGCGCGTTGGGCTTTGACGCCAGACGTGGGTTATTAAGTCACGATATGGACATCGGTTTCAAAGATCTGACGAGTTCTTGTGTCTGATCACAAAGATTTTCAGTTTATTGACACCATGGAAAATGGAAACCATTAGTGTCTGGCAATATTACTTTGAAACGGTTGCAAGTAATGAATTAATTGACTAACAGCTTCAGCAGATTCTCACCGGAGAGAAAAAAAAGCCGCCAATTAGCACGGCTAGCAACACAGGGTGGATGACGATTGAGAATGTGGCCATTGGAGGCGGTTCCGTTTGAAGTTCCCCCTCTTGTCCGGAGTGTGTTCATTCAGCGGGTTTCATCTTAACCGAGACGATCTGTTCTCCTTCTGTCAGCTCCTTGTCACACACGTAGCCGCAGTGCGACCGGCCCGACCATTACACCTACTGACGCGGGCATCCAGACTTCAGATCAAAACAGTCCCGTTGTTGCCATGGGAACCATTTGGAGCCCCGTCAGCGCTTCTGCGGTCCACCCTGGAGCGAGGCAATTAGCCCTCCCTCCCCATCCTTCGCTCTTCCTGTCCCACACACCCCCCTTCCTCCTTTTCAGGAAGGAAAAAATAAAAAATGGCCTCCTCCATTCTCAAGAGGCATGACTATTCCTTCTTCCTTCTCTCAGATTCATTCACCCACAATGTTTAACACCAGCTCCTCTCCTCCCACTCTACACAGCTTTTATAAGTGTGTGTGTCTATGCGCACACACACACACACACACACACACACACATATAAATATATATTTATTATATAACACGTACACACACACACACACACACACTCGCTCGCTCATTCCCCAGACAGAATGAGGGTTGATTTTAACAATGCACTAAGAGTTAAATGCACCTTCCTGAGACAGGAATAAAAAAACTCCAAAAAATATATAAAACAATGCCTGCGAGTTGGCAGTTGGCCCAACAAAGACAGTGGGATAAAAGTTTAAGCTATAAACCAGCAGGAAGGGATTCGGTGTGTTGCTTAAAGACACTTCAGCAGGGTGGCTGGAGGCATCTGCCGAGGTTCTCTGTACAAGTGACCATTTTATAATGGAAAAACACCGTCAGGACTATAAACCGAAACCACTGCAACACAAAAGTTCATAACACACAGCCTCAGACGCACACACGGATAGCAGCGTTAGGAAAGACCTTCCTTAAACTCCACTTTAGCCACCAGTCACAGGAGGTCAGCGAAAGGCCCATTCCACTCAGGATCATATCCACGGAGAGTCCTCGCTGTGCTCTATACTTAGACGCTTCAGCCATGAGCGGCTCACCTCTAACTTCCACGCTGTGTTATCCCTCCAACATAATGGACCTGCTGTCCGGGGGATCACAGACTCGGCACAGGCGGGTCGGCTCATCTCTGTGCAGAGGGGCCCATTACGAGGTTCATCCTTTCTATACATAGACCCCGGAATTATTCTCGGAGCAGCGAAGACGAGCGACACGGGGGATGTATCATGTCCAAGACTGGCTGAGCCGAATTAAAAGTCCTGTTACATGACTTTTCACTTGCGGAACAGCTCACCGGGGAGATGCCGACAGGAACCTTAATGACGAGAGTTCATAAAACACACCGTAGGACAAAACAAGTCATAAAAGGACAGCGTCTCGGGAGGGTAGGCTGATAAAGTCACCTGACGGTGACCACAGACTTGAGGTCATGAGGTCATAGTTTCGCCTCCTTTAAAAGCCCCACTACATCAGTCGGTGTGACATGGTGGGGTTTGTGCTAAGCGATGACATTTCCGGTCAATGTGCACTTGGGACGGGGCAGGAGACAACCTCGCCTTCTTTATTTCTTCGTCACTGACGTAATTGAGCAATACCAAGTCGACATCTTAATCCAAAAAGTATTGGTTTTGCTCCCCGTTCAACTCCCATTAACACCGTGTTGCAAATCAGTCGAAAGTTTCGAAATCAATGGGAGACGATGGCTTTATGAAATTAGAGGATAATTTGAAATACACGGTTAATCAAAAGCACCAAAAAGGTATACAATAGTTCAATGGAAGGAGTAAATATGTAGAAACTCAAGAAAAGAGAATAAAGTTAAACTGCCAGTCAACGAGCCATGTCGACTTTCTACTGTGGATCCACAAGCCCAAACTTTACAGTCCACAAACACGATGTCACGTGGGATCCATACAGCCGGGGTCCCCGAATCAAACAGACACAACCAGAAGTTGCACCTGAAGAACCTCTGGAAGGAAATGAATGGAGGTAAATGGTTTAAATTCCCTCACCATGTCCGCCGGGGTGCTGCTGCCCGTCATCCTGAAGCTTCTCCCGGTCCTCGCAGCGGTTCACACGACACCACGAACCGAGTATCTCCTCTTGTTGTGTCCGTTTCACACGACACACGTCGCTGTCGGGGTACTCGGGCAGGAATCGACGTAATCCTGGGGACTCTCTGTCTGTCTGTCTGTCCGTCTGTGTCTGTCTCTCTCTCGTCTGGAGATGTCGGGATGTGATCTGCGACGCTTCCTCCTCTCTATTGCACAACCGTTCCGTTGATCATTTCCCACACAAACGGGGACATTCAGAGGAACGGTTAATGTTAGCGGGACGCGGTGTGGACCCGAGGGCCTCCTCCGACCCTCCAAACATCAAGAATATCCCGCTTTTAGATTTTTTTTTTTTTTAAAAGGTACCTACGCCATGCGACGAAACGAACAAACCCGATACTGCTGGCACATCCGGACACGGGTCCGTTTCTCTCTCGGTGAAAAAAAAGGAACAAAATGTTTTTTAAAATGATCCGCAAGGTTAACGGTTACCGTCCGCTGGTGAACTCGCGCGGGTGGGAAGAGAAGACGCGGCGCGCGGGGTGGAAACGTGTCGGCGCTCGTCTTTAAAACGGCAGTTTGTTGTGGTCGTGGTCGTGGATCAGACGTCGCAGACTGCGTCGCCGTACCTTTGCGACCCGTTCAGCTGTCAGCCTGCCTCTCAAAGCCAGCGCCAACGCAGCAGCGGAAACAGCCGCGGCACTTCCGGTTGTTAATTAGGAAAATAAAACTACTTTAATCGAGTGAACGGCCGAATACAGTGTGGACCGTTTGATCAGTATCAAATGGATATGCTGTGGACAATATATATGAACATATGCAGCAGTAGCAAAAAATATCCTGCCATGTCCAAATAATGACAATCAACGACACATAGATGTTTTACATTCACAAATAATAGCTACATTTATTTGTCAGCCTGAGAAAATCCTAAAAAGGAAATTGTTTATTATGCTTTACATACGAGTAAGGAATTCAAGAAAAATAGAGACACTGTAGATGTCTCCGTCAATGATACTCCATAGCACTGTTCTGACACATACATACAAAAGGGGTAGGTGGGGTTAAATGGAGTCAAATTCACCCAATAGCATTGTGAAATATTCAGAATATTCAGCGGTTACTTTAGTTGATCGAATTAACTTAAATTAGAATTTTCTTTGTCAACTGCAAGAAGTAAAGTGTAAAATACTTGGCTCTAAATGAACTAGTTTGCTCACCCTCACTTGTATAATCCTCTTCTCTAGGACTCAGCCATGTGAGGACTGCAGAGCTACATCCGTTTTATCTGTGTTCCTTGTGTGCACTCCCAGCCTCTTCAATATTTGGTTATAACTTTAATTTGGTTGTTTATGGTAACTCAATTACTTTTGTTAAACCATTGAACTCTGAGTCCCCCAGGTTTGTTATGGCTCAAGAACCAGGTTGTCGCGGTTAAATAAGTCGGAATTTAAAATATAATTAAGTCTGTATATACACAGAACTATGGGTCACAAAATGTACTTCATCAAAAGTTTAAACATGCAGAGTCTTTGTTACATTATCATTTCATTTATCATTAATATTGATGTATTGGAACGTAAACTGTATTTAGTGGTGTGGTTGGTCAAGCTGGACTTAACTACTATCCATGAGATAATACATTTTCAAAATGTTCAACAAAATTTTGATGCAAAGTATCGTGTGTTTTAGACGTTTCATTTACAGTATTTATTTTATTTTGAAGTCAGAATTATGTTGTATCCGGGTGTAGTGTATCTCAGCCTGCAGCTTGATGAATCCCCTTCATGAACATGGCGGCAGTCCCCTGATGGGTGGTTCAACAGGGAAGTGGGTGCTGTAAATACTAGGATTATGAGGGGGAGGCAGTGCAGTTCAGGTGGAGAAGTGACTGGACACACACGCTGGAGAAATGAGTATGGACAGGGTCTTTTTCTTTCCAAAAGGGACTTGTGGGGATAGTTAATTCCTTTATACAATACAATAAAAAAGTAATGACAAGATGTTGTAAATGTCTATCAAACCTTTTTCCAACAAATACTTAAGTGATACTCAATTGACAATTAAAACATTTGAAAACAAATGAAAACCCTTTCAATTGCTTATCACGTGTGGAAAGCGTAAAGATCAGGCGGCGCTGTGGTGTGAAAGCCTCGCTAGATCTGCATTCAACGTCCTTCAACTAGAGTCTTCTGGGATTCATAGTAGCCCTAACATTCGACTTGGGGTTGTGTGTGCAGCCATGCCAGGTGATAGTTGGTCTATTGAAAGTGATCAGGGTCTTAGAGGACAAGACGAGGGGAAACGGTGGTTCACCCTTGTGTAATGAATGAATCAATAAATAAGAAAGTCAGTACCCGGGGTTGCATGCGCTGTGACAGAAAGTGGACAATGCCCTGCAGGGCTGAAGAGACACGATTTCAGGTTGTGAAAAAAAAAACATCAAATATTTTGTAAGTATTACTATTTCTTCATACAATATAGAAAGTACACTGATTAAATACATAATAAAGTAATCTCTATCATAAAAAGTATCAATAATATGTAACAGTTTCATAATAGCACTATGGCAGTGATGTTATTTATAGCATGCACCTAATACATTTGTAATATAATATCCTGTCCTTGGGGGAAGTGCTCCGTCCTGTGCGTTGATCTTTGAGTGTGTGTGTGTGTGTGTGTTTTCCGTCAGAGGTCGAGATGCGTATCGGCAGCAGGTCTGTCCGCTCTGTGGTGGACTGAGTGAAATCCATTGTGGCACCAGAAGTGGCTTTTCTCTGAGATCTACGGGATTAACTACCTAATCTCCCCACCATAAAGGGAGAGTGCAAAGGGGGTAGTAAGTCTGACATACACTCTCACAAACGCACACACACACAAACACACATACACACACACACATACACGCACACACACACACACACACACACACACACACACACACAAAGGCATAAGTATGCTTGCAAAAAACAAATTGGGAATCTGTTTCTGTTGGCTGTGTTTTAAAAATGAAGGCCATTGTATGATTTTTGGCCAGTTCCGAATGGGCAGCAACGATGACTATTGTAACTGTTGAATCCTCTCTTGATTATTTTCCAATTTCCAATTGATTTCACATATACAATGTTGGGAAATGCTCTCAAGATGACGGTTCTATTTTTTTGTGCTTCCTCAGCAGCAGTCTTGGATCAAGGAAGGTAAATGTGTTTAAATGAAAAGGTTGTTAAATGAACAGGCAACTTTATTGTTTTTCTTTCTCCATGTTAATCGATTTGTCGTTTCAGCTCTGAAACAAAGGCACACACTAGATCCATACAGTAAATACACCTTAGAGAGGGGTGTGTGTGTTCCTTCCCTCCTCGGGGGACGATTTAGGACTATTTATTGAGGATTGCTTGTCCAATTAGGGACAAAAGTTGTGCTCTCAATTAGGAACTAGCTCATTATTTACATGAATATGAATGTGAACGCATAAATGATTGAATTAGACTTTCTTCTTTACCATCATCGTGGCCTTTTAGGGACTGATATTCTTTCTTCAATGTTCACGTCTTTCTGCTTTCAAAGCTCCAGCATTGTAAATTATTTCAGGTATTGTTCAATATTTAGGGTTTAAGAACAGTAGACCCGTGTGGTGGACGATATTTTTTTTAAATGCCTGTTTATCTCATCTAACAAAAATGTATTCAGATCAAGTGCATATGTACACTGTGTGTGTGTGTGTGTGTGTGTGTGTGCATTTCCCTCCTCAGTACCTGCCTGTACTTGTTCGACAGTGGACGTCTGTGTAAAATGAGTCACCACGTCACCTCTGCAGCCCCTCACTTTTTCTCTCTAAGTTCTGCTGATCAAATATAAACGTTTCATTTTCTGTTAATACAATAAAACTCTGTAACCCTTTTAAGCCTCTCGACTATGTTCCCATTTACAATTTTTCATCTGAGCGCCTGCTGTGTCGCTCGGACCACACACACACACACACACAGAGACATAAAGTACACATCAAACACATATGAAGAACCTGAAGAGGAGTCTCTGCGTTTGAATAGTCAAAGGATACGATTTAAGTTGCTCCCCCTGGTAGAAGGTATCCTCTGGCACGCTGACGGAGCAGAAGATTAACTTTGATCTATTCCTGTTTCCACTGTCACGACAAAGCAATTGTTGTTATTTGCCGTCGGCGTGCACCACACAACGTGGTGGTTACCGCCGCTCCTTTAAACACCGCCGCTCAGCACAGCAGCACACAAACGTCCCGCTGCTTCGCTGCCACGGCCTCCTCATGTTTCCCACAGATAATCAACACGCCCGAGTGCCATCGGCTATTCTGAGATCTCGCAGCAAGTGCAAAGGTTGGTGTGGTAAAACTCGACAACCTGCGTGACAGTTCAGCTCTCCCAGTAGACGTTTGGCCAGTTATTTTCCCGCCGGATCCACAATATTTTTGCCCCCCGCCTCTTTGTCTACTGTCGCTCATGTAGCCATCTGAGAGAGAGTCACCCGGATTATGAGCTTAATCTCACAAGGTTGTAGAAACACAATTTGTAGAGTTTGTGCTCTTCACTTTACTTCATTCCCATGTGTGTGTGTGTGTGTGTGTGTGTGTGTGTGTGTGTAGTAGTAGTAGTAGGAAGTCCAAAGTTCTGCAGTTTGACTGAACTGTCCATTAGAAATGTGTCCGTCTTTCAACTGTCCGCCAGCCATTCTCTTCTGGGACTGGCAGCTCTGGTACGATGTCTCCGATCCGAAAGAGAGCTGCCTTTATTACGCGGGATCGTGTCCCTCTTAAGAGTAAAGCCTAAACCTGGGTTGGATTTGTCTCTGATTTATCAGGCGACAGCCTGAGCCCGGGCTTATCTGTAATGAACTGTTGTTGTGGAGATCAGGAGGAGGTGGGTTCTCCTTAAGTCGGTGGTGAATGTACACAGAGACGTGTCCTGACAGACTTCTGTCGTATCTTCCTGGAGGCTAAATCAGAGTTGCAAGTTGTATCTGAGATCTCAAGTTAAGATATTTACATGAAGAGAGTTGATTCAAAACCCTGCGGGAGTTTTAGCTGCTCTACCGGGTTGGTGTGCCCCTTCGGGCAAGACTGAAATATGCCAACAACCAGATTTCTCGTAACATTCGTGGTTGCCAGACAAAGTGTCTTGATGATGACCCTGTGACGTCTCATTTATCCCCACCAACATTTACACCGTCGGGGCAATTTAGAGTCATCAATCACCTGAGCTGCGTGTGTTTGGACTGTCGGAGGAAGCCGGAGAGCCTGAAGAGGACCCACGTTGACACAGCGGGGCCGTACGCCAGCGTGCAGCCATCCAGCCTCTCTTTTCTTAATTGCATTCAGGGCAGAAGCCCTTCAGCTCCTCTTTAAAATGAGCAATACGGCCTCACAGAGCTTCAAGCGTGTGGATTCTTAATCTTGTTTCTTTTCTATAGAGGCAGTGATTATCTTAGTTGGATGTGTAGTTGGAAGTTTTATTTTAGGGGGAGTTGTATCACATGACTAAAAGGTTAAGAAAGTATTTCTTTCTTTCTATCTACAAAGACAAGCAGGATGATTTTCGAGAGAATGCATGCATCCGGAAAGCACTTATTCAATAATAGAATTAAAATCCGGTTCTCGCTGTGACGATGTCACCTTTATCACCTTTTCCTTTCTCCTTGACATAACCGCGACTGCGATTAAGGTCTCAAACCTTTTCGGTGGTTTTCGTCAGATATTATTGGCACGCGGATATTTTTAGAGGAAGCCTCATGCAGCTCTGCGAGTCAGCCTTCGCTCGCTTCTCCACCTCCTCCCTCCCCCACGGTGACTCTGCAGGTGTAAAGTGGAGGGCGAGGCGCCGGGATCGGCACTGGCATTATGGCTGCTCTGTGCAGTTATCATGTCCCAAAATAGCTGTTATTAGACGAACAGCGGTATTAAGGCTCCAAACAAACACAAGAGGACTTTCAATATTTACCCTTCGGTCCAATAAACCACATCACTTTGACATATAACAGAAGCTCAATGATCGTGACAGTGATTGCAGAAGATGAAATTAAAAACACGCAATGGGTAGAGGGCCCCCAGCGCCGACTCACAAACACTGTCCAGATCATAATGTACAGGGCGGCACAAGGGAAGTTCCACTCTGCGTTTGTTGTCGGCGCCTCACCTCCTGCTTTGGTTTCCATCAGCGGAAATTCTCTGGCTTAAAGTCAAGAGCTGATGTGGCGCTAAAACACACACACACACACACACACACACACACACACATGGACGCACACACAAAGTCGATTAGGCACCAACGGCCTAGAGTGATTCAGCATTTTAAGTTGACCCTGAATTAAACGACCTGGAATGTTACTCAACAAGGTGCAAATATAACTTTAAACATTAATCATACATTTTTTTTATATTTGCGAGAGGGCCAAAATGTTCAATCCCACTGCATCTTTATGGAGCAACAGACATCTCCCACTAGAGGGGTCGTATGAGAACTGCGCCTCAGCTTTGTTCCAAGTTAGTAGATTGCAATCAGCTCTTTGTTAAAATAACAGCTTGTTTTTTCATGTGGGGGCAAAAAAGTATTCAATATAGTTTAAAGGCTGCCTGCATGTTTTGTTTACAACAGATTTACAGGATTTTGCAGTTCGATTATCATCGTGACTGTCATTTTATACTTTGTTGGGACAACCAAAGTGTGATTTCCAAGTCTTAATAACCCATAAGCTGCCACAGAACTAGCCGCAGTAGTCTGGTTTAGAGACCGGATGCTCTTGGTTATCTTGTAACGGACTGAGGGACATATTATGTCAATTTGTTATAAATTGCTACAAATACTGGCCCCCTGCGGGGGAGACAGCGGCGTAATATGATGTGATGCGTGTAGGGGAGTGACTTTCTTTCCAAGCTTGATTTACAAAACAAGCTGTTTTCAAGTAACGTTCTGACAAAATAACTTCTTTATTACAGCTCAGGCTTTCACCTATAAGAAATAACATTAAATCAAGTAGAGTAATTGAATCCATCACCTTTAGTATAATCCTTGAGGTGCGGTTCAATATGATATATTTATGTTAGGGCTGTCAAAAATAGGGTGTTAACGGCGTTAAATAGATGTTTGTCGTTAATTGAGTCAATTTTTCACGCATGCGCAGTGTGACAAATTATTCAGGTCCGGAAAATACCTTTTTCCTCTAGTCTAGGAAATGCACTTCATCTTATACAATACATTACTGCCACCTGCAGGCATAAATCAGTACTCATCGCAATAGAGACTCATTACCGTTGGGAGCTAGAGGCGAGAGATGTTTTTTCCACATAAAAACAGATAAAAACAAAAATGTGGTAGGTAGAGATTTTTTCCCTAACGCTGTCCCGTGTGTATCGGCCGTTCCGGAGTACCGATGCCAGTGTTCGTGCTCTTTAGCGTGACGCGTCTTCAGATGTTTGATTAAGTTGCTGGTGTTGAAATTTGCAACACTCGTGCCACCCCTCGAAATTGCTTCTTTGCATATGTTGCATGTTGCCGTCTTATTAATTTGATAAAAATTTTTAATCATTTGACAGCCCTTATTTATATACCAGAATGATTCTTTCTGATTCATCATTGAGGCATAGACAATATTAGCATTGCTGTCACGGAAACAATATTACGCGTCCCTCAACATGTATTCAACATCCTTCTTATCACCCACAACTCTCTCAGCTCTCTTACAGGTTCGCGAGGCTGATGCTCTGGTCTGACGGATCACAAAGTAGTGCAATGCAAATAAAAAGGCACCATCCGCTCCCCCTTCTCCAACCACCTTCGTTTGGTCTGAACTACGCTCCTTTAATTGCGTGGTGACTGGTTTGTGTATTTTTGTGAGTTTTTGTGATTTTTGTGCGTCGATGACCTGATTGCTTTGTGCAGCCTTTCATCTCAACAGGTCTCCACACATCATGGCAGCAAAGCTGGTAGCTGTCTTTTGGTTTGGATTTTATTCACATTCTGTTTTCCTTCTTCATTTTCCAACTCCACATCTTCCAGTTAATGTAATCTCCGCTGGTTCGTATCCCAATATTGAATTAGGACAATACTGAGCAACCCCTGTGACATTTACGTTTCGTTGTTAGTGTGTATAATGAAGCAGCAGCGCGCAGACACACAAAATACAAACTGATGGAGAAACTGGCATACCAAAGATGTTGATTAGGGATCAATAAACGGAGGTTCAACACTGCTGTTGAGAACACATTTCTTATCCTCTCAATGTTTCCAGTCTGTTCTACAGCTGTCAAGTTCTATCCCTCCCCAACCCCCCCACCATTATATCCCAATGTGTATTATTTAGAAGGCAGCTTTCTTGTCACTGTGAATCTTGGCATTCAGCTGAAAACCTACACAAATAACACCGTGTCAGTAAATATTATGATTTGTTTTCTCCGTTGACAGATTTGAAGCACAAGGATGCGTTTGATCGTGGACGCAATGAATGTTTCCTCAGATGTTTTGTTGTGCCAACATCTGCAGAATGTGATTATTTCCTTGATGCATTTAAATCTAGCTCAAAGGTTGAATTCAATTGATTTGTGGCTAATGGAGTACAACATTGGGAGAACGTGATTTCTATTATTTTAACTCTATCCTGAAAATAGAGATTGGGACCATCAAGTAGACAACAAATCACAGGATTACGGATAAAGACCAGTCTTGCTTCACCACACGCCATCAGATGTAGCACAGAGTAATAACTCTGCATATAATAGATATTCTGATTCATTTGTGGATCCAAGATGAATATTTGTCAACATAAAGTGTATTTAGCGCAGGCCAGTTCTAACTTAACACTTAACTTCAAGCTTAATTTACAATTCATCTAGAAAAATCGTGTGAGGCGCATCATTTTAGACATAAAGAATGAGCAATTAGGATCATATCTCATATCCTGCTTTTTTGTCCCGGCTGGTTGAAATATCCTCATTCTAACAATCGAGGTTTGAGGCTATCCAGCAGACCGTTTAGAAATAGGGCCATTTAAAAATCCCTTTCATTCTAATCTGTCACTCCTTTGCACGTCAACTATGTATTAGTATGTCTTTTTCCTCACTTTTATTTTGAAAATTGTCCTCCCATGTGGTGTTAGTCACTCTCTTTGTCTTCTTTTTTTTTACTTCAGATCAGATGACACAGATCGTTCATAGAAACACATATAAATACACACACAACCACCACTGCATTCAAGGCAAAACCCCAAATCAGTCTCATACAAAAGACACACACAGACACACACAGAAGAGCCGCAAGATGACCAATGACATGCAACCACGAGTGCAGCATGACGAATCGGATTTCACAAGAACTCCCCATTTGGATAGCCTCCTACTGAAACTTCCACAACCATTATCGGCTTAAAAGCTCAACAACACTCCAACGTTTTCTTTCACATTCAGAGACATGCATAGAGGCACTTGAATCTTGACTCTCACTTAGAAACCTTTTAAAAAAATTTGGGGGGTCTAAAATGCGATTAGGGATGCTGAATTGTAATACCTGTTGAAGGGCCGCACCATACACGTTTCAATTCAACGTGTATTAATTGCTGCTCAGTAAATATTTGTAATACATTATTCTTAAGTGGTGTTTGTGGACGTTACAGAAAGGCTCCAACCATGATAAGCAGTCTAAAGGTAAACACATGGTGGCTCTGTCATTTGAAACAGCATCACCCAGTGGAGAAGCAGGTTGTATTACAGCAGGGGTGTCAAACGTACGGCCCGCGGGCCGGAAACGGCCCGCCAGGTGGTTCAGTCTGGCCCGCGGGATAAATCTGTATAACTGAAAAAAAATAAGAATACGCTTCTATAAAATCTGCAGTTCCTATATTGTCCGCTAGTGGCGCTGTTTCACGTCTATCGCTTTACCCGCATTTTCTGTTGACCCTGGCACCCTCTTCAGTGAAATGTCTTTGTCAAAAAAGAGAAAAGTGGACACAGTGTCGGATTTTTCAAGAAAAATGGACCTCTTCCTACATGTTCATGGAGGTGAATCACAATCACTGTGGTCAGTTTTTATGCTTAAATAAATGTTAAACTGGGTGAAAATGTTGTTGAAATTGCACATTACTTTTCTTAAAAACTCTTAGGTTGTTGATAATATATTTATTAAAAGGACAATTCATTGCATATAAAGATTTTTATAATTTACTTCTTCTCTGCACTAATACAAAGAAGAAAGTGGACTTATTGTTAGTTCTATGTCATTTTAGAATGAGTTTACTGGTCTGGCCCACTTGAGATGCGATTAAGTTGTATGCGGCCCCCAGACCAGAATGAGTTTGACACCCCTGTATTACAGTATGTAATGTTGTATGGAAATGGGGAGAAAAAAATAACTTCCAATCCACTCTGTGAGAATAATTGAATGCTTGATCCAAATACACTCAGACATTGAGGAACCTCATGCTCAAAGGCCTGCGGGGAGTCAGCCGTCACGTGATTGGTGCAGAGGGAGGCTGGTCCCCGCACTTTCAGAAGACACCCGCAGAAAATATAAATATGCTGATTTTATTATGGAGATATCAATTGCACACACAAAATACAAGCAGCCATAAACAACAATAAAACACTCGTAATTTAACACAGTTCATTAAAAAATTGAAAAAATGTCACATTCTCCGTCAGTTTGTAGGCATGATCTTTATTCATTGATCAATTTCTATTGTTTTTTTTTAACATTCCACTTACACATATTATCAAAATGAACGACTTCCCATAGAAAAGAACAAAAGCGTAGAAACTCACTGTCAGAAAAAGAGCAATTAGTCAAAGCACATAGCAAGTCTTCTGCAGAAGGTTGATATGAGCACGGCCTCGACAGACACAGGGTTATGACGTGCTCCTTGTGCTGACTGCAGACTCTTGGTTGTGCAAAATGCCTTTTGAGAAAAGCGTTTTTTCCACAGTCATGTTTAAATACTTGAATAGATATCCATCCTCGCGTGGCTGCTCAGGAGGTGACTGATCATTGCGGGGTCTTGGTCTCGTTTCAGACGTCAGAGCTCTGCACTTAAAAACTGAGCCTTCAGGCACTTAAGTGACAAACGTCTCAGCTAGTGAGTCAAACTAAATTTTGTCTAATGCACATTTCCCTGTCCACACGTGTGAGGAACAGAATTAATATTCTTCGATACATCGATATTCAATATTACGTGTTCTGGCGCCAAAACTAAATGTATAAAATATATATCAATGTCCCCTTTTTTCCATTTGGTAAAAGGTTCAATGTAACAGAATTGTTGACAGTCTACCGTAATAAATGATATACAGTGAGTATGTTCAGGTATGTTACACATACCTTATGAAGATCAATTTTGGAGCTTGGTAAATTGGGTTCAAATCTATTGGTAGGGTAGTTTACATCAATACGTCATGTCCGAATAGAACGTTGCATTTCGTTATATTTGCAGATGACACAAATGTTTTGTGTTCTGAGTAAAACCTGCAACTAAAGGGGAGTCAGATGAAAACAAATGATTGGAAGTGATGACCGACCCGTGAACTAAACAATGACATCAGGACACCAGAAAGCCTTTTGAGCTTCGGATGTAAACTAAAAACGCCCCTAAACCAACTTTACCTGGACTGGTTAGTTCTTTATTAGTACTTACAAAATCAGAAGATTTTGCTTTGTTTTCATAAATGGTGATTTTATAAGTGTATGTGTCAATTCTCTGTATTATTATAACAACAATAATAAATATGAAGGAGGAATTTACTCCACAATTTTTACATAAATGTTTTTTGCTTTAATATAATTGGTTATTACTATCATGTGGTCTTCTTCTTTTGGAGCAAAAGGTCATTGCAAACTCCATATTAGAAAACAAACGCCTCCTATCGGATGTTGATGGATTTTGATGCGTGGTGCAGCTGCAGCAATGCAACCACTAAGTGTCACCAGAGACCACTGGTTGACACAGTGTGTGCAGCTGGGATTAACAGGCTTTGGAGCCCACGGTGCACTTTCTGGCCTGCAAGAGGGCTGCACAGATACCCGACCGACAGCTGACAGCAGCCATGAAGCCGCTGCAACTGTTCCAGCATGGTCCCCCTTTTCGTTTTCCGGCACGGTCTTGGCCACATCAGCGGTGTGTGGGTGTAAATCTTCACCATTGTAACTGCTCTGCTCTGCAGTGGCTGTGAGGCAGGCATTGCACAGTAGTGGAGGGGGGAGGGGGGGGGACAATAATCAGCAGTGGCAGCAGCTTGCAGTTGTCACATGTTTGGTAATCGTATATGTTTTGCCTCCAGTGAGTTGTTCCTGTTGTTCACGTGTAGCCAAAAATTCTATGATACGACTCAAGGTTGGGGGGGGGGGGGGGCATATTCCACCATGGCTGTCACCACCTGTTGGATCCACGTTTAACTGGGAAACAGCAAAAAAAAAGCAAGCATCATCAGTGAGTGCGAGGAATGATCAGGAATAGCATGAGCTTGTTTCACCCTTCAGGGACCGGATATGGCCTTTTATCGTTGCAGTGCAGAGGTCAGCTGCTGCCCCGCGTCTGCCTGTCCTCCAGTCTGCTCAATACCGAGGGCTCAGTTTTTAGGCCAAGGCCGACATCGCCGCTCCGAATGAGCACATTTTTCCAGCACAGTAGACGACGCATCGTCTTCAATTTACACCAAGCTCAGCTAATTTCTATGCTCAGGCTGAGTGTTGGTAACCCCTGTCTGAATAAGCTCTCTCCCATGGGAGTGTGTGTGTGTGTGTGTGGGGGGGGGAGGGGGGGGGGGGGGGGGGGCTGTGTTGTTGACACCACAATGCACAGTATGCGAGTGTGTGTCTTTTTGATTTTCATCTCCGGTGGTTTTTACACAACCATGTTCTTATAGCAGCTTTTTTTTTGTTGTTTCAAAGCACATAATCCTTCTTACATAAATGCTCCCCCCTCCCTTCCGCAGATAGCAGTACGTGACAGATGAAGCAGCTGTATCTAAATAAAACAGGAACAGTCAGTGATGCATGTAGACATCATGCTAGAACTTTCAGTGCACCTCCACGAGGCCATGATGTCGATTCATCATACATTTGGCAATATTTCAGTGTTTTGATAGGACTGCCATTTAGCTCACCACTGATGTTACACATCAGGCTTATTTTAGTTTTACAGAGGAATTGTGTATTCATATTTATTTAAAGTAGTCGGAGTGAAAATGAGCAATACCTCATGACACCGCACAAGATAGATTTATTAAAAAAAAAAAAAGTTTATTGACATCCGAAGCAATTTCAATTCCAACAACAAGCTGTTTTTTTTCTTATTCTTGCTATTACAGTGGTACATAAAGATCAGTAAAAGAATTGTGATACGTTAATTTTGATAACATGTCATTAAAAATAAGAACACAGGAAAAAGGGGGGCGGGGGGTGAAAGAAACATCTATGTCAGAACGCTTTTTATGTGCTGTGCACCACTAGCTCGGCTAAATACTGTAAGCCCACCCCTTTACACTGTACCAGGCAGGCTGGTGGTCTAACTATCACCGAAAAAAAGAAAGACAAAAAAGACTGGCAGAAAGATACAGACACGATACCTGTGTAGTGTCAACTATACAAAAAAGGAGAAAAAAACTGTACAGCATAAAAACAACTGATATACACAGCTTTTTTGTTGTTTTTTTCTTCTACCCCTTGGATACTAACATATTTTCTTTCAATAAGTGAACTGTGTACAAGGGGGTTAAATGCTTTATAAACAAGAAAATGACCACATATGTCACTCGCAATCTACTCGTCATCGTCATCATCAAAGTCGTCGTCGTCGTCGTCGTCGTCATCATCGTCGTTTTCCACCTTCTTCTCCACCTTGGGCTGGGCCTTTGCAGCGGAAGGTGCCCCGGCGGCGGCCGGCATGGTCTTGGCGCGGTACGCTGCGACGTCCTGCAAGGGAGGGGTGGCAAGACACTGAGGTTCTGCCGAGCGAGCAATCAAAAGCCTCCACGGCAGAGCAGCGAGGCGTGAATTGTCCATCGTGAGAAAAAGTAGCAAAACCATGGCTTTACCTTCTCATACTTCTCCTTCAGTTTAGACGCCTTCTTCTCAAAGGGCTGCTTGTCCTCCGAAGCGGTGCCGTTCCACATCTCGCCCAGTTTTTTGGCAACATCTCCAATGGTCAGACCAGGGGTCTCGCCTTTCACCTTGGAGCGATACTCGGCGCAAAAGATGAAGAAGGCAGAGCTAGAAAGTAGGAGAAAAAAAAATTGAGCGGGCCGGTCATTGAGTTCATGTTGCGTCTTTGTAACATGAGTGAACTGCTCACGATTCAGAGATTTGGGCTATAAAGTCATTTCATAAGAGTACTTACGGGGGTCTCTTGGGAGCATTAGGGTCCTTGAACTTCTTCTTCTTGGTTCCCCTGGGGGGAATGTAGCTCATCATCTCTTTCTCATAACGGGCCTTGTCCTGCCTGGCCAGGTCCTCAAATTTCCCCTTCTCCTTAAGAGACATTGTCTGGAAAAAAAGAAAAAACACAAGTAATTCACTGATTATACCATCTGCGCCAACACCTTATGTACACAAGCCGTAAGGTAATTCTCCAGGGTGTCATAAATATTAACCAACACCCTGAAACGCAGATTATCTTGACGTTACTTAAGCTAATTAAGAGTCATTTTAGTCCATTCTCAAGTACAACATTTGTCATTTAAGAACCTGACTAGTCTATTTGATCACCATCATCCATTGAGCCTACCTTCCATCGCTCGGAGCACTTCTTGGAGAACTCCGAAAAGTTAACCGAAGCTTCGGGGTGTTTCTTCTTGTGCTCCTCCCGACAGGTCTGCACAAAATAGGCATAGGAGGACATCTTGCCCCTTGGCTTTCCTGGCTCTCTCACCATCTTGACAGTAGGATCTCTATTTGTAGAATTAAAAAAAAGGAATAATTTAAATGACTTGTGAAATATCCTTTGATAAATATTCAATGTCATTAGGTTTACCACAGAAAAAGGATTAGGCAAAAACTGGCTAAGATGTTGGGATATATTACCAACTTGTGTATCTATACATATTTAAAAACAAACTGTAATACAAATATATGTATATGGGAAATGTTTTACTTTAAAGTATATACTATAAAAGTCTATAATTAAACAAATAGCAAGCTATACTATTCCCTTATGTTACTCGTGTTATGCAAAAAGGAAGACCTTTGATTTCTCCCCATCAGACCACTAGTGTGGCAGAAAGCGCTTCTCGAGTGACCCGCCCTCCGCGCTGTCAAACAGCACCAAGTTAAAGAGCCGATGAAAACACTCCGCCGACCCGGAAAACGCGATAAAAACGACTATATGTAAATGCATCGATAGAATCTGAGCTGTTCTGCAGAAAACGGAGTTGTCGGGTGGGTTAAACTGCACAAACATATAGCGACAGAGAAAAGATAAAAGATACCAAAAACAAAACAAAAATGATATAAAAACTTTTTTAAATCATTATTTTCGCGATGTCCTTTCGCACCAAACTGCGAAAGTTGACTGCATAACACGACAAACGGGACACCTCGGTGAGAGCGCACTCGTTATACAAAATATAAATATATGTTTGTTTATATACCGTCAAATCTCATGTGCAATAACAACAGGCACTTTCATTCATGTTTGTGTTTTATCAAACATTACAACTTTGACACAAAAAAGGCACACATTTCACAATAATGGGTATTTATTGGAAATACAACACTTAAAACTGCTAAAAAATATCATTCTTCAATCTTCTTTTCAGTCTTCATCTTATTCTGAAAATAATTATGTATAAAACTGCTAAAAACGTTCGCATATATTTTGCCCCATCAAATGCTACTACCAGCGAAGTAGTAATGGCGCATAGGCTTTCGTTGTGAAAAAGGAGGTCAACAACGACGGCAATATTTCTTCTTCCATTTTGTGAGAATGCCTTCTTCATGAAAGAAAGTCCCCCTCAAATGTCTCCTCCCGCCCTTCGGTCCGCTTTGCAACTCGACAAATACGTCGGAAATGCCGGCGATGTTGACAAAAATATTTCCCCGATTGATTCCTATTGCACTGGCCGGTTTGTATAGCAATACATTGGGTGTGCTCTGTGTCTATGAGCGGGGCTGTGCTACCGCTGCCTTGGTTTTCTATGAGCTCCTAATGGCCGCTCGTCTTCATCCACTAACATGGGGAATATGGCTCCTTCTCTTTGTGTCACTGCATGCGATAGAGGGCAGAGCGACCCCACTCCGCTTCGACCCCACGTTACAGCGTCTCAAAAGCCCCGGAAAAATCTCGCGGCGGCGCCGTTGGAGAGACGAAAGGTGGAACTTTCTTTTGCCGTCGTTACATTTTATAGTTGCCGGTTTGTTTCGTGAGAAAACCCGGTTGGAAAAAGTTGAAGTGAACTGCGCCTCTCGTCGCTAGCTTTTCACCACTCGCCTCCGATGCGAATACAGTCAGCCATTACAGTAAAGCGCAGATCGTGAGGTAATTTTTTTCGCCGTCTTTCTCGACATAATTTTAGCAAACAGGCATACGGTTGCGCGTGTTTCGAGACGGTCTTTCTTTTTATAATGTTTTTGAATTTTTTTGTTACGTTTGGGCAAAAATAAAATAAAAACCGCAAGCTTCCCAGTCTTCACATGACAGGCGTTCATCTTCGCAAAGCACTGCAACGGCTAGCCAACGGAGGCTTCTACCATTGTCGTTAAGCCGTGTTGTCTGCTTGACATTTCTCATTTTTTACGCGATATCCGCCGTTTGCTTTTTTTCCATTTTGTAAAAACGACACGACAGTAATATACAAAATTATTTGTATTCAACGAAATCCAAAATTTTCGTCGATTTTCGGTCAAGGTTAATATTATTTTCGTCCTTTCCCACCCCCCTATAGAGCGTCTGATCCACACTCACAAGCAGGGCAACGTAACGCTACCTGATTTGCGCCGGTTATTTTTATGTTGTTTTTTTTTCACCTTTCACAGCGATAAAAATCATTTTCGAGATACGAGAGGCTTCTTATTCAATCGTAGCAACCACGCGAGTACGCTATTTCGACATGTTATTGTCATTATCATCATCACGAACACTTAATATTTCCGTGTGTGATACTTACCGACGGACTATGGCTGGATCTCAATGCTCTGCAATGGCTGTGAGTGAGGAAACACTGGCGATACGCAGTGTCTTCAGTCTTCAGCTCTCTAACATTACTCTCGGCGGAGCTCTCGCGCCATTGGCCGGCGCCCGGTCTGGAGCTCCTCCCATTGGATGGAGGGTTTTCATTGTCCTAATAGAAGACGAGGACCCATTGGCTGCCTTTTGTGAAACGTCACCAATGTTTTCTGAAGCGCGCAGATACAAAAATGTTCGTGTCCCAGCATGCTGGAGCTGGTAGTAGTGTAGTGTGTTTGCCATAGTATTGAATTCACTGCGTTGAGCCCGGTGTACAGTAGGCAAGTTAAATGAATGAGTGGAGCGCTTGTGGTCGGGCAGCGGGGCGGCTCTACAGTGGTGTGCGCTTGTGTCGGACGGACTGGCCACCTCTTCATCAGCCAGCTCCATTGGGCATTCTCCCCAATGCGCGTGTGCTTATTGGCAATTTATTACTTAAAAAAGGCATAATGTGTAAGTTGCGTTTTCGCGTTTTAAAGGTGACAGACACCTTTGCTCATACCGCAGGGCACATTTACACACTAGATTGCACATTTTAGAAGATTTGGGTATGAGTTAGAATGAAAACACAACGGCAATGTGTCTAATAGTTTGCCTTTTTATTGCACCACGATTTTTATTTCAGAAAGGTGTAACAACGCTTATTTAAGCACAATGTGTTTTTTTGCCTCTCTGACAGGTATGCACAATTGCAGGCATTCATTTGTGATATAGCCTAGATGTTTGCATATGTGTCTGTAGTCCATATTAGGCTAATATAAGAATATATAAATAGGCATTGAATTGCACTGCGTTTTTTCCCAGCACAATTAGTTTTTAGTTTACTTCATTTGCAATAGCTGATTAAATATGAAAGTGTACTAATGCACAATTAAAACATAATAATGGAGATCAAAAAGCCGCAATACTAATTTATAGTTAGAAAGAATATATTTTAAAATCATTTAGTTCTGCAGGATTTTTATTTTATTTTGTTAGGGTTAGGGTTAAATACCGATGCTTAGCATTACATTCAAATGTACTAATTGAATATCCAATAGATAAAACAGGTCTTGATGATTGCCTCACTATGCCTCACTATGCCCTTTTAGCTCCTAGCTTCGGGGCAGTTAAATTGGAAGAGCCCAAAATTACAAAGTAGTTACAAAGGAAAAAGACAAAAGGGTTATTCTAATGTAGTGCCATTGCACATAATGAAAACAGACCACGGCTTTACGAGCAAGTTAAAAGATTTGTTTGAAATTGCATGGTGTTGGACCATATTACTGAATGTAAGTTTACCTAATAACCACTTTATTTAATCTTCGATGGTTTATACACGAGAGCTTTTCTATATCCTAATTACATACGGTTTCACAGTTTTTCCACCCGTTTCCCTCTGATATGTATCTGAAATGAATTCGATAACACGCTGAAACCCTCTTCACCTCCTGAACAATTCAGTCAATATATGTCAGTAATTGTTAATTTGCTTGTTTGTCTGATCAACAACATATATTATAATTTTACAGAGTAATGTAATTTAATGTAGACATGCTGCAAGCTTGCCTTAGCGTCACCATTAGGCAAAGATTTGATTTGATTTAAGCAGTGTCCCAGTAATTCGTTGTTGACATCCAAACATTGCCCTTGCTGTGATCTGGAGTTACTGAAGATAGGTGTAATAACCTACGAATATACACATGCTTTTTCTGTTTATATTTTGCGTTTAAACTTATGGAGGAATAGAATGCTAATGTTTGTTATATGGATTAATCACAACCTCTCCGCCAAGGGCAATGCTTTTGGCTCGCCATCCTGCAGATGCTCAGAGGAGTTCATAAGAGGCCTCTTTGTACATTACTTCTTCATTGTACTCTAAGTGGATATAATGCAAGTATCTGACATTAACGCCTTGAAAATCAGATAATTGTCTTAACTTGGTGGGGGTGGTGACGGAGTTCACCTAGAATACAAAATATTTCCCTGATTTGCAAAAAATAATCAGCTGCATTCTGATTGTAATAACTGCACATTTTTTTATGTATTCATTGCTTCTACATGCCTTTGATGTGGAAATAGTTATCAAACAAATATGCATCTGCTTAGCAGCTTATACAGAAACAAAGAAAGATGGCCGACGCAGTTTTATCCTTATCCTTGAATTAAGAAAGGGAAGGGTGAGCTGATTCCAAATGCCAATCACAACACAGACTCAAGCCACATGTCTGCCCGTGATGCTGCCTGGCTGTGTGGTTGTGCATCGGGAGATGCCACAGCAGAGAAGCCATTGCCTGCTTGTGAGGCTGTGAGGCGGCCGGTTTATGCATTCTAATGAGAACTCACAGGGAAAGATATGCAAATTCATTTTGTCATCAAGAGGAAAATAGAGGACAGGAGAGCAGCAGATACAGGAGGGGCTTAAAGCAGGATTGCACATGAGAGAGGCGGGACTGGGTGGAGGGAGACGTTGATGCACGTCTGTGAATGTCTATGGGGGTTGGAGCAAGAGGTGTGAGAATTAGGCTGTATTTCAGAATCAGAATGTGGGCCATATGTAACCCCCACCTAAGCGACTCACCCTTTCTAGATCTCAAATGAATAAATCAGCCTGTTACTGTAAAACCAAAAAAGGAGACATTTGTGCAGGTCATTAAAAAAAACTAAAATATCTCAGTTCAAAATAAATTACTAATTACATTGCCATTACCCCGACTATTACTGCTGCTGCTACTAGCTTACAACTAAGAATAATAATAGTAAAGCATTTTGAAAATTAGAATTAGAATTATTAGACAAGTCATTCATATGCCCCTTGTAGACACATGACATTCATGGTTGTATAATCTTCTAAAATCAGGCAATGGATGAATGTAATTACATGGATCTATTTATTTTATACTATACTATATATTTGATTACAACCTTGTTCATGTACCCACACCGATTATCAGTGCCGGCGTAATGGGTGGTTCCCTCCAAACACGAACAATAATCTTACCACCAAATATTGCAACACTCTTGCACTACCATGTGGGGGCTTACGGAACCTTTGTCTGTCAGAGGGGGGAAGACTAACCGTGATGCACAACGGCTGCCGAGCGGAAAACGAACGTTTTATACACGAACTGGCAAAGGGATGCACATGGACCAACTCGGCAGGAAGGGATTTATAATCATACAACGTTCTGGGTGTATGGAGATAGCCCTGTATCATCATGATCTCGGATGTAGTTTAAATTCGCTTTCGGTATGTATGCATTTTTTTTAAAACTTCTTCATGGGAACAGAACACGACACCGCGGTGACTGAAATGAATGTACTGCGTTAGGCTACTACGTTAGCATGCTAGCCGCCGCCAAGTGCAGTGGATTGTAGTTTCAGGTTGGTTAGTGGATGTAGTCTCAATAGCATGGCTTTGACTTTATGCAACAACACGCATTCAAACACCCTGCGTGAATTCCGAGTTAAAATAATGGTATCTGCTGTATTTGCGGTGGTAGAAGCCTCTTGACCCGGCGCGTCAACGTTACATTTTGACCCCAAAACATCGTCACATATTCCAACCTTTCCCCCCCTTTTTTTAAACTGCGTAACCCTCTCTTGCCGCACCATAGGTGGCATAACATGCTGCAGCCGACCCGGTGGGTCCCACGTGTGTCCACATCCATTTGTGTTGAGGTGAGTTGTGTGCAAACGGGGAGGGACACAGCTTCAGACCCGGGTTGGTGGAAGTCCTCCCTGCAAACGCCTCGGTAGAACCTCTGTTGTCCCACAGTGTCAAAAATCCTATTACCCGATGCCAACTGCATTGTTCTTCCCCTACGTGAGATCATGGAGTAACTGTGCTGTGTGCGGTGCTGTATTCTTCTCCCCAGGTCCTGCGGAGGTGAGCCTGGTTGCGGTGACATGGTAATATGTTTTGAATCGTTCCGGAAAGCTGCGGACCAGAAGAGATACAGGTTGCCAATGACTGGCGAAGACACTGGTTTGGGGGCTTTGGCCTCGCCACTGGTGGGGTATTTGGGAAAAGTCAGTAGAGCTCTTGTTTTCCTCTAACTCTTGTCACTTGCGCAAAGCTGAATTATATTTGAAAAAAAAAAAAGAATACTGTGACCCGGCAGTACCAATCCAAACCAGACAAAAAAATGGAAATCTTTGGTAGTAAAAGGCGAAAGTATTTGGCAGAGTATGAGAAACTGTGTACCGTACAGGACATCTTATCGATGACTGATACAATGTTCATTTCATCCTTTAAACTCTCCCTCACACGATGAGCAGAAAACACAAAAGAAGCAAACTACAATTTGACAATTCCTTTTAGTAGTTGCTACTCTTAGTCATATGCCCAAGTTCTGCAAGGTAAATGGACCGAACCGTCCTACACTTTTGTTTCTTTTATGCATGTTTATATGCAAGTATTTTTTAAGCGCGTCATGGTTTTTAGAATGAAAAGAATGAAAAGGTTAAGATAACTAACCCCTTGTGCACAGGGATGTGGTCATAATTGACACTGTATCTGTTTTGTTTATGTTTTAAATAAATAAAAGGTTCAGGAAAGAGCTGCTTTACTGGAGCATTGTCCCTGGTGTTCTTCCAAGGGCTTGACCTATGCTCTGCGATCGTACCGCATCAACCTCCAGGAGTCCGTCACCCTCTGCACGAACCCACAGGTTAGCCCCAGTGCTGCTGACACACGCACACACACACACACACACACACACGGTTGCAGTTTTACAGCTATATTTCATGCTGCTCTGCTAACATTTCTGTGTGAATTCCCACACAGTGCCTTTTCCCCCTGGTCAGCCGGTCCTTGGAGGATGTTTTGGCCTGCTTGGATCCTGTGGGGCCCACTGTTGGGAACAAAAGAAAGAATTGCTCGTCGCTGGAAACTGAAGAGTTGACCAGTCCTGCACACAAACGCCTGCGATCAAGTGACTGTCTCAGCCCACCGAGTATTCCAGACGCACTAAGCAGCCCAGCAAGGCACGGTGCTGTAAGCAGTGTCTTTAATGGCCATCATCCAGCGCCAAAGGCAGACGACGGTAAGGCAAACGGATACGCAAATTCTCCAAGTGCAGAGACGGCTGATGGAGAGTCGCCACAATATGAGAGCAATGTTCTGGCCGAGGAACCGGCGAACGCCTGCGTGTGTGGATGGTTTGGCTCCCCGTACATGCTGGACTCCTGCTGCCCGCCGGCAGAGCTCATCTGAAGCCGCGTTGATTAACGACGGGGACGACCCTGCACGCTCTCCTCTGCGTGCTGCTCCTGGTGCCTCGCAGGCCGAGGAGGACTTCGGGCCTCATGGAGTGCAGAGCGAACGCTGCAGCCTGGACTCCAAGCCGCTCCCTTTCCCAAGCGACCACAATTATACTGCTGAAAATATGCCTTTGCACAATGAGCAGATTGCAAGGACACAATGGAAACTAGCAACTGCCGACATCCCCGCATGTGAAGACAGTGGCGGCGTTCCAATGGAGAGTTCGTCCTATGTGTTGCCGACAAAGTCGGAGGAGGAGGAGCTGGTGTCCGCTGCAAAGCAGCCCTTTTGGAGTAACAGCGATAACCTGTGTTGGCTGGACTCGCTGCTGGTTGCTTTGGTAAACTGTAAGAGCTTGGCAAACTGTAAACCTAAAGATGAGGCCGAGCAGTCATCCGTCTGGCAGCTGATGAGAGGATACGAAGACATCTGTGCTTCCATCCGAACGCATCAACAGACCGGCGGGGGTAAGTTAAACAAAGTCATTTTAACAGTTTGTGTCACTCTGTCACTTAAGAAGCCAAATTACTTATTCTCACCACACATCTGGGTGTGCCGGGGGAGGGGGCTGGAGCTGATTATAATGGTAAAATTCACAAAAGCTGTCGAATTAAATTAATAACTAAGCAATGCAATTATGGGTACTGTATTGTTTTTAGATGGCACCGCAACGGTGCCAGATCAAGCGCTGGAAAAGGCCGATGACGACCTACGGTGTCTCAGGATGTCAGTCTTCAAACTGCTGCAGCCCAAGCTGCATTGCAAACTGGGTAAGCCCAACCAAGCCGGTACTGAAGTGAAGTTGAACAAAGTGTAAACATAGAGGGGAATAACATATTTATTCTGACTGTAGTTGGCAATGGCACTGATTAGAAACCAATGTTATTTCGGGAACAATGCGTTGATTATCAAAAAGAGAAACATCTGTTTCTGTGTCAAACTCGTCCACACGGTGCTCACAAGATCACTTCAAAACAGAAAGTGACGGGTTTGGACTTGAAATCCTTGCATCCTGCTTGGCTGAATGTGGGACAACTTTCTTCTCTTTAACCAATGAAAACAACACAAGGATGTGCAAGGAGAGTGAGGGAGAAGGTGGGGTGGAGAACAATGCGGATAGTTAAGATACCGGCAGGCGATACACACAGTTTGATTTCAGGCGTGCTGACACGTGTGATCTCCGTAAGTCGGGCCCAGTCTCATCCACAGACACAATTCAACTGGGAGTGGAGAGCGTAGCCGCAACTTCTGTCGGAACTCGTTACCGTGGCGACGCTTCAACTGCTGCGCGATGGTGCTTCTTTGCAGGTCGGAGGGAAACTCCGGTATTCGCCATGCCACTTCTGCTGGCGTTGGACCCGTGGGCGGAGCCTCTCTTCCAGTCCACCTTTCGCTGGGTGTTCAGGTGCAGTGAATGCAAAGCTGCCTCGGCGGAAAGGTACGGAATGACATGATGATGGTGCTTCGTGCGTGTTGAAGTTCATTTCAAAGAAAAGTACAGGTGCAAGAGAAAATAAATGAAATGGGAAAACTGCAGAAATTCAGAAAATAAAATAACGTGAAGAAAAGCTTGAATTACCCCTTTGCTCTTTTAACATTTAATCTTGAAAGTCTCTGCTAATTATAAATTTAAACCCAGTGGTTTGTTTACTAGTGCCCCCAGTGGGAAGTATGAACTGAAATGAGTCTGTTCATTGTGGATTAAATGCCACAAATTTGCTGTGAGGCCTTTTGTTCCCTATTTTTCTTACTCGTCACTTTCTCTCCCTTTATTTCCATCAAAATAGTTGATTGTTTTTTCATTCTTTTTCTGATTTGTTGATTCCATCTCAGAGCCCAACGTGACATCATCCAGATGTTTTAGATAACTTTTTCTCCAAACATCAAGGCCAATAAAATTACAATAATAATTAATAATAATTAGTTGTACATTCTGTAACAAACGAAGGTTGCTTACTAATGTAATTATGGGAAAAGCATTTCAGGCTTGTCTGTCTTTATCTTTTGTCTTTAAGAAAAGTTGACCACAACAATAATAATACTAATAGTATCACTTAAGTGCGGCGTTATTACAAATACCCTTACATGCCACTGTTCTGATACACAGTTGTCTTTTTCGAAACTATAAATCCTAAATTTATTTCACGCTGTGCTTCCAGGGTTTTGAAAACTCTCCCCACCTTCCCAAACGTTTTGTCTGATTGGTCCCCACTTCATGCCGTCCACTTGGCCCCGTGCAACGTGTGCTGCCGGAAGAAGCAGAGGAGGACCATGGTGCTGGAGAGGTGAGGAGATCGCGTGTGTGTGTGGAGAACAAATCTAGGAAATGGAGACCGTTGCATTTAAGGGGTGCGATTTCTTCGAATCAGACCACTGTATGCAGATTAGTTGCAGCTAATCATGGGAAATGATTAATCTGTACTTGATGAAGCACATGGGGTATATTTGATTACTGTGGCAAGAAGGAAACACTGATCCGACATTTTCAGTCCTGCTGTTGGAGTATGATTAATAAACTGCACGCCTCACTGCGTGGAGGAGACTGGGATCATTATTCTGTGTTTAGACCACATCAGGCCTGACTTAAAACCGCCAAACTAACATGAAAATAATGTGTGCCCAACTAGATGTTTGAGCAGCAGAAAGATCTGCAGTCCTACTTCCATCATTATTTTAAAAATGGTTAAAATCATTGTTGCTGTTAGTACGTAAATGCCCTAACGTGGCCAACCCTTAATAATAATAATATTATTATTATTGTTACTGTACAGGTGTAGAGCCACAGCAGTTCTGTCATTAGGGGTCTTTAACTCATTGACTTGGGCAATTACTCAACACACTAAAATGTTATGTATTTAACATGTGAACGTGTCATTGCAATGTGCATAATTAAACATAAAGCTCAACCATCGTAGGCCACACATCTCCAGCCGTTTAACCAGACTTTTTTTGTTTTTTGTTAGCGTGCCTCCAGGTGTTTGCGCTGCACTTTGTGGAGGGGCTCCCTCACAACGATGTCAGGACGTACGCCTTCACCTTCAAGGAGAGCCGCTACTCGGTCACCACGGTGATTCAGTACCGCCATCAACTTAAGCACTTTGTTACCTGGACTCGTAACGCTGACGGTAGGTGTTCTGTTTTACCATCCACACGTTGGTAAATTAATTAGCTGCTCTGAACTAATGCCAGTTCTGTCCGAATTTTGACATGGATAATTAAGCAGAGCACAAAAGCGTGCACTTTTGCTTCTCTGTACTTGGGGTGAAACTACAAACCCTTCAGGCCGCATTTTTCATTTTGAATGTGTACCTCGGAAATTTTGATCAAAATCCCCACATTCCTTTTGAAGGCCGCTCTGCTTTGAAATGCTTCTGAAACAGGCGGCCTTTAAAATCTGTATTTGAAGTTGACAAATTGTCCTTTTTTATGGTTTCTACTTTTACGGTCGTCAGCGAACGTGGTTATGGGTAGCAATCCGTCCTCCTCACTGTGGAGGATTTTGGTCATATTTGTGTACTTCCCAGTTCTTTTTGTGTGCGTGTCCTCGCGCATCTGAAAGAGTCTCCTCGCCACATTTCAGACCCGGCGCTACGTCACTGCGCAAAGAGCATAAACAAAGCCTGAAGCATTCGGTTGAGTGAAATGAAGGTTGATGCGTTGTTTGCACCTCTGCATTGCAGTTTGCCAACAGCACATTCTGCTGGACAAATCATGCAACATAATGTGCAGAAGGCACACTTCTTTGTCCTTTTTGAGCCAACATTTTTATTCTATTAAGGCAAACTGCAATTTTTTTTTAACCGCGTATTGTGCCTCACAGGATCCTGGCTTGAATACGACGACTTGAAACATCCAGAGTGTCGAAGCCATCGAAAGTTCCCGGTTCCTGCTCAGGAGATGCACGTCGTCTTCTGGGAGGTGAGGGAGGAAGAGGAGCCTCGTGCGTGTTCTCCCTCCAGCACATTGGCTGAATCTCCCCCCTTTAAAACGGAGGTGAGCCCAAGTCAAGTGGACAGAGACTTGCCATCGGACAGACGGTCGTCTTGCGCTCCCGACCGGCCGCTGCTGGGATCTCCCGACGTTGCCTCTGCCCTCTTTGTACCCGACGACGCCCTGGCGGGACCCGTCCGGCGACACGTCCATTGGTTCCACGACGCTGCTCGACACCTTCGAGGGCCTCTCCCACGATGACATCATCACGCTCACGCTGGTGGAATTGAATGAGGAGGAAGGAACCCCGAAGCAAGGCGTTCCCAGCAGGAACGAGAGGCTCGACAACTCCCCGGGCAGTTCTGGCTCTCGCTCGGCTGCCGAAATCTCCCACGAGCTCCACCATCCCACTGAATCAGAGCCCGCGGATGGCTCGTCCAGCGACCCTTCGTTTGTGCCCGATGGTAAGAAAGGACGAGGCAAACGAATCACCCGATCTAAAAGATCGGCGGCGGCACCAAAGGCGGCCAAGTCTGCAAAGGCAAAGACAAAGGCGGACGACGCGCCAGAAGAGGCGGCACAGGTTTTGCCGGAAGAGTCTGCGGAAGCTGCCGCTGCACTGGACACCACGCCCCCCATTGACAGAGGACAGCAGGTGTCCTCGACGGATGTGTCCCCCCTGTCCGGCGGTCGGACGAGTCCACCAGTGCAGCATCAGCACGCCCGCTGGTCCTTCCTGCTCAGCAAACACCCACTGAACCAAGTCCAAAGGACCATCGCCAAGCTGGCCCCGTCCAACCCGACCACCACCGTCACACACTTGAAGCCCTCTCGACCTGCGGCGCCCTCTCGGCCGACGCCCGACCCCGTGAGAAAACAGCCCACCCCGGGAGTATTTGCTCCGAAACCACAGCTCCGGACAGAGGAGGGCGATGGTCTCCCGCTAAAAGCTGCCGATCGGTACGACGGCTTCCTCACGAAGAGCAAAAGCGCCCAAAGTCCGCTTCCGCAACCCGCCAGTCCCGACGGCAAGCTGAAGCATTTTCAACCAGTGACTTTTAACCCCCAGATACCCCTGAAGAACACCCCGGCGGTGGCGTCTGGCGCATCGCCGCCTCTGCGCCTTCTGGAGATAAACGGCCCGAAGACGCAAAGCAGCCGGTCCTCGAAGCCTCCTCCGGGCCTGAGCGACACGGAGGCCCTCCGGTACAAGCTGATAAAGAAGCTGAAGGCGAAGAAGAAGAAGCTCGCCAGGCTGAACGAGATGTTGGGTCATAACGGCGCCGCCGGCCCCCGACCCGACAGCACCGCCCTGTGCTCGCCGCACACGGTCACCTCTAGCACTTACGACGGCTCCCTCTGCGACGACTTGCTGTCGGACCTGCTCTCGCCGGCGACGACGACCGCCAGCAACCTCTCGCCGGACAGCACCGGCTTCCTGGAGATGCTCGCCAGCGGGCAGGACGGCGCCGAGCGGTCGGACGGCGGGGACACTTCCGTCGGCCCGGCTGCCCGTGCGAACACGCCCGCCCCCGAGAACTTCCTGGAGGAGTTCCTCTCGCAGGCCGTGGCTCAGATGCCGAGCGAGATGGAGGCGGAGGCGCTCAACGCACTGGAGCTCTTCGTTTAAGCTCGGAGCGCCTCGTCCACTGCTCGGTTCTATTTGAAGTTAAAGGTTTATGTTGCCATGTTGATGGAGTTGAAACTAGTGTTCACTCGGGTTGGTTGCTTGAACCACGGGTGGTATTTGTATACTTTTATCGTCTCTGGCACGTTTTACATAGTGTGTTGCTTCAAAACAAATCGGCAATCAGGTTTACAGACAGTCTGTTTGCTTTTGTTATTTTGACAACATGCCTGAATGTTTTCATGAAAACGTAGTCTGTTATTTAATAAATACTTGAGATGACTTTTGTGTTTGTTTTTACAAAATGTAATTATTAGAAAATAAAGGAAAAATGTCTTGTACTAATAAATTATATTTTCTGTTCTTTAAATACTTGTTTGAAGTCTTTCCAATAAGGTTCACTTAATACAAACTCAGACTTTTACACATTCAAGTACTGTTGATTTTGAGACTAGCTGAACTGTCACTATCATGACACAGCACTGCTTTTTCATTTTAGATTTAAAATGTCGTCTTGTGAAAAAACTTCTTTACCTCGTCCCAAATGTGCTGCTGTCAGAGCATGTGAAAAATAATAATAAATTGAGTTCCACATTTGAAGAAACAAATTCCTTATTGTCCAAAAGGAATTGTAGCCGTGTTACTCTGTATGTAAAGTAAAACTAATTCCATAAAATTTTCTCAGTATGGAGTTAATTGTCAATGGCAAGATAACAACCTTGAATAAAAAAAAATCAAGCTTTTGTATGAAACCAAATACAGTCACTGATGTAGGATCTATACATACTTATCTTTAGAATGAGATTAATATAGTTATGAGATTCATATTTTATAGTGACAAATGTAATATCTGGAATTCCTCAATATGTACAAGCCATCAACAGACGCGTGGAGGAAAGTTAGCGGTATGAAAACTCGTTTTTGAAACTAAACAGGCGTCAGGGACGTGATGTATTTCTTAAAATGACCAAAAGGTATGTTCCCATACCGGGAGTCGAACCCGGGCCGCCTGGGTGAAAACCAGGAATCCTAACCGCTAGACCATATGGGACATGCTCTGCTTTATGGCTATTAGTGAAATCATATTCATACACCAGCACATATGTGATGTACGTATTTCTACTATGTATATTTTATTTATTGACTTATTGTAACTGAACATTGTAACACTACCGGTTTGTATGTGTGTGTGTGTGTGTGTGTGTGTGTGTGTGTGTGTGTGTGTGTGTGTGTGTGTCTATTGTCTTCTTTTTTGTATAAACAATCCCAACAATCTTAAAAAATATATCTAATTTCGTTTACACCTTTGTGCAATGAAAATTGTGGAAAAAATACAATAAAACCGTAACATCAACGAGGTAACGCAGCTGCATTACCACTTAAAAGCACCAGAAGGTGCTGTTCCACAGGCCAGGTGGTCAACATATAACATGAAGATAGGCCTACCCAAACACTTGCATTACATTATTCTGCTCACTGCTCTTAGTGAGTTTTTGAAAATTCAAATATAGAGAAATCCTTTTACAGTGTTATTGTTGCTTTTAGGTAAAAGATCTGTCCCTTTGCCCACCACTAATGAGAACATTGTGACTTGTGATAAGAGGAAGAGCTCAGTTATAATCAGTAACACCAATTACTTTTTGAATGGTAACATCTGGGTATTTCTACCATGACTTTTCCATGCGGCTAACAGATGCATTGGTCTTCACAAAGGGAGAGAGCCTTAAAATAACACACATAAACACAGCCACTCCAATGCAAATTTATAATGTGCATCTGCGTGTAATCTCTTCACACAAACACAGAGGAAGTAGCAGGCTTGTTTGCAGCCCTCTGTATTAAGCCAGAGCATCATTTACATAAAGAGGAAGCCACAAACAACAGTGTGTACGTGGGATGGAGGTGGGACACGGGGGGGAGACAAATCAGGTTCATGTTTTTCAGTTGACGTTTTTTAAGCAGACTTCAAAGACGCGCTTTCCGGACGTGAAAGAGAAGCTCAACCCTTCCGATCCACCTGCTTGTGCGTCTTAAAAGGCCATTATGTACAACTTGGTGGTGGAAAACATCTACCTCCTGGTCATCGTCACCCTGATCAGCGTTCTTCAGAATGGTGAGAAAGGCCAAGGAGCATCCAACATGTTTTTTTTTAAACTAGGACTCAGGAGTGATGGTGTGATAATGTTAATGATCTTGTGTGTTTTAAGCTTTCTTTGCCCTGAAGGTCGAGAAGGCGGGCAACTGTCAAAATAGCCACACACCTGCTTTTGAACGAGTTTGTTGCGCTAAGTAAGTACCCTTTCATACTCAGCTTTTCTGTTGATCTAAAAAAAAAGTCCAGCAAAACAATTGGATGGACGGTAGCGCTCTTTCCCTGTAGTTTTACATTACAAATAAAACCGCACATTGAGGGGCCCGTCCTCATTTGCATGACGGCGCCCTTTACGGGGTAACAAACGGATACAGGCGTAATTTGAATGGAAACGCTGGAGTGTTCCAGCGTTTCAGTTGGGGGACTTTACGTCAAACTTAAAGTTAAAGTTGTGTTAGAGGGAATACTGCTCATATACGTTTGCCACCTGAGGTTTAACAGGTTAAACTGATTCATAGTTCTGTTACAAGTTTGTTCCTCAAAATAATAAATGTTTAGGCGTGTTGCAAAATCACTCGGCACGAAAAAAAGATTTTACCCTCTGGAGAGAAACTTCAGCAATCAAACAAAAAGCTAAAATTTACTCAACTAACTGATAAATGATTTTTCAATGTCAGAATTCCCTGTTGTTCCTTTTTAGTATCACTGTAAATGCAACGTGGTCGTGTTTTTTTTTTTGATCGGATGATACGTCACCTGCGGTTTTGGGAAATTGAGATTAATTTCACTTGATTAGTATTCAACAAAATAAACCATAATGCACATATTCCTAAATTGCAGTACTGTTAATGATAACGCTGCATGCGGCATGCCTCAGATGTGCTTTAGATACCAAGACCAAAGCTTCAAACGTAAACCCCAAATTTGTAACTGAGCTGTTACTGTAACTGTTATTGGTCCAGTTGTATTTGTATTAGGCCACAAGCAACAAGGCGCTTCCTGTTTCTTACTAGGAAACACCTGAGCAACATCCTGTCTTGTGGATAAAATGTAGGATTTCAAGCTTTAGCCTCTGAAATGTGACGCAAACATTCATTCTCTGTAACACCTCTCGTTAGAAGGTTTCTTATAGGTGTAAAATGGTAAAATAATCCAGTGTTTCACATCAAAAGTCAAAGTCTGATTTGATTTGTTCACCAAATCATCTCACGGCCCCTCAGTTTACGAACTGGTCTGGGGTGTCACATATTTCGGGTAACTCTGGTTTGAGCGTTGGGCATTACTCGGCTCTGTGCAACACGTTGTACTGATCATTGCAACGTCTTGCAACAGCCAGTGAGGGCCGGGCCGCCTCCCAGAGCGGCCGACACTTTTTCGCGTCTCCCGATTTCAACTCTACTCCTCCGGCGCTCAAGCTCATGCTCTGTTGATGTGCAGCCACTTCTGCTGCGCAGGTTCAGAACGTTTCCTGGCAGCAAACGGTGCAGCGCTGCAGCGTTGCCTCTTAACAGTTAGAAGATTGCTTCATGGTGGCACTTCCTGAAATTCTAATCGCACCTCTTGCCTTTGCAACCTCCAGGCGTAACTGCATGGATGCGTATCCCACTTTCCTGGCAGTGATGTGGTGTGCCGGCCTGTGTCTCAATCAAGGTAATCATTAATCGGGAGAGACCATTGCCCTTTGCGAGAAAACTTTCCACAACATTTTGAAACCATGGCTGCAGGGATTTGTCATCAAATCTCCAGAATACATATTTATGGTGATACATGTAAATGTACTATAGCAGTTAAATTGTGAAAATAACTAATATCTGAGTCAATCAAATGCTTGCATGTTAACGTTGAGATTAATTCACCAGACATGAAGGGCAGTGAAAATACAGCCAGCTCATCAGATAATTAACCCAGAATATCCAGAGACTGGACCTCTTTTTTTTCTGAAAATGTAACCGTTGATTCACTGTAAATCATCGGCAGCCCTGTAAACATTGGTAACCACTTGTTTATTCCCCTTTGTGTTACCAGTTGTATGATCGACCACTGCATTCAGGGTCATTAAGGCTTCCCTCCTTCTGGGCCGTGCCAAACCACGAAACAAAACCCTAGACCCAAAGTGGACGACATCCGCGTAGTGTCTCAAGAAACCGCTCAAAGCTTATGAACAGAGTTGTGTGCTTTTTTTTTCTTCTCGCTCTGATATATTTGAAGCTCCTGCTGCCTTTGCCGGGATCATCTATCTGGTTGTCAGGCAGAAGTACTTTGTTGGATACATGGGACAAACCTCTCAGAGGTATGTATGTCATTTGTGTGTGTGTGTGTGTGTGTGTGTTTAGGGTTGTGGTCCAACTAACATCCTTTCACATCGATTCACAGCACCCCAGGCTACATGTTTGGAAAACGCATCCTCTTCTTCCTGTTCTCCATGTGCATCGTGGGCATCTTCAACTACCTGCTGGTGCGCCACTTCGGCAGCGACTATAAGGAATACGTGGAAACCATCACCGGAGCCGCGTCCGCTCTTCTCCTCATCCCTTAGTGCAGCGCGTGCTGGTAACAACCAATACAATCCTTCACCTGATGAGTGGGGAATTCAAAAAAACAACTTGTTTTCCTTTCTTTTTATTGTGTTTGATAAAAATAAAGCAAATGCGAATTATTTGGTACAAAAGCCTACAAGCCTTTCATTCTGCAGCAGCACAGTTCGACTCCATCGGCCCCGCACATGACAGTGCAATAGATTTTCAAGCAAATCCAATTTCAAAGACATATATAGACACAAAATGTGCTTAAACAACATTCAAGGCATGTAGAATGTCCTCGTGTCCACCCACCGAACATAAGAAGTATCCGGACCCAACAGCAATTGAGGGATAGTTACTGCTTCCCAAGAGGCGGGCTGCTCTGCTACGAACAATCCGTCTGCTGGTCAAGAAACTTGACGGCTCCACCCAAAACTGAAATCAATTCCACTTAGTCTTGCTCTCCATCCAGTGGTGGCTCACTTCAGTCTCAACTTGAATGGTATCCGATATGGGCAAGGGAGACAAGTTAGAGGAGTGCCAACACACGGACATATACTTAAAAATGTTTATGCTGCAGTCCTCATAACAGGAGATACTTACATTAAATGTTCTTTTGCTGAAGCCGAACCAGTGTGGAAAGTCAAAGAGGGCATCAGAGTGGTATTTGAGGGTGAAGGAGGCATCTCTCCACACAGGTTGGACTTTTAGCAGAGGACCTCCACGGAGAATCCGGCGGGAGGATTTTTCAGGAACTCTCCCACTTCTGTCACCCTCATCCCGCTGTGCGACCGTCTGCCGGTCGTCATGGTGTCACGTGCTCTCTCCTCTCCTCTGTGCGCGCGGCTGCTTTTTATCACTTCTGCACGAGACCGCAGCGTGGAGAAAACAGCTGTGAAGCTGGATATGCTGACACGGGAGCACTTCCGGTTTGTTTTTGATTTGTCATTAATTCAAAGTGTAGTGTGGCTGACATGGTGACGGAAGCTTTGTGTGGCAAAAACAACTTGATTTGCAGTTCTTATCCATCAGAAATATTTGTTTCATACCTTTCAGGGGAGGCAGTACGCAATTGTTTTAAAATGAATAATAGCAGCCTATCCTTCTGCACCTTCAGTATTTACCTTTCCTTATTCTTATAGAGCAAAGCTCTGTCCTTTTGATTTTTAGCGTTACAGACAGACATGTCAACACCAACAGTTTTTTTTTTTTACATCCACACCAACCTGTTGAACTTCTTTGGCCCTGTTCTACACATCAATCAGTAGAATGATGACTAGTTATTTCTGAATGTCTCAACCAGTATGCATGTCCTAGAACAGAAACCCCCTTTTATAAAAAGCTTTTCTATTTATGAGATAATATAAATAATACCTGCCCTTTAAAATTTTGGAAAGCCCACAAAGCGCAGCTCATAGTTATCCGTTTATTACCCCTTTTCCCCTCCCATTTTTATTCTAGCTATTTACTCCTGAAATGTTTAAAAGAACTTGAAGATATGATAATTGTACTTGTCCAAATCATAAACACAAATGTCTCAAATGTCTCTGGATTGCACTGGATTGACAATTAGTTTTAGTGGAAGATATTATAGTTAAGATGGGACTCATAAATAAGGAAAAAAAACAATGCTTATTGGTTATTATCTACTCTAATTCTAAATTTTAGAAAGCCAAAGAAAATATCTAAATAACCTGACCAATATGTGAAAAATGTTATGTTTACATAAATACTAATCTCATAAAACTTAACTTGAGTGGCGGGACAGAATTCTGATCCTTTACAAAAGTAAAAAACGGTGCACAACGCTGTAAATATAAGCCCTTTATTTATAACGTTAACATTTAATTACATTCGTGTTATCGAATGTTGGCCTTCTAGAAAGTGTGAAAACACCGACCGCTAGAGGTCACTGTAACTCCTCAGTAATATTCGCTGCAGCCAGACACGCAGCTCCATCACCAAGGCAATGAAGCTAACCATTTTCTAGAGATAGCCGTAAAAGGACGGTTCTCTCGGGGGTCAAACAGCGGACAGGGGAACCATGGCACCCCGCCGTGTGCTACACGGAGGCGAAGTGGTCGCTGTGCTTCTCCTTTGGCTCGGTAAGTGGGCTGATGCCGCTAGCTCCACCGCTAGCATGCAGGATGCACTGCGAATGGCACGAGGAGAAAACCGGAAGTGGTTGAATTTTGCCCTCAATGTCAGGTTAGTTTATAATGCTACCAGACATGAAGTGCATTCTGGTTTTAAAAAATAGACTTATTTACGCCCAAACCTGTCAGTTATTCCGAAGTGACAGCGCGGTTTATTTTGGTTTATTATAAAACGTTAAGTGTTATTGCTTTATTTTGAAATTTAAAAAAAGACGCTAGTTCAACAGTGGACTAGTTGGCGCACCACGGAATGCACCACGGATGCTCTTGGATTTGTAAAGAAGAGGCAGTTTAAATGCACAGAAAGTGAGTTTGGGGGGCAGGTAGCCACCACTAAATGGTCCCTGAGTGCGAGACACCTGCGGTGGCTTACAGGTATAGATGAGTATTTATGGGATTTTAGTACAACGAGGGTCCACCCTAATCATTAGTCATGACTGATGATGAATAATAAAGGGTTTTTAAAAACGAATCGAAAGAGAATTAGGATTACAAGTTAGATGTGGCATAAGAGTATTTTCCCGACAACAAAACGTCCAAACGTCAAACACCAAAATTTCAATAAAATGAAGAACATTTCTGAGCAGTTTATAAAGAACGAAGAACACGCACATTAGTCGGTGTCAGTCATTCCTGTGATCTATATTTCATTCAGCACCCAGGCCTTTTTCAAACAGGGTTTTGGATGGCATTCCTAGCTTCAGATTACATGCAAGACTGTGGGGAGAGTTGGTGTCCGCTCCATGAACGCATCATTTGTCACTATCTCCTTTGAATTAATTAGGAATGCAACGTAGAAGAGGTGATTTACATCCCTATGATAGCGGCCTACTAATAGCAGCCAGCAATCATTTAAAAATGTCTAACGGGGGCTCAGCAGGTCTGTGCTCAGATTTAAAAAGGGTATTTAATACGTCACCCCCCTCTGATGTGCATTACTGGGGAGTGATTAAGGTGCATGTTGCCTTGAGCTAATATGAGCAAAGAAAGGCGATGAGGCTGATGGGAGGCTGATGGGGAATGTCCACCAAACCCAGTGTGTGCAGGCCAACAGAGTCCTGAGAAGAGGTCTAATCAGGCAAACTAATTGAAAGCCGGCGTGACGCGAACGTGCAGCGACTTCGAAATAGCAACTGGAAACACAAATCTGTTTCAGTCTGGGATTTATAACACAATGTTTTGACGAACGCGTATCATGTCATTAGTGTTGTCATAGACATTCATTTTGTTGACGGAGACCCTTTTTGTCTTTTATATGAAAAAACGTGACGGCTGAGTTCCAGACAATTTAATGGGGATCTCATTCATTCATGATAGCAATTACACCTCTGCATTTCCTGAAATATTTATGAAAGAGACATTTTGGCTGATGTAAATGTATTTGGATAGATATTTAACACAATGGCAGGTATCTATAAAGAAATATAATTCTCAATGTTTTCCTTCTCCTATAGCTTCATAGTGCTACTTATTCATAGACACCTGATGGTTTGTTTTGCCCTTTTGCTGGTACACAAACATTCCTTTCTGTGTACAAAGAGATCATCCATTTGATGATGTAACGCATCATTCTCACTGCCTCAAGGTGCCTCGGCAGAAGACAAAGCTACAGGCTGTGCCCATGTAAGTGCCCATCAGTTGTGCTTCATCACAAGGCGCTGCAGTGTGTGTGTGTGTGTGTGTGTGTGTGTCAGACCTGACGAGATTCTCTCTGGACCCTCCGCAGGCCGCACAGCCCCAGGAGCATGCATCACACGGCTCTATTGGTGAGTGAGGGACTTTTACGGCGGATGGTCTGATATTCTGTCCGTGGCACACCAATCGCGTCTCTCTGGGTTTCCTAGCTGTTTTTTTTTTTTTTTGCAGGATTGTCAGACGTGGTGCTAGTGATCCAGAGCCAGAGGAACTCCTTCCACGCCCGGCGAGCTTGTGGGAGGAAGGCGGAGATAGTTCAGCGGGCGACTGAGCTGGGGCAGGTAACATCTGGCAGGCACTGGATGAGCTGCGTCGCTGGGTTTCATATCTCGCTTCTTGGCCCTGTTTCAGAGACCAGCTCTAACAAACTCTGAGCCAGAACCGTGACCTCTAAGGTGACTGACCGTGAAATGGGAAACTCTTGAGTTTTTAGTTCCAGAAAAGCTAATCAGTTGGTTCACTCTAAGTAAAGTCTTTGTGCGGCGGATGTTCAAAAAGCCTTTATCAATAGGGTCCTCATCCATGATTCACAATGGCAAGGATGACGGATTATAGATTACCAAAAAGTCTTCCACTTGATAAAAGAATAAGATCCTTTAAGAATATGAAAAAATACCACATGTGCAAACTCCTTTCACCATCATAAGGAACAAAATGTGCTGTTTGTTATCTGCATGTAAATGTCAACAAATACAACCAAATGTGATTGCAAAGTTAATCGCGTACCCTTTTTAAAATGCGGTACCTTGATACCAGGCGCGTGATTTAGTCATTTTACACTTTGAAGCAGATTTTCAAGCAGCAGTTCTATTGGTGTTGGGCGCACTATTAAGGGCTCTACTATGTCTTTTATGTGGTTTGCTGCCACTAATGGGACAATTACGCTGTAAGCAGTTTAATTTTGAATGGGTGACTATTTGAGTTTGACTGCTGTGGTGTTGCATCGGCACCAATAGGTGTCCTCCTCGTCTCAGAGCTCCCCTAAATAAGCTGCTCTCATCCTGCTATTACTGGTCCCTGGCATATGGTCCTGACAGTAGAGACCCAGAATTGTTGATTTTCCTTTGAATTTATGGGTATTGTGAAATATGTAAACGGCCGTGCAGTCTTCGATTATTCCTCAAAACTCATTTCCAATCCAGAAAAATCACCCTTAAAGCTCTGATGATGATTTATAAACTATACAAAATACAAAACACGTGTATCCCCCCTCCTTTGCTTCAGTTAGCTCCAATTTGACCTTTCCTGTAACTGGAAGGGTTCTTCTTCATCCATCTAATTTTGTAAAGGGGGTTGTTCACAACCACGGCTGTTTCTACTGCTGCTATGCCATTTCCAAAAGAAATCACATGTATTACGGTAGATGTTCAGAGTGTTGACAAAAAACGTTTAATTTGTTGTGGGGATTGTTGATTTGCTATTATAGCAGCCCAGATTTGGTATTTCTATTCAAATATGGGAGTTTTGTCAGCTACAAAATTGGGTTTCCAGCTGATGTAATGACGACCTTACCCACCTCTGAGTTATGCACCACACAATTTATTTGCCGATTTTAGTTTGCAGGGTTGAAAAGTAGTAAAGACTTCAGAATAATGAAGTAAACTGGAGGACATTCAGATATAAAATAGTATTTAATTAAATGAGAATTGAATAGCTGGATGTGATTATAGCTAGCATTAATATGATAACCAATTTAATCAAAACGTATTATTTGCTAAATTAATATGAATGTATATGAATGAGGAGTGTCTTGGGTTTCGGAAGGTCTTTCTTTCCCTATGGCGCTAATTCATAAATGTTTATTCACAAAAACGGCTTCCTCAGAACTGAATGAGGGACTATTTGTGTGAGAAAAAAGAAAAGCTAATATAAAATATGACGGGAATGCATGACAGGCATGCATGCATGCTGACAGGCAGCGACGTGTGTGTGTGTGTGTGTGTGTGCGTGCGCATAGTGACAGTGTACAGGTAGCTTTCTCTTGGTGGGTTCTCCATACCAACTCGATGGTACTCGATTGTCGCCAGATGTTTTGAATGAGGGCAGGTTGTGCGTCATGTTTGGACTAACGCATAACCCGATTTCCTTTTAACGTCAACGCTGACGTGTTGACAACTCTTTGTCTGACTCTTTTTTTATTGGTTTACACTTACAGAGTATTTTGACTTCCAGTTCATCGTGGATATCAGTCATGATGTATCTGCGAGATCTCAGTTTTACTGCCTTCACGCAGATTCACAGCCGCATCTTTTCCAGGTATTGGATTTAAAGGTAGAGATAAACCAGTTTCTTTTTACAGCCTTGTCACACGGCCCTTTTGTTGCCGGAGTTTAAGCCAAGAGATCATTGCCCATGCAGCGTACTTTACAGCCTCATCATCCATCCTCATTACGGAGTCGCTTCTTTGCTCAGCTGCTTTCGCCCACCACTTACCGCGGCGCCGACAGCAGCTGTTAAGAACCCCGTTCTGCACCCTCAGAATGTCAAGTGGACCTGAGAAGAAGGAGGGCGGGGGGGCAGCATGTAAACTATCACTGTGAGGCATGTCTGTTTGGGCACAATGTAGCCGTTCTTTGAGCCTATCATGGTTGCATTTAGTGTCATTTAGTGTCACCCAAAAAGCCAGGCTTTTTATATTGACACAAGGCTCGTCATCGTCAGGACCTAAGAACCGTGTTGTTTATCAAAGGCCTCGCCAGGATGTCTGTGTGTGTTCAGATGGTCATGTCGGTGGGCTGTGTATCGTTGTGTTACATCTGATTTTGAAAAAGAAAATGGTATTGAATACTTTTGGTCAATTTTTTTTATATTATTTTTCCGCTGACACAAGTACCTCCTTTCTTTTTACTTTAGTGCACAAGGCGCCAGTTTGACCCAACTGTAGTTCCCTTTGTTCTACTCTCGTCTCCCGTCCATCAGGTGCACACAAAAACACGTTTTCAAATGCAGTTGTTTTGCAGGGAGTTCCAGTTGTTCTTCTTCTCCACGAGCTGTCCACGTTTGAACGGGATTGGAGCATCCTCCCTTTGCTCCCTAAGTGAGTCTTGTAGACACATATGGAGATGGTGAACAAATTAATTAAATCAAATTCAATGAGGCTTAATTGAATTATTCTGTTATGATTCACTTAATGACTTTGTGTGGATCTCTCCAGTCTCTCTGCCACATATGGCCCATCAGCATCCTGGTTTTTCTTCATGGAGGAGCAAACCAGCATCTCACTGGCTAAGCTGCTGCAGGTCCTCAACAGATATCAAGTCCAAGAGGTGAGATGCACGCCCTGGCACGGGCGCTGACTGCAGGCTCTGTTTTTTCAAAATGTCTTTTGTTCTCTTAAATATCTTACAAACGATCTGGTTTTCTGCACTGAAGAACTGATTAAACTTGCAATGCCTAGAAAATGAACACGCAACTTTCTTTTCATATCACCGTACACTGTCTACCTTTTTTTTTCTCTAAGGAATGGTTTTTGGGTAAACGTCTCCATGACAACGAGCCCTCCATTATCCACCACTATGCGTTCGCTGAGGACCCCGGTTCCTTTAGCTACCCCGATCCTGCAGCGGGCTGGGCTCTCAGCTCGCTGCTGCTCCGGAGGTGTGTATGCAGGAATGAGTCACTCGTGTGTTTCTGTTCACTCTTTTGTGTCTTTTTTTGAAGGAAAACCTTCATTCATTTATTTCAGCGTTATCATAGTAGACACTATTACAATACATGGTGCAGAAACCTCATTCAAATGAATAATAGCAAGTTGCATATACAGAGGTTAGAGACCCAAACCACAATACATGGAAGATGTCATCCACAATCACACATTCTTTGTCTGTGCTTGACATGCAAACAGATGCTCTGTTGGTTTGTATCTATGCCTGTAAAAGGTCCCAAAATAAGGTCCCTTCAAATCTGGAGCTTTTGCTATTTTCAAATGCAGAAAACACAAACAAGGATTCAAAGGAACTGCTGAAAACCCCAAACTCAGAACTTCCACAGCTTTGACTCTCCAACGTACATTTTCAAAATCGCCACTTGTATCGCGCTGTTCGTCTCTCACTTCCATGTTTTTCAGACTCGCCGAGCGGATCCGACACATGCAACCCAAGTCCGCTTTTACTATCGACTTGAAACATGAGGTAATTCTGAACAATGTCCAGGAGCTTTGTAACTATGTGTCATCTTTATTTTTGGTTAAATATATATTTTTGCTTGATTTTTAAAATTAAAAATCAATCATCCATTACAATGAATACATAAATATGCATAATATAAAGAAAATACAGCATAAAAAAGATGCAAACTATAGTAGCGGATAATAATATAACATAACCCCAGATATAGCGCCATGCATTCTGGCTCCTGACAGTTCCATAATCACAACATAATCACTGATGAATGCACAACTCTAGTAAAGACTCTGTAAGGGTGGAATTCTACTGAACTACATCAGTCAGTCTAACAGGAAGGCCCGTTTGAAGCCTCCTGTTGAAAAGGCTTCTGCAGCTGTCTTTAGATCAATTATGATATTATTCATGCAAGAGCTCTACTTCCCAATGGGATTAAGAATGAGTACATTTGTTATTTTCGAATGAAAATAAAGAAAAAACATCAGTGTTCTGTCTTCATACCCGTCTCTTTTTTTTCTCGAGATTGCTTTGTACATTTGGGAGGATGGAAATGGACCAACGCTCACCACAGTTCCAGAGTTTTGTACGGAGGCCCGAGAAAACTGTGCTACGGCATTTACAACCTACCTGCCACACTGTGTATGTACAACTCTTATATCTGCAGAAAGGAACTCGACAGCCTCCAGGTGGAAATGTAATTAGAGTGTTCCAGCAGATCAGATCCCGCGTCTCAGCGATACTTTCGTGAATAAATCAAGGTTAAGAAAATAACAAACAATACGGGCATGACTTGACTTTAGTGGAGGTGATTATCAAAAGCAGAACATTAAGGATCATATTCCTTTAATGCTCCATTGCCTCAAATTGCAATAATTCCACCGTTGTCCAGCTCAATTAGATGTTAAACAGTGAGGACGTTACGCACATTTCCAACGCTGAGGCCTTTTCCGCTTCGACTTTGGAGAGAAAACTACAAATGAAAGGTGGTACACAAAACAATGTACACCTACAAGACTGGACTGATGCATGGGGAATAACATTTTTGGTGGAATTACAACGTTTAGAAGTCCTTATTTCTTTACTTAATTATGCCTAAATGGTGAAAAAGAGTTATGAAACCTAAGCTACTTTTGTGTTGCCCCCATTTTAATATTATTATTTTAAGACCCCAAATCTTCAACTTTGTCATCTGTTTTTGAGCCATATCAGTATGCTGGATCAATCATTAAGAGTTAAAAACATGAGGGTTGAGGTCCACTGCAGGTACTAAGCATGCCACATCAGCACCTACCAGTAAACCCGGTGGAAAATGTTTCTCATCCTCACATTAATTGGCATGTATGTTCTAATTAAACATGGTGATTTCCCATACTTTGAATAGAATAGCAAAGTACAAAAAGCAAAACTCCTCTTTCTTCCGAATGCTGTGCCTAAAAAGAAGGGGCATACATTTGAAGACCAGCTGTCACGAAGGACACATGAATAACGGCTTATGGTGTGCTTACAGGAATTATTGTTACGCGTCATGAGAAGTGACGTTCACGCTGATCACTGTGCAGGACTGGCCAGTAAAAGCGCACCCATTATTGTAGGTAAATTCTCTGAAATGAGACTTCAGGGCAATAGGGATATAAGTAGGCTACGTCTGGTCGGATGATAATACATGACCGTGCCGTAAGGACCTAGTGTGCCTCATTCAGACTCAATTTTAAGTCTATTACATTCTGTATATATTGCAGCTCCCACTGATTGCGTTCCCTGCGCAATTTTATACCTGTGGTGCATAATATATTTTGAATGAAGAGTAACGTGGTTTTTCTCTCCCTGTTTTCTAGGGAAGGCCGGTGTCAAGGAAAGAAGTATTTGTCGCTGTGAAAACGTGCAAAAAATTTCACTCTGAACGAGGTGCGTCGTTCAGTTTCCGTTAACAATTCCATTCACTAAACAATATCTTCTGCAGTGGTGCACGGTCTACTCAGACCAACACGGTAATGTAAAAAAATAATACTTGTAAAACACAAAAAATACTTGTAAAACACAAAAATCCTACTTCATTAAAGTACAGAAGGATTATTAGTAAAATGTTTTTAAAGAATCAAAAGTCAAGTGACCTGCACTGCAGAAAAATGGTCAAAAGAAAATAAAGTACAAACCTGTAAATTTAGAACTTCTTTCCACCCTTGATGTTATTTTACTGTTGTTTTGTGTATTCTTGCAATTAATGAATTCTATAAAACACAATATTAGAACGTTTAGCCAATTTAAAGGCAAAGTGAAGAGTAAGTCAATCTTCACAGGACGTGTACGGGCCAAACTGCAGAAATGAACCCTCAGTTTGTCAGAGAGATGGGAATTAAATGGAAATCACCGGATATTTAGTTTTTCTGTTTACTGCCACTTAATAGTCTGCTGGTCATTTTGACGCAGTTAACTTGTCAGGGGAGAGCTGCATATTTGAATCCACAACCTCATCCAGATTGTTTGCTTAAATTGCAACAGTTTGTGTAATTATCCAAAACACGTGTGTCGGTTTTTAGAAGTCAAAAAGAGCCCTTAGATATGGAGCGACTATTTGAAGGCCCTAAACAACAAGCGGAAAGAACACTGTGTGATTGACCTGGCTGCTATTCTTGTTATTGCGATTACAGAGCAAGCTGTAGCAGCTTGCTGGATCCCAATGAATCATGCGTGCATGGCAGTTATCATTTTGAAATTTTAATATAGGTAGTGTTCTTACCCAGAACAAAATGAGTAGCAGATGACCTTCTTTATCCAATCCCACCGTCTTTTACTCCTCTTCTGTTCATCCTTCTCCACCTTTCTCCTCACAGTACCGGTCGTGAAGGCGACCTGGGAGGAAGACGCCGGGTTTATTGAGTATTACAGCGACGTCGCTGATGCCTCCATCCCCACCATCAACGTGGGCGTGCCCAACACCGAGAGGGGTGAGCGGATGCAGAACAGTAGTTCACGGGGTCGCGACCCTCCGGTGGGTCGGAGGACGTTTGATTGCTAAAGGTTGCTAAAATAATTGAAATTGTTAAATGATTTTTTAGCGGATTTAATTTGACATTTATATATGCAGGAGACCTTTGTGAGGAATTGTGAATGTGTGACTTGTTCTGAAGAATGTGGGCAACATTTAAGATTCTGTGAATTTTATTGATGAGTGGGGGGAAGAAGAATACCCATTTACTAAATTAAACTTCAACATCGTTTATGGTGGTGAAGAAATGTCTGTTAGAATGGTCAAGAAAGCTAATTTACCCCCAACTCCTGAATAAAGTGTTCATTTAATGAACATTATTAAACCACAGCGTTTTAGGAATAAACCCAGCCGTGGTCTGCTCTCACTTTCTCTCTGAATGAACCGAGGTTTATGGAAGCAGCCACTTGCTGCTCCTCAGCGGGATGAACAGAGCAAATTGCCCTCCAGCAATTGATCGCTTAGCGTGAACGAAGCAGGAAGAAAGGGGTCAAACACAAAGCGCTTCAGATGGCGGATGAAGGAGTGACTCTTTGTCCAGCCGACCGCTGGCCAGGATTTTGTCATATGTATTTCTTCACTCCCTTTATGTTCATGTTGCCTCCCTGCAGGGCATTGTGGGAAGACGTTTGCCATCCTGAAGCGGTTCCTAAGTGAAGCTGTGCCAAAGACTGACTGGCTCCTGGTTGTTGATGATGATACGCTCATCAGGTAACTGGGAGGGGAGGCTCTGCTTCAACCCGCCGTTCATAGCTTTTTATTCATAACAAAAACGTTCGGTTCACATATTTTTTCCATTCAGGTTGCAGTGGCGGCTCACTGACGTTAACTAATAATTGAGATCTCTTCTAAAGATTAATTTCAAGATCATGCACCTGGACATGCATGCGGTCTGTACAGAAAAAACCTTTAAGCACTTTTCCGTTAGATCCCGTTAAGTGTCTCGTTGTGGATATTTACTTCGTAGCTCGGACCTGGTGGCCGCACACCGACGACACAGTCACAGCGTGATGGCTTCGCTCTGCACGCACCTCACTCCCGTCCCTCTGTAGTCTGCCCAGATTGCGGCGGCTGCTGCGCTGCTACGATCCGACGGAGGCCGTGAGCCTGGGGGAGCGATACGGCTACAGCCTGCTGCTCAACGGATACAGCTACACCACCGGGGGGGCAGGGTGAGGCTGGGGGGAGGCTGGGGGAGGCAGGGGGGGGGAGGTTATCGACGGACGCGCCACGTGCTTCTGTGGGAGCGCGTCTGTTTTTGTGTTCACCTCGCGGTCGGACTGGACTGCGCTCCAGAGTCTGGTGCTTTCTGTTACTTCCCTGCAGTCCTGATCCTTTTGTTTTCCACCCCTCACTTTACACGTTTTTGAAGCAGATCCACGTAAACACCTCAGGTGCCGAGTTTAAACGTTGGCAAGCACCAGGTCACGTCTTTCCACTGACTTTGCAGCGTTTGCAACGGCGGCGCTGCTCAAATTCCCTTTTTGTCTGAACACATTTATGGAATGAAGCTGCTATGGAAGCTTTTCACAAGACTTTATTCAGGATACAAGGGTTACCTACGTTATGCAGTGAAGAGCTGCTATTCACCCCAAAACTTTATTAGCGCTGCTGTTCAGCAAACATTTAATTAATGATTTCAAATTTTCAGAGCAATTTCAAATCATGGCCCTTAATCGTTACATGAAAACATTTTTTCTAAATGTTTCCTGCATCACACATTATTTTGCTCATTGGACAAAATTATTATTATGACACACCATCGTACAGTACCGAGTACGCAAACAGTATAGTACGTACAGAGCAACATTATTATTACTTGATCATTAACTTTAGTTTCTGTTCACCTTACAATTATCAGTCTGATATTACACCTCTAATTCCTGTGGAAAAGCTGCTGAATGTCCCACTTACACCAGCTGACATCATGTGATGAATGAACATGATGAATACATTCAGTCCAAGACGCAAGTAACACCCGCCGCCTTTGAAACACACCAAATCTTTACAATCTTTTATTTCCACAAACGCATGATTAAAAAAAAACAAATAAAAAAAACACCCCGTTAATTTTCCTCACGGTCCGCCAATCCCACACAGCTTATATCGTATATAAGTGTGAAGATGTGTGAAGACAAGTTCCTTTCTCATTCAAATACCTGCGTCCTCTGGGCAGGATGGTGCTCAGTCGCCCGGCCGTGGCCATGCTGGTTTCCAGCGGCTGCCGCTGCTACGATGACGATGCTCCTGATGACATGGTGCTGGGCAGGTGCCTCACCTCCCTCGGTGTTCCCATCACACACAGTCCACTGTTCCACCAGGTAGGGAACACACACACACACACACACACACACACACACATACGTGCGTCTCCTGAATGGGATTGTGAAGACATGTGCTGATTGGATTTTCAAAACACTAAATTTTTGCGATGACTTCAAGAAGGTTTGAAGATTGGTCCAACACCCGAAAATGTCACTGGCGGGTTTAGTCTTCTTGGTGGAAGTAATACTTTGAATGTGCTGCGCCGACGCCACTCAGCGAGCTGAAGGACGTCCAATGGCAGACAGGTTTAAGAGCGTAACCTTTTATCCAGTGTCAGGTGACGCTCAGCTCTCTCCATAATCCATAAAGAAGAAAAACTGGCTTCAAAAACATGATATTATATTACCCCCGGATCTACCCAGAGAACGCACGCTCAGGCACGCACACACAGACACACACACAGACAACTTGTTCTTGATTTTCTAGGCCCGACCACAAGACTACTCTGAAACATTGGAGCAGGCCGTGTCCTTCCACAAGCACTGGAACATCGATCCTGTGACCGTCTACAAACTCTGGCTGCAGGATTCACATGAGTCACATGCACACGATGACCTGTAGGAACAATGTGTGTTTACAAAAAGAATCGATAAGCAGACAAGCGGCAAAAAGCTCCCTGACACACAGTTCTTAACCGCCTTAGTACCTGAACTGATCAGTATTTTTCACACCTGCATAAAAGTGTGTGTAGTTTCAAGTCGGCAATTCCGGGTTTCTGTCTTCATTTAAGCTCAACCTTTGGGTTTGAGTGGCTCGTGCATCGACTGCATGATTGAAAGGAGGAAAAGGAGCAAAAATCAGCATTAATTCAAGCTCCCAACAGCAGGTGGACCAATTTGCTGAGTGAATACAAATGTGCCGCTGCCTCCACCGGCTGTGTGGCTTTCAGCATCGGGGATTTGAAGACAGTCTCAGTCTCCGTCTGTCTTTCCGTCCCCAGGTCCCACGCGCATGATGAGCAAGTACATTGACCATGATCACCACCTTAGTTTCGTCTAATTAGTGAGAGAGTGTGTGTGTGTGTGTGTGTGTGTGTGTGTGTGTAACTGTTGTCACTTTACCCCGAAGCAACATTTTAACGATGAACTAAGATGTTCCAATTGTTGAAGAAAGAGTGTTTTGATGTATTTGCGTGATCTGATATATCTGTTGTTTCTGTCGAGTCATTTCTCGATAGATTTAGTAATAATTTGATGACACGTTTTGAAATGCGCTTATTCTTTTTCTTCCCGATACTAATAGAAAAAGAAAGTTGTGTACATGCGTTTTATGTGTCCACCAGATGGGAGTCATCATGCAAATGAGTCTCAAAATTGGGATTTGTAGAATGACGTCTTCGGCTTGTGGCGTCGTCATTGTTGTTGTAATTACTTTTAACTAATCAATAACAACTGTTTTGCAGCTGTTTTTAAACATACATGTATGTGCACACGTTTGTACATGTTGTACATGCTGAAAACCTGATTTACAACTTTCAGTAATTTGAAAATAAAATACTGACTTTCTTGAGCAGGACGTTTTGGTGCATGTTTTATTGCAGCCTCATAACCGACTGACAGAATTGAGGGATCCTTCCAGTCATGGAGAAACCCAGAATAATCTATTTTCCCCCTGAAAATGATTACCGGGGGATATTGGGCGGATGATATTCTGTTGACGGTTTTCTTCTCTCTGCCTCAGTGTGTGTGGCTTTTCATTTTTCCAGCCTTGTCGTTCTCATTGAGGCCAGAATCTCGTACGCTCTGAAGTGCCTTTGTATCATGTCACTGTGACATCAGTTACTGCAGCAACAGGGACATGGACAGCCCATAGGGACAGTTCTGTTGTGACAGTTTCTCTGGAAGTCTTTTGTGATAATTTTGTTATAAATATGCATTGAACATCTGTTCAAAAGAAGAAAACTGAAATGTCCCCACATGCACATCCCCAAAGGGCTCGAAGAGTTAATGGCGTCTGTTTAAAATGCTTCTTAAAATGAGGAAGAAGAAAAATGAAGCGGGACATGGGCAACTCCTTTTTTTTTAGTTTACTTTCCTTTAACATTTCCTTTTTATATTCCCCTGAATTTATGAACAATCAATCATTTCTTCCTTCAGTCCTCCCCCTTCTTCCAATTTCCATCGATAAACTAGCCTGGGTTTTCCCAGGCTGCCTTGCAACGCGATTTAATTCGCGCTGCAATTTGCGCTGGATGCCATGGAGCAAATTTTCGCCTGAGCTAGGGGATGAGTTAGGAACAGGGCGCATTTGACAGACATTCGTAGCGCCCAATAAACGGCTCTGGGCTTTCGTAAACCACGCCTCCAATACGAGGAAATGGACGTGTGGTTTCCAGACCCCGCCTCATTTGAGATCAGGGTGTGACGTTTGCCAGGCTGTCAATAAACAGTAAATCAATCGGATTCGATGAACATACATATGTTTCTTATTAGCCATTCTATAATAAATAATAATACAAAAATAATTTACAAAGCATAAATCACTAATAGCTAAAGGCACAATCTCTGATCGGAACACAGGATTAGAATATTGAATTGAATCAACAAGTATCGAGGGACAATTTGACACATGGACGTTCTTCTTGACCTACGTTTCAACCAATGCCAAACTATTTCTCCAAACGACGTCGAGTCCTTGCAGTTTGACCATCCAGCCTTAATAGACCTCTGTTTAAATCTCTAAAATAAAATCATAATACGAGTTTCTTTCTCCCCATGTGTAAGAATTAAGGGATGCGATCACATCTCGATGCGAAACAAAGAGTCAAAGTCTTGTATTTTTAAGGCTTTACAGTACACACGTATACAGACCCATAATTTGTTTGTATAAGAGTTTAATCAATTGATTCAGATTCAAATTTGGTCAATTTCAGATGTGCTAATGGGAACAAACAGTACATCTTACCATACTGATATCGAATGATCTATTCGAGGATGCTCCGGAGTCTGATTGTATGATTCACATTCTCAAAGCGTCTTGGCTTTTAAAATCTTAATATCCTGCTGCACGCAGGTTTCATTCACTGACGATCACCCATAAAGGCTGTAAACACAGTTTTTGTTTGCTTCTTTTGTTTTGTGACATGCTATGAAAGAAAACTGGAAAAGATGCACTTTGTCTGCTATTGTTCCCAGAATGTGTGTGTTGTTTTGTGTAATAACTGTTGTTTACCTATTTTCAGTAGAATAATGCCGCAAACTAGTATATATTAGTATAATTTCCGTTAATAGAAAAAGGAAAAAAAGGATTTGTGTGATTATTTTCCAGTGCTGCAACCAGAGGCCCGTCCGTGGCTTGAGAGAAGACGTGGGGGTTTTATTAATGAATTTAGGCGATTTAATTCCAATGCTTTTTCAAAGATGCCGATGAGAACGCATTTTTAATCATTATGGATGTCAGCTTTTGAGGTCTATCAGAGGAATGATTAATTGCTGTCAAAGCAAACACAGATATATTAACCAAACAGGCGCCACTTACTCACCCTCTCCATTTCCTGAGTGCGAGCTACAGCTGCTGTCCGCCCCGTGTCATTTATGCTTCGTGTTTCTCGTGAACGTGAAAAACCGGTGATGAGAAAGTCAGAGAACGGTTGCGTCAGATATTTTTCAGTCACCAACTAAGCCGATGCTGTCATACTCTGTCGCGCTTGTGTGGCAGCCATCTTCTCATCTTGCTCATTTTCGGGTTCGTCTTTTCTTTCCGTTTGGTCTGACGCAAGTGAGGCACACGCTGCGTCTGATTGAGGTGATGTGTCTGCAGTGGCCGATTACAGTTCATATGAAATTATATTGCATATTGCATAGCTCGAAAAATAAATCCACCCCCGAAGTGGAGAGGTTTATGTTTCATCTTTTTTGGTTCCACTCAGTTTTGCATTAATATGTCAAAGCCTTTCCTAATATTTCCAGCTATTGGAGTGAAACATGATCGCAGATACACGTCGAATGCATTGAAGAGACGTGCAATTATTGTTTCGGCAGCAGAAAGGGATAAATGCGGTTTTAGCTAGTTGCCACATCGATTTGGGTCACTGTCCTGCGGCATCGCTCCGAAAAAGTTACGCAGAAATGTTAACAGCCTCTAGTATCTGCCGCTCCTACTTCTGAGGTATTGTGTTGTTCTCCTGTCGCTGCAGAGCCTACTGTATTACAATACCAACAGATACTACCTCCATGTTGCTGTTCAAATCCTTGTCTGTACTTAATGTGTTATTTGTTGTGTGAAATACCAAAGATGCACTATTGTCTGTCATTGTGTTGCTGAAAAGGAAATTCACTATCTTGTGTCTTTTTCGAAACGTAATATTTACGCCTGAATATTTCCTCAACTGAATACAACACCCATGCAGCACACAAAGAATTTACCGTTGCTTCACTGTAAACTGTTAAACTTGTGTTTTTGCTCAAGAAGACCTTTGATTCACTTCATCCAGTGTTTCCTGCTCGTGGTTAACTCGTGTCTTTCTTTGTTGGTCTACAGCCGTTCACACACACACACACACACACACACACACACACACACACAGTGTTATTTTGTTTGTACAATATCATTCTGCTCATTTTTGCTCTCAGGCAGCTGCCATCTCCATCTGCGGAGTCTCGGCGTGGCTAATGGTGCTCTTTGTAGCTGCTCTTATTTGGGTGGTTTTCGCTCTCGCACTACGACGCTGCTGTGGCCGGGATTTTACAACTGTGAAACATCAACACTCATGTTTGAGTTGGATGTTTCAGTTTCAGTCAGGCTTATTATCCTAAACAGCAACAAGGAACGGAAGAAGGGAGACAACAGAAAAGTGATTGCAGAACTGCAGCATTTCGCTGCACGCGGCTCCAAGCGGCTCCAAGCTCTACATTGCAACCTAAGCATTTATTTTGGAACGAATGGATCAGGATGCATTTGCTCTCCTTTTTCATGTGTACGGCTAAGCGTTAGAGAACTATTCCTGTGACATCATTGGTTTCAGGGACATGAGCTTACATCGATGATCTGCTGCTTTTACTGCACAACGTTAAAAAGTCTTTGCATCACAGCCAAAACGTTCGTAGACAGTCCGAAAAGTTCCCGCATGCGAGAGTTGAGCAAAAACCATGAGCCAAAACATTTAAGCAAGAACAGCTATTCTCTTGAAACCCGGCTTAAGTTTCCCGCACGCTAAACTCGTAAAATGGTGGAGCTTTATGTACAAGTGCATTTTATTGATGGAACTTTTGTCTAAGCTATCAAAATAAAGTGCATTCATTCCATTAGTATAAAACCTGATTTAGTTTGTTCAGCCTGTTTCAGACATCAGTTGGTTTGTTGGCCTCTTATGCTGTCTGCGACTTGACGACTGGATGAATAGATGTTTAGCATCCTCACATTCTTGAGCTTTGGTTTACTGCTGCGAGGCCATGCTAGTTACATCTGGAAGGTGATAAAGCCTCCGGTTAATCTTTCCACCGTAAAAAAACATTCACGTTAAATTAATGTCTCCCTCGTGGGTCAGTCGGGAATGTTACACGAGCACATGGAAATCATGTTGACATGTCGAAAACACACTGTTCCCTGAAACGAACAGGCAACAAAAGAGATTGAGGAACGAGTACAACCCGCCGTGAGCCTCCTCGGTTGCATATGATTATTGTTTTTTCTTAATTCAGTTTAACAATAAGCTGTGTTATGCAGTGATTGTTCATTCATAGGGGACAGAAGTACAAGAGCAGATTATGCACAGTTTAAGTTTTACTCTGCAGCTTCGTAGCAGATCTTCAAATTTATTAAAGTGCTTTGTTGATTCTCTTTCTTGTGAATTGATGTCATTTAATGTTTTCATGTTATCCATTCAGAGAAAAGTACTTGAAGTCATAACATAATATAATTAGATGCATTCTCTTTTTAAAAGCTAGGTACTAAACCAGTGTGGCAACAACAACAACCACAACAACAGTAGAATTGCACGTTCCATTCAGGACACAAACATACAGATATAATAAACCAGTATTACACACAACTGAAAGGGAGGAGTGCTGGGATCCTGATAAACACATGTGAACAGCTAAAGAAGTGGTCAATGCAGAGGAGTGAAATTATAGCTTTGCTGTGTGTTTGTCTTTTCAGAACTAAAGATCAGACACTGTGAAAGTGGCAGCTCAATTCTACAGCTCCATTTTAGAAATGAGAAAATAAATGATTGCTTCCAAACTGAACCTCAATTGCTTTTGTTGTTTGGTACATTTTTCTCCCCACGCAGGTTAAGTTAGTTTGACTGATGGTGTCGTTCAAAAACATTTGAACTTCTAAAAAAAAGGGACCAATTTAAACTGTCCAACGGTTGTGGCATGGAACTGTTGTTAGCGATGTGAATGATTCATGCAGCACCAGTCAGACCTTCAGCTCAAACAAAGGTTACACGTTTGAATACGACACACTGAGAACAGAAGTGAGAAAGAAGAGAGGAAACGGATTCCATTCATCAGTGACGATGAAATGAATACTGGAGATGAAGATCAAACGCTGATTGGCCTGAAACAAGCAGTTGGTCACGAAAGGGGTGTGAGGAAGAAGGAAATAGAGATGGTGTCTATGGGGTGTATATAATCCATCCCTATATGGTCCCGAATACTTTGAATCACGCGCTGACTGATCTGTGACCTGAATCCTCAAGTTACATTTAATAAAAGCACTGCACCCTGTTTTTGGAGCACTCTTGTGAGATAGTGAGATACATCATGGACGGTAAAAATCAAACCAGAGTTACTATGTTACACAATGTGTTTTTATTCTTTGCTCAAATCCTGGGCCCTTCATCCCCCACCAAGCAACTCAGATGTTGTTGATGTCTGTTTTTCACTTTCAAACTGCTCCCAACTCACGCTCGCTTGAGGCTCGAGGCAACTTATCCGACATTGTGCAGCTGCCTTTGGCAGATTTAATATGTGCACAAGTAGTCAGCGAAAACTTTAAACCTTCATGTGTATTTAAGAACACAGGTACGCTTTCTAGATGAGCTGAAATCAACAACACTCTTACCAGCATAAAGTATATCTGCTATTTATGCTATTTATTTTCTTCCGTTTGGTCAAACTGTAAATTATCAAGAAGTGAGAATAGTAAGTATTAATATTTTAATGCCGCCGTGGCAACCCTTAAATCGGTGCTGCCCAGTGGAACATGAAAGTTTAGACAGAATGTTATATACTGTAGTTTTACCAGTTCTGTATATCTGTGGGCAAACATTAAAAACATGGTTGTAATCACCACAGTTTGAAACAGCGCACAGCCAACGGGGCCCACGAAAGAGACAGCGGCACCTCGACCTGGTACTTTCCAGAATGTTTGCTAGTGAGCAAACCAGCACACCGAACTGACACCTGGGGCTCAGTCGATCCAAATATGTGATGTTGCAAACATCACATCACAACATTGGGAGGCGATGAAGTGACATGTGGTCTGCGTTGCGCCACCGACATTCAGAGTCTTAAAAATATAATATCAATAATCACATGGTGCGTTCCATCAACATTTCCCTTAAATCAAAACTTTAGGAATAGAAACTCTTATCAGCCAGAAAGAAAGATGAGAAGATAAAGATTAGCATTTGTAGATCCTGTTCCCAGGACGAGGGCTGCACCAGCAGGCACAACGGGGCTGTGATTCCTTTGTGAAAAAGCTGCATCCACTCTCTCGTCGTCTGTGTGGCCGCCCGTCGCTTTGGGAGTGTCATTATTGCAGTATCTGTGTGCAGCTGCATTCCCCTTGCCTCCCCGACGACAGACACAATCATTTTTACAGTTTTTTTGACGGTTACCATGAGCTACATGAATTATTTTGTGTTATATATAAATAAATCTCACAAAGGCTCACGTGGGATGCATAGAGATACCATCAGGTGATCCATTAATCAGTGTATATGTACTGTAAAAAAAGTGGAATGGTGACACTATATGATCTAAAATTTCCTTCAATGATTTAAAGTGTCATAAACTTAAAGTTTTTCCAGGGCGATACTGGTGAAATACTAGACAAAAAGTCTCGTCAGTTTTTCCATAAATGAAAGATGTAGTGAGTACTAGGAATATATGTCTCACTTTATGGAGTTTATGGAGACAATGCCAGGTGGCCTGGTGATTTTTAGATTTAAAAATTGATAAATTGGAATTTGTTAGTGGCCTTGATACACCTTTAGCAGCTGAGACATGAGTAGAACACTGACTGGAGATACTTCTATCTTCCTGTCACTATCATGCCGGAAAATCCGTCTCGTCCGTCCAGTTTGACCCACTCAGATGGGTTGAACCTTAGATAAGTAAGTTTATTAACTACTAACTAACTAACTAACTAACTAACTAACTAACTACTACTATTAACTTCTGATGAAGATGGAGGTTTATTGTGAAAAGACAGCATATACGTACTGACGGGAAACGGAGACACTACCGGCGCGTGCAAAAAGGCAAAGAATATATAAGAATATGTTCCAACAAATGTCGTTAACTGGCTGCCATCGGGGAAAACAAAAACACAGTGTCTTTGCTGTATGCAACAGTGAAAGACGTTGTTGTCTTTTTTCAACTCTAAATGTGGGTTTCGTAGCACAAGGATGGAGCTCACAGTTTCTTTGCAAGTTTTAGCTGAGACGAGCTTGAAGAAGCAACAGAGATCAAGATCAAGATCAAATACGGCTCTAAGAGATGGTTTCTGGTTTCCCTCTCTAACTGATATCCTGGACAAAAGCTAGTGTTGGCAACCTGGCACAAACCCGTTCGCTCCCAAACAGTTTGTCTTCTCCAGCTGATTATCTCCTGTTGTTTCATTGGCTTTGAATATTTCCAACACAAGTTCTTCTCAGAATGCAAAGGTCTGTCTCTTTCGTTGTTTGTTTTGAGGACCACCGGTCTTTGGTTGTTTGCACCGTGCGTGTCTCTGGAATGTCCAAGCAGCTATCAGGTTACTGCAAATCGAGCTCTTTGTTTTGTATATTTCCCTTAGCCTCACAAAATTGGTTCTAATACAGAGTAACACATACTCCCGGTAGCATCTCTTTGTCAGAACTAATCTCATCCCGTTGGTGCCCCTACCTGAGTCCAACTAACCCGCAGTCACGGCTGTCTCTGTCATCACTCATCAGACACATTCTCAAAGGTTACTTCACAAAATACAACTAACGGTTCCCCAGAGCAACTTATGCGTTAGTTGGTATAAAATATGGTAGACACTGAACTTTAATAGGAGCCATACTAAAGTTGTTCCAGTTTCTTCCCTCACACTACTACCAGCTTGTGTGAAATCTATTTGTGCTCTTAGAAGATGAGATTCCTTGATGAAGATCTAAAGACTGAAGCGCCGGCTGTGTCATTAAATACTTGCTTTAGACCACCATGAGCACAGCCTTCCCTTCTCTGGGTTAAACGTCTTTGACCGTCTTGCACATCTACATCGTCTCATCCGTGCGGCGATCTTAACTCAAGCAATCGTTGCTTTTCCATCGATTGGCCTTTAAGCCTTTTGCAAAAGTTTTCAAGGGTTAATAGCAAAGAAATAGAAATAGCACAATTTGCCATATTTGTGGCATTTACCTTTGCATGCACCTGCATTTATCCCACCTTGTTGTTCGACATTGGTCCTCACAGACCTCATAGCATAAGGTGCACTTGGTCTGAGTAAAAGCAAAGCACTTAATCAACTGTTGAGTCTTTTGACTAGAATAGTAATTCTATCCCCCCCAGGATTTGGGTGCTCTGACAGAACCTTTGCCCGCACAGGTAGCACTGAGAAAGTGTTATTTGGACGAGGTGAATTTAATTACCACTCAGGACGTGCAGTACTGCCTCCAGACAGGACACAACATCAATTCCTGGATTAGGCTTAATTCAGAACCATCTGTTTTTACTTTAGAGGAATCATTACAACTCATCACACATCAAACTAACACTGTCATGTCCTGTTTTCTTTTGTAGTTTCATGTCTCTTGTGTCCCTGGGGTAACTTCACTTCCTGCCTTGTCCTGTCTTCCCCTGTGATTGTCTGCCGTGTCGATTATTGTTTCCACCCGTGTCCAATCACCTGCACCTCCCCTGTGTATTTAAGCCCTGTCAGTCTCTTGTCCCTTGTCGCCACCGTTGGGCGCCACCGTTGGGCGCCACTGTTGGCTGATACTGTTCCTGGTCCTCGTCTGCGTTTTGCCCTCATGTTTTTTTTTTGCATTTTGACTGTTTTGTTGAACTTGTCTGCATCCTGCAGTAATATGAATCATCATAAATATGATTCATATCACTATTACCTTTTCCTAAAATCTTTGCTTTCCCTCCCCACAGTCTTCTGTGGATGGTGGTTCGATCTGACGGTGGTGGCCCCTGCAGTGGTCCTGTCGTACATCTGGCCGGCTACTTGGAATTCTTTGAATAATTTCTGTTATATAAATTGAATGTATTCTACATATGTATGAGTCATTCTGTGACATGACATCCATTGCAGTCTGTCCATCCCGGGAGAGGGATCCCTCCTCTGACGTTCTCCCTAAGGTTTCTTCTCTTTTTTCCCTGGAAGGGTTTTTTTCATTTTTTGGGGGAGTTTTTCCTGTGCCGATGTGAGGGTCTTGGGACGGAGGATGTTGCATGTGTACAGACTGTAAAGCCCTCCGAGGCAATTTTGGGCTATACAAAATAAAATGAATTGAATTGAATTGAATCCTGCCTCTTAGTTACTTTTACGGAGGAGCACTGGCCAATTTTAGGTTTGCATTGTTGAGAGTGAGAAAGGATTTAAGATTATGTGAAACAACATTTTCCATCACAAGGCTACTCCAAGAGATTGGGCACTTGATTCTGACAGGATGGACCGAGGAATCACAGCCGCCACACGAATGTGAGGTTTGAGAGCGAGAAGGTCTGTCTGTTAAATGTATCCGAGCTCTCTACCTGACCTGCCGTTGACATTTAAAATGAGACTACAGGGTCTCTGTATCACACATTCCTGATGTGAGGAAGAGGGAACCCGGAGTTCTTGATAAAATGCTGATCTCCTGCACAGATGTGTTACAGCACCTCTCACTCTTTCTCTCCCGCCTCTGTCTGCCGTCCCGCCGCTGTTTTTGTCTCACTTCTATTTTCCAAGTTTGGTATTATAATTGGAACAAAAATGCAACTGCACAGGCCTGGGAAAGGATGAAAAGGTATTTAACGTGAATTGTAAATGTCAGGTTTATGAACCACATTATGGTTTAACCCCAGTTAACACTTATATGGCCGTCAACGTCAGTGGCTTGCCTGCCGAGGCCTTTTGTTTATTACAGGGCTGGTGCTGTGTGTTCTCTAAGACACATTAAATGATAAATTATCTCACACTGGATCCTGAGCCAAAATATATCCCACGCTAGAAATCCCTCTGAGACAGAGGAGACGCTGATAGTTTGCAGCAAAGTACATGCAAAAGCCAAGCATTGTAATTTTTTATTATTACCCAATATCTTATCATTAAAGTCATTGTATTCTACTAAAATATAATCCTGAAGCAATTTTACCATAGAAGCCCTGAAAACATTTAATCTGTCCAGTTCGTTTCCACACAAAATTATTATTTGTGTTAATTAGTTTCAATATTAACAACATCTGATGAGTTAGGACTCCAAACTCTCAAGACCAATTTTGTTTAAATAAATTAAAGGCCATAAAACCTATATCATAGCACCATAAAACTCCCCTGAAGGAGTTTCTTGGCTGAATTGAAATGGTTTCATCAAACTCCAGTCACATACTCTATGAAAGTTTGTCCTTGAGAAATGTTCCTACCCGCTCAAGAGGGGGACAAATTGAAACAGGAAATCCCCAAAAGTGTGACAGTTCACCCTGAGGGAGGAAAGAGTGTTTGTACCAAGTAACATAATAATCCATCCAATAGTTTGGATACATACATCTTGCTGCCTGCTAGTCTTCATTAAAGTTTAAAGGTCACTAATGGAGCATTCGCATCATCAGAAGTTCATCTTGATGAACCAATTTTTTAATATTTACTGTCTTCAACTAGCCTGGCTAACGTCATACCCTGATCTCAAATGAGACGGGGTCTGGAAACCACATGTTCTTTTCCTCGTATTGGAGGCGTGGTTTACGAATGCCCAGAGCCGTTAATTGGGCGCTACGAATGTCTGTCAAATGCGCCCTGTTCCTGTACAAGATGTCGTTCAGCGACTATTGCCGTTTGTGCAAGGCAAACATGAGTAGATGGTATATATAAGTGGTCCCCAAAGCTTGTCTTGTGAGGGCAATCAACAAAATCCTGCGAGTGTATATTCGACCTCATCGTCTTGCTGCACCCTCCCCGCTCTGTGATAGGTGCCCCATCTCAGGGGCAAATTTGCTCCATGGTTTCCAGGCTGCGTTGCAGCGTGAAATAAATTGCGACGCAACGCAGCCTGGGAAAACGCAGGCTAGTCTGCAACAGCTTTCTTTTGCACAATTCTTTCTGAAAATGTGGTTGAAATTTTGTGTGGAAACTGTAACTCGAACCATTAAATGTTTTTTTTAGCCCATTAATTTATCTGCACATCCTCCACATTCTTCCACCGTCACTCTTCTTCGCTCACCACTCCCATTTCAATTAATTTTTTTTATGCCGCCGAGGGATGGAAAATTACATGGAATTATTGCCTTTGCTCTTTGGAAGGCACAAACGTGCCCTTTGTAGCAATGGCCGTCAGGGAAAGTCCTTTGGGATTTTAAGTGGCTGTAAATATAATTTTATACCGATGGCTGCAAGATAAATTTTGCTTAACGTACAAATAAAATCAACAAAGTGTGCGCGTGAGGGTTTGAAATATAGGTTTGGAATATAAGTCCCTCCTTTTTCCTGCAACCGGTATGTGATAGATTGCCCTGCAGGAAGAATGTGCACGGCTCGGCCACAGACAGAATAGAAAGAAGCTCCGAAAATAGAAAAACCCACGTAAAAAGCAAAACTATTAAATGTTGCAGAGGGTGAAGTTCTCACAGCCTGGCAAAATAAGCTGCTTTTTGGTCTGCTGGCGTCCAGCTGATACGTGTGTGTTTCTTGCCAGACGGTAGGGTGACCAGGCGGTCACTCGGGTGGGAAATGTCTTTTACCCCTTTTCCACCAAAGCAGAGCTGGTGCTAGTTCGGAGCCAGAGCCTAGTTCCAAATCGGTTCTTTGGTTTTCCACCGGCAAAGCGCTAGCTTTGTGGTTCTTAAGTAGCACCATATCATTGCTGGGCTAGAAGTAAGAACCGCTTACGTCAGCGGGTGGGGGCGGGGTTACCGTCAGACGAGAGAAACGTTTGTGTTTGGCGCACCCCCCCCTCTCACCCCCGGCTCTGCGCTAGCTCTTTAGCCTGTGGAAAAGCAACCGGTTCTTTGTAGGCTCCTCAGTTGAACCAACTCTGAACCGGCACTAGCTCTGGCTCCGAACCAGCACCTGGTTCTTGTTGGTGGAAAAGGGGTATCTGAGTATCTTTTGGGTTTTTTGCAGACTCCGCTTCTCACCCGTATCCTTGACGCTCAGTAGGTGGCTGCCAATGATGTTCTGGGAAGTTTTAATCACACACTCTGGAACCCACAAATCGTGTGCCGCACACACGCCAGTTTGTCATGTTTCCAGTCACGGGGTTTTATATTGCTTCTCTGTAAAAGCTAACAAGAATCGGCATGGCAATTAACAAGTTATTTTTCCCCAGAGAGGTTTGATGACCATATCCGGTGATGCTGATTGAAACAGTTGGCTGGTCCACCTTGGTTTACATTGACCTCTGCGTGTATAGGTTTATTAGTTTTAATATTAACAACATCTGATGAGTTAGGACTCCAAACTCTCAAGACCAGTTTTGTTTAAATATATTAAAGGCCATAAAACCTATATCATAACACCATAAAACTCCCCCGAAGGAGTTTCTTGGCTGAATTGAAATGGTTTCATCAAACTCCAGTCACATACTCTATGAAAGTCTGTCCTTCAAGCTAATTTACCCCAAATTGGATTCATTTGAAGAAATACTTCACAGACTGAAACAAGTTTTTAATGAAATGCACTGATGAGTTAGAGAAGAAACTCCAAACTAATGTAATGGAACTGGAGTGATGTGTGCGTTTGTGTGAATCACAAACACACAGTAAGTCAACAAAATAAGGTATAGGTATCTAAACTGTCTTAAAGATAAAATAAAAATACGAAAATAACCTTTATTGCATGTCTGTGGTTAATAAAGCAATTCAGATGCGTCATAATAAAAGACAGGCGCTGACGTAACGGTACATCAAAAAGTGGTTAATGCATTCACGTTGCTCCAAACAAACCAAATAACCGGCTCAAACAAGCTTAATTATTTAGCTTTTTCCCATATCCCTTAAGCGACGTTTCTCATTTTAGTCACAACATTTCTAGTTATCCCCATGTATGGAGTTCATCAGTGTTGATTAATGCAACCATGTCTCCAAACTTGGAGCCAAATGGTTTGCGCTCCCAGCTGTTCTCATGCAACGCCTCATGCATAAACATTACCTGTTTTAATCTTTAAAACATCTTTTAGGTGAAACCAACTGATTTGGTCTGTGCGTGCTCTTGGGTGCATGTTGGTCCTTGCAAATGTAATAGGGCCGCTCTGCAGATGGTAAGGGGTTACTGCCTGGTAAAAGTTAATTTGATGGTTTTTTCACACTCGGGGGCCCTCTGCGGTGTCTCTGGTCTCTTTATTGACTCCGAGCTGTCGTACGCTTTCACTGGTTCCGATCCAACGCTAAATTACTTTTAATGCGCAAACTACACCTTGTGTTTTCCACGTGCACGGATTGAATCTGTGCATGTGTGTGTGTGTGTGTTGCCTACGTCCAGCCAATCACGCGGACTCCGCCAACCGGCCCACCTGTGAGCAATCGGCACGTCACCTCTCCCGCTTCGGCCCACCACACACCTGGCTACAACCTGCGCGTCGTCTCTCCTGCATGTCAACGCACCTCTTCTCCCACACGTCGCCACTAAATCGCTTGACAGCGGCAGCTGCTCTCCGGCCCCCAGATGTTGAATCACAGTGAATAGTTTTTCTTCGGGTTCTTGCAACATATGTGCAAACACACCTCCAAATGAATGTCAATCTGTTTGCCTGCTGGTGGATCAAATACAAGACACACCAGCATTTACACAGCAGGATAACTTATAGTGGTTGGAGCTTATATCACTGGCACCACTTGGCCAGGAGGCATGTTGTGGATTTACTCGAAAACTTAATTTGAACTGATGTCGTGTGGGTACATTTCCAGCTCCGGGCCGCATGCTGAGACAAACAACAAACAACCAAACTACAAGTGTTGCTCCTCAAACAAAACACGACAGGGAGCTGATTGAACTACTGTTGACACACGCACACCGTCACCTGAGATGTAACACGGGGGCCTTTTTTCGAGGACATTGAGTGTCTCATTTTCTTCTTCTATATTTTGTGCATTTTTGTGACAGTGTTTGTTTTGCATCGAAACAGCAGATTGGATTCAGATAAATATAATGTATCCCGATACGCTTTTTATGGCGGATGAGCTGCTTCATTATCTGTTATCCAGAAGAGCAAAACCTCTTCGGATGATTATTTTCTAATGCAATTATAGAAGGCAGCCATGGTTTTGGATCATGCCATAATATATTTAGAATTGTGAAGTTTGTGATTTACGTCTGTTTCCTCTGTTTCTATAAAACAAAGACGCTTTGAATAGAAAACAAACGTCCTGAAAGTGGCTCCTACTTGTCTGGGACCCTCTCAGACTCACGGTTCAGGAGGGCCGGATTCGGCCAATGAACTCGGGGCTGACTCTCAGGTTATGGAAATAAAATAATCTTTGAAAATAAATATTCAAATTAAAAAGGATCTCTAAATTCAAGGGTTACAAAGAAATGACAAACTTATCTTTAACCGTAATCAGATTACCTTCTTGCCAAATATATCAAGTAGGTTGTGTAAAACAATGCAATGGCCTTTTGTGTAATCCATAATCTGTTTATAAAGGTCCACTGTCCTTGTTTAAGAAATACAGAAAGCTTGTAATGTATTTAAGATCATAGTAGAAGTAAAGTGACTTGTTGCCTGACAAATCAAAGGTCAACCTTAACTCTTTGGGTGTTTTTTTATTACCGAACTTGAAAAGGGCTGCTTGCTCTTCACGACTCACAGGAAAGGTCATAGCTCACATATCATGTAAAAATAGGCTTGTTGCCTGAATGTGACAATTCATAAGTGGATGCTGTTAAGGTGCCACAAAAGCCCGGGTTAATTCCAGCCTTTTCATGAGAGACAAAGACGGCACTGAATCATGTGCTCAGGGTCTCACCCTGCTGCTGCTGCTGCTTCATCATTTCCAGAGACTTCATGACACTTTTTGTGAACCCTCTCTTCCCCCCGCCCTGTTCTGTTTGGATGATTTTCTGATTTAAAAACCCGTCTCTTTTGACTTCTGCTATATCTGCTTAGAAAAACATGCAAATGGTATTCGAATTTGATTGAAACCCGAAAAGCTCTTCATCAACATTCAAAACAAAACCTCTGCATTGAATGAAAATGCCTTGAGCGCTTTGAATGCGAGCCGTCAATGATAGCGCATATAAAATGACGATGAAATGAATTTGAAAAACGATATCACAGTTATATCCAAATGAGGTCATCTATGGCAGCCTTTCAAAGCAGCAAAGCCTGAGATCTCTCCGGGCCCAAAATGCATCTTCATGCTGGATTGTAATCCGGCACGCTGCGGGGAAATTAAATGAACGAAACAACTTCTACATTTTCCACTTTTTTCAACCCAAAATATTGCATTCCACTGTAATGAAATAATATTTTTTTGATTCAAATGACATGTAGCAATTATTGTGGTATCCGTCCTGTTAATATTCAGGGACAGCCAGAGGGGGGGTAAGCTTGGCATGACGCAAAGCCCGAAAACTGAAAGGAAACAGCACCTCTAACCCACTAAAAAGTATATAACAGTTTATTAAATCACAATAAATTGAAATGTTAAAAAGAAGAAATGGGCGAGGGCTGGTTCAGCTTTATCCGGTCTGCTCCTTTAATGCAAGACAAAACAACAACAAAATAACACTGCATAAGATGAAGAATAAAGAGATGCGTGTGTGTGTGTGCGCGCGTATGTCTGAGAGAGAGAGAGAGAGAGAGAGAGAGAGAGAGAGAGAGAGAGAGAGAGAGAGAGAGAGAGAGAGAGAGAGAGAGAGAGAGAGAGAGAGAGAGAGAGAGAGAGAGAGAGAGAGAGAGAGAGAGAGACCTCCTCGCTCTGCATACAGCTGAGGAGAGGCAGCATGGAGAGGACGTCTCTGCTTTTGTGAACCGCCTCGCTACTTCTGAAGAGTCTTCCAATGGTTTAGTTCACCTTTTTTTTCTTCTTCTTCTTCTTCTTCTTTTCTCTCTTCGACTCTTTTGAACGTCGGACACGTGTTAACATTTTGGACAGACTAAAAGACCTCGGCGGACTTTTTCACTTTTGTTCCGACGCACCGTCGGCCGGTCGGAAGCTGTTCGCAGCGCGCCTCGGGATGGAAGTACCTGTGCTCTTTCTGCTCATCCACCTGACCCGCACGGAGATCACAGGTAAAGGAGCGCGCAGCAGGCTTATCATTTGTAGCCCCGTTCATTGCACCACTGCTCTCCTGTCTGCAGCCTGCGTATTGTCGCCCTTGACACCCATAATTGAGTATAGACAGTTTTGCAGAACATGTGTGTCTCTATCATAAATATAGCAGCTGGCCCAATGGGTAATGGATTTGTAAACAGTTGTTTTGGAGAGAAACTGTGTTGCTGTGGGGAATCGTCCACCCCGCTGAGCAGATGGAGGTGAAACGTTGACGACTTTCTTTACAAGGAAAGGATCTGACGACTTCTTTTCTGACCTTTTAGATGAATGATCCGTCCGTATGAGAATATATTCAGGACATTTGATCTATATAAATGATCCCTCATATGAAGTGGAGGGGGTGGGGGGGTTTGGACCGCTGGGGGGTTTAGCTGCCCCAAATAATCAGATAAATCTAAATCCACCTCTTGTCTTATTCATTCATGCCCACTGACACTCGCTGCACTTCCCTTAATGTGACTCATCTTCAGATACCCGACTGTGTCAAAATGTCACTGAAAAATCTGTTCTGGCACCATGTCGTGTGTGTGTGTGTGTGTGTGTGTGTGTGTGTGTGTGTGTGTGTGAAGGTGATGAACATGTTTGTAGGACACAAATGACTTGATATGCAAAATGTCAAAATATCCACTCCCCTCATGTCATCGCTGCCTGATCCCACCTGACGGTAACAGTGAAGGAAGAAACAACGTACGACCTGAAAGTACAAACAAATCACCAAGGAAGATTAAAAAAAAAAAGCAACCCAGCAAAATGTACAAAACAGGCACGTACCGCATGACAGTAAGAGATGCAGTAAGAGATGCAGCGTCTGCATTTGACTGTCAGGTAGAATCAATTCCATATATTTTGGGGTGGTATTGATAAGCTATTGGGTTACAAACGTTTCCATCAGGGCTTCAGTGTCGGGAACGCTGAGCATTCGGTGACAAACACTGAAGACATTTTCTTGCGGGGGAATGAAAACATTCAGTCGTTCACCCTGTTAGACGTTCAGTATTTTCTTATTATACATGAAGTTATTCTGCACGTGCGTGTAAGTGCAGTTGGTCGCTGAGTAGATACAGATGTGGCGCAGGCTTTCTTCAGACCGCAGGGCCACCAAGGTGGAGGTCAGCGTTTGTTTCTTGGCTTCAGTCTGCGTGTGAAATGTTCCCTGCCTCTGGTAGACGTGTTGTGTCACACTGGGTCTGCTTCTTTTTCTTTCTTTTTAGTTTGTTACACATTATTTATAGAAATAAAGAATGTATATAGAATCTCGTGACAAACCTCACAGAAACTCAAGCAGGCTTAAAGTTAATTAGTAGGTCATTGTCATCACAGGGAGCAACATTTGCCTTATTTTCCATTACTTAGACGCAAAAACAAACACCTCTAACTGCTTGCTAAGTGAGGAGTCATCAACCCCCGAACTGAGGTGAATGTCTCGCAGGTCTAACAAAGGTATTGAGTTGTTTTTTTCAGTCTGTCCGTGGAGTTCAGGCCATTTTTCACGTTGTTTGCTCAGGTCTATTTTGTTCAGCCGTTCGTACAAAATGTCACTTTTCATACAGCATGCGCGTTCCTTCCTCAGAGTGATCGGGATGACATTTCTACGAGCACTGTGCCTTGTACTGGACTGTTCAGCCATGCGGCTCGGGCTCACACTGCTCAGAAGAACAAACAAATTAATTCCAGGACTTTGGGTTTGAAATAGGTCGTTGATTGTTTAAACATGCTGACTTATGTTTACGTCCCGTTAGGTTGCACAGTGCATGAATCTCAATTTAAACTGAATATCTGTACTTTAGGCTTGTACTGTGTGTTAGAATTCCTATCCAGTATGTTGTTAAAGCTCGCATGAAGATGTCTGCATTTTACTATCAATCACTCAACGATATGTAAAAATTGGGAGTTGGAAAACTACAGTTGGAAATAGCCTCATTATTTAAGGGTTTGTTCAATTCTATGTGATTTTATGCGCTCTTGACTTCAAGTTTTTTTTGTTTCGGAGAGCTGATTCTTAACAGCCAAGAACAGTAAAATAAAAAGTGACACAGCTTTGGGAGATGTTTCAGATGACGCAGACACTTTGGACAGACTGAACACCACACTTGTTTCTTTGTTCTGCCCTGCAGAGCCTCAGTGTACTTTCCCACAGTGTGTTTGTTTTCATACAGGGAATGTCTTCTCTCTTTTTTATAGTTTTATGGTCCTGCAGGCACATCTTAGGTCGGAATCTCAATGGTTCCAAACCATGACTGCGTCTTCATGCGAATGGAATAAAAGGTTCAGTTCTGGGGCACAGCACGAGTGTGCGTTGGGATGTAAGATGAAGAGCACAAAAATGAGGGCACGAGAAAGGGAAAATTGTGTTTCTTTTCCTCACCTGTCCACTAGGTGCCCTCAGTGAGTCGGCCTGTGCTGCACACCTGGCATCACTGATCCAGCAGTGACCCCACCCAGTTGTGGCATTTTCTGAGAGTGGTGTCCGCTTACCTGAAGACCGTCTTGCTTGTGTTTGCTTTTCTTAATCCCCCTCGCTGGGGATCCTCGGCAAATGGAACAAACAGGTGGTGCCGTTGGTCTCGACTGGAATGCGGCCTGTGAGGGACGAGTTTATAAATGCAGGATTCCTGTGTTGCAGATGCAAAAACCTTGCATTTTCATCACGGGTTGGAGTTTCTAAAGGGAGAAAAGTACTGTGGTACTTCTATAGAAAAGAAATGCTGTGGATAACATTGTGAATGGCCTCCTCCTCGCTACTATCAGGTTAATGAGAAGGGTAATAATCAGACAAATGACAAATACCCAGGTCATTGTTTGCAATGATTTTAAAACCAAGTTGAATATGTCAACTAACAAACTTTTAAAATGGTTAAAACTTTTATTTTGATAGCACAAAAAAATATGTTGTTTGCTGATTTCCTTTAAAAAAGGAGCCCGTTAAATCTGTTATATTGGGTGTCAGAGCGGAGAAATACAGCATCCGTATTACTGCAGATATGTGCAGTATTTATCTTGGTGGCAGGCTTCAGTGAAAGATTTCTTCGTGGCTTGTTTTTCAGGCCACAGAGATGACATGAGACAGTCTTCATGGCAGGTTAAGTTGGGTTACTGACTCATATTTTGGTCATAAATAGCGATATGATACGATGAGAGGCAAATGACGTACTTGTTTGGTCTCACACGTTAACAAGCTTCCTGTGAGTCAAACTATGGGTCATGGGTCAAAATACTATATGACAGTAATGGTGCACTGAGGGTAGAAAATGTGTCTTGGTTTTAAGAAGGAAGAATTCACTGTATTTGAACATCTGATGACGATTTGGATGGATAATCTGCATTGAAGGGGACTCAGAAAAGCTTAACTAATCCGATTCAATTTGACAGCGGGTGATATTTCCATCTCTTAGAGAGGGATGACTAAGATGGCTGTAGGACTCAAACTGCACTCTAAAGTTTATAGATTGAAATGTTCATAAAGATATAACTTTAAATGCAATGAAGGAAGATCTAAGTAACTTCGATCGATGAGTGTCACAAAAAGGTGATACTGTTTCCAAAGTGAGAATTTGCTGTGAGTAACTTCCCATTTTGAACCGCCTGCTTTAACTTGCAAAATATCACTCGCATTTTGAATCGCTAATGCGAGATGCTCTTTGCCAAGAGAATATTGGCAAAGAGCATCTCACATAAACTTTTTTTTGGTGCTAATTTTAAATAACAGCCCATACAAACATTCTGTCTCTCTCTCTCTCTCTCTCTCTCTCTCTACGGCATTTGTCCCTCAGCGCTGCTGAACATAGACGCCAGATGTCCCCTCGGCCAGTTTCCTTGTGGGAACATAAGCGAGTGTGTCCCGCAGGCTCTGCAGTGTAACGGGCACAAAGACTGTCCCAATGGAGCCGACGAGCGGCGCTGTGGTAAGTGTGTGCGTATAAAAAAGCCAGAGATCCTCCTGTAGTTCCTCTGACAGCCTTAATTTTCTCTGGAAAGCGACCCTTAACACTGCGCCGCAAAGTGTTATTGAGTCTCAGCCCAATCACATTACGGCCTCTTTTTTTCCCCCCAGCAAACGTATGAATGATCAGCAATAAGTGGGCGAGCCAAGACAGGACGTGCTCTACAGTAGAGTAGATAATGTCCTTTGCAAGTGAGCCAATGAGAAGAGGTCACTGAGGAATTATTCAAAGTGTTCAAAACAGCCCCCGTCTTGCATATTCATTATTAAAAAAGGCTTAAGACGCCATGCTAGCTCATTGATCAAAGGCGTCCGCTATCCAACACAGCACAAGCTCAAATCAGACATTGTGTCCTGCTGGATTCAGCCGAGCAGTAAAGGAAAAACTACCGTGTTTATACTCGGCTCGGTATTAATCAGAAATGCCGGTTCACATCCTCCAGGGATATGAAAGGCAACAGTAACCTCGTGATACTCACAGTAACCTCGTGATACTCCTCATTTCCTCTCTTGGAGAAGCAAAGACTCTTTTTATTTCGGCATTGTTGAAACATTTGAATCATTTTGAAAGTGAAACTGCACCTCGCGTGATGTACGCAGCTGTCAGGACTAACTGCCGTGGCGCGACCTCCCCGTGGTCACCCGGATGAACCACGGGAAGAACCTCGCCACGGCTCTGTAGCCGCTGCAATATTTAAAGTAAAGCACGAGGAACACAAACAGTCTGGGTAGCATCAGAAAATGTATCGAATGCGCCATCGCTGAGTGTTGCTGAGAGAAGAAACTCTCTCATTACTCTCATATTAAAAACGTATTGCAGATTAGCCATTTTTTAATGAACGTACCTAAGGTCCATTTCCTGCCTCGGATGAAGAGTGGCAATTTAGAATTCATTCGTATTCATGAGGATTGATGCCGGGGACCAAAGGTAAAAAAGTAATAGAGAAATAATAGAAAATAGAGAAATACAACGGGGAAAAAATGGTAATTCTCAAGTCAGGGGACAAAAAGGCCAATATGTGAACACCCTCTGCAGTCTATCTGTACACAAATATCTTTATCTAAGTTCGGCACACAGAGGAGTATCACAAGCAGAAGTATGAAAGGAGGCACCTGTACTGTGGAGTAGCAAACCATTTCAAATTGAAGGCCTGTTTGATTTCGTGCTACATCTGCTTAAATCCAGGGAGATTTCATGTAATTAAGTGTCTGAATAAAGCGAGTCGCTCACTGGTTAACAGCTGCACCTACAGATGGGTTGTTCTTTAATCCAAGTTCCCTCCCAGCGCCGGCGCTCCGCACACGCACATCACGCACTGCGCGTAGGGCACCAAGTGCCTGGGGGGGCATCAAAAAATATGGGACGTGAAAAATCACCACAGAAGGCTACAAGTATAGGTAACAAATAAAATATGTCTAAAGCATGTTAATATGTAAAACCAGAACAAAAGTAATAGGCCATCAGCTCCGCGCGTAAAGAGCTGGGTCCTGGGCTACGGAGACCCCCCCACCCCCTGGGTTTAGTGAGAAGAGCTTTGTTACATGATGATCTAAGGGATCTCACCGGAGCGTATTTAGTCAGCCTGTCAACAACATAAGGGGGAGCAAGTTCATCATATTTACTCAAATAAAACAATCAAAATATTCCCTTTATTTTGAAATATGCTTCATATCTGTTATAAAACTATCCAGCATCACATTGGGATATAAAATCGACGTAAATGTAAGGACATTGTTTTAATCTTTACCTGAAATTAATATTTGAATGCAGGATTTTTTATTGTCCTATATTCATATTTTTATTGTTAGTGGGTTATAGTTTAACATTAAACTTATTTTCCCCTACTCTTGCCAATACACGCATTCCCTTTTAGAGAAAAAAACTCAAACAACTAGACAAGAGTTTTAGTCTGAGACCCTCTAATAATTTAGACACAAAAAAGACCGGGTTACTTGCTTTGAGACGCGTTACGTTCAAATTTTCCAATTTTTTTTTATAGTCGCCTTGTTTGATCCACTATAGTTAAAGAAGAGCATGGATTTAATAAGCAGAGAAACTACGAGTTACTGGACGTAACATTATTGTTGTTGTAAACAAGTATGAGACACTCAAGTTAGGAAACACTGCTGAAATCCACTCTCAGTTGTCAACTTCTGCTGAAGTAAAGAAGTAAATCAGTTAAATTTGATTGCTGTCCTCCAGTGTCATCTTAAAGTCTAAACCGATGAAGGGATTTGAATCCCTTTTTGGTAACTCTATGACGAGTGTGACTTGTTCATAGCCCAGTCTTTGCTAAATTAAAGGTGTGTGTGCTTCATTTTGAGTTGTTGACAGTGATTTGAAGACCAGTCGTCCCAGTAACGACACGCGCTGCGGCCCCACTGGGGTGTGATTACAGGTGACAGTTGCTTATTCTGAAATCGTTTGCAATAAGCAGGCAGAGAGACTCGCGCAGTAACATGGTAGATTATTAAAGTCAGCAGCGTTTCTGATCAAAGTTCCCCACTATGTGCCTTGAAGCGTACGCATCGTGATCATTTCAGGAATTTCCGTGTTTGCAGGGGACAACATCGGGTGGGCCGACTTAATTGGCCAAACGCTGCAAGATGCCAATGACGTGGACAAGTACTTCCAGGATGAGTGCTGTAAGTGTGTGTAGATTGTATTTGTGTTTACTCCTTTGCACGGTATATTAGTGTGTTCAGACAGTAAAGAGACAAGGATCATTACATAATGTTTTGGTGTTCGGCAAGTGTGGGAGTCATAGTTAATGTACACACAGTTGGGTTCTCGGCAAAGTGTTGCATTTTTAATTATACGGATGATAACAATAATGGATAAAAATCATCGATGGTAACCCTGTTGGCCATTAGAGGACTACTTCTACCAACTGTTATTATTCTGTAAAAAGCCATTATAGTGTGTGTGTGTGTGTCCGTGTGTGTGTGTGTGTCCGTGTGTGTGTGTGTGTGTGTTTAGTCTTGCAGGTGTATCCAGAGAGATGCTACTGCATTCAGACGGATGTGGAGTGTGTGCAGGTCAACCTACAGGATGTTCCACTTCTCTCTACAAATGTTACCTCTCTGTAAGTGTCCTCTGATTGTAAGTACTCTGTGTGTGTGTGTGTGTGTTTCCGGGTTTGTGACTACCAATTTGGGTTGAAATTCTCCTCTCCCCTGGTTCACAAATGAGTTTTCAAATGATGAATGATGGTGTTTTCAGTAGGTAGAGGCATCGAGGCTCATAACAATGAACCCCGACAGATAAATGAAATGAATCCATTTCAAATCCTAAGATGACAACAGTGAGTGGCTATTTAGTGTAGACTTGCTTTACTTACACAGTAAACGCTCTTGCTGAACAGACATACCGATCAGAATGGCACTTCCTAAAAGGATCTTTCGCCCTTTGATTGATTTCAAAACTATATTGAGACGTTTTCCATTTTAACCGTCCTCCCTGTTTTTCTTTTGTACCAATGGCTTCCTTCACACTGCATGTAGCTACTCGCAACATCTAGAGATCACGTAAGCAACAGTTTGGCTTTGGGCTCATTGTTGCTGCTTCCAGGTCTTGTTAGTGTTTATCTGCTGAAATCAGAATAATTGTGTGGTTTTTGAATGAAGAAATTCGGATCTGCTGGTCAGACTCTCCGCAGCTGCAGTCACCTGAATTTGTATTCTGATTAATCGTATACAAAGTGCTTATAGTCCATAGAGACATCTTCTGAATGTTTTTAACTTCCACACCGCTGTACAATGCAGAATAACAGGCAGATGTTTAGCATGTCCCAATGCGCAGAAGGCACAGAAACCAGAATGTTCTACTACACGCCGCCACCTTTTTGCACTGTGCGAGCCAGCTGCCTCCTCTGACCCTCAATTCTCTGTGCAGCTGCTTTATGAGCCACAGTGTCAAAGTTTAGGGTGTAATATTACATAAGAAAAAGTGTGTGTGCTCTGAAACCAGGAGTCGCTCTCCTAAATCTTCAGCACTCCCAAATCCAATGCAGATGTTCTCAATGTTCTGTGATCTATTGTGCTCTTCAGGCCATGCCTGGCCTTTTCTCCCTGCTCCCTGTCTGCTCAACACCAATAAATGTCAAACTATTCACTCAAACTTGCTTCTCTCTTTCATCGACTCTGATTGCTAATCGGCCTATTGCGGGACCGAGTTCTAGAAGTAGGCTTTTTCATTATATAACTCCTTCGGTATTGCCGTTTGATAACTTGATTGTCTCATTTTGTCTCTTTTATTTCGCGGTTGAGTTGAAAGTAGATTACTCAGCAGCCGCCTGTGGTGTTTCTCTTTTCCTCTAATTACTGTACAGAGGAATGCCGCCGCAAAAAGAAGCGACACCACTTGTGCGTAAACAATCATTGGTTGAAGGCCGAGCGAAATACCAGCCATAGTTTCTATGCATCCATCAATCATCCTTTACACGCACTCGCAGAGTTAGAGACACGCATGAGTGGATCATTTCCCTTTTTATTGTCATATAGTGAAGTGTCAACACATTCATCTGGGTCTCAGCTGCTCTACGGCTGAAAGAGCCTCATCGCTTGATTGGTTCCTTTTGATTCCTTTTCAATTTGGTGCCTAAGTAAGAAAGCTCCCGTGCTTTAAAAAGCGCGTGCTGAGCGCCACCAACCGCCTCTTCGGACTCGGGCGTGGTCGTCTGCAGTCAACCACAAGTGGGTCCTCTCCCCCCCCCCCCCCCCTCCCCCTTAAAGTGGTATTTCCTCACTTGTTTTCTGCCTGGGAGGTGTTGCATTTCAGAAACGGCACATGTCATATGTTTATTCCTTTGCTTTTTTTTTTCCCGGGCCAGGAATCAGTTTCAGAGCTGCAGTAGAAAATCCATCGCACGGTTTAGTCTTTCGGGCCCTTTGTGGCCTGGCTTTGGTTCTGATTTTAATTTAAACTGTGACTAAGCCCCCCAGAGCACAGTTTAAGATTATCTGACACCTAAACGCATGATTGCAAACACAGTGGCAAGATTAGATTGGAGAGACATTCGATGTGTGTGTGTGTGTGTGTGTGTGTGTCGCAGTTCCGCTCTTATCTGCAGCCTCAGCCGACAAACAATTGTCGCTGTGAACGTGAAGCACCCTGTAAAGTTTTTCAGTCACGATACAGATTTTTCAACATGAAATACTGTTTAGCCGCCTCGTGGCTCTAGGGAGGCTTTGTCTGCTCTGACAGGCAAAGGCTCTCTCTCTCTCTCTCTCTCTCTCTCTCTCTCTCTCTCTCTCTCTCTCTCTCTCTCTCTCTCTCTCTCTCTCTCTCTCTCTCTATATATATATATATATATATATATATATATATATATATATATATATATGTATGAGCTTTGGCTGTGGATAAAGGTTCTCACTCTGCTGAAAAAAGTCAGTTTCACCACCCGAAGGCAGTAGATGAAGAGATAATGATGATGACCTTTAAAAAGATATAAACCATTCTAATTTGTATTTCTATCTCAAATGTGGTTTCCCCGTTTCCTGCTTATTCTGTCTCCTCTGCCTTTCGCATCTTTTTCTGCTTATTCCAAAGTCTGGTTGAGCCTCGGGCATTATGTTAGAATATTACATGTCATTACTCTCTCAGCCGGAGCATCGCTGCGGGTTATCAAGCCTCACGTTTTGGCCTCTTAAGAAAATGTTCTCTTATTTTTAGGTCCTCGTGACCTGTTGCATTGTCATTGAATGAGTGTTGCCGTGTGGGTGTCACATAATTAAGGCATATTTGTTTTTTTTTATTTTTTTTAAATAAGCTGTTTTGCTACTAATGGTGTGACCTGCTGTGACACAAAACAAACAAACACAAAAACACGTAACCTTCCTTCTAATCTGTGTTAGTTTGTGTGCGTGTGTGTGTGTGTGTGCGTGTGTGTGTGTGTGTGTGTGTGTGTGTGAGTGGGTGGATGGTAAATAAATTCGTGCTCTGCAGTTTGGATGTGCCTGTCCTTTTACCAACCGGTTCAAGCTGCAGAACGGGGCCATTTTGAAATCTTTTCTTGGTGCTTTTATTACATCGGAACGTGATGTGAGCTCTTTCAGAGCCCCGTCTGAATAAAATGGCAGCAGTGATGTTTTTATGTGACTGTTCCCTGGCTCGTAACTCTTCAGACACTCTGTCCCCTCTTCCACTCGCTCTCCTTTGCATCTGCACGTCGCTCTGTTTCCCTGACTGCGACGTGTCACGGCTTCTGTTGCAGGTCGCTGAGGAGCAACGAGATCCGAGTGTTGTCGGACTACGTTTTCTCCGAGTATTCTTACCTTGAGAAACTGTGAGTCATTTTTACGCCGCTTTCTACATCCTCAAAATGGCAGCTGTTTGTTGATTTCATCATTATTTGATGTATTTTGCCTTCAGTGTGGAAACACAATCAATTTGGCTTAATCCTCAGATTAAGGTGTAAAGAAAACATCAGTAAAGCAACTATTTAGGAAATATTACAATAGAAATGTAATTTATTTAAGGAAAGATGCATCAGTAGCGTTTCTGATTAGACACACAACCTAATTATTTTCCTTTCGTCAAATCTATTTGGTATTTGGTCTCTGGTGGACAAATGTATCCCTGAATCAACTCTCCATACATAGAAATCTAGAATATGCTGTCACTTTGTTTTATTTAAATGTGAAGATTATTATTCACATAGAATGATTTTTCAGTTTTGAATCAGTTATTTTGTGTTCCTGACTCTGACTAGATGGCAGTATTAATGCTTTTTATAAGTTAATGAATTCCTTGCAAATAAAAGAAATAGTTTCTGTATGTTATTGTTGTAAATGTTGTTGCTGTTTCTGCAGGCTGAACTAGATAAATATTATAGTCACCGTAGTAAATTAATTATATCATTCTGCAGTGATACTATTATCTGAGACAGTAAATAATGTGAAGCTTTTAACTGATAATCCGGCAAGTGGAAGGTAATCTCCATCTCTCTGGCGTCTCTTCGTTTCATCTACTAGTTTCTCCAAACTCATTAAAAGATTGCAGTTTTCATTTTTATCTCTGAATCATCCCTGTTATTATTTATACCTGCGTGAGTTGCATAATGTTTCTCTGAAAAACACATGAAGATGGGCCTCACAAATCGTCGTGAGGTAATCGCAGGCCGACTGTAAAACCAGCCCCTTAGAACTGACACGAGAAGTTGATTTAAACCCAAAAGAACAGAACAGAAATAAATTGCTTCATCCTCGCTGTCGTATCATCACGCTTTCATGTCACATCATCATTATCCGGCATTATCCGGTTAATGGATTTAGGTGAAAATCTTTTTGCTGAACATTTAATAACCGGCACAACTTCACGCCGCTAAAATAATACACCGTGACTTCCCACTACAAAGGATTATCCTTGGTATCCTGGTATCATAAGAGGCGTATACTCAGTTCTAACAACATGCTACATCAGTTTTAAGGAACTCACTTTTGTTTAAGAACTAAATTTTGAATGTTGGAAAGACAAACAAAAGAGCTGCATTGGTTGAAGTTGTCCTGCACAAGTTCCTGCACACAACATTCCCTCCGGTTCACTACCTGTATATCCGAGGGGTTTGTCCCCCCGTCCTGCATGTAATACCGAAATCAGTAATGACTCGTAATTATAGTTTTTATCAAAAGATGGTCTGTTATGCTTCATTTATTCTGTAGAATAAATCAAAATATATTCACTCTTTTTAAAGTTCAGCTGCAAATTTTGAGTTGTTAAGGATCATGACTTGCATCCTAGCAACCTAGCAACTGCCTTCTGTGCCGACGGAGAGAATAGACTCCTTCCTACTGGAGTTATAAAAAGGGAAATGACTCACTACGTTCTAATCAAGCAGCCATTGAGTGTGTGTGTGTGTGTGTGTGTGTGTGTGTGTGTGTGTGTGTGTGTGTGTGTGTGTGTGTGTGTGTGTGTGTGTGTGTGTGTGTGTGTGTGTGTGTGTGGGTGGGTGGGTGGGTGGGTGGGTGGGTGGGTGGGTGGGTGTGGGTGTGGTGACGGTGTTTAAATGCACGAGAGGGATCGACAGTCAGTGCCGGAGCGTTTCTTATGACTTCCTGTCTCTGTTCCCAGGTTTCTGCAAAACAACAGCCTCCAGTTCGTATCCAAACATGCTTTCAGCGGCCTGCACAGTTTAAAGAAGTTGTAAGTTCCCTGCTAGATGAATTGCTCTAATCGCTCCTGAAATCTGAAATATCAACATGGATTTAATTATCCTTTCAGTTTGCATTATTGTCCTTACGCTTACATGTTTGTGCATCTCTTATATCAGGTGTCAGATAAACAACTAATGGACAGGAAACAATTCCTTTTTTTGTATTTATAGACTCTATTAGCCCTTTTAAAAATAGAGGTTATAATTCAAGGAGCTTCACGGAATGCCTGAAAAGTGAAATGTGTATGAAACCCTGAACTGTGGCTAGAATAGACATTTAAACTCGTTAGAACGCAGGCATTCTTAGCGGCGGCCATTCCAGACTGGCTGCAGTGGAGCTGTGAAAACATGAGACAGCACACACACCAAAGTTGAGTTCAAATTTACTCCAAGAGTATATTAAGGTCAGAAGCCAGAGCTGTTTAGGACGTTTTACAGGTTTCATGTTGTAATCTGTAACCGATTACTGGTGTTGGAAATGGCAGCAAATCAAGCTAGTATTAAAAAAAAAAAAGAGCTATTATTAGTTCTGTCAGGTCCATTAAGTCAAGAACACGCATGACAATAAAAATGATTTAGAAAATATTTTTATTAGATAGAATTCATCCGGCATGAGTCAGAATGAATCTTTGGCGGTGTGGCTTTGTTCAGGGAGTCCTCCGACCTTTCATGAGCACCATGAAATAGCAGGGAGTCAGAGGACAGCAGCGGCATTAGGGAACGCTCACGCCGTTTTAAGGACTGTGTGAGCTGAGCTATTCCCCCACATGAACAGAGCGGCAACGATGACATAGAAGCAAATGCCACGTTATGCATGACGAGGAGGAGCTGGGGAGGTGGCGGGCGGCAGAGAAGCGAGCTGCAAGCAGGTAGGAGCAAAGCTGAATCTGCTTTAAATAGGGCGCCCTGTTTGAGTGTAGCCATTAGCGAGGGGGGTTTGACCAGCTGGTGCGCTAATCCAGATCAGCTGATGAGACCGTGTGTTGGCCAATAGCGTAGCAGCGCCTTGACTACCTGGCCTGCCGGAACTGACGCTGACGCTTAATTTAAAATAGGATTGTATATTTGAGATTCAGACAGTAACTACATTAGATGATCAACACCTCTTTCTCTGCTTCTCTCTGTGTCTTTCAGGTTTCTCAGTGAGAACTTGATATCTTCCCTCAGTCCTGGTGTCTTCAAGAACCTTCATCAGTTAGTCTGGCTGTTAGTAACACACACACACACACACACACACACACACACACCTACGCATGTGAAGTTATTGAGTTGTGTAATATGGAGTACATTCAATCAAACGGTAGTAGTTTAGGTTATTATGGGCCTGAATGGGGAACTCAAACTTTTTCTTTTTATTGGCTGATTTTTTTCAAATCTAGATTTTGTTTACTGGTTTAGGGTCCTGAATAAACGCATCCCCCTTGCGTGCTTGAAATCATCTGGGTTGATGTACGGAGAGCTGGGAGAGTAGTTTCTTTTTTCCACCCATCGGAGTCCTACATTTATTACGCCTTATCGTCCCTGTGAAAAAGTAATTTCACTAATTTCATTAAAGCAAATTTCTGGTCCCCAAAGATCCGTTCCACATTCTGAACATTAATAAAGCATCTAGGAAGTATTTCATGTAATATCTACCCAGTTAGAGAATGATGTCACCCTCCCCGAGCGTCTTCTTGCGCTTTTATCACATGTTCGTGCATGTGAGCGTGCACGTGAGGTGATCGGACACGAATTTGATTTTTCAGAAAACATTGTAAAACTGTAAAATGGTTGGACACTTTGGGAAGTTCCTTATATTCTATTGATACCACTCTCATGTCTGTCTGCTAAGTGTTAGGCTACTGGTAGGAAGATCTCTTAGCTTCCTTAGCTTTTCCTGTCGGTTTCCTGCCTCGGCTCTTTAAGGTAAAACCTTGCTGAATGCCTATTTAGCGTACAGACATGCTGGTCTCGATCATCTTGTCTAATTCTTGGCAAGACGGCAATTTAGCGAATTTCCCAAAATGTTATTCCTTTGAGAACAATGGTTAACAATGTTTCTTTGTGGCAGGATTTTGGATCATAACCCGTTGAGCAACCTGTCGCAGGACACGTTCATCGGGCTCCAGTCTCTCATGTACCTGTAAGTTCAAGGTTTTCTCACTGATTTCTAGACTCAAAAGGGATTCCAACGTTTGGGATGAGACAAACAACGGACATATGAAATGCATTGGATATCAGTTGTACCAATGAAGCACAAGTGTTGTATACAAAAGCACTGCCTAATCTTTAAGAATATTGCATATGGTCAATTATCAGCCCAAAAAGATGCATGACTATTAAAAAAAATAATGTCGGCCATCCCGATGGTCTCTTTTTCCTCTTTTTGAAATCCAAAGTTAAAAGACAGATGTTCGGACAGGAGGACGGTGCTTATATTCAGCAGCCAAGTTACAGGCAACAGACACCAGAGAGTCTGTATTATTATTATTATTACTAACCCGTGGATGTTGTCCTCTGATTCACACCTGTCTTTCCTCAGTTCATCTTTGCACTCGACTCGATCTTTCTCTCTTTGCTTTCCCGCCACAGCAGTTATTCACTTCAATAAATCCTTTTTCATGTTGGGCAAAAGATAAAAGGCCTTTTTGTGAACGCACCGCCTGCCTCTTCAAAGAGTGTTTGTACCTCTCGGGAGTTGCCCTCCGTCGGAGGTGACCATATGTCCCCCCGTTTGGTTACTTCAGTCAGCTGTGCTGTCTCTTGTCCCTTGTCTCTGCTACATCCGCTCTCCCAAACACACGTCTGAAGTGTTGCCACCCAAATGATCTCAGGCTGTTTTTAACCAGAAAACTGACTTGAAGTGTTGAGGGAGATCTCACTCTAGCGTAGCCCCTCACATTTGTTCCGTTTTTCTACTTTTTGAATGAAATGCTTTGCTGATTAACTGCTAACGTCAACAGAGATGGATAGTTTGTGCTCACAAACCGTGAAACGCCAATAATTACACGGGGAACACGGTGGAGAGGTTTGAGTGAAAAAAGGGCCGGTTTTAAATGGCACGACAGATGAGGAAAATGTCATCGGGGCTTCACAATCAAACGAGTTACTTCCTAAGCCTTTTTTCTTTTTTTTAACCTTATCACCTGTACTCCACTTCTTTGGAAAATGTCATGCGGTCAGGGAAAAATGTCGTACCCAAACCTGCTAGAGAATCCGACTACCTTCCACTGGGATTGTTGCGGGTCTGCCGGCTGTGCTGCTGCGATTAAGTTGCGCAGCGTCACCATCTTCACGTTCGTAAAAGAGAGTCCAATAAATGGTTTTGTGGGAAGTTAGCGAGTTCAACGTGCTCTGGTTGTTGCTCAGTCATTTCACTGTGGGAAAAGAAAAAGGCAATTTGGATGCAGCCCGGCTTAGTGAGTGGGAGCGTGTCTCAAGGGAGCAGAACTGGCAAGAGAGTCTGAAGGAATCAAGGAACAGAGAGCCGGGCCAGGCAGCACAACAAAGGGACTGTGCCCATGAACAGTGTAGGGAACGTGAGGTGATGTCAGAATAAACAGTGAATCCTATCCTGCTTCATAGGATTTACAGCAAAACTTGGTGGCTAAATAACCACAAACAGACTGGGCCAGGATAACACGGCAATAACGTGGCAATTAACACAAATCTGCAAGAACAGAGTCAAAGCACCAGGCCCAGAGAAGGAAAGCCCAGGGCTGGGAGGGCAGCTTGTCTGGACACATGGGCTAAAGTCCAGGTCCAGCCGCTGGCGGCTTAGGAAGGGGGCAGGACGGCTTGACTCAGGCTTTGTTCAGCTGGGGAGAACTGTGGCGATGGATAGAGCCGAAATGAGTTTTTGAGCCCCCATAGAGCTCGAATGAGGACCTCAGACATCCGGAGGGCGCTGCGAGTAAGGTTGCTGCTGCTTTACGTGGCCCGAGGCCGCTGAGGTGGTTCAGGCGTCTTGTCAGAAAGGAACATCAACGCCCAGGAAACATTTGGATTCTGAAGTGATTGTCATTTAACCAGTATAGCTTTGATTAGAAAAGCTTAATTATGGCCTGCTGATGAGTTCAATTGGTTTCACAGGTCAGAGGTTCAACATCAATTTTTGCTGCGTCAGCTTTTTTTTAAAAGTTACCCAGTGTAACGTTATCGGTGTAAGATGTTCATTCAGTGGAATCTCTTGTTTTCTCTCATCCTCAGATCCATGGTGGGCACTTCACTGCAGCAGCTTCCACACCAGAGCTTCTGTCAACACATGCCTGCCTTGGACTGGCTGTGAGTCTGCTGTGTTGTGTGTGTGTGTGTGTGTGTTTTGTTAGATATCTATGCTGCAAATAATTGACCAGGCAGAGCGAGATGAATGTGCTTGTGTACATACGAAAAACATTAACTCCATTTTGAATTTTTAACATCCCATTTTTGTTCTGCCATCAGGGATCTTGAGGGAAACCAGATTCAAACTCTCAACTACCCGATCCTGAAGACCTGCAGCAAGCTCGAAGTTCTGTGAGTATCCCTCTTCATTTTTTTCTTCAAGTAATAAAAGTCAAATATGATTGAAACACGATCACTCTGAGGAGAGTCGAGTCAAAGGCGTGTTTCCATTCCATTTAGGGAGCTCTTTAAATTTTCCAAAACATCAACTCCATCTGTTGCCTGACGTACGTGAAGAGGTTTTCTGAGTGATGCTGCATCCGAAATCCACACTACACCAGACATTTATTCAGCATTTGTGTTTTAGCGTCAATCTTTTTCATTTCAAAATTTTTCAAAGTGGTATCAACCTTTCTATTAAAGCTTTAGTTGTTATCTAATTTTAGATCATTTGTGGAAAAGTGAAAATTGTCAGACAAGTCAACCTGATTACTGCAGCTTACATAATGACAATATAATTCATAATATAATTTAAAGTGTAAATTAATAAAATATGATCATTTAAGTTGTGTGTACTCACCCTGTAAAGGGTGTGTGCTCGCATCTCTTAAAAATAGCATGTTCTTTGAAAAGTTACAGATTGCAGACATTTACCACAAAAATCCAGTTCTAAAGGGAATTACAGAATCAATTTGCTTGAAGCGTGTAGCGGCTGGCTGTAAAATTAATTAGAAACCTTGCGCTTCATTGAGAATGATATATGCCGTTTTTTCAAGTGGGATTTTTAAGCGGTCTTTGTTCCCACATTTCAGTCGACCGTAGAGTGGATGCTCGTTTGTGCATTATCGTGTCGGCCCCGTACGTCAACAAGGCATTGGTTGATCGATTGATTTATTCATCTGTCTGTGTGGTTTCAGAAACTCCAGTTTTCATTAGTTTTTTGGGCAGAGCTGTTTGAGTCAGCGTTCACGGTTAACGGATTTGGGAGCTCAACGTTCGGATACGACAACAAGTGAGATTGAAAAAGCCCATTCTGACGGCGGCGGGGTCTTTTTCAGATTACTGATGGACAACAGGATCAGAAGTATTCCTGAAAACACATTCCAGTCTCTGTGGAAACTGGCTGAACTGTGAGTACCAGACAATTTGTTTGAATCTCTATCGTTCTGTTAATATGATTAATTCTGTTTGTATCAAGAGTCATTCAATATTAATAGCAGGAGGTTTGTTTGGGTTTTGGTTGAAATCAAAATGTCTTTTTGCGACTCTTTGAATGCTCCGGTGGTTATGGTTTCTTATGGCTGAGTTTTTTGAATATGAATATAAGCACATCTGCATGTGTGTCATTTTGCTTTTGAGTGAGTAATTTGCATTTTATTTTCTGACTTCTGACTGTACCTAGGAATCTGTCGAGCAACAGGATAAGACAGTTGCCAAAAAACACCTTTAAGAGCCTCTCCAAGTCCCTCCTTAAACTGTGAGTACTGGATGTCTGGTTTTGCTGAGAGTTGCGAGTTATTGTGTAAAGATTATTGAGGGTAGTCATGGCATATCAAGTGTAAAAAAAAAAGTTTTACAAGTTCGTGCTGTTGATACTTCCCACAGGTAAGAAACTCAGAGACTCAGAGATAGTTTTGCTGTGGTGTAAAATATTGAAATCCAAACATTTGAAAACTGTTTGAATGTATGAGCAGCCATGAACAGAAATACCAAACAGGGCAAAACAGGGAATACAGAGCGAAACAAGACGAAGAGTAGCCAGGTAGACGAATGGAAAGAAATGTGTCTGTCTCCTTTTGTTATTCTGCTTGTCTGGAAAAACATGTGAATGTGAATAGCTTTTTTTTATTAATTGAGACATTTTTGATTTGCTGTATGCAGGGAAAAAGCTCAAGTGTAACAACAAATCACAAAAAGGGGACTTTGTTCCATCGGTGTGCTGTTTGTGTTACCAGTGAAAGTAATAACATACTCTCGGGCTGCGCAACAATTGTAAAGATGACTACTGATGCGCAGAATACCTTCACAAATATTTTATCATTCCGATGGAAACGGCTTTACTCTGCGCTCAAAGTACTTTTGTACTCTTCCTGACCCAGTTCTCTCAAGCCGCCATCACTCATCCAGCAGCCGCTACAAGCTGCGCTTCATAAGCCACGAAGGAGCAATGTGGGGGGCATCTAGATGAGCCGACTTGCAACTCGGCACAGGGGAGGAGAAAGGGGTGGAAGAGAACGAGATTGCCTGTAGTTTATTGATACAATGTTTCTAAACCTGCTCTTTTGATCAGCAGAGTATGTTTTTACAAGGCAAAGATTTCCAGAAGAATCGAATGAAGGTGAAGGTTCTGAAATGTGTTCATATTAAGAGGATTCTCAGAATGCTTTTGAGGTTTTATCTACAGTTTATAATGTTATGTTTGAATAATGAATAAACACTGGACGGACAGGAGACATCTGGAATGAAGTTACAATCAAGGGTATTGAATACAGGAAAAGGTGTTAAAGGCGCTAAAAAGAACATCTCATTTTAGACCATCCCTCGGGCCTGTTGTCTGTTGCCTGTTCTATTGATTACAGTTGCAAAGTTACAGTGGTTTTTTTTAATATTCTCATTACTTCATTGATCACATTCTTCCAGAATCATGGCAGTATACTGGTGTAGACTAAATGCGTTTTATTACCAGTTCATTTATGAACCAGGTCAAGACTTTATTTCTAAATCCTACAATAATGAACCAAAATGATTTAAAACGTCATTGTTTTAAGACCTTGAATTTAAGGAGCTCACCAAAACCCAATGTCGTTTATTAGGAGTGTCTTTCAATCCTGCCACGTGATATGTTCCTGCATGCTGCTGCAGCTTCTAAAACCTGAATGAATATCTCCCGCGGCGAACACACATACTGGCTGTGGCTGGTGTTAATTCCAGCTTATAGGCATCCTTTAATACTGTATGAAATTTGGCTACAGGCAATACAACACTGAAAAGCACTTTACACTTCAACAGTTTGCAAAGTTATGTATCAGGATTCACACCGCTGATGACAGCATGTTGTTCATTAGGTTCTAATTAGGTAGTGCTGAAGAAGGGGAGACAGAGACATCAAATTAGCAATTCTGAAGAATTTTCAACAAAATGTAATAACAGCCAGCAGAGGTCAAGTGGCCGCATGCTAAGTTGATTAATGTGTTGATTTTTTGTCATGTAGCACAAAACTGAAGGAAGTCTCTCTCAAAGGTCAACGTAATTATAGACTGCTGCTGCTACATTGAGGATGTAAATGAAAACTTCACATTTTGTGTTGTTCATTTCTCGCCACATCAAGCATACAAGTAACTAACTATTTTCCTCTGTGAGTTTTCTTATGTCTTGGATTCATCCTTTAATGATTTATCTAAACATTTCCAATAGTCGTGGTGCAAGAGCACAAAGCGTTCAGGAGATATATTTTAGGGCTAATTAACTGAATTGGAACACCATGTTGTCGTCTGCAACATTTAGTTACGATTGCCCAACTTGTGTTGGAAGAGTAGCAAAATACAATGTAGACACGTCATTACTTATATTACATTTTGTTGTTGAGACTTGCAGTGCCACTTGGTCAAATTCTACCACATTTGGATACTTAAGCACACACGACCATAAAGGAAGAAGATCAGATGAGTTGCTCTCAACATATGTGAATAACACACTTGCATGCAGATAGCGCCGCCTTCTGTGTGAGGAGGGGTCGTATTCTCCTGATGTTGTAAAGCGTGTATCTACAGGATCGCGTTTTCGCTGTAATGTTTGGAGTGAGGGAGAGTTCGCTGTTGAGCGGCAAAGTCACGGAACACGGAATTGCCAAAGTTGACAGTCAGGTCCTGGGTAGGAGAGTAATTTCCCGGAGTTCAGTCTTGTCAGGGTTGATTTTCAGATGGTGAGCGGACATCCACTGAGAGATGTCAGTCAGACAGGCAGAGATCCGTGCCGCCACCTGTGTGTCCGAATGAGGGAAGGAGAGAATTAGTTGGGTGTCATCGGCGTAGCTGTGGTAGGAGAAGCCATGCGAGCGAATGACAGAGCCGAGAGTTTGTGTAAAGAGAGAAGAGGAGGGGACCCAGGACAGAACCCTGAGGAACTCCAGTAAGAGGACAAGGTTCCAACACAGATCCTGTCCAAGTTACCCGGTAGGTTCGGCCATTAAGGTAGGACGAGAGAAGGGAGAGAGCTGAGCCTGAGACACCAAGTTCCTGAAAGGAGGAAATAAGGATCTGGTGATTTACTGTGTTGAATGCAGCAGAAAGGTCAAGGAGGATGAGGACAGAGAGAGAGAGGCGGCTCTATTAGTGTGGAGTTGCTCTAAAAGTTGATTAAAGATAGCACGTTCAAGAGTTTTGGACAGAAAGGGAAGAAGAGAGACCGGTCTGTAGTCGTTTTCTTCAGAAGGGTTGAGGGTGGGTTTCTTCAGGAGTGGGTTAACTCTTGCCTCTTCTAGAGAGTTGGGAAAACAGCCAGATAACATAGTATTGTTGAGACAGGTGAGGAAGGGAATTCGAGGAGGTAGGAGAAGATAGAAAATTAGGACTCGATTCTAGATTGATAGAAAGAGCTTTTGGCAGCAGAGATGGAGGCAGAGAAAGAGGAGAGAAGAGAGTGGAACGCATGCAGGTCATCAGGTTGTTTAGATTTACGCCATTTCCTTTCCGATGCTCGCATTGTGGCTCTCACGGCACGCACCGATTCCGGCACGGAGCTGGAGGGGATTTGCCGGCCCGTCGTGTCGTAAGAGGACGGAGAGAGTCGAGCTCTGGTCTGCAGACACAATGTTTATGCCAGCAGCAATTATTCCTAACATTCCTAACAACCATGGCATGTTCATATTGTCTGGCAATCACACCCTATTTATAGAAAAGTACAGATGTCCATCATCTGTGGCCAAACTGGATTAATGAAATGGAGACTAGAGCAACCATCGGTTCCAAACAAACAGAAACAAACCCTGCTGAAAAACATTGCTGTTTGCTATTGCCAGGCTCGCACTCTGTCACACGTTACACATCATCCAGGCAGTAGTGACTTCATTAAAATCTGTTTCTTGTTGCAGAAATATTTCCCACAATCCCCTTCTCTGGATTCACCCCAGCCACTTCAACCACCTGACACATCTTCAGTCTCTGTGAGCACGCACAGACACACACACACACACATACATACATACATGCTTTGTTGCAGCTGAGATATGCTGTGTTTTTTGTAGGGCACTGGAGGGGATAGAGATCTCAGACATCAAGACAAAGATGTTCCTGCCTATGAAGAACCTCTCCCACATGTGTGTACAATCCTCACAAGTATCTAACCTGATGGGATGTCTCTCCCCCCCCTCACACCTCAATGTGTCATTGCTTGTAAAACTCTCAATAATTTCTTCTGCTAACACCTTCTGTTTGCTCATTCTCTCTTCCAGCTACTTTGAGACGTTCCAGTATTGCTCCTATGCGCCTCATGTCAGGTCCTGTAAGCCCAACACGGATGGCATCTCTTCCTTTGAGGACCTGCTGGCTAACATGGTGCTGCGGGTGTCTGTCTGGGTCATGGCCTTCATTACCTGCTTTGGTAACCTATTTGTCATCGGCATGAGGTCACTGGTACGAGCAGAGAACAACCTGCATGCCGCCTGCATCAAGGTCCTCTGCTGTGAGTACACGCACCCCTGCACTCCAATGAGTAAATACAGAAATATAAATACAGATGTGGCATATGGCTGATCAGGTCAGGGTGAACTGCATCCTAACAACAATTGTGCTAAAACGGTTGATGTGGGATTTAAAAATCGTGGGTATGAAACTAAACAAGCAGATGTATTAAAGGGAATCCTCAAACTGTCCTTCTGGAAAACGTTTCGGAGTCTAAACATATTATTATTATTGTCACCTTCAGGGTGGTATCAAGATTCATTTTATTACATTGTTTTATTAATGTTTATTACATTATGTCATTTCGCAAAATATCCTGCCGGGTTTGCTCTATAAATCAATACTATCCACTTCAAAACACATCAATTATTAAAAAGGGATGGAAAGGCTTGTAAAAGAGCTTCTCTAAAATGTCTGCACGCTGCCTTTTAATGGACCTTACTGCTCTCCTGTGTTGAGGACGGTTTGTTTCCTCTCTCACTTGCCTCTGTTCTGTATTCTCAGTCAGTTTCACTTGTATAACCCCCGTCACTGTGACTCGCCCGCTCTGTGCCGGTTTCTTCTCTTCCCTCTGCCTTTGTAAAACCGGTGCTCTCTCGCCGTCATTCAAGATACAGCATTTCTTTCAGCGAGGAAAAAAAAAACACATGACATGTCTTACTTCTTTTTTTCCCTATGTTGTCTATAAAATGAGGTCGAAGGCATCGAGGCTTGGTTGTCGTATTGAACCCGCTAAATCACCTCGTAAGTGAGTGATTACTCTGCCCTGGAGGGGAGACGTAAAGTCTGCCGGCAGTAGAAAGATGTAGCCCTCTAACGGCCCCCCCGCATGGCCCTTCTCTCCGTTAACAGACTCATGTTTTGTCATCACGCTCTCTCGTTCAGGTGCAGACTGCCTCATGGGCGTGTACCTATTTTTCGTCGGCGTGTTTGATATCAAGTTCCGCGGGCAGTACAATCGCAACGCGCTGCTCTGGATGGAGAGCGTTGAGTGTCGGACCATTGGATTCCTCGCCATGCTCTCCTCAGAGGTAACTTGCTATGGACACACACACACACACACACACACACATTAGTCTGCTGCTTGCAGGTGCAGGTACTCCATCTCAAGACCTCTTCTTTGGAGGCTGCAACTTTGTCTGAAATACTTTGTCTGAAAGTCTTGTTTGATCCAACACTGCCTGGCACAGATATTCACTGTAAAACAATAAATATATACATATATACAGCATCCATATTATTTACAAGCCGTTGACTGCGCTTACTTCCTTTTATTGTGCTGATGCTGCTTTTTCACTGATCCCATTTCAGCCACTGCTGCTTCAGCATTTTGTGGACTCTGACCACACAGCCTATATATTTTGAATTTAAAGTGTTCCTCCAGTACTTTTTAATGCTGAAATCTCGGGGCAGTGTCAGGAATTCAAACTGAGCTGACAGCTGGTATTTATAATGACTATGACGTAGAAACCGGTGTCTGAAAGGCACCCTGGGGAGTTTTTTTCCTCCTAGACCCATCAATCTATATTTTTATGAGCTGTTTCCTGTTTTGTGCATACACAAAGAGGGAACATCAACAAATCTGTGAATACTTTGTCACAAAACGTTTGCTTTAGAGATGCTTTCATATTTCAAATTGCATGGTTTAAGTCCATGTTTGCGTTTTTGCCGTAATTCAATGCCACCATTAACGCCACCTACTGCAATCTGCAAAACCAATGCTAGAAATGTGGATCATTGCAACTGTTTTTCTGGGGAAGGAATTTAAGGACAAACAGTGTACTTTGGTAAAAACACACTGACTGCAAACTTGATTATAACTCCCCGAGGCTTTTATGAATTATTCTGGTGATGCTGATATCCGATTAGATCGGCATATGCCTACATTTCCCTTGATGTTGTGCAGATTGTTGAGGATATCTGTGAACAGAAAACAGTGGAATACCTCACCGTGCAAGCGGGATTCTCCTGGGGAGGGATTAATGAACCGCACCAGTGGTTTTGAACGTTGTGGCCCATATTGACTGTACATCATCAAAACTACACATAACTGCTAAATCAAATGTGGGATGATTAAAAAAGAGGAGCAGTAAACAAACATCAAGGTTGTAGTGTAAAGTAAATCTTTCACAGTCGTCCGAGGTTCACGGTGAATTATTCCCCCTCAGGTGTCTGTCCTCCTGCTGACCTACCTGACCCTGGAGAAGTTCCTGGTCATCGTCTTCCCCTTCAGCAACCTGCGCCCGAGCAAATTCCAAACTGTGGTGAGCTGCTTTATCATCCTAATACTGACATAAGGACCGCTTAAGACCCACTGTACCAGTGGCGTTTCACAGTGGTGTCGTGAAATCCTCATTCAACCATCTTGTATTAGCTTCTTTTTGAAGACAACAGGCATTATGGTGATCTATTCATTTGATTTACTTTAAAATATAGCTCTGTTGTGCAACGACGTATTATTTTAATAGTTTTACCATCCCTACCTTTGATGCTTTTGGATGATTAATCTGTTTTATATGGTCTTTTAACTGTGTGCTTGTAGTTTTCTGTTTTTATTTCTGATTTTGTATGTTGGTATTGATTGGCTGCGAAAAACCCAGTGCGATATATCATTGTCATTCTGCCTAGTTCTTCGTGCACCTTGTGTAAAACCCTCCTTAGTCTTTGCTGTCGCTACGTTTAGAATTAAACTAAAATTGTGTATATATATATATATGTAGTTCTACTGAAGAGCGGATCAATAGCAGCCGGGTAGAGCTGCAGGGAAGCTCAACGTGTGGTCGTTCAGTCTCAGACTGCAGTTTTAGACTGCAAAATTCAGTATAAATGACCCTGCAATAATTACAACTAACCCGCAGAAATATGCTTTTAACCTTCAGAGCTGAAACGAGTGCTTCTAGCATCACGAAAGTTCATCTTAACTAAAAAGGCTGTCTAGAAATGTAATATCCACATAAACATTAGAAATCAAAAGATATATAGAGATATATATATATATATATATATATATATATATATATATATATATATATATAGAGATATATATATTAAGATCATCGATGCTACTCGATAACTGCATCACTCACAACTGTGTGGCTGACTACAAACGCTGAGCTCCATTCATCCGCCGTTACTCTGCTGATATAATCGGTCAAAAGCTGCAGCTCCACCACCCCGCTCCTCCTCACTGAATGGGACTGTAAAACCATTTGCTGGTAATGTTCTTTCATCCTTGATGTATGTTAGTCTGATTGAAATTTTTGAAATGGTTTTTTAACTGTGGGCTTTGAAGTACACTCTGTTAGAAATCCTAACAGCATGTTTCTCCTCCTGCTGCAAGGTGGTTCTGGCATCTATTTGGCTACTGGGGTTCATTATAGCTGCGGTGCCACTGATGAATGAGGATTTGTTTGGAAACTACTATGGACGAAATGGGGTCTGCTTTCCCCTGCACTCTGACAGGCAAGAAAAACCTACTGCCAAAGGATATTCAACAGGGATTTTTCTGGGTAAATTGAAAAAAAGACATGTCATGTTCTCACATAAAGTCAGCACTCGTTGAATGCTGACTTTAAAAATGAATTCCAAACTCGCGACAAACAAATTAAAGACATTTTCTTTCTCCCAGCGTGAAAAATAAAAACACCGCTGAGTAATCAGTTGCATCAAACACTGGGATATATGAGCTTTAAATCCATTGTACACATGAAAACTAAACTTTTGTGAGGATGTAAAGTTGAATATGATCCTGCTTTATTATAACAGTTTCATCACATTAAAAGGTCTTTACATGATTAGGCCCTACAATTGATAAAAAAAACCCTAATAGCCGAATGGTATAATTTAAATAGTATAATTTACTATAATATATCAGAGAAAGGGTTTTTTTCTGCTGAAAGTGTCCTTATATATTTTTTTTTAAATGTACTGTGCAATTTTTGAAAAAAATGTTTACGTACTACAATATTGGTAATATTAATAAATATGCCCCCCTGTGTTTATGTGTTTGATTTGCCGTGTGCATTTGTTTAGGTCTAAACCTGGTGGCATTCCTGGTTATTGCCTGCTCCTACTCCAGCATGTTCTACTCCATCTATAAAACCGGTATCAATGCCACAGATCTGAGGAGCAGACTGCACAGAGATGTGGCTGTTGCCAACAGATTTTTCTTCATCGTGTTCTCTGACGCCCTCTGCTGGATTCCCATATTTTTGGTGAAGGTCCTCTCACTATTGGAGGTGGAGATACCGGGTAAGAAATGATTCTGCATCACTGTACCAGTTCAGTCTACCCTTTAGGTATTGAATAGCATGATAACGTACGTCCACAAGCACTTACTGCTTAAAAATGTGGGCCGCCTTGCTCTTGTTTTCTTTTAGGCACCACCTCTAGCTGGATGGTCATCTTCATCCTCCCCATCAACAGCGCTTTGAACCCCATCCTTTACACCTTGACCACCAGCTTCTTCAGAGAGCAGGTGGAAGTCTTGCTCTGTCGTTGGCAGAGAAGACACATTTTGAAAAAAGACCGCAAAAGCCTCACCTCCTCCACGATCTTCATGGAGACGCCACGGCCTCCCTGTTACCAGCCACCAGTCTACGTCCACAAGTTTGCACTCAACGGCGCGGATCCCCGCTACGCCTGAACCGAGGCCGGGACCTTTCCCGGCGCTTTGTAAACGTGCTTGTCAACGGGCCTTTTGCTGGTTCTGTCTTCACGCTGCTACAGGCCAGTTGCACTGCTTCAATCAAACTGACTTTGCAGTGGAACAAGATCAACCATCACAGGCTCTGGCGTGGTCCATATTTGTAAAAAAAAAAAATAGAAAGAAGAAGCTATAACAGACCGGGACAGCCCTTTGGGTTCAGTGAAGATGGGGATAACAAAGAAGATGGACGAGAGGATGAATACTAGCAGATACTGTACATTTCACTACCACCCAGAGGAGCATCACAAGGGACTTTAAGTGTCTCTTAATGTGTTACATTTTGAGAGAGAGAGAGAGAGAAAGAGAGAGAGAGAGAGACACAGCCAAATATCTCCCTCATCTCAGAGACAATATTTTTGGGGTGAATTATGGATCATAGTTCACTGAATCACTGATGTAACACTGAACAGGTGGAGAAATACTTCAGGAATGTGATCAAGAACAAATGGTTTCAGTGTAAAAAAAACGAGAGTCTGTGATTGCATAACCTCACATGGTTTATGTAGTTATACTGTTGTCAAAATACAAATGAAACATGAATTAATCTCCACATAATGATGATGTAGTTCAGCTAGGGTTTCTTTTCTTTCATCTACCAGTTGAAATGTAGCTAAATTAAGATTAGAGTTGGTTAACCAATCTAAGGTATTGTAAGGTTATGCGATTAAAATATTCCATGACATTTATTTATGATTTTTGCTTCCACTCTCTTATGTTGTCAGTTTTTTTACTTTCTGTTAAAATATATTGCACCTTTATTGCCTGATGAGTTCTGATTTTACAGTGCTGAGCATGAAAAAATGTTGAATAAATCCCACAAATTATATTTAATTCATGCAAAAATCTTGAAATTAAAAGATCAATATTACTTTTGAATGATCATTTTAAACACTAAAAAAATACATTTAAATAATTTCACCTTTAATTAATGCTTTGACAGTGATAATTTAGACTGGATTTTTAAATTTGAATTGTACCAAAATGTGAAGATGTATTTGCCATTTGTTTAGTGAATTAAGGCAGGATTATAATTTCATAGACAAGCACCTTAAATATGAGAGAAACCAATTTCTGAAAAACATGAGATCGACGATCGACAATCAGTGGATGTCGTGCAGCAGCAGCTTCCTGTTCCCCAATGAATGTAAACCGATGCCCATTTCTGCCATACTTTATATTTTAATGTAATGACTAATGAGTGCAATGTGATTTGTTTCCCTGACTTGTTTACATGACATTTTTTTAAACCCATCTGCATGTGCTTTTCAATTGAAACTGAATTGAGTGGGCGACACGGAGGGGTCTGTCACAAAATAAAAGGAAACCTAACAAATGTAAACAGTACACTATGTGCTTTGACTAATTCTAAATCACATCCAATGTGCTGCAGCATACAATTAAGTCATGCTTTTATTGTTTAGACCTCCTGATTGCATGACTGACCTGAGCTGGATTCAAATGGTTGATTACAGCATGCTACGATATTCACTCATCCGTACATGAGGTCTTCAGTTTGGATTTTGTGTCACTGAGCTTGTGCGACATAAGATGGAAATACCTTTATGTCTCTATTCATACTTTTTATACTGATAAACTGTATTGAAGGAAACTCATGAACCAGATAATAGTAAAAGACAAACAAGACGTTACATAGATTTCTAAAGCAGTATGTCAAGGAGCGAAAACTACTCTTATGAAAGAAGGACCATTGTTTCTGTGCAGGTTTATATTTGTTGTACAACATCTGTTACAGGATTCTGTCTTTTTGGTGTATGTTATGTATTGTGTTTGTTGGAGTCTGCTTGGTGAGTTTCTGTTCCTTTGTAGAGATATCGCCTTTCGGCTGGGTTAATAAAAGGAAAAAAAGACTTGTACTTTAAAACATTTAACACCTTTAAAAAAATAAGCTGCAAGAAAACACCAGCATGCACACACACACACACAAAGATACACACACAAACGCATACATTACTAAAAAAAATATGTGCTCAGAAAACAATTCTGTTCTAAAATTATAAAGCTATGTAAAAGCACCCAATAGACGGATGAAGCACTGACCCACTTTCCTGTTCTTGTTTTTCCTGACAACTTATAAATGGTAGCAGAGCTTTCTATTCATACTCCAGACTGAATGTAACGTTTATTGTTGAGGACAGATATAAGTTTCACTTATGTGTTAACTTTTATTTTTCATTCTATTATCACTCAACACTGCATTTCCCATGACCTATCAAAGCTTTATCAGTTGGTTAAGAATGAGCAAAGTAGGGAAAACGATTTTTTTTAATCAATAAATTCAGTAACATACTGTTAACAAATTGATTTGAAACATGGGTGGTACAGAAAACACCTACATAATAACACCAAGAGGGAGACTTGAACTATGAAAAACATTATTTCTATCCATCGTCAAAGGGATGCTGTCTATTACGTCTCTTGCTCTGCATGTGGAGCAGCCTGTGGAAAACGGGTCTGTTCTCGTGTCTTTTCTTTTTCTACAGCCCTTTCATCACTTCATTTGACTGCACCTGCGGTGCTCAGCATCCCGCCATGGCAGGTGTTCTGCCCTTGGACCATGCTGCAACCCTAGCGACACGTCGATGGACACCGCCAACAGCCAATAGTAAACGTGCACAGCCTGAGTTTCAAGATCCTCGGCCTCCAATTGGTTGCTAAGGGCGGGGCCCTGTCATCCCCAGCAGTAGGGCTGTCAGCCGGGGCAGCACGACTACCGGAGGAGAGAGACGAGACGGATTGATGAAAACAGGCCACTACATCACATAAACAAAGAACCAGTGCCAAGCTATGATCCTGTAGTCGCCACGGCCGACGCAGACAAGGTACAGTTGATTTTAATGTCGTATTGTAGCCGTGTCCGGTGCTGTTTTAATAGTGCTGTGTTGACTACAAAGGCAAACCGAGCAACGTCTCGCTTAAACATCGATATAACGTTAACTACCACAGGGGCTTGAACTAGCTCGTTAGCTAACGTTACCGAGTTAGCTAACCCCAGGCGTAGCTGAGGGTGGTGGTCGACAGAAAAAAAGACTTTCTAACACAACACAAACGTGAGCAGCCTTAATTAAACACTCTCTGCGTTCCCTTGGTAGAACTCACACTGCGAACAAAGCCGCGCGTCGCTTCGTGTTTGTCCGAGACGGCGGTTGTAAAATACACACTTCGCGATAGCGGTGGAAGATAATGCTAACATGGCACGTTAGCCGCCACCAAGGTAACTTATAACGTTAGCTTACGACCGATCCGGTGTCACCTTTGACGGTGTCTAACGAGTTCAGGTCCGTAGGATTTAGTAAACACGACATCTCGTGGTGTGTCAATGCAATATTTACCCGCCCCCGTTCATTGTGGAAATGAAAACCTAGTTGGAGCTGCTCCATTTCTTGGTATATCACGTATATAAACATATATATATATATATATTTTATTGAGTTGGTATTGTGCCGCTCTTGAAAGATATACTCCACTGACTTTCCAGTGAAGTTAATCATCATGGTTGATTACACCTCTTTCCTTTGCTAGTTGTCCTCCCCAGTCTCGTCTATTATTCCTTCATTATTCACCACCTCCCTCTTCTAGCCCAGCCATCTCCCTCTCTATCTCCCCAGCTGTTTAGCAATGGCGGTCAGTTAAGGCGACCCAGTTTGCTTCATTGTTCTGCGTGACACAGACACACACACGCACAAACAGAGAGCATGGTGTGTGTTCACCACGCTTCCCCTCAATCCCATATGGGATTCTCTATTTTTTGCCCCATCTTCCAGTTGAGGTACTGCCTTGATGTATTATCGTGAAGTTGTGTCTGGTTGTTTTAAGGTGTGGAGAATACTACTAATTTTCTTAGAGGGTTTCTTACGAAGTGCTGTGAAGCTAGTGCAGTATATATAACACTAGCTACCAGGTAGTTCTACGCAGTTCATTGTTTTTTCATTAGCATCATAAGAGGCTCATTTAAAAAAAAGAAAGGAGAACTATAATATATATATATATATATATAATATATATATATATTATAGTTCTTTATTTCTTTCTTCTATATCTCTTTTTTATAATATATATAGGTTTTACCAATTGATTCGTTCACATTCTTACCTACTTACTAACTAACCACAATCACAACAGCAGCGGCGGTAAGGTAGTTAGCACTGTTCCGCCCAGTGGCCTTTCGGTGAGTTCTCCCTGTGTCTGCATGGGTCCTGCGAGTTCCCCCGCCCCACAGTCCAAAAGCATGCTATGAGGATGAGGTTAATTGGTGACTGAATTGCCCTTAGATGTGTGAATGTGAGTGTTAATGGTTGTTTTTCTCTTTATCAGGCATGTGATTGACTGGGGACCAATCTAGGGTGTAGCCCGTCTTTCGCCCCTCACCCTCCGCGATACTGTATGAAGGACAAGCAGCTTTAAAAAACGTTTACTTGACCACGTTGACTCGTGTTGCTAGATTTATTTCCGCACTAAAATGTCATATTTGTGATGACACTCTGTTTTGGAAGTTAAATTACGATGGTACAGCGCGGTTGCAGCAGTGCCAGTCTTCTGTTGTCCACGGTAAACCCTGTGAACTACGATCTGTTGCTCAGCGCTGTGTGCGAACCGCCGATCACTAAGTTCTCTCCGCTGATGTTGCTGAGCTTTGTTTCGTATGTGGGGAAGCTGCAGAAACTGTGTTAGTCCTCCCTCGCTGCCCACTGGTGAAGAATGGTCTCAGACGATAAACTGCCCTTCGTTCCCATAGAAACCTGCCGGCACCTCACTCAGTGGGAGTGAAGCTTGCATAACCCGGTCCACGCATAAACAGAGACATCGATGCGCACTAGCATTCCTCAGCACCACACTCCCTTCCTGGCTTTGCCTCAGGTGCTTTTGGAGAAGCGATAAGGGATTTATTTTATTGTCAAACTCATCTCCTCAATTTTGGTAATAGAATAGTTCTTATGAGATAATAATCTGTAAGAAATAAGCAGTTGAGTCTTGTGTGGATGTAACTATCTAGACACTTGGTTGAGAATTAATTCATTTGACCGGGTATTTGATTTGTTATTTTAGGACCTCTGATAATTGGCCGGGAAATGTCGTTTTACTGATATTAGATTTGACGGCTCTGAGGCTGTTTGTGGAAGCATTAATCTGCAAATTGGAGACCCCAGAGATCTTCTTCACATATTACTCTCTCTCTATACATATAGAGCCCCTTTGCCTTTTTGTAAATACATATCCAGCGGCTGCAGGCCATAGTGTTTGCATGTGGATATATCACAGGCTAATATTTGAAGGAATGAATAATTAAAGGAATTATTGAATGAGGATCTGCACAAATGTGCCGTGTTGTTATATATCCAATGAACTAACGGGGGCACTGTTGTAAAGCCAATGTCGGCGCTTGATGGTGATAGCTCTAGCAGTTGTACTTGACTACAAGTTGTGGTAGTGTTTGTGTTCTATTTATTTGAACTTGGTACATTTTATTCCATGAGATGATCCAAAATATGTTCAGTTCATTTTAGTTTAGATTATCTTTATTACCTAATCTTACCGTTACCTACCGTAATCCCAAACCCAGTTCCAGAACGTCCACAGTCATCTCCAGTTTGTTCAGAGTTTCAAGTGGAGTGAAAATAAAAGGGCAGCTCAGTGTAATAACAAGGCTGCTTCCCTGATACCAGCTAACAATGAGCAGCAGCCTCAGCACGGCCTCATAGGCTCAAAACCTGTCAAGAGGAACGTTGCAAAATGGTAAAACAATCAGTGCTGAGAGAAGTGAAAGTAAGACTTTCCAATTGTGCGCACCCTGAGGGCACTTGTCAGTTGATGCAACGGTTGCAAACCGGAAAATCCGTGGTTTATACCACAATAGAACATTAAAACATATTCGAAAATTATTAGATTTGTGTGTGTGTGTGTGTTCGGGTGGGTTTGGTTGTCCACCCAGAGCATGTCTGTAGTGCTGCTAAAAGGCATCTCCTAACTCAAGTTCAGGCTGATTTATGTGCAACATCTATCTTATAATTTGAATTATTATGATTATGAGCGGCGTGAGAATTGACCTTGCAGGATTTTTTTGGGCTTTGCAAATAATATGTTTGTATTCACCCTATTGATTGAGTATGATATGTGTTGTCATCACCTTGTGTATCTCAGATCAGCGTGGTCACACACACACTCATCCACTCAGCGCTTGTTTAATTTGCATTGCAGAGTAAAAAGAGTCGACAGACGGGAGTATCGAGTGTGACATCCAACGTTTGACCCACTGAGCAAGTCAAGCAAACAAACGAGCGACGAATGGCCGTTGCGTCTGTCTCGTGTCTCTACCGTCATCAACACCCACCCACCCCCTCCTTCCCCTCCCAGCGGCCTGCTTTTTGTGTTTGCCTAACACATTCCTGAAGTTGATTGGGTAACCTTTGTGTTTTCCTTCACCAGGTCAGTCACAAGGGTTGTCAGTTAATGAAAGGAAGAAAACAAAAAAAAACCAACCTCCTGTTTGTGGGTGAGAGCGAGTGCGTCTGCCTCAATACTTTGCTGTGTTGAACTTCCTCGAGGGACAGCCCACCTCTTAAACTGACTTTGGCACAGTGCCCCCTGAGCTTGTTTGCCATCATTTAACTATTCCCGTGCTAGGTGGTTGCTGGAGACATTTTTAGGAATGTCCCTGAAGAACTCTCACTTGAAAGGGTATCTTTTAATAAACAAAGGTTATCTGTCATCAAGCCATTTACCTTTATTCCACAAAATACGGGGAAAGATTTTCAGACCGATGCCAGCGGGGATAACACTGTCGCTCATTCGTTGTCTCTACTCAAACCCGCGTGGTGTTCTTTGACAAGATTATATTCTTTTCAATCCACACACACAAACAGAAGCTTTGGGGCGAGGCATTCATGTAGACGATGTCATGACAATAGTGTCATAAACAGCAGGAAGTCCCCTCAGGGTAGGTGTCTCCTGAGAGATACTAACTAGCCTACCTGCAGAGAAAGAGAGCGTAAGATACAGGATGAACCAAAGTGTAACGATTGTTCCACTTCCAGTGAAATTACTTTCTCTTTTCTTTTTGTGCAAAAACATCTGCCGTTCTGCCTTTATTTTAGAGACAGAACATGCATGTGTTTTTGAGAGTGAAGATTGGCCAGCATTACAGGACCCCATGTAATTAGGGCCAGCCAGGCCAAAACACTGCGCAGTACTTCCTCTAAGATGGTTTGTGTAGATAAGCCACAGTGAGGTCACTTGGCTTTTGAGATGTTTATTTGTCATCAAGGAAATCTTCTACAGTTTAACTTAGAGTGTGAAACAGACAGACAACAACCTTCGTGAAACAGATGAGTATTTAAATATGTGGCCGCTGATTTCAAACCTCAAGTTTGTTTTGGAAATACGTCTGCCGATCGAGACATTTAACAGAACACCGTCAGTAGTGTTTGGCTTTGCCCCCCCCCCCCCCCCCCTCTCTCCACCTTCCGTAAAGGGTGTGTCTGCCCCCTGTAATCCTACACCATTAACACATTGAGCTTACAGTAACTGGCTAAACAGCCTCAACCAGTGAGTGCATAGACGCCACCGCCCACCTGGCCATGTGTTTGCTGTTTGAATCAAGCACAAGCATGCCGCGCTACGCGTCTTCATGTGCGAGCCCAGAAAGCAGTACTTCCGTGAATGCTCAGTGACAGGAGGGAGGTGGCTGGAAACCCACAGAGAGAGAGAGAGAGAGAGAGAGAGAGAGAGAGTAGAAGGAAGACGGTGAGAGGGACAGGGCATAAGCTCTCAAATCATCCAATCAAGATGCGTTGTTGGAATTGGATCCCTTCCTTCTTCATCACTTGAGAAGGGAGACACACAGCTTTGTCTCAGATCGGCGAGAGAGACCTGAGGGAGGGAGAGAGAGAGAGAGAGAGAGAGAGAGAGAGAGAGAGAGGAACAAGAAACCAGGTTAAAGCCAAAAGAGCGCACAAGAGGATGATGGCTAAAGAATTGCCCCTCAGACAAAAGAAGACACCGAGATTTTTTCTTTCGTCTTAAAGCAAAAGTGAGGAACTCTGGAGGGGAGAGCGTGAACTCTCAGGAGAGCCGTGTATCTGAAACGACAAAGCAGTGAGCTCACTGGCTCGGGATTGAATGAAGGTGTCGTGAAGACAAAAAATCTTCTACAGAAGAAGTAATTGGATACAAAAAAAGGACATAAAGGAGATAAAGAAAACAGGATAACAAGAATTTTTAGGATCGCCTAAACAGTTTCTTTAGTAGTTTTTCTGGAAGTAGGCAACTCGTTTATCATTGTGTTTTTTTGGATCGCTGAGTCTACTGTAGAAGCATCATGTAGCGTCTCCCCACGAGCTCTGAGGTGGAGTTTTTGACAGGAAACAACAGAAGGGGTGGGGGGCGTGAGGGGGGGGGGGGGGTCGAGCTTCTGCGGGTCGGGGAGACATGTCACTGGAAGAAATGTCACTAGAAGGCATGTCAGTAGACGTAGGAAGCACCGCGAGTCTCGGGGCCGCAGACGGCACTCCGGTCCACTGCAATGGCCACTCGGGTGTGGACCCGGAGAGCCAGGGGCAGGATGGGGCAGTCATGAAGCGCATCGCCTCCTTGTCCTTGGACATGTTTGACCCCAGCGACTTTACCGGGAGGTTCACCAAGATCCAGTGGCCCAGAAAGAGGACCAGGATCATTGACGGTAAGTGCAGACCGACAGGCATTGGTGGTGTTGTTGTTGTTGTTTTTTTGTTTTTTTTAAGTGAACACAAAGAAGTGAGAAATCAAGTTGCCTGTAGGAGTGAGTGACGCAGAACAAGTTGATTTTTTGAATGTGAGCAGCATGAGGTTGGTTTTTTTTCTTTTTTTTTCACGCCAGAAAAGTGTGAAAAGCTGGTCGGACATCAAGCTGAAAGAATGATCCTCGCCTCCCACCCTACCCCCCAGCTGGAATGTGGGTGGGGCTTTTTACCCAACCTGGGATGTTTCAGATCTCTTGCTACCTGTCTCTTCACGTACGCCACAGCCAGATTTCCTCCAGGCTGTGCATTTAAGGTCTCCACCTGACAAGTGTCTTTGTGCTGGTTTCTTTAAAGCCTTGAAGAGCGACACTTTCTTGGTTACTGCTTCACTAGAGTCGGAGGAGAAAAAAAAAGTTTCCCCTGGTTTTACAACTTCAGGGGGGGGTTATAGTCGGGCAAACGGTTCGGCCGAGCGGGGAGCGCGAGAAGAGGGTGCGAGGTGGGGGGGGGACCGTGAGTTAGAGGGATGACACACTTTTCTGTTCTCCATCTTTGTCTACCTGATCTGTCAGTGTGCAAACAGATGCACACTTAATGTCTGTTCCTGTGATGCTTTGTCAGATCCAAATCCCAATTGGCATATTTTTGAATACTAACCTCTTAACTCATGGATATCTGACTACATATGTGTTTGTGGGATTTGGATGATCTACTTGTGTAGCGGGGGAAAAAGGAGGCCTGGAGTGAGGTGGTTCCTGTGAAGCAAAGTAGCAAACATGTGAAATGAATGAATGCAATGCTTCGATGCTTCTACGCTGTGATAATGTCCAAAGGAATTGCATGTGAGGCTTTGGTGTTGGAGAGGCAGGTATGCCAGGCATGAAATCTGCTGACGCACACACACACATTCTCCCTAAGATGTATCTATTTGATCAGCCAGCTGTGTCAAGGAGACACCACTGTGTGAACTGTGACCCTAAAACAATCAGTCTGTGGTTGCGTGGCTCTGCTTTATTGTGAAGGACCAGTTGACACCCACAAGCACATTTCATATGAGTTCACTGTGTGTGTGTGTGTGTGTGTGTGTGAGTGTGTGTGCATGGCATGCCCAGGCCCCTGCTCAGAATGTGAGGAATCCTAGGACCTCCACTAGGGTGTGTGTGTGTGGGGGGTGGGGGTGGGGGGTGGGGGGCAAGGGGGCGTATCTGTGTGCCTTATAATGTGTGTCGCTCAGTGGAAATTCTGAAGAATTGATGAGAAGATGAACAAACACCTAATGCATTCGTCTCTGTTCTATTTCTCTTGACTCTTGAACCCTCGAGAAATGCTGCTCTCCTCCGCGCCCTCTCCGCTCCCGCACAAAAACAACCTGTGTCATCACGCAGCGTTTGCCCACGCACAACATGAAACCTCCCTTAGCTCTTTTAACCCAAAACGTGAGGAATGGGGTCAACGGACAGCAACCCTTTGACATGTTCATACTTCTACATCAGGAGATGACACAGAAAGGGCAGCCTTGGTCAAATAGTGTTTAACAACCATTTTTGAGTTTAGCTGCATGCTGCACAGAACAGGAGACTGTTTTTCGCAACATTAAACGTTCGAATGACCCTTATTAAGTCAGCAGGTAACGCGCAGGCCTTTTCTATCTTCTTCTTCCTCCTCATCTGGGATTGGGAGCGTAATTGTCTGTTAATGTGAACCAGGCCATCCTGTGCTCGCTGGCGTTTAGTTTTAGCCTCCACTGCCTCGCGTGATACCGCGTAGTATCCCCTTAATCACCTGCTCACATGTCCTGTGGCACTTCCGCTGTTGGTGCAGGGAATTGCACAATGACCCTAATTATCCACTTGTGCTTCCACTCGTTGCCGCCCAACCGGGGCGTCACTGTCACAATGGCCGCCGTGCCTCGTTAAGGGAAAGAATTTTCACTCAACATTGTCGTAGTGAGAAGCAATGCTAAAGCTGTATAAATGCATTAGAATGGTAGGTTAATATTATCTGCACGCCAGGGCGGGTGAATGTTTTTACCAGTGTAATTGGCGGAGGAGGTGAGTGACCAATTCAAAGTGGGTGCGGCGCTAAACTCATTGAAGTGGTCATTACGGGACGTTTTATCAGGCAAACCCGGTAGCTGCATTGTTTACTCACTCAATTTTCTCAAGCCAAGATAAAAAAACATGTAACTACAAGAGCAGATGTTATCAATGATTTCTGCAAAATCACCCGGTGTCCACAATCATTATTGCTGAAGTGAAGTGACACATGGATTGAGTCGGCAATTCAGTTGATTTATTGGAACAGCTTGTCAAACGTTGTATAGAAAATTGTCACAAGCACCGCCCTAGAGTGTTGTTTCACGACTTGACAAATCATCACCTCCCTTTTGTTGACAATGTAAATAATAAAACAGCAGCCGATCAATCACTTAGTTCTGTAAGAGTCACAAACAGCTGTGTCTGAAAACAGTCTGGTTTTATTTGTAATGCAACGGAGGAGTTCTCCACTCCCTCACACCGTTTCCCCACACAACATCCCAAAAGCCTTTCCTCCTCCACTCAGCCAACATGAAAATGAAGCTAACCGCTAAATAGGTGGAAGCTATTGATTGCCATCGAAGCATGTCCGTCACGGTTATTCATCGGGCGTTATTATTTACACACGGAAGAATATGATATCTGATGTTTTATATTAGAACTCCTGTGTCAAACCAAATGAGAAACCCAATGGATGGGGTCACGTCAAGTCGCCTCCATCCCCCACTTGAATGAATATTATACTACATTATTATATTTATATAGGGAACAAGGAGTGATTTTGTACACAGAAATCACAAAAAACTATAATGTTTGAGAGAGTATCAGTTAAATGGGACGCTGTGAGACAAAAGTGTCCACCCCGCTCAAGACCCAACTAAAAGCAGAACTGGATGCAATTCATACTTAGACCTCGGTGAGAATATACTGTACCTGCAGCATAGACTCATTATGCCCTGTATTATTGTTCCTGACTACTAGTTGGTGCTCTAGGCTTATTGGTCCACATTAATTGTGAGTCAGAACAGAACGTGAGTTGGAAACATTCAACGTCCGTCCTTTTTGTTTCTATAATCTTCACGACTCCATTATCCCTCTTTCCACTGTCTGCTCATTGTCCCTCCCTCCGTGCAGCGGCATCTACTGTATGTTATTGCGTCCCTCCCTCCCTCCCTCTCTCTCTCTCTCTCTCGCTTCTTCCTCTCGGAGGATTGGCTGCTGGGGTCTACCAACATCTGTGTATCACTGTCCTGAGAGAGCAAAACAGAGAGGGGATGGGGAGTGTTAGCCAGCAAGATAGCAACGGAGAGCGCAGACGAGGCTGATTGCCATTTTTTTTTTTTTGCCTCATTCTCTTTGACACACACACACACACACAGAGTGGGACGCACTCGACAGCAGAGAGACGCAACATCCGCATCGCCGGCTGTGCAGACCCGCATCCCTCTCTCTCTCTCTCTCTCTCTCTCGCTCTCTCTCTCCCAGCCCCTTCTCTCCTTCTGTGGCACCTCATCCTGCCGTCCTGTCCTCCCTCAGCTGTCTGTCACCGTGGCGACACAGCCTCCGCGGCCATGGCGACCAGCCAGCAGGATTCAGGCTTCTTTGACATCAGCATCAAGTCTCTGCTCAAGTCCTTGGGAGGGAGTGAGTACAGCAAAACACATCGCAGTCGTTGACGCTGGCGCGCTCAGAGCAGAGCACTGACTACGCATGTTTTAGTTTTGTTAATCTGTGTTGCAGGCGGCATGCAGCATGATCCACCCTGTCAATATCTAGCGATGTTATGTAATGGAATAATGGAAGACGGAGGGTTGAGTGAGAGAAAACAGCCACCCTTGAGAGTAAAACTGGCGTTTTTGTCAATACAGCAGTTTCATTCAAGTCATCTCTGACTTTCTTCCAATCTCCGTGCCTCAGCATTAAAAGTGAAACACGCAGACTGTGTGGTCATCCTGACTACATCGGCCTCTCACAGACATCTTAATCGGCTCTCCGGTCAGTGAGCCAGTGTTTACCAAACAGAAAGTATGGCTACTGTGTGTCGGTGATCAATGCATCCTCTGCGTCCGTCGCCAACGGGACACGCTGTACTTTCCCCAATTTCAATTCCAGGCTCATGAACCTGCGACGTGACAGTAAGCGAAAAAGCACACCGGCTTTATTAATGGGACTCTTAACACAATCGGGCCCCTGCAGCCTGCAGTTTAGCCTTCGACGTTTATTGCTTTTGGTCAAGGCCGTTTTTACACGTAGACTTGCACACTGTTTTTGTTAGCTTTCATCTCTTAACGTACACGTATGTATGGGGAGCTTTGTTGTGGGCTGCTTTGAACTTACATTGCGAAATGCTCTTTGTGTCGCGTGTCATCAGCCTGCATGCGGACGTTTGAACGTGTGAACGTGTGCACGCGAGGGAAGCCGTGTGCTGAAGGTTACTGTCAGCAGGGTCTATGTTGGTGTGAGGATTACAGAGGAGTTGCAGGGGATGTGTTGATTTATCTCCATGAACGCGTCGGAAGGATTCGGTTTGCGATTCCAGCAGGAGTTACTTACTAAATGAAATTGCTAGATGAAGCTTGTCTTGTTGAACTTGTTCCATCTCACGCCAGCGGTGCACTTGTCTCGGCCTGGATCACCTACCTCATCACACACACACACACACACACACCTTTGGAGACAAGCTAGCAAGTCAAAAGAATACATCTTAATGTAAGTGAACAAAAGCAAACAAACGGGTCAAAACTTTAACAAAAATAAGCTGTATATAATTATATTAAATTTTCTGAAAGCCAACTTGCTCAATGACTGTAGGACCATCAAAGAGGATGCCAGAATACATGAATCAAATGCAATGATTATCTGTCAGCTGCCTCCTGTGACAGCATACAGGTTTGCTTCTGTACGGTCATGTCTGCGGCAGTCGGTGCGTTGGTCATAATTGCATGTTTTCTTTTTTTTTTTATGACTCATCGCACTGCCGACAAGCCGTACGAGCTACACAGGATAGACTCTTTTTTTTAAGCCAAGATGACTCGTTACGATGCTTACAGACCTAGGTCAACTTCCTGGGGTCCGGAATTGAAAGCTGTGTTCTTGATGAGTCAGGTGACCTTGTGTTGTCGCACGTGCCGAGTCATGACTCATCACTTCTATTCTTTTTTGTCGGTATGACGTGATTGTAGAAGGTTAACCTGAATCTAGATATGAATTACTAGTAATTCTTGCAATACTGCGAGCAAGGCAACATATTGACATTTTACATTTTATTGACACATATTGACATTTTAAAATAATATTTTAGGGAATTGTCATCTACAAAGCACATGTGGCGTATGCATAAAACCATAGTAAAATAGTTTTTTCCTTTCCAGTCCTTTCAACAGCCACACTGCATCATAAAAATCATAATATTGAGATATTCAAGTGTGTCCGTTATTTCACACTTTGCTCTTGTCATTGATGACAAAGAAAAGCATGAAACCTTAACATTTAAGTTAGAACAAGTGAACATTTTGTTTTATTGTCAGAATAGATGCGGATACATTTTATGTGCATCGATTAATCAACCAATCCATTTGAGTCATCTACATCCTCCCCGTCTGCTTCTCTCATCTTTCATTTTGGGATACCTGGGCTATTAAATAAACCTCTCAGGATATAAAAATGTAACTACATTTTTTTTGGTGACTAGAAGTGAGCGATTACTGCTGATTAATCTCTTGAAATGCTAAGTCATGCAATTGTTTACGAGGGTCCCTGGAATTGCAGCGGTGTGCTATATATCCACAGCTTTTATTGGAGACGGTACGTCCTCCTACTCTTATATCTTCTCCCCGACACGCAGACATGTATACTATACACGTCTTACATTTTTTATCAGATTACCTCTGTTTGGAGTCAACTTTATATTCTCTGAATTAGATCAGTGCCATTTACTTTCTGGTGTAATTAGATCACACAGAGTTCTCCTTATTTGCCACTGTCTGCCTGGGAAAATTGTTGCTTACGCGTGGGTCTTTTGCAAGTGTGCGTATGTGGACTTGTGTGTGTGTGAGTGGCGGTCAGTGGGAGTGGTGGGTATGTAAGAGAGTGACCTCCAGTGGTCTAAATATAGCGCCTCCCTCCTCCCCTCGCCTCTCTCTCTCGGGGCAGTGTTGAAATTCCAACGCAACTCTTCTGGTCAGATCTCGACAAGCCGACTTTACTTGACTGCTACTGACAATCAAAAGGGTAGCTGCAAAGAAGCGCTTCGTTTCAACGCAACTTCTCCAATGCACGGGTGTCCCAAGGCGCTGCGCCGTGACAGCGGGCCGGAGTCGCAGCAAAAGCCAAAGTTGAAGGCGATAGTTAGTGTCATGTAGTTCTGGAGCATGGGGCCCTACGCAGCCTCGGATCTACCCGAGCCTCCACCGGAGCAGTGCAGTGGAACATATCCCGTTCCCCTTTGGTAGAGTTCACTCATGTTGGTCGTCTCTCCGGCTATTTTGAGGAGACGCGTCGGCGTCTTCTGTCTCCGCCGCGGTTGAGACACTTGGACGCACGAAGGGCGTTGAGCTGTCTCCACCCGCAGCGGTTTCAGGCCAGCGATGGCTCCGCGGGTTCTGCGGATGCCGCCTATCCTCCTGTTGCACTCGGACTCAATGTGGGATACAGCTCGCTTTACCTGTCTGTCGCTTCCTGGAGGATGGAGCTACACGCGTTCAGCTTTGGTTAAAGCTGTCACGGCCGGAATAGTCGGATGTTAAAGGCAACCTTCTCCTGTCGCTGCCGATCGCTCCGCAAGGGATTCCGTTGGAGCTTTATTTTACACCTTGTAGACGCAGCTGTGCCTCCACAACTCCCCACACCCTCTCGTGTCCCTCCTCCATCCACCCGTCTACCCACTGTACCGTTGTTTCTCGCCGTCTGGCTGCCCGCACCATGGAAGTGCCAAATAGATGGAGCAGGGCCAGTGTCATCGGCTTCATCAAGGGCCTCGGTAAGCACGCAGGGGGAGCGTTTTTTCTCACTGTCCATGAGGCCCCGGGGCCTGTTCTGCCCCGGAATCAGTGTTCACATTTCACCTCTGCACTGAGGTTGGGTCTCGCGGTCATGAAAGGTCAGTTAGACCGGACACTGCTCACACACTCGATACGCTTCTGGGAAATGCTTGTTCGTTTTGGAAAGTGTTTTATGCACGTTGCTCCTTTTGAGCATGTTTAGGGAATAAAACACTCAAACCCACTCAGACACGTAACCTTTTGAGTGTAGTGTGAGTTTAGTTAGTTATTTTTTTTGGTAAACTGTATTGGTTGACATATGATACAACTACATACAAGTTACACAATATCCACAAAGTTATTGCTTAAATTCCCATATTGTGAAATAACCGACGCCATTTCTTAGAGTGAGGACTTGTTCTATTTTAAGGGCATGCCAGTATTCCTAGAGACTCCTGACAGGAAGTGCCCTGTCCATGCTAATGTCTCTAACTCAAATCCCCACGAGAATTAATAATGATGATGGAATCAGAGGGGAGGAATGAAAATATGACCTGCCCAGTGTGTGTGTGTGTGTGTGTGTGTGTGTGTGTGCGCGCGTGTATATATGTAAATGTGTGCGAAACAAACGAGTAATGACAGAGTTTTAACTTCACAAGAAAAAATGAAGAATAGATTTTCAAGGAGTTAGGTTTAGCAGGACGGGTGGCCAGAGAATGAGCAGGAGGAGTACTGTAGCAATTTGAGTTTGAATTTTAAGTGGTTGTGATGCCCGGCTCACACTGGCAATCACGGTTCTGTTTGGAGTCATGACCCACCGATATATATTGTATATATGGTTGTCAGTAAAATACAAAAAATCTACTAATTTAATCGGACATTTTGAAATTCTTTTAATCGCAAATTTTTGGAAAGACTTTTCTCTCTCGGACTAACTGACCTGTCCTGACTCCCCAGCCTCTCCAGTGGGACAGAAGCCGCCCCTCCCGCCAGTCAGTGGAACCTTGGGAGATAGGAAGGGTCCTGTCGTCATGGCGCCCGTCAACGTGGACCCTGAGAGCAAGCCGGGCGAGTTCGTCCTAAAAAGCTTGTTTGCCAACTTCACCTTGCTCTCTGAACGCAAGATTCGCATCATCATGGCCGAACCGCTGGTGAGTGACTTTCCATCTGTATCTTGTTCTGTTTCGTCTTTGCGTCTAGTCCAGTGTCTCTCAGGTTGCTGCATCATTTAGGTATCCATTTCATCTGATTGGGTCATTCAGAGCCCCTTGTTATAACAGTATGTAGACTCCTCGTGCAGTGGAAGGGATGCCTGCAATGCTCCTCGGTGCTAAATAATATATCGCCAGTATTGTGGGGTGTGTGTGTATATATATATATATTATATAAACCCAGCCTTATGGTCGTATGGGCAGAGAAAAGCAGGATGTTCATCTTCAAGATCTGTTGTTGCGGCCAGCGGGGATCCGGGGCTTTAAAGACACGCACACACTGTAGAATGTACTGCTTCAATTAAGGCGCTTATTCTCATACTTTCAAAATGTCTGTGCAAAGCTTTTACAGTATGTTAATGGAAGTTAGTGCTGAGCACCTGATATATTTCATGAAAGCAACGCAAGGGTGGTGTCTAAGGAGCATGTTTGGTATCAGCTAGGGGATTCTGTCCTGGGCTTGTTTTAGGCCCTTAGCTGAGAATCACATTTACATGTAGCTGAAAATGCAACAATAACATAGCATGTCTTCAAACTTTTAAAGTTGTAGTTTTAAAAACATACATTTATTTGTTTATGTATTAATAACATGTTTTCTTTAAACCCCAGAGTATGACATGGCACTAAATGGGTTTCATATATTATTTATTAAAGAAAATGCGTGTTGTTTTATATGTACTAATACCCTTAAATAAAGCAAAAGTATTTCACATCCTATCACTCAGTTCCATCAGCAGTATACTCAATTACCAAAATGTTTGATATCTTCGGCCCTGGTTGTGATTACAAGGTTTCATAACAAAGGTTCTACCTGTTCTCACCTCTTTGGACATTTTCACTTCTGTCCGTTCTTATTTCACAGGAGAAGCCACTTAACAAATCTCTGCAGAGGGGAGAGGATTCACAGTTCGACCAGGTTTGTGTAGCTGATATGGACACATTTTACCCATCCTCACACTTGCCACAGTATTTTAGCGTTTTCTTTTGGAAGTGGGATTAACCGCTCTCTCTCTTCTTTGCTCACCTTTACATGGCTCGCTCCTTCGTTCGGCGCAGTTCATCAGCAGTATGAGTTCTCTGGCAGAGTACTGCCTGCCGTCCATCCTGAGGACTCTGTTTGACTGGTACAAGAGGCAGAACGGTCTGGAGGACGAGTCCCACGAGTATCGACCCAGGGCGAACACAAAGTCAAAGAAGTGAGAGGACACAAACGGAAGATGCTAGACCAACATGATAGAGTTACCATTTAGTTACAGAAACAAATGATACATTGTGAAGCTAAGAGCTAAAACACAACAATCACCAGGTCACATGTATTTCAGTATATCTTCTTTTAAAGACAATAAGTCACCCTGCACTAACTGCATACAGCCTTGCCACACAAAAAGCTTAAAAAAAGAATACTGTCATCAAGAAAATACGCAAATAACAGCAGAAGCTTATTTCCATATATCAAACACACTGCACGCTTTACAAAAACAACAGCTACAAAATGAACCAGATGGTGCATTCAATTAGTTAATCGTCTGAAATGTAATAGAAGCCGATTCTCATGTGTTGAGTACAAAGGCAAGTGTGAGAAGAAACTGTTTCTTTGTTTCAGTGACGAGCAACAGAAAGACTACCTATTGGAGCGGAGGGATCTGGCAATAGACTTCATATTTTCTCTGGTACTTATAGAGGTTCTGAAGCAGGTGAGTCTTGATTTACCGCTTAGACAGCAGGTCTCCCTAGTATGAAAAGCATGTATGGGTTTTACTCTAAACAAAAAGACTTTTGTGAAGCGAATGATTTGAGATATTTAAGTAATTCATGTGTACATTGCAATCACTACTGATGGTACATGTTGTCAATTGAAGCAATACATTCCTGGGTAAGAGCGTATGGGCAGAGAAAAGCAGGATGTTCATCTTCACGGTCTGTTGTTGTGGCCAGCGGGGATCCGGGGCTTTAAAGACACGCACACACTGTAGAATGTACTGCTTCAATCGACTCCAGTTGCTGTCAATGCTGATTGGACGGCCAAATACGACCTCCCGTCAACAACTTACTTGGTATCGCTGTCTAGCATTTCCTGCACACGCTCATGGTAAACTGAATCTAAATTTAGCGTTTTGCAATTTCATGATCCAGTCAGGAATAGGCTTCTATTCCCCGTACTGTGAGCAAAATGCATAGAAATAGTGTATTTCAAGGTGGACTTAATATGATTGAATGTTCAGATACATCAGGTGAAAGATGTAAATCGGAATAAAATAATAATACACTTTTCTCTCTAATTCCAGATCCCCCTTCATCCTCTTTTGGATGGACTCATCCAAGAAGTCATAAACCTGACATTCAAGCACTTCAAATACAAAGAAGGGTAAGAGAGATCACATGTAGAAGCACAACACATTTTCTTGAAAGCATCGAATTTCAGCGAAATACTGTACTTCTTATTTCAAGTCTTCCCAACCTATTGACATGCGCTGTTGACTTCAACATGCAATGACTCTATGCTCAGCTCATACAAACGTGGCAAATGTGTGTACTGCTTTTCTCAGTCTGCGCAGCATCACATTCTTTGATGTTCATGTTTTGTGGTCACTTCTTAGGTATCTGGGACCCAACACAGGCAACATGCACATCGTGGCTGACCTCTATGCTGAAGTCGTGGGAGTTGTAGCTCAGTCCAGGTACCGTGCGAATCAGTGTTTATACTGCTTCTTTGTGAGTGCTTGCGATTTAAATGTTTGTATATCAACAGTATCGACAATACCTTTGTTGTATTTTGCCGTGGGGCCAAACATTTGAACAGTTCCTGCAGTTCATATAGAGTTACAGTGAATCAATTTACATTTAATCTAAATATCACTTTTGTACCTATGTTCGAAAGACTTCACTTAAATAACTTTTAACAAACAAAATACGGCTTAGTTTACTTATTTTACAGCTTAGAATGAAATTTGTCTCCCAGTGGAGGCCGATTTGTGATCCAGTTGATCATTTCGCTATAGTAGCTTCCTCTCCTCTTGACCCCCATTTCAGTGTCAACTGATGTCATGAACGCTATACCTCCGTTTTAAGTACAAGTGAGAAAGAAACAAGTGTATGCCCACTCTTGTGTGTGTGTGTGTGTGTGTGTGTGTGTAGATGTCTGATGACAACTGAGGATAATGACGGTCCTCCGTCTGTGTAATGTTGTGATGACAGATGAGCACGGTTCCCATTTTCCAGGAGGTTATTACTGTGATGGAGTGGCTGGGTCACTGCTGTCACACACACTCACACACACACACACACACACACACACACACACACACACACACACACACACAAACACACACGTACCTGTAACTCTATTTTTCTAGCTCATTGACATAATTAGCTCCTTTTTCGGTGTTATTTGTTTGCTTTTCATTATTCACTCACGGAGCTGTGAAACAGTTGTGCATACTTTATTCTTATGCAGGCATTATGTGTGTGCACGTGTGTTTTTCCAGCTTGGTTTATGGATCACAGTGTTTGTGTATCTTATTTAAACCCTCTGCAGTAAACTGAAGGCCGGTGACTGATTCCCTTACTGAACCGTTGTGGTAACCCCTGTGAAACACGCAAAGGGGCTGGCAAAAAAAAACGCAGACGCCCAAAGAACGACTGCACGCACACTCATGCACATTCCCTCCAAATCACCCGTCCAGATGCCGTTCTAAATATAGGCCTGCAGAGCGCTGTTTGTAAAGTCCATTTGGTTGTCGGACACATGGACACCCAAGCGCACCCAGACTTTTTGCAGACGCAAACCGTGATCGGTTCAATAATAGCAAATAAACTCTTACCACGTTTTGCACTACAAAGTCACCTGAGACCTGCTTATGAAATCAATTCACTGAGAGCGACTTTACACGGCAGGTTCCCAGCAGTGAGGAAGAAGTTCATCTCCGAGCTGAAGGAGCTGAGACAGAAGGAGCAGAGTCCCTACGTCATCCAGTCCACCATCAGCCTCATCATGGGACTCAAGTTCTTCCGCATCAAAATGTACCCGGTGGAGGACTTTGAAGCCTCCTTCCAGTTCATGCAGGTAGAGCTGAAACCACTTGGTCCCTTACCTGATTTTGATATGCCAACATATTGTACAAATGCTCTTTCTCTGCAGACATTCATCCCCTGATGCGGTTTAGTGCTATCATAGAGCTATCCTAACCCCACTGTTAAGAGGGCCCCTCCGAGTAATTAGGAGTCATGTGCCTTTTTTATTGCTCCGTTGATGGTAATTACAGTGGTGATAATATTTCTAGTTTCCTTCCCATGTAACGACACAGTGAATAGAGGAGGCGAACTAGCATTTGCAGCATTGTCCTGTACATGTCTGTAACTGTCTCTTACTCTCTTTGTCTCCTCAGGAGTGTGCACAGTATTTCTTGGAAGTGAAGGATAAAGACATTAAACACTCGTTAGCTGGACTCTTTGTGGAGATACTTGTACCTGTAGCTGCTGTAAGTGCATTTAATCTTACTGCTGAGAGCACCTTTGTGTACTTTAGCTTTTGTCTTTTAAATAAAAACGTACATCTTTCTGCTGCACAGTACATCTGCTGTTCTCCGTATACAGTGTTTTTATCTGGACGATAATCATAAGAGAGTAATGAGAACAATAAGACAAATGTGCAGCGTCTTATCTAACCGCCTGCATCGAGTAATGTCGAGACCCAACAAAAACCCATCTGGAAACTCACTCTTGCGCTTTTCATTCTCCTCGCAGACCGTGAAGAATGAGGTGAACGTGCCGTGTCTGCGAAATTTCGTAGAAAGTCTGTACGATACTACGCTGGACCTGTCCTCCAGGAAGAAACACTCCCTGGTAAGTTTCTCCTTTTATTCTTCGTCATCAGTGCTCCTCTCTCTTCGATTCCTCTCCATTAAGAGCACTTGGTGAGAGCACTTACTGGAACTCTGCGATCTGTGGGCTTTTATCTTGCTGACAGCAGTGCAGCACGCGGCGTACAGGTGTTTTAGAAGCAGTACACCTTTCTTATCAAGATAGTACTGGTATGAAAAGGACCTTCTTCACTGCTGCAAAAGTTTCACAAAAATGAATGTCAAGGAAATGATGAGACCGGCCCATAACCTGTGATGCAGGCTAGACCGATTATATAAAGCAGTATTTCCTGAGAACGAAAAGGGCCAAATCTGTCCTGTTTGTTTCATCTTTAGTTTAAGTCTTTTGCTGGAAGGAAGCCTCTACATTGGCAACACCGACCAACGCTGTAAATTGGCATACATCAGTCTTGAACTCATTCGGATTTGGCCATTTGAACAGACAAGGACGGAAACTGCAACTGCAACTTTACACTTCCCCTGAAATGTTTCCCACCCTTTGGTTTGTATTCCGCAGCCATTTGACAGACAGATCAGATGACAGATGTGTTGCGTTTTTGCAGGTTTCTTTGTCATATGTACTCAGGTCCCACTGTGACGGGGAGTCACAGCCTCAGGGCTGCAGACCAGTTACTCTGCCATAATGCCGGTTTCTTTTGTTAAATTCCCCAAATGCTCAAAGCAAACAAATCAAGGCTCGAAACACCGCCTGTGCACGCAAGCGTTTTTCGAGACAAACGGTGCAACTGTTGACAGGAATGACAGGTGTGACGCAGTCGGAGCACCTGAGATAGACAAGCGAGGTGACACTGAATGCGGGTGACAGATAACAATCGACATCTGTGATAAGAAGCGACAGGTAAATTATGCTCTTTACAAAACCATTCGTGACAAGGCTGCACCTGGACTCACACAGGTTGGCATTCAAGTTCAACAATTATCGGTCTACATGCCCTTACCAGATGATTGAACAGCCTAGACACGTAGTTCACATTCCTCTCTGTGAACTGTTCAATTTTTAATCTGATTTATGTTTTTATTCATGAAATTGAGGAACAAATGTGAACGACTTAAAAATTAAAATTAAATTAAAACTAACAGACCGAAAGAAACTAAAATATAACTTATAGTTTAATAAGCGTTTAATGGCAGAGATGTAAATATAGGTCATTGAAGAGGGAAACATAACAGTTTGATGAGGTGTCAAACAAGTGAAACACTGTTATTGCATATTGGTGATTGGTGATAAAGCTCAGAATTCAGATTTTCTTTCTTTTCTTTCTTTTGCATGCATGCAGAAAACCAGTGAGGCAACTCTATTTCATATTGACATTTAATGAATGAGCTTTGAAAGTGTCTCTCCCGTCTGTCCCCTCTGTCCCCCACAGGCTCTGTATCCTCTGGTGACTTGCCTCCTGTGCGTCAGTCAGAAGCAGTTCTTCCTCAGCCGCTGGCACATTTTCCTCAACAACTGCCTCTCGAACCTCAAGGTCGGTGTTTACGTCCTTTCCATTCAAATGCAAAAACAACCCTGGTAGGAGTTATTTGTGTAGATCGCGATAAGTGTGTGTTGTATTGATTCTACAGAAACAATGAAGCAAGTGCACTAGATATGTGCTGATGAAGAAGGATTTGGGGTTAGGGTTCAAATCTAAATCTTTGTATAATTGCAGAATCGAGATCCAAAGATGGCCCGCGTTGCTCTCGAATCTCTCTACCGCCTGCTGTGGGTCTACATGATCCGGATAAAGTGCGAGAGCAACACAGGAACTCAGAGGTATCGGCCAAATGTCGTGTCATAATTGTGATCGATTTGATGTAAGATGTAACTTTAATGTTATTTCATTGCAAACGACATTGTTTCACTCTTTCACCACATTCACCGAATCCGGGGCATTCTAGTGGTGATGTTGGTTATCGTTCAAAAGAGAAACATGTTGTGACGTCCTCTCAACCCCCTCCACCTCCTCCTGTCTCTCCTTCTTCCCCCAGTCGCCTGACGTCCATCACCTCCACTCTATTCCCCAAAGGTAGTCGGAGCGTTGTGCCGAGAGACATGCCTCTGAATATTTTTGTCAAGATTATCCAGTTTATTGCCCAGGTGTGTATCCCGCTTGCACGTAGCCTCATAAGCACAGTTGGTACGTGAGGCTTCAGGGCGTGAGAAATGAAGCCGTGTTTGTTGTGTTAAGTGCGGAGCCAACAATGTGCCACGGTCTAAGATGTATTCTGTACTTAAATACATTCTTATCTCCACAGAGTTGCAGAAACTGGTCAAAAGCTTCGATTAGTATTGCAGCACCTTCTCTAGTTGCTCTGATAAAACCTCATCACAAAAAGGCATATATAACATTTATTGTAAATAACACATATGGGAGAATCAGACTTATTATATTCATACAAGGCCTCATCCTTACATCTGTTTTTGTCAATTTTCTATGTCTCTGTATAAAACCATACTGTAATAGAAATGTGCTACAGGTAGCTACATACAGTAGGTAGGCTTGCTGCCACACACCTCTGATATCCTATAACACCAGTTTCTTTGACCTCTGTTCAGGAGAGACTGGACTTTGCCATGAAGGAGATCATATTTGATCTGCTGAGCGTCGGGAAACCTGCCAAAGCCTTCAGTCTCAACCCAGAGGTAAGGGGAAGGAACGCAGACGTTCAATCATGTGCACACAGTACACCGTTGTATCCCTCGGGCCGTGTTACAAGGATGAGCATTCCAGTTTTTATTTGTAGTCCTCAGTCAGCGCAGAACGGTGAACAACGCTCTTTGTTGGAGCATTGAGTAGGAAATGTTTCAGCAATATAATTAGGGCTGATCATGTCTAATGTGATTACTGCACTGTTGTCATATGAACAGAAATGAATCACTACAATCAATGCAGTATAAAGATTCTACTCACTCAAGTCGTTTTAGAGGTCGTTGGGAGTACTAATGCATACGTGAAAGAAAGTGCCATAAAGCTGCGGCTCCCGAGGAAGATCCAATTAATTTCCTAAAGTACTTAAAAAATCGTGTTCATCTCAGCTTGAGGTCTCTCGGCTACATTAGACTCGACTAGCAAAACGCCACCCACTCTCCAACAGAACTGCTGGCATTGGAGTGTTTTTGTAAATACTGCAGAGAGGCCAGAGTTTGATAAGGAAGTACGCACGCAATATAAAATATTATATCTCTGGTTCTGGTGCATCAGGTTTTATCTGAGTACTATTTTAAGCACAGTTAAGAAATTATTTACACTCCTCAACGCTGTGAGGATATTTACAGGAATTGCAACACAATAAATAAACAGTTGTTGCATGTAGTATGTGATGTAGCAGTAAATTATAGAAACTTTGAGATCACATACTGTATTTTTAGAACAACATTTCTTTAACAGGGACTGAAATATTATACATTTTTCATGTCAAAGTGTAAGTGCCGCCTGGCTATGAGCATCCATTGAATCCCTGCTGTAGACAAACACACTCTGGCACATAGTGAGGATGCTGTGCTCTGTGCTCTGTTCCAGCGTATGAACATCGGCCTGCGGGCGTTCCTGGTGATAGCCGACGCTCTGCAACAGAAGGACGGAGAGCCTCCTATGCCCAACACAGGAGCCACTCTGCCCTCTGGAAACTCTCTGAAGAAAAAGAAAACTTATCTCAGCAAAACACTTACTGAGGAGGAAGCCAAACTTATAGGTCTGTGTGTGTCTGTGTGCATTCTAGATAGGGTGATATGAACGTAGCCCTTTTTAACACATGCGCCGTCTCTTCCTGTCCTACACAGGCATGTCCTTGTACTACTCCCAGGTACGGAAGGCTCTGGACAACATCCTGAGACACTTGGACAAGGAGGTGGGTCGCTGTATGATGCTCACCAGCGTCCAGATGCTCAACAAAGAACCAGAGGACATGATCACGTATGTAATTGCAAAGGGCAGTTGTCTTTTCTATCTTTATGATTTTGCTGACACATATCTCAGATGTTTGTTATCTCAAAGTATCAGACATCTCAAACATGACCTACCAATATTTGTAGCTGAGCCTAACTTCCCCTGAATTGGCTGATTGTGCCTAACATCCATTTCTAACTTTGAAAGTGGCGAAAGGAAACCTAAAATCGACCTGTTCAGGACATGTGTGGCGGCCATTCCTCGAATCCTTCCTGATGCCATGTCCAAACCTGAACTCATTGACCTGCTCTCACGGTGAGTGAGAGGAAATGCATGCTAACTACACACACACACACACACACACAAAAGCCTATTTCAAGGCTATATTGTTGAGTTATTTTTTTTTAATACTGGTGGTGATGGAACGCCTGAGGATTTTGTCTTTCTGTATAATAAGATCTTGTTCACTCAACTCATCTGTTCTACTTTCTCCCCTCAGACTTACTGTGCACATGGACGACGAGCTTCGTCTTATCTCCCAGAATTCCCTGCAGAGCCTGTTACTCGATTTCTCAGACTGGAGGGAGGACGTCCTGTTTGGTTACACACATTTCCTTTTGCGCGAGGTACGTCTAAACTTGACAGAAACCAGCAGCTACCTCACCCAATACGATGTTAATCCTGCATTTGCAATTGTTGCACTCCTTCTACGCATGTGTTTAGGGCTTGTTGTATTTATAAACACCAGACAAGAGAAAATACAAAATAAATTTGTCTCCGTGGTTTAAGTGTAGCTCACCATTGCATAAGGATCTCAGGATTTCAAAAATACTAGAGTGATTCAAAAGGCATTATCCCCATTAAAAGGTGCTAACGTGACATTCGCAACGCGTCTGTAAATTCCCTTCTCTAAACAATTCCAGGTTCAAGACACCCATCAGGGTCTGCAGGATGCCTCGGTGAAGCTCCTTCTCCAGCTGCTCACTCAGTGGAGGTTGGCGCTGCAACTGCAAGGGAAGACGCGAGGTGGAGCTGAGGTTTGCAATTTGAAACCATTGCTTTAGAGGCGTATTTGGTTATCTGTCCAACCATTAATCATTAATGTCTGGGAGATTACTGGTTGATCACTAAAATTACAGCGATGAGCTGAAAACGCATTTGGATTGTTCAACTATGTGTCTTTGACCTGTGTAAAGTGTGAGCTGCTGTGACTTTCGGCTTAAGGACCAATCAAACAAGGTGACTCACAGTAATATTTGTACTCTTTACTTAATCTCCCCGCATTTTGTCCTCCTCCTCCATCAGTCCAGCCCCAGACTGCCAGAGCGGAGCCCCCACTGCTCCGTGCTCCACGCGGTTGAGGGCCTGGCGCTGCTGCTGCTCTGCTCGTGTCAGATCAGCACGCGGAAGCTGGCTGTCGGTGTGTTAAGAGAAATACGCTGCCTCTTCACTGCCCTGGGACATGCTGACGTGAGTACAGGAAGTTCACGTCTTCACCCAGCAAAGAAGCTTCTCTGCTATTTTAAGCTCCTGTCATAGATTTAAAGTGAGAGTTATACACAGTCATAACTTGGATATTACCAGCATGTATCTCGCAGCTGGTGGCAAATTCTGGAAGCAGAGCTGTAATGTTGATATGTGGCATGTGCGTACGACGCTGTTTTAAAAATAGCTGATTTTATCTCTCTCCCTCCAGGACGATGACAAACCCATGATTGAGGTGATGGACCAGCTGAGCCCAGCTGTGATGGACAGCTTTGTTCACGTCGCCGTCTCTGACTCAGTGAGTGTGTTTATGCAAAGCATGCGGCAGTAACATTAGTACATCCAATAAGTTATTCTTATCACAATCCTCAAAGTCACTTCCTCAGCTGCCGTGTATCATTCCTGATCGCGTCCCCTGCGCTCCCCTCCCGCAGTCTACCTTGCCCCTCAGCCACCATGTTGACCTCCAGTGGCTGGTGGAGTGGACGGCTCGGCTGGTGAGCAGCTCCTACGACGTGAAGAGCCCCAGCCACGTCTGGATCTTTGCCCTGTGTGTGAAGGACCCGTGGGTGCTCTGTCTGCACATCTTCTTGCGGCAGGAGCACCTGCCCAAACACTGCCCCACTGCCCTGGGATACGCGTGGCCCTACGCTTTCACACGGCTACAGCTGCTACTGCCCCTGGTCGACCCCAAGTACGAGAACCTGCATCATTCTGTTGCTTTAACAACTATGTCTGATCATAGAAGGATCATTCAACAAATGATCCATGTGTATGGGACATTAAAATATCTGATTACATGTCTATTCTCCTATTTGTCGCAGCAGTCCTGTGAACGCTAAGAAGACCAGCACGGCGGGCTCAAGCGAAAGCTACATATCCCTGTGGCGTAACTACCTCATCCTGTGTCTAGGTGTGGCTAAGCCCAGCATCATGTCCCCCGGTCACCTCCGAGCCTCCACGCCGGAGATCACGGCCACCACGCCCGACGGCAGCGTCACCTACGACAACAAAGTGGGTGTTTGGGCTGGATATGTTACGTTTATTTAATTGGTTCCATGTCCTGAAAATCTCAGGCAAAAAAGTTCTGCCGTCAACTTTTATTGTTGCATTTTGGCCAATTTTTTATCTGAAAAAATAATATAATAATATATGTATGTAACCACTTGAAAGTGACTCACGCTGTCCCCGAGACGTACGATACTGTGGCACTAGTGGCTTCAAACTATGAAGCTTTGAGCCAAACGTCTGTATTCGACGAGTATCGAGTGAGAACGTGTTGTTTCTTTTCTTAGGTTGTCGATGTGGCCTGATCAATTAATCAATTGGGTATTTCTTTTTTATTTCTCAGGTGATAGGCACTCCATCGGTAGCCTGGCTTTTGAAACAGCTCGTCCCGCTGATGAGAGCGGAGAGTTTGGAGATCACCGAGTCTCTGGTGCTCGGGTTCGGATGCACAAACGCTCTGGTCTTCAGGTATTTGCAGTAGCATTTAGAAATTCTCCCAAAGATGACATCATTCTCACGAGTAGTACACATTGTTTATCCTTCTAAGATGTTGAATGATTTGTGAAAGAAAAATGTACTTGCTCAGACACTGTTGAATTAATTAACGGGATAATACGAGACAAGATCACAGCAGGAAACGGAGCTAGAGCTATTTTGCTAGATTTTAGTTTTTTCTCTTACATAAGTCTTTTCACTCTGCCTTCAGCTATTACTCAATTCCATACGTTCCTGTATTCCCATCATAACTCAGCTGCATGCCTCTTTGACATTCCGAAAACTAACTTGTGTCTTTAGCGGCACAGAGACGTATCACATTTTTTAGAGGACAAAGGTTCCACTGTGAAAGGGAGGAATTTCATTTTCAAAGAGATTAGCTATTTTTAATCTAAATGCTTTCGAAAAGGGCGTGCATTTTTGTCAAAGAGATTAGAGTCTCCCTAGACAAATTTGTCTAACAGGTCTGTACGCAGATTAGTGGTTTTTAGGACATGTGACATTTGGGTTGCGCAAGATGGATATCTGTTACAAACCATTCTGTTTCCCTCAAAGCAGGCAGTCCTCTATCTACAGGGAAGGGTGGTTTCATCACTTTCATTTAGCAATGAAGCAATCAATTGATTTTTTTTGTCCCTCTCTGATCCTGCTTGTAGGGAGCTAGTTGAAGAACTCCATCCACTGATGAAGGAAGCACTGGAACGTAGGCCGGAGGTAACGCAGAAACACACTGACAGCTCTGGGAGAGGAACAGATTCTACTCTGATGATTCCTGGTGAAATGTAATGAGTTGTAAATAGTTTTGTAGTCGTAAAAAGGGTGCGATTTGACAAAAAAGCAGAGGGGGGGGGATGTTTTTTTTTTTTTAATTCATAGACAAGAACATTGGACTTTTAGCTTGCATAAGTAGGGAGAAGAACGGTAGACAGGCCCTTTTTCGGGTCCATGGATTAGTCCCCATCACAACATGGCAACACTTGTAATGTTAATTTAGTTGTTTCATTATTGGGTCCTGTAAAGTAAGACGACATGCTCAGTGTCGGCGCTCCGCACACGCACATCACGCACTGCACGTAGGGAACCAAATGCCCTGGGGGGGGCGCCAAAAAATCTGGGACGTGGATCATTACAGCAGGCAACTAGTATAAATAACAAATAAAATATGTCTAACGCATGTTAATATGCAAAACAAATACAAAAGTAATAGGCCATCACTCACAGTAATGCAGCTCCGTGCTGCTCTTATTATTAAAGAGCTGGTTCCTATTCTCTGCTACGGAACCCCCCGCCCTCCACCTCAGCGCAATTAAAGTTTCCCCGATGGGAATGTTACAATGTTGTGTTCGATGACGTTCAGAATAATGCGCCATCTGCCAGAAGGCTACTGAACAGCTACTCTGATGTATTGACACTCAACATCGTTAGATTTCAAGAGTTTAAGTTGAATTCATTGCTATCAAGGGGGGGAAATCCTTGTCCCCCCCAGAGATAAAAATAATTTAGCAGAGGGGGGGGATAGGAAAACCAGAGGGGGGGAAATACCCCCCATCCCCAACAAATTGCACCCTGGTCGTAAACATAGTGTGTGCTTATACCCATTACTTTTGGAAAGGGTCGCTAATATTGAGTCTTCAGTGTCTCTTAATCCGGTATATACAAAACAACATTCATATTTAATCACACATTTACCAGTAACCGGGAAACCTGTCTGCGCTTTCAGAACAAGCGGCGCAGAGAGAGGAGGGACCTTCTCAGGCTGCAGCTGCTGAGGATCTTTGAACTGCTGGCTAATGCAGCCGTCATCAGTGACAGGTAGCACACGCATTTAATCTAGAGTGTCTTGCCCTCCGATGCACATTTAAAAGTGATCTTCTCCTCCCCTGCAGCACAAATGGGGCACTGGAGCGTGATTCACTGGCCCTAGGTGCTTTGTTCCTTGAGTATGTGGATCTCACCCGGATGCTTCTGGAGGCTGAGAATGAGAAGGAGATGGACGTGCTTAAAGACATCAGAGCCCATTTCAGCGGGATGGTGGCTAATCTCATCCAGTGTGTTCCTGGTAAATCACCGCTACTTTTCACATTTCATTACGTGTCACAATTTCAACTAAGTTCCAATTTACAATTTGTAATTCATCCACATGTTTCATTTTCTTCTATTTTGTTGTGTGTCTCTCTCTCTCTCTCTCTCTCTCTCTCTCTCTTCCTCTCAACCTCAAATCCGCGCAGTCCACCACAGGCGCTTTCTCTTCCCTCAACAGTCCCTGAGGCACCATCTCTTCATTCTCTTCAGCCAATGGGCTGGCCCCTTCAGCGTCATGTTCACCCCCCTCGACCGTTACAGTGATCGCAACCACCAGATCACTCGCTATCAGTACTGTGCTCTGAAGGTAACGCTTCCCTAGCGTCCCAAACCACGCAACACCACAGGCGTCCTTCTGTCAATCACAACTTTGGCGTTGACTCGGTTGAACTTTTGTCCCTCAGGCCATGTCAGCAGTTCTGTGTTGCGGCCCAGTGTTTGACAATGTGGGTCTCTCTACTGACGGCTATCTCTACAAATGGCTCGACAACATCTTGGCTTGTCATGACCTACGGGTAGGTTGCATTTCACTTGTTGTGCAGGCCCTTTTTGTGTGTTGCTGGACACCGTTTTCCTCAAGCTCCTTTTATGTCATTTTCTATACCTGTGGATTAGTAGCTCCTTGTAATAACCGGTTTGTCGTAGGTGCATCGTCTGGGGTGCGAAGTGGTCATCCTGCTCTTAGAACTAAACCCGGACCAAATCAATCTGTTCAACTGGGCCGTGGACCGCTGCTTCACTGGTTCTTACCAGCTGGCTTCTGGTTGCTTCAAGGCCATCGCCACTGTCTGCGGCAACAGGTGGGGAATCATGCGTTATGCCCCCATGTAGGAGGCTAGGTAGCTTACATCCAATGAGTTGGTAAACAGGCACTAATGACTGTTTCTCCTTACTTTGCCAGGAATTACCCATGTGATCTTGTGACTTTGCTCAATCTGGTGTTGTTCAAGGCCTCAGACACCAGTAGGGAAATATATGAGATCTCAATGCAGCTGATGCAGGTATAAACAAACATACATCAGGGGAACGTAAACACAAAGTGGTGTGAAAGGCGAGCACAAACACAAAGCTAAGACCTGTAATGCATCATTGCTGTAACAGATAATTAATCCCTCTGCAGGTGCTGGAGTCGAAGCTGTGTGCGTACTCCAAGCGAATGGTGGAGCTGAAGCCCGGTAACATTTTGTATGGAACACACGGCCCTCTGCCTCCCCTGTACAGTGTCAACCTGTCTCAACTCTCCACCCAGCTGGCCAGCATGTATCCTGAGCTCACCTTGCCTCTCTTCTCAGGTAAAAAAAAAAATTCACAGTGAATGTTTGCATTTAGTGTACCTCCCAAGCATTAATGTACCTGATTAATACCTCAGCCAACTTCTGACGATTACTCCTCATTTTCTTTTGCCCGTCCAGAGGTGAGCCAGCGTTTCTCAACCACTCACTCCAACGGCAGACAGATCATGTTATCCTACCTGCTGCCCTGGCTCAGTAACATTGAGTTGGTCGACACGGGGCTCCTACCCCCAGCCTCAAGCCCTTGCACACCAGAAGAAGAACTCTGCGGTCAGGGTCAGGGCATGTGCCCCAGTCTAAGAGGCAACGGCTGGGGCTCCTTACAGGCGACGTCGTTGGTGCTCAATAACCTCATGTTCATGACCGCCAAGGTAGGAAGCTGTGCTTGTGCTCCTTTGTGAAATGACGCTCTCCTTTCCTTTCAACTGTTTTTTTTTTTTTTTTCTCCCCATGTTGTCAGTACGGAGACGAAGTTCCCGGCCCAGAGATTGAGAATGCCTGGAACGCTCTGGTGTCCAACGAGAGGTGGAGCAACAACCTGCGGATCACCCTGCAGTTCCTCATCAGCCTGTGCGGAGTCAGCAGTGATACGACACTGCTGCCTTTTGTAAGCGTAGTCCGCACAAACCGACACACTGCCGATATGCAATAAAACTGCAGGGCCCCTTGTTAAGGAGATAATGTGAGAAAACACAATTTAAACTGTATGTTTGTACGGGTTTTAGATAAAGAAGGTGGTCATCTACCTGTGTCGCAACAACACCATCCAGACTATGGAGGAGCTCCTGTTTGAGCTGCAACAGACTGACCCTGTCACCCCGGTGGTGTTGCACTGTGACAACCCTCCATTCTATCGCTTTGCTGCCAGCAACAAAGCACCCACCTCACAGACAGGTGAGATTAAACCTTCCTGTCATATCCCCTATTTTCATCTCAACCATGACTTTCATTTTGAACTAGGTAGTTTTTTATGTGAGAGATGATTGACTGCATTTTTGAAGATTGAAATGTGTTGCGTTCAGGCACCACGTCCAGCAGTAACACTGTGGTGGCTGGTCAGGAGAACCTGGCAGACACAGATGAGAAGAAGCTGGTCAGAGAGAGTGAAGAGCGGTATGTCTTTTTTTAAATGACTGCAACGGTTTGGTAGATAAAATATACCAAACATGTTAGCATAATATGAGTAAGATAAATACTTTTGATGTTTTCAGTTGCTAATTCTGTATTTTTTTTTACATTTATTTTTCCCTTAGCATGGCCAGGGCTCACAACAGACTAGAGTCTCGCTACAGCAACAGCTCCGGGGGGTCCTACGAGGATGAAAAGAGTAAGTTTGTTTTGGTTCTCATGAGAATTAATGCAAAAAAAGTTAGTTCAATAATGTGCACTCTCTCTCTCACACACACACACACACACACACAGCACAAGGGGACTAACAGCTGTCGGTTATTTGGAAAGAGCTTCAGTACTTGGATTCTTCCTGTTAGCCCACGATGTTTACCACTTTCATAATCGTCACTAATTCTCTCCAGACAAACACAGCTATTCTGGTGTGGCCAAGCAATGTGTGTGAGTGTGTGTGTGTGTCTCACCACGTAAAATGTTTGTTGTTGTTAAGACATGTTTTTTGGAGTCAAGCCAAGGCCCACCCCTGTGCCCTTTAACACAGATTTAACCTCAACCACAGGAGTGGTGCTCTGTCTATCTTTTGCGGGCGTGTGTGTCGGGAGGCTTTGAGGCGTGACTCTGCTGCTGGTAGCAGTCATGTGACACATCGTTCATCAAGCCAGTGTTTGATGAGATAATTATATCCTGCTTAACGCGGTAATTAGATAGCCTTTCATGTTGTTGTTTCTTTTAAAAAAGGTTTGGATATTGTGGATTTCCTTCTGAAAATGAAATGATGTCCCTTAGGTGTCAAAATATTTCTTAACTGGGACCATATCTTCTTCTGGTTTCTGCTGGGTGCAAAGTAATAGCGCCAGAAATGGCAAATTGTTGTTTTGGGGTTTTATACGGACTAAGCAAATGAGATGCAACGTGTTAGTTAGTGAGCTTTAGAGGTGCCAGTGAGATTTTCTTGCAGCCTGTAGTTTTCATATTTATTGTGGGTCCATTATTGTTAACTGTCTTCTCAACAACTCTTGAAAAGGACGCAAATAAGCATATTTCCCTAAATGTGAGAGAGAGCCTTGTACATGTGAAATGGGTGTTACAATTGACTAAACCTTGTAATTGGTCTGTTTTTGTAGCCGACCCTCTCCCACCTTACGCTGGTTGGCTGCTAGGCGTTCTGGAAACCAACCATCCTCAGCCGCTACCCATGCCGATTAACGGAGGCTGCTGGGCTCCTCTGGTGGACTACCTGCCGGAAACCATCACACCCAGGGGACCACTGCATAGGTTTGCACAAACAAACACGGACGCGTTCCACTCAGAAAGAAACTTCATTTAAAACAGCTGTGTTACTTTCAGCACCATAGTAGCAGATTCAGCGAGGAGAGGTATTTCCTCACAGTGTAGTACACACACCTGCTCTCCCAGATGGTCTGAAAAACCAGCCAGCCGGCTCTGCCGTGGATGTGTGGAGAATGAATATTAGAAGGGAGTTAGTCATCTATTTTCTACATCTCTCTGGACATCTCAAAAGTCATTAGTGGAGATGCGTTTTAGGATAGATTTATTACATTAATGGTGCAGGGGGGGTTTCAGGCAAAAGCCGTTTCTGGGTGTCAGTTTGTCTTGTTAATGATTGTTACGGAGAAGCATTCATTCCAAAAGCAATATGCATACAAATGTAGTTCTTAGAGTAAGACTAATCCTAGTTTATTTTTTATTGACTTGACCTATAGCTGAAATCACTTTGTCCATGATATTCTCTAACAAACTCCTCATTAACCAACCTGAAGACAGTACATAGGATTTCTTTAGTCCAAGACTTTATTGATCAGATCTAGGAATCGATTATAAAAATAGTAATTACTTGCAACCTCAATTTGATCAGAGGACAAAATCATTACCAATTGACCCTTTATTCTGGATAAATGAACAGTAATGTTGTCAGGTTCTTCAGGTCTTCAGGATACTATGTGGGCTTTCCTCAGCATGATGCCGTACACTCATTGCATCCGTGTGCTTGTGTTGATTTTCAGGTGTAACATTGCAGTGATCTTCATGACAGAAATGGTGGTGGACCACAGTGTGAGAGAAGACTGGGCTTTACACCTGCCCCTGCTACTGCATGCCCTCTTCTTGGGTAGGTGTAAACAACACACACACACACACACACACACAAAACTCAGATCTAGCTTTCCCTTGGTGCAAGTCCAGCCATTATGAGATTATTCTTGAAAGACATGGGGACAAGTTCTGAAGTCGAATGAGGAAAGATAAGTGAGAAATGGAGCAAGTTGACTAAACAAAGAAACAAAAATCGTCATTTACTGACCTGCCTAAAAGGTGTTTACACTCTCTGTGACGTCTAATAAGATCATCACATGTTAGTGTTAGAGGTTTTAACGCCATCTGTCGCAGACTGCATTCCATGACGAACTGTTCCCTTGAGTCACAAAAGACACGGACACATTCCCTGTAGTCAGCATTTCTCTCTAAGACATCTAGACGCATACTTGCCCTGTCAGCTGTATTGTTATTTTGTATTTTCAACATACCAAAACTCCAACTATCATCCAATCTGTACCATTGCGTGCGGGACATTGTTTATGAAATCCTCTGTTTATTGGGAGCAGTGAAGAACAACATGCCCTGATACGTAGAAACAAAGAAACTGCACACTTAACTTATCTGGACTCAGTAACAGTGACAACCAATATTTAAATTATCTTCTTTTATCAATATAATTTCTATGAATAAATTGAATAACAATCCCATGTATACAAGCTAATAAATAGAAAATGGCACTAATTGGTTTGATTTTCTCTGTTTATATCTGTAACTGTCTGTGATAGTGTAGTATTCTTAATTCTTAATCTTAATTGTGTCCCGGATGTGTTTTTTATTGACAGGCCTGGACCACTACAGACCAGAGGTCTATGAACATAGTAAACGTCTCCTGCTCCACCTCCTCATTGCTCTCTCCTGCAACAACAACTTCCAGGTCAGAGTTAGATCTTCAAATGTGTTGCATAAAGTGCCAATGGAAAGATATTCAGTCAAAAATACATTTAAAGAGCCAATAAAGATGTTTCCTTCTTTTTCTCCAGGTAATAGCTTCGGTTCTGATGCTGACGAGAGAGATAAGTGACAACAAGACCCTCACCATTAAGTCCAGCTACCACACAGAGTACCAGCAGTCCCGTAAGCCCAAAAGACTCTACATGGCAACACATATTCATTTATCCTGTTGCCACTGGGTCAGAGAGACAATAACAATGTGTTGAAACTGTGCAGTATATACCAATACCATAAAGCTGTGGGACACTATATTAATAGTATTGTCTCTATGCTCAATATTCACATCTATTTAGATACACCTGACTTCCTGCGAGAGTGGCAGGCGTCTCCAATGGCGGACTCCGGCCTCTGCTCAACCTCCAACTCCTCCTCTGCCAGTCTCGGTGGCGGCAGCACTGCAGGCAGTGTTGGAAATTTGCCCCTCGTAACACCCGATGACCTAGAGGACCTGGAGGATACGTCCAACGAAACCGACGAGAAGACCAACAAACTCATCGAGTTCCTCTCCACCAGGTACGCGCAGGCGCAGCTTCACTCGCACGCGGTGCAATTCTGGTGCCTTTGGCAAATGTGCAAAACCGGTGTGCTAGAAAAGTGCACCCTCTTCGCACTAGGCACACGCTAAAGTGCTCGTGTAACATGTACGCGGTGTTACTGGTGGTGGGTACGCAGTGCCTGGAGTACTGTGTTGTTGTTGCTCAGAGCGTTTGGGCCACTGTGGGTGCACGAGGACATCACGCCGAGGAACCCGAACTCCAAGAGTACGGAGCAGCTCTCCAACTTCCTTCGGCACGTCGTCTCCGTGTTTAAGGAGTCAAAATCCGGTGAGGAACTGCTCATGTTAACGTCAAAGGTCTTTCACTCTTCCACGAAGGATTAAAATATCAGGGCTCATACTGCATACATGTCATACTAAATCACAATGGCACAAAATGAATGGTAAAGTCTGCCGATACAACACCGCTTATCTACAAACATACCCGCATGGGTGTATCTTCATGTGTCTCTTTATACAGATTTCCACTTGGAGCATCAGCTGAGCGATGTGGCTTTACAGACGGCTCTGTGCAGCTCCTCTCGTCACTATGCCGGCCGCTCTTTCCAAATCTTCCGAGCCCTCAAACAGCCAATCAACAACCACGCCGTCTCTGACCTGGTCTCGCGCCTCGTCGAGGTGGTGGGAGAACACGGAGATGAGGTGCAGGTGAGCTGCGGCCAATTGGGAGAGCCACTGCAGCATGTCACACCCTGTTTTTCCTGTAAATGAGAGTGCATGCTGGTGCGTTTCAGGGCTATGTGATGGAGGTGCTGTTGACGCTGGAGTCGGTGGTGGTGAATCTAGCAGAGTGTCTGAAAAACAGTGACCTAATGGCAGCCCTGACCAGGTAGGCCTCTTTTACGTTTTACGGTTACGTTGCAAAAACTAATTCCCTCGCTGTTTGAAACATGTTCAACATATTCCGGTGTATATAAATACAATCCCACCATGTTTGATTCGCAGAACATCCTCGCCAGACTTTGTTACTAGTGAGAAACTGATGAACAGAAAGAGCACAGGTCAGTTGAACTTCCCCGGCCCGGGGTTTGTTGGCCTGTCGTCACAACGCCACCAGCGCTCCTACTCGGTCCCCAAGAAGTTTGGCGAGTGCGGCCACCAGTTGAGTGATCCTCCTCGCAGTGCAACTTTGGATCGCATACAGGCAAGAAAGGGCAATTGTTGCTGGGTGTGGCACCTTGATGCTGGAGGGGACGTGTTGAACGCGGTGCAATTCAGAGGTGTCTTTCATTTTTTTAAATTGACAGGCCTGCAACAGCCACGGCCTCGCCCGAACAGGAAGGACCCCTGGGTCCTGCACGTCCTCCACCAACCGCATCGATCCAAGCGTCCTATCGGACCCGGCCCACGTCTCCCATCCTTCAACAATACTGGCCACAGTCTTCTGGGTAGGCGGTGGCCCTCATGGAGTCCGACTTTGAGTTTGAATATCAGATGTCACTACGCCTCGTTCACAAGCTGCTGTCAAAGGTAGATGAGAGGAAATGTACTGATCTAAAAGCAGCAGACGTGTCATTTCGGAGACAGGTGTCTAAAGGCTGTGCTGCTTCTTACTGCCAACTGGACCGGCCATCCTTGGAACCTCACACTCTTTCTAGTGGGGCTGCAAAACTGCCCTGTTTTTTATGTTCTTTAAAGTAAACATTCCTTTCTCATAAATATAAAGCGTCTCCCAGCTATCCCTTCTGTGCTGAATTAAAAACAACAGGCGATGGAACGCTACAAAGGCATGAGCTTTTTAGAATAGGACACTAATACAATGTACTCCCAGTTCAGTTAAAACCAAAGACTCTTTTCCCAGGTGCCCTTAGACCGACCCGAAAACCGCGAGCGGCTGGAGAAGCTCCAGGCTCAGCTGAGGTGGAGCGGATTCTCTGGGATTCAGCAGCTTTTAGTTGAAAGGTTTCACTTCGCAGGCCACCTCTGATCTCACCTTGCAGCTCTTCTGCCAGCTCACGCCAGTCTCCCGCGTGCCTGTTGTCGACAGCTCTCAGTCTATAGGTACGTACCGGAGACCACGGGGATCTTCATCCTGTATGTTTGTTATTGTCTACTTAAAACCAACACGTCTGTAGTTTGGCATCTTTAATGGGTGGGTGTCGGAAGTTCAACCTCTCCTCCCTGTGCAGGTTTCCCTCTGAATGTGCTGTGTCTGCTGCCTCACTTAGTGCAGCACTTTGGCCATCCGACTCAGTTTTGTAAGGAGAGTGCTGAGAGGATCGCACAGGTACGACGCCCTTCTTCCCTCTTTCCTTTAATTTAGCTGCAAGTCGCCTTTATTAGGCTTCATTAAAGTGTTAGCGCGGGCTTCGCCTGATGAATGAAACGGGCACAGAAGAGTTAAGTACAAGCTCTCCCTTTCCCCCTGTCAGGTGTGTTTAATGGAGAAGAACACAAAGCTTTCCCACTTGGCCCATGTGATGACTCTCTATAAGACACGTTCTTACACACGGGACCCCTTCTCCTGGGTCAGTGTGGTTTGCCGCTACCTCCATGAAGCCTTCTCCGAAATCACACTCAACATGGTCACCTATATGGCTGAGGCAAGTACCGGGAAATATGTATTGTGTACCCTGTTTTGTTGTTTTGTTTTGTGGCTGCATGATGAACTAAAAGCATTAAACTCATAAAAAACAACTTAGGGCAGAAAGGGTTAGTGTATTGTTTTGTTGAACGCTGTAAGTGTTTTCTTTTGTGATGTGCAGTATGGAATCAAAGTTTTCAGAAATGTGCATTGACTATAAGCCTTTTCTGTCTTTCCCACTACGCAAAATGAATCTAGTAGCTGCATGCTTTGTCGCTCACTGCATTTCTTTTTCATCTCTTAGCTGCTGGAAAAGGGCCTTCCCAGTATGCAACAGTCTCTCCTCCAGATTATTTACTGCCTGCTCAGCCACATGGACCTGACTTCCGTACAAGTGAAACAGTTCAACGGTGACGTCACCAAGACCATTGAGAAGTTTGTTCAGGTAACTCCTTTCAATACTCTGTGGTAACCGAGTCGTTATTCCAATCCTGTCTCCGTGTCTTCTATTGTGTAATATAAATGCACCCCGCTGCCTCTCTTATACCCAACACTGCTTGTGATTCCATAGACGGTGCACTGGAAGGATGCCTTAAACATCTTGAAGCTGGTGGTCTCACGCTCCGCCAGCCTGGTTCATCCGGTGTACGGCCACTCACAGGGCGACCTGTCCAACCTGGAGGTCAGCAGAGTGTGGGACGGTTCAGCCAAGGCTCTGCCTGGCAAAACACTGGACTTCACCTTTGACATCTCTGAGGTAAAGAAACTGCGAAACAATGTCTGTGAAAAAAAAATCCACACCGCTCAAGTTTTTTACCAGGGCCCCCTTTGCTGTTTCCTTTACAGACTCCTGTGATTGGGCGTCGGTTTGACGAGCTTCAGGGCTCGGGGGGCAGAGACGGGAAGGCCCGAGCCATGGCTGTCACGCGGAGCACCTCCTCCACCTCCTCTGGATCCAACTCCAACACTATCCTGGTGCCCGTCAGCTGGAGGCGACCGCAGTCCTCTCAGGTAGATTTAGATTAGTCACGTTGGTTTCAAATTGGATTATACAACTGCGAAAAGAACTGCCACTACCTTACCTAAATGCTAAATCCATTCGTCGATATTTAAACATCTGGGGCCGTTAACCATGAACCCAAGAAGGGAAGGGTTGTCTATGTCTAGTCCCGGTTGGATTTAGAGTCATTTGTTTATTCTTCTATATCTCCTTCATGCAGAAAAGAACCAGAGAAAAGCTGGTGAACGTTTTATCTCTTTGTGGACAAGAAGTTGGACTCACCAAGAACCCATCTGTAAGCTGCCTTCCACGTGTTGTCAACTTCTATACCGTCTATTTTTCTTTTCTGGGAAATTTTGGTCACAAGTAGATAAATTATTTCAAAAAGATTTATTTTAAATTAAGTAATCTAAGTATGGTTCTTCGTTCCACGTTAAATACATTTATTTAACCCTTACGATATTTTATAAGTAAGTTATTTTTATGTACACGTCACCAGATTAAAATACGTCTTTGTTCCTCTTTGTCAGGTGATCTTCTCGTCGTGTGGCGACTTGGACATGATGGAGGTACGGGAGAGTGGTGTGTCATCAGAGGAGGGTGGAACCAGAGAGGACACGCTAGACGACACTGCCAGCGAGCAGCAGTTCAGGGTTTTCCGAGACTTTGATTTCCTCGATGTGGAGCTGGAGGACGGAGAGGTAGGATTTACATTTCCCTGTATTTCACACACTTTGAGTCCCTCCGAGCTCTAAATGTATTTCACTTGATTTTTAACTGTAGATATTAAAGCGCCTGTCTCTTTCTTTCCCTTCCACCTTCGATGCATTTTTTGATGTGTCCGCATGTCTTTCTTTAACAATCAATACTGTGTCCTTGTCTCTCTATGTCTAACTCTTTGTCTCTCTCTCTTCCCCTCGCTGCCCAGGAGCTCCAGGTAAGTTCTCTCACAATGAGCATATACATTGGCTTTAACCAGCACTGTAATGGCTTCTTCGTTTACTACGTTTCTGACCCCATTGCTATTTGTTGTTAAATAGTTCAATTAGATTGGGCCTATATTCAATGCAGACAGCCTTTCAAGCATATTGTGATACCATGAATAACATTTTGAAGCTTTTTCTTCTCATCGGACGCTAATGGACAGAAACAATGTTTTTCATGAAAACGCTGTGAAATTCACCGCTGTCATCGCCTCTGCCCTTGTCTCCTAATGTGTGTGTCTGTGTGCGTTTTATCCAGGGCGAGACCGTTGATAACTTTAATTGGGGCGTGCGGCGGCGCTCTCTGGACAGCACGGAGCTGGGTGACATGTTGGAGGAGAGCCAGCACTCAGGCAGCACCCCTAGTCTTGGTCACGAGGACCCCCACGATTCAGACGAGTCCTCGGAGGAAGAGGAGTCTTCAACCAGCCAGAGCCTCTCTCACTCTCAGCTTGTGCGTACTTTCAACTGTTTGATCAATGCTACATTTCAACCCACTGAAGCCTGAAATACTTTATTGTCTGTTATTGCAACGACCGGATTTTCCCGAATAAGTCGATGAAAATGATAGATGTCCCCTTGTTGGCCTTCCCGTTTCAGACGAACCCTTCTCCATCGGAGGAAACCAATCACACGGATTCTCTGTCTACTTCTTACGACACATCTGCCGACGCACAATCCCTCAACGCTTCCACACCGGGGCTGGGCGCGCTGCACGATTACCACGGTGGCCTAGATGTGAGGGCTAAAATACATAAACACGCACACATGGATTTGTTATCCCCTGAAATATCTAATAGGTTTGCGTCCTCAGGGGAGGTTGTGCGCGGGGGACGAGGACACACAAGTCCTGGATGACGAACTGTCGCTGAGCGCCAACGAGCTCCCTCACGGCTCGGACTTCGGCGAGAGTCTCACTCTGGAGTTGCCGGGCCAACCTCTGGATCATCTGCCCAGTCTGGACCACAGTCTCAGCGCAGACTACTGCCAACCACCGCTGGACTTTCTAGACCCCAACTGTCTGCCCAGGTGAATGTGACAGACAGGAGTAAAAGAACAGGAAACCATATGGAATATTTGGAATATTGTCATTCAACCGGCCGGTTGATTGACATTGGGACTAAACCTCGGTTAACCACTGATATTAATCTGTCACAACCAGAGTGCCTCCACATATAGCATTGGGACAGATCATTTGTTAAATGCCGCCATTTACAGTGAAATGTGATGTAAATATTTTTCATATATGAACCTCCCCCCCAGTTAAAAAGAATAAGAAAGGATTCATACCACTAGACTTTAACCTGGTGTAAGTAATAAATCACTAAATGAAAACCCTGTGATATATGTGTGTAACCTGTACAGTAGGCTGTCTTTGATAAACAATCATTCGTATTTCCGACCCGTATGATTCTGTGAGGTAGCTGGACACTTGATTCTGATAGAAACCACTTTGGGGGGAAAGTATCAAAATCCTTTTTCTTTTTACCCCATATCTTTCCCATTTCCATGGTGACAGCTTACGTGATGATGTAGATGACTTGGAAGACCTCGGTTTTCCTCCTCCCCCCTCTCCATTTTTCTCCGCCATCTTGGCAGCCTTCCAACCCACAGTGTGTGACGATGCTGAGGAGGCATGGCGTTGTCACATCAGCCAGCTTGTGACCGACTCCGATGGGTCATGTGCCGTCCACACTTTTCAAGTCTTTTCATCTCTCTTTACGGTAAAACGCAAACCACGATGCTCCACTCCAGTGGAATTAACAGACACGCATACATTTCGCATATAACACTTCATCAAACTTTTTTTCTTCTTCCCCAGAACATCCAAGGCAAATTCTGCCTCCTGACCACTGATGTTGCCACTTACCTTGGCGAGGGCTTAAGGGGCATTGGATCAAAGTTCCTCATGTCGTCTCAGATGCTAACCACCTGCTCAGATTGTCCTACAATCTACATTGATGCTGACACAGTGAGTATTGCAAACATAATCAAAGGGTTCTGTTAATGGTGGGAAATGGTGTGATTTGTGTCTTAATTTATCATCGAACTCCGGTCTAATGTGTTTGTTGTCACTTGTTGCTCTTTCCAGATTATTTCATATGGTCTCCTTGAAAAAATGAAGTTCAGTGCACTGGAGCTGCAGGAGTACCTGGACACTTACAACACCAGAGAGGACGCTGCTGTATCGGTAACCTATCATCTACATGTTATATGCAAATAAAAACAATTTTTCATTTAACTAACAAAATATTCATATATAAATATAAATATCCTTTGCACCCCCAGTGGCTAAGGAACTGTAAGGACACATTTCCCAGGTGCCCCGGGGATAGTGTGGTTACCTGCCAGCCTGGAGACTCAGAGGAGAAGGTACAGACAACTTGTTTACAAGTCATCTAGGGTTTACAGGCAAACAAGCTTGACATTTGGGTACCTGCCCTGTAATACGGATTGTCACCTCCTCTCTTTGCATGTTTGCAGTGTGTTATCTAGTTTCTTCTCTTTTTTCCACTGCAGCCACCACGCACTAAATGAAATGTGGAGCTGCTAGGTGTTTTGCATTGTTGACTAATTCTTGTTATCTGACTGAATGGTCATGGTGTACACTTCGCTCGGCATGTGTTTGATTGACGCTTTGTCTTCCTCTCACCTCATTCCGATGCCCTAACATGCTCTCTCGCTGTCTAGCAAATGGAGTCTCTTGCAGTAAGTTCTCTTACAAGTTTCTTCACTTCACTACCTCTTGTTAAACGGCTAAATATTCTTTGCACAAGACAATCTGCTAGTTGCGTTCATTGTTTTGCTTGTGTGTGTGTGTTTATGTGGTTTTATTTAGTCTGCATGTTCTCTGCTAAGTATAAAACTGACCCGTATTCTTCTTAAATGTCTTCTAGCAATTGGAGCTTTGTCAGAGGCTCTACAAGCTGCATTTCCAGCTCCTCCTTCTATTCCAGTCCTACTGCTCTCTCATTGGTCAAGTTCATGCTATCAGTTCTGTGCCTGAGGTGAGTCTAATCTTAGCTCACAAAGACGTTGTTAATAGTCTCCAGATTCTTCAGAAAATAATAAATGCAGGCTGACTGTAAACACCATTAAGCCCACACAAGTATTCCTCCAAACACAAAACAAAGAAGAAATTTGGACTTCTATTTGGAAATAGAACTACAGCAGAACCCTTGCCGCGTTTCCCTGACTAGCCTTCGTACACAAATGCTTCGGGAGCTGTAAAACACACAGATATACAACATTAGATATACAGAATACACACATGTTACTGTACGTATCCGCTCAATTGCAAACATGCACTTGCCTTGTACGGACGGCCCATTGATCCATAAACGTAAATTACCATTAAAAAAAGATCCAAAAGAGTAGCAGAATTTCGGCCCCATTAACTCCGCTTACAATGCTACAGTTTTTTCTAGATGATGACATTGGCAGCCATACTCAATTTACACACATTAGCGGCGTGCTCCGTAGACTACACGCTGCGTGCCAACTTGCACAGAGGACACAAAGCGTCTCCTTTTTTGCCCGCTGCTTCTTAAAGTGAATCTTGAGTATTATATCAAATGGTGTTAACTCTCAACCACCATCTGTTTCTCTCCCACTTCTCAGCTCCTGAATATGTCTCGCGAGCTCTCCGATCTGAAGACCAGCCTGCAGGTGGCTGAGGCAGCCGTGGCCAGCGACCTGGAGCACAAACACTTGGCCCACACTCGATCGCACGCCACGGAGGTGGCAGCCATGGTTGTGCCCAGCTTCTCCTCGTCAGAGGCGGCTGTGCAGGCCATACTGGAGTGCCTTAAGAACCATGAGTTCACCAAAGCCTGTGCGCTACATCCAGGAGTGCAGGTGAGCGGCTATTCTCTTTTAAGCGTCACACCAGATGTCAGTTGCCAGGTGAAATGAACAACCAGAGATTTGTGCTTATCTTTAGTGTCCTTAAACATTAATTCAAAGCCCAACATGCCTAGACTGCATCGGCATGACCCCAGCGCCTCTTTTTGCTCTCCTCTGCAAAAGGGTCCCGTCGTCATTAATAAAATGAACTGAACCCGATGTCATACGAGCACGTGCAGCATAGACTAGTATTCACATCTTCCACCTCTGTCTGTTTTTTTTTTGTCTGCAGGAGACAGTGGCCCTGCGGCGTGTTTGGCGGGGGCTCGGAAAGCGAGGTGCAGACGCTGCTCAACGTCTACTTCCGCCACCAGACGCTGGGCCAGACGGGCACCATTGCCCTGGTGGGCTCCCGCCAGGACCTCAGCCTGATCTGCTCCAAGCTGCTGGAGCTCAACGGGGAGATCCGGGACATGATCTGCCACGCCCAGGGTTACCGGGTGGTCACAACCTACCTCCCCGACTCCAGCGCCTCCGGGACCAGTCTCTGACAGGAGCTCAGGACCCCCCCGCCCCCTCCTTCACTACCCTTACCTCCCCCGTGCCGGTCCTCGCACCCATTGACGCTTCCGAAGCCACCTCGTCCTCCCTTCCCGTCTCTGGCGGCTGTTCCAGAGGAGGCCCGGCACCCGCATACCTGGCCGCTGCCTCCTCCGGTGTATCTGCTGCCCCGGCTGCCTGGCAACGGACGGCCGCCTGCCTACCGCCTTCCTCGGCGCCCTCTTTAGATTACGACTCTAACGCCCCTCTGCAATCCTCATCCACATCCGCTGTAGAGTCTGATCCCGCCTTGTTTGATTTTCCCAAACCGCCGGACTTGTTCTCGCCGCGTAGCTGCTCAAACTCGCCGCATATTCCGTCGCGGAGGCTTTGCCTCAACGAGAGCACTGACCTTCACCATCCATTCAGAAGACATTCGTCGCACAGATCGCCGCTGTTACATACACACAGAAGCACACACTGGGTATCGCCTCGTACATCCGGCACGCTGCCGACGGTAACCTCGGAACCGACCACGCTCACGCACTCAGACGTAAACGCATGTCCCGAAGCCCCGCAGGGTTCACATCTCCCCGATTTCCCCCGCTGTCCCTACAAACACTTAAGTTTATCCCCGCCGCGACACCCTGGCCAAGAGGCCGTGTTATCCCACGGCCCGGCCCCATCTCCATCCCTCCTCCTTCCTCCCACTCCTCCCCGTGCCTGCCCCGCCGGCCCAGGAGAGGCTGCGATGTGGGGTTGCTGTTGTTCCCTCGCTGGAGCTTCTGCGCCCTTATCTCGCTACCTCGGGAAGGTGAGGCACGCCGCCCTGCCCCTATTGAAAGCAGGGGGGCTCCTAAATGACGAACCCTCCGACGTCCAGACCTAAGAAGTAGGCTTACCGTGCCGGAGGACCGAAAGGGCTGAGACCTGAATGAATCCTGAATGAAGCCAGCCGTCCTTGAGCAACCCTCCGATCTTCATGTCTGAAAAGCAGAAGATGACGTCCACATTTAAAGACATTGAATCGTGATATCCCCAGATATGATGGGATCACTGAACCGTCTAGACACAACGCAGACTGCTGCCTAGTGATGAACACGACCTGATGGGATTCCATCCGAGCGCCTAACCTCGCTTCGGCTACACGCCGCAGGGTTGATGCGCTCCGAGTGCGAGTCCTGCTTCAGGGTCATTACACGGCACTGAGGACTTGTGAAGGCTTTAGGCTTTGAGTTCTGACTTGATTCCCAGAAGAACTTGATGGAACTGATGGACTGCCTCCCACAAAAAGGACGCAGTGTGCTTATTAGTATTGACAGAGACAGTGAGGTAACTACTGTCACTGTGTTAAAACACTGGTAGAGTTTCCGCTATTGCACTAAATAGAACTTTGGAATTAGTTTTTTTAAAAAGGTTGAGACAGAAAGGTTATGTTTCTGTTTTTTGTCACTGAAAGAGGAAAAAGGCTGCTGCTCTCACTGAGGAGAAGCCAAAAGCTGGAATAACTCCTCCCGTGTTGCGTCTACTATTTTGAGACCTCCTTTGGTGGAAATTGTGCAATGCATGACCCAGATAAATGCTTTTCACTGTACTAGCCTCCCTTTGACCCCCTAAAAGTCTGAGCCCTCCAGACTGACTGAAAGACTGATCGACAAAGAGCGGACGCAGAATATTAGAGCGTATCTCCCTATGCCGCCCTGGCTCTGTTGGTATTGTGCATCAGTGAACCAGCTTGTAAGCATCTGTGCACTCCTCTGTGACAAGTCGTAGCATCATTAGCGAGCGTAAACACTGTAACACGTTGACCTTGTGTTTTCATGCTAGGAGGATGGCGCATGTACACACATGAAATATTGTCTTTTTCTTTATACTATTAATAGTTATGGGCACACGACTGTTGTAGCGTATGTTTTCCGTGTTGTTTTGTAGGTACCTTTTCACACAAGGGAAATGCTGACATTCAGCACTTTGTTGCCGTTCAAAACCAAACCCTGTGCTACTACTGAAGCCCAACGCTTCCTGCCGTCAACCCTATTTGTGATTGGTTACCCCTCCCCCCCATTTGCTGTACAAATATGTTTTTCCTATTTATATCTGATCGGTTATGAATCGCTCATTTAACTTGGGTTTTATATCAATGTTAGTTTCCCTCAAATCAAACTGCCATGCATGACTCTTCTGTATGAAGTATTTATTAACAAAAATTATGTTTTATCTGAAAGATACATTTGTGTGAGGTACAAAAGGTGGCTTTAAGCCTATGTGGGTATGTTTTTTTTTCTTTCCTGTGTGTGGGAGAACATGTGTGTGCATGCCAAACAAGAAATTGCACATTTTTAAAGCTTTTTAGGTCAAGACTTTTTTTTCCACCTTGTAAATACTTTTACAGCCTCTGTGAAGTCGTTTTTTTAGTTGATGCTCTGTACAAGTATTTGTCAAAGTAAAATACATATCAAGTCATTTCCTCTGCAACATCCCTCTTTGATCTGCAATACTTGTTCCAGATTTTATGGATAAAGTTGCAGATTCGCATTCAAGCAGTTACAAAAAGATTGTGCCAAGCTATATAGATGTACAAATGCAGTACAACTTAACATACATTTAATATATTGATTTTATTTTACAAAAAATAGTTCGTATTCAAGTTGAGCTCCAGGATTGATGAAAGGAAACAAAGCACCACTTTTGAGAAGTTTCATCAAATTAACAACCAAGCCAGGGATTCGTCTAGTCGCTGGCAGGGAATACATGAATCTCTCTGCTGTCTGCTAGTGGAGGAAACTGCCACCGGTGACACGTATTCGTGCTCTGTCGCCTTAGAAACCGGTTCAGACGATGTATTTGAAGCTGTAGGTGACGTCACATGACAGCCTGGTGCCCTTGCAGCGACAACACAGGTCCTGGCGATGAGGCCTCTTCATGTTGATGTGCCTCTGCTTCTTCTCGCAGCTGCAGCAGGTTTGAGAGCATCCCTGAGTGCAGAGGGCGCGAGCAGGTCAGAGGACTCTCGTAACACCTGGTGAGGGGCTGAAACGCCTCACAGCTTCGCATTGCTCTTGGAACAACAGAGGGAAATGTACCTTGCAGAGGATGGACTCCACTCTGTAGGGGTTGAACCCCACCTGACACTTCCGGCAGAGCTGCTTGTAGTAAACCTAAACAAAAAGAAATGGTCGTCTTTATTTTTATGCGTGCAGATTTTGGCAAACATAAGTGTGCGCATGCAGGACCATAGATTGCACAAGCAAGCAAACTAAATTACCTTGCTGGTACCAGAGATGCACCACACATACGCACTCTCCCACCGGATGTTGCACTTTTTGCAGTGGAAAAAGCCATACCTCTGCTCCAGGAACTAAAGTAAAGACAAAGTGATGATGAATGAAGGTCCCAAACCTTTGGAGTCAGAAGGCCACCAGAACTTTCATTTTGAATTTGCTTGCTTCTCATATCGCCTTTATGCCCTTTTACCTTATTTAAAATGCTTTCAAAACGCAATAAAAGCAGCTTGACTTTGTGCCACCTAGATGTTCTAAAGCCAGAATAAACCAGCATGACAGCTGCCTAAGGTGATCAATATTTCCCAACACGGTGAACTTTCTGCACTAGAGGGTCCATGTCGTAAAAATCAAACTTTAAACGCCTTAATTCATCATTTATCACACAATGTTTATCACATTTATCAAAGTGGACGCGCGCCGCGTGTTAGTGTCTCCTGTCATCGAAAACCCACCTGAAAGCTGGAGCCCTTTAAAGACGCGCGCAGGGGGGTCTTCCCCTCCGGCACCGCGACCTCGCCACAGAGACCCGCCTCACACTCCGCCGGCTCGGCGGCGTCAGCTTCGTCTTCGCTTCGGTCCTCGTAGAGTTTCTTCGTGAAGAACCGGCGGTCGAACACCGGCGAGTAGATGGAGACGGGCCTCCGGTAGCGCAGCTGGCTCAGCGGCGGCGGCGCGTCGTGGGGGGCCTTCCCTCCCGGTTTGATCGGCTGCGGGCTCTCGGGCGCCATCGGTGTCCCGGGACGATCGCCCGCCTCCGCGCACAGCAGCGTTTTGGGACCCAGCGAGCACTGCACGAGTTTATCCACTTTGGCGTTCACCTGCACGCCGCACTCTTTGGTGAGGGCTTTCCGGAACGGAGGCGGGGGCGCGCCCGGGTGCACCTGGGCCAGGATGGCCTTGCAGAGCTCCAGGTAGTTCAGGCCGTGGGGGATCAGGAAGCGGCTCTCTCTCTTCGTCCAGCCGATGTCCTGGGCTGGAACAGCGACGCTGTACGTTGGACACATGGACAAGAACCCCTCCATCCTGGAGCCATGAAACCCGTCTGAGTTCTTCCAGCTGGGATTTAAACAGCCGCCATTGAGGCAGCCGTCCGCTGATTGGTTGATTGAGAACAGGCCCGCGCGTCGTCCAATTAAGCCTCCGCGCGCGGAATATATTAGAGAGATGCTCGTTCAAAACTCTGTTGTTCGTCGTATAAATGGTGAATGTTAACAGATGTGATTTCTTAAATGCGACACGCTAATCACTTCAAAGTTATATTATTTGTTTTAAACGCATTTGCATGGTGTTTATTCAGTTTTAAATATTAAATCCACTGCAATATTTACTCAACATTTGACAATGTGCTTCTTCGAAGGTAGGAAATAAGGTATATAGGATAAGGTAGATAGGAAAACTCCCTGCAGTTCGGCCAGAGCACCTAAAGCACGCTGCTGACCTCTAGAACATCTATTCCTTACAGGTGTTACTAAAACCAATATGCTAAGACAGTTGCAGTCTTGCACTTAAATTGTGAGACTAAGCAATCCAGGTCGAATAACTTAATATTAAGTCGGCTAATGCACATAGGCTGCGAGAGGAGTTCTTCAAACATTGCATGTCACTGAATCAAAGGTCCGCAGGCAAAGGGATGAGCGGGAAATAGAGGATCCATAGCCCTTGATGATGACTAGTTAAAATGATGATAAAATGATTCAAATGAAATGAAGCTGGGCTGCCCGTCAGAAACGCACATTAACTAATACCATGGTCAACTATAACAATTTCCTTTTCGGGGCAGTATCGGGTAAATAAAAAACCCGCGTTATGCTGCGAAACAACAACACTATTATGTTGATCTGCTAAGAACAACTTGTGATACATAGCTAATTATTTATTTTGTTTAAACGAAAAGAAAGAAGGGTAAAGTAGGTTTTTAAAGGATTTTACGAACACCACTTGAAAAAAAAACCCTCCATAGACTCGTTCCGTAGGTGGCGCTACACACCCGCCAATCGTTCTTACCCACGGGCACTCCGATCCACACATATTGGCGCCATTTTGGAGCTAGGAGGGGGAAGAGAGCTGCAGAGGAGGACACGATCGATCACAATTCACCGTAACAGGTAATTCATACATTGCACGAATAAGCGAACCCTTTGATCGACCAGCTCGGACTATTTTCACGCGCTATGGCGGGCGAAGAGGTAACGAGCACCGGGGTGGATCCGCTGAGTAGCCAGCCTTCCTAGCCGCTAAAAAAAAGCAGCACAGCCCAAGCCCGCGTCCCTCGCCTGTGTTCTCGGCAGCCGTGTCCGATTCACTAGGCATTGCTTGACCTGGTCCCCGCGGCGCATATCGGTTAGCTAGTCCAAAACGAGCCCGTTCGCTAGGCTCAATAGCCCCCGGGGGCAGTACCCCGACTCGGCCCATAGACACGGGGTCAGTATATTTAGAGCGATATAACTGGTGTTTGGATGGGGCGGGGGGGTAGTGTTTTGTTCGGCGTAACGTTTACTACCCGTCCGCCCTCTCGTCACGGAGCTTAGCTACCGCTAGGCTAACGCTAGCTAACGGTTGCGCTGGTCGGTGTTGTCGCCAGAAGCTAACGTTAGCCGCAGGAAGCTAACCAGATTAGCACACGGTCAACATAACGGCAACAAGGCGGCGCGGGGCTGTCCCGTGTGGTCCCTCGATCGCGCCGCTGTACCACACCAACTAACCCGCTATTCATTGCGTCCTCTCATGCTAACTTTATACAGGTAACAGTAATCCGGTCGGCTGTTCCTCTGCAAAAAAACAAACAACATGTTTTTGTTGTGACTCCGTATTATCTAGGTGACTATTTGTACCAGGCGCCTTGCTTTCGTTACTGCAGACATGGTCGGTTTGTTTGATTGACGACGAATGCTACGGACCTAAACTCTTGCAAATAATCTTATTCTCTATTGGCCAACGACAAAAGGCGATTGTGGAAGGAGCAGACGGGTCGGATCGTGAAACTGAACGCAGCGCGTCGTTTCATTCTTTGCGCCTGTTTGTTTGACAGCCATCAATCAGCCCGTGATTGTAAAATCAAAACCTCGGGATCGTTCATCGGATCACAACGTGGTAACCTGATTTTCAGATTTCATTGGTACCATTGACACTTAAAAGTCCGCACTGTTCAAGACGAGTGTCGTATGAGGCCAGTATGGAATGTCGTGTATTGACATGGCCATTGCCAATCAGTTATTGTGTTAAAGAATTGGCATATTTTCGGGCTAATGTTTCATCAGATATCAAACTGGAGTACTTCTATTACTGGTTTTAGAAATAATGCTGGCTGCAGCCCTTTAACTTGATCTATGACTTGACACAATGATGTGTGTGGTCTGCAAAGCCCCAATGGGAATCTCTATCCGTTCCTCTCAGATGGTTTTGCATTCATGCAGAGGAGGAAACGTGTGCATGCTCTCTACCTAATAAGCGCCGCTTTGTCTGTTTTTCTGGATGTCATGTCAGATGTCAAATCATGGTCTACTCGTCTCCAACCCTCCCCCTGTGCTTTGTTTTGTTGTCCTTTCTGGCCGGTTGGCGGGTTCAGATGTGGCGGACGTGCTCCCTTCAGAAAAATATCTATTTAATTTTAAATGGTCTTTCACGGTGCTTCCCTGTGTTTCCGTCGCTTTGTATTTGGCGAGCTCTCGAATTTGTCGAGGTCATCGAGACACCCACCTGGCGTCCGATCCTCCTGCTCGTGTAGGGTTAGGGTTTGCCGATGGTCACGCTCGTCCCCGCAACCACCTGTCAGGGTTCAGGTTGTGTGCAGGAGAGCCGGTCTGAGTGTTCACATTGTGTCCAGGGGGCCGACGTGCTGAAGGGCCCGAGCAACATGTGTTGCAGTTTGATAAACCAACACTGAGCGGGCGGTAGTCTCCGTGTGGTTATTTACTGCGGCTTTTTATTCAAAGTGAAATCGTCTCTGCTGGATAGCACCCAGGCGGATAGGTTGACAAATGCTTTGCTCTGATTGGCTGCCAGAGCTCTGCCTGTGTGGCAGACCAAGAGAGAGATGTACTCGAGTTTGGCAGCAGCTGTGGGGTGGAAAAGAAGGTCAGAATCAAACAATCTGGCAGCCTGACAGAGTCTGGTGTGTGTGTGTGTGTGTTTGTGTTTTTGGCCCTGCTTGCATTTGTGTGTGTGTGTTTTGTATGTATTAACAAAAGCTCAAGTAGTAGGCAGACATTCTCACCCAGCTTCATAATACTCAAATTGTATTTTGTTCGCAAAGACGGTAAAAGTAATCGGCCAATTTATTTCCGCTTTTAGTAAGAGTGGGTGCCGTTTTTTTATTTTCTCCCCTGAGAGAGGAGGTTGTTGTGCAATGAGATATCGAAGCTCGCAAAGAAAACGCAACACGTGCCGGAAGCCTCTGGTGTGCCACATTCAGTCCACCCTGGTACTTAACTGGTAATCGCACACTCGACTGGGTGAGGACCGCAATGTCCCACAAACGTCTGTCCGGTTGTCCTGACTGTCCGTCATGCAGGATATCTGGGACATATTTCAATACAATTTGATCAATTACTCTTTAACTGTATTATATTGCAGTTCTGTCACATCCCTCGAGCACAGCGGCTTGTCTCGGAGGAGGACATGTTTGTGTTACTTTGAATACTAGTAAATTGCACATGCTTTTTTTATTGGTATACAGTGCTTTAAACGAGGGAGAGAAATGCACAGCCACAACCCCCATACTTTCATTTATTATGATTATCCAGAGGCCCGCTGTTTTGTGCGACAAACGGCCCTAAACACACATTGTAGTTGTGTTCACTCTTTATTATTACAACATCTTGATGCACAGCAAAAATGTCCCCATTGGCTAAAATGAGTTGCTCTAATCAGCCCTCTGAACTCGCCGCCGACGTGGAGTTTGTGGTTTCTTTTTTTTTTTTTTTTTTTACAATCTGGTCACCATGGTTTCCAAAGCCAACCTGCTGGCTCTTTCGATCCGACCAAAGTCCAACCGCATCCCGTTTTCTGTCTTATTAATTCCTTTTTTGGTTTTAAATCGCCGATTTGAACAGCGTATCGTTTAACCAAGAAAAGGATTGCCGGAGTGATTGATGGTCGTTGTTAGCCGCTGTCCTCTTGGTGGAAGTGCCTATTGATCGACTGATTGTTACAGACCAAGTCAGCCACTTGACATGCCACGACCAGCTGCGAGCCGGTTGACCACTCGCCCCCCCCCCCTCGCACGCCGCCGCCGGCCCCGCTTGTTCCTCGTGCCGCAGCACGCTGACGCTGGGCGATTGTGACTTGCGTTGGGTAAGAGTTGCGTATAAACGTGTCGGGCTTTTTTAATTCCAATGACCTTGCAGCAGAGCGGCTCCGCTGTTCCCTTCCACCTCCCAATTCATGGCTGAGCACAGTCACATTAACAAAAGTTCTCTTTTTAGTCATTCAAGAATGCTTGTTGCCTGCAGCGATGTGCTGTAAGGCAATCTCATTAAGCATCATTTAGTCATTTCATGTTGTGTTTAGCTTTTGCACATTGAGTGAAATGTCTAAACTGTGAGTAACACCCTGCATAACGTTTTTTTAACAGTCGAAAGGAAGTTGGATAATAGCTGGTTTACAAGATCACTTTTGTGTCACACTCCCAACAGCTGATGAGTAAACTAGTGTATTGTTTGACTGGTCGGGGAAAACGCTGATCTAGCTATTTCTCAGCCTGAGGTCTGAGGCCGTTTGATTGTAGTGTTCTAATTCAGTGATTTGACTCTTTACCCTCAACTCTTGACTTCCAGCGTCCTTTGTAATGTCTTTTTTTAATGAACTCAACGCAGTGGCCAGGTGAGCGGCTCTGCCGTTTTGAAGTGGTCCGGCCGCGTGCAGGGTAATGAAGTGAAAGTCAACGTCACATCTGCACCGTGTTAATGTCTCAAACGGGAATTGGCTGTCGTCTTTGGTCGCGTCGTGGCGGTGGGGTGAAACGCGGAGCCCAACGGTCGCGCCAGCATGCAGGGAAACATGGACACGCTCTCCGAATGCAGCATTTTGATCCCTGATTCAGCTGCAAGGCATTTTCTTTGTACCCTGAATACTTTACTGACTATTTCAGGAGTCCCATCTGCATTTTTTTTTTTATATATATAGCTTTTGAAGTTTTAAGAAAGATTTGCCTCGGGGTCCAAATAGTTGCCATTGTGCCGAATTCTCCTAGACGTTATATTTTGAATCCCTGTGAGTGTGCTCTGCCTCATCTTCTTCCTGGCGCTGATTGATTACAAGCGGTGCGTTTCTTTCTCCTCAGGCAGCGCAGAGCTAAAGAGAATGGCTCACTCTAAAGCTCGAGTCACAGATGGGAAGGTCACCTACCCCCCGGGGGTCAAGGAGATCTCCGACAAAATCTCCAAAGAGGAAATGGTCCGCAGGCTCAAGGTCAGTGTCTCCTCTGTCTACTGTGTGCCGGCTCACGTCACAGGCTTCATTGTCAGGCGCTGATGGGGTGTTAAAAGTATTTCCATAGGAATCTATTAGAATTGTGTTTTGCAAAGCACAGTGTTGATTAACAGTTGTGCCCGCCCTCCTTCCAGATGGTCGTGAAGACTTTCATGGACATGGACCAGGACTCTGAGGAAGAGAAGGAGCTGTACCTGAACCTGGCCCTCCACCTGGCCTCCGACTTTTTCCTCAAGCACCCGGACAAAGATGTCCGTCTGCTGGTGGCTTGCTGTCTGGCGGATATATTCAGGATTTACGCCCCAGAGGCGCCCTACACCTCCCCAGACAAACTCAAGGTACGCTCCGGCAAACGCAGCCAAATACTGCTCCGCCTGGATCACTCGCGCTGCTGGTCGCACCATTTATAGCGTCTTCGTATAGTATCAACCAACCGATGTTAACACGGCTCCTAAAAAATGGCATCTATTCATCCACCTAGGAGTAAATGTTGTCTACGTGTTGCTCATTCACTTGTGTGTTTCTTTCCGGTCCAGGACATTTTTATGTTCATCACAAGACAGCTGAAAGGACTGGAGGACACTAAAAGCGCTCAGTTCAACAGATACTTCTACCTGCTGGAGGTACGTGACCGTCTGTCTGTGGATCCCATCTCATCCATTCTGAATCCGGCGTTGGTTCTGACACGCTTTGGCTTTAAGACGTTTGTAGATCGCCCTTTTTGTTCAGTCTGAAGACACTTTTTAGGGCGGCGGCTCGACAAATACTCGCTCAATGCGGGTGCAGCATTGAGAGGGGGATGAGCAGCAGAGGGTTACCCAGGTTACCCCACTAAGCTTGAACTAAAAAGTGACTGCGCCGGGTCAATGTATTTGAGATGATGAGCTTGAGTAAGGGTTAAAAAAAAAGGTACTAAACTGGTCCAAAAACAGCTTAAATGGCTGCGAGCAGTGTGTTACTGTTTGAATCCTTCAAGTGTATCGGAGGAGGAGGAGGAGGAGGGGGAGGAGGTGGTAGAGGCTGTCGTTATCTCCCCTTCTGTGAAGTGCCTACTCCCATCAAAGCGTTATAACTCCTTTTTAGTAGCCAACGTTGCAGCATAAAAACACTCCCCAAGCATTGTTGATGATGCAGTGTTTTTTCACAAGAACCCTGGTGGGAGGCCCTGCTCCCTTGGACAAATATAACCTTTTGTACTTGATGAGTTAAATGAGGCTGGATCTATAGACTAGCTTTGAGCTCCTGTTCTAGCAATGGTGGAATGTAACAAATCAAACCTGTATTGTATTGTATTCAATATAGGTCCTCATTTCCTATTATTCGACACGGGCCATTCAACATCCTCAGTATTGCTTTGGACCTTTTACCTAAGCAACCCCTCCCCCCCTCCCCCCACTGGGGGAGAGTGTGTAGCGGTCACTGCGGGTCACTACAGGTCACTGCGGGTCACTGCAGGTCACTGCGGGTCGCAGCCCCGGGAGTCTGGAAACTCTGGGAGAAGAGTGTTAAAAAGCGACTTTCGCTCTGAGCCAAACTCGAGCCGCTCGCTGCGCACGGGCAACGCACTTTTTGTTCATTTGTGAAACTTGTAAAGTGCAACATTGACGTGACAGTCTATGGAACTAATGGGGAAATACACATTTGAGTTAATTAAAAGGATGCTGGTTTCGTAAATCAACGTGCAAAGTGTTAAATGTATCCGACACAGTGAAAAAGACACAGCATTGTTACGAGCAACTACCATCTTATTTCTATTCGTACCTGGTGAACAGGAGCTGCAGCTGAAGGGACACACACACCTCCCTAAATGTTTTCTACTGTTGTATAAATATTCAGTTTGAGACTTCCTGTTGGACCAAATCGGGCTGTTCTTGCAGCAGTGAACTCCCGTTCGGAGCCCCGCCGCACTCGCTTTAATGCAAGGAGACACTTTGCGTATAACTAATGGACTGTGCTCCAAGTACAATGTTCACAATGTAGCTGTGAAGAACGTCTTTGCTGATGAGCAGTGCTTTTGTAAAGCCCTTTCTGCCCAGCAGGACTCTGCCTCTGCTTGTTTCACTGTGAAGGTGCAAAGCTGGATTTAGTCACTTTAGTTATCTGTTGAAGTTTGGCAGGCAATCAGGAGCCGATGTCTCACTCGAAGCCCCCACAGCACAAAAGATACATTTCATTAGGAGACTCGGGACAACGTGTGTCCTTTTGCTAAGCTTTTGGAATGCAATACTATTGTTTGAATATTTGTTAAATACTCTGCTGGAAGAGGCCTGAATCTCATAGAACATTTAATCTCTGGTCTCCTGGATGCATTCCCTAGTTTCTGTGCGTTTTTCGGGGACTTTATAGATAAATCCATGAAGGAAGCTTATTGCAGGGTGCGCATTTATCTAGATATCTGTCACTTCTGCTCTTCTTCTCTGGGCTGCAGCAGAGTCTACGTCCCATTACCGTAAAAAAACTATTCTATCAACGCACAGTGAAGACCTTCACTAAATCTGGCAGTATTCGTGCGCTCTGTGGAATGCGTTTCCCTAATGTTCTTCAATAATGCTTAGGTTTGCTCTTCAGTGTTTTGTGTTTTTCAAAATTGGGCTGGATATCGTATCTCAGGGTTTGCTGTCTCTTCGGCAGTAATTTCTTGGTTTGACTGTAACCATGGTGATCCCTTAAACCTCCCGGTTTGCAGGCAGCACCGGCTCATGTCCTTTAAGCTGCCAGAGTCCTCTGTCAAGCACCCTCCCCCCCCCCCGATCCAAACGTCTAATGATGTGCTGCTCCAAAGGGCTCCAGTTGTTCTCACCTTTTGCGTTTTTGAGGCTGCCTCTCTGGATGAGGGGGGGGAAGAGAGTTGTTTAATTTTAAAGCGGGAATGGAATCCCAAGCTTACCCAGATCACATTAAGCTCTCTGAAAACAGACAGCACCTCAACAGGGGCGCCTTTACGGACCTTAATACGGACTTTCAGCCCATTGTCTAGCTGCGCCGCGCTCACTGTTGTTGCAGCTGTTTTCCAGGAAAAGGCCGTAACCCCGCTGCACACTACCTGCTCGGTGCTGAGCAGCCGTCTAGACTTGGGTGGCGGGGGGGGTAGTTGGTGCATTTTAGCAGCTAAAGAGAGTGAGAATATTCCCCTTGAGTTCCTCAGGTTTCCCAAATTGTGATTGCTGACGCGGTTCTGTCAGCGTGTGTGAATGTCTCCTCTCGTCTTTGCTGCACGGTACGTTGCATATGTCACTAACGTCTGGCCTCCTCTTCTTTTCGTTCAGAACATAGCGTGGGTGAAGTCCTACAATATTTGCTTTGAGCTTGAAGACAGCAATGAGATTTTCACCCAGCTTTACAGAACACTCTTCCAGGTCATCAAGTAAGTGTATATTTTGCATTTTCTCTGTGTGGTTAATATTTTCAGAATATCATTATTATTATTATTATTTTGCCCCTTTCCAACACATTCTGTATGCAACAATCCCTTTTTTAATGTCAGAAATGAGCCTTGGTAGCAGCCTCTGACTCTTCGATCTATTCCCACTCCAGTAGCCCTTTAGCCAGTTATTCCTCTCTGATTGCACCGCTATCTTCTTTTCCTCCCAACCCTGCTCCGTTTCACTCTGCTGACCACAACCTCGTGGGCTGAATTCTGCTCTACAGAATCTGGCTCTTTGCCATTGGGAGAAAATGATGGTGTGTGCCTCAAGTTTGTGCCAGAATGATGCTTTTTTTCTTTAATATATATATATATATATATATATATGGAGAATTTAAAGCGCTCTGCTTGACATATTCCAGTGAGCCTGACGGTGCAGGGGGAGGGGGGGTGTTTTTGTTTGTGTGTCAGCGAATAGAAGGTAATGAGACGAGTAAGGCTCGGTGGACGGGAGTCACCGACATGGACATCTGGGTAATAAGTGTTGCCTCCCGTTGTAATGCTGATACGGTGCAGGCCCCTCCCCCCCCCCCTCTCTGTGTGATCAGGGCATCTCAGTCTGTTTGTATGAAGACAGTTTGTTTTCAAAATGGAAGATTCAGCAAGTGGAAAAACACGAAGGCCTCAAATGCCTGCTTGCGAGTAGAGGAAATCTTAACTGTAAAAACCACCGGGGTATCTCCCACTTTTTCACCCTGCCCCGTGAATTATAGGTTGCTGCATCACAACGAAGTATTGTATTTGAAGTCGTGCAACGACGACGTCCTCGGTCTCTGACCCTTTTTCCTGCCTTGTTTCCCTAGCAACGGCCACAACCAAAAGGTGCACATGCATATGGTCGACCTGATGAGCTCCATCATCTGCGAGGGAGACACCGTGTCGCAGGAGCTGCTGGACACCGTGTTGGTCAACCTGGTCCCTGCACACAAGGTACGTGCACAGAAGAGTGGCGCCGCACGCCACTTGATACGATCGCTCAGAGAAGACTTTACGTTCATTCATGCACACGCACGGCCCACGGCGGTGTGGAGAGCGCCCTGAAACTCAACTAATTTGTCAGTTTATGCCGTTTGCATCCCCTGTAATTCAATGAGACCCCTGCAGGTGAAAAGAGGTAACGCAGCCTTGGCGGGTTGTTTTGCACTAACCTCTCTGGTCGTCGCCGTTGGGTTAAATCCTCCTACGGGGGAAAAACGAGAAAGGATGTTTTTGCACATTTTGTGTAGTTTTTGTCATCTGTCTGAACGTGATGTCCGACCTGCCGTTTCATCCACCGATTGTTTTTCTGTCCGTCTAGAATTTGAATAAACAAGCGTATGACCTGGCCAAAGCTCTGCTGAAGAGAACCGCTCAGGCTATTGAACCATACATCACCAACGTAAGATCACATCTCTGACACACTTTTTTTTTTTGTCTTTTAAACACTACATGTGGCTGGGTGGAGCTTCCTGTTCCGAAATGAAACATTGTACATCGTGCAGCTGTCTGTAATCCTGTAGAAGTCAAACCAAAAGGCAGAAACTAGAGAACTTTGCAATGCACACAATGTCAATAATGCCCCGTAAAAGGGAAAAAAAAGCTCCTGGCTTGAACTTCAGGACGTGTGATCGGTAACCCTGATTCCTCCCTCCATCAGTTCTTCAACCAGGTGCTGATGCTGGGGAAGACCTCGGTCAGCGATCTGTCCGAACACGTCTTTGACCTCATCCTGGAGCTCTACAACATCGACAGCCACCTGCTGCTCTCGGTGTTGCCGCAGCTGGAGTTCAAGCTCAAGGTAGTGAAAGGCCCTCTTTCAAATGGTGTTTGTGCGAGGGGGCCATCAAATGGAGCCATTTGTCATATCATGGCGCTGCTTTAATTGTCTTCGCACCCGACTGCACTTTATGAGGACATTCCACAGATGCACGCCGTCATTATAGTCTTTGTTCTAATTTGATTTTGCTGTAATGTTAATAGTCACGCCGACGGAGGTAGCAACCAATGCTCTGGTTGTATTAATGAGTATATTCACACACCGAACCCAACAAAACCACATTCTATAACCTATTAACCGACGCGGTTGCACAGTTTCGTATTCTCTGCAGGTGATCCGTATTAGAAAAGACGGGGCAGTCGGCATGATGTTGCCTCTGCAGTGTCTCGTGAAGGCCTCCTGCTGATGGGTGACACTCATTAGCCGTTCACAGGGAGCCGTCTCCCTCCCCAAAAATGATTGCGGCAATAAAATCCCCCACAGATTACACATTCTCCCCCCAACACTGGCTCTCATTCATCGCCTCATCGCTCTTCTTTCGCCCTCTCGGCTTCCTGCCGCTGAAACGAGAGAAGTCTGATGCCAAAGAAACAGCGGCCTTTTGAAGGGTTTTGAAAATGGTAATATTGCCATTGTGATACGGACAGCTATCAATGCGTAATATCTCTCTCTCTCTCTCTCTCCATCCTCTTTGCTCCGTCTCTGCAGAGTAATGATAATGACGAGCGGTTGCAAGTGGTGAAGCTGCTGGCTAAGATGTTTGGAGCCAAGGACTCTGAGCTGGCTGCACAGAACAAACCGCTCTGGCAGTGTTACCTCGGCAGGTGGGTGCGGATGTCGTCCACGGATTCCTGAAAGTCTGAAAAAAAAATCTTATTTTTACAGATACTGTTTAGCAACATGACATTTTTGCTTCTCAATTGTTGGTAGTTCATTTGTAAAAAATAAAAAAATGAATTGTGAATACGCGTGTTCATTTAGATCATTCAAATCTTTTTGGCTTGCCTTCCTTCCTTTCTGGGTTTTTTGTATGTTTTTGTTATTTTGAGTTGCTGATGTGAGTATTTCTTTCTTTTCCCCTGAAGGTTTAACGACATCCACGTGCCCATCAGGCTGGAGTGTGTCAAGTTCGCCAGTCATTGTCTCACCAACCACCCGGACTTGGCCAAAGACCTCACAGGTAAATCAGCTCAAATGCTACGCCCTCGGATGTATCCTTGGAAAAGCGCTTGAGTTATCGAGCCGCTGCACGTCGATGCAATTCCACATCGTGTTGAGAAGTTACAAGCGTATTGTTATTTGTTAACAAATAATCTATTTTTGTATCATGAATAACTGCCGGATATTTTCTCTCCGCTGGAGGAGTCCTGTTCTCTCACATCCCACTCATTTGTTCCGTTTTTTTTTTCCCCAGAGTTCCTGAGGGTTAGATCACATGACCCAGAGGAGGCCATTCGCCATGATGTCATCGTGTCTATAGTAACTGCTGCCAAGAAAGACTTGTCTCTGGTGAATGACGCTTTGCTCAATTTTGTAAAGGAGAGGACTTTGGACAAGCGAGTAAGTGGACCACTTTCACTGCGGCTTTGGACGTGGTGTGTTTAAAAATCATTGAGGGACACAATCGCATGTCAAACTTTCTGGTTTTGGAAAGCAGGCTGTCTGCAACGTCAGTGTTTTAGATTTGCTGATTGAGAAAAAGTCAGTGTAGCATCTTGTAAAGTGGTCGTTTAACTAGTTGTCATGCGGTTTCATCTTGCCCTGTCCTGCTCCCCATCAGTGGCGGGTACGTAAGGAGGCCATGATGGGCTTGGCATCGATCTACAGGAAGTACTCGCTGCAGGGAGAAGGAGGCAGGGAGGCCTCCAAGCAGATTTCCTGGATCAAAGACAAGCTCCTGCATATTTACTACCAAAACAGCATTGATGACAGGTTTGTGTTGCATGAATAGAAAAGTAAAATTCCCTTTTATGGTAATACATGGGGTAAGGGAAAAAGAGCCTTTAACCCGGTAGCCTTTTAAAGATGGTGAGCTTTTGGAAAAGTCGCTCTGATTTTTGCTCAGCATTTTATTGCATTAATGCATCTTGTTCCATGGATACCCAGATGAGTGTCTTGACACTCTCGACCCGTCTCAAACACTAACTGTAAAATCAAGCCCTTCAGAATCCAACAAGCCGAGGCTTCCCTCTGGACCCAAACAAAGGTTTCACTGCATTTTGACAATCGGACGTCCTCCACCTGCCGTAGCCTCGGCTGTGAAGCAGTCCCGGCTTCTTTATTGTTCACATGCAGAAGCATTAAGAGGAGGCAGGCAGGAGACTGCAGCATCACGCTGTGCACTTTTAACGTGTTGTTCCTCCAGATTCTGCAGTGCAAACGTTTGTCTCGAATGTGGAAATATGTGTCCTTTTGAGTCACTGCCGCAGTGGAGCTGCAGGAAAACGCTACTGTAGCAGCACCTTTCCTCAGCGTGTAGCTCTCTTCAAACTTTGAAATTGATAATCTGAAAATTTACAAATGTTTTTTACTACCAAGGATACTAATATGTGAGGTTATTCCTGCACTGCTGAGAAATGATATCCGTCTACTTAACGATGTCATCTCCGGTATGTTTGATTAGAAACTGGTGGTGGATTAGTGAGGAGCAGTTATCAAATCTGTGCATAATTATTTCATCAAATTCAAGCAGGTATTGCACTTTTCCATCCAACACCCATGTTTTAGACCCTAGTCTGGTCGATCATATTAAGCCAAATCCAATGCAGCTCGTTGCCTCTCTGGACTCCCGTGCTGAGACCTTTTTTGGAAGGAAATGCGTATCTGGGGCTTTTCTTCCCTTTTTGAAACCCAATCGATTGCTTCCATGTGCTCAGGTTGCTGGTGGAGCGGGTCTTTGCCCAGTACATGGTTCCTCACAACCTGGAAACCACGGAGAGGATGAAGTGTCTGTACTACCTGTACGCCACCCTGGACACCAATGCTGTCAAGTAAGTGTTTCTCACAGAAGGAGCAATGCAGCTGCAAACCCTGACTCGCCATTTTCTTTAAAAAATGTGGGAATCTACTTCTGAAATTCGGTCTCGACAGCAACTGAGCTTTCTAGAACGAACGTTCAGGAGGAATTTGTGCTACTGCAATTCCTCATCCTTGTTCCTTGCGGCCTCTCAGAGCTTTGAATGAGATGTGGAAGTGCCAGAATCTGCTGAGGCATCATGTCAAAGACCTGCTCGACTTGATCAAGAAACCCAAGGTAACCAACTCAAGCGCAGCACAAAAAAGCCTGGTTTTTGACATTCTCTTCTCAGGTTTTTTATTTATTTTTTAAATGCATTTTCTTCTAGTCTGATGCATCAAGCAAGGCCGTATTTGCCAAAGTCATGGTGATCACAAGTAAGAGACTTTTCCACGCACTTTTAATTAGTTTCTTTTTTAAAAAAGAAAATGTGAATCATCATCTCGTTCAGCCACAAGAAGCCAAACGCCTGAGGCCGTCTCTGAGGCAGCCTGAGCTGCACTCGTTAAAGCTTTTGATGCCGTGTGACTGTAGGGAACCTGCCAGACCCGGGAAAGGCCCAGGACTTTGTGAAGAAGCTGGCTCAGGTCCTGGATGATGACGAGCGGATCAGGGATCAGCTGGAAACCTTGGTCAGCCCCTCGTGCTCCTGCAAGCAGGCCGAAGTCTGCGTGGTGAGAATATTCAGTTCTCTCCGTAGCAAGGAGGGAAGATGGTTCCACAGAACGGTTGTCTTTATTTAAAAAAAATATATAAAATGGTTTGTCGCCTTTTTCAGCGAGACATCACTAAGAAGCTTGGCAGCCCCAAACAGCCCAGCAATCCATTCCTGGAAATGGTCAAGTTCCTTCTGGAGAGAATTGCTCCTGTTCACATTGACACAGAATCCATCAGGTAGTGTGTGTGTGTGTGTGTGTGTGTGTGTGTGTGTGTGTGTGTGTGAGAAATTGAAATGCTAGTGCTGTTTTATTCAATTGTGCAGTGATTGACCTTTTGTTAAATCTCTCTTTAATCTCTGCCATCATCGAGCAGCGCTTTGGTAAAACAGGTTAACAAATCTATAGACGGAACAGCTGATGACGAGGACGAGGGCGTCCCCACTGAAGAGGCCATCAGAGCAGGACTGGAACTGCTGAAGGTATAAATGAGCAGCCGTTAAAGTGATGCAAACAAATTAATTTACTTAAACTATGTATAAAACTTCTTATATATTTTTTTTTTTCTTTGCCCCAGGTGCTCTCCTTCACACACCCGGTGTCGTTCCACTCCGCAGAGACGTTTGAGTCTCTGCTCGGCTGTCTGAAGATGGACGACGAGAAGGTGGCGGAGGCCGCTCTGCAGATCTTCAAGAACACGGGCAGCAAGATGGAAGAGAGCTTTCCTCACATCAAATCGTACGTTGCGTTGCCCGGCTCGACGCGGCCGCACGGCGGTCGTCCCCGTGGCTCTCTTTGAGCGCGCTGCACTCTTTCTGAGCCGTGCCGGTACTTCCTGTGGTTTGTAATTCTCCCGCTTGCTCTCCGTAGCGTTTTGCTGCCTGTGCTGCAGGCCAAAGCCAAGCGAGGGCCCCCCCGGCAGGCCAAGTACGCCATCCACTGCATCAACACCATGTTCACCAACAGAGACACACACTTCGCCCAAATCTTCGAGGTTAGTCACCCTGGTATTTCCATTTGCTCTAGTTGTGTGCATCTGCTGGTCTAACACATTTTGCAATGGATTCCCAAACGTTTTGTGTTCTTTCGGTCCGATGGCCCTCTCATCGTTTAACTAGACGCGCCTCCCAAAGCTCAAACGCATGTTTATGAATGTCGCGTGTGCGTCTCCAGCCGCTGCACAAAGGCCTGGACCCCGCTAACCTGGAGCAGCTCATCACTCCTCTGACCACCCTGGGTCACCTGGCTCAGCTGGCCCCGGAGCAGTTTGCCGCGCCGCTCAAATCTCTCGTCGCCAACTTCATTGTGAAGGATCTGCTCATGAACGACCGGGTGCGCTTAGTCTTTTGTTCTCTGGACCTTGAAGGCGTTTGTGTTATGCACTTAGTGTTTGTCACAGTTCTAGGATCAGCAGGTTTGCAGTAATCACTTTAACTTACCCTTTTAAAAACTGATCGGCCCAATCATGATTATGTTAATGTTACCAAACCTAACAAAAAGTGTGTATGTTTATACATTCAGAATTTATGTATTTTGTTAATTATGCGCTTACAAAGTTACAAAAATCTGAAATAATTTGATTAAAATTTGATAAGATTCTCAAACGAATGGCATCCCAATAAGCTTGAATACTAATGTAGGCAGTTCAAAGTCTTCAGAGTCTTACTAAGTATTATTTATGTTTTCTGTAGATCCCGGGCAAGAAGACAACCAAGCTTTGGGTTCCGGATGAGGAAGTGTCTCCGGAGACTCTGGCCAAGGTCAGCGGGGAAATCTTCACTTTCACAAAAAGAATTGCAATGTTAATTCCTCACCTTGCTCTGACTATGTATTTATCTCTACAAGTAATCCCTTTTCCCCCCCCACCCACCGTCCTACTGTCCCACTGTCCAGATCCAGGGCATAAAGCTGATGGTACGGTGGTTACTGGGAGTGAAGAACAATCAGAGCAAATCAGGGCAACTCCACGCTGAGGATGCTGACCGCAATCCTGCACAGCGACGGAGACCTGACGGAGCAGGGCAGGATGGGGTAAATGACGTGGCTTAAACTTCCTCCTCAGACTGAGGCTGTGCGTGCATGTCGGGCTTGTCTCATCCAATGTATTGTATTTTTTTTTATGGGTATCGTGGAGGGATGTTGGGCTTTAATCTCAAACCCATTCGCAGCTCACTGAAGACGTCCTCTGGTCTCCTTGTCTCCTTCTCCCCCCCCCCCAGCAAACCAGACATGTCCCGGCTTCGGCTGGCGGCGGCGTGCGCCCTTCTGAAGCTGGCGCAGGAGCCCTGCTATCACGAAATCGTCACACTGGAGCAATACCAGCTGTGCGCGCTCGTCATCAACGTACGAATCCTCTCCTCTCTCCTCCTGCAGAGCTTCTGCTCGCAGGCCTCTGCGTCCATCATGACGGCCTCCCTGTCTTCTCCCCGTGACGTGACTCTTCATTTCTTTGCGTCTCTCTCTCTCTCTCTCTCTCACTTCCTCTGCTCTGTAGGACGAGTGCTACCAGGTGCGACAAGGTTTTTCCCAGAAGCTCCACCGGGGGCTGTGCCGCCTGCGGCTGCCTCTGGAGTACATGGCGGTGTTTGCTTTGTGCGCCAAGGACCCCGTGAAGGAGAGGAGGGCTCACGCCCGCCAGTGCCTGGTGAAGAATGTCAACATCCGCAGAGAGTACCTCAAACAGCACGCTGCCATCAGTGGTACGTCTTTGTTTTTCTAAAATGTGTTTCTTTTAATTCTTATCTTCCAACATTGTTCGATGTAAGGATGCATTTCCCACATCAAGCAGGCCTGCGCCATGAAGCCAGTTCCGTCTTTGGATTTACATGAATTGAATTAACTAAGCATAAGCACGTTTGGGGAAATGTACACAATGTGACTGCATGCGGAAATGAAATGTACTTCATATGTGGAAATGTGTTTTCGACAGACAAGCTGTTCTCTCTGCTGCCGGAGTACGTGGTGCCTTACACCATCCACCTGCTGGCACACGACCCCGACTACGTCAAAGTACAGGACATCGAGCAGCTCAAAGAAATCAAAGAGTGAGCATGATAACAAAATGATGCGTCAAGCAAGGAGAAGATTACATGAATTGAGATCCATGTTTAATGGCGCTTTGATGCTGATAACCACGTTGCCGTTGGTCTTGAATTGCATCCGCGGTTTAATGTCCAGGAGAATGAAAATGCCTGATTTTGAAAGCTCCCTTCCTCTTGGACTAGGGCTCTGTGGTTCGTCCTGGAGATCATCATGGCCAAGAATGAGAACAACAGCCACGCCTTCATAAGGAAAATGGTGGAAAACATCAAACAGACAAAAGACGCCCAGGCCCCCAGCGACCCCAAAACCAACGAGGTAAATGTCCCCTCTGCAGCTTCCCGTCTGCTTCGGAGGTCGTGTAAAGACACCCGGGAATGTTCACTGCTCTTATTGCCGTTCTGCTCATCGGTCTTTTCGTGTCTACAGAAACTCTACACGGTGTGTGATGTGGCCATGCACATTATCATGTCAAAGAGCACCTCCTACAGCCTCGAGTCTCCAAAAGACCCCGTGCTGCCCACGTGCTTCTTCACCAAGCCCGACAAGGTTGGTGTCTGCACCTTCGTCTTTTTTTGATGCATATGTTGGTAGCAACAGCTGAGCTGCTGGTGAGATCTGTGGGGCTTCCTCCGCTTGTCCTCTATTCACGAACGCGCCGTCTGTTACAGAACTTCAGCAACACAAAAAACTATCTCCCCCCAGAGATGAAGTCTTTCTTCACACCTGGAAAGGTAAGTTCTCCAACGCGCTCCTTTCCCGCTTCCTGTCGAGTGCAACGCGTATCCAACTCTGCGTCTCCTCCCTCACAGCCCAAGTCGGCGAACGTTTTGGGGGCCGTGAACAAGCCGCTGTCGTCCGCGGGGAAGCCGATCCAGAGCAAGGCGTCGCGCATGGAGACGGCGAGCAATGACGACCCGTCGTCCAACCCGGGTTCCCCGCAGCGCAGCAAGACACGGTACGGGGCGCGTAGTGCGCACACACACACACGCACGCACGCACGCACGCGCACACACACACACACACGCACGCACACGACCCCGAGTTCCCCGAGTGCTGAATGTTCATAGAAAACCTCAAGGATCTTATCATGCACCAAATGGGAGACATGTTCAGGACGTGTGTTCATCGATTACTCTGGTGTGTGTGTGTGTGTGTGTAAAAGGATTGCTCTATTGTGTGTTGCTATGGAAGACCGTGACTGTTAATAATTGCTGTTTCAGGCTCGACAGCACAGAGATGGATCACAGTGAAAACGAGGACATCAGCCTAAAGCGAGCCGACACCACTGACAAGGTATTAAAAGTACTGGTGTTGCGTCTCCTGAGATGTCACTGGTTGTTTAAGTTTAGCTATATGTTGGATTTTCAGGGGTTCAGTCTTTATAAATTGGTTATTTGTGTGTTTTATCAAAATCTGCTCTGTCGTCATGTTTATACATGACTATCATCTTGTGTATACGATGTCTGTAAGCTCCAGTAATCATCATCATCATCATTCTAATACAACTAAGATATTTTACGTATCCCAAGTAGCCATAATCGCTATACAAAAAATATGATTGATATCATGATTGGTAAGATTTATTTATTTCTGTCATATTTAATTAACCTTATTTCGAGGAAGTTAAGTGCTCTACACAAATAGGATAAACAGGAGCCAACCAAGGAACCTTTTTCATACAATTTGTTTTAAGTATTTAAAGCAAAGAAGTGGACATTCTTGATGCTATTTTATAAAATGATAAACGGATCAGAAGTTCCACGGTAGCTTAGGACCAGTAGAGAGTTGTGTTGCTGTGATCCAGTTGAGTGTTTCCAGTCATAAACCCCGAGTGACTCTGTGTTTAGATTCCACTGTGCAAACAGCCGCTGGATTCAGGCAGAGATAAGAGCCGTGAGTGGGCTTTGTGTTGACTTTTATTCACAACAGCCTCAAGACGCGCCGCCGTCGTCGTTTCCCCGCTGTTGAGCTCTGGACCAGTGGGGCCAGTGCCGTTTCTTCCTCTCCTAATGTCAGAAAATATAGTTTATTCTGGCCCAGTGGCCACTGTGTTGCAACAGGCATGCCCCGATGTTTCCAAGCGCCATCCGACTTGTTACTCTCATAAATCTCACGGAAGATGGCGGCTCATCCGCTCGGCGAGCAAAACGCCGCAGACCGTTTCCTGGCGTGGAAAGACATTTAGCTTTTTAAGACAAACATCACTCATCCAACTACTGGTGTCGTTCTTCACAGGACGTCGAAAAGCCCCGCGGTCGCAAACGAGCAGTGGCCTCCAGCGACGACCAGGACGGCAAGCCGAAGCGCGGCCGCAAGAAGGCGGCCGCCAACACGGCCGCGGTGGTCGAGTCCGAGGACCAATGGGACGAGGACAACCGGCCGGAGGACGAGCAGAACAGCCCGCCGAAGAAGGCTCGGCGGGGCCGGCCCCCAAAGGCGGCCACGCCGGGCCCGGACACTCCGGCCAAGGGGAAGAGGGGCCGAAAGAAGGCCGTCCCTCCCCCAGAAGAGGAAGAGGAGGAGGAGGAGGGGGAGGAAGAACCGGAGGAGGACGCAGAGGCGGCGGAGGAGGAAGAAGAAGAGGATGACGGGAGCAGTGAAAACACAGAGTTGAAGGCCAAGGGAGGCCGGCCGGCCAGAGCGCTGCGGCGATCACAGGGGTAAGGGCCCGCACGCAGGGGGGAGGAGTCTGCTGGCGGCTCCGGGGGCCCAATTTCTGTCTCAAACTCCTCGTCTCCACTTCTTCAGGACGGAGTCTGCGGAGTCGACGCCGCAGAAGAGAAGAGGACGTCCGCCCAAATCGGCCCAGCCGCCCGCCAAGAAACCAGCGTAAGATGCACATCTGGTCCAAAAGCTGTTTACGCTTGAACTGCTCTTCAAATAAATGTTTCCTCTTAACACTTGTTTGTGGCGGAAACCGATGCCTGCAGAAGCACTGGGAGGAGGCAGATGTGTTTGTGGATGATCTTCCTCATGAGCTGCTCTTAGGAGGCAGTGACCGTTTGCCACAGATGATATTTGTAAATACTGAGCAGGGCTGCAGCTTCTTCATTCCACGATTACTCAAACCCCCCCGATGCCCCCGTTTCAGGCGCGGTGGGCGATCGAAGGCAGCTGCTGCTAAAGACGACTCGGAGGAGGAGGAGGAAGAGGAAGAAGCAGACGAGGAGGAGGAGGAGGAGGAGGAGGAGGAGCCAACACCAAAGGTACGCACAGTAATGACATGAGTCGCGTGAACTTCAGACTCATTCTAATAAGCATGAAATACTTTCTAAGCTTCGTGTTCGTTGTCGCCCCTCCTCCCCCTTTTTTTTTCTGCAGGGACGCAAGAAGCCAGCGGGGCGAAGAAGATGAGCGCAGACGTGAGGGAGGACAACCGGAGACGGCGCGTTGCGGAGGAACGACGTAGAAAAGAAAATATGGACATTGAACTTTTTGTAAAAACTTTTCATACGCCGACGCTCCTACTGTTACACAAATTCACACACCTGCATAAGCCGCGTGCACGCTGCATCCGTGCATCCTTATCGTCAGCTGTGGGTCGTTGCATCGTGTTGCGTTGTGAAGATGTTCGCCACATTCAGTCGAAAATAATTTTAACAGAAAATGAACAAAAAAAAAAAGCCCACTTTGTAAATAGTCTCTTATGTCTGTTTCATGTTCAGTTGTTGTTTGATGCTGACTGGGGGAGGGAGGATGCTGTAAAGCCTTTTACCCGCCAATATTATTAAAATGCTTCCATAAAGCAATATTGCTTATCAATCTTTCCCTCTGTGTCACACCCTTTTTAAAAAAAAAAAACGGAAATAGATTAAAGTTAAATGACAATGTCACAAAATTTAGGTTAAAGGTAAACATGTGTTTTTGTTGACAGAGCTGTACATTAAAAACTTTTTTACTATGTATTGGAGGGGAGGGGGGGGGGGGGAAATGTCAGAAACCCAAATGTGGTGTGCGTCTCCTTTTTGAGGTTTGTACTTCATGGTAGATGAAAGTCGTGAGCAGCTGTTTTAGTTTTGTCACTGCTGAATAACGTCACATCCACCCAGTCAGATCCCCGTTGTATCAATATAATTCTCTATAAAACCTTCCATGTTTGATTTCTCTTCCTTTTAAGTTAATCTTCCATTGGGCTTTTTTCTTTTGTTAGCCTGTCCTGTATGCTGCGCCTAAAAAGCAAGGCAGGTAAGTAAGGGTTAACGCGCTTCTATGAGCTGCTGATTGTAATCACAATGGTGATCAGAGGCGTGCCGCCATCACTTCACAGATGAAGGCAAATCTTATGAAAATGAATTTGATTCATTTTTCTTTGGTCAGACATGAATGAGAATTAGACAGGAACTTGAATGTGACGTCTACTAAAGATGTCAGTCCACTGGTTTAAAGTACAGCTCCACTTGAGAGGACACATTACATGTTTGATGACTCACTGAGCTGACGGAATGGTTTCTTCCCTTCGTGATCCTAATATTTTCAAAGCAAAATCAATAAAAAAAAAAATACATTCTTCACCCTCTGTCAGTTGCTGAGCTGTAGCACCTTTATACTAAAGGGCCCATATTATGGAAAAATCCCTTTTTATGGGGTTTGGGGTGTTACTGAGTGTCCAGAGACAGGTTTATGAATCGATCCCGCCTTCAACCTCTGGTTTCTACGTCACAAACCCAGATATTTGGATATTCCCTCCCACCGGCGCAGTTCGTGTGGCCCGCAGACTTTATGCGCGACCATATGGACACGGGCAAGCTGTGATTTAAACCCTATTCAAAGTTTCAGGCTTGCTAAAAAGCAAAATATTATTTTGGAGTAAACTGAAAGAAGCAAAAATGTTTACCGGCTTCTATTTTGGGGACTAAAAGACCAATGATTTCATATCAACTGACTTTTTTTTTTTTCCTTTTTCCTTTAAAATGTCCATTTCAAAACAGAATACATCTAATCTTAAAGTGCACCTAACCACACGTTCTGTAGGACTTTGTTGTAACACACCGACCAGGGCCGGCCCAAGCAGCCGCTTAGTTCGCTTATGCTGCAAGCAGCCCTAGTTTTGTATTATAACCTCACTGTATTTGTTTATAATTTTCGCTATAACATTATAGCGTGACATTTGTGCCAATAATCTTCTAGCACAGGTGACTGTGCGTGGTGGGAGGGGGGGCCCCCAACTATAATTCTGCTTAGGGCCCCCAAGAGGCTCGGGCCGGCACTGACACCGACACACACAATATCTAACAGCCCTTGAGTTGTTTCCGCAGGGGGAAGGCGACCATGGTGCAGCAGAGGGAACACCGGCCCCGCTGTTTGTTAATCCCCCCCTCCCCTCGCCCCTCCTCTCTCCCGGACTGAACTTGATCCGGTGAGCGACACAGATGAGTTTCCTCTGCCGCTGACATGTGGCATTAGATGAAGTTATGGGATGTTCTGCCTGTGGAGGAAATGCATGGTAATGGCGCAACTGCAGAGATCATATTTATTAATAAGGCGTTTTTGCACCTGGGTCGCTTTGGGTGGGGGAAGAATCAAATTAAAGTACCAAATGCTCGCCTTGAATAAAAAGATCAAAACACGATATTGGTTATTTATCCCTTTCAGTTAAAGCGAGCGTGTCCTCGTGTCAGCAGGGCGGTGAATCACTTCGGCCCTCTTGACATCGCGCTGTGCGTCAGGTGCATCGGCTAATAATTGACAGATCGCTCGGCAGGGCGACGTGCGGCGGGTTCACAGGTGGCCGCCTGCACTCCGCCGCCCGCTATAAAGCCCCCCGACGGGCCGCCCGCCGAGCAATGCTCCAATGAATGAACACCGGAGGCTGCAGGTCCGACGCGCACCATGAGCGCCCCGCTGATCGCCTTCCTCGCCATCGCCATCGCCTCCGCGGCCGCGAAGCCCAACGCCGGCCTGAGGACGTGGAGCCGCTTCAGCAAACTGCCCTACCCGGGGGACAAGGCCTTCCTCTACGACACCTTCCCCGAGGGCTTCATGTGGGCGGTGGGCACGGCGGCGTACCAGGTGGAGGGCGCGTTCGAGAAGGACGGCAAGGGGCTCTCCATCTGGGACACGTTCCGGCGCGGCGGGAACCGGATGGCCACCGGGGACGTGGGCAGCGACAGCTACCACAACGTGTACAAGGACGTGCGGGCCATCGCGCAGCTCGGGGTCAGCCACTACCGGTTCTCCCTCTCCTGGTCCAGGATCTTCCCCAACGGCACGCGCGGGAGCTACAACGAAATCGGCACCAACTACTACCGGAGCCTCCTGAGGAGGCTGAAGGAGATCCGCGTGCAGCCGGTGGTCACGCTGTACCACTGGGACCTGCCCGAGCACCTGCAGCAGACCCTCGGCGGCTGGAGCCACCCGGAGATCGTGGGGATCTTCAAGGACTACGCGGATTTCTGCTTCCAGACTTTCGGGGATGACGTGAAGTACTGGATCACCATCGATAACCCGTTTGTGGTGGCGCGGCACGGGTACGGCACCGGGGTGGTGGCCCCCGGGATAAAGAACGACCCCGATCTCCCGTTCCGCGTCGGGCACAATCTCATTAAGGTGAGGTTTTTGTCGTATATATGACATAAAGAAGTAACTTCTGTATAGTTCATTATCTGGCGTAATTTCCATCTAAGTTTGTGTAACAAAATAAAGATAAAGAAGCTTGAAAACCTTCCATTACTTGAGTAAAAACTATATTTAGATTTTAATTTCTGATCTTTGCATTGACCTGTGAAGCATTTTCATTCAACTGCACTGAACTGAATAAATACATTTCGACTTTCTTTCTTCGCGCCCACCATCCTCCCCCATCCTCTCCTATCCTCCCCCATCCTCACCTTTCCCCCAGGCTCACGCGGCCGCGTGGCACCTGTACGACCGCCACTACCGCCCCCGCCAGCGGGGCAGGCTCTCCATGGCGCTGGCCTCCCACTGGATCAAGCCCAGCCGCACTCGCCTGGAGAGCCTGCGAGAGTGCCAGTGCTCCCTGGACCACGTCCTGGGCTGGTTCGCCCGGCCTCTCTTCACCGACGGCGACTACCCCCCCTGCATGAAGGCCAGGCTGGGCCCGCGGCTGCCCTCTTTCACCCCGGAGGAGAGGGCCCAGGTGAGGGGCACGGCCGACTTCTTCGCCCTCTCCCACGGGGCCGCCTTGAGCTTCCAGCTCATCAACGACAGCCTGAAGTTCGGGCAGCAGGAGGAGCTGGACCTGAGGATGCTGCTCTACTGGGTCAACGCCGAGTACGACAGGCCGCCCATCTTCGTGGTGCAGAGCGGGTGGTACGTTGACGACGCTGCGGCGCTCCGCTCGGTTCGTCTGCCGTTAATGACGGACGTCTGTTTGTGCTCGCTTCCGCAACGCAGGTACGTCCTCGGCAACACTAAGACCGAAGACCCCAAGCACATGTACTACCTCAAGAGGTTCATCGCAGAGGCCCTGAAGTGTGAGTCGTGATCTCTAAACCCCCCCCCCACACACACACAAGCATGAAACCATTTGACGTGAACCTGGTCCGTCCGTCTGTCCGCGTCAGCGATCGTCATAGATGGAGTGAACGTGATCGGATACACGGCCTGGTCCCTGATGGACGGCTTCGAGTGGCACAGGGAGTACGGGATACGACGGGGGCTGTACTACGTGGACTTCAACGCTCCCGACATGAAGAGAGAGCCCAAGACATCCGCCACCTTCTACAGGTACATTTACAGGACGTCTCGGGGGGGCGGGGAGGTGGGGGGGGGTTCACTCCCGGTACGGCTCCCCGTGAAGTGATGATTATGCATTGTTCTCAAAGAAACGTCATCCAGAAGAACGGTTTCCCTGAACTCCCAGAGAACAGACCGGCACAAGGAAGCTTCCCGTGTGACTTTGCCTGGGGGGTCTCAGCCAACTCCATACAGGTGTGTGTGTGTGTGTGTGTGTGTGTGTGTGTGTGTGTGTGTGTGTGTGTGTGTGTGTGTGTGTGTGTGTGTGTGTGAGTGTGTGAGAGAGAAAGAGCAGTAACTTGAGGAAACATTAACAACTTTGGCTGGGAGTTTCCGTACCATCCTGACTAATATGTAGTTAGGTATTCTCACTTTATTCGTTATATTGTCTTTTAGTGTTGCGAGCTCCTCTGCTCCTCTTCTTAAGTTGCATCACACTAATTCGAACTTGCACTTTTCATGCAGAAAGTCCAGCTCAGAAACGGCCCCCTTACGGTGAATCCTCTCTTAATCATAAACCACATCACATGACCTCACGCCGAGCAGCTCCGCCAGCCCCGAGCCAAACGCCACAAGGCCGAGTGGATTGTTTTTTATTTGCACTTGTGTGCGCGGGGGTGAGAGGGCGGCTGATGGCTGCGTGTTTACATGGGCTCCGCTCGCCGCGTCTGTTCTCTTCCAACCCTTGTGTCCCTCGGCAGGTGGAGACCACGCCCAGCCAGTTTGCAGACCCCAGTGTTTACTTGTGGAACATCTCCAACAACGGAGCGCTGATGAGGCTGGAGGGCTTCAGCGCCCCCCCCCTACGCCGGGCCGCACACTGTGCCGACTACGCCACCATCCGACAGCAGGTAGTTCCTCCTGCCAGTGGAACCTTTATTTGTTTGAATAGAAACAAATGCACGTTATAGACACATTGGCCACGTGTGTGTGTGTGTGTAGGACGGCGAGGGCTCAGCAGTGCCGGCCCGAGCCTCTTGGGGGCCCTAAACAGAATTTGATTTGAGGGCCCCCCTCCCACCACACACACAGTCACCTGTACTAGAAGATTATTGGCAAAAATGTCACGCTATAATGTTATAGCGAAAATTATAAACGAATACAGTGAGGTTATAATAGAAAACTAGGGCTGCATGTCGGGGGAGCAGCGGTGAGCCAGACCTGGTGGCCAGGGGGCCCCAAGCAGCCGCTTAGTTCGCTTATGCCTCGGGCCGGCCCTGGGGCTCACTTCTGTTTCTCTCCAGGTGGATGAAATCCGGCAGGTGGGGGTCAACCACTTCCACTTCTCCCTCAACTGGTCAGCTGTGGTGCCCACAGGTGACGTGGCTCATCCCAACACCACCCTGCTGGGCTACTACCGCTGCTTCACCCGCCAGCTGCTGCAGGCCAACGTCACGCCCGTGGTCACTCTGTGGCACCACACGCGCCTGCGCAGCAGCCTGCCGGCGCCACTGGACACCGCCAACAAGTGGCTCAACAGGTCGGACGCACTGCGCAGCCTTTTTTTTTTTATACCAGCTTCTCATTTTTATTTCCATTTTGGATTGTTTGCAATGAAAGAGCGGGAGAATCTGTTCGCAGCAGGCACCCATTAAACACCCGTCCCTTATCAGATACAGTTTATTACAATTCACACTGGCCTGATGTAAACATGCAATGTTTGCGTGCGCTTCTGGAACACCATCATAAAGCCTGCAGCCACGGTATCAGCTTTCCTTTTCCTTTAATAAAGAGCTATCAGTGAAACCAGGGGTTACACTATTGATATAATGGGACAATGTAATGCACTGGCATTTTAACCTGAACTGGTACAAGTGAGTGTGAGACTGTAATAGATCATTTAGGATATGCATTTATTCGCGTCAGTATTTTTAATGCATACTTTTGTTATATTGCGACTGCTCTATGTCTGAATTTGTTGCCTGCCATTAAATGCAAGCTCAGCGCATCATTCCAATCGTACCCATTCTCCCCATCTGTTCCCCAGAGAGACCCGCGGAGGCGTTCGCAGACTACGCCAGGCTTTGTTACAGAGAACTGGGGGCCCACGTGAAGATGTGGATCACTCTGAACGAGCCCAACGACGAGATGGTGAGCTACCAGGAGGGCCATCAGATGCTGCGGGCGCACGCGCTGGCCTGGCGCGTCTACGACCACGAGTTCAGACACGCACAGGGAGGAAAGGTCAGTGGATTTGCGATTCAGTGTTTTTTTTGTCGTTTTGGCTCTCAAATAAATCAACCTTCCCAATGCAATTGTTGCAAAAACGTCCCTTTTCCCGGCACGTTTTGTGTCGTGCCCCAGGTGTCCCTGGCCCTGCACATGGACTGGGTGGAACCGGCGTTTTCATTCAGCCGCGAAGACGTGGAGCCAGCCAAAAGGGTCCTAGACTTCCGCGTGGGCTGGTTCGCAGAGCCGGTCTTCGGCAGCGGGGACTATCCTCTGGGGATGAGGAGCTGGCTCCGGCAGCTCAACTCACTCGAGTACGAATGCATATGAGAAAAAGCAATGAAGATTTCAATGTTATTGAGCCGGATGCTGTTGTAGCAGTTTATCATTAATGGAAAAAAAGTCTCACGTACACACAATTAATAATTAACGGGGAAAAAAACGACTAACTATTAACTACTCAGTTGCACTGAAATGTGTCTCCCATGTAATGATCTGTGTGTGTTCCTCCTCAGCCTGCCAGTGTTCAATGAAGAGGACAGACAGCTGGTGAAAGGGACGTACGACTTCTTTGCCATTAGTCACTTCAGCACCAAGCTGGTGACACACGCCATGGAAGACTCGTAAGCTAAAGTCCGCTCCTTTGCCATCGCCGTCATGGTGACAGGTGACGTACAAGCAGGCGACGAGAGGAGGAGGAGGAGAGCGGAATGAGATCTTTAAAAAGATACCAGGATCCCTGAGCGCCACCTTCACGGCGTTTACTAAAAGACAAACTGCTCTGCTTCATTAGATTAAAGAGAATGTCATCTCCACGTGTGCAGGTACACCTACACGCCGATGCTGGAGGTCCAGCAGATGATAGACACCACGTGGATGATGTCTCCCAGGCCCGTGGTGCCCTGGGGTCTGAGGAAGGCCCTCAACTGGGTGAGGCTCATCTTCTGCGGTCTTGCGTTGTCGTGAAGAGATTCAAATAAAAAAGCCTTTGATATTAAGAGTAGTTGAATGTGAATAGACTGGGTTGTTCAATCAGGTTGCAATATATTCGTTACGGTTCGTCTTTAAGATTTCCCTACAAAACCTTCATTGGATTTTGATGTTTTACTAAAGGCAGTAGTGCCTCCTATGAAAAGTGTTTTCACACCAAAGGGACAGAAAATGTTTTTTTCGATGTGAAGAACTCAGAACAGCCGCTCAGACGTGACTGACGCCGCTCATCCGCTGTGTCAGGTGAGGCAGCACTACCGCGACGTACCCGTCTACGTGATGGCTAATGGGGTGCAGGAAGACCCGGCCCGCTTCAAAGACAGCCTCCGAGTCTACTACCTGTACAACTACATCAACGAGGCGCTGAAAGGTGACACAAGGGACGCTTATCTAGCCGTGCAGGTTTTACAGGATCAATGTTATTCTTTCTGCTTTCACGTTAAATCCTTCATCGGTGATTTAGGTTCCTCCCCTCAGCGGCCTCAGTGGGGCTTAATTATTAGACAGGTATTTAGGTCACTAACCCCTGAATAGTCAGCTGACTCAGAACAGTTGTCAACAAAGATACACACTCTTGACTTGTATCGAGGAGTCGTGGTCACTCGCCATCCGGTTCCTTGACATGATAAAGTTTAGCAGGTTACACTCAGTTAAACGTTAAAACGTTGCAGTGTCAGTCTACGATGTGCACACAGTGCCGTGTTGTTGTGCATTGTGCATGAGTGTGCTCTTTAACCACTAGGGGGCAACCACACACGGAAAGCAGCTTGTATGTACATCAATATATTATTAAATATATATTTGGTCTAATACATCAACTATGACATATGAGTTATATGAGTTCATCAAATCATATTTTTGACGTTGAACTATTTGATCTGGAAACAAAGGTTCTGTTTTATTTATAACACTAAAATAGTATTTTAACCCTCCACATTAAACATTTTTAAGCACTTTAGCATAATAATAATTTGAAATATGTATCATGAAGCTGTTGACAATATATATAAAAAGTTAAAGCTCCTGCAAACCAAGGATTTTTTTAACACCTGTCCTTCGATCGTCGTATATCGTCATTATACAATCTATTCTGTTAAAATTATGAATAAATGAGGGGTCAAAAGAAAAGCATTGATCTTGTTTCCTGTCGGTCGCAGCTCACACTCTGGACGGCGTGAACTTGAAGGGTTACTTCGCTTACGCCCTGAGTGACCAAAGGGACCCGGGCTTCGGCCTGTACGGACACATTCAGGAGGAGGCCATCGTCAAGGCCTCGCTCTCCAACTATCGCAACATCATCCAGCACAACGGCTTCCCCATTCAGGGAGCTGCGGCCCAACCGTGTCCCAGCGTCCCTCAGCCCTGCCCGGGCTGCCGCTGTGCTGGATAAGAAGCCCGTGGTGAGCTTCCTGACTCTGGTGGGCTCAGGAGTGCTCATCACCTTGGGCCTCATTGTCTACTACACAGCCAAGAGACCCAAGGAGTATTACTGATGCTCGCCACTGGGACTTGGGTTTTATAAATTACTCAAGAATTGATGTTATTAGCAGCAGATGTGTTTCCATTTACACTCTTAGATATAATTTATGCATTGAATCCAAAAGAAGAGAACTTCTGATGGTAGGTAAAAGAGGACGTGTGTGTCGGCTTTATGGATTGACAGAACTCAATAAACTATTTATGTTTTAGTAATGGTAATGAGTTATTGTTTTGTTTATAGTTCAATTGTCTGTGGGATTGAATGCAAACTCAATCTTCCAACAGCCCCGGTTTGATTCATCGCCTCACAATGGACACATAAGACAGGTACGCAGGCATTGTTACGTTATAAAATAGCAATGGCCACGCTCAGTGATTTCAGGAGTTATCGCTATGTAACAGCAAACAGATCATGTTCATAATAATGACATTTACAGAGAACTTATTTTCTATATACACACAAAGCAATTTATTGTTACAAATAATTTCCTGCTTCTATGAAAGCGGCTACGTTTGGATTGTTTGACCCCAATAGTGACAGCTCAGCGTTTATAAACTATGTACAGTAATGACTTTTAGGCAACAACCCATTGCAGGAAGCTGTATGGCAGACTTGCTTTTGTGCAAGATATGTTAATATGACCAGGAAATCAATAATGGCTGTTGAACTCCGAGCAAAGTATCCGTATTCTAATCAGAGTCAAAACATCATCCCATCCAGTCCGTCCTCCATGAACTTCTTGTAGATGGCCATGAACTTGGCGGTGAAGGCCTCGAGGTGGTAGATGGCTTTGCTGCCCAGCTGCATCCTGTGTTCGTAGTAGGCGGCCATGTGGGCCACCTCCGTCTTCAGCTGACCGTCGCAGTTACTCAGCAACTCTGTCACCAGGCCCTGGCAGAGGATTTGGAGTGAAGTGAATACTCTTGAACTCAAAACATTGCTGCGAACCATTCGCACGAGAGGACGATGTGATTGGTACCTTCATAATGATATCGGGAGGGATGCAGTGCGTGAGCAGCTCGTACAGCCTGGCGCGAACCTCCAACAACCTGCAACCGACACGGGTGGTGATTCAACGGTGAAATAAGTCCAGCCTCCCCCCCCAACCGATCTGATGAACTCTCCTTAAATCGCTGCGGAGCAAGCTAAACCCTTCTCTCTCCTACCTCTGAGGGCTCTGCTGGCTGACGATGGCGTTGGCCGTTTCCCTGAGGTAGACCTCCCAGTCCGTCTGCGGAACATCTTGGTCTGCCGAGAACGGATACCTGGGAACGATTAATTCAGTCTTGAATGAGCAAGTTCTTTTCACGGACGCCCCACGCTGATCCAAAGGTCACGCTGTGGAGAAAGGACGCTTTCAGGCGCTGTGTGGCGGCTTACTGTTGCACTCTGCACGCCTCGCACATCAAAAGGGCTTTGCGGAGGTTGCGACCAGACTTCTCTGTGATTTGTTCTGCCAGTTTAGGTGGGAGAAGTAGACCCTCCTTTTTACAGATGGATGTCAAAACACCGCAGACCTGGCGGACAACAGTAGCGATTACGATTATTCAAATGTGCCGCCTTCAGATGACTGCTAATGACAATCTGAAGCGCATCATCTCCACGTCACCTCTTCTGTGCTCGGCAGAGGAACCCTGATAGCCAGACAACGGCTCCGAATGGGCCCGATGACTTTAGAGGTGGAGGTAGAGCAGAGGATGAGACGGCAGGTGGACATGTACTTTTCCATTGTCCGGCGCAAAGCATGCTGGGCATCCTTGGAGAGTCTGTCCACCTCTGTAAGCAAGACCACTGAAAACACAACAGTGACGGTCAGACATTACGTTTTCACAAGGTGGAATGAAGATGAGGGGATGGGGGATGTCCTCTAACATGTGATGGGATTTTTTTTAAGACCAGCTTTCACAAGTCAAAGTGACTCCTAGGTATTCAGCCTTCCCGACCTTTGAACTCTCTCTGGGTGCTTGACTGGATCTGCTGTGACTGAGCCACGGTCTTAATCAGCTCCTGAATCACCACACGGTCCTGGTTCCCAGCATCACTGTTAGAAACAGAACAGAAATACTCGTCTGCCACATCAGCACACATACCCGCTCTGATAATCACACCGAGCCAGACCGCTTAACAACACAAAGACACAAACTTTGAACGAGGAAGCTTATCATTTACACTGAAAACACTTGCCTGACCTATAAAAAAAAAATCAACACATGTCGTGTACTGTGCTCCAGTTGGTTAGATTATTGACCAATCAAATCATTCACTGGGAAGGTTTGCAGAGTAGACACCTAATAATAACTCAAACCTGAAGACCTGTTAATACATTTTAATCTGCAATATAACCAACAACTACAGCCATCAAGTAAACGCATAAGCGTAAAGAATTCACTGGAATGAAGTGAAATGATCTGTGATGAATTAAATACACATTGCGACTCATTGATCACGGAGTTACCTCGGGTTGACTTCCAAGTGATAGTTGCTGGCTATTGTGTTAATCTCAATTTTCTTCTTCGACGGGGCCTGCAGGTGAGAAACACACAGGACACAAGCTTCATCAGTGTTTGCTCACGAAGAGGAGAGAGCTGTGTCGAGTAACCCCGACTGTAAGGTATTGTAGTATCGGCTGGGACACTTTGTCCTCACGTCTCACCACGACGGTCTGGTGCTCGATGCGCAGCTTCTCCACCCCGGCTCCGTACAGCTCCCTCAGCAGACACATGATGCGGGTCTTCTTCCCGGCGCCGGACGGCCCGTACACCAACAGGTGGGGGAAGTCGCCACATTGAACCTGAAAAACAGTTTGTTTGTTTGTTTGTTTTTTTTTCTTGGTGGATTCACTCGCGCACGTTTGCGTGGGCTTCATGCGACTACGATGCTAATGCTAGTGTTGCCTGGTTACGGTTAGCATAGACAAGCAAGCAGGCCGTTTCTCTCACCAGGTTTTTCAGCTGAGTCGCTTGCTCTTTGTGATAGTCGAGTTTCCCGAGGGAGGTCGGTCGATATTTGTCCACCCACAAACTCATTGTGTTGTGAATTCAATAACCGTAATGTTCCGTGTTGACAGCTTGGCTCCAGTTGTCCAACTCTCCCGCGAAATCGCGTTCACACAGCTACTTCCGCATGTGCTACGGAGAGTCCGCGGGGTCAAAGGGTCTAACAGGCGAGAGGTAAATCCGCTCTCAGGACTGAAAGTAGGACCAGACTGGGCACCAGACGTGTCTCGTGTCTGAAAAAAACAACAAAAAAAACAGTCTGTTCTTTACAGGTTTTGTCAGAATGCTATTTTGTAGTGTTAATTAATTGTATACAGAACTTTAAGCGTAGCCGGCTAGCGTTGGTGTTTCCTGCCCGTTTATTGTAATTTGCACAAGACGCGTGTCTTGTTGGCAGAAAGCCTGAGGGGCCGCAAAAAGTAAAATGAGAGCAAACAGTAAATAGTTTACTTATACAGGCCCGGTAGAAGATTAATCTGTCTCTTAAAGATAGCATCTTTTTTGCAGCAGCAGCAGCGGATTGGCAAGCGTTAAATTGTACCACCTAGGACTAGAGCTGGTCATTTTTGGAGGCGCAGACTAAATGCAATACACTTATTAAATGCCAGTTAATGTGAATGTTTGTTGTCAGAATCAGGTTTTGTATATATATATATATATCACACTATTTTCTCTTATGGTTTCATTGTGTACTGAATCCTATCTGTTTTTTTCCCTGCTTTTCTTTAGCATAATATATGTCATAGAAAGGTAAATATACCTTTCTATGACAGGAATGTTGCATATGTAGGAGCCTGTCTCAGCAGGTTGGGTGGAGCTTTTACTAAAATACGTGTTTGGGTTGAATTAATTAGGGTGATGAAACATCTGGGACAGTAGGTGGAAGTTTATCAATATCATGCAAGATAACTTAGGCTGTTCATTCATTATTATAAATACTGTATTGTCTTTGAATCTAAAGATAGTATTTCAAACTTTCAGGTCACCCAAAATACATGTTGGAATTCCCAATGGTACATTTTTTTGGCCTCTTTCTTTGAAACTCCTTTATCTGCAATAGATCACAAGCGTTGCTGTGAAAACTGTAAGTTTTAATAACGAGGATCACATAACAATTAAAGATACAGGATTAATTGCTATCCTGTCATTTTATGTAAAAAGACCTAATGTAATTTTAATCAGTAATCAGAAAACAAACACGTAACATGTCAGACATACAAGGATTTGACTTGGCGGTTGGTGTGGCACTTAGACCAAACTGTCCATCGCCGTGGTTTTTTCTCTTTTAATGATTTACAGCCAAAATTCAAAATACCTCAACAAGCAAATAATCTCTCTGTAGAAACTGTTTTTATATGATAGTGGGTGGAGAGACATTACAGATAGCTATTGAGATTATAACAACTGGGAACTTAAGTGCACCTTCTAACTTGACCAGATCTCTTCCCCCCCCAAAGACCAAAGTCCAACAGGCCTCAACAGGCGAAACATTCGTAATGTTAATGTACAAATAACAGGTCGGTACTTGTTGAGCACTAAAGTGTAACGCTGTAGTTTCAAAGGCTATAAATTGAGAGATTTTTAGAGAAGATGACAACGTGTTTAAAGCATTACCGCATGTTCTGTTGAGAAATGTGCTTGAAAGCTAAAAAGAAATCCTTTGCCTCAGGCATCATACATCACTGGGTGAAAAGGACGACTGGAGATTGAAAGCTGCAAATCCTTTTCACCAGAGTCTTATTCTTAAAATGTACGTTAAGTTATTTAATCAAGTTTGATCATTCCAAACTTCATCATTCATTCTACATTTCAAATGCTTTCAGCGCATCATTTATATGTATTATATCTCTTGCATGTGCTTGCAAAGTAAAACACACGCACACACACACACACACACACACACACACACACACACACACACACACACACACACACACACACACACGGGGAGGGGAGAGCATTCCTCACCCTCTTCTTTTTTCCTCCTCACAGCATTTTGTATATTTTCAGAGTTAAACTCACGGCTTCATGCAGCACTTGAGCTTTGCGTTGCCTCAGCAATGCCTCCTTCCGACTGCTTTGCTGGATCTGCTCTCTGATGACACAACTTACGTACGACAATATCTGGTAAGTTGAAATACGAGTTTTGTGTTTCTATAAAAATCCCTTTGTTTCTAAAATGTTTTTTAATAAGAAGATTGCAATTACATATGCTTAATTATGGCTATATAGAATAGGATATTTTTTTGTATTTAAATACAATACAATTTGTGTTAAATTAATGTAAAACTGCCCTTTCCGCAACTCTGCAGGTGGAACCTCATTTCTTTTTTACACTAATACATGCTGTTTTTGATATTTTAACACCATCCACAGGGTGTTTGAAAGAAAAAGAAAACAATTCCCAGACAAGGAAAGGGTGTGTTGGCTCGAGCAAAAAATATCCAGCATGAAAAAACAATGTGTTAAAAACTTTAGAGTAGTGCACCAACTACTATCTAGTACTAATTCAATAACCACAATACTCACAGAATCCAAATAGTGGGAATTTCTTTTAGCTAAAATGATTAAATTGAACTGCAGCACCGGGGGACGTTTTACTGAGAGGAAGAATATTGATTGGTTGATAAACTAAGCAGCAAAATCCATAATGTAGTCTGTAAATCTGTAAGCAAATCCAGACCTCCTCATCTATTTACAGAAACAATGTAAATACAGATATACATGTGCATATTCACATAATGGGAACATGAATCAATTTGCCTAAAATTACAACCTGTGTCTCTTTCTTTTATCTCCTCTCCAGCTCAGGTATCACAGGACCTCCCTGGGCCTTTCGAAATGTGTAAATATCCTCCATTCACTCCTTATTTTAGCAGCTGTCCGTGATAGGACGGTTCACCCGGCTGTGCCTGAGTGAGCCTCCATCGTGATCACTAAAAAATGGCCCAACAAATGAGGACCGGTTCCGTCGTGATGCTTGACGGTCCAGCTGCTCAGGGGCCTGTTCACAAACATAACCCCCCTGTGGCCGTCGCCGCGGGTCACCCGCAAGTCCAAGTTCCCCTCGGGACTCGACGCTCCAGCGTGTCTCAACCCGTTCCTCTGCGACGCTGTGCTCCGGGTCCGGTTGCCACTCAGGAGCTGCAGGTGGACACCGGCTCTCCCTGTGAGGACACTAAGCCTGCCTTAAAGCGGAATGGAGCCGGTGAACGCAGGCGGAGTTCAGACGTGGCTCCTGGAACAGGTCACGACACGGAGGAATGCCGTTGCAACCATCAGCCTGCATCTGGGAACGCACCGCGGGACGGCCTGGATCTGCCGAGAGTAGTGAAGCACAAGCCGAGTGCCATTGTGTTCTGTCATCATGATTGCAGCACAGGCAAGCGGGTGATGTCTGAGGGCGGAGATTCCTCCCCATCCGCCGACGAGGACGAGGACGAGGACGACTTTCCCCCGGCGTCACAATACAAGGAATTCCTGGTCAGTCGTCACAGGAGGAACTTGAGCAGGAACCGGAAGTGCTCGAGGAAGAGACAGGACGCACAGAGTAATGGTCCAGCAGCTGGCAGCTGCCGAAAGACCACCAACAAGGGAAAACCTGCGCTGACGGGTAGCCAGGAGCAAGAGGAACCAACGCTGACCAACGGGAAACAGGTGAGAAACACAAGACAGGGGCAGAGTGATGACATTGACCCAGAAGTCTTTTTTTTCACTCTGCAGAGTTGCTGTTGAAAGCAATCGAGTAGCTGCAGGCAAGTTGACCGCTCCAAGGACGAGAAGCCCTTACGATATTTACAACAGCTCTCTTTTATTTAAGTTTCACAGAAAGCCATGAGCCTGAAACTGAATCAGTTAAATGCAAGTGAGCCTTCATTCATAAAAAAAAAAAGAAATCAGTTGTAACCTCGAACCTACTTTCACCACTTGAGGGCAGCAAATGATCTGTAACTGCCGCCGCGCTGCCTGGACGCTTGTATTCTTTCCATTGTCTCTTCAGGATATTTAAAATGTGTAAATAGAAGTTGCATGGGCAGCTAGGAACAGTATAAATGATTGCAGCATACACATGCGAGGCTGCAATGTGGTTGCAGAAGGGTAGCTGATCCTAAAGGATTCGTGTGCATAGATGTGTGTAGCAATGTCATTGGTTTGATTATGGCTGGTTCATCTTTCTTACATGTCTTCCATGTCCATCCCTCTTCTGCTTCTTTCTTGTGTTAGGTATAAAAAAAAATCCATTACAAAATTATAAATTATAAAATGTCCTTTTATGCCACCAAAATATATCGATATCGAAACTGAAGAAAATAAATCCTAAATTCTCATCAATTTTTTCCCCTGGCCTGGCATCGCCACCTCCCAGCATGCAATGCAGCAGCGGGCGGGCGTCCGTGGTTGTAGTAGTGTGAGTCTGCCCCTGACGGCGTTCTCACACCCGTCAGAGCTGCCCCTCGGATGCCGGCACGTTCCCACAACAGTCCTCTGGCACGCCGCTCTCCCCCGTCGGACTGAAATGAAAGGATTTGTGCTTTGTCCCTTTGTGTTATCGTTCTTAGAGATTGACCAAGTAGCTCTTAAAGTCACTTATTGACAGACTTGGCCGGTGCTCATTTGAATACCTGTTAAGTCTAAGAGGCCCCATTGTGGTTTCACATTCCTTGAATATCTTGGTTCAGCCAGTTGAGGCTGAAAATCAAGATTAGCTGTCAAATTCTAGTCCGCTATCGAGACTTTTTTTTCCGTATCGTGCCCCGATTCTGCAGGTCACCGGGCACCATCACCAATCCCGCTGCCCATAGCAAGTTACTGTATGTTACAGTGTGTCTGATGTTTTTTGGACTTGAGCTTTTTTTTTCATAGACGGTGTGACTTGGTTAGTTTCAAGATTCCTCTTTTCATTCCCAGAATCCATAGCATGCAGCCATCTGCTGTTTGAACTGGCACATTACGCCTTTGGATTTGGAGGACCAACTACGTTTGTTTGTGAGCCGCTTACTTCCTCTCCACTAGAATATAGCAGCAGCACAAACGCGATATTGTCTTTAAATCACACACACTCACTGTACCGCCTCCCTTCCTTATTGAGGACAACGGGTGTTTTAGCCTTTCAGACTGATAATGGAATGATCTTCCATAGCACAGACAACGTGAGCTCTACCACGTGTTAACACTGGTCAGAAGCCCGTTAACGTTTGATGAGCTTTCACAGCCCTCTGCTGGGAATAGAAAGTGTGCGAATGGGATTCTGTGTGCATTCGCGTTCGCGTCAGTGCGCTTTACCTGCCACTCAGCGCATGTTCATGTTTGCAGTCACTCGTGCCAGAGGGGAAAAAAGCCTCCACTCCCTCTGTGCCCTCCCCTCGGCCCGGCTCTGTACCCCATGGTGAGGGTAAAAATAGCCCCCTGCCTGCACATAGACAGCCCTCTGTGTGTAGGAATCTGGAGACGTGGGGGCTGCAACACACAGGAAACGGCTCCGCTGCCAAAGCCGTTACTGCAGATATTTTTTAAACTGGTCAACACGATGGGTTTTGGGAAACAGGAGTGGGGACGGAAGGGTGTGTGTGTGTGTGTGTGTGTGTGTGTGTGTGTGTGTGTGTGTGTGTGTGTGAGTGAGCGGTTGGGTGGGTGAGGCCACGCTTGTGTCTGCGCATGTATGTGTGTGAGTGAGGGGGCTGTTTTTGGACTTCACGCTCCTCAAAGGGGCCCTATGTGCTGCTATCAGCCTGTGGGACTCTGGGATCGGCAGCGGAGCCCAGAAACAAAGCAGTTTGTTCAGTTCCTGGAAGGCCAGTGAACAAGTGTCTCAGTCAAAGTGCGTGAGCAATGCGTGGAGACGGAAAGAGAGGGAAAGTGAGGTATGTGCGTGACTGAACACATGCAGCACAAATAATGTACGTTGGCCGCAATGATGTTTTTATTTTATTTATTTTTATTGTATAATATAATATAATCAGTGGTTTGATTATGGCTGGTTCATCTTTCTTACATGTCTATCCCTCTTCTATAATATAATTTATTGTGTAATATCAAATATCATTATCTGTTTTTTTAAACTACAACATTAATTTATTTGACTACTGTGCAATAACATTTTTATTTTTATTTAATTCTCTACTGTTCAGGACTATCTTATCTTATCTTATTGGAAATTTAAGCATCTTTGGCTTCCGTCTCCTCTACGAAAGCCTGTCTTGTCCTTCGTCTAAGTGAATCTCCTTAAGGTGCAGCACTGCAATGATCGTGTGAGCGGACTGGAGGCAATGAAGGGTGGAGTGGGAGGATGAGGAAGAGGAGTGTGTGTTGGTTCAGGTCCAGGTTGACCAGCCTACATCAGTGCGGGTTTATACCCGGGGTCAAAACCACACTCACGTGTGCGTTTGTGTCTCTTAACCTGTGTGTTCAGGCTGCTGACGGCGACTCCATGACCCTGCTGAGTGAAAAGTTGGATCGCCTCAATGAGGGGATCCAGGGAGTCCGAAGCGCTGATTCCAATGCTGAAGAGGAGCAGCAGAGCAACACGGTAAGTCAAGTACAGTTTAATCAGGTCTGCGCTTTGAACTGGCTTTCTATATGAATCATGATAGAAACCAATTAACAAAAGATCAAATAAACTAATGAAATGAAACAAATGAAACAAATGTCTGCATGTATTTAACTGTATGCATTCTTTACAAATTAGACTGCAATGTAGCTACGTTTCCAAAGTTCAATACTTAAAATCAAACCAATTGCGGGACACAGTCAAATGTGAAGAACTTACCATTGAGTCGACATAATGTGCAACCCAAACACGTTGGCCCCACTTCCTGGAATGAGTTACCAGTCGTTCAGTCTCTCCCTACTTGAATTAGTTAAGGATGGGCTTCAAGCCTCCTGTTTTTACGCCATTGAAACTCTTTTGAAGCACTTCTGACTCGACCGGCCTCCATCTTGAAACGCCATCGATCCTCCAGGGACTACAGGTCTCGTGGTGAGAGCGTATCTTCCTCCAGATTATCATTCCGTTAAAGCTTTATTTAAAATATCTTCTGCAAGGAGTCCGTGGCCACCTCCTGTGCTTGGCTCCTCTGTTCTCCTCTCACATTGCATTCCTGCTGCCTCATTTTTCTCACCAAGGGAAAATCTGGTAACCTCAAATAGCTCTTAAACCAACAGCACAGAACTTTAGGAATTCTTATAAAAACTCTGCGTTGAATCAAGCTAATCTTAATCAAAATGTCTGGCGAGCCAGTTAAAAAGCATTAAAATAGACACTTTATGTGTCATGTCATAGGTCAGGTATTTTTATGAAGCACTAAAGCAAATTTTACATGCATTGGGGATGTATGCAGCAACTTATCGAGGTAAAATACGCAATACAACCAGTGTAACGATTAATAAAAAGACAAAGCGATGATGATGTTCAGTTCTGCTGCCTGAATGGTAGTGAAAAAGAAGCGAAGAGACTTTTCATCCCAAGAATGTCCAACAATTTATAAGGTAATAAAGATAAAATAACTCCAGCCCAGGACAGGCATTCATAGTTGTGCGAGTTATAAGATATTACGGTTTGTGTTGTCTAATATCTTCTAACTAGAATCACATTTTTTATTGTAGGTCAATGGCTTAATATATATGCAGAAGCTGCAGAAATAGCTGACTTTGGTTCATCACCATCCATCATAATTACAATAAAGCCCATAACACTTTATTTATTCATTAAGAGGCAGCAACCTCCGGGTCTGAAAAGTGAAGCCAATCCGGAACTTAATCAAACTGCTATTCTTTCTTTGACTATCAGGACGGAAACTCCTCAAAGTCTTTGAGAGAACTACTATACTTCTTACTTTATGTTCTTACTTCAGTAGACATGAGTTGATGGTTTAAATAACTAGTTCCAAATTTACATCAATACAGCATGACGTTAAGTTATGGTCCCAAAATAGACGTTTAAAATTTTAATCTGATAAATGGGAAAAAAAGAAACAAACAAAAGGTTTCTAACGATGACCGCATAGTTAGAGAATTAACAGCAGCATTGTGCTGTTCCTGTGATGCAAATGCTCCACCAGGCCAGAAATGGAATTTTCAACACAGACCGGCATTGTATCTCGTGATGAAGTGGAAACGCGTCTCTCTGTTGGTGCACTTGAAGATCGGATTCTTGCATGCTGTTTCACGGAAATCCATGTCCCTTCTTCCTTCGCTCTCATTTTCACTTGGTCCCTGTTATCGGCTCCGTTGGGGACGGGGGGCGGGGGGCAGCGGCGGGTCTGAAGTGGGCACAGTGGTTAAGCCACGAGGTCAGGCAGGGATGGACTTTCCTTTATCGCCGCTGAGCGGGAATACACAGGATGCCAGGACGGGGCTGTTTGAGGGGGGATTTTTCAGAAAGGGAGAAGGGCAGACACATCATCAGCAGTGTCTCATGACTTCAGAAACTCCCCACCGACAGCAGCTCCGCTGAACGCTCCACAGACAGCAAACGGAGAGCCAGAGAGCTGCTGCAGAGCAGGCGACATGGAGACAGGAGCTCGGGCAAGAGACTGGAGGAGAGAAACTGATATCAAAGGGCCGCTAGAGCGTCAAAAACAGCCTTTTGGAAACATAACTGCGATTGATAAATAAGCAATAAATGAGGCCAATGGGTGGCATTTTCTTCCTGTCACCACTGTGATGAATAGTAAATCAAAATGCATATCATCTTCAGAGAGGAAGAGGAGAGGGAAAACAAAAATGAAAGTGACTAACCTTACGGAACAGCTGTGGGAATCAATCTAACCATTTTTTACTACTTATTAGTTGATGATGTTATACGGAGGTCAAAATGTTGTGGTTAAAGACCTAATGTGGAAAACAGATGGATCCTACTTAATTTGACTAATGGCAACTCAAGTTGCATCAAACATTAGTTTTATAGATGACAAAAAGTCAGCAGCTGGCCTTTATGACAACATGACAAGAACACCACATGACAAATATTCAAATTTCCACTTATTCAGGGAACTTCAGGGATTTTTGCTTTTGATGAAATCGTATTTGTCAACCGCTGTCTCCAAGTACAGCGCTGAACTTGGATGAGAATTATTTTTAGTGCAGACCATGCAGTATAATAATAATAATAATAAGGCCAAAAAAAGAGCCGTTAAGTCTCAATCAGCTTGAGGGCTCGTGGTTCGAGCAGTGAAAGCACGTCTCTTTGCCCCATCCAACTTCTCCTTCTCCGTCCTCGCAGGGCGGGACGGCGAGTCGAGCGCCACCTCAGGAGGAAAGGACCACCAGGACTCCGGAGAGGCGCTGCCGACCTTTGACCCGCAGCCGGCCGCTGACCCGCTCGTCCCTCTCGTCCCCAACGCATCTGCACGCTCGACGGGTCCGGGTGAGCGAGGTTGTCCTCCTGTGGGGTCGATGCGGGAGTGTTTGTGCCCATCAGGGCTCAGTTTGTGCTGCTTAATCGTGGACAGTTACTAGTTTTCTATTGGAACCAATAGTTGGATATTTTCACTGCTTCGTGTAGCCTCAGCCTTACATGTTTCCCTTCCTTCTTTGTCTTCAATCGTCTCTGGTCCTTCTCTCTGGGCTTCCACCCGGCCTGCGCGCACCCTGCTGTTGTGTAAATAAGGTGAGAGTAAAAGGATGAGACGGCTCTGCTCCGTCCGGCAGAATGCCAGCTCATCTTTCTGCGTGTCAGCACTGCGGCAACAGCCAACCGCAAATACAGCACCGCACAACAGGTGCAGCCGTCAGACAGACGGGGAAACGAGGGCAATGGGTTTCAGTTATATCTGATGTGTTGCAAACAACGCCAATTTCACTGAACAGCATTTCTCTCAGCTTTCAACAACGTCACCAGGTCTTCACCGTTAGGATGGACGCTTTGTTGTTATGGATGTGGATTTAAAAGATGCTTTGATACATCACATAGCTGAAAGAGATCCGGCAAACTGTCATTTCATATGCCAGGTTTACGTAGGAGTCTTTGAATCTCTCAAAGAGGTCCGTGCCTCTAGTGAATACATTGGTACACGCCTTTTGTCAAGAGTCTTCACTTTTATTTCCTCTTTTAACGATGTTGAATATTTGTGTCATGCAGTGCCGGCCCGAGCCTCTTGGGGGCCCTAAGCAGAATTTTATTTGGGGCACAGTCACTTGTGCTAGAAGATTATAGGCACAAATGTCACGCTATACTGTGATAGCGAAAATTATAAACGAATACAGTGAGGTTATAAGACAAAACTAGGGCTGCTTGCCGCATAAGCGAACTAAGCGGCTGCTTGGGGCCCCCTGGTCACCAGGGGGCCCCAAGCAGCCGCTTAGTTCGCTTATACCTTGGGCCGGCCCTGGCGTCATGCATTGTTGCTCGTGGATTTTAGTGTTGCTGTTCTTGATATTGATACTGATATTGATCAGATCACTATCTTTCTTTGGCTCCCCTCATTACTCACACCAGGTATCTATTTTGATTACCTTCCCTTTTCTGTCATGCCTTTTTCTCATTTTCTTCTTCCCAGATTAGAATACAACAAACACAGCGCATAGACACACACGATATGCTTTCCAATTTAAGTCGGTTTAAGTGGGTTTTCAAACAAAATGCTCTTAACATTTCCAATTCCAATAAACTGATTGTGTTTGACATTCAAACAAATGAACTGTTATGTTTGTGGGTTTTTACTATCATTCTATGACTGTACTCACTGACCACATCTTTTTCCTGGTTGTTTTCCCGGTAACCACGAGTCTTACATTGTCCAGTGCTCATGTCAATCCAGGGCTGTTTGTGTGTTTGTTGCTGTTGTTCTTACTGTGGTTTATTCTCTTTTTGTCTCACGTCAGGCTGCCTGCAGGATGACCAGTGGCTCTGCAGGTATGTGGCTGAAGGAGGGGGGGCGGGGTTTGGGGGGGTCTTGCATTCAGTAGCCGTTCAGTTTGCTTGTTTGCATTCCCGCGTTGGGATATTTTGGGATGTCTCCCACATGGTTCCCAGCCAGTGCGGCGAAGCTCTACCACCCAGAAGGATCGATTTTTCTATTGTTGTGTACACACACACACACACACACACCACATGCATATTCAGCTGCACAAACAAAGATATGTGTGCAAGTTCACACAAAAAAAGCAAATACTTTATGCTTTGAGGTTTTGGTTTGGTGGAATTTATTATGTGATAACACTTGGAAGCTAATCTCACTTTCACCAGAACAAAAACCAAGGTTTTCCCATTGAGAATACCACTTGTTTTAAAAAAGTACAATTTTAGGTTTTGTTTGGTGATTGAATTTTTTTTACCCTTTTTACTTTTCCCTCTGGGACGCGAGTCTGCAGAGACGGTGATATGAGAGTCTGAGGAGATGATTAACGAGTCCAACTCTGACCTCTGTCCATATCGTTTATCCTCACTTTCCCTTTTTGACTGACATGCACAGGCGTCATGGCAACTGTAGTTAACGGCAACCCAACCAAGATGCGTCGCCTCTGCCGTGCTGCGGGATTGTTCATTTTTGTATGTTTCATCTGTATGTGCGTGTGTTTGTGTGTGTGTGTGTGTGTGTCTGTTGTGCACATGTTGTGTTTCTCCAATCTCCAATGGCTACGCTGAGGAGTCCCATTACTGTCAATAGTCCTCGTTGCAGCGGTGCATTCTGGGTAATGAGACCCAAGAGGCTGCGAGAGGTCAGAGGTGACGCATTTGCTGGCGTGCAACGCGGTTAAATGTTTGTGTGTGTGTGTGTGTGTGTGTGTGTGTGTAGACTTGTTTCATTGTTTTGGGCTTTCGGGCTTCGGGTTTGTTTTCTCACTATAGAGGGTTTATTTTCTCCTCCGATATTAGGAAACATGTTAGCTGCTTGACCTGAGATCCTGTCTAATCCCTCACGTGTGTGTCTCGTGTGCAGACGGACAGGACATGATACGCACGTATCTGTGCTCACATAGCTGACATTCAGTCTGCTCCCCGAGCAGATAAACAGGGAATTCCTCCCAAGGAGATTAAACCAGATTCACCAGTGTTCATACATGTGTTCTCTGCGGGGGGGGGTTTGTAATCATCCGCAGCGTGTACCTTTTGATGCTATCATTCTTTTTTTGCGGGTGTGTGTGTGTGGCGGAATGCACGTCGTGATGGTATGTGGTTTAAATCAAACTCTTCCCGAGGAAAACGTTTAATCCCGGCAAAGGATTTATTTTTGAATACATTTCCTGAGTAGTTAAAACACAACAACAGAGGTGAATTGTTTTATAAATGCTTAAGAGCTTTTTGACGTCACACATTTGCATTTGAGTAATCTTCATTTCAAGGTCACATAATGGTTAACACCTAATCCCTACTGCACATGCATGAAAAACCAATTGTTTTCACCTTCTAAACTTTTTTAAATAGATCCGTCGGGACAGCGCACGTTTATTTTCCAAATGGACGTATTCTGCTTTTTAAATGCTTACTCCTGACCAAGAACAGCGACATTTCCTTTGATTCATCCGCTGCGCTGCACGAAGGTGGAAAGTTGGCAGAGTCTTATACCACAAAGATCAAACGCATCGCCGGCTGAAAAGGGGAGACTTCGCACTGCCGAATTGAAGTTCTGCCCTCCTGGTTGGGTTTCTTTCTAGATGTCCTGATTGGGACGTCCACCTTGTCTCTCGCACCGTGGACGTTGCTTTGTTCCACCTCTTCGCTCCGGCTCCACATTGTTTCAGAGAAGCTGACGGGAACTTCACCACTGCTGCGGTATACTGGCCACTATTTTAGAAGAGTGCTATTTTAGAGCTGCTGGGAAGCCTCAAATGACCTTGGCGTGAACCAAATGCTGACACACATTCTCAACACTCAAATAAGTAATAATAATGAAACCGATTTCCGTGGCATTGGAAAGTGTTCAGTGAGGCTGTGCGTAATCGTTATTTATAACCAGTGAATCATTTTAGTAGGTTCTTAATAGGCCTGATTGGAGAGATTCAACTGTTCAAGCACACTTGTGACAGACGTTTCTCGATGTTTAAACAAAAGTTTTTTTTCCTCGTTTCAGCCGTTTGTGAAGTCCGTCCCTTCGCTGAGATTTTCTTTTAACTTAAAAGTAAAGAGGTCCATTCATGTTTCTATGAAGTTCATAGGTGATATATCTGTGTGTGTGTGAGAGACTAAAGAAAACTCCACTTCTACCCTTGTGTTATGCACAAAATACCTCACACAGAAAAACAGTTGGCTCAGCAATTAACCTGCAATAAACCTTTATTAGCTAAATTACGGTACCTTTTTGTAGTGTTTTCGTGGGTGTTCTAGTAGCTGTGATGTGTCGTGCATACATTAATGCTTTTTTATGCAAGGAGGTCCCTTATTAACTCAGAGCTTAGTAAGTCAGCATCTGTGTGTGTGTGTGTGTGTGTGTGTGTGTGTGTGTGTGTGTTTGTGTGTGTGTGTGTGTGTGCAGCACTGCTTTAACAAGTCTGGAAGTGGATTTGGCTGTAGTCCCAGTCTTCCATCACCTCAGCCTTTTCATTTTTCCTCTGTCTGTCTGCCCTCTGCTGTCTTTTCTGATTGTTTAAACTGTAACTCAACCCCCAGAGGGATTTTTATTTTCCATCTTTATTTTTTCTTCTTCAGTGTAGTTGTTTGCTTTCTTAAATATTTCTGTCTATCCTGTATTGCAAGGATGCCAGTTTGCAAGGACGTGCAAATGCGTTAATGCTCAAATAATCACACTTATGCCGTGCATCCACGGTAAATGCTCCAAAGGTACCTCTCTTTTTAGCCGTGATTGCAAAATCCCAAATCATCATTTTTACTTTTTATGGAACTTACTTATTAGGTCAATGAACGATACACACAAGCTGTAAATGCTGAAATATTAATGTCTTCATTTATTACGGGGAACATATCACGAAAGCGTTGTTTGTTTTGAGATCCAGCGAAGACGGAGCAATATTGAAATTCATTTGAAGATATATTCTTTTTGCTTAAAACATCCAATGTAAGCTGCTAAATGGCCTAGAAGTTGTGTGTGTGTGTCTGCTTGCTGTATGCGGCGGGTTAGGCAGCACACTGGTGTATTTTAGAGCTTTGCCCCTGATTGCCCCTGTCTACTATGGATGGAAACGACACAGTAACCAAAACAGTTTTGAGGCCATAAAACCCAAACAATGAGGTGAAACTTGTAAAACGTGTGTGTTTGTGTGTAGACGCGTTGGCCTGTGTGTTTGGCGACACGCATATGAGTGAGTGTTTGTGAGCTCGCCGCACAACCTTGTTTGTTTGTGTGTGGTCCTGCAACCCAACACCGGCACCAGAGAAGGAGGTTGGTCCTCACTGACTTTCCTTCTGACAGCTGAAAACGTCACAGTGTGTCTGTTGCCCCCTAAGTGCCTTTTTAAAATGAGACGCCCAGCAACCAGGCCTCCTGTCGGCGTGGGATCCGCACTCCCGTGACCTGAGGAGTTTCCTCTGTATCCATCAGCTAGTGTTTCCCCTCCCGGCCCTGCTGCTCCGCGTGGCCCTCCGCGCTCCGCTTTCAAACCCCGGGGTCTTTCTGCAAACACGACGTCGAAACCCCCCCCACCCGCTAAGCGCTCACAGCGACAGACTTCTCCTGCTGAAGGGAGGGAGCATGAGGGGGAAAGACATTCAGCATTGGCTCCTGAACAACTTTCACCGTCACCGTTGATTCAAGCCTGTGTGAACTCCAGTGAATGTCGCTGTTTCACTTCAGGCTCCTTAATGGTGAAAGTGAAAAGCAGGTCGATCCTGTTTAATTTAGTGAAGATCAGACCGAATGTCACAATCAAACGTTGTCTACTTCTTCTAACAAAGATGAGCTCGCATCTTTGATGTGATGCTCTTTGTAACTCGAGTGCAGTGAGCTTCGTGTTAACAACATCACCTCTTGAATGCTGAATTATTTTTGGGGGTTAGTTTAAAGAATTGCTCTGTGATTAAGGATACACTTTTTTTTGTGCAGCCGATAGTCAGTTTAGGTCTTTAGAGTTCTTATACAGAAGCAAACTTATCTTTTCCAAGAAGCTACTCTTTTGCCAAATGTACAGTTTCAGCTCTTGTCGTGTTGCCGAGGGTAACGAGCACCATCACAAATGAACTCATGAACAGATGTTGGATTTTGAATCCTGCAGCAGTGATCTTGGAAATGCTTCTGGAGGAAGTGAGCAACACATGGAATTACCATGTGAATCATAGTATGTGTATGTTTCTGCTCTCTGGGATCACGTGATCTTAATGTGAGTTAAGAAATTTAGGTCAAGGTCACACGGGGCCATATGTTCTATAGTTTCAGCTAATGGTATGGTTTTCCACTTTAAGCTTCAAGCTGAACTTGCACAGCATTTATTTGACAGGATGAGAAGTGAAGATTCTTCTCCGTCTGGATTCCTCTTTCGTTTGGTTTCGATTGTAGTGCAACCAAAGACAGCAGGTGAGCAGACATACAGTGTGAGTGCCGGCGGTTCGTCCATGCCTGTGTGTTTCAGTCTCGAGCGGTAAAGCCAAGTGAGTTGAGCAGCGTGGCCTGAATGACTGAGTGTTTCTGAAAATAGACCACGGAGGCAGCGGAAGGGGTGAGGAGGAGAAAAAGATGAGCATTCTTTATGCAGTCTCTTTTTTTTTTTTGTAAAATGTGTCGTGTTGATGATGTTTAGACGGATAGCAGGAGCATTTGTTAAATCGTCTATAGCTATTGGAGACAGATGCTACAGTAGAATTTCCGACGTCATGCTGACAATACAATGTGAAAACCTGAAATGATTTGACAGGAAGAAGAGGGAGAAACTCCTCCTCTTGCTCCACCTTCTCCTCCTCCTCTTTTTTGTTGCCTCTAAACCTACCTTCTCCCAACCAGCCCTGCTGTCCACTTTCTGTAACTGCTGCAAGATCTGATGTCTGCTGTGTATTTGCTCCCATAACCTCGGGTTGGTCCAGAGAACAAGCCCATCCTGCTGCTTTGATTGGCTGACTTTAGCCGTTGAATGTGTTGGGCGGGTGTTTTGATTGGCAGCTGCTGTGAGAGGCGGTTCCTGTGGTGCTCCCTCTCCCTGGCGGGAGTGGAGGTCCACCTCAAGGACCAGCTCAGTAAGCTGTATCATCGCTTTCCACATCACAGAGGAGAAATTCAAAACTGAGCCCGGATCAAAGTAACTTGTAGTGTTGTGGTTTTCCCACAAAGGTTCAGCTTCTGACCCGGGGCCTGTTTTCTTTCTCACCGGATGAGTGAGTGTTCTCTGGACCTCGACATTGTAACATTAGGGTCGCCTTAAAATGTCTCATTTAGCGTTCGGTTGTTCTTTGTGGGACTATTTTGGTTTCACTTTAGGAGGCAAAAAAAAACCCAAGATGGCGACCGCCAATATGTCAAAGTCAAGGCTTCCACTCTGTAGTTCACAAACCAATGGGGAACATTGTGGGGGCTACATCCACATATTATATACAGCCCTTGGAGAGGACTCCCAAGAAACAGATTTTTATGATGTCCTGACTTTTATGGGTCAATGTTCAGATTTAAGACGTAGACGTTTATTTTTTTAGCTAAGTTGCTCTTCCCAGGGTTAACTAAAGCTTGCCGTACATTTACAATTAATTCCCCTGTGAAGAAAATGGTACTTGTTTTAGAAAAGACTACTCTGGGACTTTGGCATTGGTCCATAAAAGATGTTTGGCTCAATCAAGCAATGATTCTCGACACAAATGTTTTATATTTATCCCAAGTCGACATTTTGCGGCTTCCTTTCGGTCGGTCTTCTGCGCATCCCAGTACATTTTACACAGGAAGAAGCATCAGTGGTTAATCTCGAGAGGGATTCAAGAAAACACTATAAATGTTTGTGGTACTTGATCCTCTCCAGAGTCAAGTCAAACTATTTTGATTGTAAGCCTTTTGGGCCTGAAGTGGACTGTAAAAATGTGTGTCCCTTAATCCTGCTGCCCACACATGACATCATTTCCACAGACAACACAAGTCACGAGGTCATGTGTGTGGATAGCTGTTTATTTATTCAAACTGTACACACATGTATCCACTTAGACATGACTTTAGGCATGCTTTGTATCCGTGTTGGTTTCATATTATTTACATGTTTAGGTCTCTTTGCTGGTCGCTGTGCCGTCACTCTGTCTGGTACCTTCACGGTTTGCGTTACACTTTGGTGTCACGCTGTGTTTCAGCGATGGGAAACGACCCGTTCTGGTGTACGCGTGTACCAGGTATGACGTGCCTTCGACCGCACTCACGCACAACTGTACACACAACTGAAAAATTCCCCCAAAATGCAGACGCAATCCGTCACACTGACTGTGTATCTACCACAAAGCTCTGCTGCCATGCTCCTTCACTAATCCAAGACAGCTGCAAAATGTACAGCAACATGCCAAATAACGACAGCACATTCTTACAGCACCTTTTATTTGAATTGACAAATGTTCCTGTTAGCTCTTATTCAGACAAATGGTCTGAATAAGACCATTTGTCCATTTAGTGGCACATCGACCATTCGTTTTCCCCCTGACACGGACACGTCCGGTACGTTAAACCTGCACGAGGCTCATCACTTCAATCCCTGTGTTTGGTCGGTTTTTGTCTGTCGTGACTCAAGACATTTTGTGTTTTACCTTGTTCCTATTTTAAATGCACACTTATTGAAGGATTTAGTCACAAACAGCCCCACTTTATGACATCATAACGGCTCACACACAGGCCCAACACCTCATCTCACCTCATTAGGAATCCATGGTCAAAATAAACCTTGAGCTGCTGCTCTATGTGTTACGCATTTCTATTATTCTATTCTATCATCTATTATTACAAGTGAAAATCCATAATGATGATTAAATAATGTGCAATGCCTTTAAGCACCAATAGTCCTCTTAAACATCTTCCTCTGGTTGTTTTATATGTATGGTCCTAATGAATCCTAGCCGTTTTTTTTCTTGCTTCCTCTTGTCCCGTATGTTCGTGGTCTACTGCTTTAGTCTCCCCTCAGCTGCTCAGACGCTTCCCTCTTTCACTCCTTGTCAAGTCAGCAACTCATTGTTCATCGTGGTTTCCCTCTTTAGCACTTTCGCTCTCCTGGTGTAACTCGTGAACATAAATCACCGGGTCTCTCTGCGGCTGAATAGTCCGCGGTACCGTCAGGTCATGGCAGGGAAAGCGAGGCCATGAACCCCGTACCTTGACAACCTTCCCCTCCAACACAATGGAGATTCAATCCAACTCCAAGTTTAATTTTTCACCCCCAAGCGATTTATTCACAGCCGAGTTAACCACCCCAGTAAAGTGGGGCTCCGTGTCCAGATAAGTGCGGGATTCTGCTGACGAGCTTGTTTTTTCGACAGGCCGGAATGTCGAATCAGGCCTCTGCTTCAGGGATCCTTGCTGACCTGCAACTCAACGCCCACGAGCGGGACATCCGATGGTGTCGGGGCGGACGGCAGCTGGGCCGCGTCCCGGTCGGTCTGATCACCCTTCTCTGGCATTCCTGGGATAACACGGGAGTAACTCAGAGGGAAGCTGTTGACCTGTCAGAGGGGCGAATGTGAGTCCCAAAGAGCGACAGCTCAGACGGGCGATGTTTGTGCGCTTTGAATTCAGGTTGTCAGACTGGAGTAGACTCACATATTCAGCTCCTCATATTGTGAAGTCATCACCAACATAAAAAACTCATTATTTGTCAATTTTGCTGTTATTATGTTATTTTTGATTCCTGAGGATAATTTGCAAATTGATTTGTTGAGAAATTGGCCTGAGTGTCAGCGACCTCTGCATCGAATTTGCCACTGGTTCTTTTAGCTTTGAAGCATCAATCCATTTATTGGAAAAGATGGGAAGAAACAAGAAAAACAAGGATTTTTCTTTGGCCTGTCGCTGTGGAATGTTTGTTTGCAGCAGTTTGTAGAGCTGCTTTTTAAGGTCAAATGTGTGACTTAACCACCAGAGATGCTAAAGAAAGCTTCCCCCCCGCAACACATCTTCGTTTCGACTTGTGCACGCGTGCTGCTACGTGTGTATTACGGGGATTGAATGAGATCCTTGTTTGGGTGAGTGGGTGGGTTCGGGTCGTGGAGAACATGAAGGTTTTCTGTGTGTGGGCATGAGAGAGCGAGAGAGAGAGATGGGGAGAGAGAGAGAGATGGGGAGGAGGAGTGAGGGGGGGGGGGTCCGCCTCCCACATCTGGCTCGCCGTGTCACAGGTCCAGACACACATGCACACGTTATGTTGAAACGCTGCTGCGCCTCGGCCGCGTACCCGGACGGAGAAGTGCGGGTCGCAGAAACGCCGCCGGGTCCTTGGTTGAGTCCGGACCCCCGCGAATAGGACTCGATCCTCCCCTCCGCTGCTGCAGGAAGGTGACGCAGCTCCAAGGGGAAGCTCCGGATCAGGTGAAGCGGGGGCGACCATTGCCGCAGCCAAGACGCAGCAGCCGGGCGCGCGCGCGCTCCGTCCCGTGCCTGACAGCCGGCTCCGTCCCGCGCTGGAATTTAAAAAAAGAGGAATTAAGGAATAACGGGTGTCGGCAAAGGGCTGTTATTTTGTTTGTTTTAGTTTTTTTTTTTTTAAATCAAGGAATATGCGTCCGGCTGCACCGCAATGACAACCCAGCGCCGGTCCGCCAAGCTGCAGCTGCGGCGGTCGATCAGCGAGCAGCTGCGGGACTCCACGTCCAAGGCTTGGGATCTGCTGTGGAGGAATGTCCGGGAGAGACGGCTGGCAGGTCAGAGAGCCACAACAGCGACAAGGGGAACTTGTTTCGACAGACGGAAGTTTGTTATCATGTTGTCTATTGAAGTAACAGCGGCTCGCTCGTCTATAAGCTTTAACACAGTCATGGTCTGGTAATTGTTTTCCGTAGAATAATGTGACAGACGGTCACATTATTCTACCGTAATTTCTATTTGCATTAAACCCAACTTAACATAAAAGGGATATGTTTATATATATATATATATATATATATATATATATATATATATATATATATATATATATATATATATATATATATATATATATATATATATATAAATAAAAAGCCCCTGTCTAATGCCTCGAGCGTCACGCGCGGCGCGGTCCGTGATATTTTGGGAAGGTCATTGTCAAAATTAGTGCTGAAAACAGCGCAGGCATCTTGCTGTGGACGGGAGTCCAAGCAGGGGCTGCAGACGCCAACTGCACAGCATTTGGTGTCCCAATCTGGATAATGGTTTTTATTTTGCTTATTGCGACCTCGAGAGAACGAGGGAAGGGGTGGAAGGAGGGAGGAGGGGTGATTAGGCATCTATGCATATCTGCATGGAGACAAATACGCGGACAATGCACCAGGTTTGCAGGGTCAGCGGGTCTGTCTCTCAACTGTGTTCGGAGAGGGCGGGAGAAAGAGCGGGGTGCACCTGTCTCCCATGTTTAATGCACTTACCGAGTCGTCATGAGCAATTTAAAAGATGCCCATTCCACATTGGCACGCCACATACCACCAGGTCACTAAGTCTCGGGGCCTCTCAGGCGCTGTGCTAGTGCACAGCGGGAATACACAATATAGTGTCACCAGCCCAAAGGTGTTTGAGATCATTTTGACTATTGCATGCTGGTTAAATATGATGTTGGTTTAGGGATGCTTTGCATGCAATTAGTCCCAGAGGGACGTCAGTCAGATGGAGCAACAGAGAGCACCTGCTGCCCCAGTAATCCTCTTTCCCCTCAGTTCTCCCTCCCCCCCTCCCCCCTTCATCCCGCCCTCCAGACAAAGCTCCAAAACAACCTCACAAACCCAGAGCTGCTGCTCCTCCTCACTGACCCCACTGCTTAACCCATCAGCCCAGGACGCACTCACTTCACATCTGTGTGGAGCACATTTGCAGATGGGGGGGATCCCTAGAATGTGAACATCTGGCTTCACCGTTACGCTGGGATTCAGCAGTGCATTTCCCATTTGCAGTGGTGTATATGGTAGTTTAGTTTGGAAGAAAATGTAGTATTGGTCAGGGACAGAAGCTTTAGATCATCAATACAAATTGAACGGAAATAGACCTTCAGAAACACTGTCACTAATTGTGTGAGGACAAGAGCACGCACAGCAGACCGTATATGAGTGGAAAATAACAAATGTTTTCTTAAAGATCATGTGGATTATGGTTCTATTCAATCAGCTTTGTATGTGTGTGTGTGTGTGTGTGTGTGTGTGTGTGTGTGTAAGATGAGAATACATAACACCTGGATTTAGAGGTAATCCCGGAGGTTTTTAGGTGAACGGTGGGGGTCAGGTCTCCTGTGGGTGTGGCATTTGTGGGTTTAAGTTGCTTTGGTGTGAGTGTGGGTGTATGTTACCTTGAATCACCTCCTTACATCGGAAAAATGCGATCAAATGATATGTTCAGTCTTTCCTGCTAAAAAAAGTGAATTCATTTATTTCGGCCATTAATGCACAAAAAGTTCAGTAACCTCTCAGTGCTTTCAAAAGTAATCTCAAGGTCGTATCAGCAGACTGAGCTTTCTTCTTTGGTCCAAGCCTTTAAAAAACATGTCAAAATGCTACCTTTTCTTTGGATTTCCTCAAGGAGTCTTCATATACAGCTCCACAATACACAAGAAATACTGCACGTCTTTGGATTAGTACACACTTTTATTTAATCTCATAGGGTCACATTTTAAATCGTTTTATTTCTACTTCTGCAGCCCTGGATGCTCACCAATCGGTGGTATCTGAGTCTGCAGGTTAGAAGTTAAGGTGCACCATGCTTTGAGAGTCAGAGCCCTGAAGCGTGGAAATACCCAGCATTGTAGCGACGACTCCAACGTTTCCAAAGAGGCGAAGCGTTCCTATATTTGTTTGTAATGAGTACGCAGTAGCTCTGTTCCATACGGCGGACGCTAGTCACCAAATGGTCGCCTCTTCAGTTTCCCGCTTCAGCTTCTGTCCCACCCTGGCGTAACTGAGAAGGAGATGGATATCATATCACTGGCTGCTGGCCCACCCTTTGCCAATCCATTTACACACGTCTAAAGAGTTCACTGTCACGGGAGTCAGCCTGCTGCACTCTGCACCATTCTGACACTGTGCAAAGTGCTCTGAGTAGTGTTTTTTTTTCTTCTTCATTAATCTGTCCCAGATCTCCACAAGATGCCTATGTAAGGAAATTGAACCATATATTCGATGTCCCGGCTTTAGACTATTCACTTGTTATAGTGTATGAAATGCAGACTAAACAGATTTGCTGTAATACCCCTCTAATGTGAAATCAGGTGTGTGTGTGTGTGCACAGTTACCCACTGCCGAGTACCTCCCTAACCAACCCCCCATATTGTTCATTTCTAGCAAATCACTACTCCGTTTTACTGCACTTCACATCTCCTCCAACTTAGTTACTCTGTAGAACAGATTTTTGAGGCCCGAGCACTGAATGTGGGTGTACATGTGCAGGATCAGTTCGGCTGCTGGTAAAAGTGTGACTTTAGCAAGCGGATGGGGAAACTTGTTTTGTATAAAATCATGAAGATATTTCATGATTAAGTGAAAAAACAGATCACCTGTGATGTCGTTTGTTAAAATAAGAAAATAACCACCAGTAGCTTTCAAACAGTAAAGGCACATAAATAATGTTGTGTTCTTATAATTGTAAAAAAAATGTATACAACTATATCATTTTTATTTATATCCAAAAGTGTATACACAGTATATATAAATATAAACCTATACAAACACAACCATTGAGTATGACTACTCTGTTAAGTGTTCATCAGAGAATGGACAGAAGCTGTTCCTGTGCCTGGTGGTTTTGGCGTACTGTTCTCTGGCGCCTACCAGAGGCGAGGAGGTGGAACAGCTTGTGTCCAGCGTGTAAAGGTCTGCAGGGACCTTTCCGCCCGTCATCTGACTCTGGAGGTGCACCGATCCAAGATGGAGGGCAGGCTGGAGCCAGTTGTTCTCCCTGTAGACCCGATGATCCGTCGTGGTCTGTTCTTGTCCTGACTCATGGCCGATATAACAAACCACACAGAACAGAACAGACTGGATGATGGCTGAGTACAGCAGCCGCCTCGTTGCTTTCCTCATCGAGAGTTGTTTTACGTTTCTCCGTTTTTTGCAGCTAATACTAATTCCACCTTGATACGTTTCATCAAATGTCGCGAGCTCGTTCCGCAAGTGTCTTTCAACATTACATTTTTTGTTGTTTGTAAGCCAGCATCGTTAAAACGAATGAATGTCCAAGCAGAAGTCATTTATTTGTTTATTATTATTCTCCTTGACTTTTCTTTTATCCAGTGGTCCCTGTTATTTTTTGTGGCAGCGTCAGAGAGACGAAACGTTGTGTATCGAGGAATGTTATTAAGGAACAATACAATTCTTCTCAAGCGTTGTTCAGCTGTCTTTCATTGTGTGGTAGAGAAAAGCTTCTCTCGATATTGCGGTTTTAAGAAGTGCGACGAGAAGGACGAACACCTTGATGCAGAGCAGGCCTCCGAACTTGGCTTCCCTTAGAAAAGCCCATCATATCATTTTGAGAACGCTTTTATTCGTCAGTATCGCGTTAACACTTTGCTTGTGGTTGTATCTTGATATGATGGTCAATGTGTTGTGGGAAATTACCTGCTGCGTCTTTGGTTAAATGTCGCGGCTATAAATCCAATGGCTTGGGTTTGTAGAACTTTTCACTCAACTTTATTAACAATCGGTTTGCTGCAGTACTTCCCATGGCGTCACACGCCGACATACCTTCTATTGTTCGGCCCTTTCCCCGTGTCACAGTGGCAGATGTTCTTTGGCAGAGTGGATTCTTCTTTTCCTGGCATCCCTGTAACCTGATCCCGTCTCCCATCTGAGATGGTCTGTTCTCACACCTGCATGTGCTCAGTTCTGTCTGTGTGTGGCAAAGCTCCAGCACGCAGGGCAGAGAGCTCTGCGAGCTCTCGCGCCATTGGCTGCATGTCATGTGAGCAAAAAAGGAAAACCCTTGCGTTGAGTCGGCTAGATCGTAATGTGTGTGTTTGTGTTTGATTGCGTGTGAAGTTTTGTGTTTGTTGGAGGGAGGGTTGCATTTGGGAGGGAAGGCGATTTGGCTTCCAGTGCAGACATGTTAGAGACAGGAATTCCGGAGGTGTGCAGTCAAGACAACTCATCGGGACGCAGGGGGGAGGAAGAGTTTTAGGTTAGTGAGCTTTCAATGTTTTGTCATGGAGGCTGTGGACCGCAGTTTCGCTGCTATGGATGTAAACACAGCAACGATGAACCCCGCGGCGAACCAAGCAAATGCTGCAGGAAAGGAAGAGGCAGCAAACAACACCCTTGACCCCGTGGACGGAAGGAAGGCTGCCAAAGACGAGGACGCGAGGGACGAAGCGGGGAGCGCTGACGCGGCCGCGGCCGAGGACAGCGCTGACGTTACAGACCGAAGGGGTTCAGAAAACGATGAGCTCATGGACAGCGCGGATCAAAGCGCCGACGAGAGTAACGGCGACGGCACCAGCGAGGGGTCTTGTCTGGAGGCCATGACCTCTGACGGGCAGGACCACTACCTGAGGCTGGGCGAGAGCCCTCGGCGGCGCTCCGCTCTGCGCCTCTCACGCATCATTGCCCGCAAGCAGCTGCTGCAGAGGCTGGCACAAGGTTAGGGTTGGAGAGAGTTAAACGTTACTCGGGACTGGTTTCACAGTGGCTGTTCTTTTTTGTTTGGTTTTTAAGGCCTAGGCCGCGATATTTTGATTCCACCTCGTGTCGGTTTCTCAACAGTTTTCTTCTTCTCTCTTGTGGAAAAGCTGAACTGTGTGTAGATTCAAACTTCGTCTTCTTCATCACCTTTGAGAGAGAAAGATTGTCACTTTCTTAAACTTATTTTACCTTTTGTCTATTCATCGGAGGTTTACTTGACTGAATGAATACCTAACTTTTCTAAGCAACTCATCTATCATCTTTCTTTTTTTTACCAAGATTGTACACACCAAAGGTTACCAGAACACACACTTCCTTCTGGTTTTCATAGTCAGACTTGTGGAGCGCCCCTCCTCCAACTGCTACACAACACGTATTCCACGGCTCCTTCCTCAGCTTCCTGTTGAATGACTTAAGTTTCCCGGGGAGTGAGGAGAACATCCCGCCATTCATGAAGACATTTGGGTTTGTTGAGTTTCTTTGTACAAGATGAATCTCTCTCCTTCGTATGTAGACGTTGGAGCCCTTAAAAGAGATCACATAGTTCTTCACATCACATGTTCATATTGACCAATTGGACACATGAGTGGTTTTACACAAAAGCAGAAACACTTCAGGTCTTTTTTTTTATTCCTCTGCAAGCCAATTCTTGTATGAAGCATCTAAGAAAACTGATGTGTGTGAAGGAGAGAGATAAAGATGACAGCTGCTGCAGGTGAGGAATGTAGTCGGAGACGCAAGTTTAATCCTGTGCTGCGTTACTGAATTCTCTCCCAAGTTTCATTCCGCTTCTTAGCAGCAGAGTCTCAGACAAAAAAACAACAACTCTGTGATGCCTTATCTCACATTTTACGAAAGCAACCGTTTTATTCATGGGGTTGGTGGAGACCAAAAATGGACAAATCAGAATCACCTTCATCAGGTGGCCACGAAATACTAAATCCAAACAGGTTTATAATATGTAGCATGTTCACAATGGAAAAGTTGTGAAATAAGTAAGAAAATAGGAAACTACGCCCAGAACAAAAAAAAGCTCCATTGCTACAAAGCGAATGAACGTGGTACGGCTTACATACGTCATGTGATCACAGCCTGAAGAGCGTTGCTTTAACAACCTCTGCTGGAAGAAAGTGGCAAACTTCATAATCCATCCAAACTCACAGCAGCATATAAACAAGGCTGCCTGACCTGTGCTGAGCCGAGGAAGTGCTGCGCGGGAGAGACACCGGCTCACAACCTGAGCTCATTCTGAACCGTGTCGATGTGGTCTAAAGCACATTCCTAAGGGCTCGACGTCATCGCAGATGAGCTGTACGGGATGGGAAGCACAGATTGCATTTTAGTCATTTCAGTTCCTCCTTCCCTTCACTTCTCTTTCCCATCCCTCCTCTTTTGCCATCTGCACTACTTTTGTTTCCCATTGTGACCTTTGAATATGAAGGACTAAGTGCTTGGGCTTATGTGGGAATATGGCTTCTTTCCGGGCCGTGTTTGTGTGTTTGTGTAGAACTGTGAAAGGATTGCTCAACTCATAGAGCCTTTACACACTACAAGTTATCTCTCTTTTGAGTCTCTCATTACAGCGGTTTATCTCCTCTAGTTATCAAAATAATTTTTAACCAAAAGAAACGTTTGAATGAATCTCTGTAATTTGAATTAAACTTCATAGTCCTAATCTTTGTTGCCCCTCGGTCTGTAGAACAGAAATTCCCTGCTGACCTCCTTCTGACATGTCCAATCCGGCTCAGTTGTCCACTTCCTGTTGCCGTTTTTAGAAGTCTTGCCGCTCCGCACGCCTGGGAAATTTAGAGCAGGAAACGATGTCATGCGTGGTGCTTCGCGGCCCTTGTGAGCCAGCGTGAGGCAGACATAACACCCAGAGAGTCAAGGTCACAGGAGTCGGATGAAAGGGCGGAAATGAAAGGACACGGGGGCGCTTATGCAACATAGCTGGCATCCTTGTTATGCAGAGAACCACCTTCGTCCCCCCTTTGTCCTACACACTGACGCCCACGTTCACAAGCCCATCGCACACTCACACACATATTATCTGTCTACCTCCCCTGCTGTTGTCCTGGTGGTCCCCTGCCTGTTGTCATATATTTCCCCCAGCAGGAACACAGAGACGTAGAATGGACTGCAGGAAAGGCGCGGCGGGCAGCTTGGATTAGCTCTGTCCGACTGTGCGTTTCAGCGTTTTGTGGCCCACTGATGACACATTTGTGTACTAATTAATCTCTTGATTAAATTCTGCACAGATGAATAGGGGCGCTTTGTCCCCATGCTGACGGGGAGCTTTGCCACTTGGCACCTTTTGTGCACAAACACAACGACGCATTGCCAACAACACTGTAGTGACACACGCGGTTCCAAGCTCTTTCTGCTATGAACGGGGGGTTTTCATTGTTGTGGCAGGGCGGCCACAACAATCGTATTGTTTTTCTGCCAAATATTTTTCTCTCATTTTGAGAGAATGGAGAGTGCTTTTATAAACTGCTACAGCGGCGAGGATCACTAGTGTGAGCGACAACAAAAGAGGTGTGCGGCACAGGCGAATAATCATTAAATGGGGACACACGGGAAGTACTTTGAAGCAAGATGAATTGGTTGTGTGTTTTGGTGTTTGTGTGGGAGTGGATGACTATCCTCCTCCTCGGGGTTTTCCCACAGGGTCCGTCCATCCCAGCTGCCTGCCTGTCTCATCCTTTTCGTATCCCCTGACTCACATCTGGACTGTGCTAAAACCTCTGCGTTTGTGTGTGTGTGTGTGTGTGTGTGTGTGTGTGTGTGTGTGCGCGCACACTTCATTCTCCCACATACTGTGCTGGTCTGCGGTTCTGCAGAGTGGAGCAAAAGAAAAGAGGCCGAGGTCAGAGTCTCCTTGCCGGCCTGCCAGTAGCTTTTAGCTGACATGTGAAGTTAGCGTCCGCCAGTCCTCCGTCCGTGACCGCGGGCGCCGGCCGAGGCAAACGCCAGCTAGGATTAACCATTTTCTCAATGGACGTGATGGGCAGCAGCAGCGCTGACAAAGAAGATGTCAAATCGGGGCCATCGCTCAGCTTCTTGTAGGGGCAAAGCGGAAGAACCAACGAGGAGAAGCAAAGGGGACGTTTGTCTTTTAAGAGGGAGAACCTGTTGGAAAATGAGAAAGGGGGGAAAAAGTGAAACGTGTACACAAAAATAAACAAGACGGGAAAGGCGAGTGACGCGCTAAATTAGCGAGGGGGAGAAGTAGTCTGGTGCTGCATCAGGAAGAAAGAGACGTAAAAATAGAGGGATTTTGCATGTGGATCATAACAAAGCAGAAAGTGCGAGAGAGTAGGGAATTAGAGGGGAGAGAAACCCTGCATGGGGCAGGCTGGAAGAGGGAGGACGGGTCGTAAACACGAGGGCTGGAAAGTCAGAGAGGAGGAAAGTAGAGAACAGAGCTGGCTGGCAGCGGGTCGACGTGCCGTGAGATGGAGAGGAAAGTGAGCGCAGGAGAACTAAATGGAAGCATGCCATCACCTGCACCATGAGGGCTTCAAGTAAGTGTTGTCTCCCCCTATAGACTCTCTCTCTCTCTGCGGTTTTCGGTCTATTTTTTTATAGTGATGCAAGAACTATTTTTCGTCCACTGTCGCTTCATGTGTAATTTAGAGAGCGAGAGGAGTTATGCTGAGAATGCTGCGAGAGGGATGTAATTGCTGGATTGCGGTGAAGGGATCGTTTCCGCTGAGCGTTCTCATTTCTGATGGTGGAGACAGAGGTTTTAATTTATTGCGCCGTCGTGGTTCTCCTACTCGCTGCCAGCACATGAAAACGAGTGAATGAGACGAGCGCTCAGAATCAAGACAGCAACTACACGAGGATGTTGAGATAATGTCTGAAGTTGGTGGGTTTCTGATGTGAGTGATGTTCTCCTAATGTAATAACAGTGTGGGAGTAAGTATTATTTTCAACTATAAAACTACAAAGAACTTAAAATTGCTGTTTAATCCGTACTTTATCGTTTATTATAATTGCTGTCACATAGATCATTCAAATGTCATCACAAAGGCTCTGCAAAATGTAATCAGCGTCTGCTTCTAAAGAAAACACACACACACACACACTTACATGAATGTTGCAGAGTCAAGCGGTGTCAGCAACTCTATTGCGGAAAAAAGTAGTAAAAGCGATGCCTGTAAAAGCTCTGGTGGTGCTGGCGGCAGCGTCTAATGGGGAGAGGTGCCATGTGTAGGGCCTGTTAAACTTACGCATTAACCGACGAAATCTGACGGCCGGTTGAGTCGTGGGGAGCGTTTCCTTTGTCCCTCAGCGGCTCGCCGCCAACTTTTCCAATTTCATCATTTCAGCAAATTCCCAGAGGAAAATGTAATCCCTGAGATCTTCCTCTTTTGTGAGCTAGAAATGGAGGCATAAAGGAGGACAGACCGATTCAATCTTAAGCTCTTCACGAGAAAGCAAATTAAAACAGCACACATAGCTCGCCCTCTAAAGACCTCAGTGCGCTGTAATTCAGGGGGAAATTCTATAATGCCGGGACTTATATTATGTGTTTTCAGCCTTCATATTTCACGTATCCTTGAATAAACCTCTCAAACATGTTAACTTTTTTCTTTGTTTTTTCTTCACAGAGATTGAGGCAAAGGAGGCTTGCGATTGGCTCCGAGCGGCGGGGTTTCCACAGTACGCGCAGCTCTATGAAGGTAACACACGCACATACGCAGTAGCCGAGGTACAGCATTAACTCACACAAAGACTTTCCACTTCAAGTCTCTCCTCTTTTTTCTTGTCTGCCATTCCTCTATCATCGTGTCTTCCTCTTCTAGGGCAGCGCATTCTATTTCCAGGCTTCAGTTCCTGTCCAGAGGGGGAGGGGGTCATGGGAAAGGCCTTATTACCACTGCTGGGACTCTCACAGCCTCTCGCTCGCTCGTCCTCGTTCCACCTTTTCTCTGTCCTGTGTTCCTTTACTCCCTCGTTTTCCGTCTTGCTTTTCATTCAGCGTTCCGTCCTCTTTTCTTCCTTCCTTCCCCTCTGGCCCCATTATCAAACTCCATGTGAAGTCTACAGGCGCTCATGCATGTGATGATCATCAGGTCTCATACAGTTTAGGCACAAACAGGAAATGGCCCCAGTAATCTCTGAAGTAGTTCTAAAAACTACACACACACACACACACACACACACACACACACACGCACGCACACTGTGCAGAGAACCGCTGTACAGCCCAGTACAGCCGGCCTGTTGGCCTCTTGGATGCCTTCAGATGGCCACCACGCGGAGAATAAAAGGCTCCAGTCATTTGGGCATTGTGTGGAATTCCAGTTATTCGGGGGGGTTAAAAAAAGGCTTGTGTGTATTCTCTGTACACTTCGTATGCACATGACAGGTGTCCCCAGCGGCAGCAGCAGCAGTTGTGCGACGCTTAACCGGCAGAGAGAACTGCTGTTTCCTGTCAATCATTAACTGACTAAACCCAGTGCCCGTTTTTTCTTCTTCTTCTTCTTCTTCTTCCTCTTGGACTCTCTGTCACACACAGATTCCCAGTTTCCAGTTGACATTTCTTCTGTAAAAAGGGACCATGACTTTTTGGACCGGGACCTGGTCGAGCCTCTTTGCCGGTAAGGACACGTGGAGTGACGCACATGTTCATGCTGTACAGCAAACCCACGCAAACCTCACTGCCCATTTAACAACGGTAAAATCCCAGATTCTGTACTTCCCCCTAATCATTACATGTCTGACCCCCCGACCTCTAATGAACTCCCCCCGTCCCTGTTTGGCCCTCAGACAGCCCGGCCTTTGATCTGGTCGCCGCTCTGATCTCCCATTCAAAGAGCAGAGACCCCTCAGGGGGAGAGGAGAGTGAGGGGATGCCAGTATATTGTACCATATGGCTTTAAGTGTGGGTTTTAAGTCCCTTTGCACACCTCTTTAATCTTTTGGTCTCCCGTTTCCCATTCCTCTCTTCTAATGGAGGTGGTTCCAGCCTCGGGCCGGGGTACCCTTTGACTTTTTCTCTCTTCTCCATTCACCCCGGCCTCGCCAACGTCCCAGCTAGAGGAGTGTGCAGTAATTATAGTATTAGCGATTCCTAGAAGCTTTATTGAGAGAGAATATATCACCCCCCCCCCCCCCCACTCCTCCTGTCATAATGAGATTTCCATTGTCCTGTTTACATTGTTTTATTTCATATTCTACTGCTATATGCAATGCTACATAAGTCATGGAGCACATCATTCTAAATCTATATAAATGTATGTTCTTTGTTCCATCCTGCAGCAGAAGCACAGGGTGGGGATACTTCAGGGGCTCCCCTGTGTATTTAACAAACTCGGTAAAGTGGGTGGGTGCAGAATGCAATGAGATTTTTCACGCAGCGCTCCGGGAGCAGGAGAGTGGAGGGGGGGCGGGGACGTGTGACAGATGAAGGGACGTGGAAGGGAGGAGTGTTTTGGGGGAAATGCACTCTTTGAGGGCGAGTAGGAGGAGGGAGGAGGAGTAAAGACAGTTTGGGGAGAAAGGGATGGGGAGGGATTAATGAGACAGATGACACAAATCAAATCTTAAAGGACACAGCGACGAGTGACGGATAAGAGAGTGAAAATGAGGACGTGTTCATGAACGGCAACAGACAAAACGCATCCAACGTGCCTACTGTGTGTTTATGTTGCAGACGTCTAAATACTCTGAACAAGTGTGCTTCCATGAAACTGGATGTCAGCCAGCGCAAGAAGAAAGTAAGACATGAACTCAACCAACTCTTTTGTTATTGCTTTGCTCTTACTGCCACAAATAGACATTTTATAGTTAGATTTTAATTTTGAATCGCCTGCAACGGGATCTTTGTGTAGCCGTTATGCATCTGAAGTGTGCAAGTGTGATGCCATGATTATAAGCAGTTGTGCAACGCATTAAAAAAGTGAAATCCTTATTGTAAGAACTCTTATTTAAGGCTTTAATACAGGGGTGTCAAACGTACGGCCCGCGGGCCGGGACCGGCCCGCCAGGTGGTTCAGTCTGGCCCGTGGGATAAATCTGTATTATTGAAAAAAATAAGAATACACTTCATTTTCTATAAAATCTGCCGTTCCTATATTGGCCGCTAGTGGCGCTGTTTCACGTCTATCGCTTTACCCGCTTTATCTGTTGACCCTGGCACCCTCTTCAGTGAAATGTCTTTGTCAAAAAAGAGAAAAGTGGACACAGAGTGTTGGATTTTTCAAGAAAAATGGACCTCTTCCTACATGTTTGTGGAGGTGAATCACAATCACTGTGATCAGTTTTTATGCACTTAAATAAATGTTAAACTGGGTGAAAATGTTGTTGAAATTGCACATACTTTTCTAAAAAAAATGAGCTTGTTGATAATATATTTATTAAAAGGACAATTCATTGCATATAACTATTTTTATAATTTACTTCTTATTTGCACTAATACAAAGAAGTGGACTTATTGTTAGTTCTATGTAATTTTGGAATGAGTTTACTGGTCCGGCCCACTTGAGATGCGATTAAGTTGTATGCGGCCCCCAAACCAGAATGAGTTTGACACCCCTGCTTTAATAACACCTTTATAATTCCACAGGGTGATGACTCCGATGAAGACGACCCATTGGCTATCAGTAAAAGGTGGACGTTCGAGAGGAGCAGCCGACGTTGGTCGCGCCTGCAAGACTTCCTGTTGGACAACAGCCCAGAAAGCAGTCCGACGGGCGCAGGCGAGGGTCTGATGCACAGCACCGTGAGCGTCGAGAGCGTGCTGACGGACCTGAGCGAGACGGAGAACACCGACGTCTCCTCGCTGCACAGCGAGGACTCCGCCTCCGCCATGCCTGACTCTATATCCATGGCGTCTCTCTCTGCTTCCTACCACCCCCCCAGGGACCTTTCACACTACAACTCCCTGCCAATCAAGGGCAGCCGCCACGGGCCTGCTGGGCGGAGCAAAGCCAAGGAGTTTTTGCGTCGCATGGAAGTGATGCGCACTTGGGGGCCGTCGACCAAGCGGAAAAGCTCGAATCGCAGGGCGCCGCTGGTCATCAGCGGGCCGGTGCTGCAGGGAGAGCAGCCTCTCGCGCTGCAGGTGCTCCAGTGTACTCCCATCAGCCACCAGGCCGACGGCGACACCTCCCCTGTCGCTCGAGACCAGTCCGCACAGAGCGAAAGCCCCGGCAGGGAGACGGCGGCGCACAATGTCGACGAATCCGTGCGCGCAACACACCGCGCAGCCGGCAAGAGAAGCGGCATGTATCTGGAGGACGCTGAGCTGCGCTCTCAGAGCAAGAGGTCCGATGCACAAAAGCAGTTTGGCAGAAACCAGTTTCACTCCTACGAAAACCTCCTCGTCCACATCCCCAAGGACCACAAACCGGGCACCTTTCCAAAAGCTTTGTCCATAGAGAGTCTGGCACCTTCCCCGTGTCTGACACGGGCCCAAACCCCCCCACCCAACAATGGCCCGGGTGAGCCCTGGTCTAGCGGTCCCCTGTCCAGGCCTCCGTGTCCCGGAGCTCCACGCGGCAGCAGAGCGAGCGTTTACGACAACGTCCCGGGCTCCCACCTCTACGCCAGCACGGGAGACCTGCTGGACTTGGAGAAAGAGGACAATCTGTTCCCTCACCTGGACGACATCATCCAACATGTCAGCGGCTTGCAGCAAATAGTGGACCACTGGAGCCGCAGTGTGCTGCCTGAGGACGAGACCGGGGACGGGGAGCGGGAAGGCGAGGGCAGGACCACCCCCGGTGAGGGAGGTGAGCGAGACGGGGCGTCCTCGAACGACACTGATTCGATGGGAACCGGTCGGGAGAGGCGGGACTCGGGAGTCGGTGCCTCGCTGACGAGACCCCGGTGAGTCAAAAGGGAATGCTCCCAAAACTGCTCGCTGGTAATCTCTACTAAAAGTCCAAACCAGATGGTTGGTGTAAAAGCTACGATGGATGTTAACGATGAGTCCTTTTGGTATTTGACCTCACTCCTATATCTGATAAAATGATTGGGTTTGAGAACAGCGCTTTTTTTTCTATCATAGATAGAACATATGTCCCAATCACTAACAATAAGTTGTATTCACCCTTTACATTGACCACATAAGGCCTTTACACTGGCTCAATCACTGTGGGTTTCTCATTTTTTTCTGGTACTCTCTCCCCCCCCCATCCCAGCCTACGATGGCCCAGTTTCAGAACCTCCGATCATCTCAACCAGCCGGCATCTTCACTGCAGATCAGAAGCCAATCAGCAGGACAGCTCAGCCTGCTGCAGAAGTTCTCTTTGCTCCGGCTCACCGCCATCATGGAGAAATACTCAATGTCTAATAAACATGGCTGGACATGGTGGGTGTACGCTCAGCAGCCTGCATTGTCCAAATTCAATTGAATTCATTCTTTTTTTTTTTCTAAAGCCAAAGGGCTTTACAGTCTGTACGCGTTGTTCCCAAAACCCTCACATCGGCACAAAAACACCCGAACATAGCGAAAATAAAGAAAGAAAAGAGGATGCTTCTCTCTGCAATGGGGCTAATAGAACATATTACATGCACTTATTTGTAATTTCTAAAGTGTAGTTTACGTATGTTAGTGCTTCCTTAAACAGCAGGACCATGCACATCTACTTCATGCATCACACTGAATCTGCCTCCCACAATGGGTCTGTGCGTTACTCAAGGCGCCAGTGTGGGTCAGAAGCTGGCTTTAGATTCTCAGCCACACAACCCATCATCGTAAACAATCCCTCCTTTTTGTTTTTATTACACCCGGGAGGGGAACTCTGTTGACCAGCATGCACATGAAGGAAGAGCTCATCTTTCTCCCGCACACTTACCCTCATTGTTTTCTGTCTATCGCTCCCAGGTCTGTGCCCAAGTTTATGAAGCGCATGAAGGTGCCAGACTACAAAGAGAAGAGTGTGTTTGGTGTTCCCCTCATCATCCATGTCCAGCGCTGTGGTTTTCCACTCCCTCCATGTTTACAACAGGCCCTCGGCCACCTCAGAACACACTGCCTGGACCAGGTTAGAGAGGAAAACGGCACTTTACCATGTAGTGGTTGGTCCCAATAACCAAGGACTGTGCTTGTGTGTTTCCATGCTGTGATCCTGTTCTACTAATTTCAGATGGAAGTGGTTGTACACGTGTGTAAATAGGGTTTACAACCTGAGCTTAGAAAGAATACAGAGCATTTAACGAGTGGCTCTCCAACAGTTGTGGCTTGTTGGTTGACTCCGTGCCGCTCTCCTTTCCTTCCCCTCGCAGGTGGGATTGTTCCGAAAATCTGGCGTGAAGTCCCGTATTCAGGCTCTGAGGCAGCAGTGTGAGTCGTCGCCGGACTCTGTGAGCTACGAGGACCAGTCGGCTTACGACGTGGCCGACATGGTCAAACAGTTCTTCAGAGACCTGCCGGAGCCTCTGCTAACGAGCAAGCTGGGGGAAACCTTCCTGCATATTTACCAGTGTAAGTTGCCTCAGAGCTATGAATACCTGCAACGTGTCATCCCAAGTGTGATTTATTTCATATTCTTCTTGAAATGAATCGTCTTTCTACCTCAGACGTCCCAAAGGAGCAGAGGTTGCAGGCCGTCAGAGCGGCGATCCTGCTGATGCCAGATGAAAACAGGGAGGTTCTGCAGGCGCTGCTCTGCTTCCTGCGGGACGTGACTTCCTTGGTGGAGGAGAACCAGATGACGCCGATGAACCTGGCCGTTTGTCTGGGGCCTTCGCTCTTCCACCTCAGCATACTGAAGAACGACGCCCTCTCCCCAAGGTGCAGTCGCGAACTGGTGCTGATGCTTCAATAGAAAAAAACAAAAGAAAGACACGGAGTCTGAGAGAAGAACGTGTCCTTATTATACAATGTTACATTCAGTTTTGGTCCAATTTTATGCCACATTTTTGTTTTTCTCTTCTTATTTTGAACCACGAGGGAATATAGCTCTTACCACCTCTACCATTAGTATCATGGTGACTTAAATCCCCATGTTATTTGCCATTGTCAGCTTGCTGATGGATTTATATATCTAAAACAACTCCTTGTGATAGAAATCGCTGCATCGTTCTCTCCCTCTAAGTGCTTAAAGGCCTTATAATCTGTAAAAATGTCTCTTCGTCCAGGTCAATCCAGAGGAAGTACACCACGGGACGTCCCGATCAGAAGGATTTGAGTGAGAACCTGGCAGCCACCCAGGGTCTCGCTCACATGATCACCGAGTGCCAGTGTCTCTTTCAGGTCAGGATTTAAAACAATAAGCGACGGACGTTTTGCCAATTAACGGTGCTGACAAAAAAAAAAAATGATTCCCTTCATCCAGGCCTCAGCATGGTTGTGTTTAATGAGCTCATTTCTCAAACCACCATCCTAAGCTTGAGGCTGACGGCGTTTACTATATAAATAATTGATGCTGCTCAAATGGCGAACAAATAACAGGAACAAATTGCACTTTTTTCTTTTGTCAAAGTCTGTTTTCTGCTTTTGTCATGGTGGCAGTCGAGCTCACGTTGTGTAACGCGATGTCATGTGACGCGTGTCCCCCCCAGATACCGGAGGAGATGGTGACCCAGTCTCGCAACTCCTACATGGAGGCCGAGCTGACGGTTCCCCCGCTGGACGAGCTGTGCAAGCCTCACAATGAGGAGGTGGACGGGGACGAGGTAGAGGAGGACGAGGACGGATCCTATCACGCACACCTGGAAAGGCAGTTCCAGAACTTGCTCGAAGAGGCCAAAGACAAGAGCAAAGGCTGGGTGTCTCGCTCGCCCACTGACCACACAGAAGTGGCCTTCAAAAAGGTACGCGCTCATTGCCTTTGAGAGGAGAGAGGGACGGACAGATGGCAAAACAGACGTCCGCAGAAATGCAATGGAAATTGTAATATTACTTGTTTAGCGCAGACTTTGCATTTAATATTTAAAAAACCAAAGGAATTTCTCCGCTCACACGCATACCTGTCGGAAAGATTTGTGGTCAGCAGTGCCGGCCCGAGCCTCTTGGGGGCCCTAAGCAGAATTTTATTTGGGGGCCCCCCTCCCACCATGCAGAGTTACCTGTGCTAGAAGATTATTGGCACAAATGTCACGCTATACTGTTATAGCGAAAATTATAATTGAATACAGTGAGGTTATAATACAAAACTAGGGCTGCTTGCAGCATAAGCGAACTAGGGGGCCCCAAGCAGCCGCTTAGTTCGCTTATGCCTTGGGCCGGCCCTGGTGGTCAGATGCGATCTCTCTGTACGTCGTCACAATGGCTCTAACCCACGTGACGTGCGTAAGGTGGGAGACGGGAATCCGCTGAGGCGATGGCGAGTGTGCGTCGAGGTGTCGGCGACTCCGCACGAGGTGCTGCAGCGGCTGCTGAGAGAGCGCCCCCTCTGGCGTACTGATATACAGCAGGAGAAGGTTCTGGAGACGCCGGATAAACAGACCGACGTGTACCAGTGCTCCTACTACAACATGGCACCTCAGCCCAGCAGCGACTACGTCGTACTAAGGTCAGGATTAAGGAAATCAAACATGTGCATGCTTTTGTGGGTTTTGTAATCCCTTTTTTATGACTATTGCTTTTCCAACTTACGCTTGAATTATAATTAGTTGGATATTTCTGGAGATTTAATTGCCGGACCTTGTTGATTTTCCCTCATTTCTTTGTGCTTTCATGCCCTCAGATCATGGCGCACAGACCTGTGTAAAGGCTCCTGTGCGCTGGTGTGTGTGTCCGTGGAACACGATGACAGCCCGCGCACGGGGGCCGTGAGGGGGGTCGTGCTGGAGTCGCAGTACCTCCTGGAGCCCTGTGGGGCCGGGGCCACCAGACTAACGCACATCTCCAGAGTGGACCTCAGGTGTGGGGACGGACTTCCAGGGCTCTTGTGGTAAAGGGTTTTTTTTTTTTGAGAAACACGCAATCACCAATGTGCCTGCTTTGCCTTTTCTTGTTTTCAGGGGAAGATCTCCAGAATGGTACAACAAAGTATTTGGCTACCTGTGTGTAAATGAAGCTCAGAGGATCCGGTCCTCTTTTCAGCCGCCAGATCGGACGAGCCCAGAGGCCAAGATCTGAACCCCAGAAATCCACGTTTATCTCGGGTCACACTGCAAGAGCGGCCGACTCTGAGAACTCAGGAGGGGAATCATCCGGGCAGTGGACAGGAGTACCTTTTCACACCGCCGAGCTGCACTCAGCCGTACTGTACCATATTGTACTGAGTTTGCATCATTCACAGGGAGGTTTTTAGCCATGCATTCCTTTCATTTTGCATAACAACAGATTGCTAGCTATGTATCCCGTAAACATAAAAAAGCTAATTTGAGTTGTTTTTTTCTGGATCATTCTTCTAAATCCTAGAAACGATGATGTAAGAAAACAGCCAGTAGCAGAAGGCGTGTTAACAAGATGGTCTCTAACGCCTTCATTTAACAACCATGTGACTGATGTAGACTATCTGCAAATTACACAAAGATAACTTGTGTACAGAAAACGATCCGTATTTATTCGCTTAAAGAAATCTATCTTGAACAAACGTCACATGGACTGCCGGTGGATTATTAATGACTAATTTTTTCGGAACAATCTTTCCTCTATGTTTTATTGAATAGACCTAAAATAACAAAACACACATACTTCAGATCTGTTTTTATCACAGTCAATGAAAAATTACATTAAATAAACACAGAAAATGGCATCAACCAACCAAAGAATTGCAATTCAGTGTGAGGAAAAGTACATCCAGTGCTGAAATGATTCTTAATAATGAATATTAATAAGCAAACTCCTGTTAAAATGAAATAATCTTTCAAATGTCTTTTAATTATTTTTTTACAACCATAAACCAATGCTTGAACAAATCACTTGAGTGACCAGGACCCGTGCAGTGTGGCTATATGTCAGCGCTACATTGTGAAAAGTGGTCTATACTTCAGGAAAAAGAATCATGTGAGGATCACAGAAAAGGGAAACGTTCATCAGGTCATAAATGTACTGTTTTGGAAACATCGTGTTGGATATCACTGTTGATTTACTTCTGTCACTATTCTCAGTGCTAATCTTATCTAAATGTTATTTTATAGTTATCATTGTCATTATATACGTGTATACTCTTTCACCTTTTTGTTGCTGTCATGTTATACAATGTCTAAGACATGTGACCATTTCACTGCTTCTGGGAAGCATGTTTGAAATTGTGTGTGTGTGTGTGTGTGTGTGTGTGTGTGTGTGTGTGTAAGAGAGTGCATGTACGTGCCTGTGTATCTGCACTTTAGATATACATATAGCCTTTATTGTAAATATATATATGACGCTTTCTGTGCCAGCGGATCAAAAATTCATAGCTTTTCAGGGTCTTCCTATCATATTGATATGCTGAAATGTGAACTTTCCACACACCACCCGACTCAAGCAATAGCAGACTGAAACTTGCTCTGCCATGGTACTGCCTTGGCTTATTTTTGTTTTGTTTCGGCTGTAGGCGTCGCTATGGTGTTGCTAAGATATAATATCTCTACAGTGCCACCAATACCCTGCGTGGAGACTGTTTGCTGGTGTGCCGCGTATGTGTGTGTGTGTGTGTGTGTTTGTTTAAATATGTGTGTACGAGAGAGACAGAAATAGTGAGCGAGTGACTTTGACGTGAGCCGTCAGCTGTGTGGGAAAAGGCTCCAAACCCATCTGAGTAGCTGAGACCATGGTGGTTATTTCTGACAGAAGTGACAGAACACTGAACCATTGTTACTAAACAAAAGAATAAAAAAAAATCTAAGAATTCAACTTATTTGTGTTGAAATGTTCTTCAGTCTCTGATTTTAAATTGTTTTAACTTTACATGGCTTAATAGCATGAAAAAAAACTGATGACTAATGTTCTCTTGTGTCCACTGAGGGGCGCTGTTGCCCCACTGGAGTTTGAAGGTCATGAATGAATCTGGAATGTATAGGAAGGGCCATGGGGAGGCCGGGGGGCTTTGAGTCCTTTCAACGAATTGATTTAGGACACTAAATCCCCACCGCTCAGATGAATACTCAACAACATTAACGTACACTCAGGTGTTTTAATACATACTATATTCTCCTTTTAGGCAGAAGTGTAACACCACAGAAATGTGTGGAACATTCACTTTAACTTCTGCCCCATTTAACGTGCCAGTGATTTCATGTTGGGCACCACCGTTACAGCTCCAGAATGTCAATGATCCTCTGCACAGCAGGTGCACTTCAGGTCCACCGCTCTGTTACGCAATGAGAAAAACAAAAGGAGTTCTGAAAAAGTCATTCAAGCTTTGCATTTTTTCCCCCCTATTGAATCCATCAGATCAGATGTCAGATAATTAAGCCAAACATCAACGCAAAGCGGGGTGAACCTGCGAAAAAGCGTTGGATGGGGACCTCTTGTGGAGGAAACAGGAAGTGCAACCACAAACAACACACGACAACACGAGAAAAACCCCTCTGGATGAACGGGAGAAGAGCAGGTGTTGCAGGACCATGTCGATGGGGTTATGAATACCGTCAAAGGAATGTACTCATTTTTTTGTCCTACTTTGATTTGCTTTAGGCAACTCAAAGCCCGTTTTTCAGCCCAATGTTTGTTCACATTCCAACCAAATTTCCAGCATAGCAGTTATGTTTGGCAAAATCCACGGATTTACAGATAACTACCCTGAACACACAACGTCTTCGGGACATGTAAGTAAAACTGACTCTAAAAATATCTGTATCTTATCTGCATGTTCATGTTTGTGAGATTTACGATTCCAAGACGGAGTGTAAATGCAAATTACTGCTCACAAAGTTAACACGCCAACAGTGCAAACATACCGAAATAGCTAAATTTGAAAATGTTATGTCTTTAGAGAAACCGACATCAGTATCACACTATCCAGACAACCACACGTTGAATTGAGAGCTTGTAGTACTGGACTTTTGAATGTTGTTTAATGCTGCTTCTCTTTATTCCTACAACACTCCCACTTTAAAGCTGAACACGGAGCGAGTCAGACAGGGCGAAACCGATTTATCTCATCTGGGACGGGCTGATCCACTGGCTTCTCCTAGACAACAATGATAAGGTCATTAATGAATAAATTATCCCATGAATGAATTATTGATGAGATCATGTTGGCAGTGGTGTATACAGTATCCTTGAGTGTATGATCTGGTATCGGCAAGCAGTAACCAAAGGTATGCACAATTAATGGCATCAAAGCGGTAAAAACAATCACTTTTTTCAGTACATCAGGTTCACAGCAGGAGCTTGTTAGTGGTTTGATCTGTTTTCTAACAAATGGGACTTAGATAAATAACCCTGGTAATGGACTTATATCCACGCTGGTGGTTTTGTGGTAAGTTTTGTGGTTTTGTGTATAGTGCAATTCTGTAAATGAAATTGATTAGTTCATTTAAACTTGAGATCTGTAAAATTGAGTTACTCCACAAAAGCGCCATACAAAATACGAAAATCTCTAAAACTAGTGTTAGAGATTTTCTCATAAAAGTAAACACATCGTACTTGACTGAGACCAAAACAACTGACGAGTTGGCAGCCCTAAATTACAACATCCTGACATGGGTATTTTTTTTTTGTAAATGCTGCTCCTTGTTGCCTTTATGGATGGAATGAAACGACAGATCCATCTGACATTCTGGATTAGATGTGGCGTCATAACCTTTATGCTGATAGCACTTCATATAAAAAGTCTGCCAACCTCTTGTGTACAGTATGACGTGCAGCAGACATTTTAATCCAGACTCTGCAGTGCGTAACATTACTAATTACCGGCTGCGACATTGAAGCTTGTTTTCCTCATGTGAGTGTGTGTATATGTCATTAGGGCGAACTGAGGCCTGAGCCAGGGTGCTGTAAGTAGGGATTTAGGGCACTTTAGGGCTGATTTGCTGTTGCAGCTGATGAAGACATCTGTTTTTGATGAATCAATTTTCTGTTAGGCGGGTCTGCTGGGTGTTTTCTCAGGCTCATGGCCCCAGGTACCTCACTTGCAAACTCATTAGCGGCTTCCAAGAACAGAGTTTGTGCCTCTGATGTGTCCTTGTTGTTGCTGTTAAAGTAACTGATTTTATGAGAAAAAAACACCTCGCGATCGTTGAAAAGCCTAAAAGGTCGTTTTTTTCCAGCATGTATTACTGATCTTCTTTTTCAAAATCCTCTTAACAATTTGGATGAAAAAAGATTTTAGGACATCGGATCCAAAAAATTGCAAGAAATTGCTGTCAAAAGTTGAAAGTTGAAGAGCTTTCCTAGTTTTTTTTCCCCAATTAGGAAGAAGAGGGTTGGAAGAAAAACAAGCTTGTGAGGGCCAGAGCTTCAGTCAGTGTCATTGACCCTTCGTAAGCTGCTAGAGGCATCTCTATGGTATCTTAAGATATAGGTTTGAAAAAGTGCATGATTGGATTTTGCCCCTTAAAACACACGCTTCCTTGTGAGTTTTGCTTCCGGACACCTGGTGGACGCGTTTAGCCGAGTCTCCACCAACTACTGAAGAAAACATCTGGCTCAACAATGAACTATGGTCACCGGCGAGTTTCCGACTTAATCTGTCTGCAAGTATCTTGTTGGATGTGCACATGAGTCCATGTGTACCAAGCCGCCATAGCTGTCACTCTTCCTTTCAAATGACTAATGTCCCCTCACCTAGCAAGGAACAGAGAACACATTTGTATGTCCAACAATGTCCGCTTTGAAGCACAATTTCATCCCACTGGCCCTGAAGCTGTCTCAGAAGCTTTTTATGGAGTAAATCCCTCAACTCATAGTCAATTCTGGTGCTGTGCATCTGGTTACGCAGTGATTCAACATGACAGATTTGATGGAAATGTTGAGTAGAATTTTAAATGAAATTCTGCAGGTTTGAACGGTGCTCTGCCGCATAATAATTGATTCATCGGGGCGGGGGAGGGGAGCGGAAAGGGGGGAGGGGCTGAGAGATTGAGCCATATTGGAATCGTTTTGTCGCATGTGCTGACAACACAAGGGCACAACAACACAACAACACAAGCACGCGTGTTCGTACACAGTTGGGTTTGCGCAGTGAGCAAAGGCCGGACTGCTGGTTTCATCTCAGCAGAGTCCCTGATCCCCCGGTATCCCCAGAATCGCCTCCTTCGTCCCGAAGGGAACGTTACTACGATCTGATGCCTCTCACCATTTGGATAATGAAAACATGCAGCTTATTCAGAAGGAAATTTCGGAAAAATAATTTCTTTGACTGAGATAAAAAAAAGTTTTGGCATTTTGCATTTTTTCTTCGCACACGTCTGAGTTCATACAGAGGGGGGGTTGAGAGGGATTCATAAGAGCAAAGATGGAGTAATCTTCTTCACCCGTGAAGACGTGTTTAATCCTTAAAACATGACGATGACCGATATTGAGACTATGAGATTTTAGCAGGATGACCTTTTTCTCTCTCGTGCACTCTTTCCTTCAGACTTATATATAAGCACTCTTTATCTTTAAAACGTTAATAAGCTACTTTGTAGTGTCCTTTGAGGATTTTCCTCTGCAATTCCACCCGCGTTAGAGTGTATTTGCAGGATTGCACAGGATCTCAGGAAAAAGAGCAATGAGACAATCTTGTCAAAAGTGAGGACTTAAAGTATTTTAGTCTGTTAAATTATTTTTATTTTCAGCAAAAAGGTGTTAAAATTGTCAACAGGGTTATTTTTAATAACACCTTTTATTAAAAATGATTCTGTTTCAATAGTTTCAAAGAATGTTATTTTCTGTAATTCTATGGAAAAATTGCCATCCTTTAATATACAATATACAAAAAAATGAAACTTCAAAAGGTTGAACAAACTTAAAGAAAACTTAAAGAAAAGTTTTGTTCTAAATCAAGGCCAAGTAATTTTTGTTGTTGTATATTAAGTGAAACAATACAAAAGATAAGGCCACAGAACATAACAGTACCCATTTCATATAATTAACTAGATCCATCTTCACAATATGATAATCAGAGGACAAAAAACAATTAGAGAGAATCATTCGGAAACTAATAAATGAACCATAGAAAAGCAAATCTAATATAATTCAGCTCATTTGTGGTTTGATCAAATGTTTCTACTCAGAAAAATTTGATCTGTTTCGCTAAAAACACATAAAATAGTTCAACTGATAAATTATATGTAAAGAGAGATCAAGTTGCAGTTCTGAAGTCAGTTCCCGTCTCCCATCCATATCACTTTAACAAACACACACAAACACACAAACACTCACGCAGACTCACAGCGGTGCGCACACAGACATTTTAGTGATGACTCACATCAGTTTTTGAAAACCGGAAGTTCTCCCCCTTGTTGCTGTCGCAGGTCAAGAACTCAGCTTCTCTATTGTTCCTCATAGAGCAGAACAGAAAAAGCAGCATCTTAAATCAAAACCTTGGGACCACGATCCTTCTCTGACGTGGTGACATTTCAGCTCAGGCAGCGACGGAATTATCAGCATTTTTTATTTACGATAACAAACTTCATTCACTCCATTACTGAACAAACCCTTTGCGATAGATAGATCACTTCTTTTTCCCACCTCACTCCCGACTCCCGGCCCCCGCTGGAAGCTCCAGCACTCGGATTGCCAGCCCCACAGGACCTCGGCACTACTCCGCAACAGAACACAGCGAAAAACTGACGGACTGCCCGCAAGCACTGCACCTCTGCTCGAGGTGAGACAGGGGAGGGAGATAGTGGAAGAAAGAGGGGGAGAGAAGAACAATGTAAGCACTTTCATCCAATCACAAACCAGATCCCGGTGAAGACCTCTCTGTAAGCTAAAGAAGTCTTTTGTGGAATCATGACAAAGCTGCACCAGCGGGCCTTTGTCTGAAAACAAAGAGGAGTGTGCTTGCGTGCGCGAGAGAGCCTGCCATTGTAGTTGGGTGTGCGTGCATGTGAAGTGTGTGCACATCCAACATCAAGATAGCGTGTGTTTGTTTGAGAAAATTGCTTCTGTGAGTGTGAGAGAGGTGCGTAAAAGATCCAAGCATTTGTGTGCAAAGTGTGCATTTGACATCTGAGCGTATGAGTGTCTCCTTCATTTCCTTTGTGCTGAAGATTAGGTTTAGGAAGAAGAAGAAAAAAAAAATCGCACATTGCACGTCCGCCAAATGTGAAACACACCCACACGGCCAGAAAATGCCACTCACATGTCACTCTCACCCCCCCACCTCCCACCCCCCCAGCACAGCCCGCATCTCCAGAGAAATTGGGAGCGAGACATCAAAGAGGCTGGCATCACTGCCCATATGAAAATACACTCAGACAGACGACGAATAAGCCTCTGTAGATGCTTCTGCTAATGGGAATCCTACCAAGCAGATGTGTCCTGTTGGAAGAACACTAGGAGTGTGAAACAGGCTTATGTCCGCACTAGTGCTAGTGAACTGGTAGCCACGGTCTGTGCAGCCACCAGGGAATGTGAACGAGCGACACCGGCTGAGCCCGTGGGTCAATAATACCGAGAGCGCGACATCAAAAACAGTGAATGAAAAAACGTCACAGTTAAGCATGCAGGACATTGTCGCAGTGTGCACACTGTTTCCATGGAAACTACTTGTAAACATGGCTGTTTGCTAACAGTAGGCATGCAAGTGTGTGGCATTGCTTTAAAGTCTAAAGGAAACAAATACAACTGTGCCAATAAAGAGTAATAAAGAAGTGCATTCCTTTCTCCTGCCACACAGACGTGAATGAATGAGGGGGATATATTCCACATTCGCGCCTGTGAGAAATAGCAATGCTCTGTAGAAAGAGGGCTCGAGTAGGATGAATCACAGAGGTGTTGAGGTATGAACGTGAATGCAAAATGTGAAAATGATTCCAGAAAAGATGGAAAAAGAAGTGAGGGCATTTGAAAAAAAGGTGATGAGAGGTGAGAAAATCAGAGTTGAGTGTCAGGAGAGCAATTCCGTAGCCTAATAAGGAAACAAAGGTTAAACAAGGGACACAATTGAGTGGGACAGATGGATGGCTACTGAATATATAATCAGTCTCTGTCTGGACGCCAGACTCCCTAAACCGCCTGAACTCAAAACAAATTGCCCCTTTTCTGCTCCCACAATATTCCCACCAGCATTCATCGTGTCTTCACAGGGCTACACGAATATCTACAGACCCATTTGATATTCAAAAAATAAAATATACAAACAACAAAAAATATAAAGAAAAAACAATTCCAAAACATGTTATTCGGGGGGCACTGTTATCTGCATGAAACCATGCACTGACGGCTCCATATTATTTCGCTTCAACGACCTAGCAGAAAGTTACCGAGTGCGCATGCGCGGCCAGCGTGCGCTGCCGCAGACAGGGGGCGTCAACATGGCGTTCTCTCCTCGACGACCGCACTGACTGCAACCTGCCAATGAGAGAGAGAGAGAAGAGAGAGAGAGAGAGAGAGAGAGAGGAGAGAGAAAACGAAGCGGAGGCTACCATTCTGTCAGACCTCCATCCCCTTTTTTTTATCCAGCCCCATGAATCCCGACACATTTCCAGGAGGATAGGCTGAATCCAGAAGGGCTCCTTCGACACACCGCTCGCCCTCGTTTTTTTTCTTCCTGCGCAGTGGATGGTTCTCGTGTAGCAGCAGACGTCCGTGCTCGTAGACCAGGTGCGCGAGACGGCGACGACCGCTCCTCTCCTCCCTGTTTTTCTCAAGGGGGAAATGTCGAGCGAGAAGCCGGTTTCAGCACCACCGGGGTCTACTTCTTTGCTCACGGACACCGACCGAGACTCCCATCCGCCGCCGGGCTCCTCCTCCGCCCCGCCGCCGCCGCCGCCGCAGCAGCAGCAGCAGGTCGACGCGGGCGCTGGCTCCGGCGCCACCGGGGAAAGGATGGTGTCTTCAGCCGGCTCCATGGTCCTCCCGGCCGGGGTGATCAACCCCGCGGTCCCGATCAGGAATATCCAGATGAAATTCGCCGTGCTCGTGGGCCTGATCCAGGTCGGGGAGGTTAGCAACAGGGACATCGTGGAGACGGTGCTGAACCTGGTGAGTGAGAAACAACATCGAACTGTTGGCAACACAGACGCCGCGTCTTATTCACGATGCTCCGCTCCCCTGGATTTGTGTATTTCAAAAGATGATGTCATTTATTTGTTCGGGGGATGGATGTGCGTGTGTGTGTGTGTGTGTGTGTGTGAGTGAGGGGGGGTCATTTTCTGCAGATAAAAAAAGAGCACACATGGGGGCTGTGTGTCGGGGGGGTAAATAGGCTGAGGCTGTATTATTGCTTGTGACCCAGTAAGGCATGAAGGGTAGTCTAATCACTCACCAGCCATTGTTGACTAACTGACCAGCGTGCGGTGCAGCGGGGGGAAGATCCCACTGTAGGGGAAAGTCTATCCCCCTGACCCCCTAATATGTACCCCCCCCTCCCCCCATGCACCCCTCCTCCCTCCCGCCCCCCCGTGGTGTGACGCTCGGCTAAAGGACTACAACGTCGCGCTCAACACACGAGACCCAAACGGGATTATTTCGTTGTTTCCCCAAAGAACGAAAACACTAAAGTGCGCAGGTCCAGTGAGGCACTGAAACTAAATCAACCCAACACGAACAAAGGCCGGTTAGCATCATGCTATCCATCGACATATACGTGCGCGCGGGTGTGTGTGTGTGTGTATGAGAATGATGCATGGGCCTATTGTTGAAGGCAGGCCCCTGCATCCTGTCCCCAAAGGACTGACGTGCAGGCGGCCAGTGCCACGGCGGTCATTGTATCCATGGATCGGATATACGTTGTCTCTGCCCCCCTCCCCTCCTCCCCCCTTCTTTCAGCGATGCTGTTTCCATCCTAAACATGAGAGGATTTAATCCAGTTTGTGACAGGGTGGGGAGGGAGGGGAGTCCGTCATGGAACGGATGAGCTAAATGTACAGCAGACGTAGGTCTGGAGGACTAATGCGTTAGGAGGATGTAGGACGTGCGTGTTGGAAGCTGCCAGGCTGTTTTTTTCCCTCCTCCATGCATCAGGCAATGGCGTGTACTGCACAGCGTTACATATCTGCCCATTACCCATCTCCTTTTTGAGGAAGAAGTGGAATGTATTAGACATAATGTATAAGCTGATTTCAGTTCGGTTTTGTCTGGGGGTTGGAAATATCAGGGCTTTAGGCTGCCGGTGTCCCATTGACTCGCCGACTGCTCGGAGCGGGACAGCCCGCCGCCGGGCTAAACCACTTCCCTCCCAGTTAAACTGGTGAGCCGCTCCAATCCAGGTCGCCTCTCGTCCCCCCCCAATCGATTATCGGTATTACACGGAAGAGCGGAGGGGCTTTGCTGGCTCACTCTGACCTTGTCTCCTTCCCTTAACCCCCCCACGTCCCCCGCCCACACACACACACACACACACACACATACACCGCCCCCCCTTGCTGCACAGGCTGACAACCATCCATCCTGTTCCACAGCCTCCTCCTTCACTGTGCAGGAGAGATGCTGCCTGCATAGACTGGCCTGGCAGGGCAGCGCCATGCATTTAAAAGCAGGTGAAGAGGAGGAGGAGGAGGAGGAGGATGAGAAGAGGGGGTTGATGGAGGGTGGGGGAGGAGAAGAGAGAGAGCGTGAGTGGAGGAGGATGAGGTGGTAGGATGCTGCAGTGGTTATGTGCTCAGAAAGCACCAGCTGATGCAGTGGGAGAGGAAAAGGACTCTGGATTGGTCCACAGCAGCTATTCAGAGCATTCAGCTGAAATGGGCCCCATTTTTTTGCATGAATACTTGTGTGTTTAGGCCCACACATTATTTGTGAATCTTGGTCTGGTGCATTAACACACAAAGAACCGACAGCCTGACAAATTAAAGCGCTATGTGTTGTCCATATAAAGCTTTACTTGCTAAATCCTGAATTGAACAATCAGTCGTGCTTGTTGAGGCTGCCAATAGCTAAGCCTGTTAGGGAATTCTTTTGCCCGGCGCCTTAATTAAAAGAGTTGAAACAAAGAGGTGTGGAGGCTGGAACCTCGGCGGTCATGCTGCTGATACAATGAGTCCACTGTGACCCAAAAGCTGATCCATTATTCCAGTCAATGTGGGAGGCCATTCGCCGTCCGCCGTGGCTGTATTGATCAGATCCCACTGCGGCTCGGGCAAACCGATGGCTTGTCTGCTGGATCAGATACTCTCCTCGTCCCGTACGATATGAGGCTGGCCATCGGCGGGTGATGGACCGCACCGTCTCAAGGAGGCGAGAGAGAGAGAGAGAGAGAGAGAGAGAGAGAGAGAGAGAGAGAGAGAAGACAATAATAATCAAGCCGGACCGGAATGGTGGCTGTGCTGATGCTGTTACAGACGCAAACCTCGGCGCACTGCTGCCCGTGTAGCCCAAAACACATCACGTCTGATACGGTAATGATATATATTTTAAAATAAAGCAAATGCAATGCAAACATACAATGTAAAAAAACTCTTTCATTGTATGTGTGTGTGTGGGCTGCTGGTGGCGAGGTGCTCGGTTATTATCATCAGCAAGGCATCACAGTTGTCAAGGCAACACTGCTCTTTGACTGCCTGCCTCCAGACGCTCGACCACCTGGTGTTGCTCTCCACTTCCGGACTCCTGCCACAGTGCGCTGCCGCCGCCGTTCTCTCCATCTCTCACGTTTTATTTCTGTCCCTCCGTCTCTTGCAACAATCTGCAACAGCGGGCTAAACATTGGCTGTTTAAGCGAAAAAGGTGCACACGAGTACAGTTGAATTTAAGGTGGGATCATCGGTGAATTAAGAGTGATGATGGTTGCACATTTTGAGCCACCAAACCGGGGGATCTTTTCTGAAATTTCGGAATTTTGTTTGACGGAATTTGGGGGCTTTGAAGAATATTATTCAGTCTATTTCCACACTCATTAAAACACTTAGTGGATGCATCTTCACTTGTGATGTTGCTTCTTTCGCTCACTAATTATTTGTACGCCTGTGTGTCGAGTCTATGGAATACAACACAATAAATCCAAGCTGCTTCCAGAGAGAAGAATAGCTCAACTATTGGAATACTGCAACACACGCGTATCATGGGACACGGAGCGACCAATCACAGCTAGAAAACATCTAAGGAAGGAAGCTTTAGCCGTAACTTATTTTCTTTGACGCAATTTAAATGGCGATGTCGCATATTGGAGGATTTTTGTTGTTGACAGAAGGAAAACAGTAAATCTCTCTGAACTATCTATAATCTATCTGTCATTGGTTTATTTGAATTGAGAGATATAATTCAAATGCAACCACAAGCAGTTACTGTCAGTCTCTCCTTAATACGGCACCAGCTGTGCTTATTTATAGACCGCTTTATCTAGTTGTTATGCTTTTTTTGGGGGGGATCAAACTAGAGTGTTTGATTGGCATAGGAAAAGATTGGCGACACCCTCTGCCTCCCTCTTTGTCCTCGTGTTCATCCTTTGCTCGGTCAGAAGCAATATCTTCTGGCAGCGTCAATCCGCACCTGAGCCCCTTTATTGGTCCCGCTCGGTTAGCAAAGGTCTCATTATTCTCGTCCACACACTCCACAATCACCAAGGTCACCCGATACCGAGCACAAGCAGAGTCGCAGTCAGCATGGCACATCGAGTGTCTCGTGCACAGAGCCCAAAAAATACACATGCATGCACTCGGACGTTTATCTGTGCACGTTCGGGGGTGAACGCGCCCACGGACGTGTAGTGGCACAAACTTTTGCATACAAACATTGGCATCACAATATGACAATTTGACCAGCGGGAACAGTCAAGTTCATAAAAACACAGAACTTCACTGTAACGCAGCATCCAAAAGCCAGAAACGCGCTTGATATCCAAAAGACGGTGTCTTATATCACACATGGCCCAGCCATAGTAGCAAACCGCGGATCAACAACCAAACGTAAAGAAGCAAACATGGCAAAGAAACAGTCCCTATGCTTTGTAATGTTAACACAATACCCTGATTTATACTGCACCGATTGCTGAAGGAATAGGTCACCCAATTTCAAAACTTCTCCTGTAAGTCTACGGTATTCAGCCGTAAGGTGTTTTTTTTTGCTCAAATTCCGCTAAACTGTTTTTTCCGGTTGGCCCGTTGCTGCACACTGGGGGCAGAGGCTAACTACCTCCCTGCAGCAGCGTAATCTGCTTGCATGGTCAAGCAAGGGAATAACAATGCGTCAGCATGTGCTCAGAGCCACGCAGGCGACTGTCATAGAAAACATCCCACTAATGGACTTCCATAGTCCCAGTGAAAAATGTGTGCACATGAGGGTCTTTGATGGATTTAAATTAATATTCTAGGCATTTAGTTTTTATTAAGGTTTTTCACTCATAGAACATAAGCTTGACTCAGCTGTCATGCTTGTATACTAAATAATCAAATGCATATACATCCTCCCCTTTTTTATTATCAATTGAGTTGTTGTGACTTTTATTGTTGCTGTTGTATTACTGAGACCATGATCAAGATGACCGGCTCCTGTTTGCTATCATGCGACGTTGGTTGTTTTGTATCATCCTTTGCTGGTGTGGGTTTTTGTGTATTTTTTTGGTCATCATACTGCATCCTCTTGTTGAGATTTTGGAGCTGTTTCCTGGTTTGGATCACGGCCGTGTGGCCTTTTGCCATCAAGTAACTCTGATGAGCTCAGAGGTGTTCTCATTTGTTCCTGCTATTATTGTTACTACAGTATCATGTTTGTCCAAATGCTGCACTTAAATACACAGAAAAAAAAACAGTTATCAGCAGTTCTTAAAATGAGGAAAATCAATTTATTTGATTAAATAAATAGACTGCAAACTATTGTCTTTAATTTCCATTTCAGAAATACAGCGTTTTTGTAGTAAAAAATGAAATGCTGCCATTTTTTGCCTGATCGGACGATGTTTGCTGATGCCATTTTTTTAATGTTGCTAGGCGACCAACAAAGAAGTGGTAATGTTAGCTTACCACCAGCCATGAAGAGCACGATGCCTAGTAGCTAATAATCCAACTTCCAACTTACCCGACATTTGGGAAAGAGGGTGCACATTGTGTCCTTCACCGAGCGCTTTGCAGGCCTCTGCAAGGCGATGCTTGGGGGCTATTCCCGATTAGCTGCTGTGATGCTGTCGGGAAGCTTAGTCACCTTGTGCCTCGGGGGGGTGAGGGGGGGGGCTGCAGCCAGTGAGCACCTTTTTAGCTGATGGTAACAGCCGTGTCGGTGCCAACCTGAGGACCAAGTCCTCCGTGGCTGCTTCTCCCCCCCCCCGTGTCCCGCACACGTACGCATGCACGTAGGGGGGAGGAGGCGGGGGACAGTGAATGTGGCTACCACTGCAAGGTCGGTGCCGACCCCTGCGTGAGCTGGAGCGAGGCAGAGAGGTGGGGGCGGAGGATGTGGGAGGGCTGCTCATCTTTACCCTCCCAAAGAGGCAGTTGGTAAACTGAAGGGAGAGCGTTTCGGAGGGATAGTGGGGGGGATTAAAAAGCCTTTGATTGTCCTTCACGTCCTGCTTTTCTTCCTAGTGTACTAATGCTCCTGTCCAGCTTCTGTGGGGGTCTGATGAGCTACGCCCCCCCCCCTCCTCCCCTCTGCTCCCGGTGAAATAACAGCAGGAGTCCCCGGGGACCTGAGTAGACTCTTTCTTTTTTTTTTTTTTTACACAAAGCACCAAGCCTGTTGGAGATACCTTGACATTTTGAGTTTTAATTGGCCATTTTTCATCATCAGTCACTTGTCACACTGTGAGATTAGCCTCCACTGGCTTGTTAGCATGGTTAGCGTTCCTGTGTGAAATTGAGTTCCCACTCCGAGGCTTGCCAGGCAATCTAAAATCCATTTCCAAGGAGAGAGAAATAACCCATTACCAAGTCCACCTACGGGACCTGCAAGATTCTCCATAAATGTGTCTTTCTAGGTCAAAATGCTAATGTTTTCTTGTTGCATCAAGTTTTATATTTCAGGTTTTGTTGACCTGAATCACACCATCATTCTAGTTTGAGTGTGTAAAAGTGTGAGCCGTCAACCATCCATGCTAAGCCGTTGACCTATTCGCGTCTTACACTCTCTGAATCCTGTTCCACTTCCTCTCAATCCCTCCTCATTATTCTTTAGCTGTTATTTTTCAGATGTCCGATTTGGGGTAAGGGCAACTTCTTGAATGGGGGCGAAAGAAATACGCCATCCTTGCCTAATGACACCTTTTCGTCGCTCCCCTTTTGTCTCTCGGTTCTTTGTCCTCTTAACCCCCTCGGTGCAATCGTGTCCCCTCGCTGCCTGACTCTGTAGTTGGGTGAAGCGAGCGGGTGGATGCATGTGTGTGATCCCTATTGTGAGGAGGTAATGGAGCCGTCTGCAGTCACATTTCACTCTCGGCCCTTTTCACCAATCACTTTCTCCTTTCTCCTCATCTTTGCCCCATTAGAGCAAAGAGAGGCCGGAGGAGGCCTGTTTGCCGTTAAGCACGCGTCGGCTGTATCGGGTCTTAGTGTGGATGAAGAGCTGAAGGAAAGGACGCAGGGAAAGGACAAAAAGGATCTTTTACTTTTAGGAATCTTGCTTGATTTGTCCTCTTGTAAGGGACGACAAAGACATGAATAAATGTATTTTTGAAGGTTTTGGACGCCCTTTGAATATAACGTGGACCTCTTTTATGGAAAGAGAGTGTTGCGCGACCTTTCTTAATGGTGCTGTAACAATTAATGTTGCAATGATGGCCAAATTGCCATCAGACGTCAGAAATCCTTTTTTACGTCCTTTATTGACAATTGCAAGGATTTCCTTATCAATCTACTATTTAAACTATTTATTTAATACATATATGATTGTACCCAGATCTCGCCTACATGAAAGCTTTTAGCACAGTCCAGTAAAAAAAGAGTTGTCAAGTTGTAGATACAAAATAACACAATAAATGGTGGAACAGGATATACATGGTTTTATTACGAAATGTAATACTTTTTTACTGAATAAATAACTTGCAGTATAGAATCACAGTGTTACATGATACATTTTCTCAATTCTATATCCATACAAATGCTACAGGAAGCCTGTGCGCTTGATTCTTCTGGTTTTCTATCTATTGTGTCTGCGTGCCACATTAGGTCTGCTGCTTCTGTGCTTTTTTTTCTTCCCTAAAATATGTGCGAGAGAGAGAAGGTTGGCAGAAGGTTGTGGGTGGATTTTCTATAGAATGTTATTACGGCGCATTCTTAACATGCTTTTGAAGGTTTTGGTTGCTGTGCTAGCGTGTGTGTGTGCGTGTGTGTGTATGTGTGTGGGTGGGTGTGTTTCATTCCGGCTCCCCTACAATTCACTAATCTTCAGATTTGAACAAGTTGCTTTGTTTGAGTCACCTGGTGTGTGTGAACCCAACATCCGAGAGAGCTGATAAACGAGTCTTCCTAAGGACCCCTGTTCTAGTCTCTCACACCTTCATCTGCACATTGTCTCTGGCAGCGCACACACACACACACACACACACACACACATAAATACACACACTGCTCCCTTCCTTCTTGTAGCCCACATCATTGCCTGGCAGGGGTGATTTTATATTCACGCTGGCCTACTTCGCTTTTCTCCCTTGGCTCGAGACACACACACACACACACACACACACACACACACACATCTGCTTTACTGTGAAGTATAGCTAACTGTGAAGCTATTCATCATGCTGCGTACTGCAGTAGCCGAAGGTTGATTATAGCAAACTTTGTTGTGTGTGTGTGTGTGTAACGTAAGTATTGAAGCAGTACTCCTAATGTTATTTCATACCTACAACCAGGGTGCGATTTGACAAAAAAGCAGAGGGGGGGATACGCACGCGTGTCCATATGATCCGCACACGCGCTGCGCGTAGGGAACCAAATGTGTTTGTGTTCGATGGTTTTCAGAAATATGCGTGCGTGCGGGAAATCCGTGCCCCCCCGGAGATAACAAAAATTTAGCAGAGGGGGGGATAGGAAAACCAGAGGGGGGGAAATCCCCCCCACCCTCCCCCACAAATCGCACCCTGCCTATACCATCTAGGGGTGTCTCCCGCTGTGCACGCACCCCCCCCCATCAGCATCTACTTAGCAGCAGCTATTAAATCCGATTTATTGACTTGAGTTTCTTACTGCTCACATGTCGTCTGCACCGAGTGAACAATGTACCGCGCCATGTTCTTGCCCTGAAATGGACTTAACTGGGGGACGCAGATGACCGCTACGGTCCCCGAAGGACTTCATCTAATAATGACAGAGAGATGTGGATGAACGCAAGGGTTAAGCGATTTTCATGACGGGAGATGGGAATTTCTTCACTGTTCAGCTTGAAAAAGAGACCGGGCGCTTTGAACACTCCAAAGGCGGATAAGTTCAACCGTCCTGTAGACGGTGGCACATTGTGCTGCTTTATTGTTCCCCTCTTCTGTGGATGCCGTCCAAGCTGGCGCCGCGGCAACAGCGGCCCTAGCGCAGATAATAAAGTCCGGTCTGAGGGCTCCATGGCAGCGAGGGAAATAAAGACCAGCATCCTCATCTGCTGTGGCGTGCGGAGACTTTATTCAACGACATCATTTTGTGTGAGGGGGCTGAATGTGGTTCGGTAGTGTGCGTCGCTGTATGTAGTAGCCGGGGTTGAGACTGGAGTCGCTACTCCTGTCCGTGGTGTTTGGGTGACTGAAATATGGACCTGCTCCACGAAGCCGGTGGTCGAGTAATGAACTGATCCGACCCGTCCTCGGTTATCTGTGCTGATTTTTTTAGGACAACTTCCCGTCGCGAAAATGTCGGCGGTGACTCCGTGTTTGGCCGCATCTCCCCCCTCATCTTCCTCCTGTGTTACCGCGACCTCCCTGCTCTGGTTACAGTCAAAACGGTGGGAATGCAGAGGAGCACATCTTATAATCAAGTGTTTTCCGCTCTTACTGCATGAAATGTATATCTACATACACTTATGTATTGTAATTATTTTGCCTAAAGGACTGAACTCTGATTTTTTTTTTATTATTTTACTATGCAGGATCTGTCTTTATTTTTCTTTTTTTCTGAAGTGAAACAAATATTTTTGGATTTGCAATAGCACTTTAGTCTTTTGTTGTTGTTTATGTTTAATCTTAGTCTTACAATCTTTTTCAAATCAATTGTGTACTTTCTTTTCTCTGTTTGGCCGTCTGGCTTATGAGAGAGCGAGTGCATGCGGCTCTGATATTCTCTGCTGATATGACCTTTTGATAGGAAATTGTTTTTACCAGATTTCTCTCTTGGTATCTTTTTCTTTCTAAGGAATCTCAACAACACTAAAAATGTAATATGATTTGAATGACATTGCACTGGAACTGGAGTTTGGCCAGTGGCGGCTGCATTGTGGTGTTTCACTCTGAACTCAGTCCCCTAGCAACCTCATGGAAATGAAACACCCTGTGAGCAGTATTTCAGCCTCCCATCTTCCTCACGTTGTTGCAGCGTTTGGAGGCTCAGTCTCATCATTCTGAGTTTCATAGCTCACTGCACTTGAAAGTTTTACTTATCTTATGTTATATTCTCCCGGATGGGGCCACTGTTTGTAAATAATTCCATCGCTGTGGAGCCTATGAGATGAAGTATTAATGCATCAGATCCCCTCGGGGGATGCAAATGAGGCAAACCTTCCCATGTAACACAAAAGGAGCTGATCTGAAAAATAGGCTTCATGTAAAAACGAGCTAAATCTGAATCTGATGGTTGCGAATGCATCAACATCCGAGGGTTTCTTTTTCAAGGTTTTACTTCCAAAGCTCAGGCCCGTGCCTGTGACAACTGCACCGCTGTTACTGCCGCGCCCGCTCTACTTCAAGCTGCACAGGCTTCAAACAGAACGCCTTCGCCGAAGTCCACGGCCGCCGACAGATCTGAAGTGCAGCTTCTGGTCTTCATCCAAAAAAAGTTTTGTTCCTGCACGATAAGCTTCTGTATGTTCCCTCTGCTCTGAATTAGATTCAAACTGGACTCATGATCAGACGTACAAGATCTGTGTAGTCCTTTTGCACAATAACATACATTACTAATCACGCTCCACTAACCTTTGCAACCCTAATTTCTATTTGTGTGTGTGTGTGTGTGTGTGTGTGTCATTCCCGGCCCTGCCTTATGATGATGGATTACTGAGACTAATTGGAGCTGCTTGCTACCTCTCTTATCCACCATCGGCTGTGGCTCAATGGAACAGTGCTCTCCATTGTTTCAGCGTGTGGGGGACTCGCGCACAATTTTCTGCTTGTGTGAGCGCCTGCACTCGTGCATGCACACGTCGTACCTGCTACAGCACATGGACTCGACCGAACCCCACAAACCAATAGGTCATCCTCTGCGGTCTCCAGCCTGGCCTGCGTCGGGTCTGCAGGGCTTATCTGCCGACCCTTGAACATGGCATCAGCTGATTCTACACATGCCTCATCCCACGGGCAGGCAAACACATGAGCGAGGAGCTGACCTGACACATGAAACACGTTTGTTTCGTCACCATGGGGATGAGATTTTGGTCCCCCTCCATCGGAGGAATAGGGAGCACAGCGCGACCCTCAGTGAGGTGTCTCAATTTTCATCTCCTATAAGCCTGGCGAGGTGTAAGCAACATGCAGGATGCCGTGCAGGACCCCACTTCCTGTCAGCTCCTTTTTGAAATGAGCACATTTGAGTCGAGTCGAGGGACGAGGCGCAAAGGCCTCGTTAGACCACGTAAGCCTTTCTGCTTCAACTCCCGTGACATAACACGCAAGGATGCCCTCGTTACTTGCTGTCTTGAGGAAAATATAAGAAGTGAGGAAAAGCTCAGTTGTCGGCTGTCCTCAACAGAATGTGCTTTTTCTTTTCTTTCCCCCCAAGCAGAAAAGGGCAGAAAGACACTGCACCGCCTCCTCCCACGTCGTATGTCTCTGCCCGGCTTCCTCTGTGTCTGGTAGAATTCAATAGCAGGTCCCATTTGTTTCATGCTGTCCGTTCGTTGGCGCCCTCTCAATCAACCCTCTCCTCTCGATGCTCTTTCCTCCCCGCTCTTTCTCCGACTCTGTAGGCCTTGACACTGCTCTCCCTTTCTAGTAGACCTCTTGTACACGGCCATACCTTTTTTAATGAGCGTTTCTTGTGCTGTGAGGCACAGGCATTTCCATGGCGGAGGCGGTGCGTTTCCGTGGCTACCGTTGCTCTTTGATAGAGTAATCTGTTTGATGTTTTATTTTGTTGGATATTTAAATTTTTTTTTTTTTAGGAATGGTCATTTTTCCCTTTTTTTAAACTAAATGTAACTCTCACATTTCAGTGTTTCCAGTGTTATCTGACATGGAAAAAGTGAAGTGGACGATTATATTAGCTGGGAGCAATGATTCAATTAAATATTTCTTCAACGCTGTAAGTCTCAAACATATAGTTTTCATCACTAAAGTCAAATACTGAATTTATTTTTCCAGGAATAGATGTATAAAAACTAAATTTAAATCTCCAACCCTCATATAGTTACAAACGGAAGAAATTACTACCAACATCTTTTCAGTTAATTTACTCGCAGGATGTCTGACCTTCAAACCAAAATCCACAGAGGTGTTCAAACAGCTTTCTTTGTGTATAAGACTTCAGTCATATTTGTTTGGGTATTTGGCAGTATGAATATGTATTTAACTTAATACTGCAGTTAAAAGGAATCATCTGTGAAACGTCCCAACATGCCAGTCTTTTGCAGATATTCCCGTTTGGTAACTGTGTGTGAGTCTGTAAACAATGTATGTACTCACAGGTGCGAGAAAGTACTCACATTGAGTGGTTTTCTGAGAAAAAAGGGGTTATATGCTTTGTTTGTTGCCCAATAGCATGTGACGAGGCTTATTGCTAGATCCGTTACTAAGCCGCTTTGGCCAATCAGATGGCAGACATTTTAAACTGCAGTTGGACGAAGTCAGAGTTGTGATCACTTGGCTGCGATCCTCAACCCTTGTGAGTGTGTATTTGAATGTGTGTGTTCATGACCTGGATTTCCTATTCTAAGAATATCAGCCGAGAACAGGACGTTTGTGTTTCTGCTGCGGCTTTCGGATTTCACGTCAGAGCCATATTTCGCTGTTACAGACTTTAAGTCCTTGAAAAGAAAATTTATTGACGGTATTACTACGGCAATCAGTACACATGCAGTTTCAGCTGTTTGTCAATGACATTTGCAGCCGCAGGGAAGGATTTCCACCGGGGATCCTTGCCTTCGTCAGCAGGCGGAGAGCAGGAGCTGTCCGCTGTTCTGAAAAGAGTCTGCTGCGTTTGTTCATCCGCCTCGTCCGTCATTTCTCTCTGCTCTCCCCCGAGCAGACATTCGCACTGTTGCTGCTGCAGCCCGTTTCCTTTCTGCCTCGATTCTGACGTTCTCGCGGTCTCCCTTTTTCTTCTCTTGATCTCTTCCTCTTTGCTGCTGCGCTGCTTCTCCTTCCCCTCTTTTAAATGAACCGTCACCTCCCACACTTCAGTAAAGCGACATTTGAAAACACAGATGCATGTTACTGCTCATACGCTAATGAATCGGCACCCAATTATCATTGGTGTATTTTCTGGAGCGGGGGCATCCTCCCATCCCCATCCTCTTCTATCTTCACTCTTTCCCCTTGTTGTGTGCTCATGATGTCAGTCGTGTGAATCGCTGCAGCTGCTCTGTGTGTGTGTGTGTGTGTGTGTTGGTGACGTACGGCGCAAGAGTGTCTGCGCGAATGACTAAGACTTACAAGACCTTTTGCAATGAATTTATTTAAAAGGCACTTGCCCTTTGAACACTGAGACTGCGTGGGTTTGTGTGTGTGTGTGTGTGTGTGTGTTGTGGCGGAGTTTGTCGAGTGTGTGCGAGGGCTGGCTGTGCATTTGGTTGTATGTGTGCGTGTGCAATATGTTTTTAAGCTGGCACTTGACAAGCGTTGAGTCAGATGTTGGAGGTGAGAAAGTCCCACTGAACTGGCCTGCAGAGAAACGGAGAGGAGCATAAAGGCAGATCACAGCGGGTATTACCGTCCTATCTCGCCCTCTCTCACTCCTCTTCTGTGCCGCTCTCTTTCTTCGGGTTTCTGGCGGTGTTAATAAAATAAAATGAAACTGACAAGCCGATACATGGGAGCACTCAATAGCTCTGCTTCTCTTTGATGTAGGCACAGACTCGCATTCATGGTTATTTTTGTGGAAACTGCCCACGGTACAGCTCTTGGCACCGGCAACACGCCTCTCTGGATTTTTAATCTTATGGAACTGCAAAGCGTTCAGTTACTCGCTAAATTCCGGGTAGCTGGTGCTTGATTGGAATTTGTCACCCTCAGCGCGCGGCGGCGCCGGAAGAATCACGCAGGCTGATTGGAAACACGGCTTCCTTGACAAAGGACCACAATATTTATGCATACATGACTTTCCTCGCATGCCACCTCGAACCATGAAGCTTTGCGGTGTGGCTGGAGTTCTGAAATCTTCATGGGTCACATATGTATTTTCGACGCCTGGCCCTATTTCAATAAGCATTCAATTTGCAATGCACTTCCTATTTATTTAGAAAGTTTACAAATGGCCCTGACAGAGACCCATGTATGATCTGGCACAACTAAATATTTGAAATATGTATCGTCCGTGTTGATGTGGTGAGAACATGAACGCTTGTGCCAAACATATCCGAAACAATCTATGCGTCACCTTTTTTCAAATGAATAAACTCTGGATAACAAAACGCCAACCTGCTGCCGATGAAGAGTCAGGGCGCTGTGCCAAATTTAGACATTTCACTCCGCACCCAAAGGTGTGGTCAGGCATTACCATCCCCCTCAGCTGGCTTATAAATATTAAGCAGTTCTCTCTCTACTGTGCGCTGTTTTCTTGCATACGGGGACTCATTGTAAGCATGGCAGACTTCAAGCGCAGTGGTTTGTTCGGCGCCAGTCTTTGTCTGATGGAATGACGTCACAAGACTTTCCTGCCTGCAGCGATCTGCAGCGTTGCTGACTGAAGACCTCTGTGACACCTTGTGTTTATATGGTGACTCCAAAAAATCTAGCGAGTACACAGTGACTGAGATGTTGTTTGACAGCTAGATCAAATGACCTACTGCGAATCCTCTGAGCGTAGCATTTAGAATTTCCTCCAATTGAATCATCAATAATGTAACTTAGTATGGCTTCCTTCCATAATGCATAAAGCTACTCTCTGTCCTCTTTACAGGTTTTATGGTGAAGGAAATCATTCAGGTCCACTGCGCGCGCACACACACACACACACACACACACACACAAATACACAAACCTCTCCTGCTCGTGGCCCAACCCACTGTCATATCCCCAGTGGGATTCATGTAATTATTGTAATTCTGTGTGTAAACTGCTCTGCTGTGCTTTCTGCAGCGTACTTCACTTCACTTCATTCCTATAAAGCCCAACGTGAAAGCCTACATTTTATGAGCAACAGCGCTTTACTACGCCATACTGTCCATGGCTGATTACGTCTATATTGCTGACTGCGCGTGTGTGTGTGTGCGTGCCTGTGTGTGTGTGTGTGCACGTCCGTGGACAGTGTGATTGCAGCGTGTTGTCGCTGTGAACCGCTGTGATTGTGGGGCTGTGTGTTCTCCCATCTGTGCAGACACTGGTACAAAGGCCCATGGGATATGCGGTCCAGCCCCCCCGTCCCCCGTGTCTGGAGGCGACACTCAGTCAACATGTCATTGCTGATTACAATCACAGACACATGCTCGGCCCTGTTTCCACTGTGACTTCTCATCCCCACCTTCTTCTCCTTTCGCCTCCACCACTGCTTCAGTTCACCAACCAGTTTCCACCCAATCCATTTGTGTAACGTCCATTTATCTGATTAATATGTTTTTAGCATTCTCAAGTGTTGTTTTAAAAATGCAAAGAAAACAAATCGACCGTGACGTCCCAGACAGTTTAGCTTGTGTCATCGTCGTCCGACAATTTAATTTTTTGCGACGGTGCCGTCATCTTCTGCTTTGCTCCAAATATTCACGTTGAACCTGTGTTCCCCAAAAGCCAGGGAGCTCACGGAGATCGTCCACCCAACCAAAAGCTTTGGAAAAACTGAGATTAGAAGAAGTTTATCCCGAATATGAATGTGAGCCGGCTACAGAATTAGTGGCTTCTTTTATCGATGCTGTTGACCAGAAATTAGGTCATGCAGAAAACAGAATGTGGATTATTGAGTGTTAAGAGGCCAGTTGGGCCGCGATGTAATCCATATCTATAGAGATTTGCTACGCTCATCATCGAGGCAGTAACTCCTCCGCTGCACAATGCGCGGATGGGGGCAATAAAATGGATGTGCCATCCTGATAAGAAAGCACAATAGCTTTCAGCCTCGGCCTCGCCGTCATTGTCTTGCTTTGCTCTATCGCTCTCGTTGAAACACACACACACACACACACACACACTTTCTTGTCACTGTTTTCTCTTCAACCTGCAGTTTGCACCGTTTGCACGCTCCTGTTTATCGCGTTTTCATCTCTGGTCCCCTGTTTTCTTTTCTCCGCCCCTCGCTCCCCTTCAGCTGGCGCTCTCCTGCGCTCCGTAGGAGCCCTCTCGGCGAAGCGTTAAGTGTATAATCTGCCATCTCATGTCTAGATGGGCCTCTCGTCTCCTCGTTCGCTCGGCGCACAAAGGGACTGAATGGCCGCGGCTCACTCAGTGGGACACGAACGTAATGACACACACACACACACACACACACACACACACACACACACACAGGGTCACGCGCCTCTCCAGCTCCCTCTCTGGGGCTTTGAAGTTGCATATTGATGATGTCAGCTCCAAAGGCTCAATTGAATGTGCAGAAGCAGAGGAGGTGCCTATTGACCGTCCACTCGCCTCTCTCCGACCCGTCGTCTCTGACGGCAGTAATGAGCAACAGGTGCCTCTATTGCCACGTTTTGTCCGTGAGAGTCATCCAATATTCAACAGTCAGTCGGAGTAATCGGCCGGCGTAATGGCTCGTTTGATGGGCCATCACAGCACGGCATAATGAGCTAAATGAATAATAATGCTCATTTGAATTAACGTTGTTCATTTTCGTCGTAGTGAGGAGGTCAAAACTAAAAACACAAGATAGCATAAGGAATAAATAGCTCCTTGTTTAGCTGTCCGGCTTTTAATTCCCTCTGAGCGTTCGTGTGTTGTTGTTGATTTTGACGTTGGCAGGCAGACGTATATAAAAGGCCCTTAAAGCCTTCTGCGCACTACCTGCGCAGCACCAAAGGGCAGAAGGAGCGAGTCAGCGACGGGCTGCTGAACGTAGTGGAGCATTTAGCAGCTAAGCAGATATTTCCCTCGGGGGTCAGTGGAGACTCCGAGTGAATGATAATGTTGCTCTGCAACTGCTTGTGTAAATACGCCATATCAAGTTCTATTAGGCGATCGCAGTTTTAACCACAATTGAGCCAGCAGGTTATAAATCAGCCACTCCTTCTTCAAAGACCGTCACAAATGACCCATTTTGACGACTATAACTGAGAACAACGGCAGACATTTAGACCTGACGCGGGTTTCTATCGTAGCGGCGCGGTAACCATGACAGCGTGACAGCGGGCCAGCACGCACTACACCGGCACTTTGGCACCGAGGCGGCTCAATGGAGTTCAGCCATCATTCATTTTCTTTTTTACTCTCCCCTCATACTGCGACAGATCAGAGCGTCTTCGCTGAAAGGAAAGCCCCCGCTGGCCTCGGCGCGATGCAGGGCCGTTTCCGAGCAGCGCGGCGGGCTGGCGAGAACGAGCGCGACGCACAGAGGCCGCGTTTGTTTTCTGGCTTTGGCAGGTCGAGGTGCTGCTCGTAAAGGCTCTTTGTGGTGCGAAGACGGTCCTGGCACTGACCCCCCCCCCCCCCCCCCCCCCCCCCCTCAAACTCCCGGCTCCGGCCAGAGTGATGCCGGGTTGGTGCCAGCTTCCTCCAGGAGCTCTGTGTGAGCAGCACTGCGAAGTCGGTCAAACGTTTTCGCAGCCCTCAGTGATGAAGCAAAGATATTCTTACATTTCAGACCGCCACTGAAAGTGTCTCAAGGTCAATCCTGATGCAGTGGACGCTCCGGAGCAAGAAAGGCAGTTCTCTGCGTACAGGAGGCAGATCACATGCCAGCCTGCAGTGGGCACCTGGCACGCACGCACTCACAAAACCAGGAGGAATACCGACTGCGGCTACAGACCTTGTCACTTCCTTAGCAACTGCTTGACGACAGGTTCTTTGACTCACTCGCGGGTTTTCTTTGCTCTTTTTAAGCAATAAAACACACAGACACGAGGGGCACTTGGGGAGCAATCAGTGTCACAGTGCTTCCAAAGCAAATGTCTTCAACTCACTTGCCAAGCAGTCAGTGAGGTCAATGCCTGCCTTGGAGGAGAAGGGGAGGGAGGTGGAGGGGGAGGGGGAGGGAGGGGTGGCACTGCCAAGCCCCTTTATCCTAAAGCAGTTGGCATAATGTGGGGCCCTGTTAAAGTGTGCGTGTCCTTGGGATTCGAGTTGAGGGCGGTAGCGGCTTCTTGTGCGCGCTCATTCACGCGATCCCGCGTCCCTTTTGTAAGAACTCGCGGAGATGGGAATTGACATTGTGGACACGCGTTGTCGGGTGCAGGAAGGGATCAGGCGGGGGCGGGAGGGGAGAGGGGGGGTTGCAAGTGTTTATGCATAACAAGCATGTTCCCTCGTAAAACTAATTAGCAATCTTTTGTTCGCTCGCCGAGCGGCGATGATGATGCCGCTCGAGCGTGCTCAAGCTGCTCGCGATCAACCTTACTGCCATCTAGTCAGCATGTTTAGTTACACATCAATTAAAAGCCCCACTTGAGCCAATAACGGGCGCGGAAATGCTCCCTCATTTTGATAAAGGCCGCTCAAAATGCACAACATGTACTCGATGAGTGTTGTCATTTTTTTTTCTTCTTTCACAGCCTTTTCTGTGCGATTGTCCTTTTATTCCTCGAGGCCCCTCCCCTGATGCTCCTGCTCCGGGAGCCCCTCCTTGGCAGAAGCACCAAGACTTTAGTTTGCCTTCCAGATGTTGTTTTGACGAGCTCTAATAGTTCTACAGGCACTTCCGTCTTTTTCCTCCCCCTGTTTTTTCTCTACACCTGCTCTCCTTTTTGTCTCCTTAAAGTTGTTCACGTTACCAAATTTGTTGCTGTCGCTTGCGTCACCCCTCTCTTCTTGCTGTGATGTTTCGTGCACGCGTAGAAAGTGTGAACAAAGGGAGGTTGTGCTCGTGCTGTACATGTGTAGGAATGTCCTGGGGATGTGTGCGTTTTTTCTCGTTAGAAGTCCCTGCGTATCCAGTTTCTCCAAAGAATATTCTCTCCCCCCCTCCCTGAAGCTTCCGCTGGGTGGGATATCGAGCCCCCTTCAGACATACAGGTTATATAGATGCTGGCGGACGCGGTAGTCCCCTGCGTGCCCTTTAATTGGGAACCTCAGAGGAGAGGTGAGAATTCGATGCAGGATGAATTAATCCCCCCCCCCCCCCCTCCCTCTTTATTCCATGCCCTGTTGCCGAGGTCTTCTCTAATCTGTGCCGGTACGTTCGCAGAGCGCACAGGATCAATTCACTTTAGAGGGAGAGAAATGAAAAATGAGGTGTCATTATTCTTTGCAGAGGGAGTAAAGGGATGAGCAGCAGGTGGAACAATATGGAGATTGTGCACTTTAAAAGCCGATTGATCACACGGTGACATGAGGCAGCCCCGATGCAACACAAGAACCACGACCCGAGAGGCTTCACCCTTAAACCTTTAAGTCTCACCGCGGCGGAGAACCGGTGTGTCGGTGGGCCGACGCGTGGCGGTTTTGTTGCAGAACATTTTTTAAATGTTTGTACACTTCACAAACCCTCACAAACTGCAAACCCACCGAAAGTCTAAAAGTTGACTTTACACCGTGGCAGCCCGCCCTAAAGCGAACCCGGCTGATCCTTCATTTACAAAATGAACATCATGCTGTATTGAAGAACACTTGAAACGAGCTTTGAACCACGTCCAGCGGCCGCTGTCGCCCAGTGGAGTTTGCCCAGTTGTCATGGAGATGGCTCCGCTTTAAAGGGTCGAGCCAGCAACGCTTTCCTCTCTTAAAAAAAATCAAGATGCAGGTTAACAACAGACAGACAATATTGAGTGAATTCCCAGCTCTAGTTTTTCTGGTTTAAAGATGTTTCAAGCAGAATCAACTCCGCTCCAGTTTCCATTCCTGACTGGATGCGACTCGGCCCCCACACCACTCCGCTCCTGTTCGTCTTCAGATCGAGGGAGACTCCTCTCTCTCCTTTTCGTCTCATCGTGAAAAATACCGTCTGTTCTCCATTACTTTCCCCTCCCGTTCCGTCTCATAACATGTTGCACTTTTAGCTCCCATCCGATTTAATGACCTCAATGGCGTTTTCTCGGCTTGGTGGTTGCCATGGCTACCGCTCCTGGCTAGTGTAGTATGCTGAGAGTGAACTGCGTGGTATGCTTGTGTTCCCGCGGTGCGAGTGTGTGTGTGTGTGTGTGTGCTTGCGGGGCTTTTTGATATGATGGCTCTACTTTCAGTAGATTCAGTAATTGCAGCGCACCGGCCATTACCGGCTATTTGCACCCTATTTCAAAAGTCTGATGTCTCTGACTAATACTATCTGAGAGAAAAAAAACAAAATGCGTATTAGCCGTGTTCTAAGGGAGAAGAAGGGGACAACCTTCAAGGCCTGCTGTATTTTGAGAGTGATTGCAGTCCTCAGAGTAGAGTGCTCTGCTCCTCACATTAGAGAGAGCAGAGGAGACATGGTCTGTGTGTGTGTGTACATGCGTGTGCAAGAAGGACATATATTTGTTGCAGTATGTATGTGGCGGCCCCCCCGCCCGCGGCAGAATAAATGCCTCCCTATATAGAATCGGCATCCATCAGACGCCAGGCTTACCTCTGCAGACAAAAGGTTAATCATTCTCTCTCTCTCTTTTTCTCTCCCTCCTTGCTTCATCGCCCCTTCCTTCTCCTTGCCGTCTCCCGCGTCCTCCCGCGTCCTCCAGCTGGTGGGTGGCGAGTTTGACCTGGAGATGAACTTCATCATCCAGGAGGCGGAGAGCATCGGCTGCATGGTGGAGCTGCTGTCCCACTGCGAGGTGACGTGCCAGGCCGAGATCTGGAGCATGTTCACCGCCATCCTCCGCAAGAGCGTGCGCAACCTGCAGACCAGCACCGAGGTCGGCCTCATACAGCAGGTGCTGGTCAAGATGAGCACCGTGGACGACATGATAGCAGGTGAAGCAAGCTGTGCTTTGATGAGCCTTTTAGTCAAAGACGCCGAGCGCACAATGGCAGGAAAAGATTCGGAGGGGGTCGTATGTTGAACCGTACATTCAATGATATATATATATATATATATATATATATTGTTAATATCGTAGCACAATTTTCCTGAACGCACATGGCCATAATATATCTTATGTTACGGGAAGATGTCATTTTGGACCATATTTTCACAAATATTTCAATCGGAAGTAAAAATGCGATCACAGTTTAATTAAAACAAGTGAGCCAAAAGCTAAAAACCTAGTAGGTCTTAAAGCTCTTTCTGGCTGCGAAATAATGTTTCAAACTGGGTGAAGGCTTTAATTATCTTTACCACTTATTCTTGCCAATAAGAAAAACTGTTGCTTGCAGTTGGACTTCAATAAAAGCCCACCGGTGCTGCAGTAGCAGCGTAATGACCCCCGGTATGTTTTGCGAATGCTGTGATTTGTAGAAGACTTTTTTTTTCTCTTCCAAAACGCTACTTTAAACAGCCGTCTCTTTACATGATGCGCTTGTCACCTCCGTCCCTCCTCCTCGTCGGTGTCCTCTTTGTCCTACCGGCTGCTGCAGGATAACGTGCTTTGTCACTTCTGGCGTATTACGGCTCGACGCGGCAGAGCGCACACGCCGCCTAAGTCAGTTCAGCGGCAATTCACTCAGACTGCGCTTCATCACGAAACCGTGATTTGAACACTTTTTCAAAAAAGCTATTTAAAATGCCCTACATGGGGGGGATCGTACCGAAAACAGAGCTTAGGGGGTTTTGAATCTAGGACGTCGTGCGTTGCGTTTTTTTCTCTCACACCGAGCACCTCGGTGAGCCGGCCCTCCGCCTTATTCCCCATCGCCGGGCTGCGGCTAATGAAATACTGTGGGAAGGCTCTATTCATATCCGGCGGGCCTAATGGGAGGGAAGAGCCTCTGGAAGCAGATTGCCTCGCTCGGACAGGACTGCGCCGCAGCCACATCGCACTCGTCTGTTGTGGCTTTGTAAATTGAAAGCCAATGAGGCGGTTGGGTAATTTGGACTAAACAAATGTCCTTTTAACACGTTGTTTTTTTTTGATTATCTGCCAGCTCAGTCAGGAAAAGCCGATTCCCGGCTGACATTTTGACTGTTTGGAGTGAGCAAATTAAAGAAAAACATTTTAGGAGATGAAAGTATTTGCCTTCTTGGCGAGAGCCATCTGAGAAGAGAGATACAACTCTTAATGTGTGTAAAAGAAATATAAAGCAAGAGCCAGCCGGCGATTAGCTGAGCTTCCCATTAAGACTAGAAGCAAAGGGAGGAAATAGTCACTTATTCAATTCACATTCAATGTTACGATGAGTATTTTGTTTACAGCTGGGAGGTCTTTGAGTACTTTGAACAGGATTGTGTTTTAACTGCAGACATTAGCGACCTCACCTTAGTTTGTCAGGAAAGTAAAAGTCAAGGGATGACGAACAAACCCAATCAAAGGAACACACACACACACACACACACACACCAGTGTTTTGGTTGTCTCTGTTCCCTTTTGCGCTCACTATTGGCCTCCTTGTGTGTTTCCTCAGACCTGCTGGTGGACATGCTGGGAGTCATGGCCAGTTACAGCATCACGGTGAAGGAGCTGAAGATGCTCTTCAGTATGCTCAGGGGAGACAACGGCATCTGGGTGAGTCAGTGGACGCGCTTGTGCTGGTGTGTGCTGATCCGTTGGTTGGTATTGTTGTTGCGACCCCCAGCCATATTTAAAGCACGTTCCCGTCCATCAGCTGCCGGGCGTCAAACATAAACGGGACAAAAAAAGTGGAAAAACATCACCGTGTTTATCTTAGTGACTTTACTCTATTCTCAAATGTTGTTGTTGAAGTAACATTTCAGTGCAGATTAATTCTTGATAAAAGCTTAAATCAATGGTTAATGTTTACATATATCTGTGTATGTGTTTTATTTGTTTTTTATTCAAAAAGAATAGATAGATTCACGTTGTACATAATTAATTGTCTGGGAAGCTAAATTCATATTACACTAGATTAATTATACAGCACAAGCTTGTATGTCATTAGTCTGGGTCTCACTTAATGGGGTGGCTCTGCTAATAGACAAGAATACAAGAGGATGGGTGTGTATCTAATGTGTGTGTGTGTGTGTGTGTGTTTGTGTGTGTGTGTGTGTGTTTGTGCATTTTATTTGAGAGTGAATGTCCAGACAATGTTTAGCTTATTTCTCTCATAATCAACATTAATAATGCAACAGGGGTTTGCGTGTGCTACTTTTGTTAGAGCGACAGAACCACGTTAAAAGGAAAAAACACAGCAGCAGGTTAATCAGAGCTCGAGGTAAAACACCTAGTATTCTGTAATGTTTTTCTCCAGGCTATAACCTTTAGGGAGCCTCTCATTTCTTAAGCAAAACATCCTGCCATTTATTCACTCCCTACGTAACCGCCATCTTTTCTCGCTCACATCCGAGCTGCCCCGCAGGAGTAAAGGCTCATTTTCTCTCCTCTTCCCCTCCGTCAGACTTTTACCAGGTACATGTAGATTCCATGTGGCCACAACATATCCTAGAAACCCCAGAACATGTGTAGAGCTGAGTTGCCATTTTCTGTGGTTGTGTGGTTACAGTCTGTGGATGTAGTCCAGATATAGTTTGCTTCGTAAGCTCTCTCCCTCACTTAACCTCATGAACCACTCTTACACCTGCTTCAAGCCGCTGAAAACCCCAACCCGACGCGGTTACTTGTAGATTTCTTCCCAAATGGCTTCTTAGAAATGGAGAGAAAAAGGCCTTACAGGTGCATATTTTTGCCCACGGTACTTTTTAAACCCGCCAGGTTTCATTTAACTACCTCTTCATGAGGTTAATTCAGGAGTGCAGCGCTGGCAGTGCTTAAAATTCATTGCGCTAACATTGCTGCCTCCTGTCGTCACCCCAACTGCTCTCTGCAGTGTGCTGATTGGCCGGTCCCAGAGTTCAATTCAGGTTTCACCACCAAGCTGTGGACATTCGGGATGGTTCTGTAAATCTCACAGCTCACTTGTTGGGTTAGTGTGATGTGTGCGTGCAGCCGGCGCGTCAATAACACCCCCGGCCCCCTCCTCGTCAATCTCCTCTTCCTCTCCGGCTCCAGGACGACCACAATCAACAACCCCTGGTCACTGATCAGTGGTCCATGGCAAGACCATCATCCATCCCTCCAGCTCCCTCTCTGCACCTCCTTTGTCGACTAACACCCCCCCCCCCCCCTTCCCCCCCAACCACCACATCCACCTCGCTCCTATTTCCCAGTCTTTTCCAATTCCTCCACCCCCAGCGGCCCCGGCCTCCGGAGAGTCAGATCGATGAAGCGTTGCCATGGTATTGATGAGATGTCGTCCGGGGAGGGTGGAGGTGATTGAGGAGTTATAGATCCGGTGGGGTTGTGGTGCAGATGTGATGTCACACAGAATCTCCGGGGTTATAGTCCCCCTCCCCTCCCCCGCCCCCCGATGATCGGCAGATGGCACATACTATTTACGCTCTCTCCTCTCTTTTAGCCGAGACATGCCATCAAGCTGCTGTCGGTGTTGAACCAGATGCCCCAGAGACACGGTCCTGACACCTTCTTTAACTTTCCGGGACGCAGCGCAGCGGTGAGACGGATATTGAATATGCAAAGTCTTTTCTTTAATGCATCTAAATGTCTACATTTGTTTTGTTGCAGTCCGTCAGCAAATCTTAATCGGCACCTTAATGGTGAACGTGTGAAGTAATGACTGGTTTATTGATTTCTATGCACATGGGCAGGATCTGATGCGTTTGTGCTCCTCCCCCAGGCCATAGCTTTGCCGCCAATTGCCAAATGGCCTTACCAGAACGGATTCACCATCAACACTTGGTTCCGGCAGGATCCACTCAACAACATCAACGTGGATAAAGACAAACCGTACCTCTACTGGTAAGGAGAGCGCCGTCCATCTGGACTATTATGTGATGAAGATAGAATCCTTGTTATGGGAACTGGGACTGAAGGAGTCTTAAAAAAAATCTCCTTTTCATCAGTTTATTACCGTACCTGAGTGTTTTCATTTGCCACAGGTATAGAATTTATTTGCCTTTTTTGTTGACCCCATGACACACAGATCTTCCCTGTGCAGTTATGTCAATGTTAAAACCAAGATCTTTGTGTCAGTCCCACAGGATCACAGATGAAAGATATCTTTGTCATGCTCCTTTGTTCTTCCTGTTCTGAGAAAAACAGTACCTTTTTCGAGGTACCAGCTTTTCTACCGACAGACCTCGATGCAGCAGAGCTTTAAGAAACGTGTTCTTGTTCTGTCACAAGTTTACCTCATGCTGACCCTGCAAACTGCCCCTCTGGCATCTGCCATCACTGTCGATCCAGGCAAGGAAAAGCACACAGCGGAACCAAGTAGTAGTCAAAAGGCATTATGGTTAAAGTCAAAAGAAACTAAGTGAAGTCAACACGAGTGTCACAGGTTTGAGGTGAGTGCACTGGACTTGATCACAGTGAAAGAAAGCTGCAGACTTTTGCTGCGGCCGAAGCCTCTTCCACAAAAGCTGTCAGCACTGGAAAGTTCAGGTTTGCTTGCTGACGCATTCTGAAAAGTTTGAGAAGGTGGCCATGATACCAAATACGTATTTTTGGAGTTTAAATGAGCACAACAGATTTTAGGGGCTTGATACAATTTGAAAGCCTGACAGTGGAGCTAAAGATCATAAGATGTGTTCAGGATTGTTTCATCCGGCCATTAAATTCTCTGATAAACATTGAATTGTTTAGCATTAGTTTTATCAAATGTTAAATTTGCATTGATATAAAATGAATAAAAGCAACAAATACACAGCTCTATCTATATATATTTCAACTATCTGATATACTACTTTATCAATAGATTTTTTAAATGACAACTTTTCTCAACAATAAATTCAGCAGGATTGTAAACATATCATAAACCGTTAACTCATCAGACTGAATGAAAGTTAATAGGTAAGCAGATAATGCATTGGAACATACATTTAACTGTCAGCTGTGCATAGTGAGTGTGCTGCCGCGTGGACGCCTCCACTCGCTCCTCGCTGGTCTCGCCGCCAGTGTCGTTAGCCACTATGAAGCATCATTAGCTTTGGCCTTTCTATTCAACTGAACAACTCCTTTACCCCGCGTCCTCCCTCCACCTCTCTCTCTCTCTCTCTCTCTCTCTCCCCCATCACATTCAAACGCAAATCCACCATGAGCGGAGAGGTTTGGAGGGAGCTACAGGCGCCTGTTCATTCCCATAACCATCGCGGGGGATGAGCTCTGATCGTGTGCAGTGACGGGATGTAATCCCATTGCCTTAGTTACCGTTCGTCACGTTGTCATGGTAAACGTGGAGCGGTAACGTCAGGGATGCCCTTCCTCTCCACCCCCCTCCCCCATCCCACACTCCTGCCCTGGTCTTATCATCCTCCTCCAGATGCAGCTGCTTCTCCAGCCGCCTGTCTCACAGCAGCCACGATAACACGCCGTGTTCTCTCCTAACATGCACAAGGGATTCTCTTGAGAGGGATTTATATCTGCTCTCTGGCTCTGCTTTATGTGTGATCCTTCTGGGCCTTTTTTAGAAGTGATATGTGTGTTGTTGTTTTGGGGGAAGAGTCTTCGCTGTGGGAGCAGATTCTCTGTGGAGGTTTGAAGAGGAACGCTATTTGGGGGGAAACGGAGGGATGGAGGGTTTTTTTTTCCACAAACCTGTGAGATTGGAAAATGCTTTTTAACTTTTTCTGACTGGTGTTGGCTTAAACCATGTGATATATGACTGTTTAAGGTGGGTTGCTTGTGTTGTTTTGGCTGGTAAAACTTCACCTTGTAGTGGAAACAAAAATGTATATTTCAAATACAGTTAGTCAAACCAGAAACGCACAAAATCAAGCAGTACCAGCATTATTTTGCATCTAGATCCAATAGAAATACGTATGTAATAAAACTTGAATTGATGAAAAATCTGATTCCCCTGCAGTTTCCGCACCAGTAAAGGAATCGGTTACTCCGCTCACTTTGTGGGAAACTGTCTCATCGTGACATCGTTGAAGTCAAAAGGAAAAGGCTTCCAGCATTGTGTGAAATATGACTTCCAACCCCGCAAGGTAGGAAAACACACACCTGGCAAATCCCTCTATAGTGCAGCATTTCTTTTAGTCAGTGCAGACTTTGGTAACTCCGGGTGCATCCGGGTGTGTTGCTGCCCTCTGTTCCATCTACGCTTCACTTACTGGGAGGGTAGATAAGGCCTGTCAATTAAGACCTGCACACTGCCCCACTTTTGCCATGTCAGCATTCTGCCACTGTTTCATACACACACACACACACACACACACACATGCGTGCACACATTAGCACACATTCACTTGATGAGACGGCCTTCTGCAGTATCTGCTGACCCAGTGGAATTTGTGCACTGCCTAACAAAGTTCCCAGTGGTTCAATTTGATCAATTTATAAGTGACCATGTCTCGCAGCATTTTTCCCCACTATGTCCACCCGTTAATGTGTGTGTCTGTGTGTGCTTAAACGTCCATGTCCAGTGTTGTCCATGTCTCAGTTATGTACACACAAGCCAAAGATGCAAGCTTCCCTCCCTCCCCCACGCAGTCTTTCTCCCCATTGTCTGCTCTCTGGGGAATCTGTGTATCGCCATCAGGGGAGATGCTTTCTCGTCACGCACACACTTATACGCACATGCACTCCATTAAATGTACATTAAGGTTGAGTAAAGGAATCGTTTTGGAGGAGTTCACACCTTGTAATCTTGCGTGTTGCTTAACGCTGTTATAGAGGGATAACCCTGTTGGAGGGGCGTTCCAAAAAGTCTAAAATGAATTGTTGTTGTATTCAATAAGGGCAAAGAGTGAAACAACACAATTCTGTAGTTTAGGCACACAATGTAAGATGAGGAAATACTGTAGCGCTACGTAAGGCAAAGAAATGCATCAGTGTAACATTTAATAACACCATGAGGAGGAAAATATAAATTCATTAAAACTGTTTACATCAATCAACATAATGTTGTGTTGTTCCTATATAAAAGCCTGATGAAAAATGAACAAATTTGGTGCAATCTTGCATATTTATTAGTTTTGCGTTGTGATTCGTCGTCCTGTTTCTCTCTGAATGTGTTTTTGTGCTTTCCAGTGGTACATGATCAGCATCGTCCACATCTACAACCGCTGGAGGAACTCAGAGATCCGTTGCTATGTCAACGGTCAACTGGTCTCCTATGGCGACATGGCCTGGCACGTCAACACCAATGATGTAAGCTATTTGCTTATTACGGAGACTGAGCCTTTTTTATATGCAATCTTTGGGGAGAATACTTAGGATGAGATTAACTCGAGGACGGAGGAGACGCGGGTGCAGAGTCAGTTATGAATATTGAGTTTATTATTCAAACGCTTCTGGAATTCAATATTTGCAACAAAATCAGATCTATAAATCAAATTCTGCACTCAGGAGTTTTTTTTTCTCCCCCCAAATAAGTCTGTGGCAGGTCTGGCGCTACTCTTCTCTCCCACCGTGATATTGGCAAACCTTTGAGGTTTGCCCTTTGCATTCGTCCGCTGTGGCCGAGTTGCCCTTGGGCCCCGTTCCAGCGCTGCTCACCCAAACTCCCAACTTCCAACTTTTGCCCCCAGCGGGGGACCAGTAGTCTGACCTCTCTGTGGCTGCATCGCCTCGATCGCACTTCCTTACCACGCTTGCTTTTGACATTGGCTGCAATTACGAAGAGCGGTGTTATTGTCTGAAAGGAAATGCCTCGGGGGGGGAAAAGGTCTTATAGTCATCAAGACCCATAGAAGTAAAACATCCAGTGAGAGAAGAGGTGTGAACATGCGTTGATGCTATCAGGGGTTTTGTTTTGTCCTGAAGGCTGAAGACACAACACCTTTCATAACTTTAAAGAAGCAGGAGTGAGACGATGTGTGATCTGTGATAAAGGTTATTGAAGGCGAGTAGACTGAAGGTCATAGCAGGTGACGGCAAGCTTTTACTTAAATGTCGCATTTTGGGATTAATACAGTTACTGTCCATCTATATAAACTGTGTCTGCTCTTGTGGTTCCATACTCTTTTTGCATGACAGCTCTGAGAATCAGAACTATTCGATGTCTCAGCTCATGCTTTTCTTGTGCCGTTCCCTTTTCTTTGCAGAGCTACGACAAGTGTTTCTTGGGCTCATCAGAGACTGCAGACGCCAACAGGGTGTTTTGCGGTCAGCTGGGAGCCATTTACGTTTTCAGCGAAGCTCTCAACCCTGCTCAGATCTTTGCTATTCACCAGCTGGGCCCGGGATACAAGGTGAGACATTGTGCACGCACGTCCTCATCGCCCACCGTACATCCTCCAGATGTTGCACCGCTCATCGATGTCGCGCACCGTTTCTCAGGAAGAATGCCACGGCAACGCGAGGATTAACGGTTGAGGCCATCAATCATTCATGGGCTGCCGAGTGCAGAAGTAGCCCGTGTGTGGGTGCCAGGGTGCCCCTGTGATTGGCAGCTTGAGTTTTGTGTGTCACTTGATGTATATAGTATGATGTTTCACAGCCTGTGTAATGATCCTGCAGCATGAGGTTTTATTGGTGTAGTGTTTTTTTTGCGTAGGCCGGATGCAGCGGTTTCTATCTGGGTTTCTTCCCATCAACACAGCTGGTCATGCTTCTGTTGCGTCGGTTGCCAGCACACCCTCTCTACCCCGTGCGCCACCATCGACCCCACACGAGCATTTAGATTGGCATGAAGTAGACTTTGTGTCAGCATTTCAATAATTGATTTGTTACTTTGTGACATCTTCATCTTCATGTTCATCTTCTCACACGATGTTCAGGTGCTGCAGCTGATTTGCAGGTATTTATATACTTAAAATATATTGAAAATCAAATCTTCGAGGTTACCCCCTGGTAAAAGTACAGCTGTTTTTTTAACCAGAATACAGAGACATCTGCAGCGATAATATTCAGTGCGCTTGAGGCAGAGATAATCAATATATGAACCACAACTCCACAGTCATACTATAACCTTGATGCAACACATTTTATTGTGCTTTTGACAGGAGGCTGTCTCATCTGGGTAATGTAATGGGCGCAGGAACATTTTTCATTTTGACAAATTCTGCTTCTGTCAGCCAAGTCGTCACCGCCATCGCTGAGCTATACGTGTATGCATGTATAAATGATCAACCGTGCATCATAATGATGCGCACCTTGTTGTGAGTGATGGTGGCGGCCACCGTGCCGTAAGTAGATTGAGATTCAAGGGGAATAATGACAAAGTAAAAACAAAAACTATTGCTAGATGGCTCTCGGGAATAACAAAGTAAACATAAACATCACTTTACCACTATAGATTTATTCAGACATCACCACGGGCACCGGGCACTTTAAACGAATCCCCATCTTTGCCTTTCGGCCCCGGGTACCGGAGACAGCGGAGATGTGGAAACACCTCTCCAGCTGTCTGTCCCTCGTTGTGGCAGACTCGCCCGCTTCGGGACGCTTATAGCTTGTTTTATGAAGGCGTCCAAATCTGTCGAGATCCCAGCACCACGCAGGGATATCTTGAAGCTGCCGGTGCGTGGAAACATCTGCTGGTATTTCAGCAGCTCCTTTTTAGAAAAAGGCACGCAGCGAATCGGGAACTTACTTTCCACTAAGCCTTGAAAAGGTGACACGCGTAGAGAAACGCAGCGACGACATGCAGAAGTAGAGCAAAGCGCATCCCTCTCAACCCTCCGTCTCTCGCGTTAGAGACTCGAGCCCTCTCATGTTCCTCCTAATGACTGCTATAGCTCGGGCTTTGCTGTTCCTCGGCCATGAATACTGATTCCTCTCGCCGTCACAGTACACAGTTTCCTGTGGCTGATCAGTCCGATGATTGCCTCTCCGCGTGGTGCAGAATGGGCTTCTCGGGCGCCCGGAGGAGCCCATTAAATGGCTCAGTTGTTTCAAAAAGCCGCTGGCCTCGGCGCGGGTATTGCAATGATGAGTTCGTGTTTTTTTTGTTTTTTCCCTTCTTCTTTTCCGGTCGACTAAAGGAGATATCGCCAGTGGGACACGGCTTGTGTCGCACAGCTTCCTGTCTCAACGCGGAGCAGGGTTCCGCGTCCTTGTTACCACGACTAAACTCTGACGAGGACGCGCGCACGTGACAATAATGTGCTCTCTCGCGGAGTATCGTCGAATCCGCGCCGCGCGTATCGGCGCACGTGCGCGCGCGCGCGCGGCTCGGCGCAGCCTCTCGGGCTCTCGTCCGCTGTCAGTGTTGCTGTTCAGTAACGAGCAGCGAGAAGCAGGCAGCGCGGCCCCTCTGCTCGCTCCGCCAAACAAGCCGTCAGCACAGGGACAGGCTGCTCAAGGCCTCGCGGCTCATGATGGCCGCCGCTGCGCGCAGCGCCTATAACGACAGAAGAAGGTGGGCTGTGACGTCTTGTTTTCCAGTGTGAGCCCCGGGCGGAAAGAACGTTTGTGTTGTAGTCCTGTTGGACACACGTGTCCGACAGGACTGTCGTCATCCATTCCAGATTTCCTCAACAGTCTGGCTTCAACGTAATTAATGAGCCGCATTGAGTGTCTGTCTGCGCACCTGCGTTGTGTGTTTCTCCGAGCACGTCTTAATTGTGTGTAACTGTCAGATTCTTTTGTTCAGTGCATTGAAATACCGACTGGGAGTATGTCAATCGCTCCCCTAAAAGCATGGATGAAATTCCACCTTAATTATTGTGTGATCAATTCCAGATTGTGTTTGGGCAAAGCGCCAGAACTAAAAGTTTCAAACCGGTTTTCTATTCAGTAGTGAAATGTCAAGTGATGGCCAACCCTATATTTCTGAGGTCCGGTTTATGATCCGAAGTCTGTGCGTATGTATGCTGAGCAGAATGCAGTTTGCTGCTTTTATTCCTCTGTGTGCCTTTGTGTAACCAGGGGTGCAATAGTTAGTGATTCTTTCACTCTTGGCTCCCGTTGCCTGCCTAATGCTGTGATTTAAAGGATCCACGCATCCAATTATAATACTTGAATTGTCTTCAAATATCTTGTATACTTTCAGCTTCCGGCCTTCGTTGTTTAATACAGCAACATTAGATAAAAGCTCACGACTACATCCATGGGCAAAATTTCACACCCACATTTCATGAATGCACCACAATAAATGGGCTTACACTGCAGAAAAAGTGCATCTTAATGAGTCTATTAATTTCGCATCCAGGATATTCAGTAATTATTTATTGTGCAGGGGGCCCACTAACCTTCAAAATATACTAAAGAGCAATTTATTTGTGTTTGTGATTGATTATCCTTGTCTATGGGTGCAGTATTCGAGGTTACTTTGAATGGATACGCTTTTTAGAATGGGGGTTTAATCGAGTCGCTGTCTAACGTGTGCTGGCCCACAGTGTACCATTGATTGGTATACACATCCACACATACTGCTTTCATGGTATGAAAATTGATTTGTCAATAAACAAACAACAAAAAATGGGAGATTATTTCCTGTAGCAGACTCAAAGCTAGGAGATTTTTTTTTATCCACTAGTTAATTTAACACACTATTCTGCTGCCTACTAACATTCTTTATCCATTTAACTTGTTATATTTACTATATCCTTTTACTTTTTATTTTCTCAGAAGTTTTTCCAAAAATATTGTTGCAGCCCTAGTAAGTGAGGTGAAAAATGTCCTTCTGATTCAGATGCTGGGTTTCTGCGAGTATGATTACGTGTCACATTAGTACCCGACCAAAAAAAGGTACATTTGTGTTCGCTGCGGAGCGGCCGCTGCGGAGCGGCCGCTGCGGAGCGGCCGCTGCGGAGCGGCCGCTGCGGAGCGGCTGCTGCTGCTTCTTCAGACTTCGCCTCCGTTGTTCAGCGGCCCTTGTCGCTTCAGAGGGGAAATCTAGTGCTGCATTGTTCAAACCGCTCAAAGCACGTTTTCTGCAGCAGACCTCAGATGAAAGGTTTGGAAGGAGACGGGCCTGCGGGTCTGTGTGCAGGGGGCCGTGCAGGACGCCTGGGGGACCCCGACGCTGGGAGGGGAGACCTGGAGCTGCTGCAAAGGTTGCCAGAGCAGCTCGCTGGCCTTTCATCTCTTGGGGGCGTCGTGCGTGTATCTGCACCGCTGCAGGACGGCGAGCACCCGCAGACCTGTGCAAATAGATGTACAGGCACACACAAACACAATGTGGGACCTAGACTGGAAAAAAACAGTTCCAACGTATTAAACACTTTTCTGCGTGTGAGCTGAGGTGACAACGTTCCTTTCATTTCTTTCTGGTTTCCCGTGTGCAAAATATGTTGCCTGCATTTTGGTATAACTGTAACATCCATTCAAGGACAAAAAATTGAAAACGGGTCAAAGATGCTTTTCAATTCCACCACAATAAAAGCTTGTGGAAAAGGTTTGAGTTGGTGTGATTAGCAGCACAAAGGTTGCTTAACAAAAACATATTCTCACCTGTTCAATTTTTGTCTGTTTGCTACAAAAAGAAGAGATAAATTTAGAGCTGCGGGTGCCTTTCTCCCCCCTCATCCGTTGGCTTTTTCCATCTCTTGTTTCGTGCTAATTGAATTAGTGTCCGGGTTAGCGCTGTGTTCATTAAGCTAATGCTGCGTTGTTTACACACCCTACAATCAAGCTAACTCCCATCTTGGCTGTTAAACCCGCACACGGAGACTCGCACTCACTCTCCTCCCGTCTTCTCCATCGCTGCAGAGCACTTTCAAGTTCAAGTCGGAGAGTGACATCCACTTGGCTGAGCACCACAAGCAGGTCTTGTACGATGGCAAGCTGGCCAGCTCCATCTCCTTCACCTACAACGCCAAGGCGACGGACGCCCAGCTCTGCCTGGAGTCGTCGCCGAGGGAAAACGCCTCCATCTTCGTCCACTCGCCACACGCACTCATGCTGCAGGTCAGTGCTGCTGATCATCGGGCTGCTTCGTCACACTCCGACGCGCAACTTGCCTCAGGTGCATTTGTGAGGAATCTGTCGCGTCAGGAGGGGTTTACCACTGGAGGACAATCTAGATGTTGGTTAAAATAACATTAACGTTTGAAATCCACATTGCGATACAGTTTACAGCCAATGCCTCAAAGTTCAAAATTTTCCCTTTTTGAGCTCATTGCTTTTAGTTGTTTGCAAGCGCATATGTGCGTTTTATTCACGGCTGATTCCTAAAGCCTGTTCTTGTTTGTAGCTCGTCTTGATTTCAAAGAATCTGCTTTTGCACCAGCTGTTCAGGCAGCAATTACTGTAATTCACAGATACAAAGGCGACACGTGAGACTTATTGTATTCTTGTTGAACAGTTATTTCAATCAGAGCTCCTGCAATCCTCCACAGTTCAGTTATTCAAGGCAACAAATGTCAGGCTCACAAAGTAAAACAGGTGGCATTTACAGCACTACGGGGATTCTGAACTGACTGGTTTTGCTGAAAGCTAAAAGATGGTCTTGATTGTGCTGCAGCATCACCAATTACACTTCAAATTGATGTAAATAAGGACGTGTGAGGGAAGCTGAGACAACAAACGACAATAAAAACACAACAACAACATATTCTGGTGTTCAAATCCCATATCGTGGCAGCAACCACAGAGTTCTGAGAATTAACATTCAATATTTTAGTAATGGTTTGTTTGTGTGTGCAGTAGATGTTCTACCGTATGTCCGATGTGATACGTGTTTCATTGACAGTGAGTGTGTCATGCTGTCTGTGTCCTTAGACACACACGTTACAGTATCGTTACAGTCTGATCTCTGTCAGCACTAACGGTCCATCTCCGTCCTGCAGGACGTGAAGGCCATCGTTACCCACTCCATCCACAGTGCCATCCACTCCATCGGAGGCATCCAGGTCCTGTTCCCTCTGTTCGCTCAGCTGGACTACAAACAGCTCAACGACTGCAGCGTGGACACCACAGTTTGGTGAGTGCTCGAGGGCAGTGTAGACAGTCAATCATTTATATTACAATTAATAAGCTAAAATATACATATATATATACTGTGTGTGTGTGTGTGTATATTTACATATATATATAGAATTATAATATATTAGAAATATATAAAACAGAAGTTCCAGTTTAATTTGCAACAATGAAAACAAACCCAGGAACAAACAAGGGAAATACTTAATTCAATCTAATCTAACTCAATTTCGCTGCTGGCTAGTAATAACTGCGTATAGAGAGCGGGGCAGGAAAGTGTGGAAGTGTTTTATGGTTTTCGCTGGAACAATGAGCTGCTTTTTAAGACCTTGGAGTGTCTGCATCCTTCTCGCGCTTAAATCACCCTAATACCGCTCAATCACACGAGCCTCAATGCATTTACGTACCAGGACGCATCCCCACATCGTGTTTAGCAGCATCCGAAAACTATTAGTCAAATATCATCAGGGAGACAATGGTATCAAAACAAACAAACAAATCCCTGTCCCGTGTAAGAAGCATGATTGATAAAGGGAATGCTGCTATGAGGAGGGTTGAAGCTTTTCTTTCCTCTTTAACTCATAAACAGTACATGTAGCAATCAATCAATGATTTCCGTTCACTGTCACTCAAACGTGTGTGTGTGTGTGTGTGTGTGTGTGTGTGTGTGTGTGTGTGTGTGTGTGTGTGTGTGTGTGTGTGTGTGTGTGTGTGTGTGTGTGTGTGTGTGTGTGTGTGTGTGTGTGTGTGTGTGTGCTGCAGTGCCACTCTGCTGGCGTTCCTGGTGGAGCTGTTGAAGAGCTCCGTTGCGATGCAGGAGCAAATGCTGGGAGGAAAGGGCTTTCTCGTGATTGGCTACCTGCTTGAGAAGGTCAGTCGTGGAGAGTTTGTGTTTCATGCCATAGTCATTTGGTGTTGGGTGAGGAGAGCAGCTTTGACTTCCACCATGACCCAGGCCGTTCTTTTACAATGAATTGTGTTTTGATTGACTGTGTACTTGTGTCTATCTACTGTAAACTCATTTTTTTGTGAAGGTGCAGCCAAGTGTTTCTATTATATTTTAACCTAGTTAATCCGTGTTACACAACCCCGTTCAATACCACCACAAGTGCTTTCAGATTAATGTTGATTTAGAAAACTCAATGAATTTTCAACATATTCTTCAACAAGCATCCCGCTGCTACAAGAAGTAAGAATATGCCCCTGGCGTGCAAAGAGATGACAGAAATCACAACAGAGACTTGATTCCTTGGGTAAAATGTTAGACTACACAGGCACCATGTTGCCAGGGTTACAGTGGGATTCCTGTAGGCTGACAGCATCTCCTGACACGACCATTTAAACACTTATTTTTAGATTTCCACTTATTTGAAATTGAATTTCAAATTCAATCAATTTTGTAGTTTCACACATATCTGATTAAAGGGTTTTTGTCAGTGCTGAATTCCTTCTTAATTGGCACGTGTGTCTTGTTGCTATGTCAATCCGTAACCACGGCAACTATGTATTAACAGTTTACAATACTATTAGATGACAATTACTGAATTTAGTTAACACTTTAAACGAGTAGGTTATTGGCAGAAACCGGATTTTGCGTGCACGTTCAGTGGAGTCGAATGACAGCGGATGTTTACCGTCTTTCATCTAGTCGTCACGGGTCCACATCACCAGGGCCGTACTCGAACAGTTCCTGTCCTTTGCTAAATATCTGGATGGTTTACCGCACGGAGCGCCTCTCCTCAAGCAGCTCTGTGACCATGTCCTCTTCAACGCTGCCATCTGGATACACACCCCCGCCAAGGTCTGTTTACTCGTGTGCATCTACTGAATATGTGTATGTTTTCGTGACCTTGCTGCAAAAATGAAATGAATGAACCCAGACAGACACAGACAAATTAGACAGAAAAAGGCTCAGCAGTTTTTTGTGCAAAGGGAAATTGAGGCAAGTAAGACCTGTAAAACCAAGATGGACTGATCATGGTGCCCGTTGGTTTTTACAATTCTAAAACAACAGAGGGCTGAAGGACACTGGCACATAACGCAGGCGAAGGAACAGAACCGGCAACTGAATAAAACCAAAAGAGAAAGTGACATTTGAAAAGACCCCGGGACAGCGGAGTCCTTTTTCCCGTCTCGCTCACTCTGAACTAGATGTGAGTGTCCCTGACGTCACCGCGGGCCGCCCGGCTCCTGCCTCCTAGTATTTTCAGAACTCCCTTGACTCTTCGTCCCCTTCCCTCTGACCCTGAGACGTGACTGGCTCCTCCTCACAGCGGCATCCCTCTCCAGGGCGCGCTGGAGTTAAGACGGAGGGAATAAGGAGGTTTGAATGTCGTAAAATAACACTACGTAAACGTAACCTCCTCAGGTGACCACGCGGAGACCCATCTGGATGCCTAAGGACAATGGATTGGTAGTAAATTCAGCGGCGACTTAATAATGGAAAACAAGACAAGCATTATTGTAATAAGCAACACGCCAAAAAAAAGATTTAATCCTTTAATCTTACCTCCGCTGTACCATTCTTGTCTTCCGCAGAGCTTTCTTCTTTTCCAGCTGTCAGGGCTCGATAATCACATTAAATATTGGAGTGAACAGCCGCGGTCATACAGGAAACACTCGAAGAAATCACATCTACGACGTCTCCCTTCGCTGACGCTAAATATAGAGCGCTTGTTTTCTCCACCAAGCTCCTCTGGTAAACATAATCCCCTCCGAGATGGAGAAATGCTTGGTGGCGAGCTATTTCTGCTGCCCAAACACTCGTGCTGTGATGGAGGAATTTCATGCCTTTGTGCCGCCGACCCCGCTGTTGTTAATGGTACCAGCGAAACACATCAGCCCGATGCGTGAAATGCAGTGCGTAATGAAGGGCGCCTAAGCGAGCCCAGCGCGCTCTCCGTTCAAGGCGAGCTGCGACGCGGCACTCGCTTAGCCGGCGCTACCTCGTTAGGGCCGATCCGCAGCGTCGTGGTCACAGTGAATACAGCTCGGAGATTTGTGAGCGCGTGGCAGGCTGGGACCTGTGTTCGGTCGAAGGAGGATCTCAGTTAGAGGTTTAGAGAGGGGAAAGGAAGGAGGCGAGAAAGGAGCGGACAAGCAATTGGAGAGCGGCCTTCCTAAATGTCAGCGTTGCGTCTGGAGCTCTTCAGGCACCAAAAAACATCAAAGAAAACACAAAGCAGAAAACATTGGCGCTTGCTCACAGCTGGATTCCTTTCATTCCCCCGTTGCTGCCTTTTTCTGAATCAACCTGCCTTTTTGCTTGAACACCAGAAACCTCGCACATAATATCGTTTTGCATCTTTTGTGTCTCGCACAACCTTCGCGTGCGCCCATATGTGCTCTGTAATTGGATGTCTGTGTGTTCAGGTCCAGCTATCCCTCTACACGTACCTGTCATCCGAGTTCATCGGCACCGCCACCATCTACACCACCATCCGCCGCGTGGGCACCGTCCTGCAGCTGATGCACACTCTCAAGTACTACTACTGGGCCATCAACCCGCTGGAGTGCAGTGGAATCTCCCCCAAAGGCCTGGGTAGGTGCACACTTCCAGCCCCACGCTTCTCTTCCTCCCGTCTTTATTTGTCATAGACGTGCTAAACATCTCTTGGAGACACGTTTTACCGGATTGTTACGGCCTCCGTTTATATTCTCACAAAAAGTACTCACAGCTCCTAGAATATTTGAACAAGTTGTTTTTTATCTACACAAACTGATTTCTGACATATCCGCCCGCCTTGTGTTCGGTCACACAAGGGTCTGGTAGAGCTACCACATAGAGACACATCACATTCCCTGTTACATTCACACCTGACAATCAGAGTCCAACAAGCACGCGGCTATTTGCCAGTGAGTATGAACGCTTTCCAATGATATTTTGTGAGCTTTTTACACAGTCGCCATAGTTACATGCAGCAAATCAGAGTAGCTTTCATTTTGCAGGCGCTTGACGGAGAGAAGTTCTTTGAAGTGACCCACTGTAATGGAGGTTTCCATTTTGTCCAATCGGCTTTAGCTTACAGCCGAAAACGCCACCACAAAGACCTAAAAGAGAACATGTTCTCATTTTTAACCTGACTATAGAAAGTGGTGAAATACCTGATTATTTATAACCATGCAACATTTTTAAAGTGGGATCACGATCATTTGATCGCTGTGCTTCATAACACTGAGTGACAAATCTTTGGTTTGTTGATACTAAATGCTGATTGGTTTAGGGGTGTCGTCTTCTTTTTGAACCTTTAAAATATTTTTTTTATTATTGCTGTTTTAAAAGGAGGAAAAATCAGATGATTTGCATATATTTGGTTTGTGCGCTGTAATGCATTGGAACATTATGTTATTGTTGTGGCGTTAAATTTGTATCAAATTCTTAGATGTATATAAGTAATCCTGAGCAGACTCAGATCGAACCTCAAATCAAGCCTCAATAAGCACCACAAGTTTACCGTTAAAACAACAAGTAATTTGTGCAGTTTGCATTTACTCTAACGTCAGCACAAACACACACGCATGTAGACACACACAAAAAAATGGAAACTTGCAGAGGTTCATTACAATAAAACTCCGTTTCTTCATCCAAAACGACTGGGTAAAACTGTTGAGTCAGATTAGGATAAAAGGAGCACCAGAAGAAGAAAATTAATTTCAAAGAGTGAAAGACGATAATTAAAGCCGCCCCTGGGAAGTGGTTTAGATGAGTATAAGCTTTGCTCAAATCCCCTTAAAATACTTTTAAAGGAGATTCCGCTGGAGCTCGTTCATCTGGTGCGTCCGCGCCGCGCGCCGGTGACGGATGGCGAGTGCCACCGTTCCCGCCAACATGTTCCAGCTCGACGGATAATGACGATGACATCACACGGGACGGTTCCAGTGTCGTGTTCTGGCTTTGAGACGTCGCACGTCTCTTGCTTCTTTCACTCCTTTCCACCTTTCGCGTTACTCTTCACTTTCCCTCGGCCGGCTGAGCGGCGTCGGGTCTGATCTCGCTTCAGATGTTCTGAGAGGGCGAGGTGCGTTTCAGTGAGCTTAGAATTAACTCTGTTTGCCACTGCAGTCCTTTTGTAGCTCGCGTCAAATGAGGTCAATTCCAGATATCCTGACACGGAAAAGTGCGCGGTGGCAAATGCACATAAAGCTGGGCATTGTCGGTCTTTATTGTTGCCTTATAGATTCAGGCTTCTCTCGCTGACTGTTTGTTCTTTATTGACATCGGCACCAGAGCGGTTGAGGAAGGTGGAGAAGCAGGAAAGTAGGGGAGGCACGATACTCCGTGAGTTAGTTATTTGGCAGCCGCTTTTGAAGCGATTCATCACGGCTCTGTCTGGCTCACACATTAAACGCCTCTAAAGTGAATGAATAACAGTTACAACAATGAACATGAAATGCACCTGAGTGGTCAGTCTTCGTCTCGTGAAAGGGGCTAATGTGCCCTGGTTTTAAAGGCAAGCGGAGGCCTCCTGTTTGCAAAAAAACAGCCTAATTTGCAAATGAAAGCCGTTGAAAAATCGTGTTGCTTTTAAGACACGTTAGCGCTAAGATTCGAAAATTTGACTGAATGCTTCAGGAATGACAAAAAAATACTTTAAAAAAGGAGGCAGTGACATCATAACAGGATGAATTGCTTGCGTTATGCAGCCAAAGCTTTTTTTGGTTTTTAGCTTAATTATGTTTTTGGAGGCCACCATGGCAAACAGCTGGTGGAGTGCCACAGCTTTCAAATAAATACTGTGCACAACGGGGCTTGTTTGGTTTTGACCATTTGAGCCATCAATCACATTTTTATGAGTTGTCACTTTACTGTAATCAGTTAGATTAGTACAACTATAAACTACATTTAGACGATAGATTGCTTCTAGACTGAGCTACTTATTTCATCGTTATCATGCTTAACGTTTGCTTCTTTAGACGGACCGCGACCATCCCAAAAGGAGATCATCTCGCTGCGAGCCTTCATGCTGCTCTTCCTCAAGCAACTCATACTGAAGGTACAGTGAGAGAAACCATTATGTCCTCTGTTGTCTTTCTTGCTTCTGGGAGCTGCAGGCTTAATCCAAAATGTGTGTGTGTGTGTGTGTATACGTGTATATGTGTATATGTATGAATGACAATATAGATCCGCAGCCTGCATCTTTTGTGTTCCTGCTTGCATTGATTGGTTCCTGCATTTACACGTGTGGACGTGTCAGAATGCATCAAATAGGAACACAATTTATAAAGTCATCTTTTCTGAACAAAATGTTCAGATTTTTTTTGTTGTTGTTGGTTAAAGACGGCATGTTTTTGTTGTTGTTGCAGGACCGGGGCGTGAAGGAGGATGAGCTGCAGAGCATCCTCAACTACCTTTTGACAATGCACGAGGTAAAGACTTCTGTCCCAAAGAGACACTGAGAGGGAGGGCAAAAGAGGGAGGCCGAGAGGCGGAGAGAGCTGGCTGCAAAATGTGCGTTTTTTTTATTTGTGAGCCAGTCATGGTCCACTTAAACGGGTGAGAGTGTGAGTCAGCGTTGGCGCCGTGACAGCATGAAGAATGGCACCACAGTTGACTGAACAGAATGTTCTCTTCTGTAACAATTACATCTATTGTTTTGAAATACCACCTGCTCCTCCGCACACCCCCCACCCCCTCACTCCCTTCCCTCAACATCGCTGCTTTTGTCCTTCTGACCCTCTTCCTCCTTTTTTTCACCTTCTCGATTTTGCTTTCTTCTGTCGGCAGGATGAGAACATCCACGACGTGCTCCAGCTACTGGTGGCTCTTATGTCTGAACATCCAGCGTCCATGATCCCTGCATTCGACCAGAGGAATGGAATAAGGTGAATGCTTGGTGTTTTTTTATTGTATAAAAAAACTACTTTAGCATTTGTCCTTATGTGATTTTTTTTTTTGGATGAGCAATATTTTGTGCAGCGACCATAACATAAGGGCTTTTCTGCGTGTATAAGCCCTTTTTTTTTTTACATGGGCTGCAAATAAATGAAGAAAGGTAGCTTGAGCCAAGCGGCAGGCATTTTCAAAGACTGAGTCTAGCTGTGCTGCTAATTCCCTTAAAGCAAAACTTGACATGGATGCGCTCTAGTTGCTAGAGCAAGTCTTCTGTTTGCAGACGTAGACGGCAAACTGTGTCTTTATCCCTTTTTTTTCCACTTTCTTCTCCTCCGAGTGTACTCTCCCGGAGAAAATGCCTCAATCGGCGCGCGTGCTGCGAACTCTGAGGCTGTTTACCGAGTGTCAGGCAGCCGGCGTTTACTACCAAGAAGAGCTTCTTACTTTTAGCCTGCATCTAACGTACTATGAATTCCACCTTCACGTGTAATCACGATGGCTGTGTGTTTGAAATGTTTCAGGGTGATCTGCAAGCTGCTGGCCTCTAAGAGCGAGAGCATTCGGGTCCAAGCCCTGAAAGTCTTGGGCTACTTCCTCAAGCACCTTGGTCACAAGTCAGTACTACTTTGTCCTTGTGGTCCCCATGTATTCCTTTTGTGTGTTGTTTGGTGCTCGAGGGAATCACTGCAGCAAGGGAGCGTTTTAATCCGCTTTTTCTGCCACAGCTCGAACGGAAACACTGCCTCAGCGTAGCGAGGCTGAGAGAGGCCGTCACTGAGAACGCACAGTGTGGTACAAAGCCTCCAGTGAAGGGCTGCTTGTTTATGTGCGCATGTGAGGATAACGTCCCCGTCATCACATCGGGGCAGAATAATCAGTTTGACAGTGCGCTCTGGCAGGAAGGTGGAACCTTGATGAGCAGCAATGAATGCTGGGGGATTTATTCATCCCATGTGACATTCGCGCCTCTCGCTGGGCGAAGAGGTGGGCGGGCTGCCAAGCGGCACCTGAGCCATGCCACTTCAGTGCTCCACCTACTTAACGCCTGCTCCAACCAAGCATTCTGCAGACACACCACTTTAATACACGTGGAAATGTGATATCAAGTTCAAGCTATTGATAAATAATACAGCATTTTACTTTCAACACATCTCAATTTGATATATTATCCTCTTTCTTAAATCAACTGCACATAACCGAATTTCATGGGATTTTAGCGTAATTGTACGTTATTAATGGTTATTAACCAATTTGGTCGGTCTGTAGTTGGAGAGTCCGTTTCGGATGATTTTGTGAGTGTTTCTTTGTGTCCATCTAAGATTTAGCTCCTTGTTCTCACATCTGAAGTGGAACTGCATTGCAGGTGCAACAGCAGGCCGTCACAAAAAACAGCTGATGTGACATTGTTTCTTCAAACCGTGATGCAGATTCAATAGCTATTGTCATATTTACTCATGGGTTCATGGTTTAATTTATATTTTTATTATTGTGTGAGGTAGGCCATAACCTCAGTTTTAAATTTCCCCCTTGCTCTTTTCATTGAAAGTGTTTAAATAGATATAGAAACAATTAAATGATCAGAATTTGTCACCAATTAAATTAGTTACACATTTACCCCAAGTTAACAATTTCCAGCACCTACAGTGCTGTTGTTGTGTTGATGTCCCTTTTATGTCTGTTGGTATTCATCTCTGGGCCTCTCCGGTCCCATCGTAACTGACAGGCCCATGCTGCCAATATCAGACTGCCTTCAGGCCAGTGACAATCAATGTCGAATTCAATTGTCATAAATCCTGTTATGAATGGCGAACTGTGTGTGTGTGTGTGTGTGTGTGTGTGTTTGTCTTTGTTTCCCTACAGAAGGAAGGTGGAGATCATGCACACACACAGTCTCTTCACACTGCTGGGAGAGAGGCTGATGATGCACACCAACACCGTCTCTGTCACCACCTACAACACTCTGTATGAGGTGGGTCATTGGCGCGTTCTCGTCCCTGCAGCGCCGCACGACGATCGCGGCATTAATTGTTCAATTTATTCCTTTTGTGTGTGCAGATTCTGACGGAGCAGGTCTGCACTCAGGTGGTTCACAAGCCCCACCCCGAGCCGGACTCCACGGTCAAGATCCAGAATCCCAGTGAGTTCAGACACAGTGTTGCCTCTCTGTGTCCTTTGGTCTGCCAATAATGCCGGTGACCAGACGACAACGCATCAATCAAGCTGCCGACATTGTCTTTTCCAACTTACTGATCTGCGTCTCACTCCCCTGTCCATCACATCTGTTCCCCTCCCATTCAAAATGCCTTTAATATATTTGCTTGTTTAACCCTCTCATCTTGTTTTTTTTTGTTTTTCTCCCACCCAGTGATTCTAAAAGTAGTGGCCACCCTCCTCAAGAGCTCCTCTCCCAGTGCCGAACTGATGGAAGTCAGAAGACTATTTCTTTCTGACATGATAAAACTCTTCAGCAACAGCCGCGAAAACCGGCGGTGAGAGCCCACAAGTCACTACGTCGCATTTATTCAGCTGCACGTCTTAATATCTCGATGTTAACCTCATGCTTTATGCATTGTTTTCATTCTCTACCAGCTGCCTGCTGCAGTGCTCCGTGTGGCAGGACTGGATGTTCTCCCTTGGATACATAAACCCCAAGAACCCCGAGGAGCAGAAAATAACCGAGATGGTGTACAACATCTTCAGAATACTGCTCTACCATGCTATCAAATACGAATGGGGAGGGTGGCGGGTCTGGGTTGACACCCTGTCCATCGCACACTCCAAGGTGAGAGGAAGATTTGCACGTCAAGCACTGAGGAGCAAAGCCTTCTCCTCATACTTGCCCTTTTTCAGTTAATTCACTTTCTTTCTGCATCCAAAAGACTAGAATGCCATGCAGCCAAATTACAATTCCATATTTTTCAGGGATCAAATATAATTTGTTCTTAACCAAAGCCCCTCCACATTCTCCTGCTGATGCAATCACTAAATAACGCAGTAATTATATCTTTTTTCTGGAATTTGTTAAGAGGACATTTTAGAAATTGTTTGTTAATAATTAACTAGTATTCAAATAGAGTAGACTTTTCCTTCAATACAATATTAGTCTTATTTATAAATGTGTAATGTATTTCCTGCTATAAATACTCAATAATGTAAATGCAGATTTGTCAAATCTGCATGGAGATCTTTAAAATCTTAATTTTAAGCGTCAACAATGAACATTGTACTGATAACATCACAATGTGTTGGTTCTGTATTCATATTTTAAGTAAAGCATAAATTATATGCTAAAAGATTAATTGATGTTAACACATGGGCCATGGGGAGCAGCTAACCTCTAATTCATCTTAGATATGATAACGTAGACGGCGATGATCTCAGTTTTTTAACAGGCAGTGCGAAAGCAAAGGGGCGTTATGAAGGAAGGACTACCTACAAGAATATGTTGAGGTGAAAGTCAAGCCATGTCGGTGCCGGCGTTCTGATCACAAAGCCAATGATTTCCCCACCATCTGTCACAGGTGACTTATGAAGCCCATAAAGAGTACTTGGCTAAGATGTACGAAGAGTACCAGCGGCAAGAAGAGGAGAACATGAAGAAGGGGAAGAAAGGCTGCGTGTCCACCATCTCTGGGCTCTCCGCTACGCCTGCCGTGGTCGTCAATGGCAACCTGGAGATCGACGACAACTCCCAGACACAGACGCCGGAGAGCGAGGACCGAGTACAGCGAGGGCGGCGCTGGAGACTCGCGAAACCTCCTGGCGGAGGGCGTCGTGAAGCGGCCCAACGGAGAAGCCCTGACACCCGGCGAGCAGAGCGCCGGGCCCGGGGTCAGGGTGGAGGTCCATGACCTGCTGGTGGACATCAAAGCAGAGAAGGTCGAGGCCACCGAAGTCAAGTTGGATGACCTGGACTTGTCTCCGGAAGGCCTCAGTGGAGGTGTGGGTGGAGGAGGTGTGGGAGGAATAGAGAACGGACCTCTGGTCGAGGTGGATTCTCTTCTGGACAGTGCCTACTGCGCTGTAGTCCAAAAACTAAATGGAAACCTAGCGCCTAAAGAGGACGCGCCGGGCTCAGGGGTCGGGGTGGGGTCGAGCCTGGAGGATGACGGGAACATAGGGTCCGCTCATCACGTTGGCCGACGAGAAGGACAGCGTCCCGAGCAACAACGGATTTCTCTTCAGCAAGGTAGGATGTAAAGATGATTGTCAATGATTACTTTAAGAATTATTAACTAAAAAAGAATACCAACACTCAGTCCACTACCTTCTATCCATCGTAGTCTCTCTACTTTGCCAAAAAAAGAAGTACTTTTCCTAATGCAATCTCACACTAACCCATTGATCCCTTTAGGTTGACGAGAAGCTGCTTCCAGCTCTGGCAGCCACAGACCCCCTTGTGCTGCAGAGTGCAGACCAGCCCGCTCCATCCGGCCCAGTCCCGGCTCACTCCAACACCAACACCAGCGCCAGCGATGACCTGAGCCTGCTGGCCCACATGACCAGCTGCGGTTCCAACCTAGCGCAGAGCCAGAGCCACTCTTCTGGGGACCTTCCAGAGGACGGGCCCTTCGAGATCCAGAGCCCTCTCGCTGACATCAGCTCGATTGCTGAGGCCGAGAGCCGAGCCCAGATCCAGGAAACGCTACGATCCGAGTTCCCGGAGGGAGAGGGCACATCCGGCCCGGAAGGAGAGGCGGCGGGGCTTAAGACTGGGGGGGACACAGCCAGCACCACCTCTGATACAGAGAGGTCAGATGACGGGAAAGACAAGGACACGAAGAAGATTCAAACTACTGCGACCACTCAGGTGTGTTGACGTTTGCTCATCTGTATGCTCGATCTTGTTCACATAAGTCTGCAATGAGTTTCTGGTTTATTTCTAATCGCACTGATTGTGGGCCGCAGTGGTGCATCTCTCTGGACTGTAATCGTCTCATGCAGCTACAGCCCATACTTTGAAAAGTGTGTGTATTTATCAAACAAGATTGATGCCTGTGATTGTCAGCCAGTAAGTAAGACATTTTGAAAAGTGTATGGAACAAATATTTGCACAGCATCATTGTGTTCCCTTTCAATGAGAAAAAATAAAGAAAAAACGACTCAACGCTAAGGCCACGGCTGCCACAATGTGATTGCTTGTCTGTATGGATTGACTGCAATGAGTGCCCTCATATTAACCAATTTTCCCCAGAGAGTCATCTGTGGTTCCTCTCGTGTGCATGCCGAGTTTTCTCCATGATGTCCACCAATCTTTGCCCCCGCGTTGCAGGCCCTCCACGGTCGCACAGCGGCCCAGCTGGAGCGCGACTTACGTGTGGACCTGGGCTTCAGAGGGATGCCCATGACGGAGGAGCAGCGGCGGCAGTTCAGCCCCGGCCCGCGCACCACCATGTTCCGCATCCCAGAATTCAAGTGGTCCCCTATGCACCAGAGGTTACTCACTGACCTGCTGTTCGCCCTGGAGACTGACGTGCATGTGTGGAGGAGGTGAGCATAATAAGCTTGTAACTACTAGGACCTATGCTTAGATTTCAGGGTACACGTATTGATCACACAATTTGATTTGTCGCCTGAATTTCTAAAACCGTATTTTGGTGTCATCCGTCCAATTCTTTATCTTCTATTTCAGCCACTCCACCAAGTCTGTTATGGATTTTGTGAACAGCAATGAGAACATCATCTTTGTCCACAACACGATCCACCTCATTTCTCAGATGGTGGACAACATCATCATCGCCTGTGGAGGGATCCTGCCGCTCCTGTCTGCTGCCACCTCCCCCTCTGTAAGTGGCTCTACTCTGCACCCCTGTGGTGGGAGGGAAAACTGCAGGTCAACAGCTCGTTGGCCTCGTAGGCCTGTAACTCAGGTGTTAAACCCAAATACAGACTTCAAAAGAACCCCCCTCCCCCCGCCCCCCAATTTATCCTGAAGGATTGAATAGGTTAAATCATTTGTTAAAGTAAGTACTGTGAAATCATAATAGATTTTTTTTGCATGAATCTAAAGTTGTAATTTTAGATTTTAAAAAAGGTTCTGTTTATTAACGCTTTAGTATCATTTTCTGGGTGCCTCTCATTTTTGCACACTATTTTAACCTTTTATTTGAGGTTTGATCTAATTACCAATCTATCTAATTTGATAGTTTGATAATCTATTTACTTTATTCATCTTTTCTTTGTTTCTTTTCCTCTCTGTGTTACATGTGTTCTGTATATTTTCTCGTCTCTGTTTTTGTCTGTTTTTTCGCATTTGTGCAGAGTTCTAAGAATAGTGCCAACAGTGTAAGTTGCAGTTTCTTCCTCTCTTTCTATTCTACTAATACTTTGTTCTGGTCTATTTATCGTTGTGACTGACACTAAACCTTGCTTGTGTGGCATCCATAGTGTTTCTATTTGTTGTGCTTCTTTGCTGCTGATCAATACTCCCCCTTATGCTGTTTGTATCTATTGACCGATCTGTCTCAGTGTATCTAGTTCTTAAAGTTATAGGAACTATATATACTGAATTAGGTACGCCTTTTATAGAGACACACACTGTATAATATTCTAAAGTGGTATGAATATTATACAAATAAGGGGGAATGAAAGTGAATGAAAATGTTAGAAGTCGAATTGATGATCCCAAAAATATGAGGGAGAAAATCTTCTTAGAGGTGAAAATGGATGTTTTAGGACAGAAAAAGCATGACGGATTTCCATAAGTCCACGGGGTTGCAACTGCTAAGCCTGTCCCATTTGTATCAACACTAAAGAAGGCAGGAGGAGCCGTACCCCAGAGGGGGTCAAAGGGAGAGGAGGTGACCCCTGTTCCTGGGGGAGGAGGCGCAGGGGGAGAGGTGCGTAAAGAACCTAAGACTCCCACCATCACCGGAAGAGCTAAGAGCACCAACCCAAGTCCCTCTGTCCTCACCTTTGTGTGTCTGTTACTCCCCCAAATGTCTGTGCTGACTCCGGTGAGCATCAAGATGCTTGCACTTTGCCGACTCCGCACAGCCCTGCACATTCTGCACACTGAAGCAGAGACAAAGCAAACCACAAACTTTGGTTGCAAGTTTTAACCCCCGCTTTGCTGTCTTCAGAGAACATTTGATACTTTGGTCGGTGTCAACAAATGGGGGGGGGGGGGTTTTGTTTAATTTTTCACGAGATACCTTCTAGTTAAGCCATTAGGCTAGCCTGTAAATTGCTAGCGTCACGATCTTGCCGTTGCCATTACCCTTGTGTCATCAGGCTGTACTTCCTGTGTGGTATCTAGAACACCTCATGTTGCCAGATTTCATCATATAAGTATGTATTTTCACTTAAGCAGCATGGTACCCCAGGTTGCGTTACCTGTTTGTCCCGTACAAGCAGCCATGACGGTTGGGGTCATGCTCACGTAGAGGACATGAGGGAAACGACCAGCACCTTTCTGAAAGCAGTGAGAGACGATCCAGTCCGTCAATTCATAACTGGCAAGCGTGTGTGTGTGCTTCTCCTCCTCCAGACGGAGCTGGAGAACATCGAGGCGACACAGGGCATGTCTTCAGAGACTGCGGTCACCTTCCTGTCTCGCCTCATGGCCATGGTGGACGTACTTGTGTTCGCCAGCTCTCTCAACTTCAGCGAGATCGAAGCGGAGAAGAACATGTCGTCGGGGGGACTGATGCGGCAATGCCTCCGCCTGGGTGTGTTCAAGTTTGATGTACTCGGTTCTCTTTTTTTCAGCAGGGCCGGATCAAAAGTGCCTCAAAGGAGCCAAGAAACGGAAGCCAATAAATCATTTTGAGGAATTATAACAAGGAAATGTTATTATTCATTGCCCGCTCTAGTGTTAAAAATGTTTTGCTCCATCAGTATGCTGCGTGGCAGTGAGGAACTGTCTGGAGTGCAGGCAGAGACAGAGAGATCGAAGCTGCAAGTCCTCCTTAACCAGCAGCAAGTCGCAGGACAGCCTCCACAGTGCCTCCACCACCGGCAAGGTATCACACACACTCAAATCAATGCACATAGGTTTGTAGATCTGACACAGAAACATGCACATATGCACAGAACGCACCACATTTGACTCTTTTTCTTATACATTTAGCAGGATCCGGACAGACTCCTGCAGGATGTGGACATCAATCGTCTTCGAGCTGTGGTTTTCAGAGATGTGGTAAGCATGTGTTTGTGTATGTTTATTGTGTACACAATGCACAAGGAAAAAAAAAGGTTTATTTTGTTTGTCGGTTGTTTTCACTGAGGGTGTGTGTGTGTGTGTGTGTGTGTGTGTGTGTGTGTGTGTGTGTGCGTGTGTCCTTATTCTGCCATAGGATGACAGTAAGCAGGCTCAGTTTCTGGCGCTGGCAGTCGTCTACTTTATCTCAGTCCTCATGGTATCGAAGTACCGGGACATTTTGGAACCCCAGAGAGAGATTGGCAGGTCCACCAGCCTATCAGGGAGAAGCATCCGCCACGAGATAAACTCCCCAACCAGTACAGGTAATTCTTGATTTCCTCGACATTAAAGAGTAATATTGGATGGTTTGGTGGTGACTCATTATTGTAGCATTTGTACGGTTATTACAGAAACACCTTTGTCAAGAATATGGCAATTGGAGGAAGAAAAATAGATGAAAATAGTTATCACTTGACAGAAAATGTAAGCTTACAAGCAAGAGAAAATAGCTGACGATGAATAAAAAAGGCATTTTACAAAGAGAATCACTATTCTTTTGTGATTTTTGTGCGTTGTTCTAGAGCACCCATCCTCAGCCCAACAGACCCCCACCCCTGTGGACGACTCGCCACGAGTTGGCCTCCCCCACACGGACTCCGGCATCGGAGAGGAGGGCCACGTGGCCGGGTCCCTGAATGGCTCGGAGATGGGTCTGGGACTGGGCCTCGGCCTGGTGGGGAGAGAGACAGACAGAGACAGAGACAGAGACATGGGGGGAGGAGGCACAGATCTGTTGTGCAATCTGTCTGATGTTAGGAGGTCACAGGAGAGCCTGCTGGATTCTCCCCACAACCCCAACTCCAGCCAAGCCCCGCCTTCCTCCATCTCCAGCATCAGCCAAACGAGCAAAGGCATCAACGTCAAGGTGTGTGTGTGTGCGTGTGCGTGTGTGTGTGCGTGTGTGTGTGCGTGTGTGTGTGTGTGTGTGTGCGCGTCCCATTCAGACCTAGCTGTCTGTATCAAGAGATAACACATCTGGCCAAAGGGGGTCGGAAAAGGCGCATGTGGTCTACGATATTGATTTTTTATGTATGTTTGAACAATTTAAAATGTGGTCTCAGTGATCAAGCCACACATCTGTATTCCTTTATGTGTAGTTGTGGATCACCCGGAAATCAATGCTGGGTCTAAATAGGATTAGTGTCTTTTCTCAAATGCAACTTTACGTGCGGTTGTACGATATACAGTTATGCATCATTAAAACAAACATGCACATTGTTCTCACTCATACAGGGTTTCTACACAGTCTTAAAAGTTTGGATTGATAGTTGAATTATTAACTAATTGAAAATCTACAACATCATGTTAAAGTCTTTTGAAATCTTAAATCAAATATCAACATCATACATTGATGTTTGTATGAAGGCGTTTTTGGGAGGATTGAGGATAGGCTTTGAGAGTCTACACATTTATGGTTCAGCCTTTTAAAGTGCATGAACCCTGCAACAGCCAAAGATATGTCAACCTGTTGACTTCCTCACAACTTGTGTCCTGTAGTCACCAGACGGGTTATTCTCTCTGAAATGCAGGAGATCCTGAAGAGCTTGGTGGCGGCTCCAGTCGACGGCGGGGATGCGGGACAGGACTCCGGGCCGACGCCCTACCACCCAGACCCGGCCTTGAAGACGCACCCCATGCTACCCATGCAGTTCCACTCCTTCGACAGGTCAGTCCCGGTTACTGCTATTTGTCAAATTGCTGTTTGGGAGCGAAGGATACAGAAATCAATCGATTGATTTCCCTTTGGATGGTAACATTTACAAACTTGCGTGATGTTCTTTATGTGTCAGCAGTCATATTGATTCCTTTAGTGACAACAACAAAAAACTGAAAAGGTTTAAAGTTGGCACAAGAGCTTATTAATTTCCTGCGCTAATGCATCACTAGATACAGTATTTGTGAATAGACACATTTCATTTGAGAATTGTCAATGTTTGAAGATAGAAGAACAATGATTTATTTTGACTTGCAGTGATACTACATTAACGAAACATAACCAAGACATTGTTGATTCCCTTAGTAAGAAAGACTCTTTGAGACAAAAACCTTATTTGGAGAGAGATACTGTTGTTGAAGGATAGTAACAGGAAATCAAATGTTTCTTCTCTTGTCCTGTTAACTGTTAACATATATACTCTCACTTAGTGATTCCCTGTTTTTTACCTTCTGTCCATCACTTAGTCTCCTTGATCCAACCCTGTGTCAGTCCTTGAGAGCTAAGCTATTGATCAAAGACAGTGTGCATAATAGATCGCGAATGGCTCCATATCCATTTCCAAGATGTCGCCCTAATGCATCTGTCTGGGCCGTGCAGAGAAATGAATGGCAAAAGCACTTGAATAATGTTTTTAAACAAAAATGTTAGTTCTTATCAACCACAGCGCCCGTGAGACCAGCATCCCTTATAATTGATTCCAACTAAACCTTCGCTTAATATAGAAACTTTCTTTGGTGAAAATTGCTGCACAAAGCATAAACGTATTCTGCTTCTCAAAAAACATAGTAAACATTTTGTGGCGATAACAATTGTAAGTACCAGAGGTTAACATTTTTCCAAATTAATTTGATATAACGTGGAACACGGTGAGTTTCTCCCTCTCTTGTGACCAGCGACCAACCCGCAGACCCAATGTATCCCTGACCGTTTGTCCGATGCCCTTTGCGTCCCACCTCTTACAGGAGTGTGATGGTTCCAGTGAAAAAGCCGCCACCCGGCAGCCTGTCCGTCAACACGGTGGCCACGCCCACCACCGGCGGAGCAGCTGCCGCCGGCAGCACGCCCAACATTTTCGCGGCTGCAACTGCAACACCCAAGAGCATGATCAACACTACAGGTGAGAGATGTGCACTTTTTCTGTTCACAACACGTCTAAATCTGTCGCTTATATAGTGTTACCCTTTTTTGCACAGTATCTGTCTACTGTGTATTTTGGAAGAGGCAGCAGACAGATACTCGCAGTGTGACAACGCTTTGTTTGTCGGAGAGGCCTCGAGCCATTTAAAGGCTACTCCATGAAGCAAATGGAGTTTTATTTCCCTCCTAAGAAAACTTTTTGACAGACCAGAATAGACTGATCCAATTTCACGACAGCGGTATTAATGTTTTGTTCTAGATGAATAAAGACCGTAGCAAGGTGTTAAATATCTCGGGCTTTGACGAGACCGTTCATTTTGTGAACTCTCCGATGCCTCGGACAATGGACCCTTTAGACATTCAAATATCCACACAGGAAAAAAACAAGACCAGTCTAGAATGAATCTAGAAGAATGAACACATCAGTTGACTTGCAGATCAGTGCTGTTTCCATGCAGCATCATACTTCATAGAGATTCCTCGTATCATACATGCATAATGGAGAAGAAAGGGATTTGTTCCCTGGAGCGGATTCGGTTTATTGATCGCAAAGCCAATTTCACAAACGGGGGCCATTACCAGAAGACAGGCAGCAGCACGTCCGGTGAAATACTATCCAAATTCAATTTGGTCGCAGCTGACCGGGACATTAATACATTTATTTTATTGTTATCCTGCCCGATAATCTTGCTCGCGCTGGATTCATGTCCCAATAATGCTCGTCTGACCTTCAGCACTCCGCTCCCTCTGGTCCCTCTCTAGGTGCCACAGACTCGGCCTCCTCCTCCTCCTCCTCTTCTTCGTCATTTGTAAACGGCGCAACTAGTAAGAACCTGCCGGCGGTGCAGACGGTGGCCCCGATGCCAGACGACACGATGGACAATATGAGGTCAGAGCTCCCAACATGACAGAGGTCTTCATCGCTTAACCACTCACTTTAAGAGCGCCCATCGTTTTTACCACTTCGTTCCCGTCCCCACTGTGACTCCACGTTTGGGTCTTCCTCATTCCCAAAATATTCTCACTAGCGGCTCATTCTCCCAGTCGTCACATGCTTAATGAATTACCTCAATTAATCATCACTTTTACAGAATGTCGGCGACGTGTTTAGAATATTTGACCCCATTTTGAATTCACATTTAAATTGTTTCAGACGTTGTAGTTGTTGATGACGTCGACTAATAATATTATTATTCTGAAATAAACTAAAACTACTCATCCCACCCACACCTCTCACTCAGCCTACACTGTAGCTCTCTCCCTGACATGACGCTGTGTTTAATGTCACAACTACAAAACAATGTGCAGTGTAAAAATATTCAGCTGTCCCACTTGATTGCTTGGAACAAGCAACCTTGATTGCTAGGACATGGAAATGTGGAATCTAATCTATAAACAGCTGACACGAATAAAGTATACGTTGTTCTGAAATATGTTCATATTTAAGAAATAGCATTACAATAAGAAATCGTACATAATTCCTATAACATTCATGTTGACGTGCTCTCTACATTTTGTAAACGGTAGTGACGCCGGTCTGTGTGTGTGTGATGTGGTTTGTGTTGCAGTGCCTATTGCGAGGTGGCGCAGTGTGCGCTGCGCAGCGGTCAGACGCCTCCTGAGCTCAAGTCTTTTAGCTCCCTGGCAGGCTTCCAGGCAGCTCCCCGAGATGCAGGACAGTGTTTTAGGCAAGGAGACCCATCCCTCCCCACCAGCCACCCCCCTCCTGCCCCCACACCTCATCTCTCCTCCACCACCACCACCTCTGGCAAACACTCACACTAACCGCAAACTCAACATCAGACCCGAGTCAGCAACTGTCTTTGCAAATAAATTACAGCAACGCTTGAAATTGTAGTTACAAGTTTTGCAAATGTCACCCGTCTGCTAGTTTATAAACACTAGGGACCCAGGTCTGTTTCAGAAGAAGCATTTTACCCGCGTGACCTCCACTTGTGCACAAACAGCAGCACTTATCCAGATAGAACACGTAGCGCCTTTTTCTATTCCATTTTTGGTGTTGGCTTTCATTGCACTTCCAGCTTCACCCATCCAACATTGCAGAGTTGACTAACGTTTATCCTTTTGTTACCAATGCTAACCCAGAACTAGTGCTTCCACACGTAACCATCAAAACACACACTTTGATTCTGTACATTTTAAATGTCAATTATTTTTCAATTCACTTCTCGCTTCCTCGTTTTATCTCCTCTCGCATCCTCTTCATTCTTCTCTGACCTGCTTGCGCTTCACAGCATCACCACCAAGCTGGAGCGCGCTCTGGAGAAAGTGGCGCCGCTGCTGAGGGAGATATTTGTGGACTTTGCTCCCTTCCTGTCCAGGACGCTGCTGGGTAGCCATGGGCAGGAACTGCTCATAGAAGGTACAGGTGCTGTACACGGCTCCTTTTTCTCTCACTGGCGTCTCTCTGTGGAGTCTCCCCATTCACTGTCCGTGTGTGTGACAAAGCCTGGGAGGGAGTGAGCGGGTGTGTCTTTGAGTGCGATTGGGTGAGAGTCCGTGAGTGAGTGAGTGGGCGAGTGTTTCGTTCAGCTGGCTGCTTCACTCATCCGTCACGCAGGTATGAAGTCAGTGTTCACTACTATTTTAACAGCTAGCTAGACAATGATGCACCTCAGCTTATGGTCAGGTCTAGTATTAATACCACTGCTATTGTAGATTGCACTACATGCGGTACTTTGTCCCTCTGCCCACTTGCTTCCTGGTGTCCTGTTTTTGTGATCCACTGTCTCAATGTTGATCTCTTCCTCTCCTCTGATCTCCCCCTCCTCTCCTCTCCTCCTCCCTCCCTCCCCCTCTCTCACGTTTCTCTCCACCATTTGTCCCTGTCTTCTCTGTGGCATGCTTCTTTTTTTTTTTTACCAACCCGACTACGATTACTGTATATGACAGCAGTAGCCACCGACACTTCGGTGTCTCCTTTTGATGATATTTTTGTGCGCTCGCAGCTGTGTGTCAGGGAACAAGGAGGAGAGGCTCCTGACTGTGCTGTGTGTCTCTGTACTGCAGGTCTGGTGTGCATGAAGTCCAGCACGTCTGTGGTGGAGCTCGTGATGCTGCTCTGTTCTCAGGTTGGTGGCCTTTCGCCTCCTCTCGGCCTCCGTGTTGACCGTCTTTACACGTTTGATCTCCTCAGCCTGGGCTTACTGTCTATGCCTAGTTTTTAACCCGTCCTGAAAAGTGTTTTTCTGTTTTTAGACCCATAATAACCGCATCAATGCTGACGATGTGATGAGCAGATTGCAGATGTAATATCGACTCGTATTCACCGTCACACCATCGTTTTCCCTCACAAATAGCAAGGGCACAAAAATAATCCCCCATGTCATTCACATGCACATAAACGTTTCTGATCACAAAGGCATCACCAACAATGATTGTTTCTTGGCGTCTTCGATCAGACTTCCATTCAAAGCCAGTATCTTTATATTCTGTGATAACACAAGACGGGATGACAACAGAGAGGTACTTACCACTACAAAGGTTTCCCCCGACGGCGCAGGTGATCGGTCTTTTTCTTGTACATTACGAAGTCCGTCACCCACCTCCATTGTCTATTTCTTTGGCGGCCTCTAAAATCTCTTTTAGAACCTCCGCCTCCCTCCTCCCCCTCCCCGAGTCCTTTCGTTTTCCCCTGCAAATCTCCAACCATCATCTCCACTTCCTTCCCTCCTACTGCTACCACCCTGGTCCAATTTAACAGAGTGTTTCGGTGGAAACTGCTTTCATCTTCCACCCGTCTCCACGCCGCCGCGTCCTCTCACCACTCCCTCTTCTTTCTCCGCCCCTCCGATCTCCTGCCCGGCTGCTCGTCAGCGTGTATAGTATTACCCCCGGCTCCGGCCTGGTCTTCCATTAGATGCCCAGGAGAGCGAACCCCAGCGCAGATATCGATCCCCCGGATGAGGCGGGTGTAACCTGAGCTCCCACATGTCCTTGATGGCCTCGGGAGCTGCTGGAGCTAATGGAGCGCTGATATTTGGAGGCTTTTAGCAAACACTCTCGTCCCGCTCAGAAGTCTCCCCTCTAATATGCGCAGACACATTAAACACTCGCGTCCTCTTAGACGGACGGGTGCATTGGGAAGCTCTTAAGAGGTTTCTCATTCTTTGCAGTTTTGCACCAGCGAACCTTTTCAATAATGTTGGTACATAATGGTAATCTGTGTTTCCGTATTCTTTTCATAACTTTGATATTCACGGCCGCTTCTTACGCGTCGGTAAGCGGATTAAACGTCTTCATGTGACAATATTCACTGTGAAGCAATAGACAAAGGGATTTTACTACATTGTTTAATCCCGCATAGCTTTAGTAACCATACTCAATCTTTGGCCATTGTGGACAACGACGCAACAGGATGAGCAGGATTTCTTTGTAGCAATATTGAATTCACAGGATTCTTGTGAGAACGTATCTTGATTTTTTTTCAGGTTTCGTCCAAAAGGTTTTCAAGAAAACTGAATGTCAGCATAAAATTATAAAATTATCTTAGTTTTAATTCATATGACTTCACTTGACAGCCATAACACATTATTTATCATTTCTCCTCTCCTCTTAGGAATGGCAAAACTCCATTCAAAAGAACGCTGGACTGGCTTTCATTGAGCTCATCAACGAGGGGAGGTAATGTGATTTACACGTTGACTGTTATCAGTGCTCAGCAACTGCAGGTAGCGGGTATCACAGATCGCTGGTGATAAGCGTACCAGGATAAGTGCACAGTACCATGTGAGTTAAGTAGGAATTGTTTAATTGTTCAATTTAGTGTACATTTGATTATTCCAGGTATAATCTTGATGGTTTTAGTTCAAACTGTATTGTACAAAAGTACGACTGAAGAAAAGACTAAAATGCATCAAAATAAAGGAAGCTTGCTTACATTCCCTGTTGTTGTAAATTGAGTTATTTCTATTGCCTGTAATGTTTGTGTCTCGGTCTCCAATGCTCCGGCAGACTTCTGTGCCACGCCATGAAGGACCACATCGTGCGTGTTGCCAACGAAGCGGAGTTCATCCTGAACAGACAGAGGGCAGAGGATGTGCACAAACATGCTGAATTCGAGGTAACGTGCACATGCGTTATATCTGATGATACGTTTCATTAAGGCCTTCTGGTTGTAAGTCACGTGAAGTGTCTAATGTGCGAGGCTCATAGTGATTTCACCTCCCGCTCTTTTGCAGTCTAACTGTGCGCAGTACGCTGCAGACCGGAGAGAGGAGGAGAAAATGTGCGATCACCTCATCAGCGCCGCCAAGCACAGAGATCATGTAACCGCTAACCAGCTGAAACAGAAAATCCTCAATATCCTGACCAATAAGCACGGAGCATGGGGGACAATGTCACAGAGGTGAGGGGGAGATGCGTTCATGTTGAATTATCCTCTGGGACATTTTAAGATTGTTGTTCCTCAGGATCATTTAACAGCAGAAGTTACACAAGCTCAGTGCACACGCAGCTCTTCTTGCATATAATGAGAGGATGTAATTAGTATGTGTAGTGGTTACTAAGTCAGCACCATCCATCACTATGGCACATTACTGTTGTATTTCAATAAAGAAAAGGTCATACAGCCCATATATTCCTAAAGCTGGTAGATTAGCTTCACACTGTCAGGATATCAACCGGAGGACTCGAGCGCAAACCGAGGTTAAAACCAAAATGACTTTCAATAAATCAATAACATGCCAAGAAAACATCCAAACACAAGTCAAGGTCGCAGGGTAAATCAAGAATAACAAGCAAACCGACAACGAGACAAGGGACACACCCGTGGCTTAAGGAAAGGTGCAGGTGATTGGACCCGGGAGGGAACGCTCAGGGACAAAGGAGGGGGGGGGGGGGAGCTCACTAAGGGATGAAGTGAACTAAACCCAGTCACACGAGAGGCAGGGAAACGCAAACGACAACAAGGACAAACTAACCCTGTGACACAGACTCAGACAATCCGATTTCTGAAAAGACTTTTAAGATCCCGGGTTTGATCGGTATCGAAATGAAGGATGACATGCTGCGTGTGAGCGATGCTTCATGGAGCACTCGGGTATTATCCAATATAATTTATAGCGCATCAACTTCTGCACACTCGCACAGCTGAATCCTGAAGCCGTTGCTGCCTGGTAGCTGTACAGGACGCCTCATTCCGCCCACTCCGATACTAATTAAATCAATGACTGCTTGCGACCTGTCAGCAGACTTGGTTGGGCCATGTGATTTCATGTGACGTGTAGCATCTGAAGCCGGTCTCCTCCATGTCACTGCTGATCGAGTACATAGTTTGGCAGAATGATGCCGATAAACACTTTATGTGCTTGGATGAGAAAGAAAAGTTTAATTGCATCAGAAGTGCTCCTGGCTTGATTATGTTTTAACTTTTAGCATGTTCTTCTAATTCAGCATGTTAATCCCAGTTGCATGACTAAACCTGTTTTCTTCATAATTCACCTTGGCTTGGAAGCTTCTAATAGCTTATAGATAGAATAGAATACCTTCTAACGGTATTCAGCTCTCTTGTTATTCAATGAAATAAATGATTATATTATTTAGCTAATGTTAACATTAGTAAGACACTATCATTGTGATGGTGTAAATCACACCGACGGGGTTGGTGATTGTAGCAGCCTCTCAAGCTTAATTGCCATCATGACCTCTGTGCGTGCTAGCTAATAATATAGATGACTAGCCTGAATATAAAATCACTGAGGCAAATTGAAGGCATTCGCTGACGGCCGGGTCCTAATTAAGAATGTTTACCGTACTCGGGACGGACCACGTCGTTAATAAATCGATCACGTTACATCTGCAGTTCTGTCAGTGATATTGGTCCGGTCATGTAATATAATTATGTAGAATATTTGGTTGATGAGAAAGCCATGATCTGTTTGGAGGACATTAATAAAAGAATCATACACACACCTTTGGATAAGAAAAAACATCAGTCAAATTCACATAATGTGTTGTGTTCTTCTTTACAAGCTGTAAAAAGGAATTCTGTAATTTCCCAGCACAGTTTTCAAACGTAACTTCAGCTTTAACTCAAACCTTATTGTCCTTGATTGTCCCTGCCAATGAAATCACTCATCTGTCTTCCTCTTTTTAATGTCTTCAGCCAATTACATGACTTCTGGCGTCTAGACTACTGGGAGGACGACCTCAGGAGGAGGAGGAGATTTGTGCGGAATGCCTCTGGATCCACTCACGCCGACGTGTCACTCAAAGCTCTGGAGGAATACGGTGAGTGACCTGCGGGAATGGAAACGCATTGTAGTCTGTGTGATCCGCCTCTTTGCATACAGTCAGTGACTTTTATCTTGCATAACTCGGGAGAAGAACGCAAAGGGTAGACAGGCCCTTTTTCGGGTCCGTGGATTAGTCCCCATCACAACATGGAAAAACGTGTGATGTTAATTTAGTTGTTTCATTATTGGGTCCTGTAAAGTAAGACGACATGCTCAGTGCCGGCGCTCCGCACACGCACATCACGCACTGCACGTAGGGAACCAAATGCCCTGTGGGGGCCCAAAAAATCTGTGACGTGGAAAACCATCACAGTAGGCTACTAGTATAAATAACAAATAAAATACGTCTAAAGCATGTTAATATGCAAAACCAATACAAAGGTAATAGGCCATCACTCACAGTAATGCAGCTCCGCGCTGCTCTTATTATTAAAGAGCTGGGTCCTATTCTCTGCTACGGAACCCCCCCTCAGCGCAATTAAAGTTTCCCCCGATGGGAACCAAAGTCCAATTGGCTTGAGGCTCACTTTCACGCGCACGGACGGTTTGGCTACGAGGAGGGAAATCCCCCCCATCCCCACCCACACAAGTCACACCCTGCATGCAACTAAAACACAGACCTTTGAAAACAGGTACAGAAGAAGAGGAGGAGGAGCTGAAATCAAAGAAGACTTTCCGCAGCCAATCTGTGGTCACGCAGAACCCGGAGGCGGAGTTGATGCTGGAGGGAGACGATGACGCTGTCAGCCTTCTGCAGGAAAAGGAGATCGATAACCTTGCTGGTAAGATGCACTCACATAAAGACGCACACGCAGTGCCCATTGTACAGTACAACTGAACAGTAAACCGTCTCACTCTTATTTTTAGTACCTTTCCGTCCAAGACTTTTTACCTCCAAAGGCAAGTCTTTTGATAGTTTTACAGCTGCACCAACTATCCGGGTGATTTAATCCCACTCAAGAAAAATAAACCATGATTTACTAAAAAAACGACGCAAGACCAAATACTCTGTTTCACCCAATGGTTCCTCTCTGACCTCTGACCCAGCTGATGGTTGATTTACAAAACTAACCAAAGCGGAATAAGCAAATTAATAATCAACTTAACTAACTCACTAAAACTAAACTGCCGGTTACGTGTGACGATAACTGCCGTCTACCGACGATGAATGAATGTAATACCCAAGTAATATGTTTTTCTCCCCAGGCCCAGTGGTTCTGAGTACTCCTGCTCAGTTGGTGGCCCCGGTGGTGGTGGCTCGAGGCACTCTGTCCATCACTACTACCGAGATCTACTTCGAGGTGGATGAAGAGGATCCTACATTCAAGAACACTGACGCTAAAGTAAGTAAGGGCCAGCCGTCTCCCTTTGTCACGCGAAGGAAAGTTCCCCGTTTTTTTACGCTCTGCTTTTCGTTCCATTTTAGTTTGGATTCCTTTTTAGGTATTCATTTATGTTAAAAATCTATTTTTCTCCAAACCTCAACAGGTGCTGGCCTACTCAGAGGGTCTGCATGGTAAATGGATGTTCAGTGAGATCCGAGCCGTGTTCTCCAGACGCTACCTGCTGCAGAACACCGGACTAGAGGTCTTTATGGCAAACAGAAGTAAGTCTGTGAGATTGAGGTGTAACATATTGTGAAGCCCATTAGAATATTATTACACAGATTCTTTCCTTCTGTCTGCTGCAGTTCAGATGATGGGCTCTATTGCATCTACTGACTCTCTATTGTCTCCTCCTCCCTCCAGCGTCTGTGATGTTCAACTTCCCCGACCAGGCCACGGTCAAACGGGTGGTCTACAGTCTCCCACGGGTGGGGGTGGGAACGAGCTACGGCCTTCCACAAGCCAGGTAGGCGCTGGCTCGTGTACTCCACCACTGTGGTGTTATGAGAGCGACGTATTCGTCCCCGGTGTGATTGAAAGGAACTTCCACCTGTGCCCGTTTCCCAGGCGGATTTCCTTGGCCACCCCTCGACAGCTCTTCAAGTCATCCAACATGACGCAGCGCTGGCAGAGGAGAGAGATCTCCAATTTCGAGTACCTCATGTTCCTCAACACCATTGCAGGTAAAGTTCATATAGTTATTTATTACATTTTAAATTGTGTAAGAACAGTTAGTGATGAAACACACAGCCTTTGTTGTCCATGTCCAAAGAGAACGCTCCTCGTGTCCTTCATTTTCTCTCGTCCACTGTGTGATCCCCATCTGGTCACATGGCCATTAATACTTCCTGTTGTTCTGTCTTGTGTTCAGAAATAACTGCAGACATTCCTCTGTATGCGCATGATAAGCCATTGTATAAATATATTGAAGACATCAAATTGAAATAAGATTAACCTTTTTTGCTTTTAGTTGTTTTTTTATCAACAGTGGTGTGTTAATATATTAAAGCGTCAATGGACGAGTGGCTAAAGAATTTAAAATAATTACTGCAGCTGAATATTAATATATTTGTATGTATGTAATATAGACAAAGTAATGTCTTATACTTATCTACCATTGAGGAATGTCAACCACTGACAACGGGTTTAAACGTCTTCACATATGCTGACAGTTTGTCAACAGCTTGAACTTGAAACCGTAGTGACACTTAATCTTTGCTCGCATCAAGACGTTGGTTCCTAATAATTCAATGTTTCAGCCTCATTCATGAGACGTTGACGTTTTAAAGCTGGAAAAATTGGTAGCAAACTTTTAACCTGCATATGAAAACCAGAAGATTGTCTATTTATATACTACAGTAGGTAATATTAATGTTTGTCGTCGTTGCCCACGGGTCAGATTACGCATCCAGATAATATCAGATGAAATGATGCAGGTTCACCAGCTCAGAATCAAGAACCTCTAAAATATGTCAGTTTAAAATCCAAACTAATGCAATGATGTTCAAAACAATAATAAACCATGTTTGCACACAGCTGTAACGGAATGTGTTTTGTTTTTGTCTCTGCAGGGAGGACTTACAATGATTTGAACCAGTACCCCATCTTCCCCTGGGTCCTGACCAACTTTGATTCAGAGGAGCTCGACCTCACTCTCCCTGGCAACTTCAGAGACCTCTCCAAGGTTAGAGCACTTTTCCCAATGAATTCCAAGTATGCCACAAAGAAGACGATTTAAAGCCGAACAAAGTTCCTGATCAAATCCAAGCCACACAACAACACCATGGCCTCCGCTTCTCCTACACAGGATCACAACGAGCACCGGCTTCTCTCTCCATGTCCCGACTGTTCTGAAGATTTAAGAAGCGCTCTCTAAAAACCAATGTATGATATTCTGGTATGACTAATCATCTCTCTCTGGTTTCTTGCAGCCAATCGGTGCCCTCAATCCCAAGCGAGCAGCGTTTTACGCGGAACGCTACGAGACGTGGGACGACGACAGCACGCCTCCCCACCACTACACCACCATGTACTCCACCGCTCACTCTACACTCATGTGGATGCTCAGAATAGTAAGCGCCTGCCCGACTTCACACAACCCGTCAGAGAACTCAAAGGCTTCTGTGTTAAGCTGACGTGTCCATGTGTGTCCGTAGGAGCCCTTTTCGACGTTTTTCCTCAACGCTAACGACAACAAGTTCGACCATCCGGAAAGAGCCTTCTCCGGCATCGGCTGCTCGTGGAGGAACTGCCAGAGGGACACGGCCGATGTCAAGGTAGTGATTCCTGAAGGAACGTCCCAGTGGATGGACAGTAGAGGACCGACACAAACCACTGAAAGCACACTAAGAGGAAGCACCGGAAGTGCTGCTTTTTTTCAGCTGAATAGGTTAAAAGATGTTTGAAAACCTCGTGTTACCATCAGATCAGTTTGAATTGGAGACGATGTAAACGCAGTGCCGGCCCGAGCCTCTTGGGGGCCCTAAGCAGAATTTTATTTGGGGGCTCCCCTCCCACCACGCAGTCACTTGTGCTAGAAGATTATTGGCACAAATGTCACGGCTATACTGTTATAGCGAAAATTATAAACGAATACAGTGATGTTATAATACAAAACTAGGGCTGCTTGCAGCATAAGCAAACTAAGCGGCCCCCTGGTGGCCCCAAGCAGAGACCTCTCCAAGGTCCCCAAGCAGCCGCTTAGTTTGCTTTTGCCTTGGGCCGGCCCTGTGTAAACGTATGTGGAGGTAAAACGTTCACATATTGTGTAAATTAACCTGAGGGTCAAGATCTAATATCTACTCATTTCAGCAAAGTGTGTTGAAATTTGCAATAATGTTTTTGCCGTCTCCCTCAGGAGCTGATCCCAGAGTTCTACTACTTACCCGAGATGTTCGTGAACAGCAATGAGTACGAGCTCGGCGTGCGTGACGATGGAGTTTCCGCGTGTGACGTGGAGCTTCCCTCCTGGGCCAAGAAACCTGAAGACTTTGTCCGCATCAACCGAATGGTTAGAGACAAAAAGTCTTTTGTAGAATGTGAAGAAGCTACAAGAAAAGTCTGTTCTGCGTGCTTGTTCATTTCAGAGAGACACTGAACATGTTTTTGACTCTCTTCCTTCCTCTCTGCGCGTGACTTCCTCCGCAGGCGTTGGAGAGCGAGTTTGTGTCGTGCCAGCTGCACCAGTGGATTGACCTAATATTTGGCTACAAGCAGCGAGGGCCGGAGGCAGTCCGAGCTCTCAACGTGTTCAACTTCTTGTCCTACGAGGGATCGATTAACCTGGACAAGCGCAGATGCTTCGCAACGCGAGGTGGGTTACTGTGACAACACATTTAAAAAAATCTGCTGCAGAAATCTCGCCTACGTGAATTAATCGGTGTTGCAGAGTGCCGTCTTCTCGGCCACGTGGCAGCACGGCAATGTAACGCTGTGGGATGAGTGGTTTCTAGATGATTACTCCTTCCTCTGGGGATGAAGTCAAAATATGTAAGAGCAAAAAAGTGTGCACCAATGGAAGGCATGTGTAGTGAAAGGGTGTGCAGCCTCCCTCTTTCCTCTCCCATGTTAACCCCCGTCTCTGTCTCTCCGAATGTAGGTGATTGAGTCCCAGATTCAGGCGTGTGGTCAGATCCCCTCTCAGCTGTTGATCGAGCCACACCCACCTCGCTCCTCCGCCATGCACCTGGTGAGAACACCTCCCAGCATCGACCTCAGCTGCAAACCTGCTGAAATACACATCAGATATTCACAGGCTTGTTTGTTGCATGTTTCTGTAAGTCAATGATATTCCATAGAGAGGTTGCTTTTGAGAAAATGTTCACTTTGGGAACAGGGAGGAATGAGAGTTAATGACCTGTCCATCACAAATACAAGTTTAGGTATTTTTTAGAGCAGGTCATGCCCTGGTTTTAGCCTCTCTGTCCCCCCTGCTACCCGAAGCAGAACAAGGCCTCAGTGTCTCCAGATCAAAGCCATTCGTGTCAACCCGAACATGTCAGTCCTCCAAACCCTGAAACAACCAGTGCCTCCACCACCCCCCCCCCCCTCCTACAGGCCCAGAGCCACCCTCAGTGTGTGTACCTGCTCTGACCCTGTGCTCCCACTAATGTGCCGTTTCCCTTCCTTCCCCGCCTCCGTCCCATCTGTTCTCCCTCTACCTCCGCCTCCATCGCCCTCCTCCTCTTTCCCCCGACCTTCCCTCCTCCTCTGTCCTTCTCTCTCTCTTTCTCTGTCTGTCTCACCAGTGTTTCCTTCCCCAGAGCCCGCTGATGTTTAAGGATCAGATGCAGCAGGATGTCATCATGGTGCTCAAGTTCCCCTCCAACTCCCCCGTCACCCACGTCGCCGCCAACACGCTGCCCCACCTCAGCATTCCAGCCGCCGTCACCGTCACGTGCAGCCGGCTGTTTGCCGTCAACCGCTGGCACAACACAGTCGGTGAGTGGGTGATGCAAACATGTTCTGGACGTTTAAAGGTTATCTTAACAGTATATGGTAATATTATGTCAATTATTTTGAGCAACAATCCCCCTTGATTTTGTAGTAACGTACGGTGTATTGATGAGTAAGGAAACAGAAAATTGACATGCCAAAATGTTCAGATGTGATATAAACGAGATAATTCACCAAACACCTGATGGTTCTAAGCAATTTTCATTTTATTAAATAAATAGTTTTAGGTTAATTAGGAGCTATACCATAACATATCATATAATAACATAATTAATAAATGAAGACTGGGAGCCTACAGTGAGATGTTAGCTCATTTCAGTGGTAGTTATAGAGCCAATTTGGACTGTATTATTACTTTAGCGTTAACTCTTATTTTGTTCACATGTTGACAGGGAAATATTACTTAATCAAATCCTCAATTGACCCTTAATAACCTCATTTGCACAGTGGATTATGTTTGCTGATTTTTCAGTAACCTAATTATGGAGCGTCACAAAGCAAAGGGACTTTTGTGATTGAGGCTCTTATTTTTTTTATTTTTTTTAATAAGCCAGAGTCTTTCAGATCTTTCATCACAGCCCTAAACTAATCACTAACCCTAAACCAGCAGATTACATAAGAGGTTGTAGTTGAGTATTTATCCTAGATTATGTTCAATTATGTGTGTGTTGGTGACTCTTATATCCTTCAGGCCTCCGTGGAGCTCCAGGATACTCCCTCGAGCAGGCTCATCATCTACCCATCGAGATGGACCCGCTCATAGGTCAGTGCACAAACACATCCACTCCACTAGCAGATCTAATTGCTGTAATATTAAGGACTTGAGTCAACACATCACATCATCATACGCGTTTGATCGCTCGTGATCCGTATTTCATGTGTATGTCCTCACTGAACTCTTTGTGCTCCCTGGTAGCAAACAACTCGGGCGTGAACAAGCGTCAGATCACCGACCTGGTGGACCAAAGCATCCAAATCAACACGCACTGTTTTGTGGTTACCGCCGACAACCGCTACATTCTGGTCTGCGGCTTCTGGGACAAGAGCTTCCGTGTTTACTCCACTGAAACTGGTACATTTTCTATTATTTATGACACAATATTTATTCCTTTGAGCTGGCGTTTCTTTGAAAGATGACCACAAAGACTCATACACCACAATATTATTTAGACTCGTGGTTCAATTTATTAATCTGAAGGGATAATTAGAAGGCTCTTTTTTCACTCTAATTTATTTCTGTATTAATCGGTGCAGCGATTCACTGACCTGTTTAACTTCCTCTCCGCAGGGAAACTGACCCAGATAGTGTTTGGCCACTGGGATGTAGTGACGTGTCTGGCCAGATCAGAGTCCTACATCGGCGGAGACTGCTACATCGTGTCGGGCTCCAGGGACGCCACTCTTCTTCTGTGGTACTGGAGTGGACGGCACCACATCATTGGGGACAACCCTAACAACAGTGAGTGTTGGACTCGGCGTGTGGGACTGTTTGCCTCGGTTGCCACCTTGTGACTGAGCTGAGAACAGGATTACGGCGGCTCTAACTCAGTCTTTTCTTGCAGGTGACTATCCGGCTCCCAGGGCAGTACTGACGGGACACGACCACGAGGTGGTGTGTGTGTCTGTCTGTGCAGAGCTAGGATTGGTCATCAGTGGGGCTAAAGGTTTGTGTGTCTTCCAACTTCTGTTTTTGCGTGGAAAAATGTCTGATAAGCTGATATTTAAAAATCAAATAGACCTTAAGGCTTATTTAAAGCTACCCTTCTTCCTCTCGCTCTTGTTACCCAGAGGGCCCGTGCCTGGTCCACACCATCACAGGGGACCTGCTCAGGGCCCTGGAGGGGCCGGAGCTGTGTCAGCGGCCTCGCCTCATCTCCGTGTCCAGCGAGGGCCACTGCATCATCTACTATGAGCGAGGTCGCTTCTGCAACTTCAGCATAAATGGAAAACTGCTGGCACAAATGGAGGTCAACGATTCCACACGGGTAAGGCTTTAGGAGCTGATAACGGGACATTCCTCTCGGTGCATCCATGCATGGATGAATGAGAAATGGACACGTGAGCGAGCGCCGCTCCAGTCAACACACCACTTTTAACCCGTTCACATACAGATGTTCATGCGGTGCACTAATCTAGGGGGTTTGAGGTTCAGGATCTCAAAGCCACGGACCCTCTAGCAGCAACACACTGGCGCTGCTGACCCTCCATGGACCGCTCTCTGTCTGTCTGTCTGCCTCTAGGCGATCCTGCTGAGCAGCGACGGACAGAACCTGGTGACAGGAGGCGACAATGGAGTTGTAGAAGTGTGGCAGGCATGCGACTTCAAGCAGCTTTACATCTACCCAGGCTGCGACGCAGGCATCCGCGCCATGGACCTCTCACATGACCAGAGGTAAAACAGACAGTGGGACCTTTTTTTTAAGGAACACTTATTTAACCCGAAGCTCGGATGATGTCCGAGGTCCAATGTAAACAACGTAGGGAACAACGTACATTGAACGATGCACTGCAACCTTAAAAGAAAATAATGTGTTATTCATTTTTTGGCGAGTAGTTTGGTTTGGTTTGTGACGTCCGGTGTGCTCCGCCCCGCAGGACTCTAATCACCGGCATGGCGTCGGGCAGCATCGTGGCGTTCAACATAGACTTCAACCGCTGGCACTACGAACACCAGAACAGGTACTGAGGTGGACGGCACGCGGAAGAGGACAGAGGGAGAAGAGAGAAGGACACGAGAGAGAGGAGGTGAAGCATTCTGCCGCGTATCTGCGACGTAGGGAAACTAAAGGCACCGAGAGGAAGGAAACACAAGTACCGGACCTTAGGCCCCATCCCCGGTTGAAGTTTACTTGATTTGAGGAACGCGGCAGCGATGGTGGAAATAACTTCCTCTGTGCATATGTGCACGTGCACACGTGTGCAGCCACAGACACACACTAGCCCCGAAGATAGCGACGCAGACCCGGTGGAGGTGATCACATCACTCACAGGACTGGTGCAGTGGGTGCTCCCGGTACGCTTAATGCTTCGCAGACACAGTTTTGTTTTTCCCGTATGTATAATTTTCTCTTTCATTTATTCTTTATCGATATTGTTTTATACTTTTTGTTCGAGGGGGAGCTTGGTCTGGTAATTATTGGGTGGACTTTAAATTAAAACTCCTTCATTATGTCGTTAGAAACGGTCAGGAAGGATCTTGCCCTACCCACTGCTTTAAAAAAACTAAACGGTGCTATTGGCTTGATCTTAAAATTCACCCTTGAGAAATTGTCTGGGGTTATAATTTTATTTGATCGTATCTTTTTTGTTTGGATCTTGTTTTTCTTTTATTTCCTGATATGAATTAATGTTCTTTTTTCTTTGACCCGCAGAAGGGTTGAATCTGATTCTTGTGTAAATAAGGCTGTGCTTCCTGCAGAGTCTACATGTGTTCTTTCACTACACAAACTGCGCTTATCACCTTTAATTTATTAATGACTTGCTGTATGTAAAATATTGTCTAATAATTATTATAACGTTGACAAAAGTGATGATGATGACGGCAGTGTCAAGGATGTTGGTTGCTTCGTCAGAGATGGTAAGGATAAAGAGAACTTCCCAGTGCCACCAAGGAGGACAAACACACGACCGACGGGATTTCCTTTGTATATTTGGTGATTGTTTTGTCAAATATGTACATATAGTCTTGGTTCAAGCTCGGCGGGAGACTCAATCAGCTGAATGTGACTGAAAGCGCAAAGGAAACCTTCACTTACCCACATTTGTTGATTATTTAAAAGAAGAGAATCAAATCAATGTCAAAGTTTGTTTTGTATTTGCACTTTGCACCAATCACACGTCATTATTTATTAGCTTTGTTCTTTCTGGTCTGCTGCCATTTTGTTTAGGTCCATTTCCCCTTTGGGATTATTTGTGCATTGATGTTTGTATTTAAAGCGTTGAGCTCATGTGTGATTATTAGGTTTTACAACCTCACAGTTGTAAGCAATATCATGATTCTGTAGCTGATAGAGGTGGGGAGGGCGGGGGGGAATATGAAACGTGAGATGTACTGTATGTGTGAAGCCATCTTGATCAAATGCGCACATGCACATACTCTATCGACAAGTTCCACTTACGTATCCAAAAAAAGGTTAAATATTTTTGGATCTATGAAACCCTAAAAAACTATTGTATTCATGTTTTATTGCAAAGATGTAAAATATGACATGTGTGAGTTGAAAAAAAAAATCATGATAAGAAAAATAAAATATGCAAAGAATTTCATGTCTTGTATTTTCCTTGCTCCCATTATGACGGAAGAGGTTTCTGTTTTATCGCAGCCCGGAGAGTGAGACGTCCAGGATGACCTGTCGCAGGTATTCATGAGACGCCAAACAGTTCCCTTAATAACCTCAAAGCCTCTCACATGAAGCCCCGTAGAACTGTAAACTTTGTAGACTTGTTGTGCTCGTGTTGCTGGATTATTCAATCGATCACATTTTGAAACATCTGATTTGGTAGAACCAGTTAGTAGAATATATATAAATATCATCCTTACAAGCATTGAAGGACAGAAGGTGCAGAGTGTAAGAATCATTAGTGTCGTTCATTGAATCTATGGACCAAAGTCTGATTGACAGGTAGAAGTGGAGCAGATCATGTGAGTAACGGGGAAGTATCCATATAAGAATGAAGACAGAGGTCAGAAAGTGTTTTAATCTCTTTTGTATTCTCACTCTATTGTGTTTGCAGGACTAGAAGTCCAAATATAAACTATATATACGTAATCTGCTGTAATGAACAACGCAGACGGTTTAATCCGCAGATATTATTTATCATCACGACTAATACAATGATTTGACTTCCTGGTTGACAAATTGGACAGTGAGTGACTATTTCAAATCTTTTTTTTTTTTTTACATTAAACCAGATTCTGCAGGTCTTGACCCATTTACTGACTTGCACACCGATTCAACAACAAACATTGCTTCTACTTAGAAACTAAAACAAAAGCTGAGATACCGTAGCTCCAATTTTGAATACAAATACTGCCGTCTATGGAGACTTTATTAAGACGCCATATAAGCTGATTATTTCACTTTTTCAACGAGGCCCATCCCCTCATTTCTTTCTCATCTACAGCAGGACGTTTCGTGCATCGTCCGACCCCCAGGAAACTTTTGAAACAATCTGGTACGTGTTCAGCTTTTAAGGTATCTCACTCTTCATAATAGTGAAAAATAAAGATAATAGAGTTAAGCATCCCAAAGCCTTACTAAACAACTGAAACGCGATCATGCCTTCCTGAACAAAGCAATGGTCTTTAATATATATCAAATGAGCAATTCTGAACTTTACAATCTACAGACATCCTGAGACATGCTGTTCAAACCTGGAAGCTTTATCATAACCCTACTGTAACTAAAACAAGTACCAATGACAAAAATGAAGAGGAAAGACAACAGTTCCTCATTAAGCTTTTTTTGTCTGTTGAGACAAAACGGTTCCTCGGGGTTGATTTGTCTTCTTTAACGAAATAAGGCATGAGAAGGTTCTGTCAGTGTAACCCGAGGCCGCCGCTTTATTTACCCTGTGCTTATGGGAATTGCATGAACCATCGTGATTAGGGGGACACATGCGAGGAGGCGGCGGGCCTCCGTGTGTCCTTTGTTTGTTTGTTTGTTCGTCCGTGCATGCTGGCCTGCTCGTAGCATCGGCCCAGCATGCACCAGGACCAGCACACGACGCGCCGCGCCCACGCGTCTCCCTCAGGCGGACAGCGAGGAGACGGTGGACCTGTGCGACGAGATGCTACAGATCTCCATGTTGGTGAAGGAGCTGCCTCCCTCGCTGCTGCAGTCGGGCACGGACGAAGAGGAGGAGATGATGTTCTTCAGCCTGTGGAGGGAGATGATGAGCAGCGTCAGCAGGAACACCAGCAGGCCGAGGAAGAGCCACACGTAGACGTACAGGCTGCCCTGATGTCCTGGCGACGACGCGGCCGCGGAAGTGGAAGCGGACGTCGGGGAGAAGCGGAGGAAGTCCCCGTCGTCCAGAGGGGAGATTCCAGTGTCGTTATGGTCCACGGACGAGACGCCCATCCCCGACATCCCGGCTGATGTCCTGCACCACTTTGCATGAGGGAAAAAGAATAAGCAAGAATTATTGTTTAACCCCAGAAACTTCGGCACTCATAATATGTATAAGAAGTGATCTTTTTTCTGTGGGAGCTGCCACAAATCTTTTGTCCCCCTCCAGGACACTTGAGCACGTCAGATGATCACTAAAAAGAGAGCTTTCACCCACATACTCAGATTTACTTCAGATGCAAAACAAACTTCTATCAAACAATAGCTACAAATGATAATAAATCAATATTGGAGCCCTAAATGGGCATATGTATATATAGAAATGAATATGTACAAACGTATCCCTCTTATGATAAATTGCACAATCAATCTGAAAATACTTTATTTTAAGGTCGCAATAAACTGCAATTTAAAAAAAGATTTGAAAAGGATGTATTTGTAGAAGTCTTCTTTGCTTACAGTGATTGAAGGAGCCAGGCTGTAACAACGCGTACCAGCAGGGGGAGTGCTTGCCTCGTTGCACGGGGGCCCAGAGCCACTTGCGTGCTTCTAAACTAAGGCCTTCTTATCTGATGAAATTAAACTCGTCATAATCAGCTTTCACAAAGACAGCTGAGAGCCGACCCTCCTCCACTGCAAATGAATACCGCAATACTGCAAATGAATGACTGCGAGGCACACAAGTGACAAAGAGGACTTTTGTGACGCAGGAACTCGCGCGGCCCTTTTTGTTGGCGGCAGACAGGAAGCCAGCAGGGCTGCATCGCGTCCTGATTTGATTGCAGAAAGACACTTCAAAGGGGACGACTGATTGACCATGACCGCAGTGGAAGCAGGGGCCCCCTTTGACTCACAGTGTGTGCTCATTTTGCTCTCCTGCTTTCGCCTCCATTTCATGGTCATGCGCCCGAGCGCTGCCTTCAGATGCAGGAGCTGCATGTGTGCCGGAGTTAGTAGACCATTTTCCACGGGGAAGCTAGTTAGAAGCACCGTGTTTAAAACATTTAACATTTGGTAGTTTCAATAGAATGTCAATAAAAAAAGACGACGTTTGTCATGAAAAATGTATGTTTTTGCACAGGTTAATGAACAATAATTGCTCTGTTACTGTGACAAAATAGAGAATGCAACATTTCTGCGATGTGTCTAACAGTAAGTAAGTTAACGCTAATTAACGTACATTATTATATTCTTTGGAAAACATTAAAAAACAAAGGGATACAGTAAACAACAACACTGGGGTCGGTCCACATTGAGTATTATGCTACTGGGAATTAGCGATCGCCTAGAAGAACAAGCAAAGATAACCAGCAGGCGACATGGGGAGCTGCATGGTGTGCAGACAATTCATGTATTTAATATGGTGTTTGCAAATTTTAAGGTATTTCATCCCATAATCCCATAACTTTCAAAATGGAGATCTGACTTTACTGAGTATTTTCGGAAATGGGCCTTGCCAGCCGTTTGTTTGGTACCTGGTACATTTTTTCTTAATCTCCAAATGAGACGTGTTGCAGTGAATAAGTTCAGGAAGCCGCTCTGTCCTTCTGCACTCTCCTTCACTCTCTCTGTTTGTTTCTCTCAGGACGATGCAGTTGACAGAACCTCTCTTCAATCCCCTTCAGGGAGACGCACAGCGCAGTGAGTGAGTCAGGCCGCTGTCTCTCTGTGACTGGCTGTGATTGCGCGCTCTCATGCCCCAACTCCAGTTTTCTTCATCAAATACTCCCAGCGGTCTCCTCAGCCCAACGAAAAACTGCCTCTTTTTCTCGCACAGATTTTCCGAGTTGAGTGGTGCCGTTTGCTGCTCGTTCTGCTGCAATCTAGCAAACTATCAGTTGTTTATCGTCCCCGATCATCGCCTTTAATCTGTCTGTACAGAACAATCAGAAAATGTGATGAATAGTTACAGACGACCTTGGTCATGTCATTCGTCCTTAATCCGTTAACCAAGGTGAAAGAATTATTGATCAAATATTCAATGATATCCTGAACAAAGCAGCTTTATGTCAGTTAATTGCTAATAGTGGCGTAAAAAAAAGGTTCACTTGTAATTTCTGCTGTAAATGTGTCAATCATCAGTCATCAGTCTAAGAGTCCATGAATAGGACACTGAAACCCCGCCTGCTCCCTCGTTTTCCATCTGTCCTCCCTAATTTCTTCTGCTCTGCCACCATTTTCTGTATAGATTGGTGTCGTTATTGATATGTTGTTTTCATATCTGTGATGAACCTTGTTCATCGTCGGCTGAAGTGGCAGATAATTGGGCTTAATGATGCTTTTTGTATCCAGGCAACAAGGTATTGTGAGTTCTTTTTCAAGGTAATCTACTTTAAGAGGGTGAGCCGTGCAGTCCCGCTGAGGCGGAAGAGGTCAGACAAACCCATGCGCACACACACACACACACACACACAGACACACACACACACACACACACACACACACACACACACACACATACGCCTACGATAAGAGGATATGGCCGTTATTTTTCTTAGAAATAGCTATAATCGCGATACCGAGAATACCAAGGACTAATTGGAAAAGTGATGCTTCCTATCATCACTGCTTCGGCTGCTGACCGGGGTGAATATTCAGGTGTCATTTCCTGGCATCGGATTGCTTCTAAACGTGAACCTTCACCTAATGTGCCGGCCGAGTCTGAAGCCAGAGCGAGTGGAGGAGCCACAATCACAATAGAAGAAAAAAATCACATTGTTCTTCTTTCTTTACCGTTCAGCTTTGTGGTAATCACTGATTAAAGGAGTCGTGCTCAGTGTGAAAGGTGGGATGTTCATACACTTCCCTCCTTCAGGGCGAGAGAGGCAAGCAACAAAAGTCTGACTGGCCTTCAAAAGCCACCGCCAATCAAAAGAGCCGCTCACTCTCTGAATTGACCTGCGTCTTTAACAGCCTGACATTGAAAAAAGTACGACCCGTCTCTCCCGTCTCTCCCAGCATGTGGAGTTCTGCCTCTCAGCCTCCTTCCTCCTGTTTCAAGCCCATCGACGACCGCAGCGCTCTTCCATTTCCGTGCCACTCAATGACGTGTTTTCAGATTTATTTTTCAATTTTTACTCTGGACACCACCCTCTTTTTTTGTATACTGAAGCTTGCAACCTACAATAAGTTCATTGAATCAATAGGGAACAGAACCAGAACAACAAGAATCAAGAAAGTACCAAACCAAAAACTACACAGTGCTAATAGCGTGCTAACTGGACCGGGTACAGGCGGTGGTGGAGGTGTGTTCTTAGCGCTTTGGGTATCTTGCGGATCTCTCTATTGCACACTCTTCCAACCCGGCAGAGCGTTTCATCTTGGGTTCCACAGCTCCGTCCTCTCTCTGAGAGCTTTGCCCTCCAAAGCTCCCTTTTGTCCTTCCTGTGCTGCACCGACTCTGCAAGTCACTTGGCTAAAACCATCTCGTCCTCGTCTTCTCAGGTGTGGGCTTTTAGTTTAAAGTATTTTGTACACTGTGTCTTCTTATAATTGCACAAAGGGGTTTCAGACAACCAGACATTTGTTTTATTTAAATGAGACCATTTGCCGCACATTTTTATGTCCTAGTGTTAAAAGCGATCCACAGCTTTAATAATATATCAATAACATCATAAAACATAGTCATTTAACATGTTTTCAGGGATTCAATTTTCACGATTAAACATTTGGTAGAGCTAAAGCACATTTAATCCATCCACGTGTGCATTCTGAAGATTGTGAGTTTGGTTTTATTCATCAGTTATTCTCCACAGCTTTCCCATCCAGGGTCAAACAGCGACAGCAGCTGAGCCTGTTTTCTTTTTTAAACCTTGACATCTCCTTTAGTTACAGCAGCGGCCGTGACTAAATAAAGTTACAGCGCATGCCTGCAGCATATTTAAACATTTAATAAATCCTAAACCCCCAAGAGAAACACAGTCTGCTGTCTGTTCACTTCTGGTATCAGCTCTTCCCCTCATGAATAATGGACGAGACCCATGTGGGGGACAAAATGTCACGGCATTTGGGCCACATTCTTTTGAGCCTGTGTGTCTGTGTGTTTCCCCTCATATGTAATCACGTCCCGAACTGATGAAAAGCAGCTCAACAAATTCCATATTAATTCACATACGTGCATATATGTGAAAATATGACACACACACACACACACACACACACGCACACACAGACACTGTTCCAGCTCAAAAAACAGATTGCCAGCAGATAAAAGCAATGTAATATATTTCATATTCTGATCCCGATCAGCTGAAAACAGACCCGAGGCTCCAAATGGCCTCTGCAGCCCCAAATACCTCAGATAACCCACTTAGGGGTCAGAGATATGCAGGAGGGATGAAAGTAGCAAGAAAGTAATGCGGCCATCTACGTCAGTGGCTCTCAAACATGTTCCCACAGTACGCCTAAATATCTATTTCACTCCAGTTTGGATTGTTTCAGTGACTTTACGATAATATCTGCGTGGCCGTGTAAACGTAAAGCGCGCCAATAGACGGCAGACCAGAGAAAAGCAGGTGGCATTCAAATGGCTGCTGAAAAGAATAAACTAGTGCCTAATGTCTGTGTACAACGCTTGTATATTTGAATGATAAAAGCTCGGAAGGCGGCGCAGTGCTTTCGTAAGCTCCACCAGCGGTTGATCGACGGCTGTTCAGCGGTTCTTCGATCCTCACAAACGTTCAGCGCATCAAAGTGAGGATCTGATAAATCCACAGAATCCACACAGAGGACTCGGGTTAAAGCCAGAAACGATGGTCATTCCTAACGGGAGCATTGGAAAGTATTTTTTGGTCAGTGTAGATTATGAGCTCTTTGATGTTTGTGTGTGTGTGTGTGTGTGTGTGTGCGTATTAATTCCTATGTGGTGAAGTGTGTTCTTACAGCTGGTTGTTATTTTTTATGTTAAAATGGGCAGTTGCTGATACCTTACATCTGATATTGTGTGTCTGTTTGTATTGTGAGGGACGGAGTCATACTTTATCTAATACACAAACAAACTCTGCCCTCGCTCTTATTGCATAGCACACTTTCCCCCCCGAATCTGTAGATAAAATTCTCCTCTTTTTCTCAACCGTGACATAGCAAACCTGCCTATTCACCAAGTGGGTGTGTGATGAATTATCAATGACCATTTCCTACAAGTCACAATGCAGCATTCCTCCATTGTTCTTACTTCATTTTACATTTTCATTTTCCCATTTGCTCCTCTTTTTGCGCCTCTTCCCCTATGTGTGTGTGTTTGTGTGTGTGTGTGTGTGTGTGTGTGTGTGTGTGTGTCGGCTGAGGCAACGCACTGAACAAAGTTGCTGGCACCTGCAGAGAGACCGATGCGTCTGAGGGGAATAACGGCGCTTTGTATTCCGCAGGAATCAGAACAGATTAACTCTGTTCCCTCTCCCTCTCAATTGGAAACGTCTCCTACCGAGCAGCCTGAAGCATCAGCAGCATCAATGGGATTTTTTGTAAGAGAAGCAAAAGTTACAGACCTTTATTAAAGAAAAAAGAAAAAAGCCCGGCGCTTCTGGTAGGCGGTCACGTCGTGCAGAAATCCATCCCGCAGTGTTTCGCGTTTCCAGCCGAGCAAAAACAGATCCGTTGCCCCTGGGATCTTTCCCACAAGCCTGTCCACTCCCCCCCCCTCTCTCTCTCTCTCTCTCGCTCACTGAGTGTTACTCATAGGAGCCACTGTGAGGCTCTCCTCTATGAATGGGTTCGCGCATTCAAACGGGAACACACACAAACGCACGAGGTCTGTAAATGAGAGGCTGTAACTAATGAATAATGTTTTTTTTATACTTGGCAATTAGTGAAGAGGAAAAGGGAGAGGGAAGGGAAGAGAGGGAGTGTCGCTCGCTCTAATCACATCTCTCTCTCTCTCTCTCTCTCTCTCTCTCTCTCTCTGCACTCCCACGTTACTCCCTGCTGCTCGTCACCTTTCAGTAACCAACACATTATCAGTCAAATCCATTCTGTGCTTTCTTTTTTGTTTGCGCTCTCACTCTCACCTTCAACCGGGGGGAATATTCCTCATATTTAACAAGCGACTGAATGGTTAGGTAACATGTGAGGACGAACAACCACATCGACAAACACCTCCACCCAGACGAACGGTTTGTTAACTGACCAATGAATGGATGTGTGCCGTTGGATGCACAGGCGCTCCCGCCCACACCATTTGAACCTTTGTTTGCCGGGCCTCAGGTTTGTGTGAAGGACACGAGGCTCTCGGCCTCTGCTGGGAGCGAACTGCGTCAGCAGACGGCTTCCTGCGGTGAGGAGCAACCGGCTGCTGAAGTGCTCCGTCACATGAGAGAGGCAAAATCTCCTCTGTTTCTCTGGCCAGCTTTTCTTGCCTTCCTTCATATTTTTCGTCTTTTTTTTTCACTCCCCTCTCCTCTTTTTATCCTTGTGACCCCCCCTTAGCAGCAGCCAGGGCCGGCCCGAGGCATAAGCGAACTAAGCGGCTGCTTAGGGCCCCCCTGTCATTTTTTTTTCTTCTCTTTTCACTTTTTGACCACGTGTCTGGCTGACCGCTGACATGCGAGGGGAGGCTAAGGCCCGTTCAGTGCTGCAAGCAGCACTAGTTTTGTATTATAACCTCACTGTATTCATTTATAATTTTCGCTATAACATTATAGCGTGACATTTGTGTCAATAATCTTCTAGCACAGGTGACTGTGCGTGGTGGGAGGGGGGCCCCAAATCAAATTCTGCTTAGGGCCCCCAAGAGGCTTGGGCCAGCACTGGCAGCAGGTAACCACATCTATTCTGTATAAGTTCCCACATTTTTATTTATTTTTTACAAATGAGATCTGTTTTGGGTGCAAAATACAACCCAACATTATGGTCTCTTTATCAAAAGGTCAGTGCATCTTGCAGGTATTTGCTCAGAGAATTACCAAAGTTGGTACAATTGGTGACCCATCGATTCCATAAGACAGTTCCATCTTCCATAAGACAAATGACCAAGTGCCGACGGCGCCAGACGAGTCTGCAACGCCATCGAATTTGTTCCCTGAGGAGCATTAATGTCTGTACATCCCGTAATGCGCGCCGCAATCTGCCGACAGAACAAAGTACTTCTTTGATAGAAATTCAGTTCAAGTGGAGGAAACATATTTCTGTAATTTGTGCAAAGCAACTCTTTAAAGTGCTTCGCTTTGACTGTGAAAACACGCGGCTCACTTTGGAACGAAGCACTTTAAATGAGTCTCAGTGTCCTCCATTCTAAAAATACATTTTTTGCACGTGACCCTGTATCCCAAGTATGAGCCGCTTCGCACTTTGACGGTGTTCGTGGAGGTGTTGATTGTGTGGCAGAGGACACCTGTACCTTCTCTTTGAAGGGGAAAAGGTGCCTCCCCCGTCCTCCTCCTTCTCCACAGATGCCTCCTTCCTCCCGCCATCTGCCCGCCGACGCCACACGCCAGAGGGGAACGGCAGCGAGCAGAGATGAGAGGACGATGCCTTCGTTTCACGCCAGAATCCGTCTTTCACTGACATCACATGGCCGTTATTCATGTGTACTTCAGACAACATTTGACAGGTCTGGGATTCATCCGATGAGCGTCAATCCATCGGTGAAGACTTTCTTAATCTGAACGTGCCAAATTTTGATGAGTTTTTTTTTAACGAGACGCTCAGGGCGCTTTCCCTGGTCTTGACAGTGTTGAGGGAGAAACCATGAAGGAAAGAGGAAAGGAACACCATTAAATTATTCAAATAATGATTTCCCCTGACCCTTACGCTACTATTCACACCCGGCAAGGCCATTTATTAATCTATTTCAGGGAATTGCTACACACACACACAGACACACACAGACACGCACTACACTCTTTTCCTAAAGCAGGAATGTGTTTGGTATAGCAACTGTAGTCTCTGCGCAAACTCATGAGTGAGTGTGTGTGTGTGCGTGTGCGTGCCAGACAAAGAGAGAGAGGACTGAAGGATGGAGATAAGAGCTTTGGTCTCAGATAGTTTTTGTAACTAATCCCAGAAGGCGAGGCCGCCAATTCCGTGTCATTCCCTGATATCCCAGCCTGCTCTGACTCGGTGCCATCCGAACACTTACTGCCCTTGTGAGCACACCCGTCTCTGCACTGCATGTTAATGGGGGGGGGGGGGGGCAGCGACGAAGGGGCTAAACTGGGTTCATGTAAGTGTGTGTGTGTGTGTGGTGTGTGTGTGTATGTTGTTTGACAAGCTCCTCCCGCTGAACTCAGGGGAACAATTCTAGACCCCCGAGATAACCGACCGAAAAGTGTCAAGAGTGGCGAATACGTTAGAAGCCCTGGTTGTTGCAGATGCACATCCAGATAGACTTAACATCCCTCTGCTGATCTGTGTCAATTTGCACAGCTACCGACTGAGACAGAAGCAAAATAAGCCCCCCAAAAAAAAAAAAGACTTTGATGAGGTCAGGATGAGCCGAGTGTTTCACTCTTCGCCTCCCTGTTGCAAGAGAAAGTATCCATTGCATCTCCAGTCGGTCAGAATCAGAATCCACCAGAACGCTGCGTGTTTTTCACTCTTTCTCCAGGATTCTGTGCAGGATGGTTTTGCGTCGTTCCAGTTTGGTTTTTCAAAAGATTTTGCAGATCAATAAGTATGCACAGACTACTCTCGGGCTTTTCGGTCTCATTGCGGCGTCCCGCCAGTCGAAATCTGACGGCACGTTGCAGAGAAGAACACACTGAGGCATAGCAGCGACACACTCGCACAGAGACACACAGGACGGTAGCCTGACAGGCGAGGGCTAGCCCAGAATAACAATGAGACGAATGGAAACAGGATATTGGCACTGCGGGGTGGGTTGGCGGGTCGGGGGGCTTAAATGACAGCACACATGTACAAAAAGGCACGTCTGAGCGCGGCGCCGAAAAGCTGACCGAAATCAGGGCTCTACTGAAACCTGTGCGACTAATAGTCTCGGAATTTTGTTCTGATCCCTCTGAAGGGCGTACGCTCTAAACGTATGAAAGGAGAGAAGAAAGGGGAGGAAAAAAAATGTCCTCAAAGTCAGATTAATTTGAATATATGAATAATTTAGGGCACTGAAAGATTTGCGGCCCTTAAATTTGCCAAAAAGTTCTCTTCGACATTCATAGTTCATACGCACGACGGCTCAGGCAATGAGAGGAGGGGGGACATTCGATGCATCAGGTAAAGAGGAGACAAGGACAAAAGCTGCATCACCTTGTGCTCAATCTGAATCATGAATAATAATGAATGAATCCAAAGCAGAACCTGAAACTAAACAATCGCAACGTTCATTGTGTTGACGACTTGTGGATTTTTGAATGTCGTAATAATAGTTTGGAGGCGGCGAAAGCTGACAAATCGTATAATATACATATATATATATATATATATGTATATGTATATTCAAGAGGGAACTTGGGGAACAAGAGAAACAAACAACTGGCAACACGTTGTAACACCCAGACTGGGGATTTTGGCCACAAAGTGATTCTGTGTGTCTTCTGTCAATCACTCTTCCCTCTCGTTTCAGACACCGCCTACCTGTGTGCCGCCGCCCCCGTGATTACAAGCCCCACCCTTATTGTTTTCACCTGTGTCTCGTTCCCCTGTGTATTTAGCCCTTGTCGGTGAATTGCTCTGTGCCAGTTTGTCTCTTGTCTCCCATGAGCGTACCAGCGATTTCCTCCAGTGTGCCTGCCCGTGTTTGGAACCGTTTCTGTCCACCCGCAACCCTTTGCCTGCCGACTTGGATTTATCTGCCTCCTCTGTCTGATTACCCGTGTACCGAACCTCGGCCTGGATTAAATACAAGAACTGCTCTTAACTACTGTGTGTCAAGTCCGCTTTTGATTCCAGGTCCTTGTGGCCCTAGCCCCCCTGATACACGTCAGATTTAACTTGAACATATTACTAATAATAGCCAGTGTTAGCCCACGTTCTCTCCCATCTTGTAAACATTACAATAATGTACTGAAGAATTTTAATGGAACCAAAAACAAAAATGTGTCTTGCCCTTCTTTTATGTTTTCACAGTGCAAGTACGTCCCCGGGACTGCAAGGACCAGGGGGGCAAACCTCTTATTATTATAGTTATTGCCATCTGGGATATGCTGTAGCGTGTTACGTTCTGGTTATAGATTGGCTTGTGTGTGTGTGTGTGTGCGTTGTCTGAGTTTGAGCAGCATAATTATTCCATAAGACAATGGGAGCTCTCATCTCTACGTAACGGCCCCTCCACATCGCTCCTTCTTCTTCGTGCTCGTGGCTCATTGCGGCGACGGGCCTTTTATTGAATTTTACTTGATGTCCCGCAAGAAAAGGAACTTTTGATTTGTTTGAGGATGATTGAGTACGGCATTATGGAAACACAAAGACCTCCGGGGGGCAGACAAAGCGGATCGATTGGCTGACGGGTTGAACTAGTCATGCTCATCATATTTGATGTTGGGTGTTGCTGTTTGTGTGAGTTTTTCAATTCTTCCTCGTTGCATATTCAGTTATTGTTGCGGTATTTTACTTCACTGATGCCCTGCAGCTCAGCACGGATGATACCAACATCTTCTGACATATTTTTGTTGTCTCATGTTACTTTGAAAATCTGAATATCTGAACGTTCTCTATGCTTGAAGAACCACTAAACACTGCTAATTGGCCTCAACACAACACAACACAACACAACCCTTCTTTGTAGCCGTAATCAGGTTAAGACTTTTTCCACGTAGCCTTTGGCATTTTTTTGTCACACACACACACACACACACACACACACACACACACACACACACACACACACACACACACACACACACTTTCTACCCTGCAGGTAAAGAAAAGCTAGTTTCATGTCTTTGAAAACTAATCCTTCTGTTCTCAGGGCGAGAGACACTCTCCTCTGTGAGCCTTCCCAGCAGGACTATAACACCGCTGGATGAGAGAGGAGACGTGTTTGTCTCCGGCTGGGACGGGTCTTCCTGGACGGCGCGCCGGCGCTTTGGACCCATCTGGCCCGAGCCTGTCCCCAGCCAGACGTCCCGCTAATGAAATGGCAGCAGCCCAATGCGCCGTATCTGTCATCAGCAATCTGCATCTGCTCCGGGACTCAACGGAAATGAGGAAGAGGAAGGCAGAGAGACTGTGTGTCCCCCGAGCAGGTGCCTTGTTTGTGTTTGTGTCAGGGTGAATGCACGTTTGTGTGTGTCTGTGTGTGTGTGTGTGTGTGTGTGTGGGGGGGGGGGCTCAGTTCCTCCCTTTAGCAAAGCGTGACCAAGTTAAAGATTTATTTTTTGAGAGGAAAAAGTGGCCGCCTCGTCTCTCATCTCCACCGGACCGAATAGGTGAGGATGTTTCATCTGTGTTACAACAAGGCTCCAACGCATCTTACCTGTCAGGGTTAAAGTGACTGGCTGTACCTCGCCTCGGCCCCCGGGGGCCACCGGGGTTGATTTCTGTTTCAACTTCACAAAATTAGATTCAACCTGAACGATACACTAATACAAATGTGCTGGAGACACCATCAGTTGCATGAGAACAATTAATTAGTTTGCTTCATTGTCCTAAACTTTTTTCTTTTACTGATGGAAAAAATCTGAAATAAATATGTTAATGAGTTAAGATGTTTATGATTCTATCCAGCTGTTGTTTTTTCTTTAAAATATCAGCCTTTTTTGTTTAAATAACACTGTGTCTATTTTAACATAAATACAAAAGTAAGCATAATGCATTCACTTGAGAAACAAAACTTTTTTTTTCTGAAGTAACAAGATTTTTATCTCTGTTTTTCTGAGAAAAGTTTCCAAAAAAAAAGAAGATATCTGCTTTGTTTTTCTGAATCAATGAAGAATTGATTTCTTGGGAGCAAACGTGTCCCACCTGTTTGGTTTATTGCAGCTGCGAGGAGCCTGTGAAGACTGACAGGAGGGCAACTCAGATGCGATGCCTGATTTTCTCCGGAGTCACGACGTGAACAGCCGGAATTTCAGGTGCCGCATGTTTTTTTTTTAGAGAAAACCTCCTTTCACTGAGATGATCATTTTTTCTTTTTTTCACACGTGAATGCATTATGCTTTCATGGAACCATACATAATATATTATTACACTGTTGATAGAATTACGATTATTATGTATTATATTTTGTTTAGTCTAGGTTAGTAAAATTAATCATAATAACTGATTTTGAAATGGTTTTATTTGCTCTTGTGATGTAGGAGGGTGTTTGGGTGTAATGTGCCTCAGAGATCAGTGTCTGACCTGGATAGAGATAATCAATGATGGATTCCAACATGCAGGAATACAAATGAAATCCCGCTGATTTATAAAGAAAGTAAAAGAGATTTTTATATTTTTATTCTTACATGTGATACAAGCAAAGAACACTTTTATGATCCAATGCAGAGCGCACACACTCATAGTGGACAAAAACGCAGGGAGCCTTGCATCAAATACAGCTGTAAGGAAAGTGAAGGATAGCTGAAGATTCAAGAAGCAGCCTTGTGACCAAAAGATTGCAAATTGGAATCCTTAATCCCTCGTGGCTCCACTGGAGCTGCTCAGCTGCGGCGTGACGGCCCGATGGTTAATGCTGCTCGCTCCTTCCTTGCTCCCACACTCGACTGTAGTTTACCCTCCGTAGTTCTCGCTGTGACTGAGATGTGATCATAATAAATCGACAACAAAAAACACAACCATTTTTTGTGCCAACTCGAAAAGTCCACTTGGTCTGCAGGCAAAGAAAAGTACATCCAGTGCTGCCTTTGGTGACTTGTAATCAGGTCACTGTTTTGGCACCATCGGCGTCCCATGAGGAGTTTGCGTGGCTGAAGCTTTTAATTTGTCGAATAAGATTTAGAACATTGTCATTTGATTAGTTATACGTTCATCTGAATCATCGAATCCTGTTGTCTGACTTCTTGGGGTCGTTGCCTTGTGATAGGACTCTATGTGGCTACATAATCTCACAAGCTCTAAAACAGTTATTTGTTATTTGCTATGTCAAAAAATCTGTTAAATCCACTGCAAAAGAAAAACATCAGCCCGTTATTACAGAAGAGAAAAGCTGCCATCCAATGGACGCTGTAGCAGTTGCAGGTTACTCTCCACTCAGACCAAAAGCTTTTTATATTGGACAAATTTCAGTGAAATCTATGATCAATTTCTTTTATATTGGCAAATATAAATATAAATGAATAATAGTTCTCGAGATGTGAGACATTTTGAAACATCTTGTTGTGAACTAGAATGTCAAGTGTTCACATGTGGACTTTAAATAATATTTCCCCGATCTTTTGGTATAGAGGTGAACAAATCAGCTCAATTTGACCCGTAGATTCTTCTGTGACTTTCCTTTAGTTCCCGGACTGACAGGAACCCTTGAGATGTTATTGACCTGCCAGCCGTCTCCACATGTTCATAAGCAGCAGGCCACTGGGAGGCCACTTGATATTCAGCCCTCCTGCCCGAGCCCATCTGATCAGAACCAGGGATTACCAAAGCTCTCTTCAGAGCAGTGTCTCCAGAGCGATTCATAATCCAACCAGGTCAGATTAGAAGAAGAGAAAACAAATAAATGATTTATTCTTGAAAACAAATGCTATTCAGTTAAAATATAATTTGCAAGTATATCCCATATTTCATTGCTGTACGTTGCCATTTCGTATTTACATTTTTCATTCAAACTATTGGCCTTTTGTTGAATTATTCAGAGAACAGTGAGTCCTTTATATTGAGTTTACTCAATGTTGAAATCGGATTTCTCTGACAACAGGTGCACTTTTTCTTCGTCAAAATACTCAGAAACTCAAAATTCTCAGATGAAGGACGAATCCCGTGAGCGGCTTGTGACGCACGACGTCGACTGGCAGCTGTTCGGTCACGTGACCGCAGCGATAACCGTTCAGAGGCAAAACAGCTGATCAGTTCACACAGACACCCAAAAGGACACCCAAAGGACACCCCTGCGCTGGACCAACAACAACAACCGACATTGAGGGGACTTGCTTTGACTCTTGGATACCGTGAGAGGTCGCTGTTTGCCTACAAAGAAGCGACAAAAGGAAAGTTGCCGTCCGCACGTCTCCTCCTCCGGCGGAACGTCCGCTTCCGGCGTCGCAAGCCAACGTTAAACTGTTAAACCGCGTTGGTCGCGACCATGGTGAGTTTCGCAGGCAAGAACCCCGGCAACCGAGCCTCGTTTCTTCCGTTCGTAAATCAGCAGTTTGCGGGGAAATATACATAAAATACACGTAGATGGTGCGACGGATTCTTCGTTAGTATTCTGCAACGTTTTTTGTAAATGTGTAGCCGTTTTTATCAGTTTCTCTTATCTTCATTTCTGAAGCTTTGCTTATATTCCAACATGGAAAATGGACAAACCCCCTTCGATATATTTAAATATCCCTGTGCTTTTAAATGGAAAGTAGCAGTTTGAATACTTACCGCTGAGAAGTAAGGGATGTTGTTCACCAATTTCTCACATTTCATGGTCAAAATATCTCATTAAATGTCAATCAGTGTTTAAAATTGTTCGGATCAAAAAAAAAATGAATTGATCCTGTGAACTTTGACCTCCCAGTATTGTCACTTAAACTCATTATTTACCGTGCAATTAATTGATTGTGTTTACTCTCATTTGAACTGTCTGGCAGCCCCTTTCAGGGTCTCGATGCCGTGTTGGGAACCACAGAGATTCCATACATACAAGGAACTGACAAAGAATCCATAAAATGTTCCACTTTTCAGTTTTGGTTCATGTTTCAGTTTTTTTCCTTTTGTATGCCGCTGTGACCTATACTCAATCGTCCCTCTTCTCCTTGTTTTGAAGATGAACCTCAGCAAAAATACTCATTGTAGCGGTCGAACTAGCAAAGAAAACATTCCAGCGTCAAGCAAAGTGGACGCAGTGCACGCACAGCGACCCAGGCAGCGCAGGGTCCTGGGCGTGCTGTCAGAAAATGAGCAGCGTGGTCGATCGCTCAGCCATGTGAGAGAAAAAGGACAACGATGTATTTTTTTGGTAATTCAATTTACCCCTAAAGAAAAGTCCTGTTCCAACTTAACGGTCTTCCTCCACAGGGCAGCCACTTTTCCAAACACAGTTCAGTCTCAGACAGCTCCCAGCTCGTCTCCCTCGGCAGCCCCCCCACTTCCAGCTTTGACGTGTACGTCGAGGAGGCTTGTGAAGTTGTCCTCGCGGCCTCTGGTCAAGAAGTGGTCTCGGACGGCAAATCTGCCGGACCGCAACATGAACACTTGAGACTTCTGCTCGAACTGAGCGCAAGTGAGTTTGGCAAATGCAAAAGACACCCGCCAGGACGTTATTATTCTTTACCAATGCTGTTCATTCTTGTAGGTTCATGCCAGGATGCTTCAATGCAGTCTGAACCAAATAAATCTTTGATGTCAGAGGAGGTGTTTTGCGTTTCAGAGTACGCAGAGGACATTCACCTGCACTTGAGGGAGAGTGAAGTGCGGATTCATCTGAACTATAAGGGCTGAATCAAGGGCAGAATTGAAAGGCATTGTAGTTGGGATGTTTTTGTTCCTCAATTCGTTCCAAATTCCCCATGATAACAGTTTTTTTGTTTTTGTCCCTCGTGCCAGATGAGGACCAGGCCGTGGCCAGCCTACTTACTAAAACACCCAGAGATCACCAACGACATGCGGCTCATTCTGGTGGACTGGCTGGCGGAAGTCGTCGAGGAATACGACCTTCGTTCTGAAACCCTGCACCTGGCTGTCAACTACTTGGACCGCTTCCTCTCCTCCACAGCGTACGTCAAACGGGGGAAGCTGCAGCTCATCGGCACAGCTGCGTTGCTGATTGCTGCGTAAGCATACGTTAGGTTTTTTTCCTAAAAGATTTTCCCAGGTGTCGAGTCCAGCCGCTCGGCTATGAGGCGGGATAAGAATCACCGTGGTTGGAGTTGGAGTGACATTTCACAAGCTGATGCCGCCCGATCTGTCACCTTTTGTAGAAAATATGAGGAGATCGCCGCTCCCGAGTTGAACGAGTTGGTGTACACCACAGACAACACCTACACTAAGAATGAACTGGTGCAGATGGAGCACGTTTTCCTGGAAGTGCTGGCTTTCAAGATGGCGGCCCCCACCACAAACCAGTTCCTACGCCTCTTCATGTCCGTCCGCTCCGTCTGTGCCAACACGAAGAACCTTGCACTCGTGAGCGGAATCAATAACTCAAATGGCAGTTGGATCAGAGTTTTGTGCCCTCTGCATGTTTTGAAGTTTCCAATGTGCCCTGATCGTGTTTTGAATTGGTGATGTGTGTTTCTTCCTGCCTTCAGTATTTAGCAGAGTTAAGCCTGCTGGAAATCGATCCATTCATACAGTACACCCCGTCTCTGGTGGCAGCTGGAGCGTACTGCCTAGCCACTTACACTGTAAACAAATCTCTCTGGGTAGGTTTGTCCAGACCAATGGCTTGAGATGAGAAATGATTAGGCAATTGGCAAAAACTTTTTGCGTCATTTCTCCTATATTTTCTAGCCTGATTCCTTAATTGCCTTTACCGGCTATACCACGTATGAAATTGTTCCTTGCATGACTGACCTTCACAAGCTATACATCAGTGCAGCGAGTCGCCCTCAACAGGCCATCAGGGAGAAATATAAAAGTTCCAAGTAAGGCCTAGTTCAGAATTTCTATTTTTAGAGGAGTTTAACATAAATGTATCTTTTGGGATCTTCCATGTGTATTTTATATATCTGAAAAGATGTATTGTATCTCTATTTACAGGTACAGTTGTGTTTCATTGATCACTGCACCTGCTGTTCTGGACTTACTCTGAAAAGATACCCCGCCCTCCTTTGATGCTTCTGCCCGAACAATATTGGATTAAGAACAAAACGTACACAGCCGTTTCTACAGCCAATCCCGTATCAACCATTTCCCTCTGGAACCTGAATTACCTTGTTTTTCATCATACATTCCTTGTTTGGACACCTACAATAAATTATTTTTAATAAAACCTACTTTGTGGCTGAATATATTCAATACTTGCAGTTGTTCATGCAAAAGGTTTAGTCTTCAGCGGTTATATATGCATTTTCTTCCCTCCATATCTTTTATAGATGTATAATCTATTGTCATGGAATTGATAGCATTTCTTATTTTTCCTGTATCTTGCCTTACTATAATGCAAAGTGAGCTTAACAAATAACCACACGTAATTTTTTTATTAATCCTCCAGCTGCGTTATTTATGTTGTCAAGCGTTATCATTTGACTCGTTGCCTGTGGCTTTTATTCTGAAAGTGCTGGCCGGAAGCCACGTTTGTCGCTCCGGTGGTTTTGACGCTTGTATAAAACAGCTGGGAGGTGCGCTGGATTAACTCAGACAGTGAAGCGCACACTCATAGGTACATGCCAGCTTCCCCCTGCCTATTAAAGTACCGACGATCTTTGGTGAACTTAAAGGGAGACTCTTTAAATCCGCTTTTTAGTTTTTTTTTCCTCGAAACAGAACTTCAAGTTAAGGTAAACCCGATTTAAGATTATGATTTATTGTCTGCCACGCATGTCGCCTGAAAAGGTACGAAATTATTATGATAATGAGATGAAGAATACATGTTTACAATTTTAAATGTGAATCTCCTCTGAGGACTTTTAAGAACGCCTGTTGTTCAGGTAAAACCTGATGTGTTTGTTTGCTCAGGCCAATCACAACGTGTCATAACCACATTTCTTTCTCACATTCCATTACGCGTTCCTCTCCAGCATATTCAAGTTGAGCCTCTGTCTCATTGTTGCTTCTACTTCTGCTGTTTTTTATTCCCAACGGTCTCCCAACCGTCCACTTGACTGAAATCTCAATCTTTCAAATTGTTAAGCCTAAAAACAAACTATAGTGAAACCGGTATACAAATATTCACCTGTCTATACAACATGTTAGCATTACTATAAGAACCTTAAAATTGCAGTTCTAACTTGTGTATCACTTTGCCTCCATTCCTCACGGTGTAGCTGCTGTATCCCGTCCACTCGTCGGCATGACGGAGCCGGCTGAGCTGCTGCTCATCAAGGACCAGTACGAGTTGGCGTTTCATTCTCTGAGCCGCGGCCTGGCCGCCGAAGAGGCCGGCAAAAGGGAAGAGGCCCTGATGTTTTACAGGAAAGGTCAACAGCACCTCACCCAAGGAATGGAAGTCCCCACCGGAGGAGAGAGGCACCTGGGAGCAGTGTGGGACACGGCCCGGCATCTTCAGCACAAGATGAGGGACACTCTGAGGACCGTCAACGGCCACCTGTCCGACCCGGAGGCCTCTCAGCCGACGAAAGGAGGCCAGCGGGGCCGTCTGTTGGTGAACCTACCTCCCAATCTGTACCCGGACCTGGCGCCATGCCGCCAGCCTCCACAGAGCTCCCTCAATCATCTGTACCCGACCGTGCCGGACGCCACCCTGACGCCGCAGCCCAGTCCGTCGGGGGATCGGCCTCCGGCGTACACGCCGCGGCCGACCGTCGGCCACCGCAGCGTGTCTCACGGCCCCGCTGGAGGTGGGCTCGGGCCGGGGAAGCAGACCGGGGCGGCAGCAGCAGCAGCAGCAGCAGCAGCAGGAGGAGATGAAAAGGAGCTGCTTCACGTCCCCTCTGGGGTGCAGATGTTTTTCGTGGCGCCGAGCGGGCAGGTCAGCTCCCTGTCTCATCCAGGTTACCTTCGCATCATCACGTTTGACAGTCAGCACAAAGATTCCAGCGCTGGGAAACCCTCAACATTTCTACATGTGAGTATGCTGTATGTGGTGATACATACGTGTAAAGTACCTGCACGCTTGTGGGTGTGCGCACGTCGGCGCAGCATTTGACTTGTGTGTGTCTAAGAGGTGAGTGTGTTTTGTGTGATGGCAAAAAACCTGCAGGTAAAACACTTCATATCCATTAGACCAGTTTTTGTCTTGGGAAAAGTTCCCTTTGAGTTTGTCAACACTTGACAATGCACATGTTATGATATCTATATTATTTAAGACTTGCATATGTTCCACGACTCAAGACAGATTTTCCAGACTTGCACTTACTTGTACTGAATTTGTTAACTGACAATCAGGGTTGCAATTATACTCATCAAAAATGAATCTGATGATTACTTTCTTCATTCGTCATTGAGTTGTTGGGTGAGTCTGAGTAGTTAAATTACACAGCACCAACTTACTGGACTCTCATGAATCAAAAACTATTAAATAAAATATTCACTTTATTGTGATTTGAAAAGAAGAAAAATATTATGGCCAAAATATTTCTGACCCATTAGATTCATTATTTAGTGACTAATTATTTCAGCAATGTCCTCACTGCCTTGAAATTCCACATAATAATAGTCAAATGCTAAAACCCTGGCATTTGTCTCTATGCCTTAAATAGACAATGAGAAACATTTTGTATATTCCAATAAGTGTGTGAGGTGCTTCACTTCCATTTGTTTCAGCATGCTAATGGGATCAGCTATTGGAGGTTTGGTAAAAAACGGTCCCATCCATGAGGAATCATGGCTCCCATCTGCTCTGATGACCTACATGATGTTTTTGTATTGAGTCCTTATGAGATGTGTTAAGTAACAACATTGTATTCTAGCCCCTTTACAAAGCACGCATTATACCGCGCTGCATAATGCAGTATGTGTCCCCCCCCGGGGCTGTTTACCTCCAGAGCGGCCTGTTCGGCTGCTCTCCTGTTTTGTTTCCCAGGAAGACAATGGTGCCACTAACTGATGACCCTGCGCTCCTGTTGTGCTGCTGGCCAGTGTCATGAGGGGTCGTTGTGTCCGGCGGCAGGCCAGCGGCACAATGCTGCAAGTCCGTGTCTGTAGTACACGTCTGTGTGGATGACTGGAATAAGACCTGATGGGGATGGTCTACTTGCTGCGACGAGAGAGTACATGTTTATGCCCCTTTGGGCTATATGTATTAAGTGAGTTTAGAAAATAGCATTGAACTTGTGCTTTTCAGTTGACGTTTTATGAACTGGGGAACTAAATAAACAAATAAGACTCAGAACGGAAACCAACGTGTCCTGATTTTCCATTTTAAAGATCTGAGGTTTTAATGAATGTAAAGTCTTTGTTGCTAGTGCAGTGGGAGATGCACCTTCTTCGGTAATGATGAGGATGAATCCCATTCACACACATGCGTCACCTCTCCGCAGACATACCGGCCACAGGGATCCTGGACATGCACGATGGCCTCCATCATTCCCAACCTTCTTATTTTTGTGTCTTTTCTGTTTTCAAGGTGTGTGACTGGCTTTACCCGCTGGAAGCAGGCACTCCAGTGCTGTTGGCTAACTCTGGGATCTTCATGTTCCCGGACACCTTGTCAGAGACGCCGGGGTCCTACGTGGGCATAGTGCTGTCCTCGGAACTGCCCGGTGTACATCGGGAGATGTTTCAGGCTCTCCTCTCGCAGCTGGCTGACCTCAGGGTCCAGGTGGGGCTGTCAGTATTGAGCTGATGTGAGGATGGATACGTATGTGGTGATGACTCACGATGAGTCATTTAATTCTTAAAACCACAACACCGTCTTGTAGAATCCTTAGCTTCCCTGTCCTCTGCTGACACGTCATGAGGAACTGAATAGTTGGCAGGCTGTGGGTAAAAACATCGTTAGCCTGCTGAGTCACGGCTCACAGGAATGACCGCCACCCGTTTGGGTGTATGCACGCTTAAAAAACAATCTCACCGTGTGTCCGTTCATTACAACTTCGTATAAATTGAACTTAATGGATTCCCTGACAGGGTCCACAGAGAGAAGGGTCAGAGGTCATGAACCTGAGTGACAAAATCCCCCTCGGTCCTATGAAAGAGCATGAAGGACTCACAGTGCCGACGCGGGAGGAGGAGAAACCGCCACTTCCTGGATGGAGTGAGAAGATGGCGCAAGGAATCTTGACAGGTGTGTTTGTGTGACCCCTTTTAAAGGAAAGACAAATACACAAAACATCAGTGTGCTCACACTGTGGGATGAGGCTGTAAGCATTGTGTCTACATAAATAACCACTAGGTGGCAGTGTTGACCATTGCAGCCATCTCTCAGATTGAGTGCTCCAGTTAAAACTTTGTCCAAGCACCTCGTTATTATTATTGAATAAATATCCTTACAATAATTTACACATAACTCTGTAAATAACTATAACCATAAGAAGATATTCACGTCTGTAGGAGCTACACGGCTGAGTATCGGGCTGGCTAAAGGAGCAGAGGCCACTGGGAGGGCCATTAATAAAGGAGCAGCCAAGTTGCGGGAGCACATCACGCCGGAGGAAACCCCTTCAGAGGTCAGCCCCCATGTCACCAAAAGTCTGCATGTGGCCAGACAGGCCACCGGGGGCGCTGTCCGAGTCAGCCAGTTCTTAGGTAAGTGCGGGAACCAATTTAAGAAGGACTGTATGCCACACTGAATAAAAACACACATGTATTTTGGGTGCTAATCAAACATTCCACATGCCCAGAGAAAACATTACAGCTTTCTTAACTGTCTCTTGTACTGTGCAGTGCTATGATTGTGTATCTAAATGTTTGTACACGTTTACAGTTAATGGAGTGAGCACTGTGGCAGGACACGTGGCTGAAAAGATGGCTCCTCATGTGAAGAAACAGGGCTCTAAGCTGGTCCCAGAGTCCATGAAGAAGAGTAAAGATGGCGGGCCTTCCAACTGGGATGGAGCCAAGTTTGTGGCAGTCAGAAGTGTACAAGGTGTGTAACAACATGAAGGAGATTTCAGGCTCAAACGTGAACTTCAACTATCACTTAACACTATCAGTAGCCCGATGTGTCACAGCATTGGAAATGGGTTTGCATTGAAAATGTTTTCTTAGATATGGGTGATCCAAATATTTCTAGAGATCTCAAATATTTTTATTTTCACCCAAATCAGGTTTTTCGACCGTTTGGTCCAGTCTGGAGGCCGGTGCAAAACTTGTTGGCAAAAGTGTCACAGCAGAGACGGTCACGACGATGACATACAAGTAAGTTCTGATGTTTCCGTTTCTTGAAATGTTCTAATCAACAAACTATTGCCGATTGCTTTCAGCCGTATTCCCGATCCATTCGGTGTTTTTAAACACTGGCTCAGAAACCAGATACCTGTTTGGCTTTCTGCTTGGTACGTTGGGAAACTGATCTGCTTTCACACCTGTTTCTTTTCAGATTTAAGGGCTTAGAAAATCTATTAAAAATGTCCAGCAAAATATGACTGCCCGGGGAATAAAGGCAACAACTGATGAACACTTTCATGAACTGTACACTCCTTCATTAACTCACAAACTGACCCTTAGAGACATTTTACAAATCCAACGCAGGATCTAATACAGAATGTTCTTTTTTTTAATCCAACAAACATCATTTCATTCATTCAGTTCCAGACATCTGCTCTTGCTGTTCATACTTTCTCTGGCCCCTCTTTCTGACTGTTACTACTAAAACTACTACAAACTAAAATGTGACTCTTCCTCTCGGCCTCTGGTGTGTCGATGTTAATAACATTCACATTCTCCCAGCATTTGAATTCTGTGCACAACCTCATTTATTTCGACGCACACCAAACCACTCTTCCCTAACTCCGCCATGTGTTTGTGGTGAAGGTACGGTAATGATGCAGGCAAAGCTACAGACTCCGGTCTGAAGTCGTTGATCAATGTTGCTGTGACTGCGTACAACATTGACAATCTGGGCATCAAAGCCTTTATGAAGACTGCAGGGAAGCAGACAGCCAAGGTCATGGCCGAGCCCAGGGAACAGCCTGCACAGACCGAGGCAAGGGAGCCGCTGAAACGAGAACATCAAGCAGAGACAAATGGGAAAGAAAAGCTGAAAAAGCAAACAGAGGATTAAAAAAAAAAAAGGATTCACAAAGGAGCGTCATAGCTTTGCTTGACGAGTTGTCTGATTGATGGATCAACTCATCATCTGCATTTTAACACAACAAACTTGTTTATTTATTGGGTATTATTAGTTTTAAATGTATAAAACAATAAGTAAAAATGTATTTCCCAAGTATATTGCATATTGAGGTGCTATTATAGGGATTCTTTTTTCATGGTAGTATTTGAATGATGTAGTTATGTGTATATATGTGTATATTTGTTGTGTTTTTTATATGTTTTACAGTCTATATTAATATATATATATATATATATATATATATATATATATATATATTAACCATTTTAATGATCCAAATGAAAGTGAAATAATGTTAAAGCAAGCACAAAAATGTACAACAAACAACACATTTGAACCATTATAACCTTGATGAATCTTTTATACTGGATGTTACAGATGAACAAACCGATATTATCTCACATAAATGCTGTTTTTGAAGTTAATAAAATATGTGTATAGCGTTATTTCAACTGTCGCTGTACAGAGGAAGTAGGAATCTGATGCCTTAACAAGCGCGTCATGAGCTTCTTAAACGCGTTGGCTTGAAATAGTTATTTGTTCGCATATCTACTCGTGCATAGTATCTTGTTTCATTCCTATTCACGCAATAACTCGAAACGCTTTTTAGTCCACTTTGAAACACCCGCTGATTCGCGCCAATAACTCCGAGGCCGCGCACCGGACAAACCGGAAACGCTGGTTTCCATGGAAACTGCGAGGCGCAAACTTTACTGAGGGAATTCCAACATGACTGAAAACAGCGACAACTGCAAACGCGATCTGGCCCGCCTGCAAGCAGAACTCCAGCAAGAGAGGGACATGAAGTAAGTGTGAAGCGAATCTGTCACTTTCAGAGTGAGCGGTTGTTTTCTCCTCCAAAAAATAACGATATATAATTTTAAATGCAGAGAAGTGCTCGAGGAGTCCGTGACGGATCTGCGCAGCACCATGGCTGAACTGCAAGAAAGACTGCGCAGTGTTGACGGGGAAGGTTAGAGACCTTTAAACGTGTTGTGTTTTTTCTAAATGTAACGTTTGCTATACCGGCCACCTTCAGGCTGTTTTGAAACAACCCACTCAGTCCAGCCCGGTCTCACATGTGACAACGGTGGGTTCCTTTGCTTATTCTGTCACAGGAAATGAATGGAAGACGCGGTACGAGACACAGATTGAACTAAATGGACAGTTGGGCCGACAGATGTCAATCGTTCATGAGAGGCTGGAGGAACTGCGAGGAAACCCAATGGGTGAGTTCACAGGCTTGTGCTTTGAAGAATGAAGAATTCATGCTGAAAGTTCATCGCTGAGGTAATTATATGAATATGAACACATCAAACCTCAGAGGACAGTGTCTACTTTCCACCAAAACAACAAGATCTTCACATGAAGTAGTTTAGGGCTGATACTGTCATGCGAATAGCGCTCACACCCAGTTGTGTTTCACAGATCGAATGGCCTCCATCAGAACCTACGATGACATGCCAGTAGTGAGTGCAAACCTTTCTGTTCATTTTCTATTGAGCTTTCTCCACATCTGTTTTGTGGTATTGGCATTATCAGAGTTCTTTTTCCACGTGCAAACCCTCAGAGGAATACTGGTTTTGTCATATCTCACATGTACTTTATTATATTGTATCAAATTCCCATGACTTTGGCAATCAATTTGTTGCTAATGACTATTACGCACTTTTTGATGGGGGTCAAAAGCACCCGATTACAGCCTTTGCAGTATTAATTAAAAAAAAAAATTGGCACTTTGCTTTGAAGGGTCTTACAGTAGTCTATTCTTGTTGGTATCCTTATTGCTTGTCCTTTTGTGTTCAATATGGTGGTGGGAGGAGGGTTAACAAACAAATGACACACAGAGAGCGGGACGAGTGTTTGAGACAAAGGGAGGAGGAGGAGGAGGGAAGGATGGTCCATGGATTGTAACGCCCAGCCAGCTGCTCTCCATCTTCCCGTTCATGCAGGCTAAATCAAGGGCCGTTTGCTCACAGCCCGGCAATCTTTAAATAAAAACCAGGCACTCTAGCAACAATGCTTTAACACAAATAAATGCACAACACAGGTTACACAGCACGGTCTTAAAATGGATCTGTGGGCCTTAAGGGAGAACTAACAGATGCTCAAATATTGCATCCAAGGCGTGGCTGAAGATCTGTAAAACCAATTTGCGAGCTTGACGGTAAACCAGATGGCGCATGTTCCCTTCATCGATTCTGCGTGTAAGGATTAGGAGATATTAAATGTCTTCCACCCCTGGCTGTATTATTTTATTACCATTTAAATACACCATACCCTCTTCTAGTCTTAACATGTCTAAGCTCTCTGGTTTATGAGTTTATTGGCTTATTGAATAATAATAATAATCTGCACTGAGGTTTCTTTTACTGTTTCATTTGAGTGATTTGTAATTAGACAACAGCAGCGAAAACATTCACGCTTCTCTGTTATGAATGTTGCCAAACACTTTGTCTCAGGAAACCTTGAGACAGCGTCTGAAGCTCCTGACGGAAGAGAAGTCCGACCTCCAGAGTCAGCTGACGGACTGTCATGGCAGAATTGAACAGGAAGGAAAGGTTTGAATCTTAGCGGAGACACTGAGGGTCCTAAAGTCTGCTGGTCCAGTTTTATAATCATTCAGACAAGCAGCTTTATTTATTTCTCAGGTATTACATATTTTACTAACAAATTAGCATCATTAGCAAGGGATTGAAAAAGATTTGGCTGAAATGTTTTGCATTCATTAACAACCATTGATGCAAAATTGAACCCTGACCTTTGTCCTGTACTGCTACGACACGGCCGGTATGCTCTTGGTTCGGGGTCTCTGTTCTTTGATTATTGTTAGAACGAAATGAGCTGAATAAAAGTTTAACACGCAGCCTATGCAGCCAGTAATCCATGTCCTTATCTGTCGCACATTAGACTGAAGACCTCCTGAAATAATACACACATTTCAACAAGCGCATAAAAGCGCTGCAGTCTGAGCAGACAGATTAAAGCTGACAGTTGCAAGTGGTTTGTCCATGATTGTCCTCTGTTTCTTTCCAACATCAGGCCTTCCATAGAACCAATGATGAGAGGCGGGCATATCTTTCTGAAATAGCAAAGGTAAGCATTCTCTTTAGTCTTCTCTAATTAGATATATACCCCACTGAAGAATCGCCTCAGGGCCAAATCATTCAGTGCAGGCTGCTATGCATCGCAGCCTTTGTGTTTCTGGTCTAGTGCTGCTCTCACTTGTTATATAATAGGTGTGTCTGCTCAACCAAAGAAAAGTGAATCCAGAACTTTCTGTATGCTGCCAAAAAATACTGGTGGCTGCGGGGCTGTAACTAACGCAGGTGCAGGGGAATATCCTCAATATCACATGTTTGCCTCACAGGCCTGTACAATCTGAACAATCCGTGACGAAAGTACTCACCCCCCCCAAAAAAACGTAATGGGAAGAACAGTTAGGAGGAAACTAAAGGGGAACGTTTTAAGCCTGCTCTTAACTCTGGTTGGATTGTCTACCCCTGGCTGAAACTGGAAGCTGGTTCCACAGATTTTTCGCTATAAATCTTGTGACGGCACAAAAGCTCATATGCATCCGCTAACATCTGAAAACAAATATTTGTGTCTGGGGTTTTTTGTCTATTATTTACTACTCATGAATTGTCGTCTGACACAGCTCTCCTCCGAAGCCCAAAGAAGGCAGTACTCCGTCCAGCCACAGGGGGCAGTAGAGAGCAAACTGAGGAGGTCAGTGAAAAAACACAAGCGATGGATTCAATATTGTGAACAAAGAACAAACAGTGCAGGGCTTTGTATAGGTAGCGATTGTTTGTTTGCTGCGAATGTGCTAATTTGAGAACAACTGTTATTTTGTTATTTTACTTTACTTTACGTTTTTCCCTGTTCAATATTATTTCTGAACGAATGCTCATTTCATGTATTTTAGTCTTAAAGTTAAAAGAAAGCAAAAACATTAAAATGTAGACCATTTGGTAGATAACAAGAATTATATATAATAAACAACATTACACAGATTTACATAACTAGTATAGTATTAATCCAGAACTAAAATAAATCAATTAAAAACAGCAAAGTGGTAAAATCCGTTAGGATGCCCTATAAGGAAAAAAGACGGAATTTGATGAAGATTATAAAGTAGAGCCATTTATGGCTCTTAAACAATGTTCACTACATGATACTGTAAATATTATTCCTAAATCCGTGATAGTGGATTTGCTTTGCGGTCCGACTTTATTTTGCAGTTAGTGCACTGATTTTTTACTAATAAAGTATGCTGGACAAATGAGCTTAGGCGTCTTAGATATAGATTCTGAGATGTAATACTATCTTGTAATACTTATTGTTGCAATGTTTGAGGCACATAATAAAACACATTTTGTTTCTGTTACATGCTTCTGCTAAAATAAGTATATTTTCTAATTGCACAGAGGGAGGCAGACCAGCAGGAACGCAAAAGCTGATCCTAAGAAAGGGAAAGAGAGAGAAGAAGATGGAGGAGGAGTGTTTGCTAAAGAACGAGGAGGTGGTGGAGCAACAGCAGAAAGAAGAGAACAATATAATTCCCACAGAGAAAGCAGACTACCCACACTAAAGTACGACCTGAAGCACAATCCTTAACCCTCACCTTGTGTTACAGCTCTTTACATTTAAAAAATAGGTCATCTGACTAACATTTCTCAAATGATGATCTTGAGAAAGGTCATCTAGCCTTGTGCCCCTGTCAGCGCTGTTTTATCCAGTGTTCCTTTTTAATTGATGGAAATTTGCACTGGTACCAAACGTTACATTTATATTTGGGGCATTATTATTTCTTCTGTTTCATCAGGAAGAGTATGTAGGAGGAATAGTACAGCCTCTAAAGCTCCGCAGTAGGAGCCTGCCGAGCATGACATTTCTTGTGTCGTCAACTTTTTCAAAAACACCTCCTACGACTTGAATTACGTAATCAACAGCACTTCCACCGCTCTCTCTGCAGTTCACGCACAGAGCATCCAGTAACCCCCCGTTTTAGAATAAAAAGACAAGCCGAGAATAATTCCTAAAGGCGCATTATGATGCCTGAGCCGGCGTGCAGTTAGCTGTGGTGACAAGGGAACTGGGCTTTAGGGCAAAGGTCAAACCTTCGTGTCAACATGCATCAGACCAGCTGAACTGTCCATAACTATCGAATTTGGCGTTGCAAGTACGGGATCAGTACGGGAAGTCTTTCCTGAAGATCAGGTTGTGATGAGGATGTGTTGATATTAACGCAGATGTTTTATGATTAATACCTTTAACCTTAAATGACCCACTGTCAATAAATCATCATCATTCAGTAAACCATTTTGAAAAACAATAACCTAACACGTAACACATGTGTAAGGGGGGAGTGTTCATTCCGGCCTTGATATCAGGTGTGACACGTACCTGGACCTCATCTCCTCGTTCAGGGGTGAGTGCGAAAAGGCAAGGAGCCAATAGGCAGGTTGGGAGAGGAGCAGTGCGGGGGCTTCCTTAGAGCGCCTGACTGTAGAAAGAAATCACAGTAAGTCGGTAAGGGGAGTTTAATTTAGTTTGGCGACCACGCTGCAGCTAAACCTGGTTATGTTTTTCCTTTCATCATGTTTTATTAAAACTTGACTAAACACCATTAGCCTCTGCCTCTTGACTGCTGCGCTGCCATTTTTGTTGGCATCCTCTGTGCAATCCTGTTGCAACACAAAACTCAGAGGGACATTCATTTCAGTTTGCTGGTTGTGACGTGTCCGTCTTAAATCATTGGACCTGCACAGTGTTTATTCTCTTTTTCTGGTTCACTTGTATTTCTGATGTGCTGGCTGACTCTGTGCATTCGTGCACGACTCACCTCTTTCCCCCTCAGTCTCAGTTTCATGCACAGTCTTGTTTTGGTACAACACATAAATCCCATTGCCACAGAGTAACCACCAGCATGAACACAGGGACAAATCACTACAGTACCTTCCTGCTGCTCACCGGGCGAGTGTTGTGAACAATTTGGTGTCGGCCCACAAGCCATGTGTGCATATGATTTGCGCTAAATAAGCACGTAAAGCTAAACTCCATCAATCTAATCATGATGTGTCGAAGTGACAGACTTTGTTTTGTAGCACAAAAACCCAGTGATTCATGTCAGAATAGATGCAGCAGCTGTTTACAGAAGCACCCATCAACTGTCTGAGTGGGAGGCCTTTCAATTGTCGCTTTGGTGTTAAAATTAAGAGAATCCATTTTTTTAACCATGCCAGGCGAGATGCTACATAATTCAGCATTCCATCTGCTTTTAATCATTGTTTCTTATCTCTGAAACAACATTTAGAGTCAAAGCTGTCTAATAAATCACAAAATAAAGGTCTTTTGTGTAATGTGGACAGCAGCTGATAAAACTGATAAATGTAGCTGCAAAGGTGCTTTGATAGCCTCGATACAAAAACCCACAATTCCCCATTTCAACATAATGCAGTCCCGCATCCAAGACTGAATTATGCTTCAACATTTGAAATGACTTGGCAATGCTAAAACCCATCCATTTTTATGTCCCTATTTATAGTGAACACGTGTGGATGCTGACAAATATCCGATTTGAATTCAATTCTAATGAATTGAGAGCATTGTCCGGTTAGGTGAGGACACATTCTTTCCATGAGTGCTCTTGTTTCCCTGGGATTCATTTTGACAGGAACACCGATCGGCTCTCAATTTGTGGTGCCCTCTGTGTGTGTGTGTGTGTGTGTGTGTGTGTGGAAACAGGCAGGGAACAAAGTCACATTTGATCAATTAAAATGTCTGATATATTCATTTAAGTTCTGGGTTAGTTGATCTGGAAACGAATGTCACTGACACTTGTTTGAGCATTTTTAAATTCTAAAGCTGTGATATGTTTGAGACATGGATTGTACACCTCTTACATCCCATGTAGATATAATTAAGAACTATATTTTCAGACTCGGCCCTGGCAAAAACCAACACTGGGTAACACAAACGCGTAGTTCATCAGGGAGTGGTGATGGAACAGTCACACTTTATTCGGTACACCTGTCCAACTGCTCGTTAACGCAAATTTCTATTCAGCCGATCACATGGCAGCAACTCAATGCATTTAGGCATGTAGACTTGGTCAAGACGATCTGCTGCAGTTCAAACCCAGCATCAGATTGCGGAAGAAAGCTGATTTAAGTGACTTTGAACGTGACATGGTTGTTGGTGCCGGACAGGCTGGACTGAGTATTTCAGAAACTGCTGATCTACTGGGATTTTCACCTTTTTGATGTCAGAGGAGAACCGCCAGACTGGTTCGAGCTGATAGAAAGGCAACAGTAACTCAAATAACCACTCGTTACAACCGAGGTATGCAGAAGAGCATCTCTGAACGCACAACACGTCGAACTTTGAGGCGGATGGGCTCCAGCAGCAGAAGACCACACCGGGTGCCACTCCTGTCAGCTAAGAACAGGAAACCGAGGCTGCAATTCGCACAGGCTCACCAAAATTGGACAATAGAAGATTGGAATAAGGTTGCCTGGTCTGATGAGTCTCGATTTAAGCTGTGCCATTTGGATCGTAGGGTCAGAATTTGGCGTAAACAACATGAAGGCATGGATCCATCCTGCCTTGTATCAACGGTTCAGGCTGGTGGTGGTGGTGCAATGGTGTGGGGGATATTTTCTCGGCACACTTTGGGCCCCTTAGTACCAATTGAGCATCGTGTCAACGCCACAGCCTACCTGAGTTTTGTTGCTGACCATGTCCATCACTTTATGACCACAGTGTACCCATCTTCTGATGGCTACTTCCAGCAGGATAACGCGCCATGTCATAAAGCGGCAATCATCTCAGACTGGTTTCTTGAACATGACAATGGGTTCACTGTACTCAAATGGCCTCCACAGTCACCAGATCTCAATCCAACAGAGCACCTTTGGGATGTGGTGGAACGGGAGATTCGCATCATGGTGTCATGTCAATATGGACCAAACTCTCTGAGGAATGTCTCCATTCCCAACAGTACCTGTTGAATCTATGCCACGAAGGATCAAGTCAGTTCTGAAGGCAAAAGGCGGTCCAACCCGGTACTAGCAAGGTGTACCTGTTAAAGTGGCCGGGGAGTGTAGGTCAGTTGTCTATATCACTGCCATTGTTTGGAGGACCGTCAACAACACAAACCAACTTCAGAGGTAGAAAGAAACATGGTTATGACAAAGAGACACAAGCACCTACTCAGGCCCTCGCATCTTCTCCTGCGTGTTGACTTATAAAGACCTGTTTGAGTAAACCATTAAGTTGAAATATTTAAGACAGTGTTCCAAATTTGGGCTTTATACACAAGATAAATAATTGGGATTGAGTCATAGTTTTAATCAAACGGTTAAGGTTTTAGCTGCCTTGAGTACCTCATTGTATACATTTGAGTATGTTACATAATAGCTCACATGCTAATGTTGTGGATTAAGCATGCTGCTCAGTGCTTATAAATTCATGGATTTGATGAAATACATGGCATGCACACCAAAATAGACATCTTAATAAAAGCCATTCACATGAAAACATGTACATGCGTCACATTTAATTCAATGCACAAAGATGAATGTTCATAGAAGGATGGAGGCGCATTCCTTCTGTGTGTGGTGGTCGTAGGACCAGCAGCATCCCTCCGACGAGTAGAACGTGTGGGTTTGCATTGGAATGAGCGGTGGGGGCGCTGGATGGAAATCACGAGGAGTGACGTGGATTTGAGGAAAAAAGAACAGAGTGGGGGGGAGCAGCTACTTGGTTCATTTTCAGTCCAGCCTCTGCCTCTGGCTCAGATGTACACATAAACACACACACACGCACACAAACACACTGCTGTTTGGTGGTGGGGCACGTGGACCTGACAGCAAAAGGACGCACAGGTGGCCAGGATCGGACCACAGGTTACCACCACGTGTCGGCGACCACTGAACTCTTTGTCTGAATTTTTCTGTCATATCTCCTGGGGACTAACGCAGTCACGCTGGAGGTGACCGTCCTGGAAGCGTTAACTGCTCGCGTAGGTAAGCCCATGCACGCGCTCATCACCACCCGACATTAAAGCCGACATTGAACGCACACGTCTCAAGACTACAAAGTTACACGTCCTGATTAGAATCCTTGTTGAGCCGATGATTATTTCGGCGTCGCACTTTTTACATTCGGCATGCTCGCTCCGGGTTGTGTAACGTTGTAGAGGACCATCGACAGGCTCTTATTGATTCATGACTGCCGCTCTCTCTTCATCCATCTGCGCCTCGGGCGCACAACTATGGCGCACTCCGACCGGCGGTGTGAGTCGTCATGAGGCACGCTGTCATCTGTTCGGCTTAAGAGCACTTAATCTGTCATTAGCGAGTTATTTTCAGACAGTGCTGCACCAGCGACGGTCACCGGCTGGCTTCTGTACCGGCCGCCCGAACCCGGATCCGGTTTCTCGCTTATATCAGCACCGCTTGTTATTGTGGACTTTTCATTCGTTAGAGGAAAAACTTCCCGACCCCTCTCCCCCTCCACAACCCCCTCCCGTGTCCTTCCAGACAGCACGGCCGTACTTGTGAGCCTCGGCACCGCGATGGAGATGGAGCATTTCGACGAGCGGGACAAAGGTCAGCGAAACAGCCGGTCCAGCGCGAGGATGAACGGCGTGCCGAGTCCGACGCACAGCGCCCACTGCAGCCTGTACCGGACCAGGACCCTGAAGACCCTGGCCACGGAGAAGAGAGCCAAGAAGGTTCGCTTCTACCGCAACGGAGACCGCTACTTTAACGGGATAGTATACGCCATCTCCACGGACAGGTTCCGGACCTTTGACGCCCTGCTGGCGGACCTGACCCGCTCTCTGTCCGACAAAGTCAACCTGCCGCAGGGCGTCCGGACCATCTACACCCTGGATGGCTGCAAGAAGATCACCAGCATTGAGCATCTGGTGGAAGGTGGGTATCCACAACAGCACACCTGCGGGACCAGCATGAGATGGGAAGGTTTATAGGTTCCTTTGGTGCACCTGGTTTTACCAGCAAATTAGGCCAAACAGAAAATATTCTTCCCCTAAAAGAACAAGCACTACTGTTGTGTAGTTTTGCCAAGTGATCTTTTCCTACACTCGTACCGCTCTTGTATAAAGAGCAAAAGACTATGGAAAATGTGAATTGAGTACAGGTTCAGAGGACTTTTAGAAGATATTTATTGGCACTGCTCTGTAAAACTGGCAAAGCAGACTCCAGATTATTGTGAAGATTATAAAGGCCTATCACTCGTTTGAAGGCCATATGGTGATACAGACGTTTTGCCTCAGATTATCTCCCTCCTGATCTGTTTTACTCTCTAAGAAGTGACCTGAGAAGAACTACGAGTTGTTGACATCATCTTCTAGGTCAGTCTCTCATGGGTGAGCCTGAGAGGTTTGACGGAAATAATGCAGTAAAATATCCCACATTGTTATATTTTACATTTTAAACTATTCATTACCGTATTATTTTACCCGATAAGGATTTCTTTACCTTCCTTTCTTTCTGTTCTATTATATCCTCTACAATTTGCACTCTCTCAGAGTGTCTAGGTCCGTTTTTGTAATTTCTGCAGCTAATCCAATGTTTCCGTGAGTAACCCCCTGCCCGCTTTCTCCTCTCCTCCCATTGACTTTAACAGGTGACAGCTATGTGTGCAGCTCTATTGAAGCTTACAAAAAGTTGGATTACACAAAAAACGTGAACCCCAACTGGTCTGTGAACGTCAAAGCCTCGGCCGCGTCCTCCCGCGGGCCTCCGTCTCTGGGCAGCGCCAAGGCCGGGCCACCGGAGAGCCGCGAAATCAAGGACTTCATACGTCCGAAGCTTGTGACCGTAGTTCGGAGCGGAGTGAAGCCCCGCAAAGCTGTGAGGATCCTTCTGAACAAGAAGACGGCCCATTCCTATGAACAAGTCCTGACCGACATCACTGAAGCCATCAAGCTCGACTCGGGAGTGGTGAAGAAGATCTACACTCTGGAGGGTAAAATGGTAAGAAGTCTTTGGCCAAACGATCATCATCACCATCGTCATCATCGAAAAGTGTATTGAAAGTGTCCCAAGGCAAGTAGAAATACATCGGACAACGAGATCAGAGGCAGTTTTTGCATTTTACGTTGTTTTATGTGCTTGGAAAGAGTCAAGTTGAGATAAACAGGCTGATGGGAGAATCGAGATGGCTCGATATTTCATGTGACGCACAAGACAGAAAGGGGTTGAGAGAAGGTCAAGAAAATAAATGTTTGAATGGAGTGTGGATCCTCAAATAGGCTGCAGTGAATGTGTGCCAGGGCTTTGCCTCCTAATCAGAGTCACGGCCTCCTTGTTAGTCCACCCACCTATTCTGCTTCTGCTCCCTCAGCTGCGGAGGGAGACGCTATAAAAGGAGCACACTTTCCCATCCATTCATGTATTGTCTAAAAGCAATGTTAGAATAGCACTGAACTTGGCCTCTGCTGAAGCTGCACTTTGTCACACATTCTCAGTGCTGGTACACGTCCATGTTTGTGTGTATTTGTCAAAGAGCACAGGCACAGAGATTAAGACGGCAACTTTGCCGGAAAGTCTGAGTTTACAGAATTACATTTGTGACAATTTTTAGCTCTGGGCTTTTTTTTGTTGCCGTAATGTCACCTTTTGCCCACTTATGTCATCCCCTATCATCATCATCATCATCATCATCATCATGTATGTGCTCGTCCCTCTCTCTGTATCAGCTGCAAGTTACTGAAGCACTTTCCTCCTGGCAGCAGCATCAGAACGACACCCTCATTTTAGAACAGATTGCATTTGAAGTTGAGGGCGTTCTGCCATTTTGTGTCGCACGGTGGTAATCATCTTCTAAATGGCCAATTTGTGAGTCACACTCATGAATATGGTCTTTGGCCTTTGGGTTTTTAACTCTAAATTGCTATTTAATACTCCAAATTAGGGATTTTCCTCACTTCAAAACATGAATCTTCTCGTGTTGGCACTTGCATGTCCTCCTGTCTCTGAAGCCATGCTGTCTGTATAATGATCCGCTGTTAACTCGGTAGGAAGTCACACCCGATTCCCTGACCCGACCTGCTGTTGGTTTCCAGCACCAGCCAATAAAATCCAAGAACCAGGCTTTCCTTGAGAAACCTGCTGTTGAGGATTAAATTCCCGTTTACATGCTGACGGTAAGGTCGCCTTTGGTTCCGATTACCTTTTGAGAATGCACAATAAATACCAGTTCACCCTCTCTGCTATCAGAAGTAAGACTATTATGGTTATGCTATTTTTAGACGCTACATTGATTGGGCCTGTAGGCATGGCAACACGCTCACTGCTAAATATGCTGATTTGGGCTGAGTGCAGAACCAACTTCTTTTGATATTTTTGTATGTGTGCATGGGTTAATGATATTGGAGGGTTTGCGATTATGTTATAAAACAAAATAGTCGAGAATTAAGGGACTCAAAATTTGTCAATAAACTGAATTATGGCATTTAGTGAGTGATCCAGGAAACCCTAGATCTGAACAGCCTTCTGTTTCTGACGAGGTTACAAGTCTCAGAAAACACCAAATAAGCTTTAGCTTGAAATGTGGTTAATCCATTTTAATTTGAGCATTGCTCAGAAAGCGGGAGAGGCTTAGTGTAACGAGAAACGCAATATAACTTTAATTACATAAACTATGTACATCTGAAGGAAAAACAATCCTAACAATACAATATCTAGGAGTTGAGGCTGGAGAGATGAGATGACGAGTTGACAAGCCACTTGTTGATGCCACTTGAATATCGAATGTGCGTATATACGCGAATAGTAATTACCAGAGTGCTCAACCAGGATGCGGTTACTTTAAGGGCTAAGTAGAGTACGTGTGTGTGTGTGGGGGGGGGGGGGGCTGAAGCCGTCAGCCGAGCTGTTTCAGTCATTGAGCCGTCAGGCCCAGAAACCTACTTCTGCTGAGTCCCAGCAGAGCAAAAGCACCTGAAGAGATGCGAGCGCATCGGAGCAGCTTTCATTGACCCCTGTAATGAGGCCACAGACAGTGAAGCAGGATGTACATGCGTCTCCCTAAAGCCATATTATTCCCCTGTGACAGTTTACAGGACAATATGCAGATTATTTTTTGTGACTCCTTTGAAGTTGAATTATTCTCTTTTTGTAGACTTTTTAGAGAGGTTCAAGTCTGTTAGAACCTCTACAGCTAAACTGTGTGAGATGAATAATGGATCATGTTTTTGGTATTTTAAGTGTTCAACAGAGTCTGTTTTCAGCTGCAGTTGCTTCTCTCTTGTTTTGCTTTTTCATTTACGTGTACATGTGTCAAATTATTCACTGAGCTTTTTCTATTCTAATCACTGGGTTTTAATGTTGATACCAAGACGATACTTGCTTTGAGGAGAATATTCCCGCCAAACCTCCATCTGTTTCTATTTACAAAGGGAACCAAACTTTGAATTGTTTTCCATTCACATCTTACAAATGCTTCTGTACAGCATACTAGAATGAGAGCACCTTTCGGCAGATCATTGTCGCCACCAGCATATTTCAGTCACTAACAAAGATAATCCCCAGTTTATACGGCCATATGTCTGATATGCAATTTATTTTTTAATTTTGATATGTATTATCACTGTTCCAGCCTTTTGGGATCAGGCAGTGATCTGGGAAGAGCGGAGACGCCATGTAACAGACTGAACAAGTAACTGATATGCTCCCTGCACTCGAGCTTACTCGACTAGGATCGTTGTGGATATTGTGTTTCTGTCTGTAATGTGACCGACTAAGTGAGTAAGAATATATCAAGTTCCACCCTCACTGTTTATTCTCACTCTACATGACGGGGGAGGTGGGGTATTTTTACTTCAGCTCCCTTTTCGAGGTTACCACAACCTCATCCTTTTCAGCCACCTCTCCAACATGGCCGGTTTCTATGATGATCTAGTTGCTTAGAAACCAACCTGCCGTGAGGTCATACAGCAGCACGGTGGGATGGTGTACCTGGATTGGTCTGATACAGAAGAGACTATGGGGAGTTTTCGAGACTTATCCCCCCTCGCCGTAGGACATTTCTCTGACCCATCTGAAAATGATGTTGAGGAATTGAACTTGTATGACGTGCTTATTTTCCTCATGCTCCTCCTCATGAAAATGTTAACAGGTTCCTTCACACTTAATGTCCCTTTCGGACAAGCATTGTTTTCTTCCCGTTCGTTATATTGAGCACCCACAATATCTCTTTATGTGGGAGTGGAATGTAAAAAACACTCGTCCGCTATCTGCACTGCAGCTCTAACTTGTCGAACTGCATTGGTGGCCTGTTCTCCTTGCCAATGCTTAGGAGCTTTTAATATCTTTTAGGCGTACGTTTTCTCTGCGAGCTCCTTCTCCCTGAGCCTCCCATTTTCTTTTTTCTCACTTCTCTCTTCATCTGCATCATTATTTATCCTGTTATGTAATGTTTACCTTTTCTTTCTGTTAAACAGATTCTCTTGCTTCAATTGCATCAGCCGCCCAGAACGCCTTTCTCTCACCTTCCTTTGAGTCATTTCTCTAAGTCTGTCTCCGTGTGGCTGTCAGCATGCCATTGTTTTTATGGCTATTTAGTTCTCGTTTAATTAGCACACCAGGCATACACCCCCAAATCCTAGAGCTGCAACATATGGCATCTCTTGCTCTCCCCCACTCTCCATCTCTTTGTCTCTCCTCCCCCATTTCTGTCTCTGTGTGGTTCTCTCTACAAAGCTTTTTTTCTCAGTTTGTCCCACACTTTCTCCTAATTCGGTTACCACCAACCTGCCGTCGTTCTCCTAATTGGCCTGCCAGCTCTGCAGGGACTGTACAAAGGGTTCCATGGCAACGCTACTTATAAACATTGATTCTTATGTGAAGAGTAGAGATTGGGTACCGCTCACATTCCATGGAATTTAGCTGCCTCTCAATCCTGTGGATTGTGTGTTGATGTCACTCTTTTCACTGCAGAGGAGGATTGTGGGAAGCAAAGTCCATCTGCTCCTGCTGATCTGCTGAGTCACTGCTACTCAGTGCAGTGTGTGTGTGTGTTTGTGTGTTTGTGTGTGTCATGCTGTTGGTGTATTTGCTACTATTAGTTATATTCACAGTAAATGTCATTGGTCACACATGTCTTTTTCTCTCCGTTTGTTTTGTTTCAGTCAGTTAGCTTTTGCGTCTCTGTTTACCGGATTGGAGCCCTACCGATAGTCCAAGGGCCCATGTCAAACTGGGATAGATGGCAGACATTTCATGTGATGTACTTTAATGTCCTACTTTGATACCGTGCTTTGCAAAATTATTCTATTTTGCAATGAAATGGAAGCCACGAATAGCTTCTCTACACGTGTCACTGTTAATATCAATTCAAAGATCTACTGAAGGCGCTGCAGACACATCCTTGGAAGTGGATTAAAGCCAACAGATGGTGGAGGTAGCTGAATAAGGGGGAAATGAAAGGAACCAGTGAGGAAATGAGGTTGGAGGAGAGAGACAGACTGACTGAGTGAGACAGAGAATTGGATGAAAGCAAGACGGCATAACAAGACAAAACAAAATCACTGGAAGGGAAAGGCTATGTGGATCATATGGAATACGCAGTGAAGCTGAGGTGGATGTTGCATCCAATTTGTTTCCTATTGGGAACAGTGCTGCATAATTCCTTTTTTTCATTTGTTTCATGATTGGCTCCTTTCAGACAGACAGAAAATCGCTGCTCCAGAATAAAGTTGACTTTCTCCCCGTGGAGAGCAGAAGCTGTTACATAAGTTGTTTATGCAAGAGAGCAGCCAGTCTGCTGTGCTGGTTTGAGGGTTACGCAGTAACACCAGTGCCAACTCGGGCCGCTGCTCAGTTATTCGCTCTTTTTCCCTATTTGCTTTTTTTACCTCCTGCCTTCTCTAGTTGCCCGGTCAGTTATCTCTGCACAGTGTGCTGATTGACGCAGTGGGAGGTCATGCAGCGTGCAAGTTCTCCCTCAGTGTGGCACATGGTTTCATCCTTTCCTTTGTGTCTTTCAGATCGATTTCTGTCTACCTTTTGTCTTGTTAGTCGACATGGCTCCTGTGAGTCTTTGTCCCTCTCAGAATTGAGAGGTGCTTTTCTTCTGAGAGTGCAGATATGGGAGTTCCTGACATGGACATAGGATTTTTTGGTCCCTTCAGAGCCTCCAGGACCAGCTGACAGCATATTTTGTGCTGCGGGCCATTCATTTTACTTACTCGTCAACCCAATAATACATACATATATATAATATATATATACCAGCATACCAGCATACCATATATATATATATATATATATATATATATATATATATATATATATATATATATATATATATATATATATATATACGTTGTTGCCTGTATGTGCAGGAATTCCACGACTTGTAGATGACCTATTTAAAACCAACAAATAATTGCTCATTTAGAGAAGAGAGTTTTGTCTAGCTTTTGCCACAACATTTAATCCCCTGGTCTTTACAAATATATGTCAAACTCATGTCGTTATATTGATTATAGCTTTAACAGTAGGCTGCACACCATTGTGAAACACTGGTGCTGTCTGCTGCAGCATCAACACCGTAGTGTGTAATTATTTAAGCATGTCATTCGTTTGCACCGCTTTAGTCCTCTGCCTAAAATGCTGCGCTTATTTGCAACAGATTATTTTCCATTTTTCTTCCTGTCTACCTTTTCTTTTGTGTCAATAAAGCCATCTGTTATTCAGTCAGTCTGCCTTCCCTCCCGTTACCATCCGTCTGTCTCTCTCTGTGGTTATTGTTTCAGATAAGCACAACTAGCCCTGCAGGCCAGCTGCAGTGGATTCAGCACCGTGGACAGCTCCTCTGACCTTATCTCCCCTGACCGAGTGCAAAACAGCTCGTCCTTCGGTGGGCAGGATCGCTTTGACCTCACCATGTCCTTTTTGTAACTGCTGTGGATCTGTTGTTGAACAAGGGATTAGAGGTTGAATCTACATTCTTTTTCTCTGTAGTTGTCTTTGTTTTAATCTGTTTAATCTGTTTAATCTGAGAAAATTACCAAATGACAAATGTTTGAGCCAGGTTTGCAAATAATATAATATATATTATCCATATAATATAATTTCTGGATTAATGGAAAATTTGTTTGGTCTAAAAAAAAGTGTCAGACTATTTATATTAGTTTTTATTACCAGTGGAAATGTCTTTAAATATCTTCTTGTATCCCACTAGGAGTCCTTACCCAAACAGAAAGAAAGAAAGAAACGGTAAAAAGCGGGAACAAAGAAATATTTCTATTTTTTTTTTAAAGTGACTTGGAAGAATATGAATTAAAACTTTGTTGCCAATTAATATTGATTATTTCAGAACTAAATTACTAACTACTTTAAATAAACACGCACATTTCCTGTCGCACAGTAGCTGTAACTAAACAGGGAGCAACTGGCAGATGAGACCAGTAAATCTATAATCTGACAAGGAGACTGAAATATACTGTCTAAAAGAGCAGAGCGAGCAGCGTTTTCACTGATCATTGTTCAGTGACTGATTCACAGGCGCAGCTGGCGAAGATCCCGACAAACTGTCTGAACACAAAACACTATAATTCTGCACCGCCGGGGACCTTCGAAGCCATGTGTCTGTGACTGAATAGTCTTTTACAAATTAGCAGTTCAGATGGTGTCTGGGCGTGTGGCTATTTGTTTGTGTGTTCTCATCAAAAGTGAGATGCGATAATGTTTTGCACTAATGTATGAACATTTTGTGCATCTGGTCGGTTTCTATAGCAAAGTTCTAATACCTATACCTTTCTGTTAAAAAAAAAAGAAGTAAAAATTAAAGTCTAGATGGTTGGTGGCAAGAAAATCTCCTCCATAATACTGCAGCTGGAGATTTGTGTGTGGAATTCCTCTTATGTCTCCATGTGGTTGTCTAACAGTGCCACCATGTGGCGTCAGAGATTGTGAACATCAGTTCACCGTCCGAGCAAGCACTAATGTGCTGATAATATGAAAATGATAATAGGACTTGTATGTGCCCAAAGTCATCTGTTAAAGAAAATTAATTTACATGTGTATTTAATCCAAAAGAAACCTAATAAAGAGAAGAAAAACAAGGGACATTGAGAAGCACTAAGAGGTGTTTGTTGATGTCCATTAGGGGGCGTAGTGACAACATGAATGACCACTGAGAAGTATTCATAGAGAACAGTCGTTTGTTGTATAACAGATTTTCAGGAGGAAATAATGTAAAGTAAATTGGTTCTGGCGAATTTTCATTTTCAAATAAGTACTTTGAATTGTGTTGCAAGTGTTCTGAAATTGCTCTTTTCTCATTATCTTTTGTGTCCTTTCCTGCTTTCTTAGTTTTTTTTCCCGTCCTTGTTTCAGCAGCAGCTGATGTTGTGTAACCGCACTGGTTCTGTGTGGAAACGCAGCACCAGAGACATCAGAGCGGCTTGTGTTGTCATCAGGCTCAGAGAAGGGCTCTGGGCAGCAGTCAGGAATAGATCCCCTCCTCTGTTGCTCGATTGCCTCTCTCTCTGTTGCTTTCCTCTTTGACTGCAGGCATTCGCCAAGTCGTTTCATCGTTGACTATTTGTGATGATTTCTTCGTCCTCTCTTTCCACCTCCAGCATCTGCCTCTCCTAGCCATCATTCATTGGCCCCGTCAGTCTGCATTTCCGGAGAGCTCATCTTTCTCCTCTTTGGATCTTCTTTAAACTGGAGACAATACACTTCGATATAAAGCAGGCCGTGAGCCACTTGGGTGTGTTTGTGTGTGGGTTTAGGTGAATAACGCCGGTCTGAGTATCGTGCATATAGTAGATGAATGATGAATGAAGGAGCTGTATCGCAGTATGCCCCTTGTGCAGTCAGTGGCACGCACAAGACCTGCGCCAACGCCTGGAAGGCACAATCACCAAGGCAACCATACTTTTCACACACTTCTCAACATACAGTATCTGTTCATGCAATGCTCCATTATAGTTTACCCTGAGCTTAAAGTGCCCTTAGACGCTGCCTTATAAAACACTTACACCTTTTCCCCTCACTGTCCTTTTAATGTCGTCATGAGTCTGATTATATGCTGCGTGCATTCTGTTTACCCGACATGTCTGGTACAGTTTCAATCGCGTGGCGAGCAGCGTCCTGGTTGCCTCCAGCAGCAGTCCCGGCCCGAAGACGTGGTCAGAATGACGGCAGCAAACGCGCATGATGCTGTGAACAAAAGCCACGAGCCCTCTTAAAAGACCACAAGCTGTAAGAGGACGATCGTACCTTGAAATGTGTGAATTAAAATACACATTATAATACACATGTATCCTTAATTAGATATGTGTTGAGATCGAGAGTATACTAAAAATATTGGCATTCACAAAAGCACTCGAGTGCTCCCACATTAATAAAATAATTTGCAGCATCATCCAAATGAAATATAGAAGATATTAATCCCAAATTGTTTGTAACCATGTTACATCTTGTTAGGAAGTACAGCTGCTCCCCACTAAAACAATCACCAGCACGAAACAAAGCAATATGCGCTGTTATGAAACGATGCAGCTTGCACACACATATCCGTATGTACTTGTGCAGGAACATATGCTTTCATGTGACCTGCTGTTGAAGGAACACAGACAAGCACATTCGTCTTCATTTGAAAAGTTAAAGGAAATTGATTCTCCACAGAGAGTCTGTGTATAGAACTAAACTTGTTTTCTGTACTACCACCGGTCCATTGAGAGACCGTGGGTGGTAAAGCAGTATGACTTCCATCTTACCCACACACACACACACGCACACACAGAACTTCCTCTTCACTGTGTATCGGGCATTTCATTGATGACGCTGTTGTATCAGCTGTGACTTTCTTTGGGGCTGTTGATCTGTGGCTATTAGGAGTCTAAATGGATTCTTTGGTGTTCCCATTAAAATGCAATAAAGGTAGTTTTTTGTTTATATCTGAACTCCAGGCTGTGATGTACATACATAGAGGCTAAATTCTAATAGCTCCTAATGCGTTTTTGGGTTTGAAATATAGTTTTTCCAGTAAATCCCTTTCTGACTTCCATTGCCTATCGCGAAATATGATTGTGGAATATTAATGGCTTGGGATTTAAATGTGATGGCTGCCTGTGGGTTGTAATTAAAGTTGTTTAAGAAAATCATGCAGAGTTTGAATCAAATATGCAATTAGATGTGTACTTAATCAAACAGAAAACAATAAAGATCAGCGTGTTTGTTATAATAGGCATCGTATTGCTGATTAAAAGCTATTGCCTATTAAAATATAACAATTTGAAGATTCATAAATTGCGTTTTAATTAGACAAAATATTTATATTTCTGCAGACCCTCTGAAAAAAACTTTCTTCTATTGGGTTGTATTCATAGACATAATGTTTAAAAATGGATATTAGTCTGTGTGTCAAGGAATGAGTGCACATTAAGTGATTACTGTGAGTCATCTCTGTACTTATTCAACAACAATCTCACATTTTTCAAATCTCCAAACTCTTCTCTGCCTCATGCCCTCTCTCTTCCTCTCTCTCTTCCTCTCTCTCTTCCTCTCTCTCTCTCTCTCTCTCTCTCTCTCTTCCTCTCTCTCTCTCTCTCTCTCTCTCTCTCTCTCTCTCTCTCTCTCTCTCTCTCTCTCTCTCTCTCTCTCTCTCTCTCTCTACCTTTTTATCATTGTGTTGTTATAAATCTCTCCGCAGCTCATAAACGCTCTCTCCCTCCCTCGCTTTTGAGTCTGTTCCCTCTGTAACTTATTACCATTCATAAGATGCTGGTTCCTCAGGAAACGGACCCCTGCTTCCTCGCTCTGGTCGTCCGCTGCACGTGCTGCAGCGAACCAGCAAAATAATGAGTCAGCAAGGTCTCATTATGGTCGCTGAAAGACTGATTAACTGCAGAAATAACAACCCGCTGGATCCTACGGACATGTGAGGCCTGCATTGAGATATTAATGACGCCAACAAACTGTGCGTGCTCACAAGAACAGGCATGATGTGCGTCCGTAGGCTCGGTGCATGTCAGGGGGAAGGTCAGTTTTGTGAGCCGGTGTGTTTCTTCTAGTATGTTGTGTTGAATTGTGCAGAGCATCAGTCGTTTTGAAGAACATTCTTAACTCGGCAGATAAGCTGGGAAAGTATTGCTGCCTGTGCCTCGTCTTGCCCTTCGACAAAGGGAACAGCTTGAGGTGTCTTTGAAAAAAGTATTTCAGCTCCTGAAATTAGAAAGATGCCATACGCGTAAAAGACTGCAGTCAATTAACTTGCCTCGTGACTTGGAATTTCATTGAATGTTGAATGCTTTTGTTGCCAGGTGTTGTGTCTGCAAGACTTCTTCGGCGACGAGGACGTTTTTGTGGCGTGTGGACCGGAGAAGTTCCGCTACCAAGACGACTTGATGTTGGATGAGAGTGGTGAGGCTTCTAGTAGGTGGTTTGACATTTCCATGCGAACATTTCACGTCTGACTTCCATTTCTTCATACCCCCCGCAGGGCTTTCTTATTTTGGTGTGTACGGTTTTCTGGTGGAAATTCAATCACTCACTGCTCTTGAACCATTGTTTTACCGCGTTGTTCCTCTTCCTCCTTTTTCGCCTGACCCCGCCCGAGGTCCGCTGAGGATACGTTCTGTCCCCACTTTCCCCATCTGTGTTTCTCTGTCTGCCCTCTGTGTATTCTCACCCTCTCATCCTGCTTCCTCTCTAAAGAAAATGACTTAGCTTGCTCTTCAGTTCATTTCCCCTTCATCCATTAAATAATATTCATCCCACCTGGGTCACCGTCCTCAACCTCCTTTCGCCTTTGTCGCTCTTTCTCTTTATTCCTCCCTCTGTTGCCCAGAATTCTTCTTTCATTTGGAAAATACAATGGCCAGCTGCTTCCATTATATTATTTTCGGCAACCTACTTCTCTTCTGTGAAAGGCCACAACACGCACAAACTCCTTCATACACTCCTTCAGTGTTTAAAAACCATGTTTCCAGGATCAGCATTTTCATCTGTTTTTCAAGTATAAATGGGCTCCACCAAATGTGGCTGGAATTATATGACCTTCCGTTTTCTAAAATATCACACTTATTTACTTAATTTATTTTTCGCCACAGGCTGAAAATTATACTTCAACTAAAATCAAAATTCGAGATTTCCGGCGCATCATCTGAAACGCATGATTTTTATGAGACCTGACTCAGACGTTGAATTCAATCTTGATGGAAAAACAGATATCTGGAGCTGCGAGTAGATTTAATATAGACGCACACAGGCGATATCACTTTTCCTATTTTATTATTTTATTTCTTTATTTTTTATTAAAAAGAATATGAAGGCCTTCAATGTTAGATTTTGACTTAAAACCTTAACCCCTCCGGTAAACACACATTCTCAAGTGTATTTAGACGTATTTGTGGGGAACTCAATTGTTTAAACTCAATTTAAAGTCATGTCTGCACCAGTGTGCACGTGCGCACACACATACACACACACACACACACACACGCACACACTGTCCCAGACAGAGAGCACATTTTGATCCTGTCTCTTGCTCTGGGGAAGGCTCAGGAGGCTCGAGGCAGAGAAACAGTCGGATGGGAAAGCAGGGCGACAAACGCAGCAGACACACACACACACACACACACACATGGACAGACAGACAGACAGACAGTCGGAGTCGGAGCTGCAGACAACTTCGCCTCCTCTCAGCATCACCATATAATTATCACCTCTGCCTCAGCCCTGGCACGCTGTCATCACGTTAACACTCCACGTTGTATATTAATCACAAGGGCAAAATAACTGCCACACGAGCACGTAACAACCCCCTGGACTGCCGTTCACTCGCACTCGTACACGCACACGCAGCAGTATGCGTGATTTCCCTTCCCGCTAGTCCAAGATGGAAATGAGCTAAACTGGGTCTGGGTTAATGAGCCGACGAGGATGCAAGTTTGGAGGGATGAAGGAGGGGGGGGTGTGTTTACATGGCTCATTGATCGTGTTGTGCATAAAATATAAAATAAAAATATCAATCCATTCATTCCTAAAAATACTCCGCAATGATTGCGTTTGGAAAGGGAAGGTCAGAACTCATTTTTGACCTGAAGGTAAAACCAGTTACTCTGCGTTGGTGAATTAGTGCTGTGGTGTTTTCTTGCAGGACGAAAGGGAAAAATCAATAAAAAATATACAAACATTTGTTAGTCAGATTTCCATTAAATGTTAGTTTTTGTTTTAAACAGAAGTGACCTTGTATTTGTTGACAAATTTAGTCGATTTGATTAAATAAATACAAAGTAATTTTTACCTTGTTATCACGTGCCACTCTTTCTCTTAATGCTTTATAGAGTGTCGTGTGATGAAGTTGGTGAACTATGGAAAGATGTCAGCCTCTCTGAGCCGAGGCTCGCCCAGGACCGCCATCCAATCAGGACGCAGCAAGTCCCCCGCTTCCGGTAACTTACTTTTCTCCTCTTTCTCTCAAGGAACTTATTTGTGAATGAAATTTGACATTGTGACATGTGCCCTTACACCTGTGTGTCTGTGCGTGCGTGTGTTTGTGTGTGTGCGTGCATTCTCTCACAGTTTGGAGTTGTTTGCGCATGTCCTCGTGTGTTTGCTTAGTATTTTCTAGCTCATTACTTAACCAACCACCCGGCAAATGAAAACAGTACAAGCAAAGACTGCAATGAGCTGTGCGCAGGGTCTGGCTTTATTTACTGTGTGTGTGTGTGTGTGAGAGCTGTGCCTTCTGAATATCAATTCAAATAAGAAAGATTTTACTGGGGAGTGAAAAAAAAGGGGCAAAAACGGGGGAGATGGGTAAAGAAAATGGAGGGAACCAGAGGGAAAGGGGTTGACGACTCAATCCCGCAGATCCACACAATCGGTTCTTCACATGCCATACTAATAAAATGTATAAAATGGTGAGGGCTTGAACTACTATCTGCTACATTCTTCATGCCAATTGTCAGGGCCGGCGCAAGGCATAAGCAAACTAAGCGGCTGCTTGGGGCCCCCTGGCCACCAGGGGGCCCCAAGCAGCCGCTTAGTTTGCTTATGCTGCAAGCAGCCCTAGTTTTGTATTATAACCTCACTGTATTCGTTTATAATTTTCGCTATAACATTATAGCGTGACATTTGTGCCAATTATCTTCTAGCACAGGTGACTGTGCGTGGTGGGAGGGGGGCCCCCAAATCAAATTCTGCTTAAGGCCCCCAAGAGGCTCGGGCCGGCACTGCCAATTGTATCCAGCTCTGGGTGTGTGTGTCTTTGTCGATGTGTGTTTCTGTCTTTGTGGAAAACTGTGCGTAAAACGCATAGTTATGCAAAGCTCACTGACCTTTTCATCCTTCCTGCTTTTATTTGGGGATTTGACAGCACCGAGACCTTTTTGGGTTGGGAACGATTCGATGGGGGAGGCCAAAATGGAAACTTCCTTCTGAGAAAATCACTGAGCCTTCTGTTGAAGCGCACACGCAGCCGTTGCAGAATGGAAACAACCAGTTGTTTATATGTTTTGTGTGAGGCCGAGGTACAAGTAAGAGGAGAAGATCGGTAACGGCTCCGTTGGAAGGAGCAAAGTTCTGCATGTGGTTGGCTTGAAAACTTTGAGGTAAAGGTGATGAGAATGAGTCATACGATGTCTGATCTTGCTGAAACAAGTCAGAATTTAAGGTGTATTCTGATGTGCGTGTGTGTGTGTGTGTGTGTGTGTGTGTGTGTGTGTGTGTGTGTATGTGAAATAAAGAGAGAGAGCGAGAGAAAGACACACACAGAGACAGTGAGGAGGAAAAAAAGGGACTCCTCCCGGTTGCCATGGAAACATAGCACAGTAGCAGCATGAAGCTACAGACACAATCGTCTGTGAAAGCCATATATGGCGGGGACTTCCTGTGAAATGGCCTGCAGTGGCCAACGCAGCGGACTGACGCTCGATCCCGTAGCTTCTGAGAAACATTCCCCCTGCGGCGCCGCGTCTGCTGCTTAACATCATTAGATGTTCCCTGATTGCGGTGGACTGTTGTGCATCCTCGTCCCTGTCCTGCGTGCAGAGGTCGAGTGGAGCGACGGGAGGAAATGAGAGATAATTGATAGATCCGCTGTTCAGCCCCGTCGGACATCCTGCCTGCTTTTATGATCTAATGTTAACCGTCAATATCCACAAACGTCAGCGTTGTGCCTTCCTTCTAGGACAATTTGTCCCACAATTACGTTGATAGTCAACAACGGCTGATGCTATGTGCTGTGTGGCTTATTGACAAGATAAGATAATCCTGCCTTTGGCTCGCAGAAGGGAAATATAAAAGGTGCTCATTCTGTTTTTCTACATGTTCACAAGAAGACCTCACAAGAGTCCTGTTTCACCACTGAAAAGAAAGAAACATATAACCCATATTTACATTTAACGATTTTAGAACACTAATAACACGTATGCTACTGAGGAAGTCCTATTTATTCAATAATATTGATATGATGATCTCATCGCAGAATGAAGCTTACTTTGGGTCGACCCAAAATAATGTGAGAAAACAATTTGCGCTCATGCTCTCTCTCGCTGTCTCGCCATCTGTTTTTGATGCTAAACGTCAGCAGAGGAGTGTGATGGTGTCAGCGAGAATCCCTCGTGAGGCTTTAGGATCTCACCTTTCTCTTTCTGTCGCGAGCAGCTAGCTGCGTATGCCGGTTGAGACTCGCTGGTGAAGCTTTCAGGGCGAGTAAAGCACAGACAAATCCAGAGTACAGAGGATCTGAATTGCATCCCAGTGACTTCTGCAGCCTCACAAATCGACTTAACAAGCAAATAAATAACCAGACGCTAAAGAGAGACTCATTCTGGTATTGATATTTGCATGAATGATATTGGCGGGCCTCCAGGCGGCTCCAGCCAGGTACAATATTTGACTGTTTGGGGCTTTGACTGTTTGTTTCTATAATACATACCAAAAATTAGTTAAGAGCATAACTCTCAGATTTCACGTGCAAACCTTTCAGAATATCTTCGCATACATGAACTTCTATTTATTATCATGCGCAGGAACCACATGTCTCTGTCATTACTCATGTTTCATTTTAGCCACACAGTATGTGTTTGATGTGGTACGGTTCTCAAAATACTTCCGATAACCCGCGTGCGATAAGGAGCACATGATGATGATGATGCTGACGAAGATGAATAATTCATCAATGTTGCAAATGCCAGCTCACAAAAAAAAGAACATATCTCTGGTTCGGCCACCACTGGCTGCATATCAACCTAACATATTCCATGAACATGTTGAGGCCCTTCTCTTGTTTTTTTTTTAAATGAATTTCCCAACATGGGGCCTATGTATCCTCCGGCATGATGCCCAGCGGGAGCGCTGAGGTTTTTCACATTAATTGCTAGCACAGTTTCCTTGAGTTTCATGCAGACGTGCAGAGCAGGTGGTAAAAAAGCCAAAAAAATGGCGATCACATAGTTGTCGACCTGGTATACTGCATCCAATATGAGCATTACATTTCCAACTCATGTGATTATGTGTCTGACTGGCTCTGTCTTGATTGATCTTTGAAAAACAAATATAGAATATAGATTTATAGACATTGAGATATATATAATATAAGATGGAATTTGTCTGCAGCATAAACGAACAAAGTACAGAAGCATTTTCACATTTTCTGCTGGTACAAATCTCAATCTCAAAAAACCTGTTCTCTGGTGGTAGATAATCCATCATATGGTTGCGTTTTACTCTCCCTCCCTCCCTCCCTCTCCCTCTCTCCGTCCCCGGTGCGCGTCAGAGTTTGCGCAATAAGCATCCTTTCCTCCTCGCCGCCTTGTGCTCAGCGCCGCTCCGTGTGTCCCATTCACCACAGTTTACAATCACACTCGGACGAAGCGCACACACGAAGGTGCTGTTCTTTCCCCCCCCCCCACCCCCCTTTTTTTGTCCGTGTCTCCCGTTGGATTATCACTGTGTTTTTTCCATCATGCTGGAAGAGGAAGGTAGGAAAACGCACCGAATACTCGTCGGCTTTAAAACGGCGTGAACTTCACGTGCTCCTTCTCGGCTCGGACGGAGACGCGTGTGACTTTGAGTATCATCGCCTTCTTGTAGGATGTCCTTTTTAAACGTTGCGGCTCCCCGTTGTGTAAGCGGGCGGCGCGTCGCTCCGTGCGCGTAACGACGGTGATGAATTTCATCAATGAAGATGTCCGGGAGTTGTTTCCACGATGGCGGTTTCTCGATTTCATTTTTCATGGCCTCGTTTGCAGAGTGTGTTGGGGCTCCTAACGCGGTGGCAGCCGGTGGTCTTCTGTGCTACCTCTATCTCTGTGTTGAATAATTCAGAAAGTTCTCTGATCTCTGCGGGGAATAAACACCACACAGTGCGTGTTGGACCACTTGTCAAAAAATGGGTGAAATTGACGAGAATATTAGCAAAAATGAAAACCAAGAAATGCAGTGTTTGTATTGTCTCATTGGGACTTATTTTCACGTATTGTTATTTGATAAGAGTTATTTAAAACGAAATCATTCAGACCATTGAAGCTGATTTAGAGCTCTGTAAGAACAGAGCGTTTTACCAAACACACCAAAACATATCATGATGACAATGCATACACATTCGTTTTGGTTTATGTTCCCACTTTCATAAACCCATGTGTCGGCTGTGGGACCACCTTGACTTGAGATGAAGACAAAAGACAGTAATCCAGGTTTTTAGTAAGGCGTATTCCCTGTGTGCAAGCTAATGAGGATTTTAGGCTGTTTTTTTTTAATCAGTCATTTGTAGCACACAGGACTGTGGTGCAGCGTTGATTGACCTGATGTTCTTGTTTAATGAGGTGATGCCGCCGGCTTGTTGTGCTGTGCTGCAGCTGGAGAAATTGTATCCAGCTGAGGTCAGAAGTGCGAAATATGAGGACAGCCCGGTGTTGTGTGTTGACTTCCTGCAAATCACTTGAAGGCTGGTCTGGGCCGCCGTTATTCAGAGCGCATCTTTTCTTTCTGAAGGTTCAGGTGGCTTGTTTCAGGGAAATTTGAAGCAACAGGAATGGCACTGTGTAAAAAAGGGCAGCGTGGACTTCCGTGCTCTTCTCTCTCTCGCTCACTCCCCCTCTTCCACCTCCACCTCGTTCATGTGAATGCAGAGACGCCGAGGGCGGAAGAGTGGGCTGCTGCTGCTGCTGCTGCACACTCGGAAATAAAGCTTTTACCAGACAACACCATCAGGATAAAAGGATTCCCCGTTGCGATCATTCTCACCCACCTCACGCAGCCCGCTCCATTTCCTCTTCTCGTTTTGTCCCATGCAGTGAACGGGGCGCCGGCCAGTCAGCTGTCCACTCCTCATTCGGGAAAATCGCCCAGCGCGTCTCCAACCAGCCCAGGAAGCCCGAGCCGATGTCAGGTGAGACGAGAACGTAACGCACACACGGACACTGAAAGCGTCGCCAACACAACCCCGTTCAGCGACGAGCCATGTGTAACACGTTGCCTCTATGTTCTCAGGAAAAGGACATGTCCGCGACTGAGCATAGGCCGACCTCATCTTAGAGCCGCTAGCAGTGCGAAGAAAAAAACCACAGCATCCCCAACATCTTAAGTGTCTCAGAAAAAGGGGGGTCTGGTGCTGACCTTTGACCTCACACAGTGGTACGCTGATTCCAAGAATGGCAGAGTCCTCTTAGGATCCTCTAATGTTACAACCCTCGCTCGCATCCAGTGCTGTTCGATTTTTAAAGGGCAATTCCTCATTTCAGGTTTTATTTCTTGTCCCATTCACGCTGACCCGTAGACCTGTTCCTTGTGGAAAACTGTTCGCCTCTGGTAGCTAACTAATGAAGGCTTTTTAGGGGTCTCAGTCAGTAAATTTTGCAACACATGATCTAAATATTTTGATTTCGACGTCAGTCTGAGAGACAAAAAAAAAAGGCCTAGTCAGTAATAACTACAGATCATGAATTTTAATTTATTTTTCATTGAGTTGTGTAAGAAACGTAGAAACACATTAATACTTGTAAATCAGATCATTTCCGACATGTCTTTACAATGTGTTTGCTGTAGCTAACACTGTGTGCACTGTGAAGCTGGTAGTCACTACGGAGAGAATACTGATGTGTTGAGACGAAGCATGCAACTCAATCGGGGGAAAAAAAAACGTCCACAGTTGAATGTTGCAGGGTGTTGGTGTGTTTGCACGTGTTCCAGATCAAAGTATTTGTAAATCCAGTCCTGGACAGTAACGATGGTGAGCTTTTAATATCCGCCTCAAATCCTAATCAGTCCCTGCTTTCCCTCAGATGCACTTTAATTTTGCTGCTCAAGCCTGCTGCTGATTAAGTTCCTTTTCCCTCTTAGACGCGCTCCGTTCACCTCCCCCTCTTGAATTAACTTCGAGACAAAGCACTGTATCATTTTTGCCAGAACAATTTTTTTTTCAAGATTTCTCAATTTCTTTTTTTTTGGTTGAGTAAATTAGTTTTTAATAGGACCCAGAATGTTATAGTGGTCTGTGAATTATTTTAGTGTGTGCAGGCTAAAATCAGCATAGCGTGAATAATTCATCTCTTGAGCTCAGCCGCGTCTGTCTCGTGCTACATTTGCCCGGCGGAATGAATGAACGAATGGTGGAGAGTCTTCCCATCGCTGCTGAGGTCACGTCGATGTGATATGAAGGGTCAGCCGGGACAGATCAGGGACACACCAGATTTGGGTTGTAGCTACTGAGAACAGAACCGGGTGCACCGCAGCTCCCACAGTCGTCTCAAAAGTAACAAAAGTGGGTCACCATGGATTTCATTGTGGAAAGTGAGACAAGTTGGCAAGCGCAAACAATTTGGAATTGTCTTTCTTTTCTTCTACTTTTTACAGTACACAGTTTTTTTTAATACACTTCTTACTCATATTTCCTTATTTAATTCGGAGTTAGAGATTGAAGGACGGTTTACCAGATGTAGTGAGACAAAGGAATAAAAATATCCCTCCATCCTCTCCAGGTTGAAGCACACTACACGCCTACACTTTAGACATCACAAACTAGCTATGCGATGCACCCCTGACCTCTATTTTTGTAGTTTCTGCATTTTTCAACCAGAGATTATCTAGGTCTCTGTACTTCGCTGATACTCTGTACTAAACCTGCAATGGAAGGAAGGAAGACTCGCATCACGTTATCGCTGCTCTCCGCTCTCCAGCTACATGGTGAAATTCCCGCTCGCCACTTCTTACTTTTGCTATTCGCACAGTTAGTGATTCATTCCCTACGTCTCCTCTCCCTAGTAGAGTCTAATTTCTCTTTCAGGCCATCTGTCAACGTGCATCACTTCCCCCCCCAGCCACCCATCTTTACAACCCCCCCCCCCCCCCCCCCCCCCCCCCCCCCCCCCCCCCCCCCCCCCCCCCCCCCCCCCGCTGTCATTTCCCATATGAAAGGGTTTTAACTTCACGGGAAGAAATTGTATTCAATCATTTCTCTGGTAGATTAAGTCGAAGCTTCTTGGAAGTAGGCGCCTGACACTATATTTGCACGTCGCCTGTGTGTAAACAGGCATGAATAATCGTAAATATTGAATACACATGCCAAAAGCCTTTCATTGTTGTGCTTACAACTTCTCACCATAATAACACCGAAAATGCAGTACGAATCCAGCCAAACCTAAATGATCCCTTTCCTTCAATTTAAACCGTATAACATCTGGTGCTCAAAAAACGACTAAAACATATTGAAAGCCACCATGAATCTCTTTCCGAGGCCGCCACAGAACCCTGAGTGACCTGTTATGAGAATAGCATTATAGTTCCCCTCGCTGGACCCTGCCTTTAACCACTTAGAAGCACTTTGCTGGCTGATGTGGGCTGCTCGCACATCCTGACCTATTTCCCAAGGCAGAACATTGCGTGTGTTTCCCATGGAAGCACTCAGAGATGCACACAGAATCTCTTCCACGCTGGTGTACGCTTCAGAAAAAAAAAAACGTTATTACTTGAAATCCCCTTTAGTGGACAGACAGTGGACACATGTTACGCGTTTTATACGTCCCGATTCCCGATGGCGTGCCCCCTCTGCTTCCGCTTTGCTCCGTAGGTTCTTTTCAGGGCCACTTTTCTCGTCCCTTTGACTTTGCTCTGCAGTAATATTTAATCTCAAGCCCCCAGGCCACACACTGACACGCGTTTTGTTTACTGTCGGTGTCCGTCCTAAAAGCACGTGCGGATAAATCGTATCGCCCGCCAAAGTCACGTTTCTTTTTCACGTCGAACGAGGAAAACGGACATAAAACGAGCCAACACTCTGAGCGCGGTGACCGACAGATTGAAGGCAGGGACAAACAGAAGGTCCGCGATGCCAATACAGCAGCTGTGATTTGGTCCGGTGTCTGTGTGAGCGATTGACACAAAGAAAGTGAGGAGCGTGAACCGTAGTATGTCACTTGCATCCTCCTCTCAGCGTTGACTCATTCACTTCCATAATCCTTTGAATTGCATGCTCCATCTCTCATTACCTCCATATTTTTTTTTGTTGGGTGATTCATAATTAAATTCTGTGTGAACATGCGGGTGTCTGTCTGTGTGTGTGTGTGTGTGTGTGTGTGTGTGTGAGACAGACAGAGATAGAGATAGCCGACTGAAGGGTTGTTTTTAAAAAGGTGTTAATTATTGTCTCATCTCATCCATGTGAGTGTGTTGTTACTTGAGAGTATATTTGTTTTTTTGGTTAACTGGTTTGTTAATTATGTCTTGTTGATGTCCTTAGGATTTTGTTCTGACTGTATATCCGCCAAAGGGACTGGCTGCAGCACATGACCAAACTTGGAGATTTTGCAATTGCTGCAATTTTACAGCTTAAACTTCTTTCCTATTTTATTAACTTGAATTCACTCGCCCGCATGATTGAAATGCCAGTTAAAATATCTTTTAGTCTGCAACATTGCTTTTTGCAGAGGGCTTCAGGATATTGTTTGGTACTGATTGTCTTTTTGCTCGAAGGCAAATTATCATTCTATAATCATTCTATCATTCTAATTAATATTCTATAACCCGTTCCATTACTTACATATTGGAAGTTTGTCATGTAAAGGCCGCCAGCTCTTCTTGGCTCATTTGTTTCTGTTTGTACCTTATTTTTCTTTTCTTTAATGTATTCATTTCCATTTGTGTAAGTCATTAAATTCATTGTCATTTCATTTTCCTATTGTGTTTTTATTCTGATGCTCCCCATGTGTGTTAATTAACACCATCATCATGTTCATCACGGGCAAAAACAGATCATCATCATCATCCTCTTCATCATTTCCAGTAGGTGTCTATTCCGTTTTTCCTCTTTTTTAAAGCATTTGATCATGTTCCCGGGATTCCGCAGGATTGCGGCACATAAACATCGTGATTAGGAAACGTCCCTGTGTCCAACTGGCAGACAGTGACACTGTTGATCTCAAATTGATTGTGTTTCCTGTCTGTCTAGACACCAAAACAAGAGCTAAGAAATATCATCTCCTCCGCCTCCTGCGTTCTTTTGAGAGTGGGAACTTGGGACAAAACAAAGTGCCCTATTTCTATCTCATCCCATTCGACGCTTCCCCCACTGAAGCAAACGGAAATAAATCCTGCTTCCACTAGATATTGAGTGTGGAAATGACAGGAGATGCTGCTGTAAAGGAGGTTTGGCTCCCTCGGCTCGAGACGCAGAGAGGGAGACCGTTTTAGGATGTGCGTTGCTTATGAATTCAAACGGGGTCACTGAGGATAAGGCTCCATTACTCTTCAGTCGCTTCGGTGAACGCGTGGTGCGGAATTCTGCTGTTGACTCACTTCCTTTTTAATCGTTTCTGCTGTTTAACGTCTGAGATGATCCTCCCTATTTAAGGCTTAATTCACGTTAATGCAGAAAATGCAAAGCAGTCATGATGTTAAAGGTTTTTCTGTGTGTGTGTGTGTGTGTGTATATGTTTTTTTGTTGTTTGTTTGTGGTGTGAGTCACAGCCAGAGCAAAAGTGTAGAGACATCAAGGCAGGAATAGTGTAAGGTGTGCAATGGGGAGAAAGCTGGATGGTCTAACAATAACAAGACCGTTCCTATATCAGACGCCATACGCCTTTTCTCATAGTCTCTTTGTTCCCCCCATATCTCTCTCCCTCACGGTCTCTTCTCGCTCTGTCTGTCACTCCATCTGCCTCATAGTTATTCACACAGGAAAAAGGGACTCGATGTTCATAGAAGGGCACCTACCTCCCAGACAGCAAACAGGAAATGGCCATATATAGACCTCTGTCTCCTCTGTCTCATAAGCTGCCTCTCCTCTCTCTTCTCTGTGAGCAGTTTCCATAGCAACGGTGTTTTGTTTCCCTCGGTGGCAGGAAGAGAGAGAGAGATAAGAGCCAGTAGAGGACAGGGCTAGATGTTGGATAAGGACACGAGAGAGGCGAATATGCGATTCAGGGTGAACGAATAAAGGAGCAAATGACGGATGTTTTGTAAATAAAGCAAAGGAGGGTCATTGAATTGAGGAGTGCTAAGTGGGTTTTCTTGTTCTGGTGCCCGAGCAAAAACAACATTACGAAAACTAAAACTGGCCTGTCTCACCTGGGTGGCTTTCGGGTCACACTAGCAGAGATGAGCAAACGGGCCGGCAGCTACCTGAGTTGAGATGTAAGGCGGCTCAGCTTTGTAAATAGTTTTCACTTCTACGGTGTTATGATGGATGGCTTTTCTTCGTTCTACCGACCTCTCCAGCCTGTATCGCGGTCCGGCTGGATAGCATGAATATTAGAGGTTGTGTCTAGTTTTCAGCATGCATTCAAATGCACTGCGCTTTCGTTGCAAACAGACTTTGTAAAAGGAGGAGCATGTTAGCTGGAATATCAAATGTTGATGCCAAATGGGGCCTCCTTTTGCACATCACGTTTTTCCTTGACATCATTTGTTCAGGGTTATTAAAATGACAGGGGGCAGGCCAAAATTCAGCAAACATCTCATCTCTATGATGGACTCGAGTGTGAATTCTTTGGTATAAATTCACCATTGGAAAGCAAAAAAAAAAACTACAATTGCACTGAAATGAGAGATGAAAGTAAAATGTAGCATCACGAACAAGCTGCTAATGCACTGCTCTCTAATGCACATGGATTGGCTCACGCATCTCATAGTGCTGACCGTATACATACGATTGATAATTCACATTGGCCAGCTTACATTGGAGAATTATTATGATCTCCCCTCCAATCACGGGCCAGGCTGCATCTGCAGGATTTATTCGAGCACTGGAAACCTACCAGAGGACAGAGATTTTTCACATTGGTGTCCTCCGGACTGACTGCGAAGCCGCAGAGAAGGGACAAAGAAAAGTGAGAACCATGTCCCGCTTTCCGAATCAATAACGTGGTCCAAATGTGGTGGCATTTTGTTGAAGTTCTGGAAAAGAGAAAGATGGACAGCGGAGGTGCGCATGAAACGGGGGAAATTCGAGAGGCTTAGATTCTCATTTACAGTCCCGACCAGACCGTAGCTCTCGCCCTCGGTGCTTCCATGACAACCAGACAGAAGGTTATGAGGTGGAGGGCGTTATGACTTTTTGTCTTTAGATAGATGCAAACATTGCATCTCCTTCCCCTGCAGAGCCTCCTGTTCTCCAAGTACCTCAAAGGCAGTGTTCATTCAATTGTTCATTTGTTTTAAATTAAATTCTTTTAATGGAAAAGAGATTACTGGGATGCGGTTGTTTGTCCACCTCAGACACACACTCTCTGAATTCGTAACCGGTTTATTTTTAGTCAAGTAAATCTGTTTTGCTCTTTTTGTGAGCACAGTGTACACAGAGCACAAGGCCGCTGTATACAGCAGACGCAATGTGCAAACAAAAAGACAGGCGTAAGGATGTTCTGAGTCGCACAATGTCCTTTCGTCTATTCTTGGACTTTCCAAGTGTGGAATGGACCACAAACGACTGCGTGCAATAACAAAAAGGTCTATTTGACACCCTGCTCTCCGTCTCTGCAGGAGTCCCAGGGTTCTTCTGCCTCTTTGTCTTCCACTAAAGTTTCCGGCTCAGTGGAGGACAGTGATGAAACTGTTACTGAAGGTGAGAAAAATGACTGTAACAAGAACGGCCCATCTGTCCCATGGCCTGGCAAATATCATGCATGTCTGAATCATTTTTGTGACCTTTGATGCATCTTTCTCTGTTGTGTTGTACATCCCTTTCTCATCCCCTCTATCTCACCCCCTTCTCTGGGGTTTTTGTTCTTGTCTTTGACTCCATAAAACACTAACAATGAACGGTTACAACTGTATTCATTTATGCTGAGTCACAGATCTCTAACATTTTCATTTCATTTACATATTGAGGATCTTCTAATTAAACCAATATAATTAATTTATACATAACTGACCATAGCAAATTTGTCATTGTATTTACTAGTTTGCCATTTAAAGAGCTTTCTGCAGAGCATAATATGACCATATGTTGAACATTGGATTTAGACGCCTCATTGACTTTGAAATTAATTTTGAACAATAAAATCCATAGTTAAAATAAATTATAACTATTCTATTTGACTGTTCTTCATATTTTCACATATCTGTTCATTTGTAGTCTCCATTTACCCTGTCTTTCCATTTATTAATGTATTACTATTAATAAACATATGACCAACCGTGGTGCCGTGTTAAATATGATTTCCTTGATATTAGCAGAATAGGCTACAGCTTTCAACAAGGCTCTTAGGCTCGTCCTAATTACCTGTGTGTGTACAATTAGTCTTAATCTGCCAAAGGAAAAGCGTAAACGTGGGTCCCGCAGCCCCTCTGAACCTCGTTCTCCCTCTCGGTAGCTGAAGTTCTAGTCGACAAGGTTCCTGCCGTGCCGTCCTACATCTCAGACCGCTACAAGGTGGGACGCACGTTAGGCGACGGGAACTTTGCAGTCGTCCGAGAATGTGTGGAGCACACCACGGGACGGGAGTACGCTCTGAAGATCATCAACAAGGGCAAATGCAGAGGCAAGGTAAAGTAGGACTCCAGAGGAACACAAGTACTCTGCAAGGCTCCCTGTCCTTAATAGGGAAACAGTTGCTTGGCCTGAATGTTACGCATGCAGACAAAAAGAGCTTAGGTCTATTCAAAAATGGTATGATATATGTACAGAGGTAACTCTGGAAGATGACTCTGATCTACTTTTTTAAGTTCAATGAAACTAATAAACAATAAAGAAGAAGAAAACAAAAAGCTTACGGTTCATAGGTGCACATCATTTCTATGCAGGGTTTGTTAAACAGGAGCTGTTGCACTTACAAAGTAATTACAATTGTCTGAAAATCCAGTTGTCACTGACCTCCAGCAGTTTAACTTCTTGTGGTGCTTCGTTACTCTCACCCATCACACCTACGCAGGACCTGTTTTTAACAAATGAGTTTCACTTGGCTAAGATCTTATTTCAATTCCTATTTCCAGGAGCACATGATCCAGAACGAGGTGGCCATCCTCCGGAGGGTCAAACATCCAAACATTGTTCTGCTCATAGAAGAAATGGACACTTACAGCGAACTCTACCTGGTCATGGAGTTGGTCAAGGTGTGTGTCCACGCATCTATATAATACTTGCATGATTTTTTTGTTGTGCTTGTGCGTCCTCTGCCCTGGTAATGGACAGGCCATTATGAAGCAAACGATGCATTCCAAACAGTCCCACACTGCGGCTTCCAGGGAACCGGCCTCTGGCCCGAAGCCCGCGTTCACATTCTTTCTCCTCCATCGCTCTCTGAGTGAGGAAAAGTTGGTGCATAATTCAGGAGCCAGGAGTGTAATCCATCTGTTCGTGATGTGCTGCAGAGTACTACAGAATATAGATGAGAGGCAATCTGTGGAGAAAGTGAGTGTGCGTGTGAGCGGGTCCAGAGTAGGCGGATCAAGAGGAGGCTGCTGATGAATGAGGAAGAGAGAGTCTCTTCACGAGCCGCTGGGACGCGGAGAGAGAGAGAGAGAGACACAGACGGATGTTTGAAAGGGTGAGAGCAGCGAGAGGCCGAGAGACGGCTGAATAGTAACAAACCAACTTTGTGGCAACTATTTTTGCTGCCGCATGACGAGGCGCATACATTTTTTTTTATATGCCATGAAAGAACTAAAGTGACTCGTGCAGAGGCCTGACCTCGAGCCCATCCAGCACCTTTGGGATACCACCAGTAGCCGGGCCTCGTCGCACAACACCCGCAGCTGACCTCGCTAATGCCCTTTCAGCTGAATAAAAGGAAACCCCCCCCCCCAAAGGAGAATTGGGCATGTTTAAGCAGCAACGTCCAACCCTTTGAAATTTGGATCACATAGACGTATGATAGGCCGCATGCAACAGTGTGTCTGAGTCTGTGCTGAATGAGAATTGGAGATTCAGCACTATTTTAAGCTTCTGTTCTATTTAGTCCACCCAGAGAAAGAGAAACACATGGGATGGAGGGGGTGCGGGGGGGAGAAATGTATGAAGGGAACAGCTTCAAATGAAAGTGAAACCAAGGAGAGGAAGAAAGACATGCTCGTAAGAAAAGGAAAACCCTGCATCAACTTGAACCCGCTCTAGGTTCCGGACGTGAACACGCAAAAACAAAACTTACAGAAACCCACCCGTCATCTGTGATGTTGTTCTGCAGGGGGGAGATCTGTTCGATGCGATCACCTCCGCCAACCGATACACTGAGAGGGACGCCAGCGGCATGCTCTACAACCTGGCCAACGCGATCAAGTACCTCCACTGCCTCAACATTGTGCACAGAGACATCAAACCAGAAAACCTGCTGGTGAGTTCACACCGGAACGGGTCCGCATGGGGTTTCACTGTGTACCGCTCAGGGTCCTGATGTCTTGCCGCAGTTCGGCCTCCCTCCCATATCACTCACTCTGGACTCCTCACAGAGGAGAGAGATGACTCATCCCCGCTGCCCTCACACCTCCAGCTTTCTTTCTTGTGTGTGCGAGCCATCCCTCCTTCTGCCTTCCATTTAACCTCCCGGGTTGTTTTTCTCACTCTCTTTCCTCAAATGCGCTTGTTCATTCACTTTTTCACCAGTGTAATTGCTGATTGAAAGTGAGGGATTTGCACATTTTGTCCCCCCCTCCCTCTGAGAACCCAGGGACACTGTCACTAAGAACAAAAGGTTGATCGATTTTTAGATTCACAGGATAGTTACATTTTCTGCATAGAAAAAGAAAACAAATCCCTAAATCCATTCAAGTTCCTATTTTTTTACAGTATTTGTTGTATGTTTTGAAAGGTGTACGAGCATGCGGACGGCAGCAAAAGTCTGAAACTCGGAGACTTTGGTTTGGCGACTGTGGTGGACGGTCCCCTCTACACTGTCTGCGGGACCCCGACATATGTAGCACCTGAAATCATCTCAGAAACAGGGTAAGAGCAAGACACAGCACATGCACCATGTACAGTATAAGTCGTGTCTAAATGCAGTCGGGCTGCACGTTACAGATCATCTTTCATATAACTTGGTCATGACATGTCTTTGGTGCAGGTACGGCCTTAAGGTGGACATCTGGGCAGCTGGAGTCATCACCTACATCCTGCTGTGTGGTTTCCCACCCTTTCGAGGGTAAGCGAATGCCACTCAGTGAAAAATAATTTTTACTCGCAAAATGTCACATTCAGAGTTGTGTGTAAGTTCCTCAAATGGCTTTTTTTACTCCTGAAAACCAAAAAAAAATGTATTTCTTTGTTTGCAGGAGCAGTGAGGATCAGGAAGTGCTTTTTGATCAGATACTCATGGGACAGCTGGAATTCCCCCTGCCGTACTGGGACAACGTGTCAGAGACAGCCATGGTAAAACAAAGCTATGTTAAGGAAGTCGAATCCACTCGTTTTGAGTGAACTCACTTGACCCGCCGATGTATGTTTGCTGCTGAAGGAGCTGATTCGATCCATGCTGGAGGTGGAGGTGGATCAGAGATATACTGCCCTCCAGGTGCTGGAGCACCCTTGGGTGACCGTAAGTGCAGCTTGTATTCAGTTTACATAAATTGAGTCATAATATCTTCCCACGAGGGCTTATTTTTTTTTCTCCCTGCTCTCTCGCCTTGCTTGGTGCAGGACGACGGTCTGTTTGAGAACGATCATCAGCTGTCAGTAGCAGGGAAGATAAAGAAGCACTTCAACACCAGTCCGAAAGGCAACGACACCACGGCAGGAGAGTCGGTCATTTCTGTAAGTCGATGCTTACAGATGCTGCGATCCACTGTTCACTTTCACACATCTGAAGCTGTTGTTGCATTGATTTTTTTTATAGAGCTCTGTATTTCTTCCTTTGCAACTTTCTGCCTCCAAAGCTGGAGTCCCCTTTTGTGTAGTTGGTGTCTCATTCTGTGTTTGGATTGATTGTGCTGGTTTCTCTTTTGTATTCAGTTGGATGACAGCTTTTCTATGCAGAGATCTGGATCGTTGGATTTCTACCAGCACCCGGCCATGTACTGGACAAGGTACGCCAGGTTTCCATAGAGATTCCACCGCGTTGATGGTCACAAACTATGGAGATATCAAAGCAAATCAAGCTGGTGTCTCTGAAATTTCCTTGCTCGTTCAACTTCAACTTTAGTGATTTTTGTATTGATGTGACGATCCCTACCTGGCTGCGTCTAATGACACCGTCACGTTCACTACCTAACTCCTGTTTTGTGACTTCATCCACCATTGATTTATGGAGGATCTAGAAGTTCATTGTTCTAAAGCTACATGGCTCATACAAATTAACTAATAAATAAACATAACTACGTAGATTGAATCTCTAGTTGACAGAGCAAACATCATGCAAGATATTAGACGTTGAAGCTGAACTTTTCATCGGGGCTTTGATATAATATATTGGGGTTTTTTTGTACTTTTGTTTAACCCTCTTTTCACTGTCCAATTTATTAACAATTAATAACTTAAAGAGCACACGCACGGCTCTCCTGGTCCTGCATCCTGAATTACTGAATGAATCTGTGACCACATGGCTGCATCGGAGGAGATAACCATAACGTTCTCCTGTTCCTCCCTCATTCAGGCCCCCCCTCTTGATAAGGAGGGGCAGGTTCTCAGATGAGGACGCTACCCGAATGTGAAGCCACTGCTTTTGCAGATGACGCTAACGGTGACAACGGCAACAACGTCAACAACAACAAAAACTGAGGGGGGGGAGCCTCCCAGTTGCCTCCCTGGCCTGCCCGTGGCCCCTCCCTCTCCGACCTCTGACCCTTTCCCCCGAACCCCAGCCTCCCAGCCTCCCATCTGAATCTGATGACATCTCCATCAGCTCAGCCAGTCTCATGTAGTCCCCCAACTCGCCCTTCTAGAGAGGCAGAGGGGAGGAGGAGCAAAGAGGTGAAAAAACAGGAAATACTCCTCCAGCTCCTCCCTCTGTATGTAGGAGGAGGAGGAGGAGGAAGAGGAGGAAGAGGGGGAAGACGAGAAGAAGGAGGAGGAGGAGGAGGAGGAATAGGAGGAAGAGGGGGAAGACGAGAAGAAGGAGGAGGAGATCCCAGCATCCCCACAGTCTCTTTTCTGAAGAGATGACAGGGTAAAATCGTGGACAAGAATGAGGCGAAATACTTTTTCATTTATTCATTTTCAACGATCTCTCATCTGAGCACATGTTGAAGAGCTCAAGGAGCGAGAAAGGGGCGACAGCATTGTTTATCCTTCTGTGATGATCCGGGCTCAACATGGATATGTCCTAATGATGAAGCAGCTCCACAAGGCAATATGAGGAATATGGACCAATGTTCATCTTTTATTGAACCTTATTTATCTATTATTTAGTCAGTGCATTTTTTAATATGTCTTTCCCTTTTGCATAAAGAATACGTCTTTTTTGGATTGTCCTGAAAGGAAAATACATAATCAAAAAGTGTGTAGAAGTAGAGGCCAGAACTGTTAAAGTAGTCCAACACAGGATATTGTGAGTAATTGAGTGTAGAGGAGTTTATTTCTTACAAATTTGTTAAGATACATGATCAAATCTGCCTCTGTGCTATAATTCTGTGCACCACACAGCATTGGGGTTGCCTTCCTGTAACGTTGGATCGCAGTTTTACAGTTTACACATACACGCACCTTTCACAGAGACTGCAATTAAGACAATAACAGTGCATTTAATCCCCCCTTGTAATTGTGTTGATTCATACGTGACATCTTGATACACACAATTCAGCAGCATTTGGGTGCTCGTGTAGCAAAGTCAACGCTATTTTCTTCATGCGCAGTTTCACTGAATTTTTGCCATATTAATCTTGATATTTTGTAATGCTCATGTACACATGGGAAGCCTGGTTTTCGTTTTTGTTTTTAAGACGTAAACACTAAAGACATATTTCATCCGATATTCCAGCGGCTAAGACAGGTATAAGTGTTCCAGCCTACCATTTGTATGGTTTATGAGGGCTGCCTATTTGCACAAAGTACTGTAGTCTAGGTGCAGTCCAAATAAGAGAAGAACCAGCAGCACTCCTGAAAAGCAGTACAGTCAAAAGGACGGGAGAGGATAAAGTTCAGCTCTGTACAACCTCATTCATGACTTTATTTATTCAGATGAAAGCATGACAGACATACAGTAGCCTTTTCTTGAATACAAAATGGTTCTGTGATGAAGTATTGTTTATATGTTATGTAAATAGCATAATTTAATTTATTTTGATAGTTCACAATACAGTATATTTATTTACTAGTAATGACTCAATTAAAAATATTAAAAAAAGAAAAAATCCATATATGTCTATCAGTCATAGGAATAACCTAGATGAGATCACCAGGTCGAAACCGTATAAATGAGTTGGAAAAAAAAAAAAACATTTCAAAATGACGTTTGTACACAGGGATTGATGTCACTTCCTTTTGTAACGGCAACCAAAAAGGGGAAGTCCAGTAATTGATCAAAAGGAAGCACAGGGAAAGCCAGAGAAGAGAGAAGGTGATTTCTTTTCCATTCTTAGGGCTGATCTACTACGGCTACGAAGGTCTGTACTAATTGTCATCTTAACTCATATACAGTTATGTGCCACCGTACTAACCAGATCTGTATGACTTAGTCTAGCTGTTGAAATCCACTCATTCCGACTCAAGCGGTTTACCAAAGTGCTCTGACAGCTGCACTACAGTATTACAATTGTCGACAAAAGTTTGACAATGGTGTATCAATAATAGTAATAATAAAAATTGGTTTCAAAAACACATTTCCAGTGTCTTGTGTAGAGCTTTATTATGGTTCAATGTGTCAGTTTTAAAACAGACAAATCGTAGATCATGCATGTGGCAACAGACAACTAAGGGTCCCCAAATCTCTGAGTTTGCAACGAACAGATTTAATGATTGTTGTTCAACATGCAGTTGGAATGATTGAGGCAACTTTCTAAGACACAATTGTTCAAGGAATCATATTATGACTTCTCCAAAGCATTATGCTTTAAGTGTCTCTCAGGTCATACAATGAAAATTTGAAAAAGAATCAGGAATCACGTCATGTCATCATTCATATTTTATTTGCTGAAGTTAGTGATTTGGATGAGATGTATATATATTTAAAAACTAGTGGAAAGATATAACAATATCGTAAGACATAATATATAATATATTATGATCTGATATTTCTAATTTAATAATATATGCAACTGTACTTTACTCTTACATATTCTCTTATAAACTAACTAATATGTAATGATGCATGATGTAAGCTACTTTATTACGGCAGAAAATAAGGAGACCACGCGTCGTGTTGCGCGTTGGCCACTAGGAGTCGCTCTGTCAAACGGATCCAATCCAGCGAAGAAGAAAATTATTGTTATCGACAGCGGTGACATCTGAAACCCGTGGAAGTTAAGTTGTAGGACACAAGTCGTCCTACGGTTGAATACTCAAAGTATGTATTCATGACACACGACCTTCTCAAAATCGAATAATATAGGAATCTCGGTGGGAAGCTAAGCCGATTGACCTGAACTGAGCGTAGAGATTTGACATTTAGCTTGCTAGCTAGCTACACCCGTGCATCATGAGTGAAGATGACAATTCAGCATCGGCCAACAAAGACAAAGACTCGACCCTGTTGCTCACCAAAGACGGACAACGGTACTACGTGAGTAAGAGCGGAGTGGTCGACAGCAGAAATGTGATAACGCCGCACGAACCGGAAAACAACGTCTCCTCCTACGACATGGACGACCCCGACGAGGAGAGCGACGTCCTGGACACGTCGGATCCCAGAGACAGCGCCGCCAGCCCGGAGGAGCTCAACGACGAGGACACATCGGAGGGCGACAGCGCACCCAAGCAGTGCACCTACGAGGGCTGCACGGAGACCACCACGCAGGTGGCGAAGCAGCGGAAGCCCTGGATGTGTAAAAAACACCGCAACAAGATGTACAAAGACAAGTACAAGAAGAAGAAGAGCGATCAGGCCATGTCCAGTGGGAAAATTGACGTAAGCGCGTTCTTCAGATACTCTTCTTTTTTTTTAAATTCAACTTATCTTAGTCTTGTGAAAGATATTGCCACTATAAATTAGATTTGTATTACAGACTCACTTAATGTAAAGATCTTAGATGACTGAAAATAGCTTGAGTGTTTTGCATGCTATTTTAAACTCCTATACAAACCAAGCTGTCCTTGTTAATTGCCTGTTTCTTTTTCTCCATCTTTATGTGGCCGTCAGGACAACTCGGAGGAGCGGCCGGTGTCTGTGAACAAACAGCGCCTGGGCGCCATTGGGGACCGGCCAGCCAGGCCCTCTCTGATAGAGCAGGTCCTCAACCAGAAAAGACTGGTAAGTACTGTGTGGACAAACAACAAACAATATTGCATCTTTTTGAGGGATCAAGAGCCGCCAGTAGTTTTAAACTTAAACATTTCAGTGACCCATTATCCACCTGTCGTATCTACAGAAATATTCTGATTTTTGTTCTGAAATTTGAATGTGTGCGTTTCCTTCAGTCGCTGCTCCGAAGCCCTGAGGTGATCAGCTTCCTGCAGCAGCAGCAGCAGCTCCTCGCCACGCAGAGCCGCAGCCAATCACAGCAGCAGTTCCCAGGCTGTTGACGCCAGTCTGCCGGTGTTTGGCGCTGTATTCGGGATGCACAGCGCGCACTGAACAAACACTGCGTAAGTGGTTGGTAACCCTGTACTGTAAACGTGACTTTCTCCAGCCAGACAACCGCCCAGAAGACAGAATGAAGTGCTATTCAAGAGTTGTCTTAAAAGGCGCTTAGAACTATTGGTGCTATTTCTTTTAACTTTTTATGAATTAACTTTTCAATTCCCAGTCTTTGTGTTAATGCCCTGTTTTCATGTGACAAGAATAACAAGGGCTTTGGGTTGCGATTTTATCCAGATGTCAAAGTCTTTAACCGAATAGTCATGTGAGCTCAGTTTGACTTTTTGAGTGCTGCCAATGTGATGCTTTTCTGTACTGTTTTATCGTAGTTATTCCTCACTTTGTAGCCTGATGTTGCTTAAATATGTATGTGTTAATAACCTGTGACAATCAACTCTGTAAATTGTGTACATTTGTCCTGTTGATGACACATGGGGCTTGGATGAGGGCTCAGTCCCAATGATCATGCTAGCTATGTTGCATTGTACGCTACTGTGTGAATATGAGAGTAAATTATTAAATTTACATTGGAGAGTCTTTATTAAAAACTACTTTAATGGAAGAGAAAACTGTTTAATAGAATACATACAACCGTAATAACATTGACGACACGTAATGGCACAAGTACTTGAGTACCTTCGGATGTATCCTGGTTTTCTTGTCTTGGAGTGCAGTTAACGTCCCAATGACGGAGAGAGACGAGAAATAGCGTATCACAGTCTTGGTGGGATTACGGAACACTTGATAATTTAATTACACTTAATCGCAAACTTAATCACTCATGTGTTATGTCAGTTATGTAGCATGATTTTACAAAACTTGGGGTACTGGGTATCTTTTTGTTTTGAGATGACCCACAAAGACCCATAAGACAACACCTGGACATAGTGGTACATACAGAAGGTGGGAAGGACTTACAACAGACACACACACACACACACTCGTGTCCATGTTATGACACTGATGAAATCGGATTGTGGGGGGACCCCATCTGTGTGAGGACCTTGTCCAGCCATTGAAGGGGCCCGTGCAGATGTACCTCAATCCAGCAGGGGGTGCTGGTCACATCTTGACGGTGGTATTCAGCACCCCATCCCTGATGAAAACACACACACACACCAATAAATCTCAGCAGTTTAGTTTACTATTAAAACCACACAGGTGACGAGGAGAACCCCTGATTCCAGCTCACCGGGTCCCATGTAACAAACAAACTGAATATTGTCCTGTTTTTAATACTCAATATAACCATCAAGCAAAAGCTCAAGTACCTTAACAAAGCTCATGCGGATGGTACACATCTTGGTGAGCTCGTAAACGACCTCGAAGCCGTGGTTCACCGACTGGGCGAGGAGCTGGGCGAACAGCTGGTTGTTGAAGATCTTGAGGCTGCAGCCGCTGGGGATCTTGCACACCGTGGTGGCGTGGAAGCCGTGCTGGAAGTTACAGTTGCGGCTCTGGACGAAGATGCTGCTGTCGCTCAGACACTCTGCATACACCTCGCCGCCCACATAGTACAGGTGTAGACCTTAAGAGGTTCGAAGGAGATCATCAAACAGTAAGGAGATAAGTTGAATGTTTAAAATGTTGCAAAAGACAACTGGTCCCTTTACTAACCAACGGTTATAATGCGGCTTTTATTCAAGGAACAAAAAGAAATGAAAAGGAATTAATGAATTAGTTAATCTTCATGTTACACAGAGCAAAACCACAATGGCGTCTGCTTGTCTCTGATATCCTTCAGAACCACAAAGATCACTCTTTGCTGTCACCTAGAGGGGCTTCTTGTCTCTCACACCATCATGTGCTGGTTTCTAAACTCTTATAATGAGAAAGAAAATGGCCTCCAGGATTAAGGACAAAATAAATAGGTTCTTGCATTCAGCCCATGTCTGACGGGCACAGGCCATTTAAGGCCCATTAGGAAATAACTCAAAAGGTGGTGCTCGAAACAGAATGACCTCCGTGAGTGGCGCCGCCTACCTTTGCCTATGTGCCTGCGTGTGTGTTCGATGGTGGAGTTGCGGTTGACGTTGGACAGCAGGCCGAGGCAGAAGCGGTTCTTGTTGTTTGACGGGTCAGTGAAGCCGTCCACCAGGACGCTGCGAGACGACGCGTGGAACGTCTCCCCCACTCGGTTGTTGAGCTCGTAGTAGGCAACCGAACACCAATACTCCGGTTCCTCGTAACACACGGGCCGTAAATCTAAACCGGAACGTAATGAGGGGCTGGCTTAAGACTGGCCGCTGGGGATAGCATAGCATAGCATAGCATAGCTTAGCATATGACATGCTACATTTAATCGGATGTGCTTTTTCAAATAGGGGCGAAAGTACAAATGGAGATACTAATGCCTCACTAGATCTATATTATAACAACATCTCTATCCGACATGCTATTGGTCACACAATAGGTGAAAATACTGCGGATGTTTGTGTACAACATGGCATTGGGAGCCAATCTTGGGTGTGTATTAGTGCGACAGTCTAATGACACGGGTAATGATGCATGTGTGACGGGGAGATCACATGTTTTTTTCCGCCAGTCAAGACGCGCAGAGGGATGCCTAGACCGTTGTGTGTTATATAGTGTCAAAAACAAATAGACGGGAACTTCATCCAAAGAGATGAAAGACCTGGAACAGGATCTTCTCCCGCACGCAGCCGAGTGGCTTACGAAAAAGCAGCCACCACAATCTGTCTACTTTGTCTCGTGCGGACTGAAGTTACCTCTGTGCGGGGAGGAAAATGTGAGTTTGAGGGTTTCTGTGGAGTTGCTGGGCTTCACGTCCTCCTGAGGGCTCGTCTCCATCATGCTGTACGGAGGCGGGGGAGTCTCTGCTGGAAAAGCACGTCACAAATTACAAGCGCGGTGACAAGTTGGAAATGTGTGTTTTTTTCTCCGAAGGTTGAGACAGTCGGTGACGTTAAGAGGCTCAGCGTGCTCCTTCTGGTTCCTACCCGCGATGTGATACGGACTGCCGGGCTCCGCCGAGCTGTTGGGGGAGCTGGGGTAACTGTGTGAGGTGGGCGACTGGATGAGGGAGGAAGAAGGGGAGGAGGAGAAGGAGGAGCAGGGCAGCGCGGGGAAGGACTCCGGGTAGGTGGCGTTCTGGGGCATCAGAGGCTCGTTGTGCAGGGAGGCGTTACGGAACTTTGCCAGCAAACTGTGTTGAGGGTTGAACTCGCTGTGGCGTGGGACCAGAACCGGCGGCAGCACTGAGAGAAGACGACAGAGGAAGGAAACGACTCAAAGTGTGGACGGAGTGAGTGGAGACAAAGGGATTTAGAGCGAGACCAAAGACCGTTACGTTACAGATGATCTCCGATAAGGCGTTTACCTGGAGTCTCCACGCGCCTGTAGTGGTACGGGTTGACGCAGATGTCCTTCTGCTTGGAGCCAAAGTCAAACTCACAGCAATCCAAGGCCTTCAGCTCGTGGTGGGACTGCAGGTCAGGCCAGCGCCACACCCTGCAGTAGATGACATGGGGCAGTCCCTTCCTGTGGGACACCTGCAACCTCCCGTCTAGCGACCGAGGAATCGTCACACACTTGCCTGGAGTCGAATCAAACAAATCGGCCCTCAGTATACACTTATATTATATGATTTATGAGCTCAACAGGTAAGAATCATCCTCTTTACTGACTGTAGTGGTTCCCAACCCTTTAAGCTTATGACACTGAAGTAAAGATTTAATGCTGATTGTTTGAATCAAATTACTTTTTAAGAGGCCCAGTGTTGAGTTTTTCCAAAGATACCAGGGAAGAAAAATGAAAGCAAAATTATTTAGCAGAAGCATGTTCGGTGTCTCCTATTAAATCTCCTTAATGTTTATCTTCTGACCCCCCCGCCGCATGCGCTCTGACCACCAGATTGAGAGCCGATAAAAGACAAACATCTGGCACTCTGATACTCACTGGGCTGCCCTGGACAGCTGAGCGCTCTCTCCAGCTCCTCCATGGCCCCCTTCTTCTTCTTTAATTTCTTCACCAGAGAGTCAACCGCCTTTTCCGCCCACTTCTCTTCCTCATCCCCTTGTTTCCAACCTAGCAGGCGCTTTACCGCCGGGCTGGTGAAGGAGAACAGGGATGTAATGGATGCAGATGAGTTCATCGTGAGATGGATAAATGGGCGCCCAGATGAGGTGATGCAAGCTGTTGAAGGGATAACAGCTCCTCCGAGGGCAACAGCAAGGAGTCAAATACTGAGGGGAGGAAGGGGGGTAAAAGTGGTATTGGGGTGAGTCTGTGCAAACAGAGCACCGGGTGGAGGAGCTGAGTTGAACTTCCCAAGTGCAGCACAAACTCTAAATCCCCTCTCTGTGTTGGCACATGCAGTAGAGATCCGGCAGCTCTGGACTTGAAGCCTCCTGCAGAGAAGGTTATTCCTTTACAGGCGGAAACCCAGGTCAAGTTTCAGTCATCTGGCGAGAGAAGAAAGAGAGAAAGAGTATAAACGGCTAATTTAGCTAAAACAAATGCAAGGTTGAATGAATAGTTCAGTAGTTGGGTAGAAAGGAGGCTGTGGGATTTTATTGTAAAGGGGATTAAGCAGTGAAATCAAAGACTCAACACCACATGAGCAAAAACTACTCTTACTCAACAATACAGGCACAAGAGGTGTATTTCCATGATACAAAGGCAGGATCAGAAGGACAATGAGACAGAGACCATTTATGAAACTGATCTCCCACAACAGCAAGGTTGTTATTTAGCACACACAGTTTAAAAAAAAGAAATATGGCCAAGCTCACTTCTAGATTCACCAACAATGAGGAATGTCCTCTCTGGCCTCTGTTTCTATGATCATGCCACTGACGCCCAGGAGCCGCAATGTCTGGCCAGAACACATCACAGGACAGGGGGGAGGGATGGAGGGGGAGAGAGAGAGAGAGAGAGAGAGAGAGAGAGAGAGAGAGAGAGAGAGAGAGAGAGAGAGAGAGAGAGAGAGAGAGAGAGAGAGGGAGAGAGAGAGAGAGAGAGAGAGAGAGAGAAAGCTCTGATTTGTCTATTTCTTCTATACCGCCTACTTTTAGATGGAGAGAAGCAGACTCAGGTCACCGTTTGAGTGGCATCGCTCAGGCAGCCCCACTTTACTGAAGAATCCATTCAAACTTACCCAAACATGTGCACAGTAATATCTGTGTACGTTCACGATGGTGATCGGAGCTACCTGCAGCAGAGCGTTTGCTCGTCCTCCCCTTTGTGTACGTTTGCACGTTTGTGCACATTTAATGCAGATTAGAAAAATACTAAGCATGCAAAGCGTTTGTCGGTCAAATAAAGTCATTTCAACCACAGTGTTTAGCTTGGACCCCAGATTTTTCTAAAATAAACAACAGAACCAAGAGTTTCCAAATCTTAAAGCTGTGCGTTTTTTTTTTCTCCAACACGTTCTCAGAATACCAACGTGAATGCCGCTTTATGTCCTATATGCTTATGTGACAAAAGCGCGTCTCCCGCAGGATAAAAAAAAAAAAAAAAACCCAACAAGCAGACAGCTGGAGTTCACAATGACAGGAGCTCAGTGCGGCATCAGTCTGCCGCTCTGTGGAGCCGTGCGGCGTCACTCAGTCTGCAGGCTCAGATAGGCTAATTACCTAATGCTTTATCACCAGGATACCCCTTCCAGAAGGTAAACACGCCAGCTTCCCCTCACTGCGACTACGCAGCGACAAGGGGCAACATCCAGGACCTTCTGAATCGCTGCCCTCTAAACGCACCTTCAAGCCAAGACATCATAAACTTGACACTGCAAAATCAAATTTGATCATCATAACATTTCCTAATTTCCATAATAATGTCAAGTACCGTAAAATAACTGAAATAACGCGTGAACATTGTGGAATGTGTGCTGGAAACTGTAACAGAAACGAAAATCTGGAAATAATGGATCTATTCTCAGGTATATTATTAGGCTATATTTGGCCAGCATTTGAGACAGTCCATGAAAATAATATATAATTTAGCAAGATATTGAATCCACAAAAGTTGCCTGCCAGCACCCTCGAGAATATTATGGAGAGTATTTTACGATAAGCATCTTAAATCAACTTAGCAACTAATCCACCAGACTTTGAAAGGGCATAAAATAGCAATTTGTGTAAAAATGGTTTATATACTCACCCCACTCTGTTGTGATGGGACGTGCACCACGGACAGGCTTGTACGTGTGGAGACTTTGTCTATGGTGGGTCGTGCCAGAACACTGGAGCAGCGGAGGTGTGTGTTTGTTTGCGTGGCTGTGTATGAACGTGTGTGTTGGCTTTGAAGTGTCAAGTTAGTAACAATACAAATTCCACTCGGAACATTTCAAAATAAAAGCTTGGTTACCAGACGTTAATTGTGGGATTCGTGTTTTAAAGTGTCAGCACTGGAGTAAGAGAAAAGTAGGCCTAATTGATCGTGTCAAATGATGATGTATTTGCTAAGATGATGATGCATTCCAAATGTGGCTGCATAAAGTGCAAAAGATCTTTAATAGTAGTAAATCATTTACGACTCATTAAAGGCTAATCATAACAAAATGTATCCTATTTTACAAATAATTTTCAGAGAGAATCCGACAAACATCACTAGCCTATATATCCTGCCAAATCGGGTCTAGGTTACAATTCAATTGATTGCTATGCGTTTTCCAAACATGCTATTATTATGGAGACACACACTCCTTTCCGGTATGTGTTGGCAGCCTATGGGCGCTTTGATGCAGGTCTGAGGAGCCCGCAGCCTGCGCTCCTCCAGCAGCGCCAGTCGAGCGCCACACAGCCACGGCGGCGTCAGCCTGGCTGGAACCGCAGCGCCTCCCTGTGAGATCCCTCCGCCTTCTCCCCTCTCGCAACTTTCACAGAACTTAGGATTCATGCGCCGCAACTGCATGCACGGACGCGCGTGCCCGTGGCTCCACCTGTGCCCGCGGTCACGGGCCGTGACGGAGGCCAGGAAATTAAACAATCACACCTGCTTTCAGATTCGTGCGGATAACATAGACATTCATAAAACAATTGAAAAATGGTCTGTAATTTGTGATCCATACTGTGTATAATAGTTAAATATCTATTAGTTTGTATAACTTCTTCATTTGTGATAATAATAATAATAATGAGAATACTAATAGGGTTTAGATGGAGGGTTTTAATGAACGGATATAAGTAATATAGATATCAGGATATCAGGTTCCTGTACTTTTCTTTTAATTCCTCTTTGTCTAAGTAAAATTGTTTGATTTTCTTTTTTTAAGAGCCACATTGATGGCTTTCGCATTGCGGATGGATACGACGCTTTATTGGGTGTGCCGCGGCTAGTCCAGTTAATGACGCAATCCCGGCCTGGCGACAGCGAGTCTGCAAGTTTGACATTTTCAGTTTACAGCAACTGCTGCGGTACGCAGCAATACTCCCGGCACTCTGGGGGTTCATGTCGAAAATAAATAAAAGAAACCGAAATTTCGTTCACCCAACCACCGCCAGGTGCGGTCCTCCGCCCGCTGCACCAGGACGAAGTGCCGCGTATCACTAATAGGCGTCTAGTCTGGGATGTCGGGGAGCCCTTAGATTGATTTTACTTCCAGGTGTTTCAATTAAAAATGGCATCCATTAGGGCATCACGGGCGAGTTTTAAGTGCCCCTCCGCCCCGCAGTGAATCAAATGGATCAATGAAACATTCTTGTAAATGTCGTCACCCAACGCGCGCCTCCAGCCAGGAAGCTGGAAAGCGGCAGACGGATTACGGTCCACTGGCACTCGTGCGTGTTTGTCTGGTCGCGGAGTGCAGACAGACGGACAGGATGCGCTCCCCGGAGGCCCCCGGAGGCCCCCAGAGCGACAAACATCCGCATCTCTTGCATACAAGATAGAAGGGAAAAATAGAGAGAAAAAAACACCGTGAAGAACTTCCTTTAGTCAGACTGCCAAAACATCTAATGTAGTGATTTCAGAGGTTGAATCTAATTTTATTCTAATTAAATAAACTGGAAGTTGGGTCAGATGGAGCAGATTTCTCGTAATAATATTGAACCAATGTCTCCATGGAGCCAGTTCCTTCTGCAGGATGTCTGATCCCGAGTAGGGAAACTGTGCACCACGTGTGGAGTAGGTGCATCTGACGAATTCTGCAGGGAGATATCAGGCCCGTTCAAGAAAGATCACATTAGCAGTGAGATGCTTTGTGTGTGTGTGTCCTTGCAAAGAGACACACCACAGTTTCAAGTTAACCACTGAAGAAACTCATTAGAAATCACTGATTGAGACCTTTTGAAAATAAAAATAAACCCTTCAAGATAAAAAAAAAATCAAATTCTCTTCTTTTTGGAAACTTAAGTCCTATTTTAGTAAAAATCAATAAAAAAAATTTCTATTGAAAAACTCATTGATTAACTGACTAATTGTTGCTGTGGTAGTTGGTAGATTGACAATTATTAAATCATAAATCGTCGCCTTTTTATTTTGGTTGAAGTCATACATTAATCCACAACTGTTTCCTCATAACTACAAACCCATCCCTCATATAGTAACTTTCATTCTACCCAGCCGAATCATACAGATCATCGTCCACATTTCAATACAAGGCTCTGTTACTTACAGCCGATTGGCCACAAACATGAACATTGAGTAACAACAATAACCGGATCAATAATACAGGCACTCCGAAAGCCGCAGGAAAAGAGACGTCTGTGTAACAGCGACCATCACAAGCTGCGAATCCAAACTTAAAGAAAAAAATAAAAAATCAGGGCCCACGAAGGACTCGCAACTGTCTCAACACTTCACACATGGTGACGTTTGGAGAGGAGAAAAATGTGATGTTCTGTAAGTTCTTGGTCGCAGTGAATGGCGGACGGCGTCTCGTCCCACCTCGTCCGGATGTCCGATATCCCTGTAAAAGGCGGTCTCTGTGTTGGCTAGTCAGTCTTCCTCGCTGACTGCAGTTTCCACGCTCCGGTGAAGTAGCGCATGCGAATGAAAAAAAGGTCTCGTCCCATCTGCAGCCAGCTCCAAAACGGGACCAGCTTGGATCCTGGCGGAGTAAAATGCAAAAGGCATTTCATGGTGTGATTGTTTTTACAAAAGAAGGAATGCCAGGTTTGCTGACGTTTACTGCTTACAGTAAATGTGAAGTAATAGTCAAGTCAAAAGCACAGGATAAAAAAATAATAAAACCCTTTAAACAAAATGGTAATATGCATCAAATCAGCCGGTGCAAGGACACCTGTCCACATATTCCATTAAAACCGTACCTTCTATTTCAGTCCAGTTGACCGCCACCTCTGCGATGGGGATTTTAAAACACTGGGCGATATACAAGAGCTCCACATCAAAAGCCCTGCGAGAAGGAAACAAGACAAAAGACACAAGATGCAACAGATGATCAAACATTGCATTTCAAACTAATGTTCATGGTGCGTACGGTGGAGAGGGAGTCCTTACCATCGCTCTACATGGAGGGAAGAGAAGGTCTTGATGGCGGCCTCGCGTGTGAAAAGCTTGAATCCGCACTGCGTGTCCTTGATCCCTCTCACGCAGAAGAACCACACCAGGAAGTGAAAGCCATACATGAGGAATGTACGAAACATTGAGCGCTGTATCAGAGACACAACAGTGGGTATTAACAGCTTGTTGGACACAGGTCTATAATACTTTACAACATGTCAAAGAGACAGTTACCTGGGCTACTGAGTCTTGCTCCAGGTGAGCTCTGGAACCACAGGAAATTGCCATGTTCTCCTATAGGTACGGAGAGACATTTTTTTTAAACTGTCAAAACCTCACAACATGATAACAAAAAGCCTGAAAAAGACCACAACACACCGGTTTAGGTTCCAGGGCGTTAAGTCCAGCCTCCACTTTCTCAATGTCAGCAAACTTTGTAGCTCCATCAGCATCGGCCATCAGGATGAGTTTCCCTCTGGAGCTCAGAGTTCCCTTTTAAAGAAACAACATTACAAAGTAGAATCAACACAAAAACACAATCCCAACTATTACTTTTGGACTTTTTTTTTAACAAGTATTTAAGCTCAGGATTTACAGTCTCACCATCCGCACGGCTCCTCCTTTCCCCCGGTTATTCACCAGCGTCAGGACCCGAACTTTATCAGCACCGTACTTCCTACTGTACCGCAAGGCAACCTGGCAAGACAGCAATATAGCATCAATCAAATGCCTATTGGTATACCTTTGAATTGCTATAGGTATAAGTGAGTTGCAGGGAATGACTTAGTGACATAGTAGGACGCAAAATATCACCTCTGTTGTTTTGTCTTTGCTGCCGTCGTCGACCACGATGACCTCATAGGTAAAAGAGGGCTGCTGTTTCTGCAGAGAGGAAATAAGGTGAGGGACATATTACAATGATGACATTTCTTGTTGAATGCTGCCCCCTACTGATAACATTGAAAATGACCGAACGACTGAGCTTTCCATCAAGGGATGATAAAACTGAATCTGCCTTTCATTTCATCACCAAGACTCGTTTTCAGACTGAAACTTTTCACTCACAATAGTTTACTCTGATTTAGTTCATCACTGCCGACAAGAGGCTGAGCATTTACCTGTCTGTTCTCCAGGTACTCAGTAGCTTCATCCAACATCACTGGCACTGCAATGAAACACATTCACACGCATATTAGTTCCCATTACCCACTGCAGGTGTGCACTGACATTAAATCCGAGAGAATAGGATTATGGGATTTCACCTGCACCCGTTTTACTGAATGCTCGTCAATTGCTGGTGCACTATTAATCGTTTGTCATCAAGTTCTGGACACACGTCAAGAAACACTCACTTCGGAGTTCCTCGTTGTAGGCCGGGATCACTACCGAGAGCTCCCTGGAAGAGGGATCACGCAGGCTGGGGAAGAGCTCCTTCTCTCCGGTCACGGTGAGGAAGTATTTCTCCTTCTCATGGCGTGCGAGTGTCACCATCTCGGCGGTGACGTGGGCTATTATGAGCACCTGACACGGGAGAAATGTGAAAATGGCATTCTTGTTGTCAGGTTGTTTTCTGACAGAAATGATGGCAACTGTGTTAATGTATGTTATACTTTAGAGTGTGGACTATTTGTATGAGGTGTAACAATTGCATTAACGAAATCTGATTTCTTTAGTATGATCTGTAGTATTTATTGTTTGTTTGGGAAAGCCAAGAAATGTGTCTCGGGAACTTTTTTTTTTTTTTATCCTGTGTGATGCTCGTTTCATGATTTACACCCGTTTGCTGTTGTATTCTATTCACAGTTTGTGTCGTCAATATTCTTACTGCTTTGGAACATTTAGGTCTGGATTTCCTCGTGATTAATTGTGTTTAGGTAATTAGGTAATTATCTCAAAATTAGAGGAAGATACAAAAGGAAGATACAAAAGCAAATTGCTTACAGCACAGATTCAGATTCAGTTAAAAGCCACAAATGATCTCTGCCAATACAATATTAACGAAATACCACAACTACTTACCACAATAACACTTAGAGCTGCCAATGCCACCAGGGCTTGAACTATTTCACAGAGGCAATCCATGTTTTCATAAGTTAGCCTGCAGCAACTGAGAGACCCCAAAGTGGCGAGCTTAAACGCCAGCGTACTTTCTCCTTTGCGTCGCTCCGTGCCTAATCACCAGTGACTTCCCTTAATATACAAGAAAACGCGAGCGTTAGAAAGTGCAATCGCTATTTAAGAGTCTCTGTATTTTCCATTTCTATCTAGACAGCTCAGTGAACTCCACCGCCAATCAAAACTGAACACAGCGGCGACGCGGAAGTAGCAGGAATTTCTCGACACATCATCAGTTTGAGACAAGACGGCAGTGAACAGCGCCGTGAGAACCTGCAGCGCCTCCACCGCCACCTAGTGGACAGGAGGGGGAGGGCGACCAGAGGAACCACACTGGCTGGACCAAATACTAACAGGGGCTTTAAAATGAGTAGTGTTCAGTCTTCCTAATTCTTACACATGTCATACATAACATTAACCCAACTATTAAATATGTATCTTCGTAAATTCAAGTACCTCTGGGTGCATCAGTTTTACTGGCACTGAAATTAAGTATCAGGTAGGCTGCTCTTTCATTGTTTTGGTTCTATTTGCTTGGTATTTAAAAAGCAATTCCAAACCAAATCAAAATATTAGTTTTTTTTAAAGACCCTTTATGCTTCATTAAACAATTTACAAGAGGCTACCTATCGATTGAATATATTTATATCCAGATTGGGATTTGAGCGCTTGCGACCTTCTTCCTCCGGGCCACCGTAGTGCGTCCAACAAACACACGTGGTGTAATCAAAACATCATGGCGGCCGGCTTCAAGTAAGGGTGATTTGAGCTGTGACACTAAGTAACATTATTTATACGTGAAATCTTCAAATGTTCAATCATGTATACATTATTTATAAGCGTTAGATCTGATCGTTCGCTTATTTTAGGAATAGGAGCACCTTTCATTCGTGTTCTGTTCTGTTGAGTGCTAGAGTTAATTTGGTTACACTGTCTTACGGATGCGAACAAGAAAATTAAAGGACAGAAACAATAACTAGCTAATGTTACGAGACATATCTCACTCTTTTGTTGTTTTTTATTGCTATTATTGACGTAACCCGTAACAGTTTCTGTAAGCTAATATGTAATTTACCTGTGTACACTCCCAGAGTTGCTGAGCCTCTGGAGTACCACAGGAGCTTTCTTGTAAGTGATTGAACCACAAAAGAATTAACTCAATCTAGCTGCTGAGTGACTTCGTATGATTTATTAATCTCATGTCGGCAGTTATTTAACATTCAAATGCTTCCTCATCCAGAAAGAAAACTGCCGTCCTGATGGACGCGAGCTGTCAGAGTTCAGACCCACAACCCTAAACATAGGTGAGACACAGCGTTAATCTTTATCCATGCTGTGTATTATGAATCACTTATTTTCTCTTCGACTGCATAAAAATGGTTTCCTCTGCTCTGTTCAGGGTCCATATCCACAGCGGATGGCTCGGCCCTGGTGAAGGTCGGAAACACCACAGTCATCTGTGGCATCAAGGCGGTAAGTGATCATGCAAACGTAATGCAATTAAAAACCGCATCTCTATGAATCTGTCTGACTTGTGGTCTTCATCCGCAGGAGCTGACAACCCCGGCAGTGGAGGCGCCAGGTAAAGGCTACATAGGTGAGCGCGGTGGTTACAAAATGTATTCAAATTAAAAAGGAGATCCAAATGAACCCACCGACCCTGACTGTCGTGCTGTTCCCTACCTCCTCAGTGCCCAACGTGGACCTGCCTCCGCTGTGTTCCTCCCGGTTCCGGCCCGGCCCGCCTGGGGAGCAGGCGCAGGCTGCCAGCCAGTTCGTCGCCGATGTCATTGAAAGGTGCGACGGCCTTTTGCACACATTTTAGTTTTCACTTCACAGCATCAGGAGTCAGCTAACAGGATCATTGCTCGCTACGTCCTTTTATTAACCCACATTTATTTTTATATTTGGGTTGCAGCTCTGAGTTGATGCAAACTGAGGACTTGTGCATTGAAAGAGGAAAGGTAAATTCATGCACTGTGCACAGGGAGCCAATTAGACGGTCAATGTTGTTAAAGTTGGGGGATTGGTCTGGATTCTGCCGATTATTCCTGCAGCTTTGCTGGGTGCTCTACTGTGACATGATGTGTCTGGACTACGATGGGAACGTGCTAGACGCTTGCATCATTGCCCTGCTGGCTGCCCTGAAGAACAGTATGTGCTCTACGCAAACTGGGCTCTTTTTGGACGCTGCATTTTTGTTGGTATAATGACGGTCTACCTGCTCCCCACAGCACAACTCCCAGAGGTCACCATCAGCACAGAGACTGGTTTACCAGAGGTTAACTTCGAAGAGAGGCGAGGACTGAATATTCGCAAACATCCAGTCGGTACCTCTTTTTGCATCTTTGATGAGTAAGTCAATACATTTCAGATTGTCTAGCCAGAAAATGCCTCCCAACTCTCCCTCCCCATTCCGTGTTCATAACCTTTATCATCCTGGCTTGCTCTCTGTGCAGCTCCATACTGATCGTAGACCCCACAGCTGATGAGGAGAGTCTGTCCACCGCTCACCTCACTGTGGTGACCGATGATGAAGATCGGCTCTGCATTGTACATAAACCAGGTCAGGCACTCGCGTCGGTATTGACTGGACTTCCTTGGAGCTTATACCTGTGTCAACATTTCCTGTAGACTACAAACGGGACACGATTCAGCAGGAATCCACATTGTTTAAATGGTACAGCTTTTTTGGAGTTTTAAAATACTAGTCTGTTTTATCAATTGTAAAACACTAATTTATTTTATATTAGGCTTTTAATAACTGAAACGTTTAAATTATTTTTGTTAACGGCATAAATGATGCTTCTGCAGTACGAGGCTCAAAACTGCACTGTTTGAATGGAGAGAACCGCTCTGCTAACTTTTCCTCTGGCATGCGGCTCAGGTGGGACGCCACTGTCGGGAGAGAAGCTTCAGGAGTTCATCAACAGAGCCACAACGAGACAGAGAGAGATCCAAAAACTCATTGACAAAGTCGTACAAAGTGTGAAGGCAGCGAAATAAAGAGCCTCAGACAACAATTCTTTTTTTTTTATCTAAAAGCTGTATTTTCCACTGTCAATATATATTCTTTTTTTTTTTTAATAACAATAAAACTGCTGACAAAGACTGCTTAAAAAATTATTTCTCAGTGTCCAGAAATGTCTCGCATACACACTCAATTGATGTCTCGTAAGAATACACTCGTGGCTCCTGAACAATTTAAAAGGAAATGCCTTTTCAAAATGCGCCGTACAAAAGCAGACGCACCGTCTTGCATCTTCATCTTGCGTCCTTGGTTTGAGCCCTGTGCCTGGATGGCCAACAGAAGAAAAGACTTAGACCAACAGACTGAGAGGTAGAGAGCGGCCCCCCCGGGCACCACTCCAAGATTAGATTTGCATTTTCACACGTAATGGTTATATGGAGGATTTGGTGTCGTCGCGCTCACTGGGATCCGTGCTTAAAGGGCAGTTTCTACCGGTGTCAACCAAGCGGAGGCAGGAGGGTCAGACATGCAAGAATGTCAAATCCGGACCCTTTCTGCCCCCCATAGTGAGACGTCTTCCTGAAGGGGCGATGTGCTATTGTGAAAAGCCTGCCGCCTACGAGAAAATCATCTCATTCTGTTTCATCTAAAAAATATCACTGGGGTTCTTTTAAGTGTAGGACTCTCTAGCCTTTAAAAACCCCAATGCCCAGCGGCAGACAACGTTTGGGTTCTCCAAAACCTCTGACAACCATCACATACAAATTTGTCAGCTAGAAAAAGACACCGAAAAGAGCAAAAAAAGTATTTTTTTTTTTTTTTTGTCTGCGGTCTCCACAGTGAGTCAGACAAAGAGCACAGTACGGATCATTTATGTCCTAGTGTTGCTGGGAGGAGGGAAGAGTTCTTTTTGTAATTTTAGTCTCTCATAACTTCGGGAGGGGCTGTGGCAGGCTCCTCTTCCTCTTACTTCTTGGTTGGCTGGCGGTATGTTGCCGTGGTGCTCCCCCCTGGGGAGCTGCTGCTGCTCCCATAGCCATTTGCTGCTGCTGCATTTGGTGCTGCAAGAATTGCAACTGTGCAGAAAATGAAACATCAGAGGAGATTTCAGTATCATCTCCGTTAGTGAACGGTAGGTTTGTCCAGGCATCTGTCGCATGGTTAAAAAAAGAAAAATCATTCACTGGCACCACTGTTGAGACTCAGTGTATTAGCATAATGCTTCGTGTTCTAAAACTAGAACGATCCACAAGTGTCATGGGTTAGTGAAGCTGAACCAAAGCCTGGTACGACATACAAGAGGAGTGTGCGGTGAAACAGTAGAGGGGTTAATGGGTTGCAGAAGAAAGAGATGAAGGTTTGGGACACGTTTGGGTGAGTAGGGGAGTGAGGCAGGAAACAGTCAAGCAGCAACAGTGGCGTTTGGGGGACACAGATCGTTGCCTGTGCTCCTGGCGAAGACCTGCATGCAGGGGGCCACCGTGCTTTCTGCTCGGACTAAGTCAGAAACTCCAACTGGGCAAAAAAAATTATAATCTTTAAAACACCTCAACATTCATTCGTGATGCCGTCAGCGTTTCAGCAGCACCAACTGACATTTACTATTCCTTATCCTGCAGCGAAAAGCTTTGAACATGCCTCCCAGCTGGGCACGCTGTTAGTTGCTGCCTTTGGAAGTGGCACAAGCTCTGGTGTGTGGGTTGCTGAGATTTATCTTTGTCAAACAACATATTAACCAAACATACAACACAAGATGGAGTAGGTCTATAACAAAAACGTTGATAAAAATCTGGGAGAATATGGTTTCACCTACAAATTGTCATTTAAAGTAAACATGACAACATGTTCTCAGTGTTCCGTTTTGAGGCCCGTTTTGAAAACAAATTGAAATTGTACTCACTAGTGAATAATGAATATATGTATGTAATTCCCTTACACATGCCCGTCCGTTTAATAAAGGCATGGGAAGGTGGCTGGTGAATCTTGTCGCAGCTCTAAACGTTGTATGCACATGTGTATACAGATGTTAAAGTTGCTGTATTACTTGGATCTGTGGTTGGTGCTGCTGCTGAAGCCTTGGAGAAGGCAGCGGGGGCCCAGACCCGTCCAGCCCACAGCCCAACTGGGACAGCACTGGGGGGGGGAGGAGGGAGAGAGGGAACCCCAAAGGGAAGGATGTGGTAGCAAGAGGGAGAGAAGCAGGAGAAGGAATGGAGTGAAGTGTGGAGAGAGAAAACACACACACAGACACAGACAGGGGATGAATTTGAGGGTGAGGTAAGGGAGGGGTGGAAGGTTTCAGGGATGCATAACCACACGTGGTTAAGGAGAGAGATGAGATGAAAGAGAGATGAAGGAGAAGACCAAAAGAGGAAGCAGGGAGGCCCGCAAACAGCACAGGTGAATGGCCGTGTGCATGGACATTGTAATGTAGATTACGGGCAAATAGCAAATGGGGTGAGCCCGACAGGTGTAGGTGAGAAGGGCAAGTTGAGAATGCAGTGGAGCAAGGAAAGAAATAAAGATGGGGACAAAAAACAACAACAACAAAAGTAAAATAAAAAAAAAAATGTAGCAAAGAGGAAGTTGAGTCCCTCCTGTCAGCTGTCACATGCTCCGCTGACGGGCACAGTGTTTAAATTCAGTAAAATAATCATAGAAGTCAGAGTACGTGACTGCATAATATACAATACTCATGAATGAATCCCTGAGGACATCTCATCTTATTAGTGGTAGGATGTCAATTCGTTTTTCAAACAGGTAAACAGACTGATCCAAAGGGAAACGTTTTAGAGGACCTGTGTGTGCTATTGATGTGTATTTTGGTGTATGTGGGTTATACCTGCTGCTTGAGAAGACATGAAGCCTCCGACTCCCAGGTTGATGACCGCCGTTTGCTGGTTTCCTAAACCTTGATCGGACCCCTGATCCCCCTGCAAAAAAAAGGTCAGTGAGGTCATCACACACAAGTCCTTTCCCTACAAACGACTCACTCCGATGGTCAACTGTAATTTATAAATATATATTTTTGAAAGTCAAGCTATCGGGTGTTTTTGACTTTAAAGAAAACACTGAAAAGAGCCTGAGCACTGGTTTACCAACTCTTCACGTTATTTACAAAGCATGTCACAAAGAACAAAATCAAGTTTTAAAAGCTGTTATTAGGTGGTTATGAGGCGTTTTGACAGTGGTTACATCTTCTCCTAGAGCCTTTTCTTGCCTTGGCACTAGTGGATTCTGGGCTTTTCTCCCATCATTCCTTGCAGATTTGCTTAAACTTTGGACAAAAAGAGCGCCAGATGTCACAAGGTCATTTCAAAGATCTTCATGTCTTGGCTGTAGCTGGGACATTCGAACAATGCCAAATCCTTGTCCTCAACTCAATCATATCATTTGTGTGTGCGTGTGTGTGTATGCAATTGTGCGTCTCACCGTCTCTCCCTGTTGTTGAGGGCTGGAGGTGGCCGACTGACTCTGCTGTGGGGAGAACTGTGACAGCTGCTGCTGCTGCAGAGGGTTAAAGATGAGAGGACCGTTGGGGATCTGGAGATGTTAACACAGACACACACCAACGTACAAAACAGTTGACGTGGAACAAAAGGGATGAGGATGAGGAAAGGAGAGGCAGAAGGGAAAGGAATGATGCACATGTAAGCAAAAGAAAAGTGGACAAGAGCAGAGGGAAACGGGAGAATTAACAAAGATATCAAACAACACGGCGCAGCTAGACCATCACTAATACCACAGTATCGAAACAAGAACATCAAAAAAGGGTGTTCACTTCACTACTACTGGCATATGCAGCGAGGTGCAGGAGAAGGAAGTGTGAGGAAATTGAACTGTGCCGTCGATTTGCATCATCTCGTCAGCGTTCCAGGTGCAGTAACAGAGGGGCAGGATCAGGGCATCAGCTGTACCAAACAAACGACCGGTGCATTCTACTTGCAGCGTTACACACTAGCTGGAACACATACCTGCAGTAGGTTCAGCGGTCTCAATCCAGCGCTGCTGTTCAGGCCAAAAGGACTCCCTGGAACACAAATCAGCCTCACATTCACCAGGCTAAATAGTAGAGACGTACACAGGTCTCCTTACTGTAGTCAACGTATCTGGTTTGTATCATTAAACATACTGTGCCTCTTTGACTGGACCTGTAATATACAGTACATTGATATCTTACAGCACACTGTAAAACGATCATTTGTTTAGTAAAATGATCTGGGTTAGCATCCCTCAGGCTGGAACTCAATAGTATGTCAGCACGGGCAGTTTATTTGGAGGGTAACCTACACCCTGCTACCCTCAAGCATGCTTAATTACCGACTATAGTAATAACGGCATTGAAATCTCTTACCGGCCTGCGCCGCGGACTGCATGGTCGGCATCAGTCCCGCGGGTGGAAGGATGCTGCTCAAGTTTAGACCGGGACCCAGCATGGGGTTGGAGGCACTCATCAAGGTCTGAGGACTGCTACACAAACAGTACGGGGTGGTCATGAAGAGTGACAGCGGCGAGCGGGTTAAAGAGAAGGCCTCGGAGACCTGGAGGTCTCATCCCTACCAGACGGAGCTGACCACGTTGATGAAGTTGAGCCCCGCCGGGTTGGCCATGACCTGCGACGAGGTGGTCCCCGTGGCGATGGACGTGCCCATGGTGGGCAAGGGAATGGTCATGACGGGCATCGGCTGGCTCAGAGCTAGCTGCTGCTGGGCGAACGGCGTGAGGAGGGCGGGCTGCGACGGGCTCTGAAGCATGGGAGGGTCTGAAGGGGTGGGGGTCAGCGAGAGAGGAGCGCAGAGGGCGTCGGTGGGGTGCGGCGTCGAGCACGGCGTGTTGGTGGGCGTGGGGGTGGAGGACTTGGGGGTCCCCGATCCTTAAAACGGAGGGACAGAGAGGGGAAATTGACCAATCAATGCGGACGACGGAAGGGGGTTCATTAAGCCATTACATTTACATGAGCAGCGTTTACAATGTCAAACAATGGCCAGATGAAATAAAAGCCGAAAACTTCAACTATAAGGTTCATGTGCTAAACAGATGTGTTTGGTCACATTACATCATCGCTACAGTGCTGATGCAATTTTTTCTGTCTACCGTCAAGTATTAAATCCGTCTCTGTGGTTTTGTTCACTCTGTCTAAAGACCTGGAACCTTGTCCCGGTCGTTTTTCATCGTTTGTCAGAAATAATTCCTTGAGGCTTGAGAAGAGCTCACGTAAGACAATCTGGTGCAGGGCGTTCACACAGCTGCCAGTTAGACTCAGCTCTACTTACTCTGTGTGGAGCCCATGGGGGAGAGCGAGGCAGGTGACAGGAGGCCCACCTGGCTCAGCTCCATGGAGTGCTTCCTGTTCAGAGACTGGCTTTTGGCTGGAGGGGGCGTAGGACACTTGAGTAGACCACTGGTGGTTTGTGAACTATATGGATTACCTGAGGAATAAAAGAGCGGTTGAGATACGCATGTTCCCCTTTTCAATATCACAAGCAGGGAGGATTGAGACATTGTAAACTGGGCCTAACAGATTACATATCACTTAATCATAACCATATGACCGTATAACTTCATCTCCTATAACTTTACAGCCTTATTTTATAGAAATAGGGCTACTTATCCACATTCCCTTTCGTTGTGTGTCGGTTTTCAACCACCCTGCCCAAAGGAAGTACACACGGCCACCTCATGTCCGCCCATTAAGCCTTGTCAAACAGGTGTACCTGAGGAGCTGTTGCCTGATCCAGAAGGCAGTTTGATCGGAGGAGGTCGATGCTTCCCCCCTTTTCCCAAAACCACCGTATGAGGAATCCCTTCACCCTGCAGATGACATTCAAACCAGTTTGCTCAATACACTTCAAATGGAATCAAACTTAAAAACAGTAACTTATTGAGGGACATTTAAACATTTTCTTTCATTTATGAAGCAACTTGTGTAAGCTGACTCTGTAGAGGCGTCAGTCATTTTCACACTCAATTCAAAGGCAAGAGTAAATCCCCCTGGATGAAAGCAAGGCAGTACTCACCTCGTCTTTGCTAGGGGAGGGAGGCCCCTGTCCCAGGCTGCCTGAGTTATGGGACATCTTTACCTCACACTTCACATCGCTCTCATACACTCCTTTGTACTGAGTAAGAAACCTACGAAATAAGACGTAACACGTGATTCATGCCATGCTCCCCCGGATCATTTGACAGGACGCTCAACAGAAGCAAACAGGAGGACTCACCGATCTGCATCTATCTTGGAGCCTATAAGGAAACTATAAATGAGACAAAACAGACGAGGGACAAGTGAATTCGGGTCGATATTTAAAACGAAGTCTTGTATACTCATTCTTGAATACTTATGCTCAAGCGGCATCACAGGCCGTTCTTACGGGGAATGTATGAGCTTGAGATCTGAGCTGTCCTCTTCGGCTTTTGGTTCTTTAGCACAGTAGATCTTCCCATACACCAGCGGGTCCCCCATTGACTGGAAGATGGACACCTTGGTCATCTGGGGTTGGCCCCCAACTTCACATTCAAAGGTGTAGTCATCTACCACTTCCTGTGCAAAAAAAGCCACCACGGACAAGTATTGGCTGACTTGGTTTCCATGAACATTCACTTGGGAACTTTCTTTTTCCGAGTTCACACCGTTGTCATTGCGCGCACTGAACAAACACTTTTTTGAATACCAAACCAAGGGGCTCTATGGTATTTTCAGTCTAAGACAAGGGGGGAACATTTTCCACATTAAGCGTTACACACAGCTACTCTCTTGTTAGTCATAACAGCAAACAGCCACATTGATCAGCACCCTTGTGGCGTTAATGCTGCTGTCACACTTACCTCAGCAGGCCAGATCACAGTTGTGGGCTGAGAGTCCTCCAGCTGCAGAGATCTCTCAACCACAGCATACTTCTCCACCTAAAGACACACACCAGCAATTCCATCTGGTTTGTTACTGTAGCTAAACTGAGTAAAGTTAGATTTAAGTGGTGTTGGCTTCAGTGTTTATGTGACGGTGCTGTAGAGGACCAGCGGGTGACTCACATCAATTTCCTTTGGTACAGATAGTTGGTAGTTGCTCTGCTTCCACATATCTACACACTGCCAGTGTTGACAGCCGTGAGGCAACAAAGAGAAAAACAAAAAATAGAGTCATGAGCAAAACCACGGGTGAGAGCACTATGACAAGCATGCATTGAACTATGTGGGTTAGCAGATCTCAACAGATAACAAACGGAGCAAAGGGCCAAAGAGAAAACGTGGCACAACTGAAACATTGGCCTTTTTTCCACCGTGATAATGACGATAATTAAAATGTTTTAATATGACTCAACACATTTCGTCATGTACTATTTCAGTGTTGGGATGGATAGAAACTATGTTGCCTATGTGAGAGAAAAAAAAACAATAACATTCTTGTTGTCTTATCTGCATATGTGCACTGGACACACATACCCATATATACGCTTGTTAAATGGTGGGCATTTTGACTACTCACATTTCCGATCTTTGAGATCTTAAGGTCTGCGGCGGGAGCAGGTTTCCTCTCCTTCCTCCTCTGCAGGTAGTCGTAGAGTCGTAGCTGTGGTGGCAGATGGGAAAGCTCCTGCTGCCTGTTCAGGGCGGCTCGAGAGTGCCTCTTGAAACACCTACGACACAAATGAGGCGACTTGGAATAATCATGTATTTTGCTTCATTCACTGACTCCTTTTCTTTTGCAATTACAGAACTCAAAGTGCGGCTGAGCAGTGTGTTTAGTACCGCTTCATGGAGCGAGTGTTCATTTTCTGCTTGTTGTACAGCAGGCGGTTGGCTGTGCAGGTGACAGAAATGGAGGGGTCCAGGCACAGAGGTTCAGCTGTGGCCAAAATCAACTGGCTCTCCAGCTGTAATTTGTCGTCCTAAATAAGAGAGAAACAGAGGCTGCAGAAAACACCGGTGCAATGTGATGGTGCTTACTACCATTATGGTCAAGAAAACGTTGGCGGAGGCAAAAGGCCAATCAAGACGTCGGATCTGTGGTTTTGTTTCTCATTTTACCTGCGTCCACTTGTGGTGGTCACTGGTCATGGCATGGACATCACAGATCAAAGTCTGCAGGGCAATAATACACATTTAAACAACTCTGCTTCTCTACATTAAAGATTAATTGTAAGCTACCTTTTGGCCCATTCCAGGTCATAATCAAACAGTACTTAAGCATTTGTTTTCCACAGGGAAATTCGCTTTGCGCACCAAGCGGCTGCATTACACAATACACACGCATGCACAGAACATATATTATAAATGCAGTTGCACTAATGCATAAACATGCGTAAGTACACATGTTAACAATAGTTACAATTGATTATTAACATGTGTTTTACTTGCTTACCTGCATGGTTGGCCGCAGCAGGATGTGTCTGCTCTGATAGGTGGGCATCTTGGTGTTACCAGACTGCCTGTAGTCTCTCACCTCTACTATTACACAGCCACAATGAAAGATGTTCACCTGAGGCAAATTGCAGATGGATGATGTCAAGCAACAGATGATGGAAATATAAAGGTTATTCTAATACATACATTCAAGACCAAATTATGAAATCGGAAGTTCTTCAGTATGCTTCACATTACGTGCATTATTACATCACATTCAAATCATTTTAAACTTACATTTGATACAAGGGAAAATATTTAAAAACATACAAAATGATTAATGCACATTTTAAATGTGCTTTAACAAATACACACTTGTGATTTCTCCAACAGATCCACCAGAATAGGAGGTAACTCCTCCGCATCTAGGTACTCCAAGAGTTCTCCTTCTTCGTATGGCAGACGGATAGTTTCAGAATCTAAAAAAATCGTCACAGAACAAGATTGTTACAGATGAGGCAATTGTGTTTCGCTGAGTGGAAAAACACAACTGCGTGACGTTAGCATGCTTCATTGTCTTCTCTTACCAGATCCATTCTTCCCCCTGAGCATTAAAGAATAGCCTTCGTTCCCAGGGTACAAGTTGACCACCAGACATGACACGGACTCCTGAGACACCAGCTTCTCAAGTAAATTCACATTTCTCCTCAAATTCTTCAGAAAAACAAAAAAACATATGATCAAAAATAATCTTAAACTTCAATAACGACTACTTATAAGACTTAAGTGAACGTTTACTTTATAATGGGTTTTACCATTTAATCTGACAGTTCAGTAGTTCTGAGTCCTTTAGTTAAAAACAGACTTTCACTATTGTCACAGCACTGTTCAGGCCATTGAGAGATAATCATTTTGAAACATGCACGCACAGGTTATCAATACAAGTCAACGTTCTGAAAGCCCCACGTTTGTATACTCTCACCCAAAAGATTGAAATGAACACGCTTTGAATTCTTGGCCATTACTACATAGTCATAACTAAAGGTCAAGTTACTTCACACAAACCTTTAACTCTGGCTCTTTCTCACATTCCTCGACGTACAGCTCATAGAGCTTCTGATACAAACTCTTCCTCCCGCCAGTGGAGATTCTTCTTTTAGCCGGTCGTTGACGAGCACTTTCAACAATGTACTGAATAGATGATAAAACACATTATTGGACGGGGAAACAGCTAGTGCATAGCACACATTGGCAGTGTGTAATGCATGCGTGTGGATTCACTTCTTTACCTCAGCTCGATCCAATGCATATTCCAAGACTTGTTGCTTCGGGAAATAAGAGACAAACGGAACAGATGAGTCACCACCGAAATTCACACATAGGCAGAGGGCGACCACAAGCTGTTGCCCTACAAAACACCACTGTGGTTCTGCCCTGCACAGGACTTGAACGGTTGTGGGTTGAAAACTCACCATTGTGGTCCACCGCCAGCTCCGATGCAAGCGAGGGTAGACGACGCTGTCCTTTCTGCCCCACACGGTCACCTTCCTAAAGTGACCATTCACAGCCTGCACAACAACAACAACACAGCAGGGTCACACTATCGCATACAACTGATGAATCAACACAAGAAAAGGACTGTCGTGCAAAACTGTTTCATCCGAGTTGTTTAATGCTTTGCGTGTACTTTTAATGTCCCAGCAAAGGGATTACACGCAAACACATGGAGGAGAGCCGGTTGAGCCGCGCGGCCCGGGTTGTGGATCTGTGACGACAGCGAGCCCGGTGAAGACAGTGATGCCCGACCGTTGAGGCTAACGCGGCTAACGTTAGCATGATAGCTCGTTCCTGGTGGGCAACTGTTAAGTTCCCAGCTACGCTGATGACGTTACGGCGTCTGAGACGCGAAGCGACGAAGCGACGTGGGTCTCAACGGACAGCGTGGACTTGCCTTCTGGGTTGCATAGCGGGTGACTGTAGCTCCAATACGAGAAAACCAAATTAAGTTGAAATATCGGTGTCTTCATTGAAAAAAGTCGGAGCTGCAGCCATCTTCTTCCAGTGTGACAACAACAGCTACACTTCCGGTTTGGTCAGCGGTGGGCGGAGACACACCTCGCGACACATTTGCAATTACTGTTTTTATTTTTTAAACATATCTGATAAATGGAAAATGTATCCATTTAAAAGTGTGGTATGTGGTTCTTTACGCTGTAAAGAGTTTAAGCAAAAATAAATGTATAACTACTTTTGAATTGAAGCAGTCGGCTTTTATTATTATTTTTTTATTGATTTTATTGATTTATTTTTTAGAGAGCAGTGCACATAAAAACACCTTTTTAAAATTAAATTTTGTTTGGTTAGGGGCTTTAATCAGTACTTTCAGTTGTTTTTTAAAAAAAAGAAAGCAGCTTCCAGTGTTCTTCATGTTGCATCCCCTTATCTGTTTCGAAGCATATTTCACAAAGGTAATTATTGAGAATATTACGCTATCAGAATATAAATGATGATCAATTAAAACATAATTAGGCTAATTTGACGGCTAACCCTGAACTAAAGTATGTTTTTGTTCAGTAGGCTAAGAATAGTTTTGTTGATCAAAAAGTGTTCCCATCTTGAGGTAATGCACGTGGTGTATTATATTACTTGCTGTAATGTACATCAATTATTCTTGTTGGATGTTGGAGGACATATAAATAAACATATAAATAAAGATGACAACTAATTTAAAGTCCTCACTTATAACCTCGGGCCAAAGCATATACAAAGTGACCGTTACATATTGGTAGGTTGACATCCCATTATTGTACAGTAGGGGGAAGAGCAGGATAGCAAACTATTTAAGCCAAGCCAACGAGAGTGGAGGCGTCCAAAACCATCAACAAATAGGACAACTGGATTCATTTAATTTTAAATAATTTAACATTTCCTCTCCCAAATTGGAGTAAGTTATGCCTGAATGTGTGTCAATGTAAACATGTTTTTGCTCACATTGACTACATTTTTTGGTAAATGTGTGTTCAACATATTCAGAGAGAATATAATTACTCAGGTTAATGGAGTCTGATGACATCAAATTAGTTATACACTTTTACCACCACTCATATCTACTTTACCCTCAGAGGATACAGAGAAGACATGATTGCTTTAAGCTTCAGTCATCGTTTTTTTTTTTTCTTGTCTTGAAAAGTGTTCTATCAACATTAACATCTCAACAGAATAAGCAGTTCCTTTGTGAGGCCAGAAAGGTTCCGGGTAGGGCTCAGTCACTTTAAGACCAGTCCTCACCTGCTTCTCACACACAAACACACACACAAACACACACACGCTTCTTTCAAAGGCTAAAAGTCCACACACATGTCAGGGCTTGCTTGCGGTCAATCACATTTAAAAATGTAAGCCTGCTTTTCTTCTCTGCACATGGAACAGGACTTCCTGTGGTCACCGCATGCTTGAATTCACATATTGAAAACACTACCATGGTGTCATTTCTAATAATACATTCTAAATAATGCAAGTTTATCCTTTGATTGAAATCCCAGAACTTGGTTTATTGAGTGATCAATCGGCCATGGAAAGTGAGTTAAAGAAATCCCATAATCAAGCTGATGCGTGTCTGACTATTTATTTGTACGAATAAAGTAGTGAAGAAAAATGATAAACACGATCTCAGTTTTTTCCTCCTAGTGGTCTCCAAAGACCAATGCTGTGGTGCTGAAGCAACATATACATCCTCACAATCATTCATTCAAATAGAGAGATTGTTTTAAAATTTTATATATATAAAAATATAATTTCAGAGGTTGAAAAGGTGCCGTATTTTTGTATCTGACAAGAGTTGCCACTAGAAGCCACTCTTGTCAGATACAAAAGTGAAAACGGCACCTTTAGAGATTTAATAATAATAGAAAAAAGCTGAACTGCTTCTAATATGACCGATTAGTAATGATGAGCAAATCTACAAAGAAAAGGTTCCTGACATGTGGCAGACTATTTTGACTTAACTCTTGGAGGCTTTCACATCCAACAGCTTTTGTGGGAGAATTAATCACGCAATATAAAAAACAAAAAACATCACAATAGGAGCCACGTTTTTGTCATTGGGTGGAGAGACTTTATCTAGCTGCAGACAGTAGACATCAGTAGATAGCGAATCATGTGTGTGTTTAGTGGGACTGAAAAAAAACACATGTCGCTGTATCTAACATGTATTGCATTTACGCCTACTTTTACTCTCCTCCACTCTTCAGTAGCTGCTGCACACCTCTCTCACCTGGTACCCTGGAAACTGTGGGTGGGACACATTTTCCATCTCAGTCGGCTTTTTGCCCTCCAAGCAAAACGAGTAGATCCGCAGCTGTCATCATTTTCCAGGTCCTAAATGCTGAATAGCACATATTTTAAAGTATATGGGGCAGAGGTATAACCTACTACTTGTTACAACATGTACCTGAATTTCTTATGATGAAAATGTCACAATCTGCTTTTATCTTGAAGCATTGATATATAAATGGATATCTCAGCTCATGGAAATAGATATAGAATAGCTTGTTTCTATTCACTATGAAAATTAAACTATTCAAACAAGTGGCATAACACCTCTCAAACGCATTAGGCTAAACTAAAAGATCAATTGAACAATTACATTTTGGTCATTATGTGGAAGACATATGGCTCCTTATTTACATCTTGAAAAGTGATATTACATTCAGTCTCTGGTCACATTTCTCTTCACACCGCTCATATTTTAACTATTTGAATGTGTAACTGCTTTCTGCTATTCACTAGTTTACAAGATCCAGTTGTTATCCAGAGGGGATTATAGCTGCATACCTGGACTATGCACGCCATGTGCATGTGACTCAGCCATTGTCCCAAACAATGTGCTATTCTGTCGTGCATGTTTAGGATTTATCAGGGGAAGAGGAGGGGAAAGACACAGGGCGAGCTGCCTCGTAGCTGCAGTGAGATAAACAGCTCCTCGTAACTAAGCTTTCAGTTTAGTTCAGGTTTAGTAATGTGATTTCAAACAGAGGGGGAATTTATTGTCCAGATTTGGACCTATTGTCTATTCAACCGCTGGGAACCGTTCAAAGTTATTATGGCTGGGAGAAAGTTGATATTATGTGGGACATAAAAAAAGAGGAAAATAAGAGATTTTTTTCAAGAAGACTGTTTTCAATTTTACAACAGATTCCCTAAACACAAACAGAAATTCATTTAGCTTTTCATGGTTGTTTTCAGCGGCCGCACTGCGACTTTCTGCGTGGTCTAACCTGACCTCATCTATCAGCAACAAGACATACGGTTGGACAGAAAACAAACTCATTTGCTCAAACAGTGATATCCAAACTTAAATCAGGATATTCGGAAGGGGATGAATAGTTAATTCTTAAGGCCAGTTCAGAGGGCAAAGAGATGCATTTGTTAAAACAAATTCATGTTTTTCATGACTGTCTCACTCATAACTTATTTTTGGGATGTGGGGTCTCTATGATGTCAACCAAACTGGTAGGCTATGGCTGAGACCCAAGATGTACTAAACTGGAATAATCTGTTCACACCATTATGTTACTGGTATGTGTATGTTTACATGTTTACATGGTTAATGGCACCTTCACACTGTATACCAGTGACTCCTCATGTGGCAAAATGGCGTGCTCACTTCCTGAGGAGCCCAGAGCTGCCGAGTGGGTGAGAGCAAATGTCAGTGTTGGACATGATGCTTCCCCGAAACCGCAGGAGAAACCGAAAGATGTGTGGGGAAAGAGGATGGGAGAACAACGCGGTGAACAATGGATTGAGCTCTCCAAACCAACACTGTTTGATTTCAGTGGGTTGGCGTGGTGTGGTTTTTAGTTTTGGGCCCATTTCCTCCGTGGAGCCATAAACAAAGTAGTCTTGATGGATCTACTGGCATATTAGGTCGTTGCTGGCTTTTAAAAGGCAGGGGGGGGGGGGGGGTTTAGTAATAAAAAGAAATATTCACTGCGCCATTTACAAGCCTGATGGTTTAGTTGGAGTTAAGAATGTTTGACCACATCAGAACACCGTTTGACAGTATATATTTAAATGGTACTATACAAAGAAAAGAACAGGAAGGACTGACTTCTACCTTCTAATCCTACTGTTTTGCCAAACTATCAAATCAAGAATCCAAACAACAGAAAAAAAAAAGATAAAATACAGCAGTCCAATCCATTAAGTTACACGGACATAAGAATATTATGATAATAATCAGACTCAACTGTCACGACCGGACAATGGCCCTGAACCAAAATGCACAACTCTTGAGACAAGCTTATTTACAAAAGGCAGCCAATGAAAATCCCCGAGAGGGATTGTCATTGGCCCTATGAACAAAAAGGGTCTAGAAAATACACGCTAGGCTGAAAAAGGAACAAGCAGACATTTGTACGCGCCGGTTCTCTGTAACATCATAGGACAAAGGGAGACGCACACAATATACAGTACACACACAGGGTAAGGGCACAGGTGGAACCAATGGGACCGGCACACAGGAGGCGGGGTGCAAGTTGCCTGAAACGAGAGGAAGGTTAATTTTCAAAATAAAACAGGAAATCACGGGACAACGTAGACACGAGACAGCCTGATTAGCATCGCTCCTTCGACATAGTATCAACTGTAATTTAGTTACTCCTCAGTATGAAAAGTATGACCCACCAGAAAGCAAATGAAAACCTTTGAGCAAAAACAGATGCGGACACAAACAGCTGCTTGGACATGTTTTTCTTTTTCAAAAGAATCTTTTTTTTGCTGTCATGGACACGAAAATACCACCACCTTTAGGAAATAAAATAAATGGAATTGGTGAAAACAAGAACAATCAGTCAACATCACCCGTTTTAATGGGGGATTCAAATAAGTATTTAATTACCTCATTTTCAAAGTCGCTTAAAAAGGAAAAATGTGTTATTCCAAACGTTAGTTGGACGAGTCCTTCACTAAAGGGAAGTGAGGAGTGATGGATGTCAAACGAGTGAGAACGGACGGCTTATTTATACATTTAAGTATACTAAAATCAGCTGTTTGGAACAAAAACTGACTTAAACACCCCGCTCTGAGCCATAGTAACATTATATAACATATCATTTAAATAATACATGTTTCCTTTCTGTATGTGTTTATGTGTGTGTGTGTGTGTGTGTGTGTGTGCGTGTGTGTGTGTGTGTGTGTGTGTGAGAGTTAGAGAGGGAGAGAAACAGATAGAGGGGGAGAATAGCCAGTGACCATTTTAGACAGGAAAAGTTGGATGGCACAACAAAGCATGAGATCCGGGCCAAGAGAAACACACAGCGAGCCAGAAAGTGAACACATGTTCTCTATTTTGTGATGCAGTGAGGAGTTTACTCCGTTACCACTCGGGTCACTTTCCTACTGCAATGGTCTGAGCGGAAGACATTTGGGGGACACACACTTGTGAAATAATTGCCCGTAATACCCGTAATTACTCAGATCTTCATTAGCACCTTAACTCGTACAGGTTCAGGGACGTTCGAGGAAGCTGTGGAGTTGCACATTCCTTTTTGACCCTACACAGTAAATTTGTATTAATTATGAGAAACACTTTAGATGAACAGCAGGATGGCAGAGACTGCAGATAGAAAACGGGCCTTACATTTCTGTACCATGTATTGTGACGCACGTTTTTTGAGGTTTAGTTCCTCTAAATGTCTTCCACAATTCACTTCATACTGGCAAAAATGTCGTGAGGCTGGCCAAAGCACACAGAGACTAAATGGCTCCGGGAGTTAGAGCAACGGACATTAGTTCGGGCCCGTTGACTGTCATACTTTTCTGGGACTTATTTAGGTTAGTTGTAGCTTATGTTTCAACATTTGGCAGGAAAGAATTATTTTTGATGAATTGGATTTAATTGCCTACCGATTAGGAGTTGAAGCGTTTATTGAAAACGCAACTGAATGGTTAGCAGATGAAGTTTGTTTCATTTAAAAAAAAGGACCAGACAATTAACATTCTATAATCGATGCTGAGTGAACTCTTTGATTAGGAATGGTTCAGTGAATAAAAACACACCTAATTTGTTAAAATGTACTTATTAGGTTAGGTTACATGTACGAGTGATTACCTTACCCTTAGGCAAAACCAAAAACTTTTTTGTAATGTATCTGTCCTATTCATACGCCATCCTTCATGTTCCAGTTTTCATAGGTTGAAGTGTGACTCACAGTTAACATCAACATTTAAGATCTTGTTACATGTTGAATAAAGAAACTGCGACATGTTTTGTAACTTTTTTTTTTCTGCATCACAAAATCTGAAGAAAATGAAGAGCATTATAAAAACCACCAGTTTTGTGAACTTAAATTAGAATTTGTTTGTTTAGTCCAGTAAATTGCACTGTAGAAATCAAATATGTATTTGTATTCTAAATAGAAAACCACAGTTTCGCTACTGTCACAGCAGGTAGCTGCGTTTCAGGAAAATAGCTTTAATATCAACTTACTGGACAAATAAAGGTAATATGTCCCTATTGCGTTCATGAGATGAGGAGTGTTTTCCAATATGGAGGTCATTCAGGGAGAAGTCTGGAAAATGATACACCTGGGAGGAACTTCACTGCCGGTCAGACACCCGGGCAGCTGGAGATTTTAGTGTTTCCTCTTTCGGTCTGAACGTGAGTGTGATCTACAGCTGCCTGTGGCAGCTGGAAGCACAGCTTTTAATCTCACCCAAACTTCATAACTCTCTGCTCTGGGAAATCATTGGTTCGACCTGCTGCTCGCAATATATATTGCTTTCCTTTCTTATCCAAGAATACTGTTTTCCTGCTGGTTTACTGCAGCATTGCATCAGAATACAGTCACAGTGGTGTACGCATAAATAATTATAAATATAAATCTAGTTACTAAATATGACACATATTGTTGTAAATAATGAGTATAAGCCAACATTTAATTTCTCCGTAAGCCTTTGGTTTAGGCTTTCATACAAACCTAACAGCTCATTATGAAACAGAATCCCACAATAACTAGAAGTCAATGTGGGTAAAAGCACAGAAAATAATAGAACCAAACGGTCAAAACCAGACTCGTGGTCTGACCACGGATCTATCTAGTTTCCTTGTTTGATGATATATACAATTTCCGTGGATGACAGCAAGGTGTAAGCCAAGTAGCCGGCGTGGGTTTGGCATCACTCTAATGAACACTCCTCCGAAGAAACGTCACAGTAATAAGACATGCATGCAACACCTTGGCCTGTCCACACATGCATGTTCAGGAACACACACATGAAACACACATCCATTCAGTGATCAGTGATTGAGTGATGTTACACAGATACTGTGCTAATACAGCTATTAGCTAATATATCCCCCTATTCTGATCCCTGAACTTGATATCGGCAAATTGATCCGACACCAGTGCGTTTTTCACAACTTCAAAATTTGACATTGACATTCATCAGCTTGTGTAGCTGATAATGGAAATGCTGAATTGTGTAATGACAAGATAGATAAAGATACAACAGAATTTACTTTATCAACATAGATCCCCACGCAGATGGAAATCTCTTGAGTTCTGTTCAAGATGGCTGTCGATAAAAGCGTTGATATTACTGAACTGGAAAACTAACAAAGCAAATTGCATCAATCCAACTATTTTGATTTCATGTTAAAGAAAGTATTCAAGTGAAGTTCACGTGAACAAGTTGAATGCGGCAACTGCGAGCAAAATTCACAGTTGAGAAAGGATTGTTTTTGTTATTTATTATGTTAAACGTAAAAATGACTCTATAGCAACTTTAATTACAATCATTACAATGAAGTCAAGGCATTTCCATGGCATAATCACATCTGCCTAAATACATTGTCAATATGGACATATATATATATATATATATATATATATATATATAAACCCTAACCCTAACCCCTAACCCTAACCCCCTAACCCCTAACCCTAACCCTAACCCCCTAACCCAACACAAATCTTTTGTAGAGTTTGCTTCTTAACCTTTTAATTCCTAACTGTTCCTCACAACAATCCACTGTGAGATGCTTGATGAGTGCAAAAATTAATTATAAGAATTATTATTATTATTATTATTAAATACGATACTGCTGATAGTGCCGTTAATAGTAGACACAATTTTGATTTGAAAAGCACAAGCCAGCACACACACACACACACACACACACACACACACACACACACACACACACACACACACACACACACACACCTGCACAAATAAAAACACACTATCACTTTTTCCAATTTGTCATTTGAACTCAATGACACTCCGTTAACATTCCACCTCTTTCTGTGTGTGAGGTTTTCCAAACATCAATCTGCTGGTTGTCTTTGTTTCAGAGGGGCTGGCTCGGACATGAATGTAACCTGCAGGCGTCTGTGTGTGTGTGTGTGTGTTCAGCTTTATGACAGAAACAGAACAGAACAGAAAGCAGCCTGGCAGCAAACATTACGAACGGACATGTAACGTGCACAGATCAGGACAAATGGACAACCAGAACAAGATTATTACATTTAGATTTTTTTTTTTTTTTTTAATTTTATTAAATAAAAAATCGGACGACAAACTGCATTGTGTTGCACAATGACATTAAATCCACCGTGTAACCTTAAGTTGACTTTGAACAAACGTTTCATAACAGCAATGGCCTAAAAAAAAAAAAAAAAAAAAACAATACAAGTTGAACTGATCAATTGAACAAAAACATAACAGGTGTTGTGAAGAGTATTTTTTGAATGTGTGAATCTGTTTACTGTCACGCTACATCAACCAGTTACAACACGCTGGGGTAGTGAGCAAGTTCTGTTTGCACAACAAGTAAACCTTGGACCCCTTATATACACTTGCCCCCCCACCCCCCCCTGTCACATAACCTCACTGGTGAAAAATGTCACGCAGCAGCCCAATGGCTGCAACAAAACCCAGTGTGACATGGGCATGGAGTGTTGCTTCTGCCATGTGCACATGTGTGAAGAAGGAAACCCCCCCCCTCCAACCCCCGAACCCCCCAATAATTTGGATGTCGTTTTCAGTGTTTGGTTGGTCAGTGCCAGTATGATGTCAGAGCTCGCAAGCGATGTTGTAACATTTCAAACGTTAATTTGCACGAACGTGGAGAGAGAATTGTGGTTTATCAATATTTGAAATACACTGTTTTGTTTCAACACGGATTAGCAACAGCAAAAAGTGTTAATTCACCCAATGTGCGTCTAACGGTGTTCAGTCAAGTTTCTTTCCACAAATAATGCCTTTATTATATTGGATAATCCCCAGACCTCCGTGTTGACAGTGATAGAAAGTAGGTGCTATGAATACTGCCCTTTGCCTGAACCAAGACATGTTTCAATACTGTGAGCAACGCAAAGATAAGTCCATTAACCGTGGTAATATGCCTTTCTTTGCCGCTACAGTATGTTCAAAAGGACCCTTTTAATGACTGTTCAATCAAGGTTTCGGTTGCATATTATAGGGTAACTAGATTCAAGAACATGACTTTTCGTCAAATCACCCGCACAGTTTCAGGCTTAACATGTGAGTCACTTATCCAGTTTTAAGTGGATATTCTTACCACCATAAAGTCGTGTCAGCTCTGTACAACTGTGGTTTTAAACAGAACACTTAAATCAGTTAGGTGGAAGCTGAGAATATACAGTAACATCAGACCTGGCCACAAGCTTTTGTGGCCCTCCAGCTGTGGAATTATGGATCCCCCTTCTGCTTCACCAGTCAAAATGAATGAGTAATGACGCTAAGCGGGAACAGCAGCTGAAGTCTGTTCTGGGCTTGTGTGCTGTGTCCCCTGTATACCTTACATAACCATGCAGAAATGTATCCAATGTGAGCCAATCTTCAAATGAATAACAGACCACATACAGACTGTAGAGGGTACAGAGAAAGTATCAAGCAAATGCCCTCACGTTCTCAAGAACGGAAGAAATAAAACAAAAAAAGTAAGTCTGGGATATGTTTTTACTCAAATGAGATGCTTGGATGACGCTCGATTTTAGAGGTTATTCACCATTGAGTTGACGGAGTTCAACGGCCATTGGGTGACTTCGGGTCGAGCACATGGACACAGCACGGCCTTTTCTCAGTCCAACAAATCTCATTTGCTCCACCACTCCGCAGGAACTGTCCCCGGTCTCAACAGAACAATAAGAGGCCTGTGAGCCAAGACTGTCAAGAGTCTTCTGCAAAAAACCTCTGCAAAGGAATATAGATGGGTCTCAAACGCTGCTCCCTTTGGGGGGCAAGTTTTAGTTGCGATCAGGTTTTCTAAAATGTTCTCTTTCCAGAACCCAGTTCGACCCCACTTAAGGAAAAAATAATCTGTCAATCTTTTACTGCTTCTAATAACACAAGGGTTTCCCGGTAACGCAAACATGTCTGTCACCACAGCAAAGGTGTGTGATTGTGTGTGTGCAGTGTTTTGGCCAGTAGCCAGTTGTTACAAGGTGCAGTGATGAAAAAAGGTGAATGAGGTGTGTTAAAGGGCACCGAGAAGTTTCCGTAGGCCATGAGCAAGGGTAGGGAACGTTTTTGGTTTCATCACATTGGAAACAGTGTGGTAAAAGGACATTTATTGACAACAAAAACAGAATAGAGGTGCAAAGATATAGGAAAAGCTCTCCTCTCCTATCAGTACCCGACCTGTTTAACTGCACTTCCCTTCTGGAAACAGATATTTATCTCACTTCTTCGTCTGTAAGAATCACTGAGGGGAACCTCGATACCATAAGGATTGTTTCTGACTCCCATACAGTTTGTGTTCACTTATATATTTGTGTGCTGGAACAGGAACTGGTATTGAGGGCCATGACTATTTCTATTATTTGTGGGTGACTCATGGGAGGAGCTTCATTTCCTGAGCTGTGTGTTTGGCGTGAAAAACAAACTCAAAAGCAGATAAAACAGCCCACTGTATGAGATGCAACATGAACTTCGTTGACCACGAGTGAATGAAAGAAGACTTTTGTAAATGAGCTTACCAACGTGCAGGTAAGAAATGGTCACACATTGGACCATGTGTTATTTAAATAAATACTGGCCTGAATGAATGCACTACTGCTTCCACAGAAACACACACACAGGAAAGGCAGAGAGCCGCTTATTATTTTATACAAGCCACCAGTCTTTTCCCATTGACTTGTAAATCCAACATATAGGACCAGGAGAAGCGCTTTAAAATATTTAAAAATAATTTAGACTCTTGGGTTTGATTGATTGAGAAGTTGTGTGAATCTAGACAGTGGGGAGTGAATACAAAAAACATGTTAAATAAGAATGAACAACGGCATTGGTTTCTGATACTGTAGTATGCGAGGTTCTTTGAGGACAAACACATTGATGTATTTGTGATGAATTGGGTCAGTGGTTACAAGGGAGTAGCACTATCAAAACACCTTTTGAGTGAGAGACAGTTATTTAGATGTGGTTTGGAGGTGGAAAAGTTTACAGCCATTGGCCGGCAGTGCATGTCCTGATAGCACATGGATGAAAACGGGTCTAGGAGGAAGAGGGCTGTCTGGGCATTGGGGATGTAATTAAAGTTAAAAGTGACCCTGAGTGGGATTTTAAGGTGGGCGAGCATAAAAGTGGTGCAGTGTACGCTTCTCAGACTGACTGTGTTAAACCACTCAGGAGTTCATCTGTCTGGTGTTAGGAAAGAGTCTTCACTGGAGCCGTATTAAAACAAGGTCAAGTCAAGCAACACTGTAAAGCTTAAATGTGAACCTTGGCATGCAAACGTGCTCACAATAACAACGCTAACAGGCGTATTACTATTTTCAGCAGGTATAATATTTATGCCGTGTTCATCATTTTAGTTTGTCTTGATGGTATGCTAATATTTGCTAAACACAGCACAGTTAAGGCTTGCGGAAATGTCATCAGTTTCTTTAGTAGGTGCAATGAATATTTTTGATCTTCAGCGTGTGAGTCAGATGTTTCAAACCAAACCTCTGGAGACGTCTAAAGAACCGTTCAAAGTCGCTCTTTTTGCAGCTCCACCACTGATGAGCGGGGATCAATTGTGAATTCTGTACTTTTAAATCACTAAACAAAACGGTCGGTTATTTGGGGATGCTTTTAAAAACAAGGAAAGAGGATTCGTTACAGAAGACAAAACAAGAGGGTTTTGCATTAGTGTTTGTGTGCAATGGCGATGCCTGTTCAGACGGAGTTTCACAGCCCGATCCTTCTGTCTGCAGACAAGACAATAAGCCAGAAACAGCAGGTGAGGCAGATTTTTTTTGGCTGCTATTCAGACTCACGGACGAAATAAGCTAGCCTTAGTATTTTGATAGATGACTCAAAAGAATCCACACGGTAATGAAAGCCAAAACCATGGATCGGTTTTCTCTCTCACTCTCAATTTACAGATCTTTTATCTGTGTTGTTAAAGCCAACAGCCATCAGTCAGAGGTGTGTTTGGCTTCGAAAAACGAAGATAAAAACAGATGCAATATGGACTTCATTGAGCATGAGTGAATGGAAGATGTCTTTTACAAATGACCGTACCAGGTGGAAAAAAGACATTAGTCAGTAGTTGTAGTAAAGTGATCCTGTGTGGGATTTTAAGGTGGGCGAGCACAACGTTACTGTGGTGTACATTTCTCAGACTGACTGTGTTAAACAACTCAGGAGTTCATCTGACTCGTATTGGGAAAGAGTCTTCACTGGAGCCGTATTAAAACGAAGCTTAAATGCTAACCTCAGCATGCAAACGTGCTAACAATGCTAAGAGGCTATTATCCCTTTCAGCAGGTATTTATTTTGTATGGCAAACTGGCCTGAGCCTCTGGTGCTGTCTTTGTCATACACTACACATGATTTCTACCAATTATTGGGTGAGAGTACTTTGGACTGTGTCCTAAATGGTTCATGCTCTCTGTGTATGGTGTAAACGGTTAACTGCATATTGTAAGCACAGGAAATGGATAACAGTGCATGGCCTCTCACATACTCTGGTTTGAACTCTGACCTGTTTTATTACTTTTATTATGTCCGAAGAAAAACATTCGGAGCGATGCAGAGTTTCAAATTTGTCCTTTGGTATTTTTTAAATGTTATGTGTACTAAGTTAAGTAATACAAGTGTTTCACCAAAGTAGGAGAAAAAGTTATTCCTATGTGGAATGACTCACAGCAGACATGCCCTTTTCTTCTTGTCTCCCGTGTTGCTCTTTGTGAGTCAGAACGTGTTGATGAAAATAACAACCGAAATAAAAAAAAAACATGAGCATACCTATGATCTCGCAAGAACACAATATTGACTGCTATTTTATTTGAAGTGACAATAAAGTTTTGCATATTAAGGAGCAAAAAGTTTTTTTCTTGGTTGTATTTGTATGTAAAAAAGTGCAACCAAAGGTTTGTCTGCACTCCTGAAGAGAGGTTTCAATCACAAAGGTGAGTTCACAAAACACCTTTGGAAAAGGCTTCGCTACGTTTCTTCCTCGAGCAGGTTGGCACATGAAAGAGAAACTTCCACTGGGTGAATCTTACAGTTTTGTTTGTTTTTCAAGGCTTTCATCTGACAGCTGCAGGATGCTGCTGTCAACTGTCAACTTAAAAACACACACACACACACACACACACACACACACACACACACACACGCACACACACACACACACACACAGACGCACACAGATGCCATAATGGGAGAGTAATTTGGCAAGTGAATCCCTGCTCTCTCATAATTTAATAAAGAAAAATGCAAAAGGGGAATGTGTGTCTGTTGAACAAAGGTGACATTGAACAAGGTTTTCCATGGATTGAGTGCACTATTGGGCATTTTAAAGGGCCACTACGTAGTTTCCCGATGGAGGTCCCTCGTAGATATTTCCCAACTTGTGGTAACGGTCCATCCAGTGTCGATTCATATTTTGGTCTTTAAAAGAGAAAACAAATATTCAACCTATTTGTTGTTCAAGTTTGGCCCTCTTCAGGTCACAGATGCTAAAATGTATCACAGAAGAAATGGGTTTACCTCCGCCTCCTGATTTGTAATCACTTCTTTAATCGTACTTGGAGAAAGTAATTTTTTGTAAGCTGTATGCTGAAATGTATTTTCTATTGGGACTCAAACATTTTTCATTGGAACACTTTTGTTATATGAAACTTCTTGCTTGTTTCCTGTGATTCGTGTTACTAGATGTCAATAGACTATTCCCATCCCCATTCCCCTTGTTTCCTAGCTAAAACCCGAGTACCATCGCTGTATAGGAAAGTGTTTCCTAGTGAAGTAAGGGACCTCCATACCAAAACTTATTAACATACTTATTAAGATTTTATTAACATTTTTGCACCAAACAAAATTGACTGTGATGTGAGAAATGTTACACGTCTCGGTATCTTGAAATATGAGAAAGTATTGAAGGCGGGTGGAATTTTAATATAAACCATGTTCATGAATTAATCATAAATTAATTGGAGTGAGATGAATGAAGAAGGTTATTTATTCTTTTAAATATGTTAACTTCAGCCTTAATCCAGGGTGGCAATGGACAAAACTGCAGAGAACATTTTTATAGAAATGTGAAATTGAGTAATGAATTAATCCGTTAAACTTAAACTGTTACTAACTCTTATTTATTTATGAATTGCTGTCATATTTTGGCAGCGGGGGACAGGCTGTGACAGTTATTTGCCATTTCCGTATCTCTCTCTCTCTCTCTTGCTCTCCTGCTCTCTTTGAAATCATGAATCAATAGTCATCTCAAGGTACTGATCCACGTGCTTCGGATCAACGAGTTCAGTTCTGAGACCTGCAACCTACATTGAGTGAAGTTCCATCTCACACATGAATCCGTAAAACCAATTTCTCTTTTACAGCTATTTATTTGTACTTAAAAAAAGTCCATGGAACTCATGTGGATCAATATTACACAACCCACCGTAAAACCTCTAAGAATGAGGTCACAGGTTATTCTCATGCAAGCTTGCAAAGAGGAGAAAAACATTTGCAAAACCCTTACTTACTTTAGACAGTGCAGTTGATATTGCTTAAATAAGTAATGAAACTATTCTCATATATCAAAATAAGTAATGAAACTATTCTCATATATCAAAGACTCACAGTGTACGTTATCTGTGGAAAATGTGGTCATTGCTCCACATGCACAGACGCCACATTCTGGTGAGTAACTCATTGACCTATGAGGACCAATCCGACTAGAGTTTGACCTCAAATATATAAGAAACCATTAGGTGAACTGTCAGTCTACAGGCAAGTAGCGTTACTCTTCCCACTGTAGAACATGGGTAAGTGAATTTCAGGAACAATATCACGCGGTTGTTTATTTAAAAATAGTAAAATAACCTTTAGATTCTCAAAAGAAAGTATATTTTTTCCATACCTGAAAAGAATCCATGTTGTTCAGCACAATTCCTTGCTCGTGAATACTGAAGAGGTTTCTCATGTTACTGCTTTTTCTTTTTTTCCATTACAGGAACTGAGCCATTTCGGGGTGTGTGTGGAATATTTGTCTTCTTCAGCGTATGTCTGATTCCCTTTTTGACACCTTGCGATGGAGGAAACATTCTGGTTTTCCCCGTGGACGGAAGCCACTGGATCAACATGAAGATATTAATTGAAGAACTTCATGCCAGGGGACACAACATCTCTGTAATGAGGGCATCCACCAGCTGGTACATCGCAGAGGAATCCCCTCTCTATACATCGATTAGCATGGAAATTAATGAAGGGGTAGAAGACTTTTTTGGTGCTTACGTACAGGAGACTATGAGGGTATGTCATTATGGCTTATTTATTTTGCCCCACATGGGTCATCTAGTCATTCAAGGGTTAAGTTGATCCCCTTTTTTTTACCACTTTCAGGCGCAGAGAGAAGGGGCTTCAGTGCTTACTTTCTTCAAGATCACTGCGAAATTCCAGTTCATGATTTCCAAGGCACATGTGTTGTGGGTTGACGCCCTTGCTCAAATCTTCGAAGATGAAGATAGGTTGAAAAGCTTGGTCGATGCCCGATACGATCTTGTTCTCACCGACCCGGCTCTAGGAGCGGGGGTCTTACTAGCCAAATACCTCAAACTGCCCCTGGTGCTAAATGTTCGCTGGATCACCAGTGGAGATGGTCACTTTGTTTTAGCCCCATCACCACTGTCTTATATCCCAGTGCCGGGATCAGGCTTCACGGACAAAATGAATTTTATCCAGAGGGTTAAGAACATTCTTTTCTATGCCATTATAGTGTTCCAGCAGAGAGTCATGGTGGGGCCGAGCTATGACGCCATGTGTGATAAATATATAGAGGGCGGATGCGACGTTATCTCGCTTCTCCAGCAAGCAGACATTTGGCTGTTCAGGTCAGATTTTGTGTTTGATTTCCCTCGGCCCACAATGCCAAATGTTATCTACATAGGAGGTTTCCAGTGCAAACCAGCTCAACCTCTGCCGGCAGACTTGGAGGAGTTTGTTCAGAGTGCTGGGGAGCACGGGATCATCGTCATGACTCTGGGAACTCTGGTAAACACTTTGCCCAAGGAGGTTGCAGATGAAATCGCCGCCGTCTTTGCCAAGTTGCCTCAAAAGGTAACACATGCTTTTTCATTTTCACTTTTTTACCTGCCGTAAAAAAGACATGCCGTGTTAAAAAAACTGGAATTGTCTATTTGATCTTGTGCTGATATTTAGGTAGTAATAAATGCATTATTAAAGGCATAAAGGCAATATTAATTAGGAAATGGACGGAGGAATTAATGAGAAAAGGTCCAGTAAGGGAGATAAACTTGTACCACGCAATATTCAAAAAGTATTTCTAGTATAAAATCTGTTGTGTGTTATGTAGAAACTGGCTGCACCAATGTCAACATCATCACATTGCATACCTGCACATATGTCCTGATGATCTCATTTTTTTTTAGGTGATCTGGAGGCATAAAGGCGAGCGTCCTTCTACTACTGGCAACAACACTCTGATAGTGCACTGGATGCCGCAGAAGGACCTCCTGGGCCACCCGCAGACCAAAGTGTTTGTAGCGCACGGAGGAACCAACGGAGTACAGGAAGCCATCTACTACGGGGTGCCTGTGCTCGGTATACCTCTGTTCTTTGACCAGTATGACAATCTTCTACGTCTGCAGGAGCGGGGGGCCGCAAAGATCCTTCAGCTAGCAGATGTCAACGGCCACAGTTTTGAGGAAGGTATTCAGGACGTTCTCCATCGTGACAGCTACAGGCAGAACATGCAAAGATTGTCAAGTTTGCACAGAGATCAGCCGATGGGGCCCATGGATCAGGCCATCTTCTGGGTAGAATATGTGATACGCCATAAAGGGGCTCCTTTTCTGCGAACAGATGCCTATAAGATGCCCTGGTACTCATATTATAGTTTAGATGTACTGCTACTGTTGGTGACTGCAGTGACGGTACTGCTGCTCTCTATTTTGGCTATTTTCAGGTTCCTGTGCTGCAAAGCTAGAAGGACGAACAAAACTAAGCTGCACTGATTACGGTCCAATCAGTTTATAACTGCTATGATGTCTTCTCCAAAGTGTTTGGTTAATACTAGGGCTGTCAAATGATTAAAATTTTTAATCAAATTAATCAGACTTTTCAGTGGATTAATCATGATTAATCACTATATGCACGTTGTTCCCGAGTGGGTGCAGGCAGAAGTGCCAGGGATAGAAGAGGTGCTAGGAGACGGAGAAAAAGGATGATTCCATTACCGGACTTGAGAAGCTCCATGAAGCGAGGACAGCCAGCTTGTGCAGCCGCGGCCAGCTCGCTCGTCGGGCGGACAGTCTTGCGCAGAGACCTTGCTGTAAGCTGGAGGTCTCTCAGACCGCTGTCGTTAATACGAGGCTTTTATTTTGCCGTTGATGGTTCGTTTGCTCACAACACACGTCCATCATAAGATAAACAGGAACCTGTGGTTAACTTTGGTCTTTTCAGAGTTAAACCAAACCTGGTTGACATTTTTTCCGCTCGCTTTCTGGTCTGAGTTGTTGACGGGGAGGGAGGGCGCGCATATGCAACGTTTCCCGGGAGAAATAACAAACCGGGAGGTGTCCGTGTGATAGGGGTAAAAAACGGGAAACTCCCAGGAAAAACGGGAGTGTTGGCAGGCACAAAAAAAAGTGCCTTGAGAATCTCGCTGAGCGGCTGTCTCTGACACACACACACACACACACACACACACGTCCACAGCGTAGCAGGCAGAGGGGGGAGAGAGCGATACCGTTTCTCTTCAGGAGACTTGTTTAAATTATGAGAAATATGCTGTATACATGTCACTAGATTTGTCTCTAGTCGCTTTTGACACAAAAGTCGCCAGGAGGATGATTTGGTTGTTATAATAGTCCAACCACAACCGCATTTGCGTGGGGGGGGGGCGCGGACACTGGTTGAGAACCACTGCCCAAGGAAGAGGTACTTTCCTGACCTGAATCATTTTTTACACTGCGCATGCGTGAAATATTGAAAATATTGACGTAATATGAAAACAACTAATTAACGTAGTTAACACGCTATTTTCGACAGCCCTAGTTAATACAAAGAATAAATCTTACGATGTGTAATTTGTATATATTTATTATTTAATGAGTTAAATGCTAATTTGTCGATTGATTCGTTCCCCTCTACTGTTTCTGAATGAACTGGCAAGTGTATTCAGACAGATTAACAATTCAGTTGCAAAGCCACAAATCATTTGTAAACTCTCGTGAGTCATTTCTCAAAGGGTATACCTCTGAATTTGCAAATGGAAAAAGCCAATAGAGTAATAATGTGTGTCTTTTGAACAGAATTGACATTGATGAAGTTCCACTTATCTGACACGTTCATGTTGGAGTGTAATCATCAAATGTAATCATCCTACAGTAACTACAGTCCATCCAGGGATGGTTCCTTTTTGTTAAATATTTTATACTTTGGTCACTGGCCCTACGCACAGACTATAAAAAACATGCTGTTGAATCCAAACAAGGTTGAGGCAACTGATAATCAAACACATTTTTGCATCTGATGTTTTTTAACTTTTTTTTCTTCGGGTCTGGTGGGTTTTCCACCTCCTTAAGTGCACTTCAAGCATACATGGAGAAGGCCCTCATTTTTACTCAGCTGTACGGTAAATGACATTTTGTGCTGCGACTTAAAATCAAAAGAAGAGAAATAAATGATTGAATATGTTGTATATAATATGTTGAGATGTTACATCCCTCGTTGCTGTGTTGTGTTCTGGTGGCAAAGCCATTTTCGACTGCTCTCATCCAAACACAGATTTAATCAGGAGCTACACATTCCTTTGCAGTCTCTCGATAGAAAGACGCTACACATCTACTTAAAGAATAATCAATAGCCAAAACATACTCATTTGCACAACTGATTAAAAAAACACGACGTTAATTAATCAAGAGAGGGTTATAGAGAGAGAACAACTGAACCATGAGGTTCATCTCGAAAGCAGAAGCAACCAACTCACTGAAAATACAAACAGCAGGTGAGAAACTTTTCCTCCTTCGTTTGTCCATCTGCTCCTGTAATTTGATCCTCCTGGTTTTGAGCCATTTTCTCATTCATAAGACCCCTCACTGATGCATGAGTCAGACATCACCTTGTTTCCACAGGGTCATTATTCTGTCCAGAGCCCTGCTGAAGAACGGAAAGTACTTGTGCAGACTGTACCAAAAATAACCCTTGTGATGCTGCGATGGCAACTTTTTATTTATTTAAGACTTCAGCTGTTACATACCCTATTAAACACAACACCCCCTTTTTTTTAGCATGTCTGGGGAGGTTTGTGCTATAATACTTTTTGGATGGTTTACATTCAGGAGTTAATCAATTTACTGCTAGTTATTTGCTGGAAGTCATTTTTACATAAAACCTTCTGTGTAGCAGAATGTGGTTGTGTGTCGGTCTTGCTTGATGTGTTCAGGGAGAGAATGAGCTACCAAAATAAAAGGAAACGCCTGGTAAAATAAGGAACACAGATTAAACAAGCTGACGGGAGCCGTTTCCTGAAATTGCTGCTTTAAATCCCTACGGAGTCCAGTTAAACGCTGGTTTCAACAACGGGATTCTGAGCTATCATTTTATTCTCATAAAGCGTTCAAATCTTAATGACAAAGGTGTTGATGTTGTATGTATTTGTCTCTGAAAACAATAATTCATCAGATCAAGCAAAAGTAATGCATGTTATCATGACTGAGAAAGTTTCGAAACAACTTTTATCTCTCACTGTGTGGAAGATCCCTCAAATCAGTGTTTCCCTCTGTCAACCTGCCATGATTTTTTTCCAAAGCTGTTAACAAAAGGCTGGACGTTACTGGAATGAAGCGATTGCATTTGCATATTCATGTGAGCTTGACGGTACTTTGGCATTGGATGTACGATTACATAATTATCAAAAAAATCAAAGACAATGTGTGGCTAATCTATATCTGTCCAAATGAATATAACACAACCATATATATTTCATAATGCTGTAGCATTGCTCACGGTCTGCCTGACAGTAGACGGGCGCTTGTTCCCTGGTCTCTCATCCTTTTTTGTTTTTGTCCTGTGATTTCTCATAATAGACCATATCCCAACATTTTACATTTTCCAATCCAAATTCAGATGCCTTGAAGTAACCAGTAGCTGAAAAGAAAATGTCTCTTTGATAAAGCACAAAATATTTGTGCTTTATCAAAGAGATAACGCTGTACAAGCTAAGTTGCTTATTGTTTGTTCGGTTGACACACTGTTTGGGACTCCTGAGCTTAATGATGACAGAAGCAAAGCCGAGATGATGTGATTTACAAACATTGCAGAGATTTTTGTGCATCAAATGCGCCTGGTCAAATTAAGAGTGTAAATCCCATTTTAATTACTAATGACATTATGAAACAAGCTGCTGAAATTTAAAACAACTGACTGTTTCTCTGAAAAACCTACTCAAGTAGAGCTACGTGTAAATGCAAATGCTGAAAGTCTTAACGTTCTAGTTTTCCTTTTGGAAGTCAGATACATTCACATCGCCCCGAGAAGCAGCGTGTAGTTCTCCACATTGTTTTTCGCCCCAAGGGATGACTCGACAAGTAGAGAACAAAAAAGGTCAGACTCCCAGACATCTGCTGTAGGGACAGCCTACACACAAACATAAAACAGGTGCTGCACATGCCTCTGTCTGGTCACTTCTATCAGCAACTGTTACAGAGAGCACACATCCCCCCCCCCGTGTGCTTCATCCATTCCTCGTTCTGCTTTTAAAACTACTATGTCCCCCTGCACGTCTTCCACCCTCTCTCATTGTGCACTGATCATGGCTGATGGTTTTAGAAATTAGCTGATACAATGCAAACACTTGCTTTCTGCAGCAATGTGTTATTGTGTCATTGTCTCAAAGCTTATGTTTTTGGGAGTAACTGCTGGTTATTGAAGTCATTTTTTTCCATGTCTCCTCTCTTTTAGGAACATGGAGGCAGTTATGTAGCGCACGCACACACACACACACACACACACACACACACACACACACACACACACACACACACACACGGTGTGACATCATTTTCTCCGTTGACACACAGATGGGAAGATTTGCTCCCTCTTCGGAGGAACTGCTAGCCAGGAGCGCAAACCGATTCACCCCTCCGCACGTTCTGCCTCGGCCGGGGCATAATCACAATCATGCTTCAGCTATGTGAAGCTCTCCCAGATAGAGATTTGTAACAGTGAAACATTCTTGTGCATACAGAATACGAAGGCCAAAAAAATGTCTTAGATCAGTGCAAGTGGCATATTTATGAGTGGTTTGGAAATGTGTGTCGGTCACAGCCCCTGATGGTAATTTGCTCTGGTGACAGCAGACTTCTCTCCATCCCTATAAATATCACATCCGTAGCTGTGGTCAGCTGGTTTTAATGCTGTTTGGCACAGATCATGGAAGGGAAGAGTGTGCTTTGGTCAAATCCTGGGACTGGATACAATGATATAAATGTATAAAATGTGTCCAAAATGTGTGTTCATCGGGGGAATTAAAGCCAGAATAAGAACCACTACCAGCTAAATCAATACAGTATGTCACAAAGACACGGTTTGAAAAGTTAGCGTTCAATTCAGTAGACTTTGTCTCATTTCCATCACAGTGTATTTATAAGGTTGTTTTTCCTTATTTTTGAATGTTGTACTCCTTTACTACTGCATGGATCTGTAGAGGACTGTGAGTTCATACTTGGCTAAGTCTGGGTTTGGAGCAGGATGACACGATCTAAATCCCATCAACTTTTCTGGGTTGAATGTGTCTTTGAGAGTTTAATCCAGCACTTACATGTCTCCGATTGCAGAGGGAAACAATTAGGCAATCATCCCTAGATGATATTGACAGGGAGCCATTAGACTGGAAACACTGTTCATCTGATCTTAGTATTACTCAAAAACATATGAGAATGTCTGTATTGACTTAAGTCTGACTCTTAACCATGTGTTCAGTAAGCTTTTATCTTTTTTGAACATATTTGAGGTCCTTGTGATTTAAATAAGGGCCATTCAAGTGTTGCTCCTCAGGACCTGCAAGACCTCTTTTTGTCACCTTTTATCAGCACTCTTGTGACGTTTGGCTTGCAGTCCTCGTGCAGACTCCTTCCCCGCCTGCAGTCAACCCCACCGCGCTGCTGCCGCTGGACTGGAGGAGCCGCCACGGATCATTTTAATGGGCTTGGAACAGTTCTATGCATACAGTGCTATTTCATATTTATTGGCTCAGATACCCACTGAGCCAATAAATTCGTAATTTTCACAGAAGGAAAATATGTGGTCACGAACGCTAAGAAAACATGAGTCACACACTCATGCCTCGTGTGCTTTTCAGGTTATTCTTCAATTATAGCGTTTTGTTGTGTACATTGTTGTGCACTAACATATAGTCTCACTATGTCACCAGAATCTTAGAGAATATGTGTGAAATGGCTTCTTAGGTACTAATTTCTCAGGTGCAAAAGTAGATGAGCCATGTGAACCAAAGTCAAGATTTCCAAGTGTATACTAAAGAAAGAATATGCTGCTATCTGCTTGACACCCTACACTTACCGTTAATATCCTGGAATGTGGATTTTCTGTAAATTGTTTACTAAAAATAAAAATCCTATACAACAAAACTGAATTGTAAATTGTGTGTTGTGAGAACCTTTTTTTTTTGTAATACATTTTGTTCTGATTTTTCAAAACCAAAAACCCTCCAAGCAGCACAGAGCTCTCCTCTTGTGCACAAGTTGTGTTAATGCATCTCTGGTGTCTCGCTGCTTCCCACGTTTTCATGTAACCTTATTTTGCGTGAGTTTCTTCTTCTTGTAATAGCGGGCGAGCTGTACCCAGCATGCAGTTCGGTGGGGTCACTTTATAAATGTACAATTCTTAACGTTAAATTGTTCATGGTTCACCTGCTGTTGTGTCGTAGTGTTATGTGTAAATGTTTCTGTACAGGGAGGGACTGAGGTAACGCTCACATTAAATGCAAGAAACATTGATTTTGAGGAGCAAAGTTTGAAAGAATTACTGAAAAATGTATACCATTTAATTGTTCTTTTTTCTATCCTCGGTGGGATCATTTACAGCGGTTCAAAACAACATCTTTAGGAAGTGCTGTTACATTTGTCATATACATGAAAAGACACTATAAAGCACCATAAAAAACATCCAAAAATCTTCCATAGTCAATCGTTTACAAAGTGAAACTTTCAGTTGTGGAAATATCTCAATTAAACACCATGAAGGAAACAATCGTTCTTACAGGTGGTTTGGAAACGGAAATAGCTAAACTGATTATATCTCTCCATTGGTCCACATTTCTACAAACACTCAACCAAGAGCACCGCGATATGCTTTCAGTCTCCGCGCCCAAAGGTGTTTTCTCTCTTTGATTCACTCGCTTGGTTTAGGGTGACGCCTGACCAGCTGTTTTCTCCTCTTTCTCATTCCAACTGTAAAAGAGAAGGTACGAGTTAATGGAGGGAATCAGTGTCGATAAAAGACATGGACAAAAATAAAATATGTTACAGTGGGAAGACTGTTTTTTTTTTGGTTGTCTACATAGGAGATGCGACTTTTACTCTGCATATTGTGCAGCAGGGATTACATGTGTGACTCATCCAACATTTGTGTCGGTCAATGTGTCGTAAGCTCTCACCTGGAGCTTTCCTGGCAGAAGCGAATCCGCCTCCCTCTGTGAAACAAAGAAAAAACTGTTAATTACTGTGTTTAGGCACACACACACACACACAAAGACACACATGTTCAAGTGCTATTCAAAATCGGATTAGGTCAGACGTAGTTTTGAGGATTTACCTCGAATGAGTTTGGTTATTCTCTCCGTTTCCTCATTGATCCGATTGGGGTTGCTGTGGATGGTGGTGATCTTAGAGAAGTCGCCGCCTAACGTTCATAGATCACAAATATTGTCACAAATACCATTCAGAATGGTTTATGTATTAGGAAAAAATAAATTGACGTATTTAAAATAGAATACAGTAATGCAGATCATTTGTCATGAAAGAAGATTCCATATATGCACAATTTCTTATTGCACTGTACTGCAAAGCACAGTTTTAATTTGCAAGGCACGTTATAATTTGAACAATGCAGGTCACACATTCACACACAGCTGTGTTAGATAGAAAACGGACAGGATGGGTTTCATGCCTGAAAGACAAGATCTGTGACGGAGAGATGAAATCAGATCAGAGCATAAGTGCTAAGTTGAACAAATAAAACAAATAATTTAATAAATAATCAGCAAGGATACATGACCTGCTTGCTTAATGGTGGTAAGAGAAACTGACATGCAATCATTTTTTTCCATCTCCATCTGTGTTAAATAAATCATGTGTCTTCACATCAATATCAAAACCTCTGTGAAGTCCAAATCTGATCCTGTAACCATCATTTGCACTCAAAATATATACAATTTAACTATTCTTAAACGTTCAGGAACTTACCCTCGATAACTCTTGTGACCTTTGTCATGGAGGGTTCTCCTTCCATGACCCTGGTGACTTGTGTGAAGGAAGGGTCCCCCTCAATGACCCTGGTTACCTTGGTGATCACCGGCTCTCCCTTGACAACAACCTCAGTGATCACCGGATCTGCCTGCAGGACTCTCGTGACCTTAGTGAACGTAGGCTCTTCAGTGCAGAGAGGGAGCGGTGACATGAGTTTACTTTCAGAATGCAGAATGCATTCATAAACTCAAAAGGTAGGCATGTCTTTTAGGTCTTTTATGATCATGAAAGATTCATAAATTGGGTTTTAATAATTTGGTTACTAATAGGGAGTCTTACCTGTTTCAATGTGTGTAGTTGTGACGGTTCTCCCTGTAAAACAAGATAAGTAGTTTTAAGTTGTTGCAAACGCTATTTAATCCACTTCACGAGTGCTGCAGAGGCTTACTTATGAACGTGAGCGGAATCTCCTCATAAGTAAATCCAGAATTATACTGTTGAACAAAAAGCATAAAATGAAATGCGTAGGACTCACAACACAGCTACAAAGATTCACATTGATTCCTGCATACCCAGACTCAGTTTTTTAAATATTTGCATCTACCGTTATATGGATGTACTTGATGAGCTTCTTCAGGAGGACCAGGAGGTCCTGCCGGCCCACGGGAAGATCTGCAAGTGATATACGCAATCAACACGAGACAATCCAACTCAGCACAGTGCGCACATTGCTTGTCCGCATAGTAACGTCTGGTGTTCTGACCCGCAGGGTAGAGAACATTCTTCACCACGTGGACCACGCCGTTGGTTGCCATCCGGTCACCGTCCGGCACGTCCACAGAATTGACATGAATAGAGTTGTTTACCTGTCAAAAACAGGAAAGAACCCATTCACACGTTCTGATTTGGTAAACTACGCCAGCTACTGCGTGAAAAGATTTTAACGATGTACAATTTTATGAGATGGTTTAACGTTTTGTGGTGAGACTGAGGCTGCTGGAAGTGAGGACTTGGCCCTTTTGAGGGGAAGGCGACTGAAGCTGCACATGTTGAGTCAGTAACGGATACGTTTCCCTTTTTGCTTCCGGCTCCTCTGGCTCTCTCTCACCCACCGACCATGTGGTTAGGCGTTTAAATAAACTTCTGACCCAGAGGGGAATCATTTCAAACAAGCTTTCCTTTGTCCTTTCATGAAGTCGTCGGCTGATAAAATGATCACCGCGATAGGAGAGTGGGAGGAAAATTGATGTTATGGCTAAAGTGAAAACTGGCATGAAGGCGGAGGAGGAAGAGCAAGGCCCACTGAGGGTGGGCGACAGAAAGCCGGGCTTTATTACCTCTGGCCTTTCTCCAGGAGATATCCAGCTTTGAAGTAAAAGGTTAGCACAGGCTCTTGATGCTCTTTGATGCTATTGTTTCAATGAGAATGTGGTGACAGAAGTTTGAGTTTTACAGTGGAGGGTTTAAGAAAAAGATGTGTAGTCATTTAAAACGTTAAAGTTTAAAATGTAAAGAATGTAAAGCATGCTCTTAAAATGAAAAACCTACTTTAGCCTCCATTTCACAGGAATTGAAAGCTCGCGACTACTTTGCTGTGTATGATCACGGTTACGCATCTTGCTAAAAACACTCTCGATGTGTTGAATTCGTTGTGCTGGCGTTACTTACAATGTGTTCATCCCTGTACGATTGTTGAATATTCTCTTTGGTAAACCACTCCTGCCTCATTGATTCTAAGCTCACAAAGACACACTCAAGTGACCGGTTGTACATACAGACATAACTTGCAGGTTTTTGCCCTGGAAGGTTTTGAGCAGATTGGTAACTCCTCGCTCTAATCCTCCGTTGATGAAGATGCCGTTACTGAAGTGGTACAGCAAAACGGTTCTCAGAGCATTCAGATCACCTGACAATGAGACCAAAAGGAAAAACATGACTTACATACTGAGCAATCCCCAAACCCAATAGAGAGATAGGTTAGAAAAGTATGTGGATGTTTCTTCATTTCGGAAGAGTACCCACTTTTGAGCAGAGCAAGTTCCTCTTTACTGAGGTCAGCAAAGGCATCGTCGGTGGGTGCAAAGATGGTGTAGGAGCCTTCTTGCTTCAGCAGATCAGTCAGACCTGCTGTCTCAATCAGCGACAGAAAAATCCTACATTTTCAAAAAAAAAGTAAACATGTTGTGCCGGCTCTGTTTTTGTTTTACATCACTGTGCCGTGTTTAGAGCTGAAGCTGGTAAGGCCCGTAAATGAAGGTGTTTTTCTTACTTGAACCGCCTGTCAGCGATCAGAAGCTCGTAGATGGTTTTCTCGGGTGGTTTGATGAGAGTCCTCACAACATGGAGCGCACTTTTGCTTCCCTCTTTACTGCCACGCACCATACATGCATTTTCTATGCACACAGCCTAACAAAGAAGAACAACATTTAGAGAACAGGGCAACGTGCCTGTCCTGTTGATTGCAATCATTCAAAAAGAAGAATGCAAAAGCTTGAGGGGAAATCAAACCCAGCTGTTCCTATTATCTGGACCACCTGAGCACAACAACAGAACATTTGCTTCTAAAGATTGAAAAGATTGCCAGATCATGTCACTTAGTAAGAGCCCCAGTAATAAGCTATCAGACTTCCATCGATGCTGACAGACAAAAGTTTCTGATTTACCAGTTCCTTTCTGAGTTCGACTTTCTTACACAAGGATACACATACGAACACACAAACACATAATTCTCACCGTGCGGTAAATGAAGACTCTGAGCAGTTTGCCAGCCATTGTTTCCAGCATCTGTCCATTGTAGAGCTCGCTCAGAGTCACCTTCGTCTTCAAGATGTGGTTTTGCAAAAGGAACTTGAGCCGTTTTTGATCCGTCACCTCATCTGACAAAAGAAGAAAATAGCTACAGATTCATCACGAGTCTGGTAGCGTCACACGTCGGTCCTAAATGAACCGATTCTTTTCTTTCACGGTGGATCCTCTGAACCACCGCGCCACCCGCAGGAAACCTGTTTGCAGATCGACTCACGCGTGAAGGCGGAGTCGAGAGGAGCGAGGAGGGTGTACTCGGTCTTCGGACCCAGGGCAGCCGAAAAGCCCAGTTCCTGTAGCTTGTTGCTGAAAGTGCTCTGGGAGTCTCCCATCAGCTCCATCCCCTCCTTGGCTGGTATGAATCACATAAACGTTACATGTTTGTGGTCACAGAGAAACCCTTTCAGCCAAATTATTTGGAAAAAAATGAAATAGATCAGCTGAGGGGAAATGTTTTACCTGAGTCAGGGATGAGCACGCGGTCGATGAAGTGGATGACGCCGTTGGTGGTGACGACGTCTTTCTTCAGCACCATCGTGATTCCGTTGACCGTCAAACTGTCGCCGTCACAGCCGATCTCTATGGTGCTGCCCTCTGCGGTCTCATACACGGACCCTGACATGATGGCTTCCGAACACTGGACACTCTTCAACAGGTGAAAGTTCACCAGGGCTGGTGAATCAGAATCAGAATAATTTATTGTCATTGCGAAAACATTATAAAACGTTGTTACAAGGAAATTAAAAGTGCTACTCCTGGTGCATATATTAAAAATACATTCACACGCTTCCTCAAGTCACACTCTCACACAGAATCATCCCAACACATACACATAACAAGACAGGTCACATGGTCGAAAGCGCAAACTTAATGCAAATAAATAACACCATCATTCATCATGAAATTTCTTTCAGTGTGTGAGTATTTACTGTTGTGATGGCTGTGGGGAGAAAACTGTCTCTGAATCTTGTTGTGCGTGTTCTGACCGACCTGTAACGCCTTCCGGAAGGGAGTAATTGAAAGTGTTCGTGGCCTCGGTGGGTGGAGTCCTTGATTATGTTTTTTGCTGTGCTGAGGTAACGTGATGAGGCAATGCTGTCCAGTGTGGGTAGAGAGCACCCAATGGTTTTTTTCCGCAGAACGGACAACCCTCTGAAGCGGTTTTTTCTGTGCCACAGTGCAGCTTGTATACCACACTGTGATGCAGTACGTCAGTGTGCTCTCTATGGCCGTGCGATAAAGTCGAAGCGAGAGAGAAAGATGGTGTGAAAAAGAAAAGGTCCTGCCCCACGTGCTACAAACGATAATATTAGTAGTCACGCTGCTATTGCCAATGCCATGACTGCTTTTGTTATCGCTGTTATTCTACTGTATCCTCTGCTGTCATTAGTCATTTTTGAGCATTATTCCGTTATCTTCTCTCAATATATGAAACATTTCTGTTGAATGCTTTGAACATACCGTAAATCTTTTAAATGGTTCATTCTGCGAACATGACATACATTGACATGTACACTAGTGGCCATCCTTTTATAGGGATTCCTCCTTAAGGTTTCTTCTTTTTTTTTTCCTCCCAATTAAAGTTCTTTCCTGAGAACTTGATGGCGAGCCTGTCTAAGTTTGGTTAAACATTTTCTCAATTTACCAATTCATGTCAGCGCTCAGCAGTTTATGTCATCGTATAGCGCGTCCCATGTACAACATACCTGCAATTACAGCCTTGTCTCCCATGATACGCTCCAGGTAGCCTGGGCTCAATTTGTCAAAGGCTTCATTAGTGGGAGCGAACAGGGTGTAGTGGCCAGGCTGGTCCAGCTTGTCCATCATCCCAGAAGCCAATACTACATCCTGGGTAACAAGAAAACAGTGCGTCACACATTCCACTCCCTGCAAATGAAATGTAACGCTGTTTTTGTAAACCATGTTTTCAGCTTAGAGTGCTTTTCATATCACATACTGTGAAGGAGGAGAGCTCATCGGTGACGTCCAGGACTTCTTTGATGTTGGTGCCGACACTGCTGATGACCCGATCAATGACATGCACCACGCCATTTGTGGCCACCTGATTACCAAGGATGATCCTGGCACAGTTCACTGTCACGATCTTCACAGTGAGAAAATGTCACATCAAGGCAACATCGTCATCAGGGTCAGAAAAAATCCAATCATGTGTCCTTGTGATCTTGTGCATTTCAACAAACTGACCCCATTGGAGTAGTGGTTGATGTACAGCCCCAGGTCGTTGTACATGGAAGTGAAAGTCATGTCGTTCTTCATGTCTTTGGTCAAAATGCGATGGTTGACCATGTGGAAGTGAAGAGCGTTGTACAGCTCGATGTTCACGTTGCTCACCAGTGCAGACCGTATAGTCTAGGGGAAGCCCAACATTAAGGGAAGCAAGCGTTAGAAATGATTGCATTCAGTTCTGTTCCCTAACAGAAGTCTGAAACCTCCAATCCACTTACAGAGTCCACCAGATCCCAGGCATCATCGCTGGGCGCAAACATGGTGAAGGAGCCTCTGCCTTCAAGTTCCTCCCTGAGCTTGGCCATGTCAGAGTATTGCTGCGTGGTTGCAGCCTTTATGAGCCCCAGCGTACCGTAGACATGGTCAATGGGAGCCACTTGGGGGGAGGAGAGGAAATGGTCTCACTTATTAAAGACTATTCTATACTAGGAGTGTATTCACATCTTTAATTTGCCAGGAAAGAAGACCATGAAAAGGGGCTGTAGTGAGAGCACTTACCGGCAGGGCATCCTTTCATGCCCTCCAGCTTGATGTATCCAGGGCAGCATTCATATAGGACCATGCTTATAAAATACACGAAAAAAAAACACACAAACATGTTAGACCCTTGATACATTAGATTAACTGATCTTGATAAACAGAAATGAATGGTATTCACAGACTGTGAACATGAATAGAAACGAAGACAACCGAGTTTTAATAAGAGAGGAGGACAAGTCATACTCACCAATTATGAATTCCATAAATGGGCAAAGCACATTTAAAAGTTACAGCAGAAAAAAGTGACAGTGTAAGAATGGTCCATCAAACATGCAGCGTGTGCCCAACATCCCACCAGTCAATCACAGGAAACAGCTGGAATGCAATTAAAAATCCTAGTAAATTACAAAAGAACACCCACCAGAGTGGAAATGAGAATGTCAACATTAAAATCATACAGGGCTGTCTGGTGTCCCACCCAGCTGCCCTTTCAATGGTCATCCCTCCCGAGGACGTCTCCAAGAAAAACAGAATCTTGTCATACAACCAATTTCTTTTGAATATGTCATGGATTGACGTCATAAGGCGGCAGTGAAAGTGAAAACGAAGCTGCGCAGCTTACTCAAGCTCTTACACGAGTTGTATGGTTGACAGGAAGTCAATCGCCTTTTATTGCAATGTTATGAATGAGTACTGGGGTGAGAGAAGACTCACAGGGCAAGCCACAAGTGAGCCTCTTGTCAAATTGAGGTTTAATGAAGGAATAAATAACGTTTTTCAATTGGAGGTTTTCTGAAAATGACAAGCAAACAGACAAGCAGTGCGTCAACGTTGGACGTCCAGCAATGATCCACCAGAGGAAAAGCAATGGATTCCTGACTGCTGGAATAAGTTTCATTTGTGTTTGGCCGAGAGGTTTTCTTAGAGAGTTTTATGGCTTCCTGCTTCCTGCGTTCCCATGGAAACGCTGTCAACGTGAACTCTCTGCTTTCTCTTCAGGGTACAAAACATGAAACAGTTTGCTGTCCTTTCATAAATTGAACTGAAGTGATCTCCCACACACACACACACACACACACACTGTAGACTTACAACATCACTCACTTTCTCCCTTCTGCTCTCATAAATGACTCACATGTTTTGCCAAACCTCTTTAATCCACTTTATCAGCATGTTTTCATGTTGTGCGCGATTATACGAATGAATATATGAATTTGACTGTATTGACACTAACTGTTATAATATTAAATAAACAGATGTAAATACACAGCTGGCCATCAAGTCCTTTCTCTACGACTCTTGACAGGATAATAGAAGAAGTACTGACACAAAACTAGCCAGCATTAAAAATGTTCAATTAGCTTTTATCCAAAGTGAACTTGTGTATTCAACCTAGAGAGTACAAACCCAGAACAACCAGAATCAGCAAAAGGCTTTTTGGGGTAATTCACTGCACGAACTCGATGTGGCTTCCAGATCGGCAGTTGCGGAAACTCGGGCCATGAATACATACGTAGTGTACTCACACACAAACACTAGGTGGGGTTGTTTGGCTTTCGGTAACATCATTACAGTTTTTTTCTTGTTATTTGATGAACAACAGGCTCGCTCGTGTCCTCATCAGGGGAGTGTTTTTTTCTGCCGTGTCAACCGCCTGGGGAATAGTTGCCAACATTTCCCTTTTTTTTATACATGGGAATCGACTTTACAACTACTATGATTTAACCACAAATGAATCACTTGTCCATTGCTCCATTGCTCCATGTTGTGTTGCCACCAGCAGCACGTTACTTTGAAAACAACACAATACCCTCCAGCCACGCTCTTTAAAAGTTCTCGTGAATAAAGGGATTAAGTAGTCCCCACGGTAACTTATTAAAAGAAACAAAGTGCATATTAAATTCACACCAGCGTAATTTCCTCTTTGCGAGCATCGGGCCAAGCAAAACCCCAAGAACGCTGGAATAAACCTGCACGCTTTGGAACAACCTGTCTTAATCTCTCCTCAACTTCCAATCCAGCTCAAACATAAACATTGCTGGCTGGATTTCCTCCACTGCTCCTGAACAATGACTGTACTGTGGCCACGGAGACAGAGGGCAAAAGGCAGCTGGCTTTATTTAGGTTCATGTCTGTTCTCTTCATTGTTTCTTATCTAATATCTATTTGCTTGCTGATTAATAATTTGACATCCTTTTCATACATTGAGCACTTTGTACAAAGGACAGACGTGTTCTACATCTCAGCAGAGTCCATCACTTCCTCGTCAGAAGAAAATGACTCACTTGTGGTCTAAATCCCTCTTTTGTTCCATTCTCTCTCCCGTCTCTTTTTTTCAGGCTCATGCTGCAACAGCCGCAGGTATAACAGCTGACCGTGTGTTTGTGTGTATGTGTGTGCACAGCTCCAGTCGAGCCGTACGATCTAAACATCTGGGATATTTTACATTTCCTTAATAATCTTTAAATCTTTAAAGTGTTTGCAATTGTGTACGTAAAGGATGTGAGAAAGCTGGGAGCATTTCCAATTTGGGTGAAGTCAGTTGCGTTGTGAATAACTCATGTCATCACAGAGCAATTAGCTCCATTCACTCTTTTGGTACAAACTTACGTCTTCTTGCCACAGATGGAGCCTCTGTACCAGTTCCTACATGTGCTGAAGTACTTCTTGTTGGACCCCTGGACCTGTTGCAGGGCGCACACGTTGGGTCTGTGGGAGAAGGACGGGGGTTAGTGGGTGATGAGGGTGTGAAATGGAAAGCAAGAAGGGGGGGTTGAAAGGAGAAGTTGAGGCGGAATGTGGGGAAAGGAGAGGTCAGGAGAAGAAGGATGTATTCAGCAGCGTATGCGTTAAATTCGCGTTTTTCCTAATTTATTTAATTTCAGAAGGCAATGAAATATATTTCCTTTACAGCAGCAGAGTGAACGAACGCGAAAGGTAATATTGAATGTTTATTAAATGTTCTTATTGCTCAAATAAATCATTCTAACCAGTACAGCTGACCCGTTTCTCAAGTGATCTTTGTGATAAAAACACCTGAAAACGTTCCATGGATATAAAATCCCACCTTTTATTTGGGGACATATATTTCGCCTGGTTGGAGAAATTGCAGATAATTTAATAAATTAGAATGAGCTGCTGCGCTGTTTCTTAAATTTGCCATTTGTCACTTCTCCTTCTACAACCCCCCCCCCCCCCCCCCCCCCCGCCCTCCCCTCCCTCCACATGTCCCTTCTCCTTACCCTTCTTTCCTGGCCCGTATGCGACTGTGGGTGACTATCTTATCATAGGCAGAAGTATCCACACTCCCTAGAGAGCACAGTGCCACCAGCACTGAGGTAACCACAAGCAGCTGATGCATCCTGGGAGCGAATCCGTCCTCGAGGGCACAAACACACACGTCCGCTTAGGTTGTCCTGCAAACACCCCCCCCCCCCGAATAAAAAATAGAGATTTGTGAGCTTGAGGAAGAGAGGGAGCCTTTATACCAACTCTCTAACACACACCCATACCCACCCACTCGCTTCCTTCTCCCTCACTGTCTTTTCCATACCACTAGATCCTGCTCTCACCCTCACACAGCCTTCCAAAATCCTCCCTCCTCTTTGACTCGCCTCGCCTCACATTGCTGGACATGGATTTCTCATCATTTTTATCACCACCATCACATCCCAGAGCACCAGGGACATCCCTACCTCAACATTGTTCTACACTCTACGAGGAAAGATTCATCCATCTGTGAATTGATTCTTATGTTTTGACCGGTGCTCTTTGGATAGACAGGATTTGGATTCTCCATCATCGTTAAAAAATGAACAAGCAAGACAATGACATATTAAAAATCTATTTCTCAAACATACAAAGGAAGGAAGACCACCGCAACTAAATATGTGTATCAATTGACTGAACTGTTTTCAATAGGCTATGACATAAGGCTGTAAATCAAACTTAGAGACAGTAGGTAATGGGTTTAAACTTGGCTTGACAGAAGCCATACTTTGACCATCCCTCCCCTGGAATACCGCTCTCCTAATTACCTTCACAATAAGTATTCATTATTTTCCCAAGCCGTTCCTCCCCTGCACTCCCTCATGTGCTCAGTCTCCTTTTTTATTCCCTAGATCCTCCCTGCTGTCACCTTCATCGTTCAACACTTCCTTCCCCGGGCAAAACTTTTACAGCTGCCTCCGCCTCCCGTGTTGAAGCCAAATCTGATACTGCTTCAAAGGGCGAAATCCCTGATAGAAAAGTCTCCACGGACGAGTTCATGTTTGGGCTTGACTTGTGAACATGAAGTATGAAGTATATCAAGTATGCCTCCGAACAAGGGAGCATGCAGGTGGATTAATTTAACTAAGAGCTAAATCTTTTACATAGCGTCATATGTGAATGCTTAGTTTTTTTTATAATAAATGTATATAATGAAGCAAAGCAAAGACACAAGCGTTTCACCTTCGAGTGTCCTTGGTTAAAGATAATAAACAGAGGGCAGAACCGAAGATTTCCGGGAATCATCACAGACCATCACGTTTACTCACTCTTTCTGAACTGACATAACCCCTCTGATCCGAGGGAGGACAGCATGGTGCAAGAGGCTGAGCTGTCTCCATCAGGGCATCCTCCCTTCGGGTGACAACCTCTCGTCTATGATGCCATCTTGACTTATACAAACAACTTTTCAGACTGGGAACACCTCCTCATGCCCAGCCTGGAATTGACACTGTTTAAACATGATTAATAGCACACAAACTGACTCTGTTTCATTGGTGTCTGTTCTGGCAGCTTTCCACAGACCTTTAACAGGAATTCAAATGCGGTTTCACAGTGGCTTCCCAAAGAACTTTGCCACCGTCCTCCCAGGGGTTTTCGGTGGTTTGTGTGATCTGAAATTCTGCAAAGCGATATTGGCACAGAAGAAGCCCTGAGAAAGAAACCCAAATGTGTGATGATATCCCCCCTTAGTGGAGATGACTCGCCAGTGCAGCCGTTATGTCATACTGTTATGTTATACATCATCATTTTGGATCAAATAAGTAGAAGTTGACAATACCTTGGTTACTCAGTAAGATTTTAGTATTGTGAGTGTGAGTGTGTGTGTGCTTGTGCACTTCCTTATCAATGATGTGACGAATCACAAACCCAAGGGCGTTTCTGCACAGCCTTTTGATCCCACGTGGAGCAGCTTCACCAACAGTTCAATATCATTCATATTCCTCCTCAATTGATCTTGAGAGTTTACTTCCTTCACAGAAAAAGATTAAGCACTTTTTGGCTTCCTGACTACTTAATAGCACAAAATACAACTCAAGAGTATAGTCTTGTAAACCTATGAACCAACCTAAGGTATGAATGACTACAAATGATTAATAAATTGTAAATAAGAAGCTGCTAAAAATAAATCAATGTCTGAAAAAGTAAAATCCTAATAACATAAGCGAGCATGTTGACATCGGACAATAGAACCCCACCTAAAACCCCACCTAAAACCTCTCTATGTTCATTCCTTCATACTATCATGGCATCTAAAATGTATTAGTTAAAAACAAAGACAATCCCTCAAAATAAGTTTATTTTCTGTGGGAGTGAATAAAAACATCAATAACATGTTATTTTCAATGGTTGATAGGTTGTGTTCAAAATGAGTATCTCCCATTAATCATTATCGGTAAAATTCAACTGTCAAGTGTTCAATGTACATTTGTCCTCTTCAGAACGATGAAAATCACAATCCCAAGTTTTGCATAGAAAAACATTGACAGAATTGTGTTGCATGATCAGAGCTTTACACATCTTTGAGATACTCTATGCCAGTGTAAAGTGCAGGAACAGACGGAGTAAGGCAGAGACTCGGGTCTAAAAGGGAACACATCTATTGCTCTATTGTGATAGAGGCGGGCAGAGTGAAGGGGGGGGCGGCTGAAGGTGGAAGGACATATGTCAGGTAAGTGACATTGAGAGGGGGTTAAAAAAGACCAGTTTCAGGAAATAATTACTTCTTAAGTTGGGCGGATGCAATACGACTTTATCCTAAAATCAAAATCCTTGCTCTGCTCACATAGACCTCAGGTTACTTTGGCTGCATCGCCACTTCTTATTTAACTGCATTTAAAACACTTACACCAAAAGCACCCCGGAGTCTCCGAAGAACACATCTGATCAATAGCAATAACTAGAAAAGTTAAAAGTCTTTGCAAAACTACCTCTCTTCAAACTCACATTGATTGTCTCCATCCTTCTGTCTTCAATCCAGCGTTACTCGGCTTTCAGTTTTAGCTACGTACCATCCAAGCCTAAGCTTCTTCTCTGGGCGACGTTGACAAACATCCACCAGCGATGGAGTCCCTGCAGGATGAGCTCTCCTTTTCCTTTCCCTCCGTTTCTTTTACTCCGCCTCCATCGGAGCCACTACAGGTCATCGATACATCGTTGTTCTCATTCGGGGCCTCATTTACCGCGGCCTCCTCCTTCCTCTTGGCCCGCGGGAGTTCCTCATCATCCTTACCTCGCTCTGCGTCCGAGCCACCGGACTCCCCCGCCTCCTCTGGCACCGACCACATGTCTCTAGAGCCTTCCCCTGCAGCCGACGCGGCTTCGTTCCCGCTACAGTGGCGTTTCTGGAATGAGCCCAAGTCAGCGATGTCTTTGGGGGAATTCCCACTGTGTTCTTTTCCGGGGCTCTCGTCGGAGACGAGTCTGTTGGGTCGACCGTTGGAGGCGTCGGGCGGCCTGGGCGAGGCTGTAGCGCCGCCCTGCTTGAGGAGGGACGCGATGATCTTGAAACGGTTGAGTTTGCTTTTCACCTGGCTGCTCTGGGGGGTGGTAGAAACCTTGAGCGAGGAGTTGGGGTAAGCAAGACTGGAGTCCACGGAGCTCCCGCTGGCCTTTACCCCCTGCAGAGCAGGCTTCCCCGTCTTCACCAAGCCCATCACCTCGTAACGGAAACTGGAGATATCCTGTTTCAGCTCCTGCGAGAGCAGAGCAAAGGGTGAGCTAACCCACCTCAATCGATTAAGGCTTTTTTTGTATTTGACTATGTGAGCTACGGCTGATGGTATTTTCAGAGGACTCTGTAGGCGTGGAGTTTTGATTCCATTGTGACTTAGTGCAATACTAACTGTAAAAAAGTGTAATTCATCATGAAAGGATGTAAAAACATTTAACTGGCATGATTTCTGTGTCTTGAAGATCCAAATGTTAGTTAACAACGGCTGACAACATGCCTTAAAAAGCCCAAAGTCCAAACTGATGAGTAATGGTTTACTCTTCTATTTTTTGTGTTTCTAAAATACCCTTTTATTGTATTTCTGACTAGAAATTCAATATTGCATGTGTCAAATAGGACACATTCATCGTTGTTAATATATAAAGCGTATAGACGCTCATTATCGGTTGGAGGTGTGCCCACCTTGAAGTTCTCTTCAGTCAGGCCTTCCTCTGTCTTAGCATCTCTGATCATGGCGGCCACATAACGTTTTCACCAAGTTCCTCAGCACCTCCTTCATCCGGGAAGCAACGAGAAAGACAAAAACATGATCCAATTCTGAATAAAAGTGTGGTTTCGACACACAGCTCACAGAAAGTCAGCTCACATGGCAAATATACACAGATAAAAGGAAAGATATATTCAAGCTGCATCTCATATACAAATGCTAAAATAAGCACTTGCAGATATGGACACATTTGAAATATTCAGAATGGTGGTTGACATCCCACTGGGTGTAATTGCTATGGTATTACAGTACATGCTGTGTGAGACATTGCTAGAAGCATTCTATTGAAAGATGGAACTGGAAAGTGTAGAACGGTGTCAAAGAGCAGTGTGAAACGACACACACAAACGTGCACACTAGCAAAGCACAGTAATCATTTTCCAGCCTGCTTTTAATACTACATTTACCTGATACTGATGGTTCATCCTCAGGTTTTCTGCTGCACGCCTCTGCACAGAAATCCGGTGCCAGACAGGTTCATTAAAGGAAGTGAGATGAGAAAAAGCACACATTTTGACTCATGTCTACCCACACAAGCAGATCTTCTTCCCATCTCTGTCAATCCGAGATGTGTTTGTGTGTTTGACACCAGACTTACTCCAAGGCTCCCCAAGGTTCCAGGGCGCTTGGCTGTGGTCCTCTTGCACACTTGTCTCTTTATCCAGCATATAAGGTACCAGAATGACTTGGGACTGGGGATGATGTTGAACGGGGGTGGCAGAGTGGCCCCTTCTTCAAAGTAACTCATCCACAGCTTCGTCCTGGCAAACTTCCACTCGATGTCAGCATGATCCTGAAACCGAGATACGGCCATGTGTGAAAAGCGCCGCACGGACCTGGACTACTCACTCTGCAGCGTGTTTCATCTGTTCTCACGGCAATGTGCTGGTAGGAGTTGTTCATCATGGCTATGAGCATGTTCAGGAGCACCACCAGTGAGATGACGTTGTATGTGCCGAACATGGTGGCGCCGACGAACTCCGTAAACTGATGGTCAGCGTCCACGTTGGTCACGTACAGGCTGATCAGACCGAAGATCGACCAGAAGAGGGACTGCAGTGTTTCAAATAACCTGCGCGGGAAATAGGGTCATTTTTGTGTTACTCAAAGTCTGCAAAAACATCAGTGTCTCCTAACAAACTAACTACTCTCTCTACTACTCAGTTTCACCACATAAAACATCCAGAGTTTCGCATCCAAGCACGTTCGGGATATGTGAACTCACGTGGAGAAAGCGTTATTCTGCTCCACACAGCGGATGCCTTTGCATTTCCCCCTCTCATCTGAAGCTTTGGTCTCATAGTAAAAATACAGCTGGTTGAGTCCGTTGGCAAACGCGAGTAGGACCTGGAGAAAGAGAGAAGAGTGTGTGCCAAATGACTGCAATTACCTCAACAAAACCAAGTGTGTCTGTATCCATGCCCGTATTAGTGCTGTGTTTACCAGACAGTAAATGAAGAGGAACTTCAGGATGTCCAGCAGCATTCTGCCCAAAGAGATCTGCAGTGGCCCCAGGTGAGAGTTGGCCGTGAACAGCGAGATGAGGCGCAGCGAACTGAAAATGTTTGCTATGGCAAACACGGCCTCGGCTACTAGTGTTGGGTGCCACATCTCCCACTGGTTCCTCGGTCTACTGCCGCTGTACTGAAGAGGAGAGTGGATGGAAACGCATTGAGTGAGAACCCAATACAGCCACACTGCACCGGCCTATTTCTATTCATCTGGAATTGGTCACCTTAGTGTAGGCTACAATCTTTAGAGAGATGGTGGCCAGGTACAGAGAGTTCATGACAAAGTCCATCAGGTTCCACCAGTCGTGGACGTAGTCTTGGAAACCACCGTCCCACATTTGTTTGATCTCTGCCCAGATGAATCCTGGCAATGTGCAAATTGTAAGATCATCCGTTCAGTAACTGGCCAACAGGTAGTATTCCTCAGATGGTTATGGATTATACAAGTGCATTGGACTTTCATCAACAATAACCAATGGCAGTGTTAACATGCTTATCTTTGGTTATAATGTTTGCACAATATTAGATCTGCACCAATAACAACGAAAATCTGAAGCTGACGGAGCGAATGCGATTACTTGAGCAGCTGTCGGGTCATTAACTATTACATTTTCGGCTCGTACTACGCCCGTTCCCTCAAAACCACCGATGTCAAGCTCGCTAGAGGAAAATACCGTGGATCGCAACTCCACAGGACAGATACGGCTTCACTCGCGTTACTCACCCAGCACCCAGGGCAGGATCATCCACTCCACAGTGGTCGGCGCGGGGCCCTGTCTGTCCTGCCTGTCCTGCTCTGTGGTGACGATGTGCTGCGAGGCGAGGAGCAGCAGGAACAGAAACGTCAGGTAGGACGAAGTATGGCAGAGGAACTTGATGAAGGGCTTGCGGATGAAGAGGCCGTGGCGGCTCTTCGGAGCGACAAGGTAGCAGAGAGCGAACACGGGATAGAGGAGGCCGATGAAGACGCACGTGAAGAACTTCCCGGCCCAGTGGCGCCGCCTCCAGCCGGGGAACTCATCGTACCACCGGGTCGCCAAAAGCTGCTGGCAGTTTGGCTGAGCTACGAACTTGAAGAGGAGAGGGGAGAGTTAGACCTGTCTGTTTGATCTATGGGGATGAAAAATAAGCCGTCATACTTTATTCTCGGGTATGATACAGGCAGGTGGACAGCCTCCTCAGCCTGAAGCTATTAAGTGGTCTGACACAGTAATGCCCAGGTGACCACATGCCAGAAATAGCAACTGCAGCAAGTTCCAGTTCGCAGCATACAAGCGTAGGAGTGGGATGTGTTGGGAGTGTAAAAATGGAAAGAGTAATCCTCAACACACATGGAGATTTTAAAAGGAACTCTTGCAGAGACTTTCTTGACAGAAAAGGAACCCAGTACAGGCTGTGAGGTCAGCGAAAAAGATTCTTTGAGAAACTGCAGTCTTGTTTACCTTCATTACCTTTCTTAATGATTTTCTTGAGGTAACAACACAGCACAAGATGTCTGAATACAAATTTGGAATTAAGTGTCCGCTTAAATGAAAAGAATAAAGGAAAAAGGTTGTCTCAGTCTTTGCTATGCTGCGTGCAGGTTTAAAATGAGAGTGAAACCACAACATCAATGCATAAAAAATAGTGCTGTATTGTGGGATGGCCAAGGCCAAATGGTCTGTAGTGTCCGGTGATAATCAAGACGTATCTGAAACACATTCCTTTTAAAGAACAAACTCACAATGGGTTCTATTAATTAGTTTAACAGCATTGGCACATGCAAACAAACTGACCCAGGCACAAACAGCGCTGTGAAATATCACATCGAGCGCTGTTACCAGTTAAAGTGTCGACCGGCACCATTGGGTGCCAATTTACCAAATCTGCAGCCTTGTCTCCTTGGGAACCAGAGATACCTAACTGCGTAAGGCTTTTGAGAAATGCTCATATTTCTGTACTTCAACAAGAGTGTTGCCACAAAACTTGAGAGGAGATGTAGAAGAAAGGGAATAGAGGGGATGGATTGGATTGGATCAGACTGGACGAGAGGAGGAACACTTTACAAAAGAGAGGGAGAGGGAAGGAGAGATTTCCTGCTGATATCTCTTTTTACGTGATTCCTTTGAGCCTGAATCTTATTTTTGATAAGACGGCTCGCTAAGTTGCAACTAAAGTCCAAAGCAGACCCGTAGGTGCAGGCTGGGTCTCGAGAATGAAATACATTATCCCTGTAAATAATACAATAAAAATAGCCATTGGTTTAAATTCCTTATTGACAGAATTGCTTATCTAAAGATGATTTGGATATTTTTATTGAATCTTTTAAGTTGCAATCTATCCCTGCATGTCAGAACATTATTACTAATTGATTAAAGTAAGTCAATGCCTCATGTCTTCTCTAAATCAGCATGATGCATTAAACAGCAAGGCTAATGAGACAGCAAGGCTAATGAGGTTAGACCTTAAGCTAATTAGGAATTATAACAGATTAGGAAATGTGTCCATGCTGTTTTAGCAAATTAAGTATAACAATAATTTAATCCCCAAAATAAGATTATGTACCTTTAAGAAATAAATATGTGGTCTGTGTATGCTTTGTTCACAGGATTTCATTTTTAGAAAGCAAAAATGAGCTGTATAGTTACAGGTTATTCTTCCTTAAATAAGCTGCTTTAATAATTATAATGATTTCTACTCCCCTTTCCTGGTTCAATAAGTTCAAACATCTCAAACAGCTCCTTCATTTCACCCTTCCTTCAATTGTCACAATCATTTCCAAAACGAATAAGTGTCATGTTTTATCCGTGGCATGTTTCCTCAATCAGATTTCTTACTGCTTTTGTGTCCAAAGTGCATCTCTACAATCTCTTCAACCTCTCTCCTCTGTCAACTGTCAAATTTTATTACGTTCCCGCATTCTGTTCGCGCATTGATGTATTCCAAGTTTTCTCACAATGGTGGACGTGAACTTTTAGCGGACACAAAGGATTTCTGAATTAGCCCTCACATTCATGTTCGCAGTGTCTGGTGCCTTCGATGCAAGTTGAAGTGGTCTCAAGCTTACACAAAATGAGGGTGTTACAGCCCAAAGGCTGATACTGACAGTTCCCCCCTTCAAAATGAGTCCCAGAATATGCCTACTTTTACAATATGAACAATATGAGTTCTGCAGTAACAATCACATCGTACAGCATCCTTTGGGGGAAAAGTCTCATAGTATAAGAGAGATTATTCTTGTTTCTTGAGTATTTTTAATCAAAAAACAATCTGAAAGCTGAGCGTCTCTCAACTCTGAATCCTCACCTGTGAAGAAAGATGTTTCTGTCGCAGTGAGTAGGTGCTGAGAGTTAATGGTCCTTCACTTACATAACACTTATTCCATTTAGTGCAATTTCATCTCCATTTAGTAGAGGAATTAAAAACATTCAAATACCATAGTGCAGTTTTTAAAATGTATCACAAGGGGACAACGTCAAACCACAGGATGAACCTCTGTTAATTATACAAATCAAAGAGGAAATCTGCCGTTATTCACATTGCGAATCTTAAAAGTAACCACCTGCATTTTTGCAACTACATAAATTCAAATGAAAGCAATCCAGTGCCGACACCCTGAGGGAGGTAGAGGGGATAATCTGCACTCTACTGTGCTACTGATCATATTTTATCTGATTAAGCCTCTAGCTGCATCAAAGCACAGGCTTCTCAGTTTGCGCCGCTCTTTAGACTGGAGGCATGTGGCGATTTCTCTTCACACCGTTATAAATTGCGCTTCTAAACTCCAAGAGCACAGCAGCAGCCAAACCGGAAAAATAAATACCAAAAACGTAAGTGAGCGCAGCATGCATGCACACGACACACATAAGAGGGTTATCAGTTTAAAAGTGCTTCAGTATTCTTTCAGTTCATAGCCTGAAATGTGCACCTTGGGACTCTCTGCAACACTCATCCACAGAGAGCACTAAATAAAAAAAAAAAATAGTGTCAAAAATAGTTTTTGTCTGGAAAATCGCTGAAAGAGATGAATTTTGAACACAGCGCAGACAAAATGCCCTGAACGAAATGACTGCACTCTGCAGAAACGAGCCTTTCCAGTCTGACTGAGCATCCACGAAACCCTCGATGCGTCGCACGGTGCAAAAGGCAGAGGGGCTTAAATATCATCCGTCACGGGCAAGAAGCAATCGATTTAAGTACCTCTGTGGTATTTTGTGTTTGTACATTTACTGCATTTTTTGACATGCTCAGGAGACTGCAGCGAAACGACACTGTCGTATTAGAAGATTTCTGTGGCTAATTATCATTTGCGCAGCAGTTTTATGATCATGAACCGTATATGATATGAAATACATGCATTTAACACACCTCAAACTGTTGTTCTCGCCAACTTAATGAGCCACTAACTGAGGAATATATTAAAGCTTTCTGTTCGGCGCTGCCAAGACAACTGTTACTACTGTTCAGAAAACATTTGCTTGTGTGGATTCATGTTAAATAGTTTCACACAGCCTACATGACAGTATCTCCACACAGCACAACGGTAAAACGGTTGCTCTATTTGTCCAAATTCTGAAGAAATCTGTAAATAAAGTCTAAATAAGAGCAGGCTCCAAGATATTTCAAGGATATAAGAATGACAGAAAATGTCATTAAATTTTGGGAATACGACTAAACTAACTGGGAAACATGTTGAAATATATTTATATCGTAACTTCTTGATGACTTTACAAAAAATAATTAGCTTGGGATTCAATACACAACAGCTCTGACTAAACAATCGAGGCAGCTGGGACATTTATCATTTAAAAGGACAGCTGGGTGGATTGTTACCCACATCGTGAGACACTGTCCTCCATCAAAGTCCCGGCGCAATCGAATGCCGTTAAATAAATGGAACGCGGAGAAGGGCAAATTGTGACAACTTGTGAATGATTAAAAAACCCGCGTCGAGAGGGGATGCGTGGCAGCAGCGAGCGGGAGGAGATGATTGCTCACACCTTTGTGAGATGAGGGATTTACTGCCGGCAACTGCGGGAAATGAACTGGGACCGTCCATCATAAATTCCACCTGTTGCCCTACTTCCAATCGTCCTTTTGAGACAAAAATTGTCCCCTCTCCAACACGTCTCGGATGCGCAACAACCGGATGGATGAGGGGGGGAAAGAGACTGGTCGTAAATCGCGACGTCTCCTCTGAGCAAAGCGATGAATGAATTAAAAAACACTCCTAGGCGCAATGTGTCCTTTTGCTGCACTTTCGCATTCAGTAGAACTCCTATTTGACCTCTTTCTTGTAGCCTGAGGAAGCCATCAGCCATTACTTAGCAACGCTGTAACTGGGCTTCTCTGCATCCTCACTGCATCCCACTAAACCCAGAAGAACAGCTACTGCGTCAGTTAAAGTTTTTCTAAGCTCTTAACAGGTGCAGCAAAGTTAAATAATTGGAAAGTAATTAAAGCCATAACTAACTCATTAAGTCAGTATCTATTTATATCGTCCTGTGTTCTTTCCCGTGTCAACAGTTCAACCCATAAATCTGCTAAGGGAAAATTTCGACCCATAGGAAATATCATAGAGAATGTTAATACACATATCACATTTAACCACTTAATAGGAAGGAAATATGCACCTTTTAATTAACTTGTTTTCTTATGCCAACTGTTCCTGGCTGTACCTGATCAACATTTATCACACAAACAAGTCAGAAAGCTATGAATGAGTCTTAAGACCTACTCTATGTACAAACATTATATTTCATGCTTACCTCTTTTTGGTAGTACTTGATAGCTAGTTTGAGTCTTGCCAGGTCATTGTGGCCTTCTTCATCCAATAGGTTTATGTCGTCTCTGTAGTTGAGGATCATCTCCAGCTCTCTGGAGCTTCTTGTCTGGTCCAAGAGGTCCTTGGCAAACTGTTTGCACTGCTGGGACAGCTCCTCATACTCTGATTTGAACTCATTCTCCACCTTAGAAAAAGTGTATCCAACAAATAAGTACCGCGATACACCGAGGAATTTAATACAAAACATGCTACGAAAAATGAGTAAGAGACTAAAAGCGCAGTTTCTAAATCGAGTTCTGAAAGCATCTCGGATTTTTTTTTTGCTGTGAGTTAAAACAAATATATATGGAACTTTTGGATTTGTAATATTTAATTTGTAAAGATCACAAACTACAGGAGACGAGGATCCAGTTTTCAGTGAATTTTTAAAGATGACCCTTTTCATTATTATTCTGTAAAATGACATTTAAGAACAAGAACAATTCATATTAATGCTGAGCTAATTAACGGGCCGTACATTCAAGCTCACATTATGGTATAGAGAGCGGGCACGGAGAAGTTCCTTAATGCAACATAGTCCAATCACGTCCGTCACCTTGCTGAGCTCCTGCAGCTCCCAGCTGAGCCTGAACGCAGTGAGGAAGGGGTCCTCGCTGGAGAGCGCAATTAGCGAGGGACTCGACAGCGCTTTGTAGATGTTGAGGCGGGACCGCGAGTGCCGCAGGCTGTCCACAGTCTGAACTAGACACACACTCCACACAGTTACAGCGCACCTGCAGCATCAAACAAGACACTTTAATGAGGCCTCGCAGCATTTCGCCGTCCTAAAATGCGTATCCATGCCTCGTATCCATTATGTCAAGTATGCCGGACGTGTTAGGGAGACATCAAAGGAAGGTCAATCAGAGTTTTTTAATCATTATTTGCATATTCATACATTATATTGAGCATTTTCACTTTTGTCAACTGAACGGACGGCTTTAAGAGAATCAAAAGCTATCAAAGTTGGTGTCAATTATTTGTCATTATACACACTTAATGACATGTATACTGTAACGTCTACTATTAGTCAAAATACAAATTGCTGCTGCTGAGTGAAAATCTAGTAGTGCTTTTTTTTGTATCATCTGAATTGAATCCATCTATTGACTAATAAAACCCCTTAATAACACTACTGGATTTAGAGTAAAATCCTTTAGCAAACAAGACGTTTGTTTGTGCCCAGAATATTCACACCGATAATAAGAAAACACTCACCTCATGAGGCTGCGGCATAGACACACCTTTCTGCACCAGGAGTTTTATAATTTCATAGTTGTTGGTGTGTGCAGCGAGAATGACAGGAGTGATGTCAGGGGTGAAGTCAGAGAACTGCTTGTCCAATAAGATAGGAGGAACCTTTCAATGAGAGCAGAGAATAACAACTTCAATTGCACATATATCGAACAAAGTTTTCAAAGTAGAATTTTACTTTGCCGTTATTTGATCTATTACCAATTCAAAGACCACCGTTTTTTTTTTCTCCCTCCTGCCAGGTCTAGTGGAAGCACATTTATTGTTTTGGTCGAACCCAGAGCCTGAAACATCCTCTGATCCCCTCAGCGAACAGTTCAAAGGTCTTTGCGGTGCAGTTAAATGGAATAAGCACAAACAAACAAAAAAACACGAGAGCTTTCGCAGCCGGGGGGAAAACATTTTTGCACACAAAGGGACGATATAAGGGGCTGTAGTGCATTTCTTAGGGTCTCGTAGCTTGAAAGAGTTGTAATGTGAAATGTCAAAACTTGCTATCATATGATAATCCGTAAACAGCAGGAGGCCTTCCACTGGCAGCTTTCCAACTTTCATCCCCTGCAAGCGATGAAAATCATTGTTTTTTTACCAATCCATTTGATAGACGTTGAGGTATTTGACCCAATAAGTGAAGGCGCTGACCTGCTCACGGCACCAAAGCAAAATGCAAGTGGATCACAGATCTCATTCAGATTCATCTTCTAACAATCCTTGTAACCTGAAACAAAAGTTTGTTCAGATTTAATCCTTCTGGGACTCGCAAGTCTTAACAAATAAGTCTAAATCAAAGAGGTGGACTAACTGACCAAGTGGACTCATTCACAAAATATACATTTATTTTAATAAAAAATACAAAAATGACAAAGACAATTGATGTGAAAGCAAAAGTCCCATTTAAGACTAGACGTGAGATGGACTGAGCCGTAAACTGTTAGAGGAAGGTTCAACTTTGAAATAGACTATTATGAATTCAAACAGGAATTGTATCAGCGAAACGCTTTGAAGAATTGTTATCTAAGGGATTGGTTCATTTTTCTCCAAATGTTTCATCATCCATACTGCACCCGAACGTTATTTTACGCGTGGAAACTAACCGCTTGTGTAGTTTACTGTCGGAGTAGTCACAGCGCTGAAGACTACTACAAAGTGTGGGGCCACGTCTGAGAGTTGTCGTGTTTCTAATGAGATACATTCTTTGTTCTCCGAGTGGGAGGATGAGGGACATCAAATAATCTACATCACGCAGCTGTGGCCGGTGCCTGAGCATGGAGAGGCGTGCATGCTGGATGAGAATCTATGATAATAATGGGGGGAAATTACCGCCTGCTTGTCTGCGTATTACATATGTGTTAATCAAGTAAGATCGCTGTGCTAATTTTCCCGTCTCCCCAGTGGTTTTCACCTGTCGTCCTACAAAATCACAAAGGTGGTAATAAAGTGGGACGCTGAGCTGCCGTGTTTTTGAGTGACACTGCAGAAGACTCCAGTCTTTGTGAATTCAAAGAGCAGGATTTTGCTTATTGTGTTACATGTAAAAAAATGTCCTTGCATAACTGTCTTCAATGTTTGCATGTAGGTTGCAGAATAACCCCCAAAAATAAGCAAATGAAAAAACAAAAAACAACAACACAGAAGCCCCCCGAGGGCTCTTATGGTGGAGAAACACTGTTGGCTCCAGTGTTTGGGCTTCTGAAGATAATGCGTGGAGGCTGTTTACAATGCTGTTATCCAGTGCGCTCCTTTGCAGGGAAATAAATGAGCCACAGTACTACTATTACTAGTAATACTGAGATTACAAACCTTCCAGACAGCCTACCAAATAGAACACACAATTCCAGGAAGCCATAATCTAATGTTCTTACTGATACTTTGCAGAGAAGACAACGACAACAAATGTAATATAGTGTTATACCAGACAGCCTTTTAATGTGATAAATCAGCTTCTCTTGAAGAGAACTTGCTATGACCTATTTTCACATCATACTCATGCGATGGGAGGAAGCACGGGCGCCCGAGCAGCTGAGCATGTGGAGCAAATACCACAAATCTCCACTATGGAATTAGGGGCACCAAAAACACATTTCACCGTAATGATTTCTGTGTCAGTGTTTGCTGACAACAAACTTCAGGCCACTGTGGAGATAAAAGAGCAGAATCCCACCGTCGGCTCTTTTAATTGTAACAGGGCTCTTTTAAATTAAACCTCTTGGATTAACCTGTTTGGGATTATTTGGGATGTATTTGGTAAACACATTATATTTCAAACGCAACGTGAGGTTTACAAGTTCATCATTAGTCAAAGCTAGAGTTTGTAATCTTCAAAACGATTTTAGCATATTTATGAAGTTTTCTTTACATCCCAACATCCATCATTAAATCGAACGGTTAAAAAAAAATTAAGGAATAAAATCCCAGTCCCTGTCACAGTGCTGTAAAGCCCATCCAATCATTTGATTCAGCTGGGTTTAATCCCTCATCTTGAAGCATAACCAGTCGCTCATGAGATGAAGCACTAACTTACAAAGACATTAAGTCAAATGTGGTGGCTAATAGACGTCACAGCGGCGGGGTTTGGATGGATATTTTTGTCCTCATTCTCCCTCCATTTGTGCCGTTTCATAAAAATCCAGAGCTTTCTCTTTTTGCTTCTAATTATGTGCTTCCTTTTCCATTAGTTTCAATTTTTTTCCCTGCTTTACCCCCCTTAATGTTATCAAAGACAAACGGACAGCTTCTAATAGAAACAGCAGCAACATCCCGACTTCAGTCGATCAATGAGGCCGAAAACCTCTGTTCCTTTGTGGTTTATGGTGCGTCACTGCTGTGCAATCTGTGTACAGTATGTACACAGGGCACATGTGGCGTTGACTAGGAAATGCTCTTTCAATCGAGGGTAATTAGAAATGAAATTTATTATATTTAGATAATTGGGTAACGCTTTATATTAAGGTGCCTGTAAGGACCATTAATTGATATGTAATAAGGCCCTTCTACGTCCTTACATGATAATCATTAACATTTATAAGCCCATATAAGTGTTAATAGCAGCATTAAAATTACAGTTAATAGCAGGCTATAACACATTAACAAGCATCTTTGCCTGGGTAATAAGGCCCTTTTAAAGCCTTACAAGATGCTTATTAACGTTTATGATTTATTACCTAGGTAAAGAGGCTTGTTAATGTGTTATATAATGATAATGTTGTTAACTGTAATATAAATATTGTAAATACTGTATTATAATATTAATATTATTAATATTATTAACACTTATATGGGCTTATAAATGTTAATGAGCAAGAACTTACAAGGGCCTTATTACCTAATAATTAATGGTTATTACAGGGACCTTAATATCAAGCGTTACCGATTATTGTGATTAAAGCTCTAAAAAGCCACTTGTCCAACACTAGAGGAAGGCTTCATTACTGAGTAACTGATGTCTAAAGTTGTCTGAATCCTTATAAAATGTACAATTCGTTCAGGGGAACATGTGTTAGAAGTATGTCCAAAAGACAGAACAAGTCACAATAATACGGCCTTTTAAAGTGTCAGCTTTTGATCTTTACAACTATATTGGGTCAATTTTCATAGACACTTATAAAAAGCTCCAGGGAACAGCATTCAGATTAACAGGTTTTGACAAACTGAAAACCAAAGAATGAAAAAAAAATTGGACCACAACCACAACCTTGGTTTCTCTCCTAGTGTCCCCCGACCCATCAGCAGCTCACTGCTTGTGCCCTGCCAGAGCTCACGCCCTCCTTCTCCCCCATAGAAGGGTATTACCTCAAAACTCCTTCAAGCCCCTACATCCCCCTCCTCACCTGCATGCCACCACTTGGCTTCTTGTGAATGAGCAGCAGCTCCACAGCTCCGACCACTTCCTTGCGTATCGCGTGCAACAGGGCATCGCCGACGTAGACGCTGAAGCTCAGCAAGAGCTCGATGATTTCCAGGTTCTCGTTCTCGATGGCAATCAGCAGCGCCGTGCGGCCCAGAGGGTCGATGCAGTTGATGTTGATCTTGAAATAGATTTCTGCCTCCTGAAAGAAGAAGGTTGTGATGGAAGGTCAGGCTTCTTTTGGAGATCAGTGATCAGAAGGGAGACATAGAATGCCCATAGATTGTTGTGTGTTAACACCTCCATTTAGTTCTGACAGAGCAACTCCTGTGTCTGCAGAGAGAGAGAGCAATCGGGTACCCAGAGGCACTGTGGGAGTACCGAACACCTGGTGTCAGGCAATATTCTGTGTCTCCAAAAGGTCTGACACCTGTCAGGGTAAATAAATGCCCTCTGATGTTATTGGAATGGCTGCACAGAGCACCCATGAATCTTCTCATATGTATTATTAAATCAATCAAATTAGATTAAGGCTTTAATTTGCGATCCCTCCATCCATAATGTAAACTGGTTCAGTGGCTGTATTTATCACATTAACCATTCTCCCATGGAATTATACCCACACACACACACAGGCACACCTCAAGAGCCTGTTTGACACTTGCGTAGTCTCCCTTCTCCACAGCTCCGAGGTAGGCTTTCTCCAAAGGCGACAGCTCCGACTCGGCCCGCACAATCCTCAGCGGGATGCGGTCCCGGTACGAGGAGCTGTCAGTCCGTCGGTAGTACAGCTGGGACATCTCCCCGGGCTTCGGCTCAGCAGCACCCTGCAAACACTGGTCCCGCCACTGTCAACCTGGGGGCGTTCACTGTAGGAGGGGCGGGATCAAAGGTGTTGTTAGTGTTGAGTAACAGGAGAAAGGAAAGATGAGAAGAGGACAGGAGCAGAGGTGAATGGATTTTAGTGACAGAGATACAGGCTTGAAGCTTTGCAGCTGTAATGGATATGAGTTAATATAATTAGTGATGTTTGCTAATTTATTGACATCAACTGACTTGGTTGGTTGCCTGGTGACAGCAAAAATGTTGTCTTTAGCATTGTGCAGCCACACAGAAAGAAGCCATCACACTGATACAACAGTAATTGTCTGCGAACAATGTAAAGATATCTGTAATCTGGTAACAGTGAGATGTACAAACCAACTGTCATGATTAAATACTCAACATGGAGAGAAGATAATACTTTTATTATTAATACTTTTCACAAAGTAGCATTGTTCAATTGTTTCTGAAATTAAAAATGACCAGCAGGTCAGTTAGTTTATCACAAAGAAAAGCCTTAGCCAAGCTCAGTCATAAATCAATACATTCTGGCAACTCTACAGCAAAGTCCACTAACAAAAGAAGTTGCATTTTGCATCTGCACAAAAAATGAGTGAAAAACGTGCTTTTCAGCGGTTATTAGGTCCACTATGGCTTGGCTCGTCCTAATTTGCCTGAGTCTCTGCTGGTTGCTTGGCAACCTGGCGGCGATGACAAGGCGGAAGTTACCTCCAGCCAACGTAGCGTCCTGTAAAGACATGGGAGGGGTCGAGGTTTTGAACCAGCAACTGTAATGTGGCCAAATGTTGATGTGCAGAAAGAGCAGGACTCGGAGAGGGCTGAAATGCGAGCTAATATAAAGCTCCAAAGTATAGTGGATATCGAAGGAACATAATCCTGTTCACTGTCGGCAAGTGTTCCTAAGCAACCTTTTTTTCCCGTTGTCCCCCTGTCATCTCCACTTAAACTCAAGGTGAACGTTCATACGCTGAGATGCCTCCATTTCCCTCCTTTAAAGAAAATAACTCCATCCTGAAAAAGATTTGTTTCAGATCGCTATAGACATTTAGCAAAATGACCATAAACTGGCCAGAGCGGGAACTTAGAGCACAGCCACCAACACACAAAAAAACACAAATGATGTGGACGTACACGTACTATTAACTTAATAGTTTCTGTTGATCATGAACATCTCTAGAAAAAGTGTTAATCATATTCAAAGAACTAATGCAAACAAAAATATTATTTCAATAGTCAACTGTATGAAAGTTGTAATTTCTTGATTCACTATTCCACTGTGAAATATGAAGGAGGTAGAAAAGCATGTTTTAGTGTTTGTCTGCAATTAGTGATCGATATTATTGAAACTCACACACGGTCAGCTTTCTTTGCAGAAGCCCCCTTTTTTCCAGCTCATCACACTTTCCAGAAATTGCTACATGATTTAAAAATAGAGAATGTGAGCACTTCCAATCCAATAACCCTTTATTCACAGCAGCCTGCCCTGTTTTCACCAGAGCAGCAACACATTCATTCATGGACGACACCAGGTCAACGGGCACACTGCACGTGCCATTCCCAGTGAATAGAGCAATGCTTACTTATTATTGTGAGAGAGAAAGCTTCTACAGGAAAGAGCCTGAGCAGAAATTCTTTTCGCCTGCCATGATCCGGGTCAGTTATAAACTGAGGGGCAACCGGTTGCATCAGGAAAGCTTTATACAGACGAAACATGCCGGTTTTTTAAATAGCACATATGTTAACCGTTGTGATCCTTTGCCTTAAAACTTGGCGGAAAGAGATCGCGGTGTTCTTTCTCTTGAAAGCATTCCGACACCACGCGAGGGACTGATTCCAAAATACGGCTAAAAGCTGGACAGATTTGAAATCGCTTTAACTTGGCCGCTTACCCCAGATGTGCAAACTGCAGAGTGGATCTGCACGAAGAGCGCTAATGACGCGTCAGTGCCTCGTGCTGCATCCTCTCATCTCATTGTTGGAGCCTTGAAAGTGGCCCTGTTCATCCGGATGCGGTCCGTTCTCATCACGACTTCCATGCGGTCTTATATGGAGGGGGGAGATGAGGGGAGATGAGGGGAGAGGGGGGGGGGGGGCGCACTCCGCATTCAGCTCACCGCTCAAGAAATGCAATCGACACAAGTTCGGCTTCAGCGCCGCGTCCGGTTCGCCTCACGCAGCATTTCGGCAGATATTGGTACCCGTCGACTTGTCCATCTGTTGGAGGGGAGGGGGGGGGGGCGATTGAGCGAGAAAAAGGAGGAAACGCGGGCGAGCAGGCGAATAGCTGGCGCGCTGCACGCGGAGCGCCGCTGCGGAGGACTAGTCGTGCGCACTTGGAGACGCATTGAGCGCTGTGGCGCTGCGGGGGTAAAAATCATCTAAACAAGCAGCCGAGCCACACATTCAGCCTCTGCTACATCACACCCGACACCACGCTGCAGGGTTCCACATGGATCTGCTTCTGTAAGACATCCAGAACTATTGGGATAGGGCTTCATCAATAAGGCTTTCCTTTAGGACGAAGTTTTAAACAAATATTAAAACTCCATTTTTCATATTGAATTATTTTTATTTTATTTCGTGTTCAAACGTAGGGCAGCTAACACAGTAAAGCTAAATTTACTGATAATAAGGTTATACATTAAAATGCATGTGTTTATTACTTTAACAGGCTTTACTCCTCTCTCTCTCTCTCTCTCTCTCTCTCTCTCTCTCTCTCTCTCTCTCTCTCTCTCTCTCTCTCTCTCTCTCTCTCTCTCTCTCTCTCTCTCTCTCTCTCTCTCTCTCTCTCTCTCTCTCTCTCTCTCTCTCTCTCTCTCTCTCTCTCTCTCTCTCTCCCTCCCTCCCTCCCTCCCTCTCTCATAACCTGACATGTTGATGCTGTGTTTACAGTCTCAGGCCAGACTCATTCTTCATGTCTGTCCATGTGTGTGTGTGTGTGTGTGTGTGTGTGTGTGTGTGTGTGTGTGTGTGTGTGTGTGTGTGTGAGAGAGAGAGTTTATGTTGGGAGGAGCTGGAAGTTCCAGGCAGGGAAATGTCACAGGTTTCTGCAGAACATGGGACTGGATTGATTCAATATGGTGTTGTCAACTTGTTATTGCATTTGGTTAACATGTTGCATGGCAGTGTAGACGAAATGAGTCATTTTAAGGAAAAAATGGAGCCTTGGTGTCCCTGTGCGACCTATTTCTTTGACGCTCTCCATATCCTCCTTAAATGGCTGGGCTCATGGGATAACGGGTCGGCTTGAACCGAACACGAAGAGTTCTCCTGGGTGCAGCAGCTCTTCTGTGTCTATCCTGGCTTTTAGCATCTGCTTCATTTAGAATTGTGACCACGTGCCATTTAAACAAAGAACACCTTTGTTTGAGGGTCAAAAATGTATAAACATTCATCTAATCACTCACAGACACGCAACGCAGCAATGATCATGACAGGTAAGACATTAAAGGAGATGAATGTGTTATTACACATTACACACCATTACAGACGGGGTAATTAATGGACAATTAAGGTAAAATATCAATAACTTTCTGCTGGTTCCTTTTCTTGCATGTGCCTACAAGAAAGTTTTCAAACGAGAAGATTCAGGAGTCTGTGTGGTCCATTTAAATAATCTCCCTCACACTGCAGAACAACATCTGATTCGACGTTGAGAGGGAAGCAGTAGATTCCCGTGCCCTTAATTACAATAATTGACTCACTTGTCAAAAGCCGGTTCAGTACAGCCCGGACCCTTGTTTACGATTAGCCGTTCTGGCTTACTGGTGGGGAACATTTAGTACTATAGGGGAGAACATCATCTGCAGCAGAGGGATTCAGCTGCAGGATGACTGTTAATTCAACTTATTAAACACGCACGGCAGTTCTCACTGATTTATTGGTTTGACTTTAAGTCACTACCTAGTTGGCCGTTGCGGCACATTCTGGGCTTGTTGCTTCAGTTCTCTTGGTTCTGAATTGCAACTTCTTTCAAACCCAGATTCGTTTTCTTTGCAGACGCCCATTCAAGAAGAGCTCGCAAGCCGCCTTGTGGTTAAGAGCTGCTTGAGCTTAGATGTTCTTATCCAGGTAGGAGGAGACTTAAGAGAAGAGACAGCAGGAAGTCCCTGCAGCTACAAAGCGTGAGGACGACCTCTCTCTGTCTGGGAAATGTTACCAGAGGGCTCTTTCCGACGTGGACATCCAGTTGGCTATGATCTCCCTTTTCCGCACTGCGAATGTATACTAACAAAGGGGTTGGTCAGCTCTCTTTCAGAGAGGTTGTGTGAGTTTCCTCGGATCTAAACTTGTCTCGTAACCCAGAGTTTCTATTTTATCTCCATGGAAACACAGTGTCGTCCTCATCCTGTCATAAGCCAAATAATCAGTCCCCCTTTCACGGAGGTACAACGTGCCAGGTATAGAATCCGTTTTTTGAAAAGGCAGCGACCCCAGTCAACATCACGATTACATAAGCCACAGGTTTTCGTTATCCCTCTATTATCTGCAAGTGCATCTGTGGGAGTTGTGCTATATTTTGTGTCTATGGATCTGTGGGATCCCTGAGGTAAGTGTCTCCATCTGAGCGGTTTCTCCATTCCTCTAACGCTCAAACGTGTCTGTCCTTCATGGTGATGTACTCGAGCTGTGAATGCCACCCTGCCTCCCCCAAAAATATGGCAAAACAGGAAAAACATTTAATTTGCTATCTTCTTTTTGTTCGCTTAAAATAGGAGAAAAAGCAAAACGTTTTTTTTTTTTTATTATTTTCATCTGATGCAAATGGGTATTTTGTTTTTAAATTAAATTAAATCATTTGAGAATGAGATCAGGGTACGGCGTTAACCAGGCTAGTCCTGAAATGTAAATTAAATTGATTTTCCACACATATGTGATATATGTCTTAGGAAAAAGGATTAGCCAAGTACACTGAATCCACTAACAAAGCTACTTCTACTTCCGTGGGTTTGTTTTTGGGGGGTTAGGTTGAGCTTGAGGTTAGTGTGCACTGTCTGGTGAAAACATGATGGATAGTTTTGATTAAGAGTTTCTTCAGGTTAAAATGAAGATGCACCTTAGACAAGTAGTATCCCGTGAGTGAGTAATAGCCATTTGTTTTTTTGGACATGAATGCAGCACAGAGAGTACATAATGCACGGATTTGTGCCAGCCGTAATACTGATACACTTTCCATTCTCCACTTGCATGGGAGTTATGTAAATGATGTCAGGGACCAGTAAACAGCTCACCCTCAGAAACAGGATTGCAGTAACTAACTCTCCTCGGCTATTCCTCTGAAGACCCTGGAGAGAATAAAAGCCATTTCAGTGGAGTACACACACGTCTCCATGAGTACATCCTGAAGCCCCCCAGGCTTTTGGGAACGATGTTTACCAAAAGCCGAATCCTTTTGAAACCAGCGTCACTCAGGTTGCTGCAGTGATTTGTAAAAGGACATCGCAGGGATTTTTTGCTTACACCATCACAAATGCAATACAGCATTTCTGTCCCCATTCTGTCCCCAACATTCATTCATTTTGAGCTTTTTATTGCAGTGCTTTGTATCACTGGAGGGTTTTATGTAGGCGATTACAATAATAGACCAGTCATTAGAGTCAGATATTTAAAGTGACATATTTTCAATGTTTTCTCTCTGAATTATTTAAAGGCAATGGCCGTTTTATTTTCATCTCAATTGGCAGCTCTTTTGCAGCAACCGTGCTTTTCTTGGGCGGACTCTAAAATCTTGATGTGGCCACTTTTCCCTTATCTGTCATCCTCAGCGGTACCTTCGACAGAGCGGAACGGCCTGATTTATTGAATGTCTACTGCTTCTAAAGCGAAAGAGAGGGGGCTGTATTTAAACATAATTCAGTTGGTGGGTGTAGGTGAAATAACTTAAGGATCATCAACACAAAAAAAAACACAGCATTGAAAGTGCAGAAATGCTCCGGCATACCTCACCCACTGAAGTCCAAGTGAATCAGTTTACATCTTCAAGAGAGTTAAGCCAAGTCGAGACCGATTTCAATGCTTTGTTCTGATATGATGTATTAAAGTCATTCTTACCCAATGTTTTCTAAGCGCATTGTATGTATAGATATACGACGCATAGTTACGTCCTCTCCCATTACAAAAGTGAAGCCAAATGTCTCAAATACAGGAGCTGCCAACCTGAGCATTTTTACTTAATTTGGAGTCAGAACAATGGTTTGCTGGAGCTGTGATCACAAGCCCGAAACCAATTCCAACACAAACACAAGCAACCTAGCTGCTACATTAGCACTACGTTAAGTTGGTCAGTAAAGGCATAAACAGTCAAATTCAATGATACATAAATCACATTTGCTTCTTTTTTCATTTTTCATTAATTGTTGTTATGCAAAAATTAATATCTACCTCTCCTTGTCTCTTCTCTTAATATATAACAATGCCAGTTTTATGCTCAGTAGTCATTACAAGTGTCCTCAATAACACAGACTGCTCTAATGATGTTGTAAGAGACTGTCCTCAAAAGAAAAACAACATCAGCCATTTCAGTGAGTGCTCTAAAATTACATACGTTTCTGTTGAAGAGAAAAAGCACTCTAGCTCCTATAGAAATTATGAGGAGGTCAGGTGATGTTATATCAGGCCAACAAACACGGCCGCATGGACAAATGAGTATTTGTCATTTAATCTGTTAACCATGCACTAATTAAACTCAAGGGATCGCAAAAATATAGTATAGTGCAGAGAATTATTGTTGCAGTTGAGTAAAATGGTCTGCATTACCGTCACCTGGCAAAAGGTTTTAATAAAAGGACACGGCCGCTAAATCAGGTGGCGGGTGATTTAATTGTCAAATATGATGATTTGATTGTCAAATCACCTGCATGTCAAAAGGCATGTCAAAAGATGTCAATAGCTTCTGTGTGACTATTTACCTTCACACAGGGAGACTTCTGGGGGACATATCTTTTAAATGGTCAAAATGAACGCGGCAGGGACCGATGAGTTCTACGTCTTACGACATATTCACTTCTCCCTGTTTGTGTTTTACTTCAAGAACTGTGCCAGAGTCAAAGTTGCGTCCAGCGTCTGCTTTCTGTTCTCCAACAGTCGGCTTTTGGCTGCGCAAACGACATGATAACATCAGTACAATCTTCAGAGCCAAGTTAAAGGATTTTTGGTTTCAATTGAAAATATTAAGACAGTTTCGACAGGGAGATTATAGCTGTGATGAAACCAGAAGATTGCTTTACGAAAGTTTGGATCTAAATTAAAAGCTCATTGAATGAAAAGTTATTCATTATTTTTTATTCAATATTGAAATGAGAATTACTTGCTGAGACAAAGTTAGAAGCTATTTCCTGACTTTGATTTAAAGTTTTATCTTTTTTTCGGACCCTTTTTTTGGTCTTTTTTCGGACACTAATTAACATTCACTAACACAAAGTGAACTGTCCGTGCAGAGTCTTTCCTAGAGATGCTGAGGAGACATATTTGCTTCTGCTGGTATCAAACCCTCTATCATCAATTTTTAGTTGTTGGTTTATCAAGCACTGCCCCAGAAAAAGGAAGCCATCACAGAGGAACCAATACACAAAATAGCACAAAGAAATGCCTCAGTGGTGTTTAATGAAGCCACATCTGTGGACCACCGATACGTCTCGCAGGATTAAAGACACAAACTTGCTCAATGCACTCCGAAGAGTAATTTGTTATGGGACACCTCAGAAGCATGTTTTTTCTTCAACCAATCATTTAACCATTTAATGGAAATCCTGTTATCAAAGTCCCTCCTTAACAGAATTGCTCATGTATCTTGGCGCTGGCTGACATTTGTAGAAAACAATTCGCAGGCGTCATGTGCATCTTCTCAAATCTCAAACACATCAACAATCGCAAATCAGTCGATCTAGACTTTAGGGGCTCCGTAATACAACAGGGCATTTTAAGATTATGATGTGTCAAGCAGGTGTAAGACAGTTGTCAGGGAGAAACAACAGCACGATGCCCGTTGCCTTGTAGCTCAGTGTTTTGAGCTGTGGCGTTGGCCCCTAAATGTGTGCTTTGAGCATTAGTGAGTGTGCAGGAGATTTTGTGACAGATCCTCTCGCTTCAGTGAATTTATGTGAGCCTTTGTGCCCCCGAGGGAGCTGGTGGAGAGCCAGGTGTTGCTCAATGCCTCGCCAGCGCTGACGGCGAGCAGATGGGAGAGTCTAAAGGCCTGTTTTGGGGAGCAAATTAAAAATATCCTCCAGCAACAGAGATAAATAAAGAGATGCCAAAGATTGAACATGTCTGAAGTGAAGGAAAGAAAGACGACATAGATATGTATGTATACAGTTTACATCTATATAAACTGTAACAGTATATATATTCTCTCTGTGATGTGATGCTTCTTTCAACTTGTCCCTGGCCTCCAACTACCACAATTGATTTTTGTGATTGCACTCTTTCCGTTTGTTGACTCAGATTGTAGTACGAGATATTGCCCTACTTCTTTGGCATCCTCATTTCTTTGACATCCTCAATCTGGCAGTCAGTTGGCAGCGATTTGCTCCAGTCCCAAAGCCCAGAAGACAAAAAAAAGCACTAATTGAACCCACAAATCAGGGGAATTAAGAAGAACTCTCTTGTTTTGGCTTGCGCTGTGTCTGCCAGGCTCTTGATTGATCACAAGGTTTCTCGTACTGGTCTGGAAAGAGAGAAGTTGAGAGTGGAGGAGAGTGGAAACGGGTAGTGTAGTGTAGACTAGAGTAAAGTGAAGTCGAGTGCATTCTAGCTCTGACACATTCCCCACATTCCACTGATTATTCTCACAATGTCTTCAGCAACTACAAATCGGTTGAGGTCTGGCCACTAAAATATTTGGTTTAGTTGAGATCATTGTTGAGATTTGGGAGGAGAATTTTAGGTTAAAATTGTCACAAGCTTCGTTGTTGTGTTGAAAATTTCCCGAAACGAAAAACGAATTGAAGCCCCAAAATGTATCAAAACATATTAAAGTTAATCAGGGAAAAGGGAAACCAAAGAGAAAGGAGAAGAAGTATTTGTAACAGTCCATATTAAAACAGTTACTTTACTTATTATCCTTCCCTCTACAATTATTAAAACATTGCTCCAACAAATGCTAACAACAACAAATTTCTATATTGTGTAACTAATGTCAAGGTTCGTTTCTCTCAGATTTTACAACAGACAGCTTTTCTGTCGTTTGATTTCAGATGGGATTGCAGTCTGTCGTTCGCACACAACGTCACTTTATGACATCTACCAAGGCATTGGCCTTGGGAGGCTCAAGGTAATTAACCTAATCAACCCCTCCAGAGGTATCAGAGTCATGGCTTATCAGACCACTCACAATGCAAATAGATCTAGTAGACCGATGCAGGTCATGTTGCAGGTTTTACTCCATCTCCCTCTTGCCTCGGGTGATTGGAAACCAGAGAAATCAAATTATTAGCTCAAACTGCATTGATTGTGTTTTCCCTTAACAGGTTCTTAAGCAAAAGCCACAGGGGAAAGACAGGCGCTATCTGCCTCCAGAATAATAGCTAAAAGCAGGGGCTTTGTGAATGTCTGTCTGTGGTAATGAAGCATTCTGTATTCTCCAATGCCTCACTGAACCGGCACCGTTCATTATCATCCAACAGATGAACCAGTTGTGCAATTACACCTGCCACATGCAACTCACATACAGCAAGTAAAACAAGCTTTTATCTGCAGGTCTGCACTAAATTTAATGAATGAATGAATTTTTTATTTTTTAATTATTGCACTTGTGTTTGTGTGTCTGTAAGTGTGTCTCAATTTGCCACATTGCCCCATCACCCTGTGTCACCGCTTTGGTTTCTAAAGCCCCTCTAAGGATACCGTCACCACGGAAATGACCAGCCTCTGAAAACAAAATACAAATTACGTGCGCGCTGTAATTATAGGTATAGAAGCATGCAGTCCATAATTTGCTTGTCAACGTGTTTTCTCTTCAGAAGGTCTCTGCATGGAAGAGTGATGGGGGAGAGGAGCTGTATCGATCGACACTCACCCTTCAATCAGCACGATGGGAGGCCTGTCAATAGCCCCCGAGCATGATATCCCCCTTTTGTCGCTATTCATTAGCAGGAAATGCACATTCTCGTCAATGATGTAAGTAATGATATTTGTGAACGACTCACAGAGGTGAAAATAAAGTGGTCCGACAGACATATGCAGAAGGGTGTCGTCTGCATAACAATGAAAACTGATGAGACTGTGATGATGATGATGATGATGATGATGATGATGATGATGATGTCTAATTGGAATGCCAACAGCAGATGATGAAGGGAAACATGCTTGTGTAATATCAAATAAAGAAGAAAAAGACACTTTGGCTATAATAATTGTTATACTCTAATTGAAAGTCACGGCAGCAATGAAGCTTTGTATTTGTTTCGATTTGAAGGCTTTTGATATTATCATCTCATTCCTTGAGTGTTTCCCACTAAAACGGCGTTGCCTTGAGATTGCACGTTACCGATAAAAATGTTTCTGACAAGGTGGTGAGGTATTTTAAAGAAATTGGGTCTTCAAAGATTTCCATGGTTATCACTTAGGAGAGACAATGACAATGTACTTTTGAATCAGCTACTGCTTATACTACTTTAATCTATTGGCTAATTCTACCTATTTCTTTTTGTGCTCTGCTTGTTTCTTTTATTAATATCCCATTTTTACTTTGGTCGCTTTATCGAACCGTGCAGCGGATTAATGCCTCCGATTAATAGAAATGAGTCAATTGACAAAGGGCATCTTCAGTCAACATCAAGCACCAACCATTTCATATAGAACATTCCAACTACAATTCCAGGAAACTATCATGACCATCTGACTCATGGCTCTTTCTCATTATATCAGACAGTAATCTTTCATCTACCCTGTTAAATGTTTGTCATACTGACGAGCAATTTGAATGAAAATGAAAAAACGTCTAATTAAGTCTAGGCAGAGGTTTGATTATTGTTGACATAAACTGAACAGGAACTTTCACGAGCGTCATTCCAAGCTGCTGTTAACCTCCTGAGGTTGATGAACTTGCCTGCAGAGAAATGAGGGCAATAAGGACCTATGAACATGTGTGAATAGACAGCGGCTGAATGAGGTCACAATACAGAAAGAAAGACAATAGAAAGAGAACTCTTTCTATAAACAGTCTCTTCAGGGGAAAGATAATGTAAACATTTTTGTCCCAGAAACACTTAAACAAAAACCAAATGAACAAAGGAGATTGTAATGAATGAACTATTTGTAATATTTCTGTCATTATCTAATCTGTTCTGTTGGTTATACATACATTTATTTTTCCATTTTCAGCCGTATTCGGTCATATCATTTCATCCGTCACTTGTTACCTCAGTGGACTGAAGGTGTTACAGTAATTGCTGTGCTCACTGAACCACATGGGAAGTTAAATGGAATACAGCAGACTAAGTGAGTGACATAATGGATTTCAGCAAGTATAACGTGTCTAAGCATATACTGATAATTGGCTATTTGTTCACATAACATAAGCGTATTAAGTATATGTAAAAGTATGATATTTGTAGAAAGACATGTAGTTTAATCAGATAGCAGAAATAGGCAGTTTTGCCATCAGTAGAGAAAGAAAAAGAGATCGAGATGGTTTGTACCATTAATGCTGAGAGCCTTTCAATTAAGGCTGTCAATCCAACACCAAAATAGATCTGTTCCAAAAATAGTCAACCAAGAAAGAAAGCAGCAGGGTTTCAACATTGGTGATTTAGAAAGTACAAGTTAAATTCTAAAATGATACAGTATCTATACTGTATTATTATAGATAATAATAATAATAATAATAATACGTATCATTCAAACAGTGTGTGTAAATACACATGTTCTGGTGAGGGTGGAAATACAATAATTCAGAAGCATTCTAAGAAGAAATGCAATATGCTTTTAACAGTGTTGCTCTTTAATAAAATCATATTAAATGGGATGTTATTGTTTTCCTAATAAGTTGGACAGATAGAAATACATCAGATAAAATCACTGCTTGGTCAAATAAAGAACCACTATTCTCCAGCCTGAAGGGTTCGTTTTTCCAGTACTGCCTTCTCTCACAATATAAAATCAATCGGTGGGTTGATAGAGGATATGGTGGAGACTTAAGGGGATCTAGCGGCCCCGCAGGACCTCGACCTCTGTTCAACCACAGCTTCATATTAGTGATTTAATAGCAAAGCCTTCCTGTCTTCCTAAACTCTCCCTTCTCAAAACGCACAGGTTGCCAACAATCATTTTCCCAGAGATTCTGACTGAAGTCTCAACCATCGTATTGTCTGCATTTATTTAGTTATATTACTTCTACTAACACCAGATTAATACTGGGACCTCCTCATTGATCATCCCCAGACACAAAAGCAGCTGCGCAGCGGATAAAGTCATCGCTGTTTTCTTACACTATGTTTTCTTGTATATTATTATATTTGAGTGGTGTTCTCTATGGAAGACAGGGTAGTTTCAGGATCCATTGGACTTTTCCAATATGGGGAAATAATTGCAGGGAAGTGAATAGTATGCCTCTGAAAGGAATGCACCACAGAGCACTTGGTGTTTGAATATGTGGTTGAACTATGAACAGCAAATAGATTAATGGATGCAGGAGGATACGAAAAAACACTACAGTTATGGGCGACGTTAAAGGTATGTTAAAGGGTCGTTTTTCTCGCTACATGAGGGTACAAGCTACTTGCTGTTAACACTCGCCCCACTGTGTTGTCCAACATCATTATGGCATCACAGATCACTGCCTGTAAGTAACTTGAGCCCGACAATTTAGTAAACATCCCCTCTTTGTCTGAAGAATACAAACCTTGTGAGGAAATAATCTTTGAATTACATTTGCTCCACCACAGTCTAGCGTTCAACACTGCAGGAGATCGTTGTCATCATTACATTTTGCATAGATCATTTACTTTTTGTAGTGCATTAGTTGCTCTTACTTGCTCTTTGCTCTTTGATGCTTCCCTCAACCGAACTTTATAAGTTATATACTCATAAGACATTCATGACATTAAGGTTCCGGTCGCATGATAAAACATTATCCTTTGCGTCCGTTCACAACAAAAGCAAAGGGAACTTGAATGAGTAGATTTCAAGTCAAAGCAGAGACCCGAATGACGCAAATAACAAATTCTCATTTGCGTGACTTTCGACTCGGGCAACGGACCGTAAGTCCATTTTGATATATTCAAAACCTGATTTCCTCCACGATTGTTTCGCAAGTAGTTCATCATCATCATCATCATCAAGTAGTGAAAAAATTAAAAAAGAAAACAAAGTGCTGCTATGATGTGAAATCCCTCTTGCATATTTACACACCTTACAAGGGCCAAGAAGTAATATTCAATTAAAATAAAAAAAATGTTAAAATGATTGAAGTTGAAGATGATTTAAACTCGCGCTGTGGAATAACATTGCAAAGATGACCTTTTACAGTCTTTTTATTATATATGAGCTTATATACTGAGCTCAATGGAGGACGGATGTTATTTGGGGCTTCACTTGAGACGGAATGGAGCTTTTTCAAAATAACATGTGCTAATAAATATTCAGCCTGTGACATTTCAGAGCTGATCTGTCATATAATGGGGCAGACACCATAACAATATGGGCAACAAATTATTTTTAATTAACCACATTTATCTATGAAAGCTAGCACCCTCTAACAGTTCCTTCCATTATTGACCACATAAGGGATGATTTACTTCAGTCGTGCTGCTCACATCTTTACGTGGCGTTTTTTTTGCAATACATTCCACTCTATTTTATCATCATTTCGTCTCGTTAAATAATAGTCAGGGCATCTTATCATCACTATTAAAGCCAATAGGCAATCGTCACAGACTGAACCAGTTCTCTAGTCACAATACACAACTATGTTCCAAATTTCCCCTCCCACATATTTCTTCACGTATTTCACAAGTGCTAAGACTAGTTTTCAAAAATATACCATCTTCACCCTAATGTAATTGTTATTAACCAACAGTCCATGTATATGATGATAACGTATACCTGATCTGCACAAAGCTGTATCAGCTCTATGGGTAAGATCCTGTTTTAAGTCTTCATACTGTGTTTCTCCCTGTGCACCATCCATTTTGCTAAAAAAAGGTTTACAATCCTAAAAGGGCAGCGTAGAGCGTCGTGTTTCCCACCACAATCCATAAACTCTTTTGAATTATGTTCCATGGAATAGTTTAAAATGGCAATGCATGCAGCTGTGAGAGTGTTACGTTTTTTTTCTCCAAGCTGACCTTTAAACATATCGTCAAACTCTTCCATAATACAAAAGGGACTGTACAAAGAACACCGACGTTCCCTTTGCAATATAAGGGCTCTCAATAGATATATCACCATATTGAACTGGTGTGCTTTCTGTTACAATGTAGAGAGCGTGCTGCAGTCTGAAACACAGGTTCATCTTGTTGTTAAAATATCAAATGACATTCGTTCTTTCAGACATTTCCAAACTTGTCCGGTCTGACTAATTGCGGTGAGTTTGAAAAACTATTATTCCCTTCTGTCACTTCCTATTATGCTCTCTCTCTCTCTGTCTCTGTCTCTCTCTCATGGCAACTAAACACAAGGTCTCCTTAAGTGCTTGAGTGTCTGTCAGTTTATGTGAGACACGCACATCCTGAGCCAGACCTCCATTACTTCAGTACAGCGCCTACGGTTTCCCAGGCCAGTCTTCCATTAAGCGTGTGATTGCGGAAAGAAGCCCTGGGTACAGACAGAAACAGCAGGCGGACCTCAAACGGCTTCTCAGCCTCGACACCTTTTCAATCTCTCACTATCTCTGTCAGACTAATGCAGTTGTTATCGTAAGTATCTTCGTTTTTTCTTATATTAGCAACAAAGCAAGTGCACAGCAGGGAAACTGATGGATGTTAAAGCTGCTTACTTATATGAACTAAAAGATTGACACATAAAAAAGTAATTTAAGAGGATAAATATTGGGGAATATTTGGTAGAACAAACTACATTTTAACTTAAATTCTTTGTTTTTGCAATGAAAGTAACAAAGTCCTGAAAGGTTTCCATATAAAGTTTAACGGCCAAATCAGAACTACCTGCTAATAAATAAATAGCTAATAACCAGACGGATTATTGGTAATAAATAAGTTTCTGATTTTGTTTGTTATGTTAACGTTCAATGCTTCCTTTTATTTTACCCTTTGTTTTTGATGGGTTTAATTGCTTTGTGTTTACTTATTCACCAACACCCGAGGCATTGTACATATTTTCGTTGCCCATTATAGTTCAAAGTTAAAAAGAAAAAATTCAACATCAATGTCAACAAATGGAACGGTTTATAGTCTTATACACAGAGCCGGCCAGAGGCATAAGCGAACCAAGGGGCTGCTTGGGGCCCCCTGGCCACCAGCAGCCAGCGAGCCGCGAGCCGGCCCAAGCTGCCGGCGAGTCGCCGGCGAACCGTGTGCCGCGAGTTGGCGCAACCACATGGCTCACGTGCATGCATTAACAAGCATGAATGATAGCTCAGATATAAGGTGTCTGCTTGGGAGCCAAAGATCTGGCTTCCAGATCCAGACTTTTTTTACTTCTCTTTTCGACCACGTGTCTGGCTGACCGCTGCCCCCCCGACATGTAAGGGGAGGCTAACGCCCGTTCAGTGCTGCAAGCAGCCCTAGTTTTGTATTATAACTTCACTGTATTTGTTTATAATTTTCGCTATAACATTATAGCGTGACATTTGTGTCAATAATCTTCTAGCACAGGTGACTCCCCCCAAATCAAATTCTGCTTAGGGCCCCCAAGAGGCTCGGGCCGGCACTGCGTATGCACCTCGGGTGCTTGCCGTAATTTGTAGGATCAATTTGCACCACAATGTTTTCATGTACGGTTTGAATCACTGTGCTGCATGTGTGACACTGCCTTTCATCACTGCTTCAACCTCAATATCTGCTGCAACGGGGGAGCTCTGCATTCATGGTTTCAATTGTGTCTGTTGAATAAAAATTCACCCTAGCAACACTTGAACTGTGATACACAATGCTGAATTTACAATAAAGCGCACACACACACACACACACACACACACACACGCACAAACACACGCACACACTTCCTGGGCGGCATCCACATTAATAAATGATCTCTGACAGGACCCCAATTTGGATAACATTTTGGTGCATGATGTTGAACAAGAACTACAGTGACATTGTGTCACATTCAATAAATGATCTGTAAACTACCGTTTGTAGCATTAGTGTGATTGCATGTACATTCAGCATTACATTTACATGTACTTCAAACGGCAATGCCATGTTATGAGGCCTCAGCCAAGGGGAAAGGACAGACTCAATAGGACAACAACTAATTATGAGTATGACAGAAACATGGAAACGGTTTCTCCAGCCAACAAGTGGCAGAAAAGCATGTGCTTATATGGTTGTGAATGTTTGTTTGTAGGAGACATTTTTGGAGTGGCTTTGCCATCTGCAATGACTGGGCAGTGAGAGATGTTAGTGCCAGACAGACTAAAGCTAAACACAGCTGCATAGCCATCAGATGTAGTCAACAGTCCACAACCCCTACACAACTTAACAAAAAGAGACCTTTAATGATGTGAAGTGAGCTGATACATAACGAATATTGTAAAGCAAAGAGTAAGTAATGTTTTAATTATTTCCACATCTTTCATTTAAAAATCCCTTTACTGTAGTAGTCTTTACTGAATGTGTTATCATAGAAATGTGTTCATTTTGAGATATCTCTGAAACCCAGCGGATCCTCACTAATTAAAACCCAGTCCACATTTCCTTGTAGTCAGAGGTCTACAACAACTACTTATTAGTAAATATTTAAAAATCTGTAGGCACAGAAATGCTCCATCTGTCAAGCAAATTTTTCAAGATAATTATTATGTGTAAACGTGGAGAAATGTCCTGGCAAGTTGAGAAAGGGAGATTTATTAAGTAAATGAGCTGTTAATCTATTCGGCAGATATGGACTATGGCCACTAAACCATGGGCAGCTTGGATTTAATAGACATAACTGTCTTCAGAATAAAACATGGAGGAAAAAAATAAATAAAACAATATTCCCACTAAAAAGATGCTTGGTGGATTTCACAGAGGATATCCACTCTCAAATGAATCTGTTTGGGTGTAAGTACAAAAACCTGTTGTTGATTTTCTTCATCTAAATACAAAGCAAAGAGTCTGTCTCTGATCTGCTCGGGTGTATTGCTGGAAACATCAGCGCGACGTGGAACTTGGTTTAATCTGGACATGCGACACAGTCAATAGCCGAGTATGTTGCATGCATTGGGCTGTTCGGTTTTTGTTGATGGATGCTGGATACACGGACGTTACAGACAAACTTCACTTCTCTGCAAACACCAAAGCCGAGAGCTGGAAGAATCGGCCTATTGCCAACGAGCACACCCCCCAAACGGACCGGCGCTGAACGTGCATTGCACTAGTTTAACATAAATGATATGATCATGTGCATATAGGCTGTATTCTGTAATCCTTGGGTTATGGCCTTTTTATCCAAAGTATAAACTCTTTGGCTTCCAAACACCTACTTACTTAGTTGGAGATGCCAATCATCACCTGATTGATTGAGGTCCACTGTTTTCAGCCAGACATTCTGATATTCCTTATCTAAATATATTTTGCTATGTCAGGAAGTGCGTGAGAGCCAGAACAAGGGGATTGAGCGGTAACCATGGGGACTCTAATTAGGGCTTCAGGCACAAATAGATACTCAGCTCATGCTTAATACACACACACACACGCACACACACACACACACACACACACACACACACGTCTAACCTCCCAACACATTATTTCTGGAGAGGGGAAGGCAGCTGCACAAACGTCTCGTACACATAAGACGGTTATAGCTGTATAGGTTCTATCATTGCTGGAGCTTTTAGATAAATCTTTTGGAGCATTTCAGAATAATTAAAACGCAGGTCACGGTGCCTTAATGCTATTAAGATGAACTGCGATGGGAGGCTGGTTCAGCTGTCAGCAGTATGTTCAATTCCGATCTCTAAAGGAGGACATTATGACAGAAAAATGATCAATGGCTAATTGTATGCACACTAGATAAAGATAAACTGGGAAAGCCGGGAAAGATGAGTGGTGCTAAATCTGGAAAGCCGTGTCATAGCACCGCTGAGGAACTTTATCAAAAGAGGGAGAAAGGGACCAGAGGAGCCGGAAGGATGCTTATGGTAAGGGATGAAGCGCAGGGATAAGACAACAAAACATAATCTAAATAAAAATCTCACTTGACATTTAGAAAAAAATGCATAAGACCTTTTTTGAGGCTAAAAGCAAAAGATGATGCTCAATATCTGTCTGTTGAGTGCATTTGACACTGCACACATACAAACATACACACTTCAGTTACTGCATGGAAGTATTAATGATAGGCTATGCATGTATCTGGCCTCCCACTGCCATCTGAAATAAATTGTGTTTGTGCTCAGTGTACCACCAGGATAATGACTTGTTTCCCGAATACACCAACAACAGGCAGGTCAAATAAATAATTTACCCCACTATGGAGGTATTCACTGCATTAAAACAACATGCCATGTATTTGTTTATCCTGCCTCGTCTTTGTCAACACGGCAACACAGCAACTTATTCCTCGGCTTCAATTTAATTAGAATATTAGCATGCTGGGGATTATGTTAATGAAGTCAACATCAGAAGAGTCACTCAGGGGGGGTTTGTCCTGAGGTCTCATTGCAACAGTTATTGCAGAGGGATTTTTCATCATCGTGTTTGATAATAATCGGAGGACCAACCTTTTGGTAAGATTCATCTGTTTAGTGCGGATCGCCATGGTTTGGGAATGTCAGGTGTACAGTTGTGATCCATCAGTGTAATAATACGTCACATAACTACCAAAATTCTAATTATGTCAAACCACGCACCCAAATCCTCATTCAAACGGAATCAGCCAAACACAGAAATTGACGTGGGTCAGCGGCAAGTAAAAGTAGAAAGAAAAATGAACACTTTCATTATGACAAATATGGTAATGAGGTATATTGTCAGATATATTAATAACAACTGTACTATATCGGCATAAACTGGTCATGTCTAAACTTCTTCTAATACTTGCTTTTCTTCTTAAATACTATTTCTAGATATTTGGGACTGCCGCTGAATTCTCTTCCAAAAGTTGAAGACAATAAATTGTGAAATTGTTTGCCCTCTTGATGACCCTTAGCTTGAGTGTTCCAGGTACGAAAATAAATATAGTTAAGATAAACTACGCCTGTGCTTTAAATACAGTCTTAACCTAGAGGTTATTGGCTCCTTATCTAGCCATTAATTATGAACTGCCTCTGTCTGGAGCAGCAACTTTTCTTGGTCTGAACCAACACAAGCCGTCAGTATGCGGATGTGTGTAAATTGCTTTGGTTTTTCCTCCTGGGTAACCGTGATGTTTGTTGCTGTTTCCCCCGAGGGTGAGAGTATTTCACGATGATATACGAGCACATGTATTATTTATATACTTTACACCTACTTCATTGTAGGCGTGTGTGTCTGCGTGTGCGTCCGTCCACATACGTTAACAGCAATGTTAGAATTGATCATTATTATACTGCAGGTAATTGCCAATTTTTTCTCTCTTAGTTGCTTTTGCAATGATAATATGCTCTTTCAGCAGAAGCTCCTCAATGCACTGACTGCTGTCATTACATTTTGAACACACTCTGAGGTTTCTTTTAAGAAGCCTTCCTGCTTCATAGGAAATATTTCTTTACCACAATGATAAATTCAGCCAATACATTTTTGCGTGGAAACTGATTATGTAATTCACTCTATGATCAAGGAGACTAAGATGGCGCATCAAACTTCAGTCTGACTTAATTAAAACTTTTTTCTGTGTCCTCAAAATGCTGAAGTAAATTATTCATTTTCATGCCAACTGTGAAACAGTAGGACCTTATTTCCTTTTGATATATTCAACATCTAGGCCTAAACGTTATATAACGAATAATGTACTTGCAAAAAAAGATTCTTCAAGATTTATTTTCTCATTAGTGTACATGCCACAGGACTCACATTCTGTTTTTCATGATCAGTGTACCTTTGTTCTTTTTTCAGTGTCACAACCTCCTCTGCATTTGCACCGAAGACCCACCACTGGAATTCCAGAGGCGTGTGCCAGAGTGTCTGCACTGTAACTCAAAGTCATCCTATTTTTTTTTATATGAATGAGCAATACAAGAACCACCCAGAGATGTGGGTGCTGATTGGATCAGCACAATCTGACTTGAAGAGATATCGCTACAGTCTGCAGGGCTCCTAGGATAGAGCATTCCAACTCAAAATATTACTGAAGTAGTATCTGTTTTGCATTGATGACAGCAGTGAATAGCTTGACATGGCAACTGAGGGATACTCAGGATTTTAGCGAAATGCTGAAATGCTGCCTCTATGGCCGGACAATCCATAATGATATAATTTCGCAAACTCCACGGGTTTACTTCAGCATGAACTGGGTTCAAATATTTGGTTCCGGAGGCCCATTTACTTCATTGGGCAAACCGTCCTTAAAATGGTGTAATACGCTATTTTGGAGAATTTGGAAATTCATAATTATATTAAGTAGTATCACTCTTCAAAATAAAACAATGCAATCCCATTTTAAATTTGGTTAAAAAAAAAACTATAGCAAAGCATGCAGATAGTTGACACTTTACCAGAGGACAATCCATCGGAGTCAAAGAGTGCAGAAACCAGCATTCTCTTGAATGAGGTACATTTATCCTTTAATAGGATGCACGTTTGTTTTGGCTCTTATAGTTTCAAGTTCGCTGTCCTGAATTTGTTTGCTCAAGTATATTTCGTACCAAATCCTCTGAATTCTCTCCCGTCACTAGATTACGCTAAGCACGTGCAGTTTGAAAGAATGTAGTGTTTAAAAATAAATGTATCTCTCCCTTTGGAAAATTGTTCATACGGTTTACCTGAGAAAGGTGCCATGTATCCAAACTCTATTAACATACAGAAGCGCCGAAGAACATGTAAGTGCGCCTTATGTTGTCATTTACGGCAATTATTAGTCGTTCGCTAAAGTTGCCTGACCCAAAAAAAATAGAGTAATACCTTGCACGTTTTTAGAATGTGTCAGAATACATACCACATATCGCTGTATCAAACAACTGTGTATGTAATATTGAAAAGACTAAACATAATCAGATATGTGTCAAAAAATTCCAACTCGATGGATGACGTGTACGCAAGGGTCCTTCTGACTTCCGGGTGTGTAAAACAGATTGAAGACGGAGTCGCCTGGCCCCAAAAATGTCAGTTTGCTCCCTTTTTCTGTTTATTTTTTTCCGCTGAACCCATTTCGCATATGTTAGCCAACATGGCGGTGCTAATAACGATGTTTCCGTCCCCTGCCTTAGGTCTAAAGTAACGTTTAAAATCACGCTGACGTCGGACCCCCGGCTTCCATACAAAGTGTGAGTACAGCTCAGCTTTACCATCACATTCAGTAGCAGTTCAGTCTTTTAACTGTTTTATTTTACGCTTATTTTATTTTTTTTATTTGGGGTGGTGGTCGCCTCTGCTGTTGTGTTCACCATCTCGCTTCGGAGAACGTGGTCAATGACACAACATATGTTGGTGAAGCTGTGATTTACATGCTGGTTCGGACCCCAACAGCTCGGCTAATGTCCGCTTTCCTCGCGCCGCATAAAGCGACGTGATGGAGAACATCGTTAGTCGTGTTGGGTGTCATTGGGAAAGAAAGGAGCCAGTAGCGGTGACATCAAATTGGTGGTCACATCCCAGAGAGCGATACGACGCATAGCGATGCCTGTTAAGGACTTTTTTTAACGTTTGCCCATGTCAAGCATTGGAGAGGAATATTATTGATTTCAAAGATTTTACCTCTGGACACAATCATTGTCTTAACTTACTGGATCGACATTTTCAGTACTGGAAGCTTCAGGTTTCCACAACACACCAGTGTTGTTCAGGCTTTGCACTCTTCTGTCTATATTATCTTCTAGTTTTTCTTATTGTTCTGGGTGGGTGATCAGTGTTGGAATAAAAGCTATAGATTATTGTAGTGCTATTAATGGTTAACACTGTGTGATTCAGGGGAAATTATTATTTTATGAAGCGGACCCTATACCAGATACTACTTTAACTCAGCCAATTATTCAAAACTAAATGTTAGCAAAATATTGTTTAATCCTTGATATTTAAAATTGTGGTGGATTTTGGATCCTTTGAATTGTATATTTTACAGTTTTCTTGTAAATTACAGTTCTGTAATGATTCTCCATGTTGTTGCAGAAAGCAGCAAATCTTCCTGAGCTCAAAATGTCAACTACTTTTAGAGTCTTACTGGGCTTGACATTAATCTTCTGGATTGACTATTTTAAAATACGTTCTTGCAGTACACTGAGGCAATGCAGAATATTCTAGCCTTAAAGTGTTGACGGGAAGCTGTTCAACTCATTATAGCGATGATAATGACAGGAAATAAGGCATTGCAGAAATTCTGGCAGGGGAGTGAACTTCACACACCCTCTAATCCATGCATTTTATTTTCAAGTTAGGAAATGTTGCTCTTGTTTGCCTCTTCTACGTGGAGGTCAGAATAAATGGTGAGATACAGAGTTGCGCTTTTGCAGCTGTTACGGTGTAAGTGACTTGCTCCACAGCAGCAATTCAGTCAGGCCACCTGTTGATCCAAGCTCAGGGCAAATGTTTGAGAGGTGATATTCAATCACGGTGAAGTAATTGCTGTGTTTTTAACATATCCTGTTTAATTGATTGTTTTGTTCCAGATTAAGTGTCCCCGAAAGCACACCATTCACCGCAGTTTTGAAGTTTGCAGCTGAGGAGGTAAGTTTGCTATTTGTACTAATCTATTTGTATATAGTCATCAACGGGGAGTGCTGCGTAAACCGAATGCAGTAAGAATCATTTTTTAGCTTTAGTGTCCAATATGGAGTTATGTTATACTGTATTTGCTAATATTTTTTACTCATTGCAGATAAACAGGCATTCACAACAACACTCGTTATCATAAAAGGTGATGTCTATGAGAAATAGCTGAAAAAGAAAAGGTTTCACTGAAAAAGAAGGAAAAATGCTGTATAGTAGTGAGCAAACTGGGAAATGTATCGTCCTTTGCTACAAAGACATTTTGGGAACATTTTCTATAAACTCATTTTATCAACATGCACATTGAGTAAGAATGTGTATTCATGTTATATTATAATGTGAAGAACAAAATAGCAGATAGACGACTAATTGTTTTTTTTATATTTATTATTATTGCTAGTATACCAGTATTGACAGGCTTTTCATTTTTACGTTACGTTTTGTTCGCGAAATCGAGCGTCAGCATTTATACGGACGCTTTACTTTGCTAAATTAAACAGTGATACGTAATTGCCTGTGAGAGACAGTTCAACTGCCCTTCAGTCCCGATCTAAACTGTATTGAATTCGTCCTCCATGTGCCACCTGGCCAGTAGTTTGTGGAGCAGCTTTTAGCTTTTACCTTATCTCCGTGGTGATAGATTGCCTCCTCTAACCCTTCACTGCAAATCTCACTAGCCCACATCCTCCTCTGTCCAGCACTGGAGCAGGACACCAATTGTGAAAGAGACTTTCTTTATTCACATTGAAAGATTGGATTTTAAATGCTGCTGCAATTTCCCTCATGTCAATGTTGGCTAATGGTTTTTCTTTTCCAGTTCAAAGTGCCATCAGCCACCAGTGCAATAATAACAAACGGTGAGTTTAGAGGGAAAGTCTCTTTGTTTTACTCTCTTCGGCAAAAGGGATACGTTTTACCAGCTGGAGCGTCTCATTACTGAGAAACCGTGTGTTTGGACAGGCGTGTTTAAAAAGGTTTCAAAAGTTGAACCACAAGCGTAAAAAAGTAAAGCTTTTAGCCGCATTGTGATGCTGGTGACTGTGGCTAAAAAGAAAGTAGTCATCAATGTTATTAATTATAAATAACAAGCACACTTTAAGGGTGCAGTGAATAAATAAGATTCAGATGGGATTTGCGTTGAAAATGTAATGTCAGCCAGGTCAAATTTGATTTTTTTTATTTATCAGTGCAGAATTAATAGATGGACCGGCCTGCTGCCGAGGCACACATTTATTTGTTTTTCTCATTGCAGTACCATTGTGGATAAACTGGGATCTTGTAATTTTCCATTTATATACTAATGTCGGCTGCCTGGCGATATTTCAGTTCTAAGTTGTTTGGTCTTTTTCTTTCATGGTTGCCCACAGATGGAATAGGAATCAACCCTGCCCAGACTGCAGGTGAGACATTGAATAATGTATTTGAATATTTAATATATATATATATATATATATATCTCCTCAAAAGCCCATGTAGATGGTCCTTTTCATTTTAGCATTTTGTGATACATAATCAACCGTGGGGCTTTTTTAAAGCTCTTCCAGTGTGCAGCTTTCAAAGCAGAACGTCCGTAAAGCATGTTTCATAAGGCTCTTTGATAATTCTGGAGGCATTTTGTTAATAGTCCTTAAAGATTAATTTGATAAAGCTCTCGGTAGCAGTGACGTATGTGGGTGGTTGTACAAAGAATGCAAAGAAAAGTGAGTCCTTGTATGAAAAATACATTAATACATATTAATACAAAAATACATATTACCAGAGGTAATTTGACATATTACCAGTAATTTGACATATTACCAGAGATATTACCAGAGGTAATGTAGAAATTTAAATCTACAATAGAGAAATCACCGCTATTATGAACTGCTTTTTATAAATCTAATATTTGAAGGGTAGAATGTAATTAAAGGCCACAGATGTCTAGCAGTGATCAATGATTTAAATTGTTAAGGACATAAATCAATCACTGATACAGAAGAAATATTCAGAAGAAGAACAGGATACTTTAGATTGTATAACTTTCTTTTTTTTACTCTCTATATAGAAAGGAGTTTTTTTTTTAAATATGTATTTCTAGAGTCACTGTCCCTAACCTGAGGGTGAAGTAATATTACGGCATAATGCGATCATCCTTGGGCGTGCGTCATTGTCCAGCCACATTTATATGGGTGTTGGATAAACTTGAGTTACTGAAACAATCCTAATGAGACTGACATTCATGAGTTGGTGTACAGATTCATGATTATGGATTCAGCGCCTCAAGAGACTTTTTTTTAAAGACTTCTTACTGGAGGCGTGCTACGAGCACCGAGCTGTTTAGTCAGAATTCACTAGATTTAATATTCCCACATTATGGCCTTGGCCTGGTGAATCACCTTTCCTCCATGTCAGCCTCTGGGATGTTTCCCTGAGGTTCACACTTAATAGAATACTTTTTTTTCTGCAGAGAGCAGGCATCATAGCATAGTAGTTGGATTACTGTTTTATATTTAATCTTCACAGTAAGATTTACACATGTCCAGTAGTGTTTTAAAAGCTGGATAGGGAGATATTATTTTTAGTGTATCAGTAAAAGCCCCTTTGTGAAGAACAGCGGGTGTAACTGAGCTTTGGGTGGTGCTCCATCCTCTGTTGCAGGCAATGTTTTTCTTAAACATGGCTCCGAGCTCCGCATCATTCCCAGAGACCGAGTGGGAGGCCGAGGAGACTGGTGCTGCGGTTCCTAGTTGACGACATAATGACTCACCCGGCGGGATCACATGACACTTGAGACCCAGGAAACACCTCGGCGTGTTTATCTTCTGGCCCACAACTGACGGTGACTCACGAGACAATATGTGTATTTAAACTTGGAAGATGAAATGCACACACAGTTGCATGCAACCTGCTTCTTTATTTTCTGTAATTTATTTCCGTTATAGTCATTAATATAAACAAAAATGGCAGGATTACGGTAAAATTAACAACTCATTCAATTTTTGTACCGTTTTGTAAATGACAATAAATCAGTACAGCTAACGACACAACATGTCTGTTGCAAAATGTACTGTTGTCTTCATCAGTCCGGAGCTTATGGTAAAAATACATGCACAGCATGCTCTTAGGGACCGTGGTGGCTGTTAATGTGTGTGAAGTCAATTTTCTCTTCACATAATTTGATAAACAACATCTCGTATTCCTCAATCCCGAGGTAAATGAACTTGCATCTTGGTCCTTTGCTCCACTTGTATCGTGAACCAGCTCCTTCCAGGAGTCAAGGAACATTTACTTTTGTCACTCGCCGCTGGCTTGTGGATCTTTGCTGCCCTCTGTCAGGTTACATTTTAACATCAGTTTGTTAACCCAAATGCTTTGTCTGTGTATTTCAAGCCATGTGTTAGGACTCATCACAGAATAAATAAAAAAAGACTATGAGCATTATAACTATTTAATATGCACTGCTAGCTTAATTAGGCGCTGAGCAGCAGGTGGTGAATAAACAGGGCAGGAATCCAAAAAGCTGTGATATAAATGTGGAGGCTCCAGAATGTGTCACAATGGCTATATAGGTACTCATCGCACATAACCAAAACACCGGTTAGAATCTGGAAATAAATTCACTGTTCAATTGTTGTTCATGAGCTTTCTCCTTTCCCAGGATCTGATGGAAATTTGAAAATATCAGTCAATAGAAACAATACCGTCATGTTGTATTTCAGAATTATTCTCATCCAAAACAAAATCCTGGCTGATGGGCAGACCAGTTTTTTGTTCTAAAATGATATTCTTCTATTGTTTCTCTGACTGATTAATGAGGGAACAGTGTGTATTATCCACTGCACATTAATCAGTTTTCCAGAGACGGTTCGGATTCATTTCTTTCTGAATCGGTTCCGTTCTCCACCCTGGAAAACCATTCCTTTTTTTTTTTTTACGGAATAAAAGCGAATAATGGGATTTTCATGCTGTAATGCACCAAGGAAGCCGTTGTGCCTCCCCATCCATTAAGATGGAGACCCAGATAGGGGGGGGTGTACTGGAGGGCCTTCCCGGATGGATATTCTCATTTGTTTTAATCAAAGTCCCTGCTGGGTACGTTCAGCGGACATTTCCTCCTGAAATGGGAAAAGAACACCTGCAATCTAATGAACTTGTAGTGTTGACCTAAAACATTTTAATTGTTGCAATATATTACCGATATCACTAAGCACTATGTGTCCTGGTTAAATTAGACACGTCTTTTTACCTACTCGTGGGTACAAGAAAAAAAAAGAAAAAAGAAATTGGTCATTTTATCAGATATCTGATTCTGGGTCCTTTTCAGGCATTAAATTAAAATTTCACACTTAAATATAATGGGTGCAGAATCTCAAGCAACGGGGTAAAAAGTTACTAACTGAAGTCCTGACTGGGACTCGCACAAGAGGAAAAAAAACTTGGATCTGCCGTCGCCACTGTATCCCACGCACAATTCCAGGTATCGGCAAGTCCATCACGGCCTGCAGGGAGCGTGATGATGAAACGCCGTCTGTTGACTCTGCTGTGGAACAAATCCTGCAGGCGGATGCTGCATCATGGTCGGAGCCGAGCGTCCCTGCTAAGGAACTGTGGGAGTCTTCAGTTGAAATGAGGTAATGCAAACAGAAAGGGAGGTGGGGATGTGTGTGTGTGCATTTGATTCGGGGAGATATTTTGGGGAAACTGAGTGCTTAGTAGCTGGTTAATTGGGTGAACTGAGCCACTGAGCGTGTGCAGGCCTGTCCTCCACCTCTCTCCACCCTTTTGAAATGGTTTCTCCTCCAACTGCAGCAGATGTTTCCCCGTCTTACTCCTGGTCTAATACTTAATCAGCCAGACGCATAAACAAGCAGCTTCTGAACAACATGCTACAGTCAAGCTGTAGAGTTTGCAGGGCAAAACCCTGGGAGAAAAAAACAACAGGAAACCGTATGCTGAAACGGGGAGGAGCGTCGTGTTGACTAATGCTCGCGGCAGTGTGAGAGGGAAAAATATGGAGGGAGAAAGACCCAATTGATGTGAAATGGGTTTTCACATTAAATTCACTGCTTTAGAGAGGACATGTCGCATGCTCCTTGGCCTCCCATTAAAAGCAGCCAATCTAAAATGAGCGCCGGTGTTTCACCAAGGCATCAAAGCAGATCCAACCAGCAGGCCGCAGGTCAGTAAGACACACTAAGAAATGCAGAACCATCTCACAGCGCATCCAGTTCAATTCGGATGCATTGTCACACGTCTGTCAATCAAAACCTTTGTAGTACACACGTTCAAGCAGGTGTGTGCGGCCCAGATGAGCCGAAGCCTCGATCACCACCTGCACACAGCCAAGTGTAATCTGACCTCCGGGGGAAAAAGCCATTTTAGGGCTTCTGTGTCAAGATTATTTCATTATATGAATGACCTCATTCTGGCCTCTTCTGTTTTGAAACCAGTATGGCAGCTGGATGGAAAAGCATACGGAGGCACACAGACACACTCACACACACAGACACACTGATTAATCTTCTTCTATATCTTCCTCTGTCTACTTGTTAGTCTTGATTCATTGTAAAAATTTCAGCATTTAGCATATTTAGATATGCTACAATTCAGCAATGAGGGGTAAACACACTGCATATCTTTGCAAAGGGGAAGATTATTCTTTAATCTTCTTTAACGATCTGCTTCTGATATATAATAAATCCTTCAAGCTCCAAGTATTTTAGAGCATCTCTGTTTTATCTTCTTTTGGTAAATATTTTATACAGATGCTGCATGTACAGGCTTTTCAACTTTTCTGTCTATTTTAAATGACCTATTATAATGTATTCATATTATATATATATATATTATAATGCATTTAACAATAAACTGAGGTATATTCCACAATTCTGACATACTGGTGTTCATCAGGTGTTTTTACCTCCTGCATCATTATTGGTTGAACATGTCAGCTTCCTAACATTGTATAATTAGCCCCGAACAATAAGTGCGAAAGGCCCAAAAGTGTTTAAAAGCAAACCATCCAAACCAATAGTTTTAAAGACACTTCACCAACAAACCAAATACAACCAAACATTTGATGAGTTCTTCGGTCCCAACCAAAAGGGGCGGACGACCAAAATGGCATCAAGAATCCACACGGGAAGAATGGCTAGAAAACAAACAGAACGAGGCCGAGATAGAAAGTATTTGTGAAGCCTCACACTGTATCCCTTCACTCCGGGTGCTCAGACACAGCACGACATCACAGAGACAAAATGAACTGCAGTTGAGAAAATTACACTGAATTCTCTCTCTCGGTTCTGACCGAGAAAAACTCAGCCTGTGGCCGTTAGGAACAGACTCTTCGAGTGGTTTATTATCACTCCCACAAGCCGTTTAAACACATTGGCACAGAAAGTTGGTGCAGAGAGAGGAGATATATGAAGAACGAGGGGATTATAAAAGATTAGCTCTGGTACTGCCTCAATAGATTTAGGAGACCTCTTAACGGTTTAGTTGGGTGACTTTCAAAGTCTTTTGAAGTTGAAAACTATGAATCATACCAATATTATATGGATGCATGTTTTAATGTATCCAACTCTAACAGGATGGACACATTTGCTAGCTAATTTTAGCTAAACATGTTTAGAACATTGTCATACATGATCTCCATGCTGGTTATCGCTGAATAAGTTATATGTTATATAAGTTATATCCAAACACTCAGCTAATATGTCATTCAACTGATTTGGAAGAGCCATTGGACCAACAGCGACAGCCAATGAAACCTTGTTAGATAGGATGACGGGTCACCAATTGGATATGAAGTGAACAGATCTTGCTCAGGTGATTCTGCATGTCGATGGGACTTAGCTCTAGAATATGCGTCTCACTGGAAGAAGAAATGGATCAAATTGAATTTGCATAACACAGGTTATACCAGCTAGCCTAATCCTCAATTAAGCACGTATCATTATGGGGTGAATTCTCAAAAGAGTCATGAAATAAGAGATGAATGTAAAGGATGTAATGCGTTCCTCCCATGGGAGCCTTTCCCCAAAGTCAGTTGTATCAGGCCCTTTGTGGTTCTGTTGGTAGCTCTGTAAAGTCTGAGAGGAAAATCTGATGGTGTCAACGGGGTTACCTCGGCTTGGACGTGTGAGTTAAATATTTGAAAGAGAGTCAGTGTTGGAAAACGGAGAGGTGGGCTCTCAAGGAAATTGGCTTTTGGGAGACAGAGAGGCTCTAATGGCAGACATAAGTGAGTGTCATTCTTCATATGGAGACCGGAAAGTCACAATACCTCTGCCTAGGCGGCTTCAATTTTCCCAATTATTTTTTAAATCTGTCAAAGCATAGGACGATGGTAGGGAAGCTTTGTTTCTGTCCGTCAGGCAGCTCTTGAGTCTTAGGCTTCTGCCATTTGTTCTAGGTGTGGTTAAATCTACCCAACACATATACATGTATTCTTCGAGACCATCGTAAAGGTGTATTGCATGAGGTACATTTTTCATCTCCTCACACACTGCTGAAGATGTTCATCCGAGAACATCAATTCTGCAGCCGGAGCCACTTTCACAAAGCGTTCTCTCTCTTTTTGTCACAGTTAACTCTAATGTGTCTGCTGAAAAGATCAAATTAAAGTTCCTGCCGAGCACTATTCACGCACACGTGAGCGTGTGCGTGCACAGCAGATGTTAGTCGACCGGAAACCGCTCAGTTGAACTGAGGAGAGAGCAGAGTTGGCTTAAAGTAAAACAGTGTATGAACTGTTGACCTTCTGTTCTGGTTCTCAGTACGTGACGGCTGGGACTTTATTAGGCCCCAAGACTTTCTTCCTTTTGTTCTCTTTTCTTCTCCGAAAGTTGGACCAAACGAAGCGAGCAAACTGATGCATGAAATGTCAGCATGGAAATGGTGTCTGAACTTGGCTTTTAGTGAAACGTGGATGTTGAAGCCTGCGATGGCTTTCTCCTAATCGTACACGTGGGAAGCCCCTGTTACTGTTTGCGCTCCGCGCTGAGCCATGCAACAGCTTTAATTTAATAGCCATGTTGTAATCAGTAGAAATACATCCCTGTAAAAAGAAACCGACGTGAAAACGTTTCATACTTATTACTTATTCCTGGCATGCTGCTGCTGCTCTTCACCACTAGGGAGCAGTAGCCTTTTAAAAAAATAATAACACCTTTTATTTCACTCGTTATTCACTTTATTCATACAGAGGTGTTTCTTTCATTTCTGTGACGTGACTAAAACTTCTCTCGTTAACTTTTAAGACTCTAATAATTTGATACTTTGTCGTGTTTACGCAGCCAAAATTGGGTCTTCTGTGTAACTTTCTGTGCAGTGAGTACTTAAGTTTAGTGTCAAGAAGGAAAAAAAAAACCTAATTTGTTCTTCTCTGAGGGTCTTGTGTTCTCTACGCTCTAAAAGGCTTACGTAAACAAAGAAAAACTTCCTCTTTAGGTTCTCCTCTTCATCATTGGCCCATGTTACAGTTCACAGGAACAACAACTGCAAAAGTACGACAGCCAATCGCCTCCTCAAAGAGCCGGGAGAGCAGACAACAATCGCTACAAATTGCCTCCAGGGCTGGCGGCTTTGTCTGATGTGTGATGGAGTGTGGCGGGCCTGTTCCTTATTAAACTCATAACTTCTCGGAAATATCAGGAAATAGAGAGAGTATGTTCTGTCAGGTGCATTTCCCAAAGCCCAACCGCCAGCAATCGTTTTACATGTGAGCTGTAAACAGGTTTATTTCTATAGACTCGACGGCTTCACAAAGAGGCTTCGCAACTATCATGGTTTCACAAAAGTAAAGTAGATGGCTTTTCAAAAGCCGGTAAGAGGCAATTGAAGGTCCACTGAAAGCCTGTCTAGCCTCACAATCGTCGGGGCAATTATTGTAGAAACAGAACCAGAAACAACAGCTATTTACCCAATTCCCCTCTAATTCATGATGAAAACCGTGTTCCTCTAACTGAAGGGCCAAAGCCTCCAGGAGCACTGTCATCTGTAATGTAAATGAGAGTGCGAGACGCAGTAGCAAGCTGCCGTTTTCACAGCACCGTGAACGTTTAGCAGAATGGCACTAAACTCACACGGTCACTGTGCTGATGATTACAGAGCAGCGTCGCCAGCGAGATGCCTGTTTGGAGGAAAAGAGCTCCGTGTGTCCTCCGAATGCCTCCTTTTTTTCCCCCCACGTCTTTAATAAGGCAACAGAGATGGACCAGATGGGAACATCTTCAGTTGATGTGCCCTCGAGAGTGTGCAAAGGGGCGGTGGGGGGGGGGGGGGGGGGGGGGGGTTCCCATTACACTTTCAGCTGACCCAGACTAAACGTAATTGCAGGTTGGTTCGGGAGTGAAGCAAAAACGGTGGTTTTGCATGTCAAAGCATCGCTTTCATCCGCGGGCTTCCTCGAGAAGCGACAGGCGATGAAGATGGTGTGGACGGAGCCGAGAGTGACAGGTGGCTGGCTCCTTTCATTGATGCCAAGTGTTGAAAGGATGAGAGAAACAGCTGTGTGATGTATACACGCAGGAGGATCCTGTAGTTAAACGTACTGTCCGCACAATGTACAAAGTACATATAAAAGTACAGCGTTATCAGTAAAATGGTCTTTACTTTCATGTAATGGTACACTCATATTGCAGCTTTCTGAAAAACACATTACTTTAATGGTTTGTTAGTCATGGAGCATTAATATATACATTGTATTGTAAGGTTTTAGGTGATCAAGTAGATCAAATGTATTCTATGTAACATATTGATTGGCAAGTAGGTAAAAATGTGTATTTTCTTCTGAAAGGTAGTGGAGTTGAAGCCATAAAATAAAAAATCTCAAGCACAAATAACTTCCACCACTGTGTGTATTCAATAGAAAATGTGTTCTGGGCCTGTTTGCACTATGAATAAATTAACAGCGGCTGCAATATTGTTCTTCTGCATCTGCTCATACAACGTGCTGATTATGGACCCTGCTGGACATTTGCAAAAGCATATTGTCACCTCAGAGGCAACTAAATTCCAACACAAAAAAAAAGACTTATGCCGCTTCACTGCTAAATATCCATGAATGAAGATTGTGTTCTTTCGTAACAAGAAGAGAAAGCCTTTTGTCATTGGAAGTATGCACGCCAAGCTGTTGCAAAAGCAACAACCTGAACGCAGGTTAAACCTCATGCCGCCTCATTAACCGACTGAGTCTTGAATCTCTCCCGTTCCATGTTTGCTCAAACCCCAGAATCTCCATACGCAGCGTTATCGCAGCGAGGCAGCTGCTGCGCTGAAGGAACCCGAGACCCAGAGACGGATGAATGTGGCGTAAATCTCAAGGTGGACTTTTGGAAAGTTTGGTATGTGATAGAGAAGGGCTGCAGCAGCAAACCATGTCCTCCGGTGCTAATTAGTTAGATGAACAGAAACGGAGACACGTGGTTTCAAAATGATGTCAGACCAAAAACGCTCATCATCATCGGATGGATTCCTTTGAAGGTTTTCCTGTGGACAATTCTAGTGTTGGAAACAAATGTTCACTTCCTCTGCCTCTCCTCAGACTTCCGCCTCCAGTACAATCTGCGTGAATGTACTCACTTCTCACAGTGGATAATTAACGTCTGTGTACCTCAATTGTTTCTCTCACTTTAAGTCACCGGAAGAATTTCCAGGTACATACGAAAAAGTATGACAGCTGGAAGTGCTCTGGGTGCCTCATACTTTGAAATAACAAGGCACTAGAAACCCTCTAATCACCTGGAATTTTAAACGTGGGTGGTTTGGAGTCGGAAACAAAATGCTGTCACAAGCCGTACTCCTAATGATCAGACTTATGAGGGAGGATTTTTGAGACTCAAGGCTGTAAAGATTGTGGGAACAGCATGGAACGTGGAAAAAGAGATCTGGATTTTTCGCAACCCTGTGAATGTACTTCGTAATGTTGTACATTGTTGTTCATGAGTAGTGCAGACGCTCTGCCCTTTTTTTGATTAAATCATGAAACGTCCTGAAATGTACAATCATGTTTCTCGGTGGTCGAATTCATGATACGAAAAAAAGCCCTTTCAGAGAGAAAGAAACAGGTTCAATACTCGTCTCGACAGGTCCTCTAACTTGCAGTACAATTTCACCCCTAGGACCACTATGGTCTAGTATGGATTTTTTTTTTACAGTATTAATAAACTATTTGCAACACTTTTTGCTCCATTTCAGCCAAAGGTACATTTCACTTTCACACGTTATGGCGGTAATATGGATTTTAGTTTGTCTCATAGTTTACAGTAACAGGGGACATAGTCATTCTTTCTCCAGCCCGTATCACAATGACACGTGTACAGGGACTTTCTCTTGCTCTCGCTAAGGCAGATTTCAGAGGCCCAGATTCAACTGCTTCCGCAATTTAACAACTGCAAGACACACATGTGCCTCTATCAAGTTATTACCGAAGAGATTTCTGCAGGAAGTCAGTGGTCAGAGGAAATGAGAAGGAGCGTAAGAGAGGCCTGATAATCTAACAGAGATCAGACTAAAAAAAGTGTGCCCATTTGTCAGGAATACAGCCCAAAATATCATATCAAATCAATACTTTAGCATTGAATTGAACATGATCAATATGTCATTTTCCTCCTAAACCTTTCTAAAACCTAAGACTGTCACGGATCGGTTCAAGGGAAACCCCAATCAGGATCTGGCAGTACAGGCAGGAAATAATTTGGAGAGGGAGAGATGTTCTACAATATTCCCTGATTATACTGGATAAAGGACAATTACTAAATGACATTTTAGAAGACCAGCTTGTCACAATTAGAATCCAGTTTTGCTTATTCCTTATTCATTCCTGAGTACTGCCAAAAGCATGAAACACACGAAGAATATCTGCACACATCTACTTAAATAGGCTGTAATTATGTCTTTATTCTCCACTCTACCTGTATTTTGTTAAGATTGTCTGGCAGGAGGAACTCAGTAATACGTGATGAATCCGCGTAATTCTTTTAGTCCCCCCCCCCCCCCCCTCTCTCCTCCTGTGTGAATGCCAGCTGAATTGCCCATTGGCAGGTAACAACCCCTAACAACCCTCCAATAGGTGCAGAGATGGGCGGTAGCGTTTGTACTCGGGGCTCTCAAGTGTTTGAAGTTAAAACTCCTGCGCGCTACTCTCGCGGAGCGCGTCGCGGGTCCGGACGGTGACACGCACGCGCCCTCTAAGCATCCGGCTGACTCCCAACACTTTGCGGATTTATACCTTTTTGTGTGTGTGTGTGTGTGTGGAGAAAACCCCCCTGCCTTTCAACACGTCTGCATAGTGTGCTTTGCTGGGTTGCGTTGGAGCCAATCCGCCGCTATGTTGCTCCGTGGACTTCTCCTGTGTTTTTCAGTAACAGGTTTTGTTTCGGGGCAGCCCGACAGCTCTGGACTATTTTACGCGCTCCGATCCGAACTGTCAGAAGACGCGATCTTGGTGGCCAACAGCGGCATCCGCGTGCCTTTCGGGAGATCGGTCCCCATCGATCCCATCAATGATCTGGTGATTCAGACGCAGCCGGGGGACCGCTGCAGCATCACCGTGCTGGAGAACGACCCGCTCGCACAGAGACCGGGGCATCTCTCGCCCAAAAAGTTTCCGTGTGATTTCGGTCCCAACGATGTGACGTACGTGCACTACGGGTCGAGAAGTCCGGCGAGAGACAGAGTGAGGCTGCAGCTCAGGTATGACGCGCAAACCGAAACCGTTATCATCCCGTTCATGATGGAGGTTGAGGTGGTTTTCACTCAGCTAGAATTACTCACCAAAAACATGCCTCTCACTGTCGATAAGCTAAAAGCCACCAGTAACCCCATTGATAAGAAGATTTTAGAGTTTACTTATAGCAGAGACTCTCACAGATGTGAGGTCACATCCCTGACTAGTGGCAGCGCTCTGCCCAGATATGGACGACTCCTGGACGGGGGGAAACTTTCCAAAATGATGGACTGCGATGAATTCACACAGGCTGATATCCGCTACGAGCACACGTTCGACCGCAAGTCTCCCAACAGGGACTACGTTCCCATGGTCGTGGAGCTGCGTGATAAGGAAGGCAACCTAGTGAAACAGGAGTACTTCCACCTCATGATTCGCATCAAAGCCGGGGAGGAAAACACTCCCCCCAAACCCAGCTTTGTGTCCATGATGATGATGGAGATCAGCCAGTTCGTCATGACCGCCCTCACGGCCGATATGCTCTCTGCTGAGGACACTGAGTCAGACCCAGATGAGCTTATCTTCAACATCACCTCCCCCTTATCTTACGAGGAGGGCTACATAGTCAGCACGGATGACAGAAACCTCCCGATCACTTCATTTTCCCAGAGAGACTTGCGCGATTTGAAAATTGCGTACAAGCCCCCCTCCCTGGACTCAGACACTGAGAGGATCTTCCAGCTTGAGTTCGAGGTGGTGGACACAGACGGGGCTGTGTCAGACCCCTTTGCTTTTATGATAGTTGTGAAGCCCATGAACTCTCTGGCCCCTGTTGTGACGCGTAACACGGGCCAGCTGCTGTACGAGGGTCAGTCTCGGCCCCTCTTCAGCGCGCACAACTTGGAGATCAGCGACGAAGACGACCTGGACACCGTCACCATCACGGTGGTGGATGGTCTGCGCCACGGGGACCTCCTGGTGCTGGGCTCTCACGGGAAACTCTTCACACCCGCTGACCTCACAGCAGGGGTCGTGGTGTACCAGCACGACGGGAGCGACACGTACAGCGACAACATTGTCTTCAAGATGTCGGATGGAAAAAACGAAGTGGAATTCTTGTTTCCCATTACAATCGTTCCCACTGATGACGAGCCACCGATTATAAATGCCAACACCGGCCTGGTGCTTTTCAAAAACCAGATGATGGCCATATCCCCCCTCATGCTCAGCGCCGCCGATATCGACTCTGAGGATTCAACCATTAAATTCACCGTCATCAGTCCTTTTTCTACCATAGGTGCAGTCCTCTTAAGACAGTCAGATGCCCCGGAGGACCCCTCTTCTTGGAAATTCAATGCCGAGGAGGAAGTGTATGAGAAGGAGGTGACAGAGTGGCTTCAGAAAGATATCACCGATGGCATGTTGTTTTACACGCACACAGGCCCCCACAGCACAGATACCATCACGGATCAGTTTGTGTTCACAGTTCAGGATGACAACGACCCCCCTAATGAGTCAGGAGAGAGTATATTCATAATTCGAATTTTACCCGTCGACGACATGCCCCCCGAACTGTTCCCTGGCACCACCCTGCAGATGACTGTCGAGGAGTTCAAGCTCACACACTTTAGCAAGGAAGTTCTGCGCTACACTGATTTGGACTCTGAGGACCGCGACCTCAAATACACAGTTATCCAGCCCCCCGTGGATACCGATGAGAATAACCCAGTTGTGTTTGGATCTTTGATTCTGACGGACAGCCACGACACTGAAGTCACGGAGTTCACACAGGCTCAAATTAACCACCATAAGATCTCCTACGCCCCCCCGGATGTGGAACTTGGAATTACAGCCCACGTCGTGCAGTTTCGTTACACTGTTGAAGACGCGGCTGGGAACAGCGTGGAAGGAGCCTTCACTATATACCTCCAGCCTGTCAACAACAAACCCCCTCAGGTTACCAACACAGGCTTCACTGTGTTTGAACGTGGAGTTCACATCCTCAGTATTGCGGAGCTGGACGCCACAGACCTCGACACAGAGAGCAAACAGATTACCTTCACTCTAAGTCAGCCCGCTAAATATGGCCAAGTCCAGGTTGCATTCACTGAGCTAGAGAAGAAAGGGGTTTTCAGACTTGAGGATATCTCAGGGGGTAAGACTTCATACAGTCATGGTGGGGAGGAGACGCTGAGTGATGAATTTCTGCTGGATGTCAGTGATGGGTTTCATGTAGTAACCGTGACGGTCAAAGTTAATGTAAAGCCGGTCGACGATGAAACTCCAACCGTCAATCTGCCTCCCGGGACAATCGGCTCTCATATGGATGTGCTGGAAAACGGAGCTTCGGAAATCACAACAAATGTCATTCAAGGCCACGACGATGACACAGATGATCTCTTGCTGACCTTTATTGTGGAAGATCCTCCAGAACTAGGCGAAATATTGGTTAAAGGAGTGCCTGCTGCAAGTTTCACACAGGCTGATATTATTAACGGTGTGGTTGTGTATGCACACACCGGTGGGGAGATAGGTCTCACCTCTAAGCAGGACTGGCTTCAACTTGACTCTCACAGACATGTCCCATGATTGGACAGTGGGTGGAAATAGGGTCAATGGGGTTCATATTCGAGTCACTGTCCTTCCTGTTGACAGCCAGGCCCCCGAGGTCGGGGTCGGGATTCAATTTAGTGTCATTGAAGGGGAGAAATACCCCATAGGCGCTCAGCACTTAACCTCTGATGATAATGACACTCCATCGGATGATATCCTTTGCACCATCATTGTCCAGCCCAGCGCCGGCTATGTGGAAAATATATCTCCTGCCCCCGGCTCAGAAAAGTCCAGGTCAGGAACAGCTATCAGTGCCTTTACCATCAGAGACATCAGAGAGGGGAATATTCTCTATGTGCAGAGCATTCACAAAAAAGAAGAGCCAGTGGAAGACAGGTTCACATTTAGGTGCTCTGATGGGATCAATTTCTCAGAGAACCATTTCTTCCCAATTGTTATTATTCCATCAAATGATGAAAAGCCAGAGATTTATCTGAGAGAGCTAGTCCTGATGGAGGGAATGAACATTGTCATCGACACTCCAATCCTGAATGGGGCCGATGCCGATGATCCGCCAGAGGAGCTGATGTTCATCATTTCCAAACCTCCCAAACACGGTGCCATTTTAAACCAGCTTTCCACCGGGTCTGTTTTGGTGACTAATTTCACTTTAGAGCAGATCAGGGAGGCGTCAAGTATAATTTATGAGCATGATGACTCAGAGACAACAGAGGACAGCTTTGAAGTCACTCTGACTGATGGAAAGTACTCTGTGCAGAAAACAGCCATGGTTATGATCATTCCTGTGGATGACGAGACCCCCAGAATGCTCATCAACGACGGCCTGGAGGTTGAAATCGGGGAGACCAAAGAGATCAACGGCAAAGTCCTCAAAGCAACAGATCTAGATTCAGATGACAGTACCCTCACGTATGTCACCCGGTTCGGACCTGGTCAGGGTCTCCTGCAAAGGAAAACACCATCGGGGGCTCTGGAGAACATCACGCTAGGCATGAATTTCACACAATCTGACATTGATTCAGGGCTTATACTTTACACACACAACGGTCAGGAGGGCATCCGAGACTTGGTTAAATTCGATGTCACAGATGGTGTGAACCCGTTAATTGATCGTTACTTCTACATCACCGTGGGCGCTATTGACATGGTGTTCCCCAACGTGGTCAGTAAAGGTGTGTCTCTGAGAGAAGGCGGCAGAGTGACTTTGACCACGGATCTCCTCAGCACTACTGACCTCAACAGCCCCGATGAGAATTTAATATTTACTGTCACAAGGGCCCCTGTGAGGGGCCACTTAGAGTGTACAGATGCTCCAGGGATGCCCATTGGGGATTTCACCCAGCTGCAGCTAGCTGGCAGTAAGATTTACTACATCCACACCTCAGACGATGAGGTAAAAATGGATAGCTTTGAATTTGAAGTCACTGACGGCTACAACCCCATTTTCAGAACCTTCAGAATCTCCATTGTGGATGTCGATAACAAGAAACCTGTTGTTACTGTAAATAGTTTGGTTGTCACAGAGGGGCAGATTAAGCTGATTACGCCATTTGAGCTCACTGCGGAGGACCAGGACACAGCTGAGAGGCTGCTCAGATTCTCAATCACCCAGCGGCCTGTTCACGGCAAACTTATTTACAATCAGTCCACAGCCGTCAGCAGCTTCACCAAACAAGACCTTAATGAAAACCTCATCAGCTACAAACACGACGGAACTGAATCATCGGAGGACTCCTTCTCTTTTACAGTAACAGATGGCACTCACGCTGACTTTTACGTATTCCCCGACACCGTGTTCGAGACTCGCCGCCCTCAAACCATGAAGATCACCGTGGTGTCTACTGACAACGGCGTCCCCCAGATCGTGGCGAACAAAGGCGGCCCTGCTTTGAAGATCTTGGCCACGGGGCAGCTGGGGTTCCCCATCAGCTCCAATGCGCTGAGAGCGGCGGACAGAGACAGCAGCGCGGCCTCGCTGGTGTTCCACATTACCACGCAGCCGAAGCACGGGTACATCGTCAACCTGGCCCAAGGGAACAACTCCATCAACACATTTAGTCAAGGTAAACAAACACCCACCAGTATGATAATGCATCACCTCTGCACGAATATCGCATGCGGATGGGATAATCAATTCACCATGATATCGTTAAGTGTTCAGTGGTAACAGCGATGTACAACAGAAAAAAATGGGGATTTAAAAAGGTCGTTATTAGTTCTCGTAAACAGAACTGATAGAGCGGCTTTAAGCATGATTACTTTGATATAATTTCATTTCTTAATACTTTTACTTAATGTTAAGGTGTAAAACCCCTGTGAATCTGTACGTTTTGATTAGTGTTTCAGAAGACTTTAATTTATGCAGTAATAATTATTCATATGTGTCACAAGTGCAGACTTGGGATATTCAATAGTTAATCTGTGGGCCTGATTTAGATTTCTTCATCAAAGCATAATTAGCAGGCCAAAGTTAGAGGCTGATGTTTGGCACAAATGTCTCGTAGACGGTTAGGGATGAATAATGTATTATTTCTGCATCTCCGGGGAGATGTTCTCTACAGTGGTTTGTTAAATGAAGCGGGACAGTACAGGATCAAGTGAAAAGGTCAGAGGAGATCTTTTGGTGAAGGACGGCATCACAGTTGTGGGCTATTCTGGTGGTTTGACCTGGTCAGTTAACACAAGTTTGAATTGATTCACAGCAATTTGCGCGTTTTAAATATTCACATAAAAACCCTGAAAACCCTCAGCACATTACATGACACGCCGCCTGAACCGAATTTGTAAATTTCTCCGAGCGTGCGTGTCTGTTTATTGATAACCCACGCAGAATCAAGGCAACAAGGCCGCTGATTTGAGGTTTAAAGCGATGCAATCAATGCAGTGTTTCATGTCGTGCTGAGGCAATTATACAAACAAGTGAGAGAAATTCACCTGCTTGTGCCACAGCTTTGCATACGCGCAGCCGGGGGGGAGGGGGGGGGGGGGGGGGGGAGCGGAGACGGACACTTCAGGCAGCCGCTGTGTGCGAGAGGGCACAGGCGAGACAAGGGACCGGTTAGAAAGAGAGGCAAAGGGGCAGAAGAGGGAGTGAGGAGAAAGGGGGGGCGGAGGGGGGCCAGCAGCGCAGAGCGAGTAAAGTGGAAGAGAGTGCAAAGGAGGCAAGTGGAAAGGGGGAGGTGTAGGTGGTACGCGAGAAAAAAAAGAATGAGGCAGGAGGGCGTGAGAGAGGGAGTGAGGGAGAGCAAACAGGCTCGTCAGAAGAATCAGTCAGGTGAAAGAGACAATCCCTCGCTCTGTATTTACTCTTCCTAGTTCCAGGGCACATCCCACGAGGCAGTCTTTTTAAATATTTGATGAAAAATGTGCCCCTGGTTCACGGTGTTGACGTTACATCTGCAAGGTCCCTCGAATTCAGGGCTGCTGTGAAGACGCTTCAAGCGGATCGATACTCCCTTTTTTTAAAGAAAATGAATACCAAAGTGGGTGTCTCGTGAGTTTTTTGTTACTGTCCTCGTGTTAGGAGAGGCGGCAATGACCGGAAGCCCCCTAAGATGTTTTCGAGGCGTCCCTGCTAGGACTCAGGGGTTTACACTTTTATGAACCTCCTTTCGTAGACATCTATTATTGAAGGACGTGGTTCGCAGGGGCCAAGCCCTTTCGCGGTCTCGATGATTTTTCAGCACTGTAATGCCGTTTCTGGAGAACGGTGGGAAAAAAATCAGACAGAAACCCTGTAATTCCACCAGCTAGGAAAACAGCTGTGGACGTGTGCCCTAATAATCCACCACAGTCCTGCTTTTAACATTCTTAGCCTTGTCTGTTATTAAAAGACCCATTGTCACCTGGTTTTCCGGGCTGTTGACACAGAGAGCTGGCGGTTTTTGTTGGTTCAGCTCAAGCCGTCTGAGATTTGAGGTTGCGGCCCTCATCGTCCTGGATTAAGGATGCATGACTTTCAGAAGGCGTTCTCTGGTAGGAAAGTGTTCATGCTGTGTGCTGATAAGAAGCAGAATCCGTGTGATACAAGAGGCCCGCTGTTACTCTCGCTGATATGGTGTTGAAGGAAGGACGTCTTTGAACGGAGTGTTTGAACAAGCCAGAAAGCAGTAATAGAACTTCAAAGTGTGTTTGAGGCTATTTCTGTGTAGCCAGTCTGAAACCTTACATTTGTTATTTTAAAATGCTAATTGTTTCATGAACGTATGTCTTTAATATTCACATATTCAAGAGCAAATGTCTTTGATATACAATTCACAATTTAGCCATATGCGTGTGGTTGGAGTAAGGTTGACATTTTCGACGTGCATCAATAACAGGAACAATGGCCTTTGTTTGAGTGTTATTAATTGCCTCAAAACATGTGCTGTTCTTTGTTTGCCTTTTAGATTTTTGGTTTGTGTTCCTTTGTTGGTTTTCAGGTTGACACGATTTTACCGGATTTGAATGAAGCAATATTTTGCTGCTTTTTGAGGGCCTAATTTTTATACCTGTTGTGTCACTCTTAACTCCTCATTACTTTTCCGTTGCAGCCGATATCAATGACCTGAACATCTGCTACGTGTTACGGAAGGAAGAAAATGCCACTTCTGATCTCTTCCATTTCTCCGTTGAGGATAACGGTAAGACCTTTTTATCTTCAGATTTGCATTTTGATTATAGCCTTTCAAAGTATGCGCAGAAAGGTCCTGAATGTTTTGCGAAATTACATTTAAAAAAAACCCGTTGATGGTCACAAATTGGCTCAAGTGAAGATCAGAGCTGTCCCGTTTTGGGTATGGGATGTTCCTTCTAACCTTAAGACTAATCGCTTGGGGTGAACCTGTATCTTTCCTTTTCTCTTTGAGTTTCTATTGTAGTTGTTGAGATAATCACACTTGCCGGATACGGAAAGCTCCGTGGGATTTGGGTTTTGTAAATGGTTGTAAGCGACTATTTGCTCTCCCTTGATTTGATTCAGAATTTGCCTTTAAAGTGATCTGCTATTCAAAGCAAACTCGCCGTTGTGGGACAGAATATCAATACCCAACAAATGTGCAAGAGAGGCCCTTTGTCTGTGACTGTATTCTACAAGCGATTCTATAATGAGCCAGGCTTTATTTCAGTGAAAAATAAACCACGGCTTATTTTAATGCATCTTTATCCACATAGGGACGACATTATTGCTAATACAAGCTACAATTTACAAATTGTAGATCGAATTTAGGAAGCAGTTGTTCCGTCTAATCTATGCTAGAGTACTGAGGGCAACTCTTGTGCATAAAGCAAAGAGCACTCTAAATACATATTTATGTTCAAAATCTACCGCGTCGTGACTTTTTAAGATGCATTATGACCATCATTATCGTCCTGATCCACACAGATCGAGTGGCCTCTTTAAATAAGGTATATTTCATTTTATATGTTCGCTTGCGATAGGCAGGAAATTATGTTCCATTTTCTGAGGCAGCAGCTCGTTAAACAATCAGTACCTCCGCGTCTCGTATAGGAAAGATCAGTTCACTGTCAGTGAAGGGGAGCGGCAGTTTGATGTATGATGGATATAAGGAGTCAAAACAACACACGTAGAGCCCTGTGAACCTCAAATAATTTACGTATTTTCAGAATCAGATCAGAATCACAATCAGAAAACATTTATTGCCGTTGTATGTCAGACATACAAGGAATTTGACTCGGCAGTTGGTGTATAACAACAGACGACAATGGACAGCAAGACAACATAGTGCAAGGAATAAAATATAATATGATACTATGGGTTGGTAGGCTAAGGCTAGCGTTTAAATACGGCTTTAATTGAAAGGACATCGATGCCTTAACCACCAACATAAAGAAAATGTAATTTTAACAGGAATAAACAACGTATAGTTTGGGGCTAAAAACACCAACTAATAGTTTAGCCCTGCACTTCCTTTTCTTACTGCAGTGCTTATGAATTTAGTATTTGCAGTGACTAATTGATTGTCCATGCTCATGCAAGCTTCTTTTCTTTCTTTTACCTTGCTCTGTACTTAATTAAAAAGGCCCGCAGCATTTAAAAGAGAACTCTATAATAGACTGACGTGCGTTTACTGGACCCTCTCGGGCATCTTTACCTTCAATGAAGTACTCAGGTACTGATTCCAGATAAAACCCTGTTAACATCCTGCTCACAGGCAGCGCCACAGAGATTGTTAGCAACTACAACAAAATGTACTTCTCAATTCACAAGCCTGTATTTAACAGGAAGTGAGCCTTTCGGGGGAAACGCCACACATTAATGTAAGCAGGTACACCAATCCAGCGTTTGTAGACACACAAATAATCCCACACATGCACACACAGCAGAGCACAGAGGAGTAGCCGCGGGCTAAGGGCCGGTGGGGCCTCCGGCACAAAGAGGTGTTTGATATTTAAGAGCCCAGGCAGCATTGTGGGTAATGAGAGCCCTGGGCGTCCGAGCTGGGCAGAGCTCCGAGGCAGCCACCGGTAATTACGTGGCCCTATTACAGGCTCATCTACGGGGGGGGGGGAGGGGAGTGGGGGGGGGCGAGTGTCAGGAAGGACCTCCTGTCCCGGGTTTAAGAAGCGCTGGGATCACTGTAGTTAACTGAAACATGGCTTTTTTTTCATTCTTCCCAGGCTTCTCTTTGGCTGTCAGATGTTCAGGTGACAGTTACAATGAAAACTATGAAGAAATACTGGTCGCAGGTGTTGAGGATTGTCGCTGCTGATTCGTTAATACGGACAATGTTGTCAATGTGTCAAAGTCGCACATATTGTGTTTACTGATGCATAAAATCGACCACAAAGAAAAATCCCCACATTGGAGAAACTGGAACATGGCAACGTTCCACTACTGCATAAAAGACTAATTCAATATCACAACTCAATTATTTAATAGTCCTTTTGAACGTGACAGACAATTTCAGTGGAATAACAACAGCTCACATTTGCTTACTAAACCCCAGTGGTGCAGATAGTTTGGGTTTTATCTTAAACAGCAGCTGGATACCACAGGGTAAGTGTATGAATTGCATGTTTTATCTGAAACCCTGATACTTAAAATACATTTTCATTTTCATCTAGTTAGACTCCAATACAAAAAGGTTAGACTTCTTTCTGAGAAGGTAAAAAATATTTAGTCTCATCTAATCCAGTTTCTTGTCATTGTTATTCTCCCCCCTCTGTAGAAAAGGTTAATTGTTTGAATAGAATCTTTTCATCCTGTCCTCCCCGCACAATAGCAACCCTGACATACCACACTGCTTTATCAAGTCTCACGGTGTGTCCCCTTAAAACATCACCTGCAGCCTCTAAATCCCTCATTCTACCGACCTTTCACTGAACACACACTTGAAAATGCAAAACGTGTGTTTGAGATTCTCCTTGTTGGGGTTGGATGACTATTTACTTCACAGAAGACCTGGTGCAATAGCACCAGGTCTTCACGGTCAGTTTTGTTTTGTGCACGATTGGTTGTAAACCTGCAGTGCCACTTATTCCTCATTTCAAAAGAGCTTCTTCTTCCCCTCTCCTCTGATAAGTGTAGCGAATTGTTCAAAAGCGTTCAGCAGTCAATTTTTAAATTGCTTCCATAATGACTTTTAAACTCTTGAACTCAATACTAGAATGACCCTGCATTATGCTTCTGATTACGGCGTGGCGAAAAAGTCATCCATGAACACACTGAACGTAAATAGTCTGGTTTAATCTGTGGCAGTGAAATCGGGTTAGGTTCAAACTCATCGCGCTTCTCATGTGAAACACCCTAAAGAACAATCAATTATAGACTCAAACACTGTCAAACACCATGGCTTCACGTTGAGGATAATTGCTTTTTTCGTTGTCGGGGCAGAAGGCATCAGCATGCGGCGCGCACACACACACACACACACACACACACACACACACACACACACACACACACACACACACGCACACACACACTAACATGTTGCCAGGCTTTAGAAGAGGATTTTTCTTCATATCTCTGCATTCAGGAATTTACTGTCACTGACTTCTCCCAGGACCAGACTCCCTTCTTTATCCCCTTCATACCTCCCTTCCCACACTGTCAGCGTTAGATCTAGTCGGATGTGTTTTATTCACTCTCTTAGTTCCGGCTCCCATGTTCGTAAAATACTTCTTTTTTTTCCCGTGGAGTTATTTCTGTTCGCCTGTCAATGTCCCCTTTTTCCGCTCCACGTACAGTCTTCCTGTTTTTACTGAGATAATCTGAAAGTATGCTGCGGTTTATTGTGTAAGTGTCACACGTGCGCTGTCTGTTCCCTCCCGCCGTGTTTGTCTGTCAGCGGCGGTGCTGATGGATCTCTGTTGTGGGATTACGGCAAATTCTGCAGCAGCGAATGCCGCTTGCGATGATCCGGATCTAATTAGAGCTCTGAGATGAGTGGCAGACCTTTAAAGAGACTTTTCATCACATTAACCCCGTCTTTGAGGCTGCATCTTTTATACTTGACAGCCCGACGCTCTTTGCGAAAACACGTATGACGAAACAACCAAATCTCAGGAGTAAACAAAGAGCGTGAAATGTTCTGATTTACATTTATGAATACATCCAAAGTCATCGACAGTGCATTTTCTTCTTCAATTCATCTGTTACATCTTTCACATCTTTCTTTTGATGGCCTTCATAAACTATCCTTACCGTCTTCGTTTCCTGATAAAACATTTTGAAGGAATTTAACCTTTAATTTGTATTTAAATGAAATGACCAAGGAGAAAGCAGATCTTTTTAGTGTGTAGTTTGTCATCTCTGCTCTTTGCCACAGTCTCCTCTCAGGAGAGCAAGTAACCATCCCGAGATGCATTAAACTCATCTCTCTGTTAAATATTATATTGGCAGCACGGGGAACTCGCTGAAGAGATTGGCGTGCGGTGAGTAATGGGATGAGCACAAAAAAGAAAAAGAAAAAAGGAACCCTACAGCAGACACAATCATTTGAGACTCAGCAAGTTAACACGCCTACACACTTAAACAAGCGAATGACTACACGCTCATACACAACTCCAGACGCACACGTACCCCTTCGAGACTCCGCAATTTCCTGGTCCCCGGGCCTTCTCCCTTTAAGCTACGCCCAGGGTCGCACGCGGCAACAGTGAAAGACCTCACGGTTATTTAAGCGCACCACAAGAGCTTCAAAGCAGTGAGGATCCTCTGCCCCAGATGTCGGTTTCGTACGGTTTTGTGTGCCAGGTCGCTTCAGGTGTTTCTGCAGCAGAGCCATCGAGTGTAGGGAGGATACGTTGCTCTGTTGCATGGAACTTTATACTCTTATCTCTTTAAGAGATAAGAGTGAGAAGAGCGATGAACGCGTCCCTCGAGTTCTGTGTCGCCCAAAGGCGCACAATCGCACGATCGCACAATCACACACCCCGCGTGTGATTCCTCCCTTCCATTTTGTTGCGTTCGACGCCCTTCGAAGTGATTGACCGATCTACCGATCTACCGATCTATCTCACCGCATCCTCAGGAGGTCTCAGCTGAGTGCTGATGCCATCATGTTCTTTGTGTGATCCTCTTTGCCACTGGTTGCACGCACCCCAAGCGTTGATGGCACAGCGACTTGTCAGGATGAACTGAAAGGTGATGAAGCGTGCTTTGGTGGAATAAGATGTTTGTGTTTTGTCAAGCATTGCGATTTGTCTAGAGAGTAGCTCTTGTCAGATGGATGGTGTGTGGGCTCCTATCACAACAAAAGTATTACTGGTAGTCTATTTTAGCAGAGAGGGTGTTGCAAAGCGTCACATGCTACATACTTTGTAAAAAAAAAGAAAATCTCTGCCAACAGAATAAATAGCAGGTTTGGCGACTACTTCCTGGTCCTGTGTTTCTCAAACGTCTGCCCTGGTTCAAGAGATCGTTGAGTTTGTTGGTTGCCAGTTGTGATGGGAGATGGGGACAAAGGAGATGCAATCGGCCACACGGCCACCAGCAGAATAAATGTATCTAGCAGCAGACGGCATTGCTTCAGTCTCAGAACACGCAGACACACACAATCCCCCCCCCCCCCCCCCCCCAAAAAAAATCTCAAACACAAGAGACAAAGCCCCGACTCTTTTAAGGCTGAAGCTGAGACCGCAATCAACAACAGTTTCCACTCTTCCTCTGACCTTCATTCATCTGGAGTTGTTTCTGGCCCCCTGGAGGAACAAACCAATAGTCACTTTCCTAGTGGTCCTACGTGTCCCATTGGCACTAATGGGTGCACTACCTGCCCAGCACTGTTTGCTGTGGGCCAGGGAGCATAGGTGGGTTCATGGAGTTATGATTCTAAAACATAGAGCCATCAGTCAATATGCTGTAAAGACATTCGCACATTTCAGACAGGCGTCGAACGGCAGATTTCTTGATGTCCCGATCGTAGAAGCTTGCTCTGCAGAATCCGTGATCCCTAATTGGTTCTAAAAAAAAAAAAAAATAGTGTGTTGTGTTGAGTTTTCTTTTGGAAAGCCTTTGAAAGCGGCTGTAAAGTGAATTTAGCTCCATTGAAGATGATTTCAAAGCTGCTTTTTTGTACGGTCAGCACATGTGATAGGTCTTTTATCCTCACAAAAAAGGCTGGAGGAGTGAGACAACGTGAAGCCCTCGGACTCAGATGCTTACTGTCTTTAGGCGACTCCTTTTAGTGAGACGCACACCGACACGCACACACCAACAGAGACACACTAATATCTCAAGCAGCTTATGCTGAAAGCTGGGATGAAAGTGAAGGTTGCGGTGAAGTTGGGATTGTGAAGTTGTGTTTTCAAGTCTCTCCAGGAGATTTTGTCATTTCAACCAATGAGAAAAGCACAAACTTGGCCTGCGTGTTTTTCGGAGGTCTTGTGAGCTCTGATTGTATTAGCTGTCTCCTCACCTCAGTATGTTGTAGCGATGTCTGTCAAGCCCAAAAGTGTTAAAGTTTTCACCTCTGCTCTGTTTTAGCACCGTGCCGGCACGCAAGAGAGCTTTATTTGAACAGAGAGCCGAAACGGTGTATTTGTGAAGACGGAGGCTGTCATCGCCACCTTTTTTATGATATTTTATTCGTCCGGATGGGGAACTTCTTTGTTATGTGTGTCAGCGCATGAGCATCAGCCGTATTGTACAATGAGGTTTGAACCACCACGCTTCCTTTCTGCCACTGATCTAAAATGATGAAGGTGAAGCGCTGCGCTCTGCGTGCTTTTGACTGTTTTTCCGTTGCAGCATTTCAGAAGCATAAACGGCTTCTGAAGAACAGCTTTTAAATGATGCTCAATCGAACCGAGTATATGCGAGCAAACAGTCCTCCAGCATTTCCTTCTGCCACATGATGTGAAATTTAGCTTAGAACTTACAGGAATGCTATGCATACTTAATCATTGTTTACCACTATACAAAAGCAGGAAAAACATCCGTATTCAGGTTTTACAACGCTACCTCATTATTTCCTTTCATTATTGCATGGCTCATTCCTTTACACTTAGCAGCGGCTTAATTAGCCGCACAAAGCCGCATTCTTCCTGTCAGCTATTGAGTCGCTCTATCAGCTTAGCACGGACGAGGCCGTTTGCAACGCTGATTAGCGGACATACATCACATCCTTGGGATGACGTGCGCGAGCGAGAAAGAAAATGCCGTTCCACAAAGGAAATTTGAATTTAATTAGAGAGCAGAGGAAATGATGGACTGTCAGATGCAGAAAGGTAGAGTTTTGTATGGTGCTTATTTTTATATATGTAAATATTCAGCAGCAGATGTGTTGGGAACATTTAGAGGGCACGTTGAAAATAATTAAAACATTTCTTCCTCGTTGCAGTTTTACGGTAATTGCCCCAGTGCAATTTTGAACTCCGCATTTGCTAGTTAAATGAGCACAGACGTACTCCAGCACACACAGTCCCAACAGAGACGTTCCCACTTACACGGGGCTATAAAGGAAGAAACAAATCTACCCAAACCTTTACAACTAGGAGAAACTAAAAATGTCTTTATGTGTGGATGTATTTTGTCCAGGTGGGAACAAGCTGAAGGGACAGCTGTTCCGTCTGGACTGGGCCTGGATCTCCCTGGAGAAGGACTACTACGTGGTGGACGAGGAGGACACCTTCCTGGAGGTGGTGCTCAGGCGCAGAGGCTACCTGGGAGAGACGTCTTTCATCGGTTAGTCTGCTTGTCTTTCTGTCCCTCGCACTGTCTGATACTCCAATTCCAAGACATCCGTGACACCACATTGTGCACAAGGTGCGCTGAAAATAAGTAAAAAAGTATTAAAATACAGTAGTATAGAGATTAGTAAGAATACTGTTCAAGTTATTGAAGATAATAACATGAAGTATCAGTATTAACATATTAACAGCTGGTTTGTTTTCCCCAGTGTCATTTTGAGTAAAAGTATTAGTAGTTAGGCAACTTTTATTCATCTTTCTCATATTGTTGTTAGACCTTACTGCGTTTTAGACGTGAGGCGAAAGCAAGCCAATGCCTCCGTCTTTGTCAGGCTGCTTTATGTCGGTGGGTTTGATGCTTTAACAGCTGTGTAAAATTTGTTGAGCTAACTTCAATAGTGGAAACTGTTTTTTTGACTCACTCCACTCCGGTTCCAATAAATAGCAGGCCCAAAAAACTACGCCACACAGGTGGCACATTGCAGACGGCCAAACCATGCATTAGAAATGAGGCATCGGTGAATTATTGACCTTGTGAAAGACGCTAAAATACCTATATCCGACTTGTTTTGTCAAATTCCAGCTTTTCAATGATCTGTGCTGGTTTTCCTGCTGCTTTTGGTAGCTCATGAATGGCTCGCCTCAGCCTTTCAGCTGTACAATGAAGGAGACATTTCACGGGATTTTCAGAAGATTGAGCAAACTTGAAAGCAAAGTAAACGTTATCAGCAGCACTCACCAAAACACATGGTGGCCACTGAACAGACTGCTGGCTCTCTGCGATACTCAAGGCTCAAACCGAGCCAGCTACACAGATCAATTCCAGCCTTTTTTTTGAATACGTTTTTTGACCGGCAGATGGAGGGCGATTTACTGTCAAAAACAACAGCCAGGCGCGTTTGAGTGTTTGCGTGGGTCTGAAGGTTAAAAGGACGGGAATGAGTTTGTCCCCGAATGCTCCTCTCATCCCAGACGTTGTCATGCTGCAGCTCGCTCAGTCCCCGAGAAGCATCAGCTGTAAGCAGCTTTTCCCCTCTCCCACTTCCCATCATCCCTCTGATCCCTTCTAACCGTCAGGTCCGGTGTTAGCATCCTAGTCTAGCTGTGTTTTAATACTTAGATACCTGTGTATGTGCTGGTTTGCGTGTGTGTGCGTGTGTGTGTGTGTGTGTGTGTCTGTATACGCGATGGCTTTTAGGAAGGTTTTGACTGTATCGCTTTGGCACACATGAAAGCTTTCATTCGGACTCTCATCTCTGTGCACAGTTTGTGGGTGAGCACCTGGTTATCTCTCACCACACACACACACACACACACACACACACACACACACACACACACACACACTTTTTTGCTCTCAAGACATCATTTTTGAATGAACAACTTGCGTGGTATGTAGATGTGGTGCTAAAATGCATCAATGTTATTTCCTTCTTGACCGACATGTTGTTGAGCTGAGGCCTTTTTGTGCATAAGCGCTTCCCTGGAGGGCAGATTAAAGCGAAGGGATATTGAAAAGTGAATCTCGCCCCACAGCACCTCCCCACCTCCCGCACCCGACATTAGTATTTCAAAATGATTGAAAATGTTGCATGCACGCACCGTGTGTTTGTGTGTCTACACAGCCAGAGCTGATCAGTTTGGCGCTGATGATGAAATACGGTGTAGCTGAGGGGCAAACCAAAGGGGGAACAGAAAGGGATCGAAGCCTAATAACTTTCATAGATTTCAATTTGCTGGACTGGTGAACAGAAGAATGGAGCGAGTGAACCGATAACACCGTGGTGACACCGTGGTGGACAAAATAGCAGGAACACCAGTCAATACAATAAACACAGTGCCACCACAATGAATGAATATACTTTTGATAGATGTTTGGTTTCCAGGGAATTCATGATCGGGCTTTAGTTTGTGTCCATGCACAGTAAATATCTCATTGAGTCAGTGTTGTCTCGGCTCTGCTTGTGTTCCTCTTTGATTATTTAACTTTCATGTGTTCTAAGGAGTGCCTAATGACTTTTTAGTTTTCTCCTCGCCTCAGTGCATGATTGTGCAGCTTCCGTGAAGGAGGCTGTTGACTGGCCTCTTCTTAAGTTGCCACAATTCACCTTTACAGCATTGATTGTCACAGAAGCACTAACGAAAACTGGTATGCTGGCTGTAATAAAGTTGTAATAAAACAATAATTATAATAATAGTAATGAAATAATAACTATGAGGCTAAAACTCTTTATTCAAGTTTTTCAGATGAAAAGCATAGAAACCCCGTTTACCTCCAATTAGGGGAAAGAGGAAGAATCGCACATGTCCGGAGTCAATGACTCGACGCGGACTTGCTGTCGCGCTCGGTTGAAGCCCTTCAAGGCCAAAATCTGCTGCCATCTTCACCTTGCAACTAGTGATGAGAATTTTCTGTCTTAAATCTACTCTTCACACTGAAAAAAAAGTGTTAACACACAGTTTTGCCCATAAAATCTTTTCGTATTGCGTGAAAATTGGTCCATGAAATGTCACGAAATAGAATGCCAATCACAAGGGCAGATTGACATAATTTAACTTCTTGTTTTGTCCAACCAGCAGTCTAAAATCCAACTATATGAAACATAGAAAATCACCTTTTAACGAGAGCAACAAGCCAGTTGTAAAGTAAAAATCTGATGAAAAGCCACATGTGACCTGCCGGCACGAGCAGATGCTGCAAGACGCAGTTGTGCGTGCCGGCGCATGACGTTCGATTAGCCGCGCGTAGTGTCTGCGAGGTGCACAGACAGAGATGGTGTCAGGAGATTGCTGTGAGTGTTGGCTGATAAAAGCTGCCGTGGTGCCGGCCAGGCGACGGGGGGGGGGGCGATTGAGCGTCCTGCAGATGCTCAATCGCTACAGGACGCCGCGCAGGTGGAGAGAGGATCTGTGAAGGAGGAAAGCAGAGACGAGATCCAGGATCAAAGATGCCCCCACGAAGCAGAGCTCAGGCAGAATGGGGCGGGACACCAGCATCGGGATCGGATTGGAGCATTGTTTTCAATCTTATGGCCGCACTCCTGTCACTTCTTAATAAAAAAAAAAGAATCTAACCTAATGTCTCCTCACCTCATCTGACCACATAGACTGTTTGTTCCCTTTGCTGACCGGCCTTTTCCTCCTATCTTCTTTGCTTTATAAGTGATTCGAGGAACCGCATATGTAAACATGATGAGATTGAATTCTCATTCTTCTTAACATAATTTTTTAATTTCCATCCTTTCTTATCCGTCCTATTCTGGTATGTCGTCGCTCTGAGAGACAAATGAACGATTGTGAACCAGCCGTTATCGTAGCTTGAACGCCGAGCAAAAGAAAGGGAAGTTTAGTGTAATTAGTGTTTGTGAGCTGCTTACTGTTTTGTGTGTTATTGTGACACAACAGACGGGACTGTAGCTCTGAAGAAGTGCGACCTTAGGCAATGCTCATCTCTTCCCTACGGGGAGTCTTTTTGAGATCAACACTGCCTCTCAATTACAAGCAGGTCTGTGTGTGTGTGTGTTTGTGTGTGTGCATGTGTGCGTGTGCGTTTGTGTTTGATGTGGAGCAACTAATCTTCAACATGGAAAGATAAGAAAGATGTTTTTATATACTCAACTGCTATGGGGACGCTCTTTTGAGTCATCTTGTATTATCTTTCTGTCCCTGCTGTTTTCAACGTCAACAATCTGAGAAAAGGAAAGTTGAATCTGAACATCTGAATAAGTTACTTGAATGGTCATCACGGCACCACACAAAGTGACAAGCTGGTAGCAGGTGCTGCTTTCAGTTGGCTGAGAAACAGGACTCGGGTTGAAAACCCATCATGTGCAGCATTAGCATTATTTGTATTCTACTATTTATTTTGCCATAATTTAAAATATAACCAGTTCTGATCCCAAATGCATCTAATTTTTGAACAAATTGTCAATTCATATTTTCTCGATCAACCTTCGCAAAAATGACGACCCGGAATAAGTGGAGACCAGAAGAGCACCGAGGAATCACTGAGTCTTGAGTTAATGGGATTGAACCACCAAGTCACGTCTTGGATATCCCAGAAATACTTTCAAAAGCGAACAGCGATGAGCAATAGCTGCATCATTAGCTTTTCCTGCTGAGAGAAGTCTAAAAAACAAAGCAATTTGAGGGGTAACAATGTGCTGCTGTGTGAAGATCGGGTAAGATGTGGACCTGCGCTTCATTTCATTACGGTTTTCTGTTGTGACGCGTTTAGGAAAATAAACACGCCAGCAGCGCGGCTTCACGCCACAAACAATCCTAACATAACAATCTTGAGGTTTTTGGTCACATTATTAACCGCTATGTTGGGAGTTTGTGAAAACATACAATCCATCACAGTTACAGAAATGTCAATTAGTTGTGTAAAAGTGTTTACTCCTGCTTGTGTGACCACCTTTAAATGCTGCATACAATGCGGCCAGCACAGATCTTACTGCGCGTGTGATATAATGCACCCAGTCTCATCTGCATGCGTTTGTTGGCTTCTTTTTTTTTATTTGTGTCTGAAAATGAAAAACAAATACTTTTTTATCTGCAGGCACATGCGTCAACCTGCCACGTCTCTGCTCGCCTTGTTCTCACGAGGCTCTATGAACGGCGTATTTCCGACCGTAAATAACAATTACTGTGTGGCTCATGGCACCTCGGTTTCCTCGATGAGCTTTCGATGTGAAACCCACTTGTCCCAGTCATCTCTGCCATGTTGAACAAGGTGTATTAATGGGCATGAATATTCGATGGATTGTGGTGAAGTGGATTCGAATTAAACCCCTCTAGTAAATGAAAAGAGAAAAAGAAACACAGCCTTGCATGATTACCTAACCCTGGGGAAAAAATGTGTGGTTGATAATCCATCTCAGCGAGCTGGAAGATGCTTATTTAAACGCTCCAGTCGCAAATTCATTTCACACATTCCCGACGCTGCGTAAGTGATCAGCGAAGAGAAATAGCAACTCTTTTCTCACACCACTCTCTGAAAAACATTTTAAAAAGGTGTGAATATCAGCTCTGTTTTTCATCTGTTCCACTCGCTCCTGTTACCTTTTTTAATGGTCTTTTTTTTCTCTTCTTCCTGCGTGTCTCATTTTTTACTCACCTGACCACCTCCCCTCAATCGCTTTCTCTATCCTCCAGGCATCGGCACCCAGGACGGCAGCGCGATTAAGGACGAGGACTTCAAGGGAAAGTCCCAGAGGCAGGTCCAGTTCAACCCGGGACAGTCCAGAGCCACGTGGCGGGTTCGGATACTGGCTGACGGGAAGTACGAGCGGGCGGAGACCTTCCAGATTCTGCTGTCGGAACCAGTGATGGGGGTGACCGAGTTCCCTGCTGCAGCGACGGTTGAGATCCTGGATCCTGGTGATGGTCAGTCCTCGTGCTCTGCACCCAGCACACGGCCCCACACCTCGGATATTCCCAGGGCGGTTAACGATGAGGACTCTCGGAGGTTTTTCAGTGGCGCTTTGCAGCTACTGAGAGCAGATGCAGACTATTAAGGGTTGGCAACTTCCCTCTATAATTAAAGAGCCCAGTTTGTTTATGGGGTTCATGTATGAAACTCTATAAGAATATAAATAATTGAATCAGATAAAATACAATAATTAATTCTGTGTTTTCTAGTTAGTTGATTTTAATGTAACTTCCTTAGTTAGTATAAAACTGGAACTTCGCCAATGCAATTGTGGAGTATTCATAGTTTTTTTTTTTTTTCCTTACGAACAGGCCAATACAACAGAGACAGTCACAGTGTTTTGGACAGTCATTACGCAACCCACACAAAATAACCACCACTCAAGTGTTCTTGTTGCAAAGGAATGAAAAAAAGGAATCAGTCAACTTGATGCTTTGGAAATAGAGAATACGTCAACTCCCCAGGGAATGAGGAGGAAAATGACAACCAGTGGGGATTTGTTGTAGAGACTCTAACACAGAGTAGAGAAACACAACGGAGCAACAAAGCCGTCTGATTGGAGCTTATTCATTTTTCCTTTGCCGTCGTGCCAAATCTCAGGTATCCCGTTTAGCAATGGTCGACTTTGGTCAAACCCTTATGGTTGAGCCAGAAAAGCGTCTAATCCACATCCACACTAACACGCAAACTCTATTTTTCACCTAAATTGTGCGTAAGTTGACTGATCGGGTGGTGTGACAGACTGGCCACTCTGCTTCATCAAAGTCAGATTCACTCTTCTGCAGCTTTTACAGACAGTCTCTCCTCAGTCCAACGTTTAAGTGATTATAGTTTTGCAAACAAAGATGGAAACACTGAGGCTTCCATTATAGTGTTGCTCAACAGCTGATGTCTTTAATCTCTCTTCTCTCATTTGTCTACTTGTTATCTCACTTTCACTATGTTGTTATCCTTCTCTCTCTCTCTCCCTCTCCCCTGTGGGTTAATTATGTTGTGCATGAAGGTGTGGTTTTTTTCTATCATCTGTGGGGATTGTCTAATGTGACAGAGATGTGCCCCTCTGTTCTCTAATGGAGCAGCGAAGCTCCATCTAGGCCTGTGGCATTAGCTGTTCTCAAGGCTGCTTCTCTAATGATGAAAACTGGCCCCTTTCTGGTCTTCTGGTCAGCTCGAGAGTCCCCCCCCCCCACCCTCCTCCCCTTCCGCCTCCCCTCCCGCCTCCCCCCCACAGTATATCAGCTTGGGCGATCGCTTCGGACTGTGAGGGAGGATCGCAAACTGAAGGAGGCGCGTAACAAGCTGAGTTTGTTCAAACAGCCCCGACCGCCTGTGTCCCTGAGAATGCGACTAGTTTCACTGCTTCTGTTTTTGTTTTAGTTGTGAGAATGCACTGAATTTGCAGCATTCTCTGCCTGTTGCCACTTTGATGAAGGAGTTGCGGCTTTTCCTCCAGTTGCCTCTGGCGCTCCCGCTTCCAGTGCTGCAGCAGACAAAACGTTATTGTTATCGGCGCGTTACAGCCCATAAAACAATTTCATCATGTGGAATGCAGGTGCGGCGCAGACTGCAGAAGGAGCTGGCGGCCCGCTGCATGCAGCACGAGCATCCTGCCGCGTAAGCTTCTCGCTTACTCCAGACAGCAGAGTGGTCATACGTCAGCGGAACCGGTGCCTCGCCACAGTCCACACCAAGGTCGATCCACTAAACGATGAGGAACTGTTTTGCGCGTTGTCATTTTTCTTTAGTTTCGAGACGGCAAGGCCAGCTGCAGCCGAGCACATCGCCGCGCGAGAGAGCTTTGTCTCAGTTAGGAGGACAATCTCCAGACTAACGTGAGGGGCCGCAGCGAGAGCTCGCTGCTGCTCTCAACAGCGTCTCGGTTGTTGTTCAGCGTTTACATACACGGTGATCAGTTGTAGGTTCTGGAGGCTGTCTGGTTTTACGTTCACACATTTTAGGCATTGGGCGTGTTTTAAAAACTGTAAAATGCACAATGCACGACAGTCAGACAGTAGAAACAAGGGACATATCCCTGCAGCCTTAGAATATTCATGAAATTCTTAATAATAGAGGAGTTTGGCACGGCTATAGCCGGATCAGGTGAAAACACACACTATGTAGAAGCGTGTTTTTTCAGAATGGCGGTGCGACTGGGAGCCCTGTTGGCTGAATTGTTCCTTTGCTGTCGGTTAGACGCACTCGAACAGCAAACTGTGAGGTTAAATGTGAAAAAACTGTGAGGAAAGAGAAGACGATCCGGGTAAAGCGGTGTGTGTGTGTGTGTGTGTAATAGGTGACGATGGGAACATAACCCCCCGCTGTGTGTCCCTGTTCCCCCTGGGGAGTGACAGATTGTCGGCAACGATAGAAATGAGGAAATTGAGCGGAGCGAGAGGCCGCTTTGCGGAGAGTTACCGAAAGAGAAGAAGACAGTGCTTCGGATCGTCTTATAGGTTGATGACATCATCCGCAAAGAGTCGTCTCTCTGCTGAATCAAATAGCCCAATTGAGTTTATTTCCCAAACTCCAGCCTTTGCCGTTTCAGTGCTAGTTTGTGTTATCCGAGCAAACCGGTGTGTTGAAGCCGCCATCGTTCACGAGAAGATCTGGGACGAGCCGGAGCTCATTCCACTCTGCGTGTTGTTTTTATTGGTCCCTGTGCGTCTGTGGAAAAGACGCTCCAGAATTTATTGTTTCTATTTGCTTTGATAGATGATCCTTTCACTCTCTCTAAGTCTCTCTCTCCATCACAAACTCCTCCCAGAGATGGAGAGAGAGAGAGAGAGAGCAGTGGAGAACGAGATAAATAATAATAATAAAGGAGATCCTGACCCCTCCGGTGTACAAAGCAGTTGGTGTGTGAAAAAACCCGCCGCCGCCGCCCCTCTGCGGGATGAACTGGGCGCCTTGCATGTGCTGTTGGTCTGTGACTCACCAGGCAGTGGGGAAAAACTTCCAAAGGGGTCTCTTTGAAGAGTACCTCTGGTGGCGTCAAACCAAAATCTGTCACGGGGAGTTATTTTGGAATATGAATAAGCCCACCGCAGGACTACCGCTTCAGTAGATCTGGAAAAAGACATTTCAGCTGCCGCTCACTAATTCAGAGCCAGAACAAAAGCCCGTAGCAGCCCTTGAAGGGCTAATGTAGCGGCAGACGGTTATGCATACCGTTGGCCTTTTTTTTCTGACTTTCCTCTGCTCGTTCTCTTTTCTCCTCCAGAGTCAACCGTGTTCTTCCCAGAACAGATCCGCAGCGTGGAGGAGGATGTGGGGGAGCTTTTCATCCCGGTCCACCGCAGCGGAGACGCCAGCCAGGAGCTCATGGTGGTCTGCTACACGCAGCAGGGTACGGGGCCGGCCCGCTTTTTTCACCTCGGCCTCTCGTTGCGTCTCGACTCGGCGGATTGTGGTAGATGGTCAATGCTGTGTTCCAGCCTCCATGGAGGTTTTTCTTGACACGTCCAATGTTTAAATCCATACTGAGCGTTGAAGGTATAGATGTTGTAGTACGCTGCTCACAGTAAAAAAAAAAAAAAAAAAAAACATTCCAGAATGAAAGCCGAAGTTATAATTGTGTTTACTGTTACATCCGAAATGTTTGCCTCCATTATATTTTATTGTGATGATAATGTTCCCTTTTCTATGGTGGAGTGTCGGGCTTTTTTTCCCCCCCCATTTTAGAGTGAAAGTGAAATGTGTTTGGAACGCAGCCAACACAGGAGAATTTACTGTGTTAACTGTGTTTGCATTCTCACAAACAGAAAGTTGCCCAAACCCGTCAGTGCTGTGCGTAAATCAGCGGCAAGCCGGTCCTCTAAAAGCTGCAGGAACACTTTCTTTGTTAGAATTTCAAATTACTGCAATGACTTAGCTGCAGCTGGTGAGGTCTGACGGTTTGTTTGAAGATGTGCAGATTTTAGCCTGTATGTTCTCCTTTCAAAGTGCAATCCCTCTGAAATGCATTTAGAGAAACTAAATTAGCTTAATAACCAAAGGTTTTAATTTGTGGAAACCTAATTGTACGCTTGTCCCTTCCAAGGTTCTGCCACGGGGACAGTTCCCACCACCGTTCTGTCTTACTCGGACTACATCTCCCGCCTGGAGGAGCATGTCAGCGTCCTGCGCTTCGACAGGGGCGAAAGGGAGAAGCGCTGTCGCGTCGTGATCATCGACGACTCTCTCTACGAGGGGGAAGAGAGCTTCAACGTCACTCTGTCGCTGCCGGTCGGCGGCCGTCTGGGAACGCACTACCCCACCACCAAAGTCAATATCCTGCCAGACGGGGACGATGGTAAGTCACGCTTGGGCGCTCTCTCCCGCGCAACCTCTGTTTCTGTGATCCTTCTGTGCAACTCTTAATAACGCCGCAGACGAAATGTCGTCCCCCCGTGATCGGGATGTGCTCAAATCACACGGATGAGGGGAACTTTGCAAAAAAAAAGGCGGTTTGGCTTCGAAAGACAGGCTGAGCGGATTAAACGTGTTCCCGCTGGGGGTATGCATAGACGTGCACAGTAGGTTGAACACACAGAGTGGCAGGAATTTTCATGTGACCATATTGTTTGGGTATCTCTAGTCCGAGACGATCGGAGCTTGTTTGAGCTTGTTTACAGACCTACTGGCTGTTGGGAACGTTGGAAACACTCTGCGAATAGACTCGTCGCCTCAGCAGACTAATGGATTCAAACTCCCGCCTCGCTGTCATGCAGAAGAATACATAGAGGGGTTTTATGAGGGAGGGACAAGCCTGCTGGGAAATACTCATTCCGATCGACAGGCGCACTCGTCCCCATCTCACTGTTATGGACGATTGATATACTTTATGGACTCACGAAGATTGAATGTCTGTTCTCATGTTTCTTTAATGAAATCCATGTTATTGATTTTAACAATGACAAGTTCTCTTTTATTATTCTCATGACTCTTTATATCCAGACAAAGCAGTACCAGTGTTTCTAGATTCGGGTTTAATTCCAGCAGGCGATCACAGCCTTATAGGTAGATTTATTTCCCGCCAATCCAACTATAGAAATATCTTTTTTTTTCGGATAGTTGTATCCTAGTAAGTCAATAAAGTGGATTTATTAGGGAAATATGTCAACAAAGAAATACGATCCAATTGACTGACATCAAGTTCAAACATGGGTATATGATTTAATTGCATTTGGCATTTTTCATCCTTCAGTTCCTGCCTTACTTAATGTATCTTAAATGTAATTTATCATTTTTCTTTAAGAGCGTGAAAATATTGTCTACATTGAACTACCATTCCAAATAACCAAAAGGAACATACGAGGAATTTCAGTGCTAAATTAAAAATACAGAGAAAATAACTAAAATAAAAATAGTTTTATCTTATTTAGTCACAATTTGTTTGAATTAGAAATAAAAGTGCCAGTGAGGACTAAAACCACGATGCGCTTAAACAGAGAGCTCGTTTGAGTGTGTATGTTTGTGTGTGCATTGAGGCGTCTTGTGGCAACAAGCAACGCGACACGCTATCTTATTGTTAGTTTAATGTCAGAAGACTTCAATCGCGGTGCTGAGTTCAAAGGAATAGAAAATGTGTTTGTTAAAGCCCAAATCCAGTGAGAGATGATGTGTCATTCTCAGCCTCCCGGAGGATAATACGTCGCCTGACAGCACACTAGTACCTGCGCCCGGGCCGTCAAACGGCTCCCTCCTTCCTTTTAATACAGCCTCAGAGAGCGCTGCGCGTTGGATCGGGTACACGGAGGCCTGCGTCTGCTCCGCTCGTGTCTGTTAGTACACCGACTCACTGTTAGACCTCAAATTCTGCATCAAAGGCAAGTTGTGAGAAAAAGCACTTGTGTAACTCCAAGTGTGACTGGCGGTTCGCTCTCTTCCCCCATTTTTTCCTCAGGTTAAAGTCAAGTTCAGTCCACTGTTTTCCTTCCATCTATTTCTGCACTCGCACTCTCTCTCTCTCTCTCTCTCTCTCGCTTCACACGCACACTTTCTCTCACTTTAGCCAGAAAGAAAAAAAAGACCCAGGGGTGTCTGCTGGATTTAGTGCTTTATCGGATTAGAGTGTACAGTACCTGTCTCCCTGAGTGTTTCTCGCTCCACATGGCTGCACACTCTGACTCACAGGGTGTGTTGTCGTCTCCTCGTGCCGTGCCGAGGAGAGAGAGGGCGCTCACACTCTCTCAGTCGAGCACATGTGGCCACGGCTGAGTTTGTAGAATTGTAGGTGAGTAAGTTTTTCTTGGAAACCCAGTTCCTCATTTAAATAGGTTACTGTTTCCGCTGATAAGACTTTTTATATAAATATATATATATATATGTATACACTCACATGATTTGTTTCGCTGTGTCGCTGTGGAGTTATTCCGTGTTGATCTGTCTGTTGCAATTGAGCTGATTACAAACGCCGTCTTCCACAAGATATCTTATTTTTCATTAGCATACAAACAGCGGCAAAGAACAGCTAAGAGCAACTGAAAAACAAAGAAGTGTCGTATTTCAAAAAGACACAATTGAATAAAGCTTAAAAATGAACAGCTGAATCTTCAATCACAGTCTGCTTGTTGAACTAAATTCCAAGCATTTGTATGACTTAGCCGGTGTAATATGAGTGACATTTAGAATGTTAATGGGAGGAAAATCGGTGTCATCGGCGCAGTCGGAGAATATTATACGCTTCATATTTTTCTGGGTTTAGAAATAGTCTGTGATTATGTGGTTGTAAGTAAAAAGCATCACTGGAAGACAAGGTCGGGCCTGAGCTCGGAGTGCAGAATTTAAGTATTGATCAAGAAGACTTTTTAAATTTGTGTATAATGAATGCAGCAATGGAACATAGCAACTGTGGGAACTCTTCCCTGATCGTAAGCTGCACTTCCTTGAGCACCACGAGCAGCAAGACTCCCAAGTTTTCTCTGCAAGGAACCACGTTACGTGACTGAAGTTTATTTTGAGAGGTCTAAGACGAGAATCGCACAAAATAGTTCAAACAAATAAAGGGAGAAAACATTTCCAGTAGCAACGTATTACTCTATTGTTTCCAACAGCTTATGATTATCTACTAGGGGTGTAACGATCCATCTATTACATCGATGTATCGATTTATATTCCTCCGATCCAACTACATCGATCTGTGCTCGGCGAGTTGGCCTTATGGACGACATATATCGATCAAACATTGTTTTAAAATGTAATGAATCGATTGTATCGATACTAGGAAATAATTTTTCTTAGCACTTTTAATGATAAAGGCTGTCACGGACTGAGCCGTAACCCACCGCCGTCCCGAGCCCCAATTCCACTTCCGGGTTTCACGAGCAAAGCCGACGGGATGTTCCACAGGGGTTGAAACAGAGGGGGGGGGTTTCCGGGGTTTGGTAGGGCGAAACCATTATTGCAGGGGTGTTTTTCGTGTATATCACTAATACAAAGTTTTTCTGCTACACTGCTACAGCAGTGTTTGCATTAATTCAAATAAAATGTGAATGCATTTGCCATTCATTGAAATTTATTTCAGTCACACTGGTTGAATTTTTGGCTAAAAAGTTACTGAATCGATTTCAAGTCACTGAATCGTTTCGGATCGTATCGTTCTAAATGAAACAATATCGTTCTTGAATCGTATCGACAAACACGAATCGTGATACAAATCGAATCGTTGTTAAAACGAATCGTTACACCCCTATTATCTACATTGGTTCGTGAACTGCCTCGCTGAAACATCTAGTTCCAAGGGGGAAATTAAGTTGTCCAGTAATTCAAAATGAAAAGCACAAATACGACCAAAATGGGGTTGAAATAGACAAGAAAAGTATCATTTGGTCCCTGTTGATATTTCCAAAGACAGCTTATTAGTCCCTTACTTCTGGAAGCAGGGGTCTGCCTTTAGGGGAACGCTGGGAATGTTCTGGTAACTGTGTTTAAAGGTGCAGTCGGGAAGCAAAAAGGCTACAGACACCCACACATAGTAATTATCTAAATTTGGTTTTACACCTTCTCCAGCCCTCACACACTCTTCGGAGTGGCAAACCCCCCCACAGGGGAGAGAGGATGTAGCTCTCGCTCATCAGTCATCACTCACTCCTTCTTCTGGTGTCAAGTGTTTGTCGTCGCCCGCGGCAGTCGACACGTGTGTGGATGCAGACGTGTCTATTAGCGCGTGTGCAGGCGTTTCCTCTTCGGACATGCAAGGGATGTGTGTGTGCGTAGCGTTTACAGCGTGTGATACCGGTTCCCACATCCGTTGTTGAAGCGGGCATTTACTTAACGACGCTTTTACAAAAAAAACGCAATTACCAGCCCCCGTGCTATTTACCAGGGTATTTACTTTGCCTCGTTTTTTTATCCATGTGATTTACCCACCTACTCAACCAGTCATTTTCCCTGTATTCTGCCGTCGTGCAAACACACAAATTGTATTTGCATCACAAACCAGCACTGTTAGGGGAAGAGGAGAGTGGAGAAGAAAGGGTAAAAGAGAAAGACAGAAACATTTAGGAATATTTAAATCTTTTAATGTAGCTAAGGGATATAGTATTATTGCCCTGGGCTTCGACTTGTGTTAAATTAGGTCAAAACTGAACTGCTGTAAATGTTCTCGTGACAAAAAATCCTAATACGCGTTCTATTTTTGGATTACACACCTGAATATAAGAAGGGAGCCGAGTGAGAGTGGCAGCTTGAACCGTAAAATAAAGAACTTTCCCTCTGTCAGTTCTTTTAGACTTGACGTGGGGGCTGTGAAAGATGAAGCCGTCAAATACACATTGGACCGCCTCCACTCTGCTGCCTCGGGAAACAATGCCAGTTCAAACAAGCCTTTGAGCAGTCTGGGGGGTCGCTTACTCTCCATCTCACTCTCTTACTATAGCACATTCAGAGAAAGAGACAAAACACACACACACACACACACACACCAATAGAGAGGCCTGGTTTTTCAGTGCTAACTGCATCTTTTTGTTGTTGAAAGTACTTCAGGGTTTCTGTTATAATGAGGTGGGATGACAGGCTTGGAAAGGTCGGAAAGGTCACGCTTCCCTGCAGTTCAACTTGAGACTAATAGGCTGTCGCTGTTCGACCGGTGTGTCCCGCCGCTAGCTTTACAAATGAGTCACGTCAGACGGTTGCTGACAGGTACACAAGCTGAGGAGACAAGTTACACTAAACACTAAACCATAGATAACAGCTATGAAGACAACAGAGAAAATGCACGTGAACTCTTTTTAAAAAACCTCAAAGTATGAGGTTGAAGGCCTTTAAACGGGAGTTTGGTAAAACAATGTAAATCAACAGATAGTTTGAGTGTGAATTCCAAAACAACAGGAGACAATTAACAAACACGGCCTTAAACGGTGCCCTGATGTGTACTAATCATACTACCACCCACATGCAAGATTATTAAAAAATGCCGCCAATCTGATTATTTCTCTTCTGACGTGTTTGCTCTGCAGCTCCAGTGTTTTACTTTGGGGAGGTAAAGTATCACGTGGACGAGAGTGATGGATACGTGGAGGTTAAAGTGTGGAGGACAGGAAGCGATCTGTCCAACCCCGGAACCGTCACCATCCGCTCTCGCAAAGCCGAGCCCGTCTCTGCGGAAGGTGAGCTCTCAGTTGTAGAGTCGATTGTTGCTTGTTGGTTTACTAGAAATGATTCAATTAACACATTTAGAAGATCGGACCGCTTTGTATTGACCTACTCAAAAGCCCACTGTCCGTGCCCCTCTCCTTCCTTCCTTCCTTCCTTCCTTCCTTCCTTCCTTTAGCCGGTATCGACTACGTGGGCATCAGCCGTAACCTGGACTTCGCCCCGGGCGTCAGCATGCAGGCCTTCAGGGTGACGATTCTGGACGACCTGGGTCAACCGGAGCTGGAGGGGACTGAGAGCTTTGAGCTGGTTCTTCGCATGCCGGTGAACGGCATCCTGGGAGAACCTGGGAAGGCTACAGTTTTCATCAACGACTCCGTGTCTGACTGTGGGTGGCTTGATTTTCCTAGAATATTTTCTTTAGGAACGGTAATGTCTGTCTGTTAAACTCTTTGACGGTCGGTCCTGATGGCTGCTCAGACATTTATGGGCCTTTTCATGCGTTATGATTGTCTTTTTTTGACTGACAGTGCCAAAGGTGCAGTTCCGCGAGCCGGTGTACACGGGCGAGGAGAGCGACGGTCACATCACGGCGACGGTGTACCGCAGCGGCGACATCAGACACAAATCCACCGCTCGCTGTTTCACCCGCCAGAGCTCAGCGCAGGTCGCCTCCGACTTCGACGAGCGACCCAACACAGAAACTTCCATCATCACTTTCTTACCAGGTATTATAAGTATATCACACTTTTTTTTTTCCATCACTTGTTCTAATCATTTTGTGTTGTGAGAGTTGACACGGTTTTAATTAAAATAGACAGCTCCCACAAAGAATCTATTTATTTTCTGACACACCTTTTTTTAAGTTTTTTTGTAAGTGCTATGTAGATTTTGCAGGGGTTCGCAAGTTTCTCCTGCACCTTTTCAGACGTTTAAACTTTTTAGGGGGGTGGGGTTTCAGTGAAAATGCAGTTATTTCTCCCTCCTTCTCCCGTTAGGCGAGACGGAGAAGCCTTGTATTCTGTCTCTGGTTGACGATACGCTCTACGAGGAGGGAGAAGAGCTGCGCTTGGTCTTAGGGGACCCGAAGAGCGACTCACCGTTTGGAGCAGCGGTGGGAGCTCTGAATGAGACCCTGGTGAAGATCAAGGACACAGCTGACAGTAAGTGTAGTTAATGAAGAGGGGGGGGCGATGGAGATGGAGCGAGGTAAAGGATGCAACATCTGTTTACCTGAACACAGTCGGCTTTAAACCCCGTAATGTAATGATGACCTTCTCCCTCTCTCTGTGCATCTCAGAACCCATCATTCGCTTTTCGGAGACCAAGGTCAGTGTGAGCGAACCGAAGGAAGCCGGCGCCGTGGCAACCGTGAGGATACCTGTGGTACGAGTGGGTGACACATCGAAAGTGTCAGTGGTCCGTGTTCACACCAAAGATGGGTCAGCGATCTCAGGAGAGGACTACTTCCCCGTGTCTCAAGGTAAAACCCGTACTCATCCTCTTCTGTCTTGCAGGGTTTAAGCTACTTTCTTTTTTTTTTTTTAAACCAAATTGAGTGACAAAAATGGTGCAATGCAGTGCAGACTTAAATCAAGCTCTAATAAAATAAAACTGCACAGTGAGAAACGTACCTGATATTCACGAGGTAAAGAAGGAAATGATGCAAATATTACCGACATAGTTAAACAAATAATGGGCTCAGATATACATCCTTTACCATGTTGTGTATGACTTTGTGTGAGTACTGCTAGTGATCAAAAACAGCATGAAACATGAACCTGTGTCTGACCTGCAGGGATCCTTCTGGTAGATTCCTCTGCATCTGCAGCAGCTACAATAGAGTGTTAAATAAATGAAAGTGGGCATAGGGAGGAATTTTTGCGTCATTGAATTTCTATTTCCATACCAAGTGTGGAAAAGGTAATTTCTGCAATAGTCCAGTGGAGGGTCATGCCATTTTTAATTAAATTTCAGTATTCTTCACGCTTTGTCAGCAGGGTGAAATCCTTCTCTATCCACTCAGCCTTAAGCCCAATAAACCTGTCTTGGCTTAATCATGGCTTCAGATATTTACACGCAAACAATCTGTCAATTCAAATTACACCTGCCTACCGACCGCTCACGTTTCCCAGCAGCTATCTGTCACACAGCGTTGAATTTCAACTTTTACACAATATTACTCACCTCACCGGAAGATAGACTATTTCTGTCACTATGTAAATAAAAACCTGCAATGCATTTTATTGGATAACACACTAAAGTAATACAAAAAAAAAAATTACCTTACCTTAATGTAACCTAACTGTCTTTAATTCTGCACCAAAAAAAACAACAAATACTAATGCAACAGAGCTGTTCCAATGATGATATGTTTGAAATGTATTTTCGTGGCGTGCGTGTTTGTTTTGTGTGTGCCCAGACGTGGAGTTCAAAGAGGGGGATAAGCAGCACATGGTGCAGGTGGAGGTGCTTTTTGATGGTGTCCGAGAGATGAGGGAAGCCTTTACTCTCCACCTCAAGCCTGATGAAAACATGGTGGCTGAAACGCAGGTTAAACACCCAACAACAAATAACGCAAACACATCTGTTTAATTTTTTTTTCTTTTTTCTTCTGATTTCACTATACCCGTACAAATCGGTCCTGTCGTCATGTAAAGTGTCCTGGCCCAAACATTTTACAATGATTAATAGATCATCTGTGAAAGAAATAAGGTAGAGGGAGACAAATGTGAGTGTAAATAGAAGCCGAGAATCCTTTGTGATTGTGTGATTGTAAAGACATCACATGACATGACATTGATAGTAACTCATTCACAAACAGCACTGGGTCAGGATATCTCATTGGTCTCGAATCTCTCTTTTCTACAACAGGTAACTAAAATGATAGTTTACATCGAGGAGACCAACAGCATGGCCGATGTCACCTTTCCCTCTCTGCCTCATGTGGTGTCCCTGCTTCATTACGACGACGTCGCCAGGACACCCGACAACCTGCGTCCACCGGCCGGCTACCCCGTCCTCTGTGTCACAGTGAGTGAAGCTGGAACCAGGATCAAAGCGACTTCCCAAAATAAAGTTTTCGTTAGCAGAGCTTGAGAAACTGTAACTCGGCCCTTTGGGGATGAGGTCGCAGGACCGAATCGGGACCCACATGCTCTGAGGCCCATCATGTTCCTGAGCCAACGTAAAGCTTCCCTTCCAGTGTTGGCCAGTCCGTCACTAAAAGACACATTACACGGACACATTTAGTAGGCTACAGTCCTGCAGTGCTTTCCGACGCCAAAAGAGTCTCTTCCACTCCTCCGCTCTATTTTTGTGAAGTGTTAATTCATTTGCTTCTCAGGTGATTGAAAAAGGGACACAAAATTAATCAATCTTGACAAAGCTTAAATGTTGAATGCTGCATCGGGAGACCTGGTGTGAACAGGTGTATGCACGTAATTCCTTAGAGGCTTAACCTTCCATCTCACACCACTATTTCTCTCATTCTCAAACAACAGCTCGACTATATAAACCCAGCACACTGAAACATCTGGATTTCCTTGGCAACCGTTGCATCCTCGTTTGTATTCTCCACCTCTTTCTCCTTTCGTCCTCTGGCATCTGCTTTATCTCTCCCATCTCTCTGCTGTGCCTGGCCACCCGCCCACTCTTACGCTATTCCCTATCCGCCCCCTAGGCGTGCAACACCAAATACCCAGAATATGCCCGGACGGGTTCCATCTGCGCGAGCGAGCACATCAACGACACCTTGACCCGCTACCGCTGGCTGACCAGCGCCCCGGCCGGCCCCGATGGCGTCACCAGTCCCATGAAGGAGGTGGACTTTGACACCTTCTTCACGTCCTCCAAGATGATCACCTTGGACTCGGTCTACTTCCAGGCGGGCTCCAGGGTCCAGTGTGCTGCCAGAGCCGTCAGTTCCAACGGCGATGAGGGTTTGGAGCTCAGTAGCCCCATCGCCGCTATCAGCCAGGAGGAAGGTGAGGGCGGAGCAACGAAACGTCCGTCTGGCTAACTGGTCTCACGTCTCACGTCGCCAGTTTTCTGAAGGAGGACTTCAACAACCGGACTGCTCGGTTGTGGATGCTCAGTACATATAGATTTCCTACTGTGCAGTACAGCTGCATGATTCAGAATGTTAAGCAAAATGGACTTAAACGTGCGGATTTTACCGGGTTTTTTTGGGAAGTTCGCGTTTTTTAGCTCGAATATTACTGTCAAATGTGTCAAAGCGAAGGCTTTGTATGTTCGTCGCAGTCCGTCCTCCCTTTCAAAACCTCTCCTCCGTTCTCTTCTGTCACATTAAGGTATGTGTCAACCACGCAAGATGGGGACCGTTGGCGCCGAGCCTTTCTCTGCGAAGCTAAGCTACACCGGAGCGGAGGACCCCAAACACCCGAACCTCATCAAAGTGACCGTCACCATGGCTCACATCGACGGTAGATGAAGCTGCAGGCTGGACATCCAGCGCTAAATGAAGTGAAGAGTAATGCACTGTGTGTAATATTCACATTGGTGAATCCCGAGGAGTGTGACAGCCAGAGCGTGGATCCTGCCGGGTTACATAAAAAAAAAAATTAAAAAAACCTGCAGAAGCCCTCCAGCACACCCGCGACTTATTATTTCCTTCTTGATTTTTAATCAGTTCCCTTCCAGCTCGTCTCCTCCAGGTTCCCTACTTCCTTTTTTATTTTCATCACTTTTCATTTGACTGTTTTTTTCCCCCGCTACGTTTTTGAAATAATCATGTCTCTCAGTGCTGGTATCAAAGACAGGTGCACCTCTTCTCTTTCAAGGCATGCTCCCGGTAATCTCCACTCGCCCGCTCACGAACTTTGAACTGACTCTCAGCCCGGACGGAACCCGGGTCGGAAACCACCGCTGCTCCAACTTGCTGGACCACGACGAGGTCACCACAGGTCACAGCTTCATCACCGCCTCCGCGCGGAGCCCCGGCGGCGTGGGAGACGCGGCGCCCTATCAGTTCAGCGGCTCCCTGCGGGGCGACGGCACGCTGCGCTTCTACCGGAACCTCAACCTGGAAGCCTGTCTGTGGGAGTTCGCCAGCTACTACCACATGTCCGAGCTGCTCACCGACTGCGGAGGCACGATAGGGACCGATGGACAGGTTTGTGTGTGTGTGTGTGTGTGAGTCTCTCTTCTGAATGAGACGACGGCAGCTCGTCTGTTTGCCTGCGTTTTACGTCTCGTCACTTGGCCTACGTGTGTGTGTGCCATCTCTGCTTGTAGGTGTGCAAACATGTGCACAAAGAAACACACACACTCAAACAGAGCATTACCAACATTTCACCAGGCATTTCCTTAATGCTCACCAATTCTACAGTATCAACACGGAAGATTTGCAGCTTGAAATTTGGGAAATCAGGCAGCTTCCTCCATTTTTTTCCTCCATTTTTTCTCCCTTTTATTGCCTTGGTGGCATCACAGTTAAACTCAAGACTTTTCATTCTGTGCCGGCTCGATGGTAACACAAACTTCCTGCAGCCGTTCGCTGTGGCTTCGCCATTGCAATTGTGTTGGATACTTTACAGGTCTGCGGTTGTTGTTGTTGTTGTTGTTGTTGTTGTTGTTGTTGTTGTTATTGTTGTTGTGGATTAGGAGACAGACCCTTGCTCTCTCGCTCATGTCCCGCTGCTCCTTTGTGCTCCGTCAGCCTTTGATCTGTGAGCTCCTTGTTGCTGATCAGACTGCTGAGAGTTTTTCGGGGTGTTTTTCGTGTGTGAGGAGGCGATAAAGAACAGATAAGAAAAAGGTTTTTCCTCAGTCACAGCAAGAACTACTTACTTACACACATAGTGACACGTGACGCCCGTCATCTTTCAAGACCTCGAGTCGACTTCGTTATGAGCGATCACTGTCACATAGTCCCTTAGGTTATGTTTCAAAGGTTATGTATTTTATTTTTCAAACAGTGTCAAAAGAGATCTCTAGAATCGAAGTACAAAGAACAAATTAAATAATTGTGCTCCTTCTCAAAACACCGAATGAGTCTTACATTTACAGTGTAATAATCCTGATCATCGATTGTGTATTGGATTTGCATGACAGTTTTGTTTTATGGTCTGCAGACTTTCTTTTTTCTCAACAAGAGAGAATGTTCACTAATTAAAAGGTTGAGCTCACACGAAAAGTAAAGAACATGATATTGCGAGAGAACAACTAACAATATTGATATCGCTGTACTGAGACTGACCAAAATATCCTCCTCCAAAAATTGATCTTCAAAGTTTCTCCTGCTCAGCAATGACTGCAGTTGTTCACTTTACAAATTGACTTATTTTTAAACTAATATAATGTGGTTCATTTTCCATGAATTTTCTGCTTGCTCTGACTCTGTCAAACAGATGTCACCACATAGTTCACACAACACACACGATCGTCGATATAGTGTTGTGAGCAGAGCCCCCTGGTGGCTGGTCTCATGGAGAAAAAAAAATTACCGTGGGTTCCAAATAATATTGAGTGTCTTCCAGAAATACTTGTAATTACTTGTAAAATACTTGAAATACTTGAGTAAGAAAAGGTTTAGTGTTTTTGAATGCGTTTAAAATATATATATATTTTTAAGTTTAAAAGCCCTTATTGACTTTTCTGCATCGTTTAAAAAACTGAGTAGGAGAACAATGTGTGCATCTTTTTTTCTCAATACTTAATATAGCTTATCAACCTATAATCACCCTTTAATCCAAAAGGATACTACAATTATAGTTGCACAAACAGGGGTGTCTTATTTAAAACTCCAACCACAATATCAGGTAATTCAATACATTTTGAACGTATTCTACTTCACAGGCCTAAATGAAACTCTTCACCCATCACTGATTGAACCATCCTCACAGGTGCTGAATCTGGTGCAGTCCTACGTGACTCTGCGTGTGCCTCTTTACGTGTCATACGTGTTCCACTCTCCCGTGGGAGCCGGCGGCTGGCAGCACTTTGACCTGCAGTCGGAGCTCCGCCTCACTTTCGTGTACGACACGGCCATCCTCTGGACGGACGGCATCGGCAGTCCCCCGAAGGCCGAGTTGCAGGGTAGGCTCACGGGGCGCTGATGACTGGACATTATGTCCCACTGGACCCCGACATAAACCACATTTTAAAAGAAGTCTGTCTTTGTCTTTTTTTTTTTGCTAGGTTCCTTGTATCCAACAAGCATGCGCATCAATGAACAGGGACGTTTGGTGGTGAACTTCCGCACCAAGGCTCGTTTCAGGGGTCTGTTCGTGGAGTCTCATTCTGGAGGCAGAATAAAAAATGCTGGTGAGGCTGACGGATTAACCGCACCACTTTTTTACCAAACCCTTGTTGCTCAACATACAAATACACTGCTTAAGTCATAAGTTCATTCTAAATGTAGCCTTCCATCATGAACTTCTCCCTCCTTCAACTTTCATCACCTAGCAACCTTCATGTCCTCCATGGTGATGAGCGTGGACCACCCCGGCCTGACCTTTAACCTCACTTTAGTGAGGAGCGAGCCGAGCTACAACCAGCCAGTCCAGCAGTGGACCTTCACCTCGGACTTTGCTGTAAGTGTGACCGTGGGTCCGTGAAATGGAAACGTCCACTGTGCAAAGGCGTGCTGACGTCTGTCCTCTTTGCTCCCCGCAGGTAAGAGACTACTCTGGAACCTTCGCAGTGAGGCTGATCCCCTGCACAACGGCCCGGAACGTGGAATACACCCTCCCGCCCGTCTGCAGTCCCAGAGAACCAGTCACCTTCAATCTAGACATCAGATTCCAGCAAGTATGGAGGAGTTTGTTTGCACCTTAAGATCCACAAGCGGCGTGTCACATTCTCCCTCTCTGTCACTGGCTCTTTCCCCTCCTTCGTCGTGAAACGTTTTGGATGTGCGTCCTGCTTTAGGTGAGCGACCCCGTTGCGGTGGAGTTTAGTCTGAACACTCAGATGTTCTTGCTGACCAAGAGAAGCTTGTGGCTCTCTGATGGCTCCATGGGCTTTGGCCAGGAGACGGATGTAGCGTTTTCTGAGGGTAAGCACCCTCTGAATACACTTTTACTACTTTTCAGCACGAGGTTTAAAATGAAACACTTCTAGTTATAAATGTTCATACCCCATTGTCGTGTTCCAAGGGTTTAGATTCATTAATTGGACATTATTTCACATTCACAGGGAATATTAAATCTGCTTTTTTAATTGTGTATATAGTTATTTTGCTGAGTGTAATTTGCGGTTCAATGGTTCAAAGGTGTCAAACATACGGCCCGAAATTGCATTTCTACAAAACTAGCTGCTATTCATAAAAAGTCCACTGGGTGTGACACTCTGTGGGTGAGCGCATGCGTTAGACAAGGGGGGATCAGGTCGTTCACCAACGCAGTGCCGGTAAACAGATCATCCGCCCCCCCTCCGCCTCCGTCGGCCGGACCGTCACCAGTGATTTTACTGGTTTGGCTCACTTGACATCAAAGTGGGCAGTAAAACATAAACCTGGCCTAAAACATAAACACACAAGACTACAGCTGTTTAAAAAAATATATATCAATGTTTCTTGGGTTGATGAGTCATAATCACAACAAGGTGTAAGCTTTAGACTTAACTGCTACCTTTGTTCCAGGAGATCCTATCTATGGCCGTGTAATGGTGGACCCTGTGCAGAACCTGGGGGACTCTTTCTTCTGTAGCATAGAGAAGGTGTTCCTCTGCACTGGTGCTGATGGATACGTACCGAAGTACAACCCGACAAAGTTTGAGTTTGGCTGCTTGGCCGACTCGCCATCGCTGCTCTATAGATTCAAGATTCTGGTGAGTAAATTCCGGTGTTTAATAATGCCGTTTGAGTATGCAGAGAGAAATGCAAAATAATCTTTCACAGTCAAACAAGCCTTTCCCCTTAATCTGCCGCACCTCAACAGGACAAAGCTCAGCCAGAGACTCAGGCACGTGCGTTTGGTGACGTGAGTTTTAATGCTGCACTGGCAGTGGACGATCCAACAGCAATGTCCCTGGTCAAACAGCCCGGGTCTGATGGCTTCAGGTTGGACTCTACAGCCATGTTTCAGGTATTCATCATCTCACTGCTCCTCGTACACAATGACTTTTTGTTGTGAACTGGTAGCTGCAAGTTAAATGTATAAAAACCACTACATTTTGAGAAGGATTATGCGCCATAATGGAGCTTGCAACGTGTAGACTTTACCCACTACTCGTATTACCCACTACTTATTGTATTTTGAAATCGTTATATTAAATCAGTTCAATGCTCGGTCATTTCAGCAACAATAAGTGCAATATTATCAAAAGTGGATATTGATCATCATTTTTGCAAGATTTGATCATTTTGGACTCCTGATCCATCTGGTCTGGTCATTATGTAAATTGAAGATAATTCTTGGATGTGCATTCTCTTGGTGTTTCCGGCAGGTCGCCGCAGGCCGTGAGTGGTACATTCACACTATTTACACGGTCCGCTCCAAAGAGAACGCTAACAGAGGAATTGGAAAGCGCAGCCTGGAATACCACTTCGTGGTTTCCCCGAGCGACGACATCGCCTTGATTCCATCGCGCGGCGAAGCTCGTCGCTCCGGGAGGTCGGCCGGCCAGTACGTCCCGGAGATTGCCGACGATATCGGTGCGGACAGCAACCGCGGTACCAACATCATGCACATCGCTTTGGACCGCACCAAGAGACAGGCGGGGGGGTCAAATGAGCTGCTCACCGATGGGCCGGAACCCAGCGAGCGGAACGCGGGGGAAGAACAAGAGGGTCTGGTGACGATGGTGGGGACAGTGGTGGGGCTGCTGCTGACTGTCCTCATTGTCGTCCCCATCGTACTGGTGCTTAGATCCAGACAGAAGGACGGGAAGGAGGGATGGATGGAGGGCGTGCAGGAGGTGGTGAAAGGGTCGGTCAGTACGGAGCCCATGTTGGTGGTGAGGATGCATGATTGCCACAACAGTTCAGAGGTCTGAGCAGCGGATGCGGGGACGCACACATGGACAAAGGGATGAAGAGTACGTGAGGGTTTTATACAATTTGGGATTTTTTTTTTTTTTAACTGCTAATGAATTGCTTTCACAACACCAAAAATCTGACATTGATCATATGCGGTATTGGGAGTGAGTGAGTGTGTGTGTCATATTGAAAGGAATAGTTCACCTTAAAAAGAAAACTCTGATATTATTCACCTTCCCCTAATTCATTCAAAACGTTGTGTTTATGAGTTGTAGTACTGCAGTGTTTCCACCAAAACATTAATCCATTTGTTTCAAAGGGATAATAAGTGATCTTTGCACAGATGTTTAGTATCTTAACAACTGTCCTTAAAGTTGTCATAAAGTTGTCCTCTATTTCCAGATGGTAATGTAATGAATGAAAAGGCTGCATATACTATGCCTTCTAGAGGGAACTGTCCGTTTTGGACAAATGTTTTGTCATAAAATATTTAGGGACACAGTCGTTCTGAATAGAGTTGCCACCACGTGTTTCATATCTGTGAACTAAACCGACAGAAATGTTTTCAGAGTACGGTAGATTGACACCACTGCAGTTAGAATTGATGTGTATTAACCAGCTAATTTTATTTTTCCACACGATGTAAGATCTAATTCGCATTTCTGTTGTTTGGGAACACTTGGTTATTTGCTGCGTCACGTGTTTACAGTTCATCACTGCTTTGATACCACAATGTTTTCCTGCTATCCGTCCTGCTGTTCCACTGTGTACGTCTGTGATATTGTCATATTCGTTCAAAATATTTTGGGTGTAGTATTTTTTTAGATGGCACTGGTTACGTAATGTGTGAACAGAGGCACTCATCTCAGGAGTTATTTCTTGTATAACAATGGGCCATTTCTTGTAACACAATCTGCTACTGTTGATTGAAGAAAATATCTACTGAGCCACTTCGCACTTCCGTGTTACACTGCTAATGACTGTGGTGCTGTGAACATGCAAAAACTTTGTTCATATCCAATGTTCTAAAGCGTGATTCTTCTCACATTACGTCTTTGTAAGCTCTATTTGTCACTCTTACGGTGTGGCATTTTAGTGTTCTGAGTAAAATTTTGGAACAAAGGCTGCAAAATAGCTATTATTACATTTGAGGCATTTGATGTAATCTGCTGTCTCGTTATTTTGTCAATATCACTGGTGGACTTTCTTGTTCATATGTGTTGTTAAACCTGTGTCTTACTCTGCTATGGATATAAAACATGCGGGGATCAATATTTCTAAATATTTGTCTTAATAGATGTCGTCATCATTGTTTAATTGTTTCCAATATTTATCAGGGATAGCCTATGTCGTGCACATGAGCCGCAAATCCGATGAGGTGTGAATCGCCGATGCGTGAGATGGTTTATACACGTAATAGTCTGCTGGGACACTGCTGTGATTTTTTTCCCCCTGATGAATTTGGAAATAACACCATATCTGACATCAAATGCACTTTTTGAGTCACATCCTTCACATGCCAATCCAAGCTATGCAATGTAATGTATATTCCACAGCCAATTACCCCCCCATGTATATAACAGTTTTAGAACAAACAATCAAACTTGGTATTCAGTTTTTCTTTAAAAAAAAAACGTGTTTTTATGTATATGTATTTAAAAATAAATATTGTTGCTTACTTGTGCTGTTGATTTCCTCAGTTTTTACAAAAAACAGTTGGGTTGGGTGTTGAGACGGTCAGACAATCCATATTAAAGATTTAAGATAATATATCAACATTTTATCAATAATGAAACTATATTATCAAGTATTATTTCCATTGCCGTCTACACAGAGAGAGAGAGAGAGAGAGAGAGAGACTGAGAGAGCCTGAGTGAGAGAGAGAAAGAGGCGCGAAGCTGATTGGTTAAACGTGGAATGACGCAGTAAAATGTGGGCGCTTCGCCCCGCCCCTCCCTCCCCCAGCTTCTCCTTTTACTTCCTGCTCTTTCGGAGTTGCGTGCTGCAGTTGGATTGTAAACATGGCCACCGCTGCTGCAGCTGGAGACGACCTGAAGCGAGAGCTCTCGTGTGCGATTTGTTTGGACTTCTTCAAAGACCCCGTCATACTCAAATGCGGCCATAATTTCTGCCGGTTCTGCATCTGCATGCACTGGGACGAAAATGGCGGAGACTACGGCTATCAGTGCCCTCAATGCCGGACGGTAGCTAAGTTTTTAACCTCGTTTGTTATTTTTCTCCCTCCCCCCTCTCCCTGTATGTGTATCGTTATGTTGCACGTGTGGTAAACCGTATTAACCGTACCCTACTTGGACGCCTATGCAAGGGACTTCAGAGAAACGGTATTTTAAAAAAAAATAAATGCAGAACATTCTGCTGATAACGCGGCATTTAAGCTGTCGTTGCTATGCTGGCTAACGTTAGCTAACGCTAACGCTGCATTGTCACAAGGGAAGTGGGATTGCAGCAATGACATGCATGTCTTATGTGTTGGCTATAAAGATGCATGTGAAGGCCTTTTCCTAAATCCGGATCCAACTATACAATAAGTGATCAAGTGTTGGGGGACTGTGGCGTTGGTTACCAGCTCCTTCTCAGGTGTGTCCTTTGTTCTCTCCCAGGTGTTTAACAAGAGGAGCTTCACTAAAAACTACCTGGTGCAGAACCTGGTGGCCAAACTGGACGACCTGGAGTGTCTGGGCTCTTGTCCTGCGCCCTCCAAGCCTGTTAAAGTAGACGAGAAGTGCGACCAGCACGGGGAGGAGCTCAAACTGTACTGCCAGACTGATAAAAGGCCCATCTGTGTGGTCTGCAGGGAATCCAGAGCACACAGGTTGGTGTTGTTTAGCTAACGTTATATGTAACGGCCTCTAAATTCATCGTCACTTCCGAGGTCAGATTGCCAGTTTGACGTGGCCAGTTTTGCTTGTTAGATGAATCCGCACAACATTCATTTGATTTGATTTCCGCAAAGTGTTGGTTGGTGAAAGCTTCCACCTAAACGTTGCCATGGTTTTCATGTAAATATGTATAAAAAGTTTCATGGACAAAAATGGATACTGGAGATTGTTGTAATTCTAAGCAAGACCTAGATTATATCCGGCCTCTCCCTCATACCGGCCCTTTTTATCTGAGTCATGCTTTGTTAGACTCAAACTGTAATGAGAGAGTCGTCACTTTGGCCTCGGAAAATCCATAAATGAAGAGACGCTAGTCGACCAGCAAAGCACTGATCTGTTGTTTAGATTCTTTGCCTCGAAAGCCTTGAACACACATCGGCTATCAGCTCCACATGCTGTCCCCGTTTTATCCTGGGGGTGAAGTATGTGCCTTATCGTCCCCTAGAGACATCACAAACTAGACCGAGTGTGGAAGAAAATAACGTTTTAGGCAACGGGGATGTGGAGAGTTTAGTATTGGTAGATGACAATGACTGCAATGGAATGCTCCAAGAACAAAGACGTGATGTGCAGGAGCTGGTCATCTAAAGTAAATAAATATATTCCAAGTGCAATTATTTATAGTGACAATGACTAAAAACTAGCAAATGCACATTGACCTGAATGTTTTAAAGATGGAGACGACTTCATTTTATTTAGCAATACTGGTGGTAAATAGACCGTTCTCACCGTGTTTGTACACAACGCATCTCCGTGTACTGGTACGCTGTTGGCAGCGCGTGCAGAGGTTGGCACAACAAGCCGATTCAGTCGTGCTATGACTAGTAATTATTTTCATTTAGCTTAAAATACCAGAAAACAAACTATTAAATTCTTGATGATTAACTTCAATCAAAGGTTTATGAGGAGGACTAGTTGTAGTGGCCACTTGTCCTTGGGACCAATAAATGTCATGCCAGGGCCACTGATGCACCTACTGTTTTGTTTCTTTCACTATGTGTCACCCCTGTGCCTGCTGGTCCTACACCTGGCTATGGCCTTCAATAACCTCCACTTGCCCACAGTATTACCAAGTTAATTGGTGGCCCAATTAACCAAAAGTATGCGTACTTGAAGACAAAAAATGATTAAACGAAATTCACTACAAAAACTGAAAAGGCCATCTTAATATTAACCTGAAGAATGAAACCACATTTAAGATAAATAAGGGAAAATATATGGCTCCCACAGTAATATTGTGTTTGATAAATGATGCGGAGAGGACTTGTTGTGTGACCAGTCTGCTGATACTGGCACCCTCGTAGGTTAGTGGGCCGTAAACGGTACATAGTGTGTACTATGCTGTGCTTCAGTGTTACATTTTGAACGCTTGCATTATGCAAGATAAGAATTCCTAATGCATGCACCCACATTGTTGGGATGCCTCTTGGCTTTTAGTGCTGTCAAAAAGTGGCTCCTTGTTTGATTTCTGTTATGCATGTTGCAAAGGCAGTGATGAAGGTTACACAGTTGTTGTTTGGTAAGTACTTGATGAGAACATGGCTCCTGTTTATTGACAAGAAATTGTTTTGGGATGATGTGCCAAACGACTCGGCGCTAACTGGTCCACCACGTTTGACTGTTTCAGACACCATGAGGTAGCGCCTGTGCCAGAAGTTGTAAGTGACATGAAGGTGAGTGCAATGGGAAAATGTACTGATGCCATGTTTTATGAGATTATGTGATTATTAGTAGTGGGAAAAGTTGCACTACGCCAGAGGAGTTAGTTTTAGTGGCACCTTTCCTTTCATCTGATCTTCTCCGGTCAAAAACTGACTAGAGCTGGTGACCTCGGCCATTAGAAGCATAGAAGGGCATAACTGCATTATGTCTTCTCCTGCGTGCATGTGTGCTATCATGCATGGTCTGTAGGGCTTTTAAGACGACACGGTGCCTCTACCCTCTGCTGCAATGATAACTGAGTCACGTCCGCCGACTGTCGGATGACCTTGTGGTTGCTTCTGGGGGGAATTCTCTCTGAAGTCAAGAACACGACGGTCCATAATATCTATATCTATATATACCAAATACCGGCACAAAGCCCCCGTGTTTCAGCACGTCGTCTTTCCTTTCGTCTCATTGACAATGGAGAAGATCTTTCAGTAGCCGGGATGAATGACATGTATGTGTATGTGAAGTGTTTCATAAATGTCCCAGTATAATGTTGCATACAAATGTTCTGACCATGTGTCTCGATGCATTGTTTCAGATGGAGTTGAAACTGAGGCTGATGGAGCTAAACTGGCACAAGTCTCAGTGCGTAAAAGTTAAATTGGCCGACGAGCGTACCAGAAATGAAGCGAGGGTATTGAATGGACTTTTTTTTAATTTGCAGTTTACATCTCATATGTGTGTTTTTGATTCACGTAATTTTTCCAGATAGAAATGGTCTCCAACTACTGCATTTTATCCTACGCCGACAGTCCAAATAAATGCTGTTTTGCAAATCTCCTTGGATGCACAGTTGTTAGTACTCAATGTATAAACGTTGGATGACCACTGAACGTGCATGACATTGGACATTTTCATCCTAATCCCCTGAAAATCTGTCCTCCCAGATTAAGAAAAAGAGACTCAAGGAAAGAATTGAGGCGGATGTTGGTGCCCTGGTCCAGTTCCTGCTCAACGAGAAAGACTCTGTGCTCGACAGCCTCGATGCCGAGGAAGTGGCCACGACGGCCGTCATAGATGAGAACCTGAAGATGGTGGAGCGGGAGACGGCGGTCGTGGATAAAGATATAGCCGATATCCACAGCCACATCAGTGGGAAAACCAGCTTTGAGGTCAGTTTACCGGAGATGCTCCAACTTTTACATCGCCGTGCCTCTGCTCGTTTCACAGCAGGGATGCATTTCTCACACAAATGGACAGTCATTGTTGGTGTGTAATAAGGAGCCTGAGGTTTAAATGCATTGTATTGCATGTTTAAACCACTACTGACTAGGCAGTGGTATTTTCTGCGTTGAATGCAAATTAAAAAAGTTTTTTTTTTTTCCCCAACAGAGCCTCGTGGAGACTTACAATAAGTAAGTTTCTTACTATTTGTATATACTTCCATTTAAAAAACAAATGCAATCCCCCTTTCACCTTCTATGTATTTTTCACCCACAGTGTTATCCACTGCAAGCATTTTCCATCTCTCGACACGGCTAATTGTCCGACCGACTACACCGACTTCTCTGGGCCCATCCAGCTCATTATGTGGAAGAAGATGATGCACGTGTTGCACACCAGTGAGTTAATGTCGCAACTCTTTTTGAGCCTGTTTAGTGCACGTTTGAGACCGGCAGAATACAGCCAAAACAAAATGTTGTTTTCGGCCAAATGTGGTAACTCATTTAGCGCGATAACGGCGAGGTCGAGGGAGTAACGTCTCCGTTCTTTTCTGCGTAGTGCCGCAGAACCTGACTTTGGATCCGGACACGGCCCACCCGTACCTGATCATCTCCGACTTCGACACCATAGTGGAGGAGGGCCGCGTTCGCACCCAGGAGCCGGACCTGCCGGCCCGCTTCAACCGCTTCTGCTGCGTGCTCGCCACGGCCCAGTACGCCGGCGGCCAGCACTACTGGGAGGTGGACGTGAAGGACAAAGGCGTTTGGTACCTGGGAGTCACCACGGAGAGCAGCAACAGAAAGGGCTTCATCAGCCTCACCCCCTCCGCGGGCTACTGGAGCCTGTCCCTGCAGGACCGGCTGTACGCCAACGGGGAGGACGGCCGCGTCCCCGTCGCCGACTACTGGAACTCTCCCCGCGTGGGCGTGTACCTGGACTACGACAACGGGCGCCTCAGCTTCTACGACGCCGTCACCATGAAGAGGTTGTTCATGTTTGACACCTGCTTTGAAGAGCCCGTCTATCCTTTCTTCAGCCCCGGGAAGAACGATCCGGGCAGCCGGCTGCAGATCTGCCACTATTACTGAGAACGCTGCCACGCTGCCGCACGCCGCGGTTTCACAGATGTGCTGTGGGCCAGTTTTTGTCTCCCCCAACCAGGTGGGAGTAATGAGGTGACCCCCTTTGAGTGTGTTACTTGAAACTCAAAAATGAGGGTTAAACCGAATACTTTCGAAAGCTTCAGTTCTATCATCTTGAGGTTAAAAACGGGGAAATTGCACCTTTTTTTTTTTTGAGCTCACGGACAATGGTTAGACTTTCCCTGAAGAAATGGCGCTGGGTTTTTGTTATTTTAACGTCCAAACCGACCATTTTATTCTGTACATTGATCAGGCTGGGCTTTCAAATTCCCCTTAAAAAATATCTACTTCATAATGACCAGGATAACGCAAACTAAATTGAAATGGAACCTTAACATGGCTGTAAATCTTGGGTGAACATGTGAATGTCTTTTTTACTTAAAAAATAAAGCATTCCAGAAAAGCGATTAGACAAAGATGTACACCTATATAATATGAACGTTTTAATACAAGTTTGCCTTTTTGCTTTTTAAAAGGTACCTGCTGCATTTATTTCCCTTTTTTATATATTCTTTTAAATAGCCCATCTTTATATTATTGATGCTGTAGTTGGTCCTGGCGCTGCATACCGGTCCAAAGTAAAGGTCTCATGTACAAGTTGGTCCCGTGATTTCTATTTTTCATTAACGTTGAATGTGGAAAATGCATATATATTTTTAGTTTGAGCTGTTCGGCTGTGGACCTACACTGGATGTTCAGCGTGTTCCATCACGTTCCATGTGGGGAGCAAAGCAGAAACCATGGTGGCGATTGGGAACATTCTCCTTGTTTTTGCTTTTCAGTTGACGTGTTTGGATTCCTGTATTTATTTGGTTTTTAGATGGTATTCCCCATTTTAATTTGCTAAACCTGTGAATATTTTTTTTTTTTTTTTTTTTTTAGTAGTCATTCGGTCTGCCATAAAAAAAGAATCCTAAAGGTAGGTTTGTGGTTCTTTCAGTGTACATATTTCCTCACTGTTTTCAGATACAATAAGGCTATTAAAAGAGCAATGTTGACATGTCTTTAAGCTTTTTGTCTACTTGCTGTACTCACTTTGCTTAGTGTACCCACATTAAACATGGGGTGATTAAAACAGTTCAGTCCAACGTGTACCTGCAGTGGTATTGTATATGGATACTTTGAGCAGCAATGTGAGATTAAACCCTTTTAAATTATAGAAATGAAATAATGCCTCAAGCGACTTTTTTTTTTTTTACTGAGTCAACGGACTTCTTCCTGGATAAGATGCTTCTCAAAGGGGCTTTTGCTCCATGTTTGCTATTCTGGTCGCACCTCATTTGGCCATGCAAGTGTTTAGTGCTGTTCATTCTGTCATGCTGCCAAGAATTAAGGAGGAGGTGAGAAATAATAATCTCCCGCGCTGCTAATTAGTCAGAGGTGCAGAAGTCCTTAAAAAAAAAAGGGTGGGAGGAAAGCGAAAGTCAGCTTACTGATGTAAAACTATCATATGGTCTTTTTTTTTTTATAGATAAAAAGCTGCACATTTGCAGACGAGGCCATTCAAGCCCACATAATGTTCTAACTGCTACTGTTCCGTCCTAATCTCCCCCGTTGAGCCTCCTACACGGAGACCAAGCCAAGGCCGGCGTCGTGGCCTTGGTGGATTCCTCGGCAGACAGCAAGGGGGAGGAGGATGAAATGTGCAAATACTCTTAATCTTTTTGGACCTCAAACCATCTGTTGAAAGGGCTCTATTCAGTTGAACTATTGTAAATATCTGTCCATTTAGTTTTAAGACTTAGAATTAAAACATCAGTTGATCATTAATCATTTAACTTATGTAAATGTAGAGAATACTTATTGTAAAATGGATCTCTTGCAGTAGGCAAAGTAGACTGTTTCACAGATGTGGGAATGTCAGCGATGGAGCCAGATATAAAAAAAAAAACAAACCACAGGGGTCTGAAATTATGGATAAGTTGCATTTGTATTTTGTGTGAAATGCAGAAGGCGAGAAAGACATGGATGCTTGATCAATTAACGGAGACAGAAGGTCAATTGTAGATTTAAAGTTGAAAGATGTCTGATTTTAGCTGGTGTGTCTGGCCACACAGAAAACCGTAAACACCGAACAACGCTAATTAACTTCAACTGTAATGTGATTGTAATACAAACCATCTGTGTTACAGTGGATATCTATACACATATATTACTCTTGCAAACGATATAACTGTTTTGCAACAACTTACAACTGGGAGTTTTGGCAGCGGACAAGTTTGCTGGATGTGAGCTCTGGACAGAAAGCAGGCTTTCAATGCTACTAGTTACAAGGTCTATATACAAAGACAGT